>OY728147.1:163449930-165949930 GCA_963277665.1 Viscum album
ATATTGACACTGAGTCCATAATAATCAATTAATGTAGTCGACATCCATTATTCCGTCCATTAATATTGAGGATTAAATATCCATTAATGTTAGGAGAAAATCCTCAATTAATGGTGACATAAATATCCCCATTAATAATTTTCCTCTCTCATCAATAAATGTGATGAATCTCTTCGTTAATAATTTTCCTCTCTCATCAATAAATGTGATGAATCTCAACAACCCGGAGTGGATATTTGGAATTGATTCATATATTATTGATATAAACAAATATTTTTCATTTTATTGCATTGTAGACATTGAGTGGTCATTAAATAAAATTGGAGATGTCTCTTATATTTGTTATATTATATAAAATGAATTTTTTATACATTGCATATGATATTAAATAATTATGATATTTGAACATTTGATAGTATTCACTAGTCAATGCCCTATTGGAGGCCAGTTTGGAGAGTAACATATTTTTTTTATCAAAATATTTTATGGTGTCTAAATTGTATTTTGTCGCATTAGTGTGGTATAAATGAATCTGGTTAAACTCTAGGATTGAGTTTTAATTTACTCACCTAAAATAATTATATTATGTTTGGAAAACAGTGTTAGATCAATTTGAGTTTAGTCCGACACACCAGAGAGACCAACTAGGGTGTGGTAGTTAATGTATTTCAATTCTAGGACTCAAATTATGTATTGAAAGACTTGAGTACATAGATTATTGATAATAATGTACAATTAGGTTAGTACATGTAACATATAGTGGATGGGACATGATCTTCATGAATTCCTTCATATGAGAGGGAAACAGTTCTTGGTTGGATTATAAGAAAATATCATTGATAAATTTTAAAAATTCTATGTTTGTTACATTATTAATGTACCGCGTTTTGTGGTTTTTTTAATGAGATATCATGTCATGTGAGATATTTTATTAAAAATATGTAACTAATTCTGATTAGGTCAATAAAAATAACAGTTCCACTATTATTTATGAGGAATATAATGATTATTCCATTCATGGACCCAGGTTTTAAGGGCATTCACTAGAAACCATATCAAGGATTGACCCCACATTAAAGACTATGAAAACACATATTAATGAGTCATTATCAAAAAAAAATTATATTGTCTTCACATATGATGGGATAATATTTATTCCACACAGTGGTGACTTATATAGATGATATTTTCATGATCTTATCTTATTATATAAATATACATCTAGGATAAACATTTTTTGATGAGATTGCTTTAATGATGGTGAGAATTAATTTGAAAATGATCATTTCTTCTTTGAAATTATAATATCGTCCTCGTGATAGAAGATCATTTTTTATTATCATAAATTATTATTGAATATTATGGTGGATATATTAATTAATATATGTTATTTCTGAAACATTCCGTTATAGATAAAATTAATTTATTTTTGTTTAAAGGCTTTTATGTTTTTATGGGGAATTTAATAAGGTGATTTTTAGGAATCGGCGATGTGAGTATGATTTTTTTGGAATAGATCAGTTGGTGATATTACTTATTTATTTTATTTCATGTGTCATGATAGATGATCTGGATTGATATACTTTTAGTACGGCATGGATTTCTATTTTCATTCCCAATATTAAAATGTGTCAATAATTGATTATTTGGGAATGAATATTTTAATTGAAATCAAATATCAACAGTCATGGTAAATTGTTTCTATAAATAGTGACATTAATATGCTGAATTTATTCTTGATTATTTAATATACCTTATGTGAAGGGTAGTTCACAATTTTTTTTATTTTTAGTTTAAGCCATTGTGATGTTATTTATATAAATGAATCAATATAAAATGCTGAACTATCTAATATTAGTGTATATCGATGTATAATATTATTCATCAAAACCGTTATGTTATAATCATTAGGAGATATAGACAATAATTATGATTTATTTTGGTCTCAAATAGTATAACATACTTATATATGTTCTAACCTGAGATATTTGGAATCGTAATTGAATACATTTTAATAAAATGAGACATTGTTCTTCTTGATGTGTAGTAGTATGGGTTCCTTAATGTTGTATGTTATAATGGATTGGATTCATATGTGTGGTGTGGATCCTAATCAATTTTTTATGTTTCCCACAAAACCACATCTGCAACCAGAGGGAAAATTATTAAAAGGTGGTTTATTTAAAACATTTGATGTATTCATTGATGATAAATGTTATTGGTGATATATTTTTCTTTCATAAGAATTGTGAGGAAGCGAGTGATGGAAGGAAAATTAGTGCATATTTAACATGATAGATTCATGGATGTTGGGGTATAATTATGGATTCATGTGGTTTACATGAATCCATTCATATGTCAGTGACATTAAACGATCTACATTATCTATTTAGTTGATATATGGTGTTAAAAGAAAAAGATTCATAGGATTTAAGGCAGCTATTTAATGTTGTTGTGTCCTAGAATGATATATTTTGGAATAAAAACCTCTCTAAATTAGTGATAGTTATATTTTTAAAATTAATTAATAATGTGTTGAGCTTATGTATCCTTCATTTTTGGTGCACCCAAGTGTTACAACGTTAGTCCATGATTTTTGGAATTTATTTTGGGGATTGAGATAAGTCTAAAATGTTGTTTATCCTTATCAATGTATAATTTTATATTACAATATTGAGTACCAATACAGGCATTGATAAGTTCATTGTTACAGTGTAATGATTCCATGAAGAAATATTATTCGTTTATAGTTATAATTTTTTTTTCAATCACCATAATTTGTAATTCATGTATTCTATAATAATACAATATATAAATATATGTAATCAATATCACACTACATACTTTATTGTTGGAATATATTCATTAGTTATTGGTCAATGATACTTTTTTATTTCCTTAAGAGGGGATAATGGTTTGAATTTATATATTGACATAGAATGATTATGATCCCAACCCATTCTCGAAAACATATAGACATTAAATTACATTCCAAACTACTGAAACTGAAGAATTTTTTATACATTTTAGTTATTTTAGGACCTTAGATTAATGAAATTTTTTATGACTGAGATAAAAATTGGTGTGGGGTTTTTTATTGTCATAATTATTCTTTTTAATTATCTTTCATTGTGGTTGAAGAAACTATTTAATGGATAATGTTATATTTTGTTATGATTTATGGAACTTATTTATGATTTCGGATCTTCATCAAGTGTGACATAATGGAATCATGTGGACCAGTAGATTATAAAAAACATGATAGCAAAATGATAATTTGAACCAATATTGATAGATACATGGTTGTGTAAAGGTGATATTCTAGGAATGGTAATTCTCGGAATGGATTTAGTGCCTTGATTGGCCATATTTTTCTTTTAATATTGGTGAAATATGAGGTTGATTCATTTTTTATTCATACGTCAATTAATTAAAGATTTGGGATTATATTTTATATTTTTTATGACCACATATAATTATCGATCTCAAAATATTTAAAGTGTATTTATATTAATGGGATTTTTTCGTTGAATTATGGATTCAGTCTTTTTAATGGTTCATATTTAAATAAATTCATATGATGTGTTTTTAGAAGTTTATGAGTATGATATTTTAGTATTATATTGATGAAAATGTAATTTTTGGGGTTGAAAATATGGTGTGTCGATTTTAATATCACTGTAATTTATGATTTTGAATTTATTAATGTCAGTGATCGTTTTAGTAATTTCACACACCAATGAATATATTAGTAACCTAAGATAGATAATGAGACTGATTTTTTATGATGCTTCCACAGATATAATAAATGATTTTTACCATTATCTAAAATGATTATAATTAATCATAAGTGTTTTGGTTTTCTACATATGAATTAATTATTTAATATAGCATGATCATTTTATTAATTATCAAAAAAAATGTAAAATATCTTGAAAAACATAAATCAGTGTTAATAATTATTAATATACTTTTTGTCCAGTGTGTGGCTGTATGGGGGTTTCTGAATCCACCACATCCTATAAGGCTCCACCATGGGCATGGTGGTTGATGTGTCTATGGAAAATGGGTAGGTCATTTTTACAAGTGTATTGTTATATGTGTCTCAATTTTCAAAATATTTGAATAGTTTCTGATCTACATAGGGTAATTACTCCAGCAACATGAAATATTATCAAAGGTTATTAATTAATCCTTTAAAATGATTAATATCATTCAATATAGTGTATATTTTTCATTTTTATTATATTTGTATTTGGTGGCCTTTTTTAATGGATATTTTCTATCACTATGAGATATTAAAATAATAACATTATATTCGATATCATTTGTGACACACATCACTAAACTGAGAAACAAATATAAAATCTTGATACCTAATGATATATTCATTGATAAATAAATTTAATCTAGTAAATATATGTTATTACACTGGACGTGGATTTTAAATTTTGTAACATACTATAAGGCCCCAACCTTAAACATTACTTAATCATGAGATATTTCAAGAATACACATTGAGGATCTTTTCATGTTTCGAGTTTTAGATAATTAGATCTTAAATCATGTATCACAATCCACATTTAAACAAAGTGGTTACATAAAAGACAATATTAATTTTTCCCATCAATAGAATCATATTTAAAATAAAACATGGATTCTTTCTTCACACTTTCTCGACACTATCATCATAACATTTACTTTTCCCTTGACCTGTGAAAAAAAATTCAAAAACATGGGATGAGCATAAAAAGATCAGTAAGGGATATAGAAATACGGAATGAAAAAATTAATGCATGTATACATAAGAATAAATGAAATCATACTTTACTCATAAAAGAAAAGCAATTTAACATACCTAATGAAATCATAAGATTTATCAATAACTCGTAGAAATCATAAGTCATAAAGGTAACATGAAGAATTCATAACATTCTTACGTAGGGAGTAACCCTCATGGTTATGTTTGGAATACCCATCACATTATATTCCCTAAATCTTTTCAAATAAACCCTAGAGTTTAACCCCTTCATGTTACCAAATGCATTGGAGAGCTATATCAAGATCACCAGCCCTTAGTTTATCGCGGAACCACCCATCTTCATAAACAATGCCCAAGAACCATAACATAATCGTATCACATAATAATGCATAAAGTAAACGTAACATTTCCACATTTCAATCAAAAGATATCAATACAACACATTGATATAATAAAAACATTATCGAAACCATTTTCAATACAAAAATAAAGTTAAAGTAAAACATGGTATTTATTTTTCATTTAAAAAAAGTTATGGTTTGTAGAGGAAGCCGAAGCCCAAATAATGGTCATGGCGGCAGAGACGGTAAGTCGTACGTACGCATGGACACTACATTAATTTCTATCTAATATTTAATGGAATTAAAACATAATGATAGATAGTAATATTATAATTTTATTATGGTATCATATATAATATAATTAAATCTATCCTTTATACGTACCACCCATGGTATGAATGATTCAAATGACTTTGAGGGGGCGGTAGTCCGCACTTCCAAAAAATGAAATTATCGCGTTTATCCATAATTAAAACCATAAAGGTATGCCATAAATGAAAAATACAGAATCATAAGGAAAACATAAACATAATATATATCATATATTAATATAGTTACATCAAAATGGCCACCTTTAAAGTTGTAAAAAGAATATTGAACAATCATCATTACGTGAGGCAGTAATTCACCATCCACAGAAACATAATGTTCTTTAACGATTAGATGGAGGTGTGTGTAAGTGTAGCTAGAATACATCTTAAAAAAACATCCTAGTATATTTAATATACTGGTGTTGTTAAAAAATAATGTATTAAAAATAGTTTAGGGTGGTGGAGTAGCAAAATAAAACAAAAGAACATTAGAGAAGACATTACCTTTAAATCGGGTAACTCCTCTTGGTTTGAACCAAAAGGGTTTCTCGAAAATCTTCCTGCCTATGTTAAGCCTTCTATGACAAATATAGGGATGTGTATATATAAAATTATCAGAGTTTGGCCGAGCCAATGGCTTGAGAGGTGTGGGTAAGGAGGTAGGGGTGGGGGCCATTTATAAGAGGGAGGAGGGGCAGTCCTGGAAAGATAAGAAATGTTACTTTATTATATAATGAGTTTTGGATTTTAAAGGTCCCAAAATTATATATTTCGAGGCTAAGGTGATAAGGGTTCTAAATATACTCTTAAAATTGGTTTTTGACAGGTGTACGTCTTATATTTTACATTATCTTTTCATTTTATTTAAATTGTTCATTAATGAGGTAATCACCGCATCATCATGGTGTCATAAATAAATTAATTTATTTAACGTCTAAAAACTATAAAAAAATATTATGATGTTGGAAATACGTTTATCTTTCTAATGAATATCTATATATTAAGATATTGTTTACATAGACAAATCTAAATTTTTTTTACTTAGGTGTTATATACTTTTGTGATATTCTCCTTTCTTGAAAAATAAAATGATAAAGTGTCACTATTACACAAAAGTGAATCCATGGGGTCCCTAAGTTTGGAACAAGGAATACCATTGTAGGCCATGACAAAACAAGTAGCATTAGGAATAATTTTTGGTTCATTTGTTATTATTATGATATAATCTTATTATCCTTAACTACCTGATTACTAATTAATCACGATTATTAAAGATAATTACCGTCCTTACTATTCATAATGTCAAAAACAAAATAGTCATAATAACATAATTTGGATCTTCTGATTCCAAATATGGATTCCATTTTACAAAATTCCAAACACATAAATTGAAATAATTAATTTAAGAATAATTTTCATTGTTAAAACAAATAGCAAGTTTTTTTTGAAACAATATCTATGAAACGTTTGGCACTTGTTTATGCCCAATTCCAATGTGAAATTAATTATAATGACCAACATAGGATTAAATGGTAAAAATATACTCTAATTAAACATTAAAACCAATTATAATGATAATCTAACCATATAATTAAATTAGATGAAAAAGCAGTTTGGAAGTAAAATGCAGTATTTTTCACTATTCATTAAAAAATGAACATTGTCAGAAAAATACCAAACATTTATCCAAAGTAAATTTCAATGTCCCAATCCTAAAGAATAAATTTATTTTTACAAATAGAGCTTATAAAATTGTAAAAAATTTTATTTAAAAATGGTTTTCCATCAAAAGGCAGCCAAAAAATCTTTTAAAAATATTAGTGAATTCCATGCTTCAGATTGGATTCATTCTCATTTTAAGCCTCTAAAATAATATATAATTCATAAATAGACATAGAGAAGAAAATACATAATTATTTCCTTACTTGGGATCTTACATCCTTTTCCCCTTTAGAAAACTGTTTCCCCACAATTTATTTACTTATAAAATAAGTGGGGATATTTATCCCTCCTTGCATTTTCAGATTCTCATGATACATCTTCAATCATGTGGGTTTTCCACAAAACCTTTACTTGATGAATCACCTTATTCTGCAACACATTCCCCTTGTGGTCAATAATCTAGACCGGTTGTTCCTCATAATATAGATTCTCTTCCAGCTAAACTACCTCTGGACTCAAAACATGAAATGGATCTTGCATTACTTCCTTCACATTGAAACATGAAAAAAATTGTGAACATGAGATAAACATGGAGGTAAATCCACTAGGTATGCAACTGATCCAACTCTCTCCAGAATTTCATATGGTCCAATGAACCTTGGGCTCAGCTTTCCTTTCTTACCAAATCATATCACACTCTTCCATGGTGATACTTTTAGAAAGACATCATCACCTACCTCAAAAGAGAGATCCTTCCTCCTGTTGTCTGCATAACATTTTTGCCTACTCTGAGCTATTCTCATGTGTTTCTTTATTAGATAATATTTTTCTACCAACACCTCTACCAATCCTGGTCCCTTCAACTTCATTTCACCCACTTCATCCAAAAAAGCTGGAGTTCGACACCGCTTCCCATATAATGCATCAAATGGAGCCATCTGTATACTGGAATGAAAACTATTATTATACGAAAAATCAACCAAAGAAAAATTTTGGTCCCCACTTCCCTGATAATCCATCGAACAAGCATGTAGCATATCCTCCAATGTCTGAATTTTTCATTCTTACTACCCATCTGATTGAGGATAAAAAGGTGTACTAAAATTTAATTCAGTACCCAACGACTTCTGAAGGCCTTTCCAAAAGTTAGAAGTAAACTTGGGATCATGATCAGATACAATGGAGAGGGGAACTCCATGTAACCTGACTATCTCTTGAAGATACAAACGAGAAATTTGATCTAGGGAAAAGTATCTCGTATAGCAAGGAAATGAGAAGATTTAGTCAAGCGATCGACAATAACCCAGATTGCATTATTACCTCGTGGTGTCTTCGGTAACCCAACAATGAAGTCCATGGATACATTCTCACATTTCCACTCTAGCACTGGTAAAGGCTGAAGCATCATTTTCGGTAACTACAGCTTTGCTTTAACCTGATGAAAGTCAAACACTTCACAGTAAAATGAACAATATCTCTTTTCATTCCACCCCACTAGTAATACTTCTGAAGATCTCTATAAATCTTAGTACTGCCAGGATGAGCTAAAAACAGAGAACTTTGAGCTTCACATAACAACTCTCTCTTCAACTGTGGATCATAAGGCACACACAATCTCTCCCCAAATCTCAAAACACAATCATTATCAATGTTTAATTCAAGAAACTTACCCTTCTAACCAGCTCTACCTTTTTCTACAACTCACTGTCTTCCTTTTGTGGTTGCTGAATTCTGTCGAATAGAGAAGATTTCACTGATACCTGAAACAAAATAGAAGAAAATCCTGCACCAAAAACTTCTATGCCAAAGATCATCAAATCCTCAACCAAAGGATCATGTTCCAAACGTAACATTGTCAATGAATCATTACTTTTCGACTAAAATCATCAGCCACTTTATTTTCTTTTCTCGGATGGTAATGAATTGTACAATCATAATCCTTAATTAAATCTAGCCGTCTCCTCTGTCTCATGATCAATTCATTCTAAGCGAATATATAATTTAAACTTTTTTGATCGGTATATATTTCACACTTTACTCCATACAAATGATTTCTCCAAATTTTTAATGTGAAAACCTAGCATAAAATTCCAAATCATGTGTAGGGTAATTTACCTCAGGAGTTTTCAACTGATGTGAAGAATAAGCAATTACCCGATCATTCTTCCTTAGGACACAACCAATTCCTTTCAATAAAGTATCATTGTAGATAACAAACTCACCATTCCTAGAAGGTAGTGCCAAAACTAGAGAATTCCCCAATCTTCCTTTCAACTTCTGAAAACAATCATCACATTCTTTTGTCCAGATAAACTTAAAACCCTTCTGAGTTATCTTTGTCATTGGACTATATAACTGTGAAAAGTTTTTAACAAACCTTCGGTAATAGCCTTCCAAACCATGAAAACTATGAATGTTGGTTACATTTTTTGGTCTTGTCCATTCTTTAACACCCTTTTATTTTGAAGGATCAATATTTATCCCATCTTTAGAAACAATGTGACCAAGGAAAGAAATTTGTTGCAACCAAAACTCACACTTGCTGAATTTCCCATAAAATTTCTTTTCTTTTAAGGATTGAAAAATAACCCTTAAATTACTTTCATTATCCACTTTACATTTAGAAAACACCAAAATATCATCAATGAAAACCACTAGAAACTTATCGAGGAACTCATGAAAAGTTATATTCATAAGGTCCATGAATACAGCAGGTGCATTGGTTAGCCCAAAAGGAATTACAACAAATTCATAATAGCCATATCTTGTACGAAATGCGGTCTTTGGAATATCTGCTTCCTTTACCTTCAACTAATGGTACCCTGATCTCTAGTCAATCATTGAAAAATACTATGCTCCCTGGAGTTGATCAAAAAAATCATCGATATGAGGAAAAGGATATTTCTTCTTAACAGTGATGTTATTCAAGGCTCTATAATAAATGAAAAGAAACATTGAACCATCTGTCTTTTTAACAAATAAGACAGATGCACCCCATATTGATGTGCTAGGTCGAATGAAAACTTTCTCTAATAAATCTTGAAATTCCTCCTTCATGTCTAAAAGTTCAATTTGAGCCATTCGATAAGGGCGTTTTGAAATTGTCTTAGCATTAGGAACTAAGTCAAAAGTAAATTCAACTTCTCGATCTCGTATTATTCTAGGAAACTCATCAGGGAAAACATCAAGATACTCATTTACCACTGGAACATCATTAATCTGAACAGTTCATTTGTTTTCAACAATATGTGCAAGGTAACATTCATTTCCATCTTTTACAAGTTTCTCAGCCTCTTGATATGTTATCAATAGTAAGGGTTCATTATTGAACACAAACTGAAAGTCTTTCTGAAAATAAACTTCTTTAGCTCTACAATCAATCTCAGCATGGTAAACAGAGAGCTAATCCATACGCAGGATAACATCAAACACTACTAGAGGTAATGAAATAAGGTTATAAAGTAGGTTCTTTCCACTGATAAGGATAAGAAGATTCTTATAAATTATTTTTGCCTAAGCATTTCCCCCAGGCGTTTTTACCAAAATTTTAGGAGTCAATTCTTGAGATGGTATTCCCAATTTACTAGAAATTTTCTCAGAGATGAAATAATGTGTAGAACCTGAATCAAAAAACACAATGGAATAATCTAAAAAAACAAACAAAGTACCTAATACCACTTCATTTGATGTCGCAACATCTGCTGAAGTAGTTGCAAAGGACTTCACCACCCCTTTTTTACTTGTATTCTGACTGCTTCCCATCATTCAAGCTCTTTTTCAGACACTCGTTTGCATAATGACTCATCTCATTGCACATGAAACATTTCACTAACTGTAAATCAAAATTGGTCTTACCATCACCTTGATCTTTATCAGTGAAATCACAAGCCTCATGTCCCATCTTACCACATCGGTAGCACTTTCCATAATTCGGAAGACATTCTATAGCATGCTTTTTATGACACTTATCACAAACTGAAAACTTGGTTTTCTTACCATCCGACCTTTTTGATGGATTCTTCCATTTCTCTTGACACTTTGGTCTCTTCTTCTGTTGGTTGTTATAGAAAACTTGGTCATCGGCAAACTCCATTTCCACCTTCTCAGCACATCGACGAAGCTTTTCATAATTTTTGAACTCACGAGAAGCTAAAGCCCTTCGATATTTTGGATTTAATTCTGAGTAAAAATGATTGATTTTAATATCAAGGTCTTGGATAAAATTTGGAGCATACATTTCCAATCGAGTGAATCTTTCATCATAAGTAGCCACTGCTTCGTCCTCTTTCCTCAATTCCAAGAATTGTTTTTCCATCCTAAGTCGAACAACCTTAGGAATATATTTCTCAAGAAACATACGTTTGAATTCATCCCAGTCAAGAGCATCGATCTCATCGGCGTCCCTGATATTTTTAACCATCGACCACCACTGATCTGATTCACCCAGCAAATGGTAAATAGAAAGACTAACCTTTTGATTATCTGAACACCCCATGACATTGAAAATATTCTCTAGTGCTTTAATCCACCCTTCAGCTAGCACATGGTCAGATGATACTCTAAATGCTAGGGGATGTTACCTCATAAAATGTTCCACCACTGACATGTTCTTTTGCAATTAGTCTGGCTGATCTCGTGCATGGATTCCACCACCATTTATCACGTGAGTCAATCGCGCCATTACTGCAACAAACTGTTCAGTTCCAATTCTGAAAATATCCAGATGCTGATTCAGAAGTTCATTTCCATCGGTATGCCTTCCTAGCACTGCTTCCCTGTTTCCTCTACGGAAAACCATTCTGAACAAACATGTATTAGATGAATCACCATGGTTATATTAAAAATATATATCATTTTATTTTGACCATAAAAAAATATTTTTGGATAATCATTTAATAGAATTATAACTCCATAAAGATATCTAAACCGACATTTGATACCAACTATAAGGCCCCAGCCTTCAAAATTACTTAATCTTGAGATATTTCAAGAATACACATTGAGGATCTTTTCAGGTTTAGAGTTTTAGAGAATTATATCATAAATAATGCATCACATTCCACATTTAAACACGGTGGATACAAAAAATACAATATTCATTTTCCCCATCAATGGAAATATATTTAAAATAAAACATGGAATCTTTCTTGACACTTCCTCGACACTATCATCACATCATTTACTTTTCCCTTGACCTGTGAAAAACATTTCAAAAAAATGGGATGAGCATAAAAAGCTCAGTAAGGGATATAAAAATACGGAATGAAAACATTAGTCCACGTATACGTAAGAATTAATGATAGCATACTTTACTCATAAAACATAAGAAACTTAACATACATCATGAAATCATAATATTTATTAATAACTCATAGAAATCCCATGACATAAAGGTAACTCGAGGCATTCATAACATTCTTACATAGGGAGTACCGCTCATGGTTACGTTTGGAATACCCATCATAGTATATTCCCTAAATATCTTCAGAGAAACCTTAGCGTTTAACCCCTTCACATTACCCAATGCATTAGAGAGCTATATCAGGCTCACCCGCCCTTAGTTTATCACAGAACCACCCATCTTCATGAACAATTCCCAAGAACCATAACATAATCGTATCACATTAATCATGCATAAAGAAAAGATAACTTTTCCACATTTCAATCAAAAGATATTAATAAAAAACATTGATATAATAAAAACATTATCAAAACCAATTTCAATAGCAAAATAAAAGAAAAGTAAAACCTGGTATTTATTTTTCAGTAAAAAAGGTTATGTCTTGTAGAGGAAGTTGATGCTCAAATAATGGTCATGGCGATAGAGAAGTTGTTGTCGCTGCATACATAAGACAAAAACATTCCCTTTTATTGTTTAGAAAAAACACTTCGTATAAAATTTTTTTTTTTGAATAAAGGTAAAATTCAAAGGGGTTTCGACACCATATAAAAGAAAGTTGTGTATAAAACAAAATATGCCACAATGAAAGGAGATTGAGATGAAGTCCCTTACCTCGTGTCCAACATGACTCGATAGTTATTTAATCTCTTGAATAATATATTACAGTTAATTTTTACTTGCTTAAGAACCTTTTTCAAGTTCATTATTCTTTTTATATCACTCATTACCATGTTATGAACATTATGTAATTATTTATGTTAATAACGGTCGTTTTTTTGTCCTTTGATACATGAGAAAAAAATGGACTTCTTATAATTACTTGTTGTTCATACGGTCAAAGGTTCATTATATCAAGAATTATATTCATGATTTAGATATCATATATATCATATATATCCAGTATATACATGTATTTATAATATTACCAAACATTTAGAGGTAAGAAATGAAATGCAGCGTTCATGGAGATGGTAAGCCGTACGTACGCATGAACGCTAATTTCATTTATATTTCATGTTTTAATGGAATTAAAACATAATGATGAATAGTAATATTATAATTCCATTATGGTATCATATATAATATCATTAAAACTATCCTTTATACATACAACATAAGGTATTAACGATTCTAATAACTTTGAGGAGGTGGTAGTCCGCACTTCCAAAAAATGAAATTATCGCCTTTATCCATAAGGGAAACTATAAAGGTATGCCATAAATAAAAAATAAAGAATCATAAGGAAAACATAAAAATAATAAAAATAATATATAAATATATTTACATCATAATTGCCACCTTTAAAGGTGTTAAAAGAATATTGAACAATCATCATTTCGTGAGGCAGTAATTCGCTATCCACAGTAACAATGTCTTCTTTAACCATTAGAAGGAGGTGTGTGTAAGTGTACCTAGAATACTTATTATAACAAAATCCAAGTATATTGAAGATACTGGTGTTGTTACTATATAAATGAAAAAAAATAGTTTAGGGGGGTGGAGAATCTAAATAAAACAAAATAACATTAGAGAAAACTTTACCTTTAAATCAGGTAACTCCTCTTGGTTTGAACCAAAAGGGTTCTTTGAAGGGCTTCCTGCCTATCGTATGGATTCTATGATGAAAAGATGGATGTGGAGAGACAAAATGAGCAGAGTTTGGCCGATCCAATTTCTTGAGAGGTGTGGGTAAGGAGATAGAGGTGGGGGCCTTTTATAAGAGGGAGGAGGGGCACTCTTGGAAAGTCAAGAAATGTTACTTTATTATATAATGAGTTTCTAATTTTAAAGGTCCCACAATTATATATTTCACAGATAAGGTGATAAGGGTTGGAAATATACTCATCCAATAGGTTTTTTAAAGGTTTATGTTTTAGATTTAACGTTATCTTTTCATTTTATTTAAATTTTTTATTAATGAGGTAATCGCTGCATCATCATGTTGTCATAAATTAATTAATTTTTTAATGTCTACAAATTATAAAAAAATACTATGATATAAGAAATTATTTTATCTTTACAATTACTATTTATAGCTTAAGATATCTTTTACACTGAAAAAATAAATTTTTTACTTAGGTGTTACATACTTTCGTGATATTCTCATATCTTTAAAAATAAAATGATAAAGTGTCACTATCACCCAAAGGTGATTCCATGGGGTCCCTAAGTTTGGCACAGGGAATCCCATGGTCGGCCATGACAGAAAAATTAGAAATAGGACACATGTTGGGGTCATTTTTTATTATTATGATATTATTTTATTATCCTTAACTACCAGATTACTAATTAATCATGATTATTAAAGATAATTACCGTCGTTATTATTCATAATGTCCAAAAAAAAGAGTCCTAATAACATAATTTGGATATTTTGATTCCAAATATAGAATCCATTATACCAAAGTCCAAACACAGAAATTTAAATAAATAATTTAAAAATAATCCTCGTTGTCAAAACAAATAGCTGGCTTTTTTTAAACAATATCTATGAAAAGTTTGGCACATGTTTATGCCCAATTCCATAGTGAATTTAATTCTAATGGCCACCATTGGATTAAATGGTAAAAATAAAATCTAATTAAACTTTAAAACCAATAATAATGATAATCTAACAATATAATTTAATTATATGAAAAAGAAGTTTTGAAGTTAAATGCAGTATTTTTCACTATTCATTAAAAAATTAACATTGTCAGAAAAATACCAAATATTTATCCAAAGTAAATTTAAATGTCCCAATCCTAATGAAAATATTTATATTGAAAAATATAGATTATAAAATTGTAACATTTTTTATTTAAAAATGGTTTGCTATCAAAAGGAAGTAAACCAATCTTTTAAAAAATATTAGTGTATTCCAAGCTTTAGATTGGATTCATTCTCATTTTAAGCCTCTAAAACACTATCTAATTCATAAATAGACATTGATAAAAAATTTCATAATTCGTTACTTAGTTGGGATGTTACACATAAAATTCTATGTTTATCTTGTGATATACACAACACACAGTTCTGCTTTCATTGCATGTGACACAAATTTTAAATTAAATGTGAAATATTATAAAATTATTATTACTCAATATAATAGTTAGAAAATAGATGTTAATTACTAATGTATGAATAATAATATATAAATATTGAAAATTATGGTTAACTATTAATTAATAATAAAATAATAATAATTTAGAAGGAAAATAATTTTTTTCGTGTTTTCAATAAATAAAAATAATTTTTTAAATCAACATAATAGAATTTTTTTAGAGTGAATTTTTTGGATTTTCCAGAAAAGGGATCATTTATTAATGATTAGTGAACAATATATAATTTTAATTAAAAAAATATTTTTTAAAAGTATTTATACTGTTAAATTATATTTTTAATGATATTAAAGTAATCATATTTTAATTTTATATCTATTAATCAAATTTATGTCATTAGAATAATTTTTCTCTTAAATTTTGATATAAAAAATCTGTAATCAGTTTTAAAATTTTTCATTAAAACCCCACTTCCTCATCGCATCTATGGGTGAAATTTTATATTAAAAATTCCCATTATATTAATTTAATATATAAATATAGTTATCAAAATTTTATTAATCCTATTATTTCATTTATAATAATTTATACATAATTTTTTGATCAAAATTAATAGTTAATGGAGTTAAAATTAATTACCATCGTGATGGAAAAATGGATTTATATGGTGATTTAATTAAAACTAAAAGGGTAATAATGACATATATGCTTGTGTAAAAACTATTTTACACACATATTTATACCATTAAACCTATAAGGTTAAATAATGGTCTATTTTTGTCTCTTGTGACATATTAAAACATTGGATGACTTATTATTTTCATAAATACCAAGTATATACTCTCCCACATTTTAAAAAGGTCACCCAGTATACTCTATTATATCCACTATAAAACCCATTTAATTTGATATATAAATTCCCAAATTACTTAAAAAATTCCTTAAAATCATCATGGAAATCATATTCTGGGAATAAATTAAACCTTGTAATGCTTTAGGGAAATCATATTGAGGATGTCGAAATAAATAGTTATGTTCTTCAATTAGAAACATTATTGTATTTCTTTCCCCACACCCTTAAATTATTTTTATGACATGAGTATATATTATTCTCAATGTCTTCAATATTATGTTATGTTTTTATAAAAATTTGTTGATTTAAATACATCTCCAATTCTAAAAAGTGGTTCACTAAATTATCATTCGTGTGTACAGATGACTACCCCCTCACGAACTGATGACATTCATTCTTCCATTATAACCTTTCTCATTTTTTTATAATGATGGCTATAATATATATATATATATATATATATGATATATGTAATGTAGTTATAACCATTGAGTAATTATATCATATATATATTTTTACTTTCAATTCCATAGGGGATACGATAACATTGATAAAGTGTATGACAGACTACCACATCACGAAGCCATGTGATTCAACTTTCTCAAATGATTCATAAAGATTGAAATAAGATTAAGGTTAATTATTATATGTGATATAAATGAAATAATCAAGATAATAATATAATATATATTATTTTTAAAAGGTAATATATATGAGTTTTTATTGCGTTTTCACTCACTTAAAGATGATAACATCATTCGTGTTTGTGTGGACTACCACCTTTATGAAGCATTGTGACCCTATTTTCATCACCAAACCAGATTGATGATACATATAAGTTCATTATTTTCTATATAATTAATGATGATCATTTTTAAGGACTATATTTTAGTTAACTTCTTTCCATAGTGATCATTGGGTAAATGGAAACATTACTCATGAGTACATATGTCCTTCCATCTCCATGATCGTAACATACATTAATTTTCTTAATCATATTTGATGATTGTTTTTGAAAGTAAAATTATTATAAAAATATGATTAATATGTTCATATTATTATTATCGTGATCATGAAACTCTGTTATGTTATAATGAAATGCATCTTCAATGACAAATCATGTATAAGAAAACAAGTCAATAAACACGCGAAATAATGAAAACAATGTAATGTTATAATTAAAAAGGGTGGTAACATATCATAATAGGATAATATATGATTTATAAATATTATTATCATTTAATAATAATTTTATATATTAAAAAACAATACAAGCATTTTTATTTATTTTAATAAGAAAAAAATATGTAGTACGACATATGGTCTCAATTTCATCTCATTAAGGAACATTGTAATGTATTCCCCAAATGTATTTAATATTGTGTATATATTTCACATTTATTATGTAATATCATTATTAATTCATTATTCTTGTTTTTTATGTTTTAATATCAATTGATTTATATTACGGGTTTTCAATTACAATTTACATAGTGGTAAATAATTTCAAAACCCAACTTCTATTCATTAGGTTATAGTAACCCTTAATATATTTTATTTTCTAATATTATGTGTGTAATGAACATAATATTGTTATTATTTTTTAACTACAAAAGTAACTATATGTTAAGTTCATAAAAATAATTAATTTATTGAATAATTCTCACTTCAACGTTGTAATCAGAGTAATGGTTAATATCAAAATATTAGTTTGATCAATATATTTAATTCATTAATTTCAGTTGAAAGATATTATTTAAAAAAAATTTATAGAAAAATTTATTTTATTATCCACAATGAATTAATTAAAATCTACTGGTAATTGTACCATTTTCCACTCATTGATAGATAAATAATTGAGGATTGTTTTAAAAAAATCTGACATCATTTATCTCTTCAATCAAAAATTATTTTTCTTCCAACATCATGTTCTCTAAATATGTATTATTTAATTTGACAAAATTAAAAATAACTACTAATAAAATTTTCTCCGATTATTAATCTTTAAAAAAAATTCTAAGTAATATTATGTAATTTTCTAATAATTATAATATGGATTTTACTGAGAATTAGAATGTAATATCTTTATCAAATTTCAACAAAGGATGTTTTCTAAATATTTTATATTGTAATATGGATTTTCATTTTATCTTTTATGAAAAGTAATATGTTTCATTAATTTATTATTATAATTTCATTAATTATTCCATTTCATATATATGTGAATGTTTTTAATTAAAATCTTTTTAAAAGTGCTTTTTAAAGAAAAGTATTTTATTAATGATTATCCAAATGAAGATATATTTTCATGAAGAATGTTTTTAAAGAACATATTATGGTATTTTTTCATCATTGAAAACCCCCTTTAATCTTAATTCAATGTGTATATGTTGATACCATCCTTATTATTTTTTCAGGATGTTATATGATTATTTTTTCCAAGTATTATATTGATATTCACATACTTATTTCATTTTGTAGTCATTAAGTTTCCATTGAAATATTCACCTTCCTATTAACATTATATAATAAATTCAGCCTAAATACCCATATTATTTATCATCAGTATTATTATTTTATAATCTATATCTCATTTCTATGTATGGTGTTTTAATTTTAATGTTATTTTTTTACTGGGAAAATATTGATAAATCTATATTATTTACCCAATATGGATATTTTATGTTAATTCATATGGATTAAAGAATGAAATAAATTATTTGATATATGGGGTAGGATTTTTCTTGAAATAAAGGTTGGGGCCCAAAATTATATATCCCCTTGATACACAGGTAGGTCTCATGAGCCATTCAAGTTAATAAAGAATTAAATAAGAGTTTACATATAGTTTAAATGATGTTGTGAAAGTTATTTATTGTTGAGGTATCATTATTACTAAGATGATAGAATCTATTAATTATGTATTACTTAAGTTAATTATTAATTTATTATTATACAAGATATTTCACAATGATATTATATCTAGATGCATTTCATTCTCATTTTATTGATTTGATGGCATGTTTTTTATTTTCACGACCATGTTGGTTATTCCTTATATAGTTTTTTCAATATAAAGTGTTCTCAATTATTTTAATTTAAATGTTTACTATTATTATTAAATAACGATTTCATCCTCTGTACAAAATCCTATCTAACCATTTGATCTCCCCCTTATTTGATTTCCTTTATCAGGGATTCATCAAGCGTGATATGTTTGATATGTAAGGATATTATAGAAAGAATAATTTTAATATAAAAACATAATGTTGTAATTTATTATTCCTAGGTATCATACTTATAGTATATGTTTCTAGTTTACCATGACTACTAAAATATTTGGTCCTTCAATTTATGGTTTGCTTGTATCTAATGTCAGTGTAATAAAGGAGAAACCGCCTCAATGATATATGGGTCTAGGTCATAATAGTCGGTATCAAAGTAATTTTAATATTAACCATATGAACTTGATTTAAGAGAACATAAATTATGAAATATAAACCTATGATTGACATTGTGGATATGTTTAGAAGAACATCCTAATATATTGGTAAGAATGTATTATGTGGTTTTACTCTAAATGCATCCCTTTCTGGATACTGAAAGGTGATATCGTTCTATAAAAGATGTACCTAGAAGTAATGACTCTGAAAAGGATGCATTGAGATTGACCTAATCATCACCTTATGCATAGAAATAGGCATTATAATGCACTTGTTCTGACCCTATAATGTGGTATACATGGGATAATTTACAATTTCATAACACACCATTATAATAGTGTTGAATAGATGATGAAAATAAATGAAATAGGCTAAACATATTTTGTCATAGATTGTAATTAAGGTGTCCTAAGGGAATTGGAGAATTATGTGTTGGAAATTAGGACCACAATTAATTAATTTCCATGTATAATGAATATTATTGTTAATGGAAATAAACCCAATCCTATTGTCCATTTAATGGTTATTATCATAAATTTGGAGAACATGGGATTTATTTGAGTCAGTTATATCTTCAAAAGGAAAAACCCATGACCATGGAAGGACCTATATGAATGTAAAAAAATGTAATTATATTTTTATTATGATTTAAGAATTAAATTTTCAATGTATATTAACAAGGTTATTTTGATTATTAAAATTATGAAGCATTTAAGGATCGTGTTAAATTGTAGAATGATATATGTATTCATTATCATAATCGTTATTGATTCCATTGTATGTTATGAGTTTAAAATTTGATATATTATCAATGTTTCATTCATCCGTTTTCAGGTTTTATATGATGATATTCTGAAATTATTATTGACATTTTTTTAAATTTCTAGCAAGTATATATTTTATAGGAAACATTATTTTTGGAATCAGTCTGTTAAATTTTATAAATATGATATTAATTGTATTGATAATAATTATGTTTAACATGATCATTGATTAGATTTTAATAATTGTAAAATAAAACTATTAGACATTGTTAAAATAATTAGTTTTATTGAAACCATAGTAAACAATTATTTAATGAATAATCTTATTTTAAGGATGTAAAAGAGTTTTTAGGAAATTTATAGGAATTTTTTTAATATAGTTTTGAAAAAGGAACCATTGCATTAAGGGTGAAAATCCATCATATCTGGTAATATAAGGGGATTTAACCAATGATAGGGGGATGATAATAGTTTTGATCCTACTACTAGCCTACAAGATTTACTAATAAATATTCTATTAGTTAAATGATTTTACAAGAAAATATAAATAATGAAATAGTGCTTCTAATTTTAATGTTTAGAGATTAATTTATTAAATAAGATGACCTTTTATAAACATTTTTGTTTTTTTAAAATAGTTAAATAAAAATGAAATGACTTTTCACTCTTTTATAGAACTCATAAATCCATTAAAATTGAAATGTAGTTCTTCATTCAAAATAACCACTTTTTGAAATTCATTTATCGAAGTAAGTAGTGAATACGAAATTGATCTTTGTAATACCAAAGGATAGAATGATTGTAATAAAATTGAAATGTATACTATAAGTATAACTCATTATATTAAATTAAAGTAAAATCATTTATCATATTTTTCAAAATTTTCTTGAAAAAATCGATACCATGTTACATTCTTATATGATAAATTGGATAGTATTTTAAATCTTCATAGATTTATTGTTTTGAGGCCCTTAAAATTCACTTTATCATCCAATTTATTATGATTAATGACATCAATAACTCTCCATAATTATTTACACTTATCTTTTATGTCCATATCTTCCCCTTCCAACTATGATCTCTTATATAGAAGCCTATTTTTATGTTCTTTCATATTACCATTGTACTTTGTTTTATCTTTTATTAAGTGAATGTTTTGGTAACCCTATTAAGACGTGGTTTTTTATAGTGGTATTAATATACATAAAACCATAGATAATTGAGGAAAAATTGAAATTTCAAGGATGCAATTTATTTGAGGTTGGAAGAATGTAACACGACAAGATTTTAAATGAAGCAAATTTAATTTGATAGCATATTTTACTTGAAACAACAATATTTGAAGAAAATATATCACATTGAGACATTACGATATGTTTATTTCCAAATAAATTATATCTATAGAATATATTTGATTACAAGTTATTTTTGATTTTTTCATGAATTACATGAAACAGTCAGTTTATCTTTCCATTTTGGTCAATCTCAGTTTATCTAGAGTTACACGCAACATTGAGTTTTAAAAAATATCAAATACTAATAAAATTGTATTATTTAATGTAATAGTTATAAAATATAGGTTAAACATTATCCTACAACTATTAATAAATAAATTTTGAAAAATATGTTAATATATTTATTAATAATAAATGTGGAATCATATATAAGAAAAAGAAATATTTTTCAAAAACTGAATTTTTTCTAAAGGATGATTTAGATGCACTTTGTGAATATTATTTAGAATAGTTTTTTTCACTATTATAAAATTTATTTCAAAAAATAAATTTTATTTTTTAAATCATAATATAAAAACTATCTTATGTTGATTTTTTATTTTTATGAATTTTTTCGTTTTGGATTAATAGTGAAAAATACTGAATTTTAATTAAAACTGGATTTTGTTTAATTAAATTTTATTTGATAAATTTTATTTTTAATTGATAATTAAGTAAATTTAGTTAAATTTTTATCAATTAATCAAATTTACGTCATTAGAATAATTTTCATGCTGAATTTTAATATAAAAAAACTGTAAACTATTGGAACTTTCCATTTAAAACCCACTTTCTTATCGTGTGTGTGGGGTTAATTTTAAATTAATATTTTTCACTAATATGAATTGAATTTTTTAAAATTTTATAAATATTTTTAATTTAAATAATTTATAAATTATAATATGGTCAACTTAAACTTTGAGGAAAATATTAGTGAAAGCAGTAAAAATTAATTACAACATTTAAAGAAAAATATGGTTCACCTAGGGTTAAGATAATACAATAAGGGTATAAATGACCTGTAAAATTATCTATAAAAAATTGATGTTAATATTTAGACCATAAGAACCTTATTTTTAGAAAATGGTTTTTTTGAACCCATGTTATGTAAAAACCAAGACTTTCCATGTAATGTTTTTAATTATATGGAATTATTACGAGACTGCAAAAATTGACAGCGTATAATTTCAAGGCCCGATGTGCCTAAAATAAATTTCTGAACTTTTTTTAATGTCCATTCAGTAAACACACATGCTATATTTTTTATCTTTTGACCCGTTGCTCGGATTAAAAATCTGAGGGAACTATTGAATCCACAATGTCGGGATTCTCTTAAGAGAGGCATCACTTCAACCGCAGTAGGTCGGGTGAAAAAGGTAATTTTTTGGACATTTGAAAGATTAATAAAATAACATGTTATTTTATTTTATTTATTTTCTTCTTTCCAGTGGATGAGCAGTAGTGGCGGGATCAACGACACATCAATCCATTAAATGTCTAGACTCCCCTTTATTCTTGTAACCATACCGTTGGAATTTGGAAGGTTAATTAATTAAATACACCCCATTAATTCCACATGTGTAACTCACCCTCCCCCTCTTTTATTTATATGGAGCATGGGGTGGTGTGTTGGCATGAATTCATCAAGAAACGAAACTCTGGCAACGTACCCCGACACCAAAGAGTAGGAAAACTAAACTGGTTTTAACAAGAGGTGATGTGGGCCACTGAAGCACATACTGAAAACAATGAAAAAGGAGGTTATGTCGATCATCTTCAATGAACTTCTATTCTAGGTTGGGGGATTTTTTAAAAGTTATATTTGATGTTTTACCTTACTATCACTGTATATCACATTAACACAGAGGGTTCCAGAAAAATGAAAAAGGCTCAGACCCTCCGCTGCTTCACTTATGCTATGTTCTTTAGGGATTTTTTCCTCAGATTGATGGCAATGTTAAATAGTGGGTCACGCTATGACGGTGGAAAAACGAGAGAGCCTTAGGCGTAGACGACACTATGAACAGGCATCAGAGCACATATGTTGACCCACAGAAGAAACCACCTGTGTACCATGTTGGCAGAGGCTGGCGGTGGCCGGAGGACACCCGTGAAAATGTGTTGCAGGTGGTGGAAGGCGTCATGTGATGGCACACCACAGTGGTCTATGTTGGATGAACTAAGCCAGTTGTGTGGGAAAATCATGCCGCCCGCAAGAGCTGCTGGCGGTGCGAAGCATTCGTATCCAGTGGCCCGCCGTAGAAGGGGGTGGTGCGGTTTGGCCGCGACATGCTGGCCACCACAGGAAGGAGCGGTGCGGCCTCGCGCTGCACTGCGTTGGCGGAACCAGGTTGGCCAAATGGCATATTGTTCATGGGGTGGGGAAGCGCCCCAATTTCTATTGAAATGGACTCACAACCACGGGGCCACTGGGGAACAACGGTCTACCTTCGGGCGGACCAAGCCAGACGCAGGCTGGCCAAGTGGGCTGGACCCGCCCAGCAGACCGAACTAGGGGGCCAGTGCGGGTGGGCCAAGCAACATCCAGCGATCCAGGGAAACCACGATCCGAGCCCACGAACCAAACTAGGTCAACCCTGATGAGCCCGAACCTATGGAATTGGGACGACCCTTAATGGGCCAGACATAGGCAGGGTTTGGATGGCCCTGGGACCCATTGCGTTAGACCGGTCCGACCGAGTCAGACCGGGCGTAGACCCAACCGTCCCCATGAATAATTAAACACCCCTAACTGATGACCCACGTGTCCGGCTGACATGATGTCAGTGTCGTTGGGACTCATTTTTTGGACGCGGTCCTTATGAAATTTTTTGGTGGGCCTTACCGAGTCGAGCCAGACCGAGATGCGATCACCCCCGATTCACAGAAAGGGATGTAACTGAATGGGCGTCTGATTGACGTCCCATATGTGGCATAAGGACCCTTGTGACAAAGAGGTACATTGCAGATAATCAAAGTGAGTTTTGACAGAGTTTGACGTGGGACCTAGATTAGCTCAGACGTGAATCCAAAAAATTCCCTTTTAAATAAGTTCCCATATCACACAATCTGGGAATCCGGAAGACACACCATCTCTCACATTGTGACCCCAATGACCATGAATTCCCTTGAGTATACTTGTTTTGGGACTTCTTACTAGTTGAAATACGACTGATGGCTGGAGGAGTGGTTCTCCCAGAATCAAGCGTGTTATGAGCGGGATTCCATTGGATGAAAATGACATGAAGTAGATGAGAAACAAATGCGGGTTAGCATTAGCAACTAAAGAGTGGGATGATCAAGCTGTACAAAAAAATCATCCCTAGCAATGTGGTACTGACCATGTATGGAATTGCATCATAGCAACCCCATAAGGATCATCATCCTTGCAACCCTAAGTGGATCAGCATCATAGAGGCCCTGTGTGGATCAAAATCATAGAGATCATGTGTGTATCAACATCATAGTGACCCTGTGTGGATCAGCATCATAGAGAACCTCTATGGATCTGCTTCATAGTGACCCTGTGTGGATTAGTAGTGTGTCACCCAATAAGAACTAGCCCTAAAGTAGCCCATTGTGGATCAACAACATACATCCAAGAGTGGATTAACAATAGAACCACTTCTTCAGGATTAGTTGTGGAACTTCTAAATTGAATAAGATTATATAGATTAATAATAATCATATATACTAATAATCTCTGAGTTGTATACCTGGTGTGAGCCCACTATTGTTTTGTGCTTGGGAATGAGGTCTTTCTTTGTGTTTTTTCCTATGGGGAACTCAGGGAGACCTTCATGGGTCTCATGGTCCCTACTGAGTATTGTTATACTCAGCCCAATAGAATATCCACCCTCACCATGTTGTTTCTTCTGCAGATGACGAGTTGGTAGAATGAGACTTGAGGGAACCATGACAAGGTGGTACATAGAGGAGACAGGCTGACATGGAGTAATGTGGAGATGATTTGTACCTATCCTTTACATAGGATCATCAATAGATGATACAGGAGAAATTTTTTTAGGGGTATATGTACTTTTTAGTTGGTCTTGTATTCAGGCCCAATTACTTTCAGTACACTTTTTACTAAAGCAGTTTTCTTCATTGTTTCTTATTGTTGTGTTCATGGTTTGTGTGTTTGCAATATTTTGAAGAAAATTCATTCTCATTATTGAGATATGCCTTTTAGGTGCTAGTCTCCTTCTCCTGGACAATGGAAGGAGGGAAAGGGGTAGTCACGTCACAGGCCCCGGGGAAATGGTAAGGACAAAGATGTATCAGAGAAGTCGGTTCTACCGAAGAACTAGGACTCTGATCATTTAAAAAAAATAGTGTTTGGTGTCTTGAGAGTGATTTTTTATTCGGGGATTCCAGTGTTGGTGAAGTGGCTGACATATCAATACACAAGGACCCCAAATTAGAATTTATGACTTGGTTCATGAAAACACTGATTGCATGTGTTTTGGAAGTGTTTTATTTTTAACCTCATTGAGTTATCTCACCAGGTATAACATATTGTCAGTGAAGCACCTGTTTCTTTTCAGGATGACGATATAAAGACAGTCATATAGGATTCCTAAGAGAGTACGCGATGAAGGCCCACTGAGAGATTAGGTTTCGGTGTGGGTCCCTCTTACGGTGTTAGAACCTTTGGGTGGTTTACAAATATTCCCACTACCAATTGGGATGTCATTTCAACAAGCCCCACCAGCAGACAGTAAAAACTAGCAGAGTGTGTTGCATGCTTTTCAGTGGTAGAGGCCTCTAATGTTTCGTGGTGAGATGGATCTATAGATGGAAGAGGACAAGATGGAGCCTATGGCCAGAGTTTTTCGCCTGGTTGGAACACCAGTCGACCCGATGGTGATCCTAGCTGCCAGTCTTTTCCAGTGAGTAGTAGGGATATGATGGAGCCTGATTCTCTGGATACATAATGAGGCCATCCTTCCATGGGAATATTATGAGGGCCTCTTTAAGAAATAGTTTTTTTAGTGACTCGACGCTATGTGCATATACAAGAGCAGCTACACTTACAGTAGGGCAGCCCGTTCATGGCCTAGTAATCAGTGAGGTTCACTGACCTCTGGCGGTACTCTACAGACATGATGTGGGGCCCTTTACTCAAGTCCCAGACCTTCATAATGGACTCCGATAGGAGAAAGGAGCTTCGATGATGTCTCTTAGCTTCCCAATGCATGCTAGTGTGCTAGATAACACACTCTTGATGGTGAGCTTCCCTGCATAGAAGAAACCGAGAGCAAGACCCACCACCTAGAGACACATAGAAGAGTCCTCTATAGATGGTAGTAGGAAGATTACATAGAGGCCCAAGAAGACCAGAACTTCTGGTGGACGACCCCGAGACATAGGGTTGGAAGTGCAAGGATCACGAGGTATAGAAGGCCAGTAGAGTAGAAGATAGTGCTTCACAAGTGGTTGGCAAGGTCACATGGCTCACATCTTCCAAACCAGTCGCACTAACAACCACCAGATGGTCGAGGGACTATCGGGGCAGAGGTACAGATTCGAGTGAGGAGGTCTATAGGGTGGCAGACGTGGAAGAGGAGCAAGTTGGGTAACAGGTGGAAAACGACGGTTTGAGGCCGTACTTCCACCACCTTCAGGTGGTCCACCCTGACCACAGAGAGCAGGTGGACATGTATGAGCTCAGCTCCACGTAGTAGAGGCCTACAAACATGGAACTCTAGAGATGATTTGAGGTATGATATGTGTCTACTCCACCTTAGCTACAGTACTTATAGACATAGTTTCTTTTCACACATTAACTTCCATGGCTCTCGTTCGGAACACAGAGATTCCGGTGGTGCCATTAGCTCGATCCTTGCAATTAAAGACTCCCAAGGTAAGAGATCTGACGATTACACACCAGTTCAGGAAGTGTGAGCTTACTCTAGGATGTGAGAGCTTCGTATGGGATCTTCTATTCATGGAGTTGAGGCCATACGACATCATCTTGGGTATTTATAGGTTATCCACAGTCTATGATCAGATATACTTTATTTAGTGCAAACTATAGTGTGCCTGTGAGGATGGGACCATGTTTTCTTTCACTGGAGAGAAAGGAACCTTTTCAGCTTAGGATGGACTTACCTGGAAAATGGTTTAGCCAATCACACATAAGTTGTCTAGCCTTACCCATGAATAATTTGAGGTTGAGAGTCTGATATTTCTTGTAATGGTGGACCAACATACCAATATCTTCCATAATGATGTTTTAGGGCTACTTTTCAAATATAGGTGGACTTCTACAATGACATGTACCCCTGGACTACACCGATATCTACACCAAAATAATGGATGGATCCCATAGATCTTCGTGAGTTACAGGTACATCTGGAGGACTTACTGTGGAATGTGTTTGTAAGGCCTAGTGTTTCTCTATGGGAAGCCCCAATTTTGTTGGCCAAGAAGGTAGATGAGATTATGAGGATCTATGAGGATTATTGGCGCTTGAACTCGGTTACTATGAATAAAAAGTATCCACTTCTGAGGATTGATTATATTTTTGATTGGCTAAATGGATCTTGTTGGTTTTAAAAGATAGTCCTCAGATCAGGCTATCATCACCTCAGGGTATGAGATGGGGATGTGTATAAGACGACCTTCAAATGTCGGTATGTCCACTATGTGTTTCTGGTTATGCCATTCGGCATGAACACACCACTATAGTGTTCATGAGACTCAAGAACCCGATCTTCCAGCCATACATTGATCGCTTAATGGTGGTTTTTATCGATGTAATCATTGTGTACTCAACGAAGGAGGATGATCATGCCTATCATCTGCAGATGGTACTTGGTACACCGTGAGAGAACTAAAATTATGGTAAACTTTTATGATCCAATTCTCGATATGGGAGGTCGACATTCTCATACACGTTATCTCAGGGGCTAGAGTTGTAGTGGACCCATCTAATATAGAGGTTGTGCTTGCTTTGGAACCACCTCAAAGTGTGACTAAGGTGGAGAGTTTCCTATGGTTGGTTGGGTACTACCAGAGATTCGTACATAAATTTTTAGGAGTTGAGACACCATTTTCATCATTGAAGAATAAGGGAAATCCCTTCATGTAGAAAGAGAGATTCTAGTAGAGTTTTCAGGAGCTGAGGAAGAGACTGACAAGTGCCCTCATCTTGAGGAAACCAGAAGAGAGAGTTTTGTATGTAGCCTATTGTGACGTGTTAGGGACTGGAATTTGATGTGTCCTAATGCAGGAGTGAGCAATGATCACTTATAGTTCATGAAAACTGGAAAAGAATGACCAGAACTATGATAACCAAAATCTGGAGTTAGTAGTAGTGGGATTTGCCTTGAAGATGTGGTGACACTACTGGATGGGTGAACAATTTATTGTTTACTCTGATCACAATTGCCTCAGGTATATCTTCTCACAGAAGGACCTGAACCTGAGATAGTGTCATTGGATAGAGATCCTCTAGGACTATGAATTTTAGATATTCTACACTCCTGGGATGGAGAACGTAGTGGAAAACACACTCATTGTGTGGTCTGTTCTTTAGTTGCTGAGTGAGGTGATAGGGAAGCTAACAACATTATAGATAACATTAGTAGATAGATAAGGAGCAACATACCTCTAGTCTATGACTATCACTCCACCAATTCTTCTGTGAGTTTGGGAGGCATTAGTTGTGTACATTGACTAAAATTCTCGATGTTCTAAGATATCCTTATGACAAGAACTTGATGGAATTTTTGAAGGTGGGGAGAATGACATCCTCTTCAGAGGATACACCAAGGCACCGGTGGTGCTATAGGAGGAATTGTTGAGGTACTTTTATATGTCCCCTCTTGAGGTACATCCTGGTGTGGTGCAGATGTACTAGGACCTCCAACATCAACAATGGTGCTCGGGGATGATGAACATAATGGAAGAGTTTTTTTCATGATTCCTCGCTTGTCAGAAAATGATGTCTGAGCAACAGGTTCCAGGAGGCTTAGCTCAGCCACTAGAGGTACCGAAGTGGAAGTGGGATGGTATCTCGATGGACATTGTGACATGGCTACCACATATGTTTGTGGGACATGATTTCATATGGGTGATATTTGAATGACCCACCATGTAGGCCCACTTCTTACCCATCTGAGGAAGGGTATCAGTAGAAGACATGGGTTTCCCTTACGTGCAGAAGAATTTACGGCTTCTTAGGGTTCCATCGATGATCGTATCTAAAAATGAAACATGTTTTAAATCCACGATGTGGAAGGGATTATTGGAGGAATTTGGGACACAACTACATTTGAGCACCACCTTTCATCCACAAACAGATGGTCAGACGGAGTGGACACTTCAGACATTAGAGGATAGGCTCTGTGCTTATGTCCTAGATTTTTTCCAAAGTTGGGAGGATCACATAACCTTGGTAGAGTTATCATACAAAAAAATATATCACACGACCATTGGTATGACACCATTTGAGGCCTTTTATGGTCGACCATATAGATCACATCTATGATGGACATACTTGGGGGAGTCAGCACTTATGGGTCCAGAGTTGGTATAGGCTACCACTGAGAAGCTGTAGACAATCTAGGATTGGATGAATACTAGACAGAGCATACATAAGTCTTATGCTGACAGGAGACACAGACCTTTGGAGTTCGAGGAGGGAACATTTCTTCCTACGAGTCTCACATCGATGAGGTTTGCAAAGATTATTTTCAGTTCGGAAAGATATCTCCAAGGATAATTGGACCATTTCAGTTTCTCAGAAGAGTTTGTGGGGTGGCGTATCGCCTAGATCGTCCTTAAAAGATGCATTGAGTGAATGAATTTTTCCACATGTCACAGCTGAGAGAATATGTGCATGATCCATCACATGTTATTGACGAGGCTGATATGGGCATTGATGATGGGGTGAAATTTACGGAGGTTTTTTTGGAGATTGAGGATCAAAAGGAGTTGGTCCTTCGTGGATGCTCCATACCCTTGGTGATCGTTCGTTGGCAGCATGGTGACCTCCAGGAAAGAACATTGGAGTGGGAGACTCAGATTCATGCTCAGTACCATATTTGTTTCCTTAGTAAATATTGTGGCTTTCAGGGATGAAAAGTCCTAAGGTGGGGAGATTGTAATGACCAAGATTTTCCATGTATTTTTTTTAATTATATGGAATTATTATGAGTCTTTAAAAATTCAGTGCACATAATTCTAAGGCTTGGCGTGGATTTAATTAATTCATAAACATTTTTTATGGTTTTTCCAGAAAACGTGCATGCATAATTTTCTATCATTTCAACCGATGCATAGATTAAAAATCTAGGGGAACCATTGAATCTGTAGCACTGGGATTCTCTAAAGGGGGGATTCACTTTGACCATCGTAGGTCAGGTAAAAAAGTTATTTTTGTGGACATTTGAATGATTTATAAGATAACATGTTTTTTTATTTCATATCTTTTCTTTTTCTCCAGTAGATGAGATGCGGTGGCGGGACCAATGACACATCAATACATTATATGGATTGAATCCCCTTTATTCATATAACCGCACCGCTGAAATTTGGGTGGTTAATTAATTAAATGAAACCCATCAATTCCACATGTGTTACTCACCGTCCCCATCTCCTATTTACTAGGAGCTTGGGCTGGAGTGTTGGAATGACTTCACCAAGTGATGACACTATAATAAGTACCATGACACCAAACACTTGGAAGACGAGACTGGTTTCAGTGAGCGGTGACGAGCGCCACTGAATCAGGAACTGAAGACAATGACGAAGGAGGTTCTGTCAATCGTCTCCATAAAACATCTCTTCTAGGTAGAGGTATTGCTTAAAAGATATCTTTGATGTTTTAACTTCCTTTTGCAATATCTCACATTAAAGAGGAGGGTGCAGGTCAAACGAACAAGGCCCATACCCTCTTCCACTTCCCTCATGCTTCGTTCTTCGGGGATGTTTTCCTCAAATTGATGGGAATAAGAAATATCGGGTCATGATATGATGGTTACAACGCTGAAGATGCATTGGAGCATATGACACCATGAATGGACAACAATGTATGTTCGGTGACACATAGAAGAAACCGATGGTGTGAAATGTTGGTGGTGGCTGGTGGAGACCATAGGAGTCTCGTGACAATCTGTCATGTGTGGTGGAAGGTAGCGTGAAACATCGCGCCATGGTGGCACAGGAAGCAAGCCCGAGCTGGTTACATGAGACAAGGGTGGTGCGATTCAATCACGGCCAGCAGGCCAGGACAGAAGGGGGGCGGCGTGGAGTAGCCGCGATAGGAAGGAGCAGTGTCGTCCCACACCGTGCCACATTGGCAGAACCTGGTTGTCCAAACGGACGATCGTTCATGCAGTGGCGAAGTCCTCTACCGGCTGGTGAATCAGCCCCGAAACCGCGAGGCTAGTGGGACGTAATAGTCTTCCTTCGGGCAGACCAAGACGGACACAGGCCGACCACGCAGGTTGGACATGCCCATCAGACAGGACCTGCACAGCGGGCCAGACCCACCCCACAGCCTGGTAGGCCTGCGTGAGTGGGCCGAGCCTCTCTCTGTGGGCTGGGACAACCACGGCCCGAGCCTGCGAACCAAACCGCGCTATCCCTGAGGGCCTGGACCCAGTAGAACCAGGCCGACCCTTAATGTCCTGGACTCAGGCGAGGGCTGGTAGTCCCAAAAACCTATTTTGTTGGACCCTTCAGACTGATTCGGGCCAGGTCATGACACAACCATATCCCAAATAAATAAACACGTGTAACAGACGACCCAAGTGTCCGATTGACAGGTCGTAAGTTGAGATTGGACCCCTTTTAGGGAAGCGGTCCCCTTGATTCACGGAAAGTGATTTAACTAACAAATTGGTCATATTATTGACACATCTTCTGTGGCATGAGGACCCTTTTGAAAAGGTGGTCCTTTTATGATACATTAAGTGAGATTTGATACAATTTAACATGTGGCCTGGGTTGGATCAGACCTGAATCCAACCAGAAAGGGATGTTACTAACAGACTGGGAATCCGATTGACATGTCATCTATGGAATGAGGTCCCTTGTGACAAAGTTTTCCTATTTTAGATACTCCAAGTGAGTTTTGATAGAGTTTGACATGCAATATAGGTTGGATCAGACCTGAATCAAACCAGGGCCCTTTTTAATATGTGCCCATATCTCACAGACCGGGCGTCCGAACGATGCACCGTCTATCACATTGGGACCTCTATGACCGGGTGGGCCTTGTGGGACTTAACACTGGTTGAAATATGGATGATGGATTGAGAATCAGTTCTCACATAATCAAGCATGTTTTGAGCAGGAATCTAGTGGGTGAATGTGACATGAAGAAGAAGAGTGACCAATATAGGTCAACATCAGAAGCTCTAGAGTGGGATGATATAGCTGTATGACTAATCATCCCTACCTCTGTGATAGAAACACAACATGGATTCTCATAATAGAGACCCTATGTGGATCAACATATTAGAAACCTGATATGGATCAACATCATGGTGACCTTGAGTGGATCAACATCATAGCCACCCAGTGTGGATCGGCATCATAGAAACCATATGTGGATTAGCATCATAATGACCTTATGTGGATCATCTTTATAGCTACCTTGTTGGAATTAGCATCATAGTAACCCTATGTGGATCAACATCAAAGGGACCCTGTGTAGATCCATAGTGCGTGACCCGGTGAGGACTAGTCTTAGAGAGGCCCATCGTGGATCAGTGGAAAACGTCCAAGAGTTGATTGATAATAGTGTAACACCCCAAGATTTCATAGTGTGTTATTTCTTCAAAATAATTCAATAACTTGCACTACACGCAACACTGAGTTCAATTGCACCATGACTTACAAAAAAAAAGCCATTAAAAGAGGTCATGAATAGTATTAACTAAATTTTAAACTTTATATAATCCTTATAATTTTAGAATCCATATTATGAGTTTCTTAGTCATAATGCAAGAACAGATTAATTTTCAGTATTGCACTTTTATCAACGTTTGATAGTGAAACCTTTTTAAATACAATATTTTAAACTTTTTGACTAAATGGAGACATCAAAAAATTTAAAATGAAACATCCCAAGCTTCCACGGTACGCTTTCCTTTGAATAATACAGTAGTGTGTGTTGTACGCAACTTCGAGTTCTAACACACCGTAACCAATCAAACTAGCCGTTATGAATTGTAATACCTAATTTTTGAAATTATATATATTTTATATTTGAAAATGGACTTCATTTTTGGATTCGGAATATTGAATTTAGCCTAAGGTGAAATTTTGGTACATTTCGGATAACTTTCATATTTTGATGAATAGTGAAAATTACTAAATTTTAATTAAAACCAACTTTTTTAATCAAAATAATTAATAGTGATAAATTATGAATTTGAGTGGTTTTAAAGTATATTTAGAATATATTTTTACCATTTAATATAATGTTGGTCATTGTACATAATTTTACAATTAAACCGAACATAAACGAGTGTCAATCTTTTGATAGTTATTATCTCTTAAAAACACGCTTTTTGTTTTGACAGCGGGATTTAATTTTAAATTAATTTCTGCCACTTCTGTGTTTTGAATTTAGGAAAATGGATTCCATATTTGGAATCAGGATGTTCAAATTGTGTAAATAGGTAACTTTTATTTTTAGACATTTTGAATAATTACTGCGGTAAATATTTTATTTACCATGGTTAAGGGTAAATCCGGTAAATAAGGGTTAAAAAATAATATTATAATAATACTAAATTACCCTAAAACGTGTCTTAACCCTATTGGTTGATACATTGTCGACCATGTGAATCTTTGGGTCTATTTTGGGACCCCATGGATCCACTTGTAAGTGATAATGACACTTTATTTTAATTTAGTTAAAATGAATACAAAAATGACACAAGCATATATCTTTTAGAACAACAATTGTTACATAGGGTTATATATGTTGGATTTTAGATTATAAATATTAATTAGAAAGATAAAAAGATTTCCTACATAATGATATTTTATTTATAATTTTTAGACATTAAATAATTTATTTTATATATGACACAATGATGATGCAGTAATTACTATAATAGTGAACAATTAAAATAATTGATATTATAAATACCCAAATAAATATAATATGAAACTTTTAATGAATTATACTAATTTTCTAGGATAATATGATATATTAGGATCGATTTAATTGACTTTGTTCGAAGTAATCAATCTGTTATGAGTTTCAAAAAAATCAACTATTGAATAGTGTCAAAATTGACATAAAAGAGTTCTTAAAACAAATATTATATTATTAATTGATATTAAATTCCTAAAAATCTAAGGTTCGGAAAAGAGACTTATATTATGATAGTTTAATCATTAATGGACCACTTGGGAGTCGCTTGGATGTATATAGTATGTTTATTAAGCATATTATATAAAAATACAAAGAGACATTGTAAAAGTGAAACTAATTAACTTAGAGTTAATACTTAAATATAAAGCTAATATAAGTACCCAAACCTGTCTAAATTATATTGGATGAGTTGTTTTCGACCTATCCCCACCTCATCCTTTGAATAATTAACTTTGTTGCCTTTAGAAACCGAATATGAATTTATTATATATTAATATTTCTAACTTTTCCAAAGGTGCCCCTCACCCCTCTTATAAAAGGGCACTCCTCCTTCTCTTTTCCTCACACCTCTCAAGCCACTTGGCTCGTCCAAACTCTGCCCAAATAATCTCCACACATCCCTATCCTCCTCCTTGAAGCTTTCCCTTAGGCATAAATCATTTCAATAAGTCCTTTGGTTCCAACCAAAGTGAGTTACCTAAATTAAAGGTAACGATTTCTCTTAAATTATTTTCCATTATTTTGCTTCTCCGACCCCCAAAATCTTTTTATTTCCTTTCTTTTGTAACAACAACAGTATCCTCAATATACTAGGATGTTGTTATAAGAAGGATTCAAACTACACATACACACAACTCCATCTAATGGATGATGAACATAATGTTTCTGTGGATGGAAAACTAACGCCTCACGAAACGATGATTGTTCAAATACATCTTACCGCCTCTCATGGTGGCCATTATGATGGAACTGTAATTAAATATGATATTAATGATATATATCTTATATATAAGCTTCTGTAATTCCATTTTATTTCATACCATTATTCGTTTCATGTTGTATATACATACGATAATTTCATTTGAGGAAGTGCGGACTACGGCCCCCTTAAAATGATATGACTCGTTCATACCACACATGTAACGTATAAAGGATGGTGTTAATGAACTTAAGTAACTTATATAAAATATTATAATGGAATAGTAATATACCTATGTAAAATTTGGATTCAATTCTTTTAAAATAAAAATTAAATGGAAGTAGCGTTCGTGCGTACGTACGGACTACCGTCTCCACGAACGCGGTGAGATCTATCCTCCATCGTATCCATTCAAGTCTTATTCTCATTTTAGGGTTAAAAATAATGTTAATATCATTCTGATTATGAATAAGATTTAATCTATCCATTACAAACATGTCTTACGTAACCAAAAATTTAAGAAGAACGAATCGATTATCACCTGAAACGACGATAATACTAAGATATTATTAATAAAGCAATGTTAAAAGATCATATATGATATCATATTAATGTATATGATTCTTGTATAATTTAATAACAATTATTTCACCATTATACAGGAGGTTAACCTACCCCAACCAAGGAAAAGTACAAGGTAAGGGTTATTTCACAATCTCTTCATTATCCGAGGTTGTTTATACGTAATAATCTACTGGGATCTCTTTATCATCCACATCCATGTTTCTTAAAAATGTATTTCATAACATTTTTACTATTTACTAAAATATGAGTTAAAGTCATTTATACCCTTTTTGACTTTGATAAGTGGTTTATAAAGGAATCTTTCCGTCATTTTCAAAACAAGGTCCTTTTTAACCTTTTCGACAGAATTGAGGTAAGAATGTTTTTTTAACTTATACGGCGGGTGCGGTTATTTTACGCCGTTATAAAATCTTAAAAGCTTTCCTTACAAGCTTATAAGAATATTTTCAATGAAAATGTTATATTTTATATGGATCTTAAATGATTTCAAAATAAAAGGAGATATTTCTTTAAAAAGAATTTTGATTCCATCTACGTCAACATCCTTTGATGGATTTTAAGATTATTTGAAGTTGATTTATTATGATACAAAACTTCTATATTGTATTGAAGGTTTTGTGATATGTTTGAATATGGATGTTCTATTTTTATACCATTCATAGTTTATGGTGAAATTATTGACATTTCGTATGCTAGTTTTAATACGAATGTTTATGTTATGTTTAATCCTTTTCATATGGGAATGCATTGGACTTAATAAGTGACGGGTGGAGCCCGCTATAGCTCCTCGATGCATCGGTAGGTCTCATGAGACAATCTAGTGTCTTGGCACAAGGCCTTGACAAAATCTTATTTGTAGTCTTGGCACGAGGCCTTGGCTATGTGGTTATGATAGTCTGGCATTATGCATTCCAACATTATGAAAGTGGTTATTGATTTTTGCATTTGATTATTCGATTAGTAGAATATCCATGTGAATAAGTAAATGGCATTATTTCATTTTATTTATGCCATACCATGTTGAAAGTTCATATTTAAAAGGCTTTTGTTTTAGTTATACATTTCCTTAAATGTTTATTCTTATTTATGAAAGTTTCCGCTATATTGTTATCCTTACTGGGCATTTGAGCTCACCCCTTTTCTATGTTTTATTTTTCCCAGGATGTGAAGAAGTAAGTTATGAATGACCTGCAGGGATTTTGCGGGGTTAATAGTGTGGATTGTGGAAACATTATGTTGTTGTAGTAGTTTTTCATTTTATGATGTAATGTAAAACTTATGAATATATCTAGTGTTTCCAAGGCTACTAAACCAATCGGTCTTTCGAGATTTGATCTTTCTTGTGATCATGCCAATGTTACGAAGTAATGCACCGACTCTGGGTAACTGGGGTCGGGGCGTTACAGTTGGTATCAGAGGAAGTTTAGTACAAACCTTGGAAGCTAGATTTATATAAACTCTGATTAGAGCACGTAGACCTAAGATGAACTTTGAGGATTAGTATAGAAGAACTTCCTAGAATTTTGGTATTGTAGAGATTTTGTGAGTTTTCCGAGCAATACATCCCTGTCTGGATATGAGCAGGTAGAGGCGGCTCTGGCATAGATGTACCTAGGGGTAAAACCCGAAAACACCGCTTTGAGCTAGACTCGAACGGGAACTGGTGCACGACAACGGGCCTTGCTGCACTCTTGGTTACGACACTCCCGGGGGATATGCTTAGGATAAATCTCATTTTCTTTACAAATCATTTTGAAGGAATTATGAGTATATACTTCATCAAAGAAAACATTCTTATGATTATGGATTATATCCATAAATAGTTCAATTTATGTTAAGTGTTTTATAAGTATGGGATTATGTATTTTGATTCATAAACTGATCTAGTTTATGCCATTGTTTAGAAATGACGCCCAGTAGAAGGAATGCGAACTCCAGAAATACACATGATTCAAAGAGAAGTAAGGATCATATCTTTCATGGTCTTAAGCTAGAATTTATAAGAGAAATAGTCTCCCATGTATTATCATCATATGAAGAAATAATATCATGTATTGATAAGATAAGTAAAGAGATTACTGAGTCCTATGGCTTTGAAGGGAAGCAAGAGAAGAAAAGGATGGAAGAGAGAAAGATGGATAAAGGGAAGAGGGAAAAGAAGAATTTTCCCATATGTGGTAACTGTGGAAAGAAACACCATGGAACTTGCCTGAAAGGAATGGGAGTTTGTTATATGTGTGGAGGAAAAGGGCACAAAGTACGTGACTGCAAGGGTAAGAAAATGGTTTCAAATGTATAATGCTTCATTTGCAAGGAGTTTGTACACTACGCGAACCTATGTCCCAATCATCAGACTATGCCGCAAATGATGTTATTGGATAATAATCAAGTTATGATACTACCACAGATGAAGAGGACTGATTAGAGTTCTTATGTTGATTATGTCAATTGAGTGTTGTATCAACAATGTACTTGTTATAATAATTATGGAGTATATAAGGATTGTACTGCAGTACTATTTCATTAAGGACTTGAGATTATGTGGAACAAAGAAAAGTGACTCAATAGCAGGATAAATTTTTGGAAAATATATGGTTGAGAGAATGATAAATCATAATATAGCTCTGATACTGAGGTAGTGATTTCGGAATAATATGTGATTGTTTTGGATAAATTATATTGGATATTCTTGACTACCTTGGAACTAAATAATGATTTGTATATTCCATCATTGTTGGGGTTTAAAACATTTTTGGATTAATGAATTATATCTAGCATTCTATATGGAATAGGGGAGCATGAATGTAATCAATAAGGAATATGGTAATTCAAGATGTTTCAGTTTATTAAAAGAATACAAGATGAAGGTATTCATATGCTATTACGGGGTAAAAAGGATCTACATTATGCTTACCTTCCTTATAAATGTTGGACTGTGATTTTGGACAGAAGTGTTTTGGATAGTTCTAGTTTGGATTATTTTTGATTACCATAAAAGGAAAACCCGGAGGTTGGGCGGCAACCCGTCGCGTCCGGCAAGGCTGCGAGACTTGAACCCGCAACTGAAGGGCGACAAGGGTGTATCACTTACCACTGGCCCACAAGATGTCCTGGATTAAATAATGTAGTTTTTTTTAAAAGATCTAGTAGATGAATTATAATATCATTTATTTTGGAACCCTGTACGAATAGTATAAATAGAAAATTTTTTTACGTTCTATTATCTTTTAGAGTGAAAGATGAGTTTGTGGTAGAAATTTATTATTGGATAAAACTCTAATTATAATGTAAGTATATCTCCTTATGATCTTAGCCAATCTCATAAATAAATTCCTCAACATTAATAAAAGGAACTTAGAAGAAAAATGTTGTCCTAGATGGTACCTTAAATCATCACTAATTTATGGCTTTGGGATTGTTGGCCTTTTCATAGCCATGTTCTCTACCACTCTCCATCAGATAATTGATGGTTAGATTTCTCTTCCATATCCATATTTTCCTACATGGAACCCTAGTATGTGTTATTTTCGGTAATCTTCATACTTTCCACTCTTTATTTTAAATAGAGACCTCATTAATTCATTTTTCGATGTGGGATTTCAACTAAGATATTTTGAAACGTCAAAAATGTGTTATCCCAATACCCTATATTTTGTTGAACCGATGGTACTTCAAATCATCATAGATTGATGAGTTTAAGGACCTCAATTTTATACTTTTTGTGATTGATGACCTCAATCACTACCTATAAATATTTACGTTTTTCCTCCAATTATATGTCTCTAATTTCCACCAATGTTCTTCTAATCAAGATCATAATTTGGTGGTGACCCTTTCATTTCTCTTTTCCTCATATTAAGACTAAATTTTAGTAACCCAATTTCCGATGTGGGTTTTCCCACAAATATATTTTCTATTTTCAAACTTTTATTTTTGAAGAACAATTTCAAATTGCGAGGATGCAATTTATTGAAGGAGGGGAGAATGTAACACCCCAAGATTTCATAGTGTGTTATTTCTTCAAAATAATTCAATAACTTGCACTACACGCAACACTGAGTTCAATTGCAGCATGACTTACCAAAAAAAAAGCCATTAAAAGAGGTCATGAATAGTATTAACTAAATTTTAAACTTTATATAATCCTTATAATGTTAGAATCCATATTATGAGTTTCTTAGTCATAATGCAAGAACAGATTAATTTTCAGTATTGCACTTTTATCAACTTTTGATAGTGAAACCTTTTTAAATACAATATTTTAAACTTTTTGACTAAATGGAGACATCAAAAAATTTAAAATGAAACAACCCAAGCTTCCACGGTATGCTTTCCTTTGAATAATACAGTAGTGTGTGTTGTACGCAACTTCAAGTTCTAACACACCGTAACCAATCAAACTAGCCGTTATGAATAGTAATACCTAATTTTTGAAATTATATATATTTTATATTTGAAAATGGACTTCATTTTTGGATTCTGAATATCGAATTTAGCCTAAGGTGAAATTTTGGTACATTTCGGATAACTTTTATATTTTGATGAATAGTGAAAATTACTAAATTTTAATTAAAAACAACTTTTTTAATCAAAATAATTAATAGTGATAAATTATGAATTTGAGTGGTTTTAAAGTATATTTAGAATATATTTTTACCATTTAATATAATGTTGGTCATTGGACATAATTTTACAATTAAACCGAACATAAACGAGTGTCAATCTTTTGATAGTTATTATCTCTTAAAAACACGCTTTTTGTTTTGACAGCGGGATTTAATTTTAAATTAATTTCTGCCACTTCTGTGTTTTGAATTTAGGAAAATGGATTCCATATTTGGAATCAGGATTTTAAAATTGTGTAAATAGGTAACTTTTATTTTTAGACATTTTGAATAATTACTGCGGTAAATATTTTATTTACCATGGTTAAGGGTAAATCCGGTAAATAAGGGTTAAAAAATAATATTATAATAATACTAAATTACCCTAAAACGTGTCTTAACCCTATTGGTTGATACATGGTCGACCATGGGAATCTTTGGGTCTATTTTGGGACCCCATGGATCCACTTGTAAGTGATAATGACACTTTATTTTAATTTAGTTAAAATGAATACAAAAATGACACAAGCATATATCTTTTAGAACAACAATTGTTACATAGGGATATATATGTTGGATTTTAGATTATAAATATTCATTAGAAAGATAAAAAGATTTCCTACATAATGATATTTTATTTATAATTTTTAGACATTAAATAATTTATTTTATATATGACACAATGATGATGCAGTAATTACTATAATAGTGAAAAATTAAAATAATTGATATTATAAATACCCAAATAAATATAATATTAAACTTTTAATGAATTAAACTAATTTTCTAGGATAATATGATATATTAGGATCGATTTAATTGACTTTGTTCTAAGTAATCAATCTGTTATGAGTTTCACAAAAATCATCTATTGAATAGTTTCAAAATTGACATAAAAGAGTTCTTAAAACAAATATTATATTATTAATTGATATTAAAGTCCTAAAAATCTAAGGTTCGGCCAAGAGACTTATATTATGATAGGTTAATCATTAATGGACCACTTGGGAGTCGCTTGGATGTATATAGTATGTTTATTAACCATATTATATAAAAATAAAAAGAGACATTGTATAAGTGAAACTAATTAACTTAGAGTTAATACTTAAAGATAAGGTTAATATAAGTACCCAAACCTGTATAAATTCTATTGGATGAGTTGTTTTCGACCTATCCCCACCTCATCCTTTGAATAATAAACTTTGGAGCCTTTAGAAACCGAATATGAATTTATTATAAATTAATATTTCTAACTTTTCCAAAGGTGCCCCTCACCCCTCTTATAAAAGGGCACTCCTCCTTCTCTTTTCCTCACACCTCTCAAGCCACTTGGCTCGCTCAAACTCTGCCCAAATAATCTCCCCACATCCCTCTCCTCCTCCTTGAAGCTTCCCCTTAGGCGGAAATCATTTCAAGAAGTCCTTTGGTTCCAACCAAAGTGGGTTACCTAAATTAAAGGTAACGATTTCTCTTAAATTAGTTTCCTTTATTTTGCTTCTCCAACCCCCAAACTCTTTTTATTTCCTTTCTTTTGTAACAACACCAGTATCCTCAATATACTAGGATGTTGTTATAAGAAGGATTCAAACTACACATACACACAACTCCATATAATGGATGATGAACATAATGTTTCTGTGGATGGCAAACTAACGCCTCATGAAACGATGATTGTTCAAATACATCTTACCGCCTCTCATGGTGGCCATTATGATGGAACTGTAATTAAATATGATATTAATGATATATATTTTATATATAAGCTTCTGTAATTCCATTTTATTTCATACCATTATTCGTTTCATGTTGTATATACATACGATAATTTCATTTGAGGAAGTGCGGACTACCGCCCCCTTAAAATGATATGACTCGTTCATACCACACATGTAACGTATAAAGGATGGTGTTAATGAACTTAAGTAACTTATATAAAATATTATACTGGAATAGTAATATACCTATGTATCATTTGGATTCAATTATTTTAAAATAAAAATTAAATGGAAGTAGCGTTCGTGCGTACGTACGGACTACCGTCTCCACGAACGCGGTGAGATCCATCCTCCATCGTATCCATTCAAGTCTTATTCTCATTTTAGGGTTAAAAATAATGTTAATATCATTCTTATTATGAATAAGATTTAATCTATCCATTACAAACATGTCTTACATAACCAAACATTTAAGAAGAACGAATCGATTATCACCTGAAACGATGATAATACTAAGATATTATTAATAAAGCAATGTTAAAAGATCATATATGATATCATATTAATGTATATGATTCTTGTATAATTTAATAACAATTATTTCACCATTATACAGGAGGTTAACCTACCCCAACCAAGGAAAAGTACAAGGTAAGGGTTATTTCACAATCTCTTCATTATCCGAGGTTGTTTATACGTAATAATCTACTGGGATCTCTTTATCATCCACATCCATGTTTCTTAAAAATGTATTTCAAAACATTTTTACTCTTTACTAAAATATGAGTTAAAGTCATTTATACCCTTTTTGACTGTTATAAGTGGTTGATAAAGGAATCTTTCCGTCATTTTCAAAACAAGGTCCTTTTTAACCTTTTCGACAGAATTGAGGTAAAAATGTTTTTTTAACTTATACGGCGGGTGCGGTTATTTTACGCCGTTATAAAATCATCAAAGCTTTCCTTACAAGCTTATAAGAATATTTTCAATGAAAATGTTTTATTTTATATGGATCTTAAATGATTTCAAAATAAAAGGAGATATTTCTTTAAAAAGAATTTTGATTTCATCTACGTCAACATCCTTTGATGGATTTTAAGATTATTTGAAGTTGATTTATTATGATACAAAACTTCTATATTGTATTGAAGATTTTGTGATATGTTTGACTATGGATGTGCTATTTTTATACCATTCATAGTTTATGGTGAAATTATTGACATTTCGTATGCTAGTTTTAATACGAATGTTTATGTTATGTTTAAACCTTTTCATATGGGAATGCATTGGACTTAATAAGTGACGGGTGGAGCCCGCTATAGCTCCTCGATGCATCGGTAGGTCTCATGAGACAAACTAGTGTTTGGCACAAGGCCTTGACAAAATCTTATTTGTAGTCTTGGCACGACGCCTTGGCTATGTGGTTATGATAGTATGGCATTATGCATTCCAACATTATGAAAGTGGTTATTGATTTTTGCATGTGATTATTCGATTAGTAGAATATCCATGTGAATAAGTAAATGGCATTATTTCATTTTATTTATGCCATACCATGTTGAAAGTTCATATTTAAAAGGCTTTTGTTTTAGTTATACATTGCCTTAAATGTTTATTCTTATTTACGAAAGTTTCCGCTATATTGTTATCCTTACTGGGCATTTGAGCTCACCCCTTTTCTATGTTTTATTTTTCCCAGGATGTGAAGAAGTAAGTTATGAATGACCTGCAGGGATTTTATGAGGGGTTAATAGTGTGGATTGTGGAAACATTATGTTGTTGTCGTAGTTTTTCATTTTATTATGTAATGTAAAACTTATGAATATATCTAGTGTTTCCAAGGCTACTAAACCAATCGGTCTTTCGAGATTTGATCTTTCTTGTGATCATTCCAATGTTACGAAGTAATGCTCCGACTCTGGGTAACTGGGGTCGGGGCGTTACAAATAGGAAAACAGATTATGGATTATTTATTGAACTTCCAAATAAAATAAGATGATATAGATTAATAAAAATAATCTATATTCCTAATATCTGAGTTTTATACCTTCTATGAGCTATCTATTGGTTTGTGCTTGTGAAAGAGGTATTGCTTTTTGATTTTTCCTTTGTTGAACTATGGGAGGCCATCGGGGGTCTCAGGATCCCTACTGAGTATTTTAATAATCACCCCTGCATGGGTTTTACCCACACCTTTTTATGTCTTTTGCAGACGACGAGCAGCTGGGCTGAAAATTGAGAGAGTAAGGACCAGGCGGTACAGAGAGGAGAAAAAATGATGTAGTGTGCAGTAAAGAAAATATGTACCTAACCTTTTGTTTGGATCCTCCGTGGATGATCCAGGAGTTGTTTTCTCTTTTCAGGAGTAATTTTACTTTTCAGTTGGGATGGTATTTTGGCTCCTTTAAATTTAGTACACTTTCTACTATAATAGTTTACTTCATGGTTGCTTCTTACCATGTCCTTTTTTTGTGTGTTTATACAGGTTTAAATGAAATACCTTCCCTTTATAGGTATATTCCTTTTTGGTTCTAGTCACCAACCCCTAGCCTATGGAAGGTGGGATTAGAGTTGTCACAGCCTGGGCCCCAGTGGATGGGTCATGACATGTTACTTATTAAAAATAAGGGAGTACTCAATTCCTGTCAAAAATACAGTGTTTGTCATATGCACTATTTATAAAAGGATACTCACTCTCCTCTATTATTCATAGCTACATACCACTTTTAATTAGATAATAAATTCTTGGATAACTTCAAAATTTACCTACCCTATTATTTGAAGCCTTATTTTGGGTATAAATCAATCCTATGAGGGATTTAGTGTAATCTATATAGGGATACCAAAAGAAGTGGTAATGATTGTCCACAACCATCATTATTTTATTTCCTTCCAACCTCGTTGGATTTTTATTACAACATGATGATATAACATCCTAGTATATTATATATTAACGGATTTATTTAATAAGTTAATTACCTGAAAACATCTCAATAGCTATAAAATTTGTTACAAAATCATAGTTCTTATGTACGGCGAACTACCACATCGGGAACAAATACCATTTGTTCTTCAATTTACATAAGACATAGTAGAGTATAAATATCAATATAAATGATATATACCATATTTATTCCATATTTAAAACTATTGGGTCATTATATCTCATATATAATTTTACATTTCATTCCATTTGGGATAAGATTATGTCTCTTGTGTGTATTGTGGACTACCGCCTTGTGCAGCGATGTGATTCATATTTCAGTAATGCTTCACATGGAGTGCAATAAGGTTAGATTAAACGATTATATGTTATATAAATAATATAATTGTTTTATTAATGAAATATATTACATTTATTAATTATATTATGTTTCATTTTCATTCATACATTTTAACTAGCTTAAATATTATTACTTTTTTCGGCTATGTGTCTACTCCCACCTTCACAAAGCGATATGACTCTCATTTCATCAACACACCTAATGGATTATATATATTTATATATAAAATTTTGTACATTATATTATTATAATTATGGAAATATTATATATTACTTACCATATTTTCCTAATGATCATTTCGAAATGGAAATGTCATTCATGAACACATATGGCTTACCATCACAGCGATTGTGATGTAATTAAATTTTCAAAACCATATTTAATAATGGTGTTGAAAAGAAAATTGATTTTAAAATATGACTATTATTTCACGATTATTATTTTTTATATGATGAAACTACAAAATATGTGAAATAATCATATCATTAATGAAAAATCACGTATAGTAAGACTAGGAAAATAACTTGGGAAACCATGAAAATAATTAAATATTATTATCAAATGAGTGATAAAATTTTATAATAAGATTATATATGATATTATAAATATGATAATGGATTTTTTATTGGTTTAATAAATGTTTAAAAACACTATAAAATATGTTAAACAACATTCAATAAAATAGAATCTTGATTTATGGGGTGTCATGTCAATTTCATTTCATTGAGCCACATTGTAATGTGGTGCTACGAATTTATTTTTTATCCTATATATACTACCACATTATCATATAATAACATAAATAATTAATTATTCCTGGTATTTTAGGTTTTCTTTTGAATAAATCCATCTATGAGGTTTTGAAATAAAATTTACTAATTGGTTAAAAATTTAATAACTCAACTTTTTTTTGTTGCGCTATATAACTCCTTCATTTCCTTAGATATTACATGATTATTTGAATAATTAATTAATAAAACCTATTGATTTTTTACACATGTTTTTTTATATTTATATTTTATACACAAAATCAATTCAATGACTACTTCGTACTTCCACATTGTAATTACCTTAATGTGTTAATTCACAATCTCAATATAATCGAGATTATTTAATATTTAATTTTAGCTCAATGATATTATTTGAAAATTTCTTAATAAAACAACTTAATATTCATATACTCTGTCTTTAAATGATTTTTTCAAGTAATATTACAGTTTTCCCACTCTTTGTTACCTAAAATAATTGATGAAATGTTTTTAAGAAACTATACATTTATATATGTCTTCGGTGATAATTAGATTTTTATAAAAAAATACTTTTTCTAAAAATGTTTTCAAAAATGATATTTAACTTTTTAAAATGATTTTTAATGGAATAATCTAAATTTTTTAATATTTAATTCTATTTTTCAAATGAATCTTGTGTAATTTTTTTTAAGAAATGATATTTTAAATTTTACTAATAAATTGAAAGGAATACTCTGGAAATTTTGCTGATAAGGGACTCTGCTGAAATTTTCAAATTGTAAAATGAATTATATTTCTAACATATATATCAACTACAGAACAATATACCCTCATAACAAACATTTCATTGAATTTTAATTTTCATGTTTGCGGTGACATGATTATAGAACGTTTTGTAAAGGATAATTTCAAAGAAATTGATTTTATATAAAATTAAAAATTAAAAATACTATTTCCTAAAAAACACATTAATGTTATTTTTTATCATATTTTTATTCAAAAATAAAACAATATTTAATATATCTCTATGTTTATTTTGATACCGTCTTTATTATTACTCTATATGGTTTCTGATTATTTTCACCAATGATAGTTTTTAAATTCTCTTCCTTATTTCATTCGGAGTCATTAGATTATATATTAAAATTGTACATTACAATTACCAGTAGACACTAAATTTACCCTAAATATCCTTTTAGTTTACCTTTTATATTCTTATTTCATAAAATGAATCTTCTTTATACATAATTTTTTTACTTAAAATGAAATTTTTTGACAGATAAAATATTGATAATTCTATATCCTTTACCCAATATTGATATTTGATATTAATGCATATCGATTCATGAATTAAATTTGTTATTATATGTAAAAGGAGTGATTTGGACAAAAATTTGTGGATGTGGTCTAGAATTATGTAGTCCATTTATGAATTAGTAGGAATAATGTTAAAATAAAGTTAATAGATCATTAATGATGTTTTTTCTTGTTGTTTAAATGATCTAGGGAATTCTCTCTATTGTAGAGGTGTCATGATTAATGAGATCATGGAGTGAAATAATTATGCATTTCCTGAATTCATAATTTAGTTACTAGTATCCACGATATTTTCACAATGATATTATATCTGTATGAATTTTATTCTCAGTTTATACATTAAATGGAATATTTTTTTATTTACTAAAATTTTCATATTTATTATGCCTTATCGACTAATTTAAATGGAATGTGTACTTAGTTATTTATAATTCCATCTTTATTATTCTTGTTAATTTATGATATCATCTTTTGTACATATCCCTTAGTGGGAATTTAAGTAGTCCCTTATTTGTTTCCATACTCAGGAATCTGTGAGGTATAAATTGTTTGATATTAAAGGATATTCGAGAGAGAATAATGTTATTCTAAAAAATATTATATTGTAATTTTAGTATCCAAATTGAATGTAAGTATTAAGTATGTTTATATTTTACCAAGACTAATAAACTATTCAGACCTTAGGGATATGATTTCCTTTTATTTTATTCATATTATCTAACATAGACCCTGACTCTAGGATACTAGGGTTAGGATCACTACAATTTTAGTCATTCCTATTATTGTAGGAAGTTAAATGGTTCCTCTTTTCCTAATTACTATTATTCCTTATGTGAATATTTCTGTAAGGGAATTTATGGCCCTCTTTCCCTTTAAAATGTGGTAGAAATTTTATTCATCTCTTTTTTATATTTTTGGATCTTATTTCTCAATGGTTTCTCTTTTTCGGGGTTTTCTGAAATCAGTATTGAGGTAGATTTTTTTTATGTATATTTATTTCAAAAAAACTATTATTGATATCCAAAATTTAAATAGACTTTCAATTGATTTTTAAAACCCAGTTTCAGAATCCTGGTAAATGTTTTTCAATTTTCATGGTGATTATGTGATAAACAAATTGTTTATTGAATTATAAATAGTGTGTATACTTTATGAAATTGATTTTAATTTGAAATATATATTTTCAGTTGTTATTTTTTGATGTTTCAAGAGAAAAATAATACATGAAATGATTTATGTATTTGAAATGAAATAAATTATTTTCAAATGCATGATTTTTGATGAAAACCATTTGATGTTGTCTTTTCAATTGAAATGGAATTTTGGAAATTTTAATTTGGGAAACATGAATAATTATTGGTAAAAATGGTTTGATATGGAAGTGTTTCCCCTTTCTTGATTTCATTATAGAGTATAGGATCCTAGGTAGTTAAGATGGAAGTTATATATAGGCATTCTAGGAATGTTCTATATCATCCTATTAATATCTTTATAATGTCAATAGTAAGTAAACTTTTATAAATGATGTGATTTTATTAATTTAGGTTGTTCTCTATTTCAAAAAATTCCAAATATCAAGATAATTTTACTCTCATTGAGTAATAATAAACTAATATGTGTGAGCCCTTTAACCATGATCCAACCAACCTTTGGCCATATAACCATAGTTGTATGATTAAAATTTACTTTTACATTTTAATATTGATGAATTTATTTATTCATGAATGGATGATGATATTGTTTATTCACACCTATTTTATATTACAGTTTATTTCATTAAATTAAAATGATTTTAAAATAATTTTTTGATGTGAATTGTGTAAAATATTTCCATGAAATGTTTCATTAAAGAATGGGAATAAATTTTTTATTTGATAAGAATCTATTATATAATATCTTTGTGAAATATTATTGGGATAGTGTTTCTCAAAACCTATATTTTCATTTTGGAACATGTAGAGATTATTTTCTTATGAAATAGAAAAGGTAATGTACCACATATAGATGGTTGGTGTCATTGATTAGATGTACCTTGGGAGTCAGATGTGATAGGTAGTGTGTGTGGTCCCCGATCTAGAGGACATCAAATATTTTTGAATTTGGTGATTTGTAATGGATCATTTTGAATTAAAATTTATTAGTTCCATTATTTTCTATTTTTAGAGGATTACTCATGATGAATATTTTTTGGAATACCCTTAGTTTATTTTTATATATGACTGTTATTATTGATCTTTGTGAAAAAAATAATTCCACTTGATACGTTATTGAATGATAGGAACTAGTAACTATCCCTTGGGGGAATGATAATTTATTTCAAGATGTGTCAAAATTGGTTCAAGAAATTATTTAGATGCTTTTCATGGTTGGATTATGTTAAATTTATATCAACAGAGCTTGTGTCTTTCATTGGGTGATGATATGTATTTATGAATTTTATGGTAGATATGAGATAGATTTTTCATGGATTGAGGGGTAAGTTATTATTGAGTTATTATCCAAAACTAATCATAGAGAAATTTCATTTACAATGTGTTTTTTGGAAAATATTTCTTTTAGAAAATATCTTGTTCTAATTAAATTTTTTTTCAAAAACATTTATTTGATATTTCTATCACAGTTTGAGTTTCTGCAGATAGATTTTATGATCACGTTTCTCTATAATAATTATTTATGATAATATATTGATGATTTGATATTCCATTCGCCCAAGAATATATCTGGTCAGGATTTAGAATGGAGATTCTAATGATCCATAGATAGAGAAACCTCAATTTGAACATAATATCAAAGATATATTTTCAAATTCTAACTAATATCTCGGATATGTGGCCACACATAAATCTATTTATTCTCCAAAGGTGCATCATCGATGTTGTTATACCAATGATACGTCCCATAAGGTTCTATTTCATAAAAACTAAAAAATATACGAAAAACTTTCATTATAATGTGAATGATTAGTTGAAAAATATTAAACAACTATTTGAATTTTTTGAGACATCAATATTCATTATGATACGCTGTTGAATGATCAATCCTAAAGGTCCTTACAAGTGATGATGGGATTCTTTAGATCAGTTGAAACCAAACAATGGATTGGAGTGAAATAATTTCAAGACACTTTTAATGAAGAAATTTAATAATTAATTGATGGTATTATGTAGCTCAATTGCATTTCTTAAAATTTACGACGATGATTGGAAAGTGACTCAGTATGCTAATCATTTTGCTAAAATTTAATACTATTCCGCAGAAGAGGCACTAAATTAAAAGATGAAATATTGAATGTTTTTTATGAATACTCGAATGAATTTTTTATCTAATGAGTTTATGATAATTATCACGTCTAGTGATTATGTAATTAATAGAATTATTATTGATGAAATTGACAGGAATGGTAATTTAGGGTTGAAAAAAATTCCTCCAACTACTTGTACGAGATATAGAGCATTCATTAAATACAATTAAATGTGAACGGAATAACATTTTATAAGTAGTTGTGATAATCATTAAAAAAAATCTACTAAATTTGCTGATGTGTCTTGTCAGGAAAATGTAACATGTTTCTAATGTGAAATGTCTGGGAAGTAGAATCATAATTTCATGGAGACATTGAATATTTGTAGCTAATTGGTACATGTTATCTACTTATAGATATTTATCAATATCATTACCCCCTATTTAGTAGTATGTTTCCACCAGTACTGAGAGGATATATTTCATAGTAATATTCTATAAGAAAATTTATTTTCTATCACTATGTATTTGGAATGAAACTATATCATGATGTAGATAATAATACTGTTAGAACATTTACATGTTCTATGACTGTGATAGGTTTCATTTTTGTTTATTTGTATTTAGTGGATCTTTATTTCATTATACTGCCTCCATAACTTTTTTTCAACTTTCACTATTGAAATATTGATTGAATATTCATTTAGATATCATTCCTCATGTGTTGGAAATTTTAAAAAAAATTCTAGATGATGAGACAGTAAGATATCCATTTCTACTGCACTTTTTAATATTCAAAAATCATGATTGTGTCATATTTTTATGTCCATGATAAGATTATTATGAATGTAATTTTTGGAATTGATTGGTTGGTGGTTCACAATGCATGAATTGACTATTTTAATCAGTGTGTGTCCTTTACTTCCCATAAAGATTAGTTTCATGTTTTTTAAGGAGGAAGAGACTTGAGTGCTAGTCCATCTAGAAAACCTCTTATTGAGATAGGTGAGATAGTATAATTGTGAAATATTGAACAAGATCAGAATTAAACATATTGTGAATAGACTCAAGTATCTAATTAATTCCTAGAAGTGTTTCCATCAAACATTTTCAGTCTACCACTGAAGAGGAGGTAGAGTTTTATGGAAACATTGTGCGAGGTTTCAAGTCTATATTTATTAATTCCATGATATAGAACCGCGAAAGGTAAGGGATCTGATGAATAAGTTAGATGAATTAAATTCCAAAGGAATCGTTTGACTGAATGTTTCTCCTTTTGTAAAAGGAATTCTTTTTTCCCTAAAGGAATATAAAACCCTTCACTTGTGTTTTGATTATAAGAAACCCAATCAATGTATTCTTAAGAATATATATTTAATTCCCAACATTGATTTTTTTATCGGATAATGGGTGTGATGATGTTCTCCAAGACTTATATTTTTGGGCTACCACTAGTTTTGGATCAATTTGTATAAATAAAATAATTTAACCTCCATGAGTATGATAACCAATATGAGAAACATTTTATTACATTCGATCTAACCATTACTCACATTGTGATTATAGAGCATATATATAGGATTTTATAACATTATATTGACTCTTACATTATGGTTCTGATGAATTATGTCATGTTCCTTATAAAATCAATAAGGATGGAAGTGTTCACTTGACATCAATTTTTGATATCTTAATGAATCACTAAATATTTTCCAAACTGATTAAATATCAATTATGTATTTGGGGGATGAAGTCCATATGGCATGTGGTTTTCTAAATAAGTTATATAAGTTAATCTAGAAAAGTTAAAATCTTTCATGTCATTAGAGGAACCGTGGAATGTATTTGAGATTTAAATCTTCTTTTTCTTGGAAGGGTATTACTATGAGTTTATGAAATATTTCCCTAATTTTTCTTATCTGTTCACTAATATCACTCAAATGTGGGAGTAGCTTGTGTGGTATTTGAATTATCTGGGTTACTTCAATGAGTTGTATTTTATAATTTCATTAAATCATTAGTTGACTCTTATAGAGGCATAGTACTGCTATGTGTTATTTTTAAATTTGTCATGTTTTGGTATATATAACATTCTCGTATAGGGAAATCATGTGTTTTCATATAGTTTATGTCATATTCATGCACAAGAGAAGAATTTTATCACACACTATTTTAAACTATAATCTATGATACATGATCTTAATAGTTAGTGAAAGAACCATTTAAATGAAAATTTTACCTTCAACATTGATCATTGGTTATTTAGTTATATAATATTAGAAAATTATTTGAATATAGATCACAAGAGATGGGTGGAGTACCAATAATCCTTTGAAATTAATTACACCTACATCCATGGGAATAGAAACAATGTTGTTTATTAACATTAAATGAATATTAAATCCTAGGAATGGAAGGAATCATAATAGGGAAGGAATCAAATGGAAATGTTTCCTCAATTTAATTTTTGTGTGTTATATCAAGTGCTAAATTGAGATGATAACTTATTTAGATGATAATCTATGGTAAATAAATTATTTATGAGTTATAAGTAAAAATAAACTCTTTATTAATAGGGGAGTCCATTGAATATTAGTCTCTATCTCAAGAAAGAATTATTTTATTTACGAAATGTTTTTTTCATTTCGTTAGATATAGGAAATATTTTGATGCGGTATTTTAGTCATTCATAGTTGGTGATACACTCTAGCATTGTGAAAATATTTTATGTTATATAGCATTAAAAGTGGTGGCTAGGTAAGAAACATAACATCACAAAATTTGATAACTATTATTACATCGATCAATTGTTTAAGGATGAGCATCATAAGCCTACTAGTTTTCTTCATCCCCTTTAAATAAAAACATGTTAGTGGGATTAAATTTTATTTTGAATTTTTATTTGTTTATTATATGCACCAATATAGATGAATTTAATTTTTGTGAGGATAAAAAATCCATCAAAATCATCTCATATTATTAGCAGTGAAGATACTATCAATATTATAGAATTTAGAATTCTATATTTGAAAAATATTATAACATTAAATGGGTTAATATATATGATTTTATATGATTAGAATCCCTATTTTACATACTCATTTTGGAGATTCCAGTAAGAGGGTATGTGATCCCGGGTATGGTTGATCATGTCATACCACCCTAAAACATATGACCATGTAGAACATGTGGTAATTAATCTTGAATACATGGTTTGTTCTAATGATATGGTTATGTTTTAATAAAATAACAGTTAATAATAGTACCTTAAGATGTAACCCATTTATGACTTGTATTAATATCCTTTCAAATATTATCATCCTATTTTAGAGGTTGTTAATATTTACTTTATCGGATCTACATTTTTCCAAGATACCTAGATTGACCCAACTACCCCAAGAAGCAGTTCCGGAAGACCACACATGAGCAGGACCAAATGAGGATTTAGAGAAAAAATAGCAACCACCAAAGCAGAGATAACTGGATTGGATGAATAAGAGTATATAACAACTACCATCAGAACCGGGCATCATGCATTCTAGTCAGCCATTCGAGGTGGGGATCTAGGAACCTACAATATGCAGACAATGGGAAGTGGTTGTTTCATCTGTGTCAGGTGTTGAGAATTTAAGTTCATGTATTGTGTCGTGAATGGGCTTTTTTCATTGGTAATATGGGTCTTGTAGGGTTCCCCATCAACACATAATATTGGAATTATAAATAAATAAATAAATAAAATAAGGCCTTTGGGCCATTAGAGGGGAAAAATAAAAAGAAAACTATTGTATATAAAAATAAAAAATATATTAGATCATTGAAAAATAAAGATAGAAATAATATAATTTCTATTATAACAATATTATTTGGTAATATAAAATATTAAATTCCCATATAAAAATCAATTTTTACCGTAAATAAATAATTATAAGCCATAACATGAAAATGGAAAACTATTTGAAGAAATAGAGATAAGTATATTCAAAAACCATTTAAACCCATTGTTTAAAATCACTATAAGCTAGTTAAATACAGAATATAAACAATTCCACTTAACACCCTCCTTTTTTATAGTTAAGGAAAAAAACATTACCTAATTAATTGCAGAGATATAATTGGGCTAACCCATTCTATAGGCTTTATTGAGTTCATCAGTATTAATTAAATATAATGGGTCTGAACTGATCACATAATATTTTTTGGGATACTTTATTTCTCATATATAATTCTATTGTACCATTAATTAAATAAAAAAATTATTCTTTTACCTTTTTATAATTAAATACTTGAAAAACTATTTCCGAACCATACAAAAAATATTTCAAAAACCATATTCCTTTTCATTTGATAAAAAACCATTTATAAAACAACAAAATCATATTAAAAAGGAAGATAAGGATTTTATTTGAAGAAAATATGAACTTTAGTAATTGGATTTAAAAGGAATTATGGTTACAAGGGTTGAAAAACTCATTGTCATCGTATTTTTTAAAATAGAACAATACATTTTTTAATATTGTCTAAAAGTCCAAACATTACATAAAAATATCCCTATAGAAAACAGTTGGAATGAATGAAAAATGTGACAAAAAATATCCATTTTTTTATGTCCATATAAATAAATTAATAATATATTTCATGATATACGGACACAGCCTAAAAATACTCTAAATGTGAATTTTAACTCATGATTTTTTAAAAGAATGTACATACCCTTGAGTAAAAAACATCACATAAATTATTTATCTTCCTGAATAATAAAATTAAGTTAATTATTTACATTCATATGATATTTTTTACATGTTTACTATTTATTTTATTTTTATTTTATAAATTTTTATATTCAATTACATTTTAATTTTTTAAGTTAAATGATTTGATGATATTCAACTCTTTTATCCAAAATGTCTTATGTATGTTGATTATGGAAAAATGGATCACTGTTCCAAAATATTTAGAATAATAAATAACATTATAATTATAATTTCAATATACCAATTATACAGTTGAATCAAATCATTAATTATGTTCATGAAAAATAAACTATGTTATAATTATAGAGAAGATAGCTCTAAGGTATGGATGAGTAACTTTTCTATAATACAACGATAATTATAGAAATATGGTTTGTATTATTTTATCATTAAAAAAATATTTTAATGTAATAAATACCATATTATTTATTTTAATATACATATATATATCATCCATGTGATGTGGTGCTGAAAAAAATCACATCGCATTGTGGAGGTGGTAGTTTACACGTATACATTAATAACAATATCATTTTTTAATAAATGGAATTGTAAGAAAGTAAATGATATATATTAATTACATAGGGATAATTTTCTAATTAATATCATATATATACATTAAAATAATAATTAAAAACAAATGGATGATGAGGTGAACAGAAAATGCATCAGATCAGTTCATGAGACAATAGTCAATTATAGAAAGTAATGATGGTTTATTTTATAAATTAATTGAAGAGGATATCAATATAGGTTATTTAATTAACAAAATAACATCTCAGTATATGAGTGTTTTTTTTTCATTTTATTAAATGGTTAAAAAAATTAGGATTGTAGATGATGATAAAAAGTGAACACTCTTGATTAAGAACAATACCGTTTATTTGGAAAACATATATTGGTTTATAAAAAAATTCTAGGAAGTATTTGTAATAAAAAAATGCCTCTAGATCATGGTATGGTATGTTAGGAATGGAATTTTTTAATTAATGGAATATGAATGATGTTTATTAAGTGTGAATAAAATATATAAACTGTTACTTTTTATATAAGTGGGAAAAGACAATCTTGATTTTTTTGTAAAATATTTAACAATATAAACATATTTTCACATTAAAATTTATCAAACATGATAAAATTAAATATAAGATGATTTTAAGTCCAAATCCTCTTGTTAAATAACAATTGGACAAGATTAAGTTTTATTTTGACCTTTATCCTTTTGTTTTATCCCTTTTTATACTTTTTGACAATTACCACTATATTAATGATTTTATACATTCAAGGTCATTAATTATATTAAAAAAAATTAAATTAAAAAATAACCGTGGTTTTTATTGTAAACCACATATAAATCACACTGAAGAAAAAAATTCTTTTTTATGTTTTAAATCATTTAATTAAACATTTTGTATTAAAAAATAACATTAATGTATATTTTCGTACTATTCATTTAATTGGACTATTAAAATTACAAATACGATCATTTAAGTAAAATATATTTATTTAACACTTATACAATTTAAATTTTTTATTTAAAGATCTATGTGACATGAAATATCGATCAAATAATATTATTTATTGTATTTTTAAAATAATTTATTTTATTTTTAAGCTTTTTTCACAAGCATTGTGTTAATGTTTTTTAATAATTTAAAGTAATTATATCATAAAAAATGAAAATTAAATTACCATGAAAAAAATAATTTATCATTTAAATAAATATTAAAAAATTAATAGATATATTAATTATCTGTATTTCAAAAAAAATTATATAAGAATATACGAAGAAAAAAAAATTTGACATTACATTATATTAAATAACATAAAAATAAAAACAATGGAAAAATTGGAAGAAATTTTATATATTCTAATTTTGGATGATTAAAGATGAGAAATACTCATCTAATAAAAATAAAGTTACTATTAGGGAAACATTATAGTCCTTATCACATTATTTTTAACATTAATTATCCTATTTTACAATTATAGTGGAAGGAAAGTTAATATGATTACTATTCACAATGACTAAAAAAAGAACTGAGATGCTGACCCAATTTTTATATTCTAATTCAATGTATATAATCTACATTTCAAGATTAAACTCCTAAAAGTTGAAGATTATCATTTAAAAATAAACCCCCAAAATGTGATGAAAATAGTTTTTCCAATAAATGCCTTTTAAGAAAAACAATTATATATATGAAAATCAAGTATAAAATTTCCATAAAAACTATTTTTAGAATAATTTTAATGAAAATGAATAAATTAAAATTTTATATCTGATCAAATATATTATTTTATCTTATTAATAATTTAAAATATTGTGTCTAATAAACATCGATATTTTTCAAGATTCATTGAAAAAGTAATTTCATTCATAACATCGTCAAAAATTATCCCTAATCCATTATTAACATTTTTATTTAAAAAATTTATTAAAATTTGTCTAATACATTTTGAAAAACATCCATTAATTAATTATATTATTTTTCTCACAAAAATTAAAGAAAACCCATTTATGAATAAAAAGTATATTTTATTATCAAGTTGAATTTACTAAACATTGAGTGATTTTCTCTAAAAACAATTAATAAATTTTTACTAATTAGTAAATTTATATTTATTTCATAATTACAATAATCCTAATCACACCCTTTGATTAAATTTCTATGTTATAATGGTCATATTTAAATTATAATATATTTTATAATCTGAGGATTGCAAATTTTGAAAAAAAAATCATGCATAATATCTCATTTAAAAAAACCAAATATTATATTCTCCACCATTTAATAGATATTATACTCACAATTAAATGTTTTTCTGAACAATCAATGGTTTTAAATTTTTTATGAATTTTTTTGAAATGTTATATCTTTTAAAGGGATTGAAATACACACTCTACAAAATAGGTAAAATAAAATATAAAGTTCAACTAGAATAATACGTAACAAGGTTTCTAAATAGTTACAAATAATGGAAAGTAAAAATATGGAAATTAATGGAAAGAATAAGGTCAAAATAATGACTAATAGTGTCAGATTTCTATTATTAGATGAAATTTAATGATAAATAGAATGTTAATGACCATGAAACCATAAACCAAACAGGTATGAAAAAGGTCATCGATTCATATGAAATGAAGGTAATATGATAATTTTTTCTGTTTGATTATAATTTTCCATGAGTCGATTATTTAATTTACCATGTAGAATAAGAATCGATGAAAATAAATGTAATATATATATCATTTCATGTATTATTTTTTATATAAATAGATTATTTTTCAAAACTGGCCCAGAGACAATGCACAATTATGAGGCCCAGTGTTCTTGGAATAAATAATTGGAATATATTAAATATATTAAATATCATGCATGGAATTGTTTCCTAGAAATGTAGAGTAACTCCTGGACGGAGGCCCAAGTCATAAATATAAGGTAACAATTAATAATTAATGCATGGATTACCGTAGACACAACTTACCCTTATTCAGCACAAGTCACATGTAGAAATGTCATCGTGTGCATAAAATAAATGAAATAATTAATAAAATATTATTATTATTTTTTTGAAATAAACTGATGTAGTGACCTAATTTATTTTATTTATATATAATTTTATGGGGAAAACCCAGGGTTCACATCATAACAATGGAATAGTTGGGAGATTCTAGAGAGAATGTTAGAGGAATTATCTGAGGAAAACTATAATCAGATCGTTTATCGATAATTGATGATAAATGGATTTAAAGGATATCACAAATGATAATGACACCATATATTTATTAATCAATGATTGAACCAATTCATGGTAATAATTTTTTTAGAAATTTTTTACTTCCCCATTGTTGATTACTATGATAAAAAATAATCAATCGACCAATGGATTGATCCATTGGTCATGTGGATTTGAGGGATGAGTTTATTATTGGGGTGTATTGAATGATTTAATTTGTAATATTGCTTTATTTTTTATTATTATCAAAAAAATGAATCAAGACCTAAAAGATTATTGATTGAGGTTTCTCTCTCTCATTTTTTTCTTTTTCTTCTCTCCCTCAGTTCTTTGTTCACCATGAGTGTTTATCTTTAGGCCGATGATTTGACATATCCCAATTAATGGATTTTTGCAAACCCATTTCTTAGTGAAAAAATCTAATATCATAGATTTTTGATTTTCATGACTCTAAGGTGGTACGATTATAAAAGTGGTGGAAAATCAAGCTATTTTCAATACTAGATTTCACATTCATTAACGTTCTTCGGTTGCATTGCAGAATAATGTAATGATACATTTTACGAGAATATTCATGCTTGTTCTCCAATATATTAGTGTTGGAAACGTTCAGGAGACCCCCAATCCATAGTGTTTGGAAATGGTAGAGGATTCTGTGAGGCAAAATATGAAAGGAAGTGAATTTGGGAAATCACGGGCCACACGACATGTAATATAAATTTACACGTTTTGTGGGACCCCTAGTTGTGGTTATTGGGTTTAGGATGATGTTAAAGATCACACGACATATTACCATTGACATGCGGTGGGTGGACCTCCCCTATTGACATGGAATGTGCCTTAGTGGTTACACTGACATAGGTTGGAGTACACTTCCATATGGCATGTTTGGTACTACCACACAGACCAGGATTGGTCGGATATACATAGGTCTATAAAAGTAGCGGTACACTAATAGAGTTCATGGGAAACCATAATCTGTTTAATCCTACACAGACATGTCCACCATGACACATACATAGCTAGAAAACATGGGTTGGATACCGCGTGTCTCTACACACCATGTACTTCTTCTACTCACTATGTATTTAGAGAATACATGCCATGTGAGGCATTTCCATATGGTTAAGCACACAGATAGATGGAAACACTATGTACTCCCTAGTACATGACTTGTTCCCCCACTCAAGAGTGATTTTGGATTTTTTTTCTTATTTTTGACCATTATATGTTGAGTATATTCTCTTGGTCCTTTTTTTTGGGTAAAATATGGTATTACATCCTTCCCGCTCGATTATGATCCCCTCTAGAGGTTGAGTCTCAAATAGAGTTGCAATGTCCCTTTATGAAACTAAAGTGAGATCGTCTATCACCTGTTTCTTCAAAGGTGGAGTTGGAGAATCCTCATGATCTCCCTGAGAATAGAATTTATATTCTATCTAGAAGGACATGTCAATAGGTTTTTTGAATCATTAGAATATGATCCTCTACATAGTTGGTTGATCGAGACTGGGTTTTTGGTGTCCTCTAGAGGTTCTAGGAAAGACCCATATCTTTGTATCTGGGTCTTTACAGACCAGTAAGGTTTCATTATCTGTTTCCCAATGAGATATACCTCTTTATTGACTGTCTCTGATGACATCATTTCTTATTGAGGGGGTTTTCTCTGAATGATTGTTACTTCGTGCAGAATCCTATGGACAGTATTTGGTTATGACCACCTGGTGGCATGGTGTCTCTCCTACATATATATCAGTGTTATTTATTCTATGGTTATTATATCTTGTATTAAGATGACTGTACTTGGTTCTTCATGTTTACTGTTTTCAGTGTGTTCTACTGAGTATTCTTATACTCAAACTATATAGGATTTTCCCACACATGTAATATCATATGGAGCCGATGAACGTTTTTATGGAGTTGTTGGAGGATGGGGAGTATATGGAGAAAATATAGATCTTGAATGACTGAGTTTTTATTACAAGGAGATTGATTTTTTACATAGTCATATCCCTTTGTGGAGGATGGTTTTTTAATATTTTTTGTTGGAATTTTATTCGTAACATAATTATTATTTTGTTACATTTTCTATCGTACTATATTTGTAGGATATTTTATTTATGCAATATTTGTTTCAGTAGTCTTATTTTTTTTTGCATTTTCTGGACATGGAGATGTGTGAATTTATAAATGTACATTATGATATTTCCTCCAATTTGTGTGATATGCTTACTCAGTGTTGGTCGCCAACCACTGGCCTATTGGAGGCTAGTATGGGGTAGTCATGGGTTGGACCTCAGCAATTCGAGTCATGACAGAGTGGTATAAAGGTAATGTTATGCCTTATGATTGGTTTCACTGAGTTTGGATTGGGGAAATGTTGTTTAGTTAATACAATTTGTATTTTAGGCCAAGCACTCTAGTGTTGGTCCATCAAACAATGTAACAATAAACCATGACTCAGATCACCTACCTTTTGACTCTATACATGTAAAAATTAGATGTAGGGAAATTTTTTTATACGAGTATCATAAATAAATGTTGGTTCTTTCCATGTAATTCACAAGTCATCTTCGTAGATATTCAATTTTTAATGTGGTACATCTTTTTTTAATGTTAGGATTCATACTTGTTAAAATCCAACCATGATTACATTTCATTATCATGAGGATGATCCTCCCAGTGATGATGAATTGGTATAGGGTCATGTACCATAGATAGAACTTTTGAGTGGTTTACCAGCAATATTATAACATGTTAAACTATAGCTATAGTTGTAAGTACCAGAAGGAGATGCATAGGAGTTGAGTGCATTCCATGGGATTCAATGTTAGTGACCTCTCAAGATTCATGGTGATCCACATCATTTGGTGGATGAGAACAAGTATGATTCATTCTCTCAGGTCTTTTCCTAAATGAGGATTCCATCAATTGAGATGTAATTCCTTGGGATGAGTCTTATAAAAGGATATGCTAGTTGACGGTGGATCTTCGTGACTCAATATCATGATGAGACATCTCTCTCATGCTTACACCTTGAGCGTCTCGTCATAACTGATTTATATAAATCCATGCTGGGATAGGAGTTCATGAAGGATATTTTCATTTGTAATAGTGAAACCTTACTATGGAATAATACTCAATCAGGTTTACTAATCTCTTATGTTACTTATTAGATATTGTGCAGGACTGGTAACTCAGAGCTCAAACACATAAGAATGGTTTTCTTTGACAAATCATTGAATCAATGGTATATCTTTTTCTTGAAACCTATGCTAGTGTTCTTGAGAGATCCTTTTTAGTGGAGATATTTCTAGAAGAGATGACACTAGTACTAAGAGATAGAAATGAGAACTCGTTAGCTAAGACCTTTTCATCAGGTACCAGACCAGTTGTCAATAGGATCCAGGTGTTCTAGGTGCTTTAGAAGAAAATTCAAGGACTCTGGGGTAGTGGTTCAGGGATTTCTAGGTGGCTCGAAGTAGTTGATGGACAATCGATATTTTTCATGTGATAGTTAGGGACATCTTGCTCATGATTTCGCAACCCATCCTATAACTGATGAGGATATGGTTGAGGGACCGCTGAGGTTGAGACAGATCTAGGAGGAGGGTAGTATACATATATGATGATGTTGAATGTGGGTTAGTATGTAAATATGATGTTTTAAAAGGTTTGACCTATTAACACCACCATCATAGGTGGTCCACGCTAGGAACAGGGAGCTTTGGGTAGGGATGTGGCCAGGTGCAAGATGTGGATGCCGACGAACATGATTCTCCAAGGATGATAGAATATATGATATATGTATTTTTATAATTTCTATATAATATTTAAATAAAAAATTTCCATCCATTTCTTCATTTCCACTACTATGGTCATGACACAGAGATTCTAGTTGAGCCTTTAGATCGACCCCTACGGTTGGACACAAGGATAGGTAGTGAATCAAACATCTCACACTTGTGTTGATAGTGTGATATGAATCATAGAGTAAATATTTTTGTATAATATATATTCATTTTATCAATGGAAATAAAATAAAAAAAATTGACATATGGAAGTTGTTTTTTTGTTATGTTGTTTTTTAAACCCCTGTCATATTTTTCTACGACAGTTTCCAAAAACCACTGCTAAAGATGGAGTTAACAGTCAAATCACGTCGACCCAAAACACTAGTATTTTAAATGAATGAAAGAATTCACATAAAATAATTTTTTCTTCAATCATGCAATTTTATTGATTCATCATTACGTCATCTACATTATCTAACATTACATGATTAATATTTTAAATATCATGATGAATAAATAAGTCCACTTTTTTTAATGATGACATTCAATGTTAGAGGACAAATCTTCCATTACAATACCCATACCATACAATTCTAATTGTTTTATGTGAACAACTACACTACACCCTTCATCCACTATATGTACCATATAATATACTTTTTTCATTTTGATTAAATGATATACAAATAATTTAATGCAATGACACTGACATCGATCATGTGAGAGATGTTCAAAAAATTAAATTCTACGGAATCTCTTGGAACAATCATTATAATATCGACCCAATTTCATTTGAATAAAATAATTGAAAATTTTTCCATGGTTCTTTAACATGATAATATCTTTCAACTCTTCATAGTATCCCACTTTACAAAATGTAAATATAAAATTATTTGGTGTTTTCAAACACTCTTCCCGATTGACTGTATTAAATTTAAATCCATTAATATTGTAAGTTTTGATCTTTCTAGCCTATTTTAAAGGACCTCGAGCCATAATATTCAAATCTTCTAACAACTTAGCTCATGTATTATAACTTGTGATCTACAAAATGGAATATACATTATTATATTTACAAAATACATGGGTCAACCTAATATTTGTATTTATTGAAATGATTAAGAATGTACGCATCATGTAAACCATGCTAAAAGAACTTTATTAAAAAATGCTTCAATATATTTCTCATTTAATGTTTGGATTCTCATTTGTATTTTTTTTGTGTCCTTATCTATTCAGTAAATTAATCTACAATTTCACTATTCAACAACACCTATCTATAACCCCATAATAATTCATTTTATATATGTGTAACATTTGAGAACATATTTAATGATTGACCAATTATAAAAATGAATTTTGACTTCTCATGTAGTTTATATTTGGTCGTTGTCTCATCAAAAAGTCCAACTATATCGAATATTTTATCAATATCATCCATGTATCTAGAACAAAATTAATACAATCCTCTTCTAAATATCCTTCAGAAATAGAGCCTTCAGGTTGATCATTATTTTTCACATATGATTTCAATTGAAAATTATATATATATATATATATATATAATAAAAACAATTTTTTCTATTTGATTATGTACCAATTATTTCTTACATAATAACAAAAACAACTAAATAATGTACCTCTCAATTTTACACATCCCCCTACGATGTACATGGCCTTAGAATTTAGCATCCTTAACCAAATTCAAAGTTATATGAATAATGACTCTAAAAAATAAGGAGGAAGGATCCCATCCATTGCACAAAGTTTTAATAAAAATATCAACTGAAGGATTTTACGATTAAATGGTTTTAGAGTTTTTAACAAAAAAAATTAGAATGTGAAAATATTTATTACGACATGAGTAACCTTTTTAAGTAATAATGTATGTAATTACTATGGTACTAAATCCTATAAAAAATATTTGAAGCCTAATACTTCAATCCATGTAACCTACGATTCATTAAGTCAACCCACAATGAGATGTTACATGAATAACCATCAGATACCTTCCTATGTTTTAAAATTTTATGGAACATATCAATATCCCTATTTTTCACTGAAAATATTAATGGACCATGATTCCATTATCATTTGGTCAGCGATCCTGATCTATGTTCATTGTTTTTATGTCCTTCCAAAAATTGATATAGTCCTTCATTTTTACGTTCTTATTAATGATTGCAAAGATTAAAATGTCAGAAACATTCTTCTCAATATGCATAACACCATAATTATATCACAAAAATATAAATTTCAAATAGTGAGGATTTAATAATATATGAACCCAAGTTTTCACTTGGGTATAGATCCTTTAAATTCTAGTATAAATCTCTAGTTTGGATCTAATATGGATGCCTAAGGGGTTAGAAATTGTCTCAAGGGTGTTAGAGTCATGCTCAGTGTAGCACATCAAACACTTCATGATATGTTTCTCTTAAATACATTCTAGTTATAACCTATGTCTCAGGGGTGTTCGAGCCTATATGTCAAAAATGACATCCGTAGGATTACAATAGTAAAAGATCTCAGTATTCTATAATATAAATAATAATAATCCTCAAATAATTATCATATAATTCATCTATAATAATTTTCAAACCAAGAATTAATGGTGGTTATGAATGATAAATTATCTTACAATCATAGAGGTGGTATGTTGTACGTACGCGTCATTATTGTTCCCATTTTACAATGAACATTATAAATAGTTATATACTATATTAAATTTCTAGAAGGAAAATAATGGCATAAATAATGAATTATATCATTAAAAAAATTATATATCTCTTATTTTTGAATTGGTGATGGAAAATGAAACACATCACTTCGTGGAGGTGGTAGTCCACACGTATGAACAAAGGACAGTGTCATTTCTCAATGAATGGAAATGTGTTAAAGTAAAATAAAAATATAAATTTAAGTAAAAAATATTTCATGAATCTATTATTTATACATAAATTTTATCATTTCAAACAACTATAAGAGGAGGTGATGGGAAAATAATTACATCAGTTAGGGAGTGGTTGGTCCTCCGTGCACACGAAAAATGGTTTCTTTTTTTGTTGTCTGGGAGAGAAAATGAATATAGATTAGTCTATTAACATAATATAATATTATTATATGGGATATACTATTATTACATCATCAATGATGAATAAGTTTTTTTAATGTTGAATAATAAATTAATTTAAAGCACTTGATTAAGAATTATACCTCTCCTTGAGACAATTTCTTTTTCTTTAAACAAATAACTTCCCTATTTTGGTTTTATAATCATTTAATGTACTCTAATACATGGGTAGGTATATTAAGAAGATGATTGGGTTTTTATTTGATGAACTAAATGGATCATGAAGGGTTATGAAAAGAGAATAATATGTTCCCTTTTATTAAATCGGTGAGGGTCACCCTTGAATTTCATAAAATTTAAAATGGGAAAAAATTAATTTTCTAATTAATAGGGCCCCAAATTGATAATTTTAAAACCTAAGATAATTTAATTTCAAAAATAATCTCTAAATAATAAAATTATATTAGTTTATGTGATATTTTCACTCTTATCATTCTATTTGTACCCATGTCATCCATTTATAACAATTACCATAGCATTAATGAATTTACACATATGTGGTCATGAAAATTAATAAAAATGGAAAATTAGATCATAAATGGATAATTTTATATATTTTAAATGATATCTTAACCAATTGTTCATGATTATATTTTTTTAGGTTTTAAAATATTTAAAAAAATATTATTTTCCATAAAATAAAATTAATAGAAATTTTTGAACGATTAATTTTTTTTAATATTAAAAAAATAAATACAACAGAATTTGAATATAATGACTTCACACCTCAATAATATGCCATTTTTTCATACAACTCATGGTGCATAAAAATCAGTAAAATAATATTATTTTTGTGTTTTTAATACAATATTATGAATTTTTTTATCACTTGCACAAGTACTATGTCAATGTTGCCTAAGAATTAAATGTGATTATTGCTTCAAAGAATAATTAAAATAAATTAACATGATAATTTTTTTATCTTTCACATTAGAATATTAAACAAGACAATTCCTTTATTTATCCCTACGTCAAAATATTATAGATATTAAAACAATGAAAAATTTATTTTTTACTTTCTAAAATGACATTATAATAGAGTATAATTATCATTGAAAAAGAAAAAATGGTCAATTATAAGAATTATGGATGAATATGGATGTGATAAAATCATTTAATAATATTAATTTCTTTTTTATTGTTATATACTAGACCATGTCACATTAATCTTAGTCTCAATGAACCATTTTTACCTTTACCATTGTTGAAAAATTTACAATGATTAATATTAATAATGACTAAAAATAACAGGAACAGATTTACCAAATTGAGATGTCATTATTAAAAATATGTAATCCATTTTTCATTATTCTATTAATATATGTTTTATAATTTATTTTAACACTAAACCAGAAAAATGTTATTAGAAATAGGTTTTTAAAAAGTCATTTCTAAGTAAAAATGATTCAAATAAAAATTAAATTATAAAATTAATTATAACACTATTTTTTTATGTTTAATAAAAACTAATAAATAAATTATTAAATTTAATATAAAATCAAATTATACTTTATAAACATTTAAAAGAAAGTATAGTTTTCAATAAACATCAATATTTTTCACAAATCATTGAAACAATCAATCTTTCTTTGAAAACTATAAACATTTCAACCAATAATAATAATGAACATATTATTCAAAATAATAATTTAATTTCATATAATATATTTTAATATTATTAAATAATTTATTTATATTTTTTCACAAAAAATCTAATAAAAAATATTTTTTAAAAAAACATACTCTTTAAGAACAAAATTACATTCCAAAATATTATGTTAAATTTCATTAATAATTTAAAAATACATTTTCAATTATTAATAATTTATATATATATTTAATAATTCTTTTAATTCTATCCATACATTCTAATTAATTTCCTAGGTAATAATGGTTACGATTATATTATAATATTTGGTGGTTAATTTAATCTCAATGTTGTTTATTTTTTACACTATATAACATAGAATTTATTTTAAAATCATATGATATAACATAGATAGAGTTTTTATTCCACTTATTATGAGGAGATCTAGAGTTTCTTTCTTTGATGGGTTTTGATGTCATGGGTCAATTTACTATTTCTTGGTTTTGTTTTTATCTTCATATTAAATATTACTCTTGATGAATGTTTTCGGTATTCGGAAAATTTATATTTTAATTAAATGGTTTCAAATTAGATTTACGGTTAAATAATTCCCATTTATATTTTTTTGATGTCTAGGTCATAATCACCGTGTTTTGGGGATAAGGTATTCACTTTGGTTCGGGTAAGGATTGGATAAGTTATCGGTTAATTGGGTTATCAAGGTTTAGTTGGGATATATATTCATAAAAACCACAATGTCCATTTATCAATTATTAATTAATGAATTTATTCTATCAAAAATCATTATCTTCTTATAGTGGTAATATTTTTTAATCCAAAAAGTTAAATAAAATTTTATTCAATGCTTCAACAGTTATTTTAGTTATTACGAGTTTTAAATTCAACCACATTTTTCATCCTCCACAAACACTATTTTCAATGGGGTTTAATATAGATATATATATTGTCGTTTACTTAATAGAGAATATTTAAAATATATCCCATGTAAACTTGAGGTCCCATCATTACTAGATTTTCTATGAGGAATAAAAACTCATCCTTAAGAATGTTTTTTAAACCAAAACCCTAAAATATAATGTTCCCTAATGAATTATCTAAATTATTTGGTGATATAAATATTTCCATTAATTTTACGCCACAGAGTATCAACTAAATCACATATCCATTTTTTAGACCTATGTATAATTATTTTCCATTATAAGTATTATTGTTTTTCCTAGGTAACATTTTTTGATCAAGATCAATGTATATAAACTAGATCAATTTGAATAGGACAAAATTTTAGATTTTCAAACAAATAGATACAATAAATTTAACTTTTTTTCCATTATTATCTAGGAATAAACATAAATTTCATTATAGAATCCATTATATAGGTTTGTTTTCTTGATCCCTTACGGATGGCTCCACCTTCAAGTGTAAAAGCCCAACCACTATAGAAGAGTGATCCTCTATATTATAAATTTATCTTATATTGAAAACTATTTCAGACATCCGTGGTATTTCACTATAAAATATTAAATAATCTATAATACCCAAAAAGTATAGTTGATTACTTTTTAAATTTAATCTCATTGTAAATATACCAAGATACATGAATAATTTCTATAATATTTAAAAGAAAATGCAATAGCAGGCGAAGTGCTAGTCTAGGAATACATAATTCTCTCAATAACCCTGGAATATTCAAGGTGATCAACTACCCTACCAATATTCTTCATCTTTTTAATTATAAATGAATTATGTTTTTCAATAGGAAAAAAATAAAATTTTTCAAGCCTAATCCATGATTATTAAATACAATGTGATTGAGAAATAAAAAAAAAATTATTCCTATCAATTTGGTTTCAAAAAATTTAATTTTGTTAAAATAATTATTTCATATCACTATTTCTAGAAAAAATATTCATAACCCATTCATGATTAATATTAGTTATAAATAGTATCAAACTATCAACATAATAATAAATAAAAACACCATGATTATTATGGGACGTACTATAATCATATCTATCACCTTGGCTAACTACAAAATTATGAAATAATCCCAAATCATTATATTTTTCATTCCATTTTTTTAAATTATTTGAAAACATATAAGGACCATACCGATATGAAAACAATATTTTATTTACGATGTTCTATGAATCCATTGAGACGTTTCATACATATTTATTTATCCAACTGACCATTTAATAAATATATATTAAAATAAATATGGGGAATTTCTAAATTATATATGGAATATAAGGAGAGAATAAATCTAATTGAAGAGATCCTTGTGAAGAGATCATAAAAATTAAAATCAGCATTTCGTTATTACAGATAAAACCGATTAGCAACTAGTCATTCAATATTATTTTAAATTTTACCATTTAATTTTTATTTTCCTCTAAATATCCATATACAACCTATCTTTTATTAATATGGTGATTCATAAATAAAATCCATTAATATTTACAAATTATAGATTCAATTTCATTATTTATAGATTTTAAGTAAATGGACACAACAAGACATGACATATATGCTTTTATTTTTTTATAGCTGACTATATATTATGAAAAGTAATATTTCTTGTACAAATACTATCATTATTTCCTTTTAGAATTTACATATTTAAATCATATTAAAAAAATTGGGATAATTAGATTGTTATTTTAATAAACCAATTTTTTTTATAAAATCTAGAGAAACACTTTTATTGGAGATAAATTACAATATTTGGAATTTGTTATTTCAATATGTAAATCAATATTATGAAAAAATAGATTCTATTGTTTCTATAGTTATGTTAACAACTACAATATCATTTGATTTTATAATCATGAATCTATAGTCTTTATTACTATCTATATATACATGAAATGTTATATCAATACCACTTTTTTAAAGACTCAAATTTTTCCATTTATTGTTTTAATTATATGAGTTTACTATGAGACTTTGAAAATTAATGGCACGTGATTCTGAGGCCCGGAGAGCCCGGAAGGTAATTTTGATCTTTCTTATGGTATGTTTAATAAACATGCAGCATAGATTTATATATTTTGAATTGGTGCTTGGATTTAAAATCCATGGGCATCATAGAATTCATAGCACCAGGATTCGCTTAGATGATGATTTATATTGTTCGGAAAAAGTTAGATAGAAAATTTATTTTTTGGAAATTTGGAAAAAAAATAATAAAAAAAACTAAAGAAGTTATTTTATTCTTTTTGAAACCATTGAATGATGATGGTGGGAGAACAACTTAATGTCTGGATTTGATTGAGATCCATTTATTGACGTGATTCATTCTTTTCATAACCGTGATGCTCCTAGGATTAAGGGAACATTAATTGTAGTTCATTAATGAACCACATTAATGAACGCAACGTTGGTGGTTTATTTTCCCTTATTTAATCAAAACATTGGCATGGTTGGGAGAGTAATGAGATGAAGCTCTAATGAAACATCGACGACATCTTCCTTCAATGAAGACCGATGATTGGATGACGCCATTAAGGATTTTAACTAGACATCGACAGGCGATGAAGAATGATGATGAACTTCTTAGAACAATGGATTCCCCTCCTTCGTCATCATGAGAATACTATGTGTTCAAGATAGGGGATTTATTTATTCAATGTGAATTATTTATGCAACCTACCCCATTCTTCAATTATATGATGAAAGTGGATCAACTAATTAATAGGTTGATTCTCGATTCACATCAATTTGAAGGAGGTCGATGCAAGGTTTTCATTATGGGGTTTTAAATGATTATTATACATCTTCCCCTGCTATAATGCTATCTTGGAGAGACTGGTCCAATTTGAACAAGTCACAGACCCTCCAATACTCTCTTTTTTAAGCGTTCTTTGTGGGAGATTGTTCATCTTGATAGGAAGGTGAAACCACGGGTCACACAGTGAAGGTGGTATACAAGGAGTCTCATAGGAGCCAACATGAGTGAAATCAGACCACTAGAGCCTCATTAGTGTCTTGTGGAAGCACTGATTGTTTGGAGGCAGCTGGACAAGCTGGCCAGATGGTAAAGGAGATGCCCCTCGGCACTACAATGGTGGATGATGCGGCGCAGTAGTGCCACGTGGGTGAGCCAAGCGGCCCGCTTGGGCTACTCGGTTGGACAGAAATGCCTGGATGACCTGGCTGTTTTAGAAGGGAGGGGGAACCCCACTGGTTCCACTAGATGAGAGAACTAGCCCGCACCGCGACCTTGGTTTTTTAGGCCGATTGGACCCACTGGTTGGGCTGGACCCACTAGGCTGGGTCCACCTACCGGGCCGGACCGGTGGGGCCAGTGGACTGGTCGGGCTGGACCCCTACCAGAATTGGTCCCGTTTCACTAATTTGGGCATATCACTTGTACTAGATGCATGTTTGGTGAAATGTCTATGGCATCAGAACCCTTAGGACGAGGCAGTCCTTTTGAAAAACTCCATTCGGGTTTTGGAGAAAATTGGAGTACTGCCGAGTTGGATAAGACTCGAATCTAACCGGACCCGTAGTACTAAAATTCATATAACTTATAGACCATGCGTCCGATTGACTCTCCATATATTGGGATGGAACCACTATGACATGGTGGTTCATCCGGTTACTTCATCGTGGGTCTCTGTTGAATTTGAGGTATGACTAATGGAAGAGGAGAGGATCCTCCTAGGATTAAATCTTCTAACTGAGGGAATCCAGTGGCTGGTGGTGACGAGAAGAAAGAATAGTGATTCTATAAGTGGGTCATCATCTAGAGATCCTCTAAGTAGGTTAGAACCTAGTGATCCTCTATGAGTATGCACATAGTGATCCTCTATGTTTAAGTACCTTGCTGCAACATCCCAGGTAAATGAAGAATAAGATATTTTCATATTTATTAATATTTGTGAATTAAATATTAATCTTAGCTTAAAGGGGTTGCTATGTTTGATAGCGTACCTGATACGCAACAATGGGTTTCTTTGGAATCTTACGTTGCAAACTAATAATATAATATTATTATTTTAAATGGTAGTTAACTCCTAGCCATTGTATTGGTGGGAATGAAACAAAACTAACTATAATATTATTATACATGTATTTATATTTATCCAATAAATGTTAGAGTCTTAATATATTAATGAATCTAATTTTAAGCATAATTTACATTAAAAGGCCGATTTACCGCCATTTAATGGAGAACCCTTTTTTAATCTAGTTTTGGTCACTTTAATACATTATATATGTCCAAATATAATCCTTTTGTATAATGAGGACATAATAATTTACTTTGGTTAATATTTTGTTATTTTTCTGATAAAGTTCATTTTTTAAGGAATAGTGAAAATATTGTATTTTAATTCAAAACTATGTTTTAATATAATTTATTTATATGGTTAGATTATCCTTTTAATTCGTTTTAAAGTGTAAATAGATTATAGTTTTACCATTTAATCTAATTTTGGTCATTTGAATCAATTTCACATTTAAATTGTATATAATCAACAGTCAATCTTTTGATAGTTAATATTTCATAAAAACATGCCTTTTGTTTTGACAGCGGGAATTAATTTTAATTTAATTTCTGCCACTTCTGTGTTTTGAATATGGAGAAATGGATTCCATATTTGGAATTATGAGGTTCAAATTGTGTAAATAGGATACTTTTATTTTTCGGCATTTTAAATATTTACCTCAGTAAATATTTTATTTACCATGGTAAAAGGGTAAATCAGGTAAATAAGGGTAAAAAAATAATATTTATTTAACCTAACAGGTGTCCTAATCCTATTGGTTGAGTCATATCTGACCATGGTCATCCTTGGAAAGGTTTGGGTACCCCATGGTGCCACTTAAAAGTGATTATGACACATTATTTTAATTAACTTAAAGTAAAGGCCAAAATGAAATAAACAAATATCTTTTAGTAAAATAATTTTTTCATGGGGTTATACAAGTTATATTTTCTACTATAATTATTCATTGGAAATGAAAAAATATTTCTTACATCATGGTATTTTTTTATAATTTTTAGACAACAAATAAATTAAATTATTTTTGACACAATCATGATGTAGTATTTACCTCATTAAAAATGATTTAATTAAATAAAATTATAATGATTAAAATATTATCCAAAACATGTCCAACTCTGATTGGATGATTTTATTTCGATTATGAGTCATCTTATCATCAACCATAATTCTTTTTGGACCATTAGAGGCTGAATATAATTATATTATAAAATAATATTTTCACTCTTTCCTAAAAAGCCCCTCCTGTCCGTTATAAAAAGAGACCACTTCTATTCAATTCCTCACACCTCTCAAGCCATTTGGCTCGTCCAAACTCTGCCCAATTAAGCTCCCTACATCCCTCTCCTCCTTCTGATTCCCTAAAACTCTTAACCTAAAAAGATCCTCATTGTGAATAATTTATTAAATTCAATATTATGTAATGTTTAAGGACGTGTCTTTACAGTAGGTATCATAGGTTGGTTTAGATAACTTTAGGAGATAGGATATTGCTAAATTAATATCCATAAAGTAATTTATGTTAATATTGACATCATATAGAATTTCTAGATTACCATGTTGCTTCACCAAAGATATGTCTTTGTTTAGAATGGTTTTCCGTAGAGGAAATAGGGTTTCTATGTTGGGAAGACATCAGGAGGAAGATAACCTTCCAAATCAGCAACCTTAGATGGTAGGAATCAGAACTGAACAGTTTTTTGTAGTGATGGAACAGTTGAATCAGGCTATAAGTGGTGGTGGTATTTATGTACGAGATCAGCCAGATCAACCATAGAGGAACATGTCAGTAGTGGAGCATTTCATGAGGCAAAATCCCCCATAATTCAGAGGATCATCTGATCCGGTGCTAGATGAAGGGTGGATTAAAGCACTGGAAAAGATTTTTGATGTCATGGGTTGATCAAAACATCAAAAGGTTAGTCTCGCAGTTTACCGTTTTGAAGGTTAAGCTGATCAGTGGTGGTAGATAGTGAAAAATATCAGGGATTGTGAAGAGATTGATGCTCTTGATTGGGATGAATTAAAAGGTATGTTTCTAGAGAAAAATTTTTCTAAGGTGGTTCGTCTTAGGATGGAAAAACAATTCCTGGAATTGAGGCAGGAGGATTACTCAGTGGCTGCTTATGAAGAAAAATTCACTCGACTGGCAAGGTGTGCTCCAAACTTCATATGAGATCTTGATAGTAAAATCAACTGTTTTTACTCAGGATTAAATCCAAAGTATCGGAGGGCTTTAGCTTATCATGAGTTCAGAAGTTATGAAAAACTTGTTCGTTGTGCGGATGTGGAAATGGAGTTTGCCTATGATCAATTATTCTTTGACAAACAACAAAATATGTGGTCGATGTAGCAGGCGAAAGGAAAGAACTCTACAAAAAAGTCTAATGTTAAGAAGTTTAAGTTTACAGTTTCTGAAAATTGTGGTAAAAAATTCTGGGGAATGTCTTTTTAATTATGGTAGGTGCTACCGATGTGGTAAATTGGGACATAAGGCCTGTGACTACACTGAAAAAGATCTGGGTAATGGTAAGAGATAATCTGATTTACAGTCAATAAAATGTTTTAAGTGCAATGAATTGGGTCATTATGCAAATGAGTGTCCAACAAGGAACTAAAAAGAAGGAAAGCAGCCAGACTACAAGTAGAAAGGGGTGGCGAAATCCTTTGCAACTATTTCAGCAGATGTTGGGACATCAAATGAAGTTGTATCCGGTACATTGTTTGTTTGTTCAGATTATGCCAATGTGTTGTTTGATTTAGGGTCTACACACTCATTCATTTCTGAAAATATTTCTAGTAAATTGGGAATTCCATCTCATTATATGAATACTCAACTTACGGTAAAAACACATGGAGGAAATGTTGAGACAAAAAGAAAACATAAGAACATTCTTGTCCTTGTGTGTGGAAAGAATCTACCTGCAAAAATTATTTTTTTTCCCGCTAGTAGAGTTTTATATTATATTGGGCAAGGATTGGCTTTCTGTTTATCATGCTAAGATTGACTACAGAGCTAAAGAGGTTTCTTTTAAGAATTATTTTCAGTTTGTGTACAAGAATGAACCCTTTATTTTGATAACATATCAGGAAGTAGAAAAACTGGTAAAATATGGAAATGAATGTTACCTTTCACATATTGTTGAAAACAAAGGAACTATTCAGATTAATGATGTGCTAGTGATAAATGAGTACCTTGATGTTTTTCTTGATGAGTTCCATGGTATTATACCTGATCAGGAAGTTGAATTTACTGTTGACTTAGTTCATGATGCTAAGCCAATTTCAAAATCCCCTTATCAAATGGCTCAAATTCAACTTTTAGAGTTAAAGAAGCAATTGCAAGAGTTATTAGATAAAGGATTCATTTGACCTAGCACATCACCCTAGGGTGCTCCTGTCTTGTTTGTTAAAAAGAAAGATGGTTCAATGAGACGTTTCATTGATTATAGAGCATTGAATAACATCACTATTATGAATAAGTATCCTTTTCCTCATATCGATGATTTGTTTGATCAGCTCTAGGGAGCTCAGTATTTTTCAAAGATTGAATTGAGGTCAGGGTACCATCAGTTGAAAGTAAAATATGCCGACGTTCCGAAGACCTCATTTCATACTAGATATGGACATTATAAATATTTAGTTATGCCTTTTGGTTTAACCAATGAACCTGCTTTATTCATGGATCATATGAATAGAATTTTCCGTGAGTTCTTGGATACGTTTTTGGTTGTGTTCATTGATGATATTTTGGTTTATTCAAAAAGTAAAGAAGAACATGAAAGTCATTCAAGGGTTGTCTTGAAAACCGTAAAAGAAAAGAAACATTATGGAATATTCAGCAAGTGTGAGTTTTGGTTACATCAAATTTCTTTCCTTGGTCACATTGTTTAAAAAAATGGCATAACTGTTGATCCTTCAAAAACAAAAGTTGTTGAAGAATGGCCAAGTCCCACAAATATAATTGAGATTCGTAGTTTTCTTGGTTTGGCAGGTTATTACCAGAGGTTTGTTTAAATCATTGCACGGTTATCTTGTCCAATGAATAATTTAACTCGAAAAGGTGTTAAGTTCATCTGGACAAAAGAATGTGATGATTGTTTTCAGGAATTGAATATGAGATTAGTGAATGCTCTCGTTTTGGAAATACCTTCCAGAAATAGTGAGTTCGTTATCTATAGTGATGCTTCGTTGAAAGGACTGGGTTGCGTCCTAATGCAAAATGATCAGGTAATTTCTTATGCTTCACGTCAGTTGAAACCACATGAGTTAAATTACACTACAGATGAATTGGAATTAGCTACTGTTGTTTTTGCTTTAAAAATTTGGAGACATCATTTTTATGGAGGGAAGTGTGAAATATATACTGATCACAAAAGTTTGAAGTATATATTCACTCAGAATGAATTGAACATGAGACAGAGGAGATGGTTCGAATTAATCAAGGATTATGATTGCACGATCCGTTACCATTCGGGAAAATCAAATAAAGTGGCTGATGCTTTGTGTCGGAAAAGTAATGTCTCATTAGCCATGCTATGTTTGGAACAAGATCCTTTGGTATTTGATTTGACGAAATTTGGAATAAAAGTTGTTGGTGCAGGAAATTCTTCTGTTTTGTTTCCGGTGTCAGTGAGATCATCTCTATCAGATAGAATAAAGAAAGCACAGAAGGAAGATAAGGAGTTGCAGAAAAAGATAGAGTTGTTTTAGAAGGGTAAGTTGCCTGAATTTAACATTGATAATGATTGTGTTTTGAGGTTTGGAAAGAGATTACATATGCCTTATGATTCAGATTTGAAGAATGAGTTCTTATGTGAAGCTCATAGTTCTCCGTCTTCTGTTCATCCTAGTAGTACTAAGATGTACAAAGATCTTCGAGAGTATTACTGGTGGGATGGAATGAAAAAAGATATTCCTGATTTTACTGTGAAGTGTTTGACTTGTCAGCAGGTTAAAGTAGAGAGAATGTTTCCGAAAGGAATGCTTCAGCCTCTATCGGTGCCAGAGTGGAAATGGTTAAATATATCAATGGACATCGTTGTGGGATTACCAAAGACATCTTGAGGTAATAATGAAATCTAGGTTATATTTGACTGATTGACTAAATCTGCTCATTTCCTTCCTATTAGAGATACTTTGTCTCTAGATCAAATTGCTCGGTTGTATGTTAAAAAGATTGTCAGGTTGCATGGATTTCCCCTCTCTATTGTAACTGATCGTGATCCCAGGTTTACATCTATCTTTTGGAAAGGCCATCAGAAGTCCTTTGGTACAAAATTAAACTTTAGTACAACTTTTCATCCTCAATCAGATGGGAATTCAGAATGAACAATTCAGACCTTGGAGGATATGTTACATGCTTGCTCGATGGACTACCAGGGAAGTAGGGACCAACATCTTTCTTTGGTTTACTTCTCTTATAATAACAGTTTTCATTCTAGTATACAAATGACTACATTTGAGGCATTGTATGTAAACCGATGTCGAAATATAGCTTTTTGGGATGAAGTAGGTGAAAGAAAGTTGATGGGACCTGAATTGGTAGAAGAGATGGCAGAGAAAGTTTAGTTGATTCAGAAGCACATGAGAACAGCTCAGAGTAGAAAGAAAAGTTATGCAGATAACCAGAGAAATGATCTTTCTTTTGAGGTAGGTGATCATGTCTTTCTCAAAGTTTCTCCTTGAAAAAGTTTGATGTGTTTTGTTAGGAAGGGAAAGTTGAGTCCGAGGTTCATTGGACCTTATGAAATTCTAGAGAAAGTTGGATCAGCTGCATACAGAGTATCTTTACCTCCAAGTTTATCCCAGGTACACAATGTTTTTCATGTTTCGATGTTGAGAAAGTATATGCCAGATCCATCTCAAGTTTTGAGCCCAGAGGTAGTTCAGTTGGAAGAGAATCTCTCTTATGAAGAACAACCAGTCCAAATTATAGACCATAGAGAGCAGGTGTTGCAGAATAAGTTAATTCACCATGTAATTTTATTGTGGAAAAACCATATGGTTGAAGAGGCAACGTGGGAATATGAAAATGCTATGAAGGATAAATACCCCCACTTATTTTGATAAGTGGATAAAAATTTTGAGGACGCATTTTCCAAAAGAGGGGAAGGATTTAACATCCTAGGTAAATGAAGAATAATAGATTTTCATATTTATTAATATTTTTGAATTAAATATTAATCTTAGATTAAATGGGATTCTATGTTCGATAGCGTACCCGATATGCAACAACGTGTTTCTTTGGAATCTTACGTTGCACAGTAATAATATAATAATATTATTTTAAATGGTTGATAACTCCTAGATGTTGTATTTGCAGGAATGAACAAAACAAACTATAATATTATTATACATGTATTTATATTTATCCAATAAATGTTATAGGCTTAATATATGTATGACTCTAATTTTAAGCATAATTTACATTAAAAGGCTGATTCACCGCATTTTAATGAAAAAACCTTTTTAAATCTAGTTTTTCTCACTTTTATACTTTCTATATGACCAAATATTATCCATCTTTGGAATGAGGACATAATAATTTATTTTGGGTATTTTTTTGGTATGTTTCTGATAATGTTCATTTTTTTAAGGAATAGTGAAAATATTGTATTTTAATTCAAAACTTTGTTTTAATCTAATTTATTTATATGGTTAGATTATCCTTTTAATTGGTTTTAAAGTTTAAATAGATTATATTTTTAACATTTAATCTAATGTTGGTCATTAGAAGCAATTTCACTTTTAAATTGTATATAATCAATTTTCAATCTTTTGATAGTTAATATTTCTTAAAAACACGCCATTTTTTACAGCGGGAATTAATTTTAAATAAATTTCTTCCACTTCTGTGTTTTGAATTTGGAGTAATTTATTACATATTTGGAATTAGGAGGTTGAAAATGTGTAAATAGGTAACTTTTATTTTTAGGAATTTTAAATATTTTCCTCAGTAAATATTTTATTTACCCTGGTTTAATGGTAAATCAGGTAAATAAGGGTAAACAAATTATATTTATTTACCCTAATAGGTGTCCTAATCCTATTGTTTCAGTCATATCTTACCATGGTCATCCTTGGGTCGATTTGGGGACCACATGGAGCCACTTAAAATGGATTATGACACTTTATTTTAATTAACATAAAGTAAAGGCCAAAATGAAATAAAAAAATATCTTTTAGTAAATTTATTTTTACATGGGGATATACAAGTTATATTTTTGTCTATAAATATTCATTGGAAAGCTAAAAATATTTCTTACATCATGGTATTTTTTTATAATTTTTATAAAACAAATAAATAAAATTATTTATGACACAATCATGATGCAGTATTTACCTCATTAATAAATGATTTAATTAAATAAGATTATAATGATTAAAATATGATCCAAAACCTGTCCAATTCTTATTTGATGATTTTATTTCGATTATGAGTATCTTATCTTCGACCATAATTATTTTCGGACCATTAGAAACTGAATATCATTATATTATAAAATAATATTTTCTTTCTTTCCTAAAGAGCCCCTCCTCTCCCTTATAAAAAGAGACTACTTCTATGCAATTCCTCACACCTCTCAAGCCATTTGGCTCCTCAAAACTCATCCCAATTAATCTACCTAAATCCCTCTACTCCTCCTAGAAGCCTTACCTTAGGAAGAAGGCACTTCAATAAGACCATTGGTTCAAACCAAAGCGAGTTACCCAAATTAAAGGTAACAATTTCTCTTAAATTGTTTTTCTATTTTTATTTTCCAACCCCTAGTCTCTTTCTTTTTCCTTTATTTTGTAACAACACCAGTATCCTCAATATACTAGGATGTTGTTATGATATGTATTCTAACTACACTTACACACACCTCCATATAATGGATGAAGAACATAATGTTTCTGTGGATGGAAAACTAACGCCTCAAGAAACGATGATTGTTCAATTACATATTTCCACCTCTCATGGTGGCCATTATGATGGAAATATATTTATATATGATATATATTATGTTTATGATTTCTTTATGCTTTTTTACTTCTCAGTTATATCAATCCTTTATGGTTTCCATGGTGGGTAAATACGATAATCTCATTTGAGGAATTGCGGACTACCGCCCCCTCAAATTGATGTGACTCGTTAATTCCCTATGTAGGATGTATAAAGGATAGAGTTAATGATATTATATATGATATGATACTGGAATTATAATATACCTATGTATCATTATGTTTTAATTCCATTAAAATAAGAAATAGAAATGAAAGTAGCGTTCATGCGTACGTACGGCTTACCGTCTCCATGAACGGTTCATTTCATTTAGTACCTCCAAATGTTATGTACAATTATAAATACATGTACATTCTGGATATATATGATATATATGATACCAAAATCATTAATATAATTCTGGATATAATGAACCTTTTACCACGTGAACAACATGTAATTATAAGAAGCCCATTTTTGACTAAAGTACCAAATATCGACAAAATGAACATTATTAACTTAAATGATTATATAATGATTATAACATGGTAATAAGTGATACAAAAGGAATAATAAACGTTCAAAATGTTCTTAAGAAAGTATAAATTAACTTTAGTTTCTTATTCAAGAGATTAAAGAATGAACAGGTCAAGTTGGACATGAGGTAAGGGACTTTGTCTCAATCTCCATTCATTGAGGCATTTTTAGTTTTATACATGACTTACTTTTATACGATATATAAAACCCATTTACTTTTACTTCTATTCAAAAGGAATATTTTCTCTATGAATCCTTTTACTAAACAAAAAAAAAGGAATGTTTCTTTAATGAAAGCAGTGACAACGACCTTTCCGCCACTGTGAGTATTATTTGATCTTTGGATTCCTTAACAATTCGGAATGTTTTTAAAAGGAAAAATAAAAACCAAATACTCTTTTTTTGTATTTTGGTATTGAAAATGATTTTGAGAATGAATTTATTATTTCAATATCCATAAATGTTATTTTATTATTGAAATGTAAAAATGTTATCTTTCATTTACACTTATGTTATGTGTTATGATCATGTTATGGTTCTTGGGCATTATTTACGTATACGGGTGGTTCCATGAAAATCCTAGTGCAGGTGAGCCCGAGATAGCTCTCTAATGCATTGGGTAATGTGACAGAGGTAAACATGAATGTTTCTCCTAAGATATTAAGGGAGTATACTGTAATGGGTATTCCAAAGTAACTCGCTATGTAGTTGTGATAGCTACAATGTAAGTATAGTATGGATGCCGCAAGTTACCTTTATGATTTATGATTTCTATGTGTCTTTCATAAATCTTATGATTTCATGAGGTAAGTAAAAGAGTTCATGTTTTGTATGTATTTATGAAAAAATGTTTTCATTCACTATTTTATAACCCTTACTAAGCCTTTTATTCTCATCCCAAGTTTTGAACTGTTTTTCACATGACATAAATTTGAATAGGGTCAAGGATGGGATCAAGGAAAATCCATGCTCTCTTTAACATGGAATTAGACATGACTTTTTTTCAATAGTTTTTATTTTATGAAAAATGTGGATTCTGGGTAGAAGTGCCTACTTTTTAATACTTTGAGATGTAATAGTTATGTCCTAATTCCCTAAAACTCCAAATATGAAAAGATCCTCAATGTGAATTATTCATTTAATTCAATATCATGTAATGTTTAAGGATGGGTCCTTATACTCGTGATCCTCTAGGTGGGTCAGCATCGAGAGATCCTCCGAGCAGGTCAGTACCTAGCAATCCCCTATGGGTCAGCACTTAGAAATCCCATGTGGGTCAGCACTTAGTGATTCGTTGTGGTTCATCACATTGAAAACCTCTGTAGGTCCTCACCTAGCGACTCTGTGTAGTCCTACCACAAAATCCTCTCCATAGAATAATATGATCTTTCTTTGCAACTAATCATTTTTATTCATGTTATTTATTTTATATAAATCATGTGAGATTTCTTTTACTTTGGGATCTGTGTTTGAAGTCATGCTTTGTGGGTATTCCTTTTAGGAATTCTAGGAAACATTCGGGGGTCATTGGGTCCCTACAAGTTATATTCATACTCACCACTGTATGGTCTTTTCCTGCACCTTGTTGTGTCTTTTGAAGATGATAGACATCTTTTATAGAGGTTTGTGATCCAGTACTTGATGGTGAACAAAGGAAAATGATTGAGGTGGAGAGCCACAATAATTATTTGTACCTACCCTTCAGGTAGAATCATTGGAGAACAACCTCAAAATATGTATTTTTACTTTTTTCTATATTATTTTCGGGGATTTTATTCTAGCCCATTCTTCTTCAGTTCACACTATAACTTCTCGTAGTTATACTATGAGTGTTTTTTCTTGTTGTGTACCTGGTCTGTGTGTTTGGTGGGTTAAAGGAAATGTCTTCACTTTTTAGAGATATGCCTTTTCGGTGTTAGTCTCCAACCCTGGCCTTTGGAAGGTGGGTTTGGGGTAGTCACGACATCGACCCCAGGGGACGGGTCATGAAAAAGTGGTATCAAAGGGAGGTTTGTTCTACCATAAGTACTAAGAGTCTATTTTTTCAATGCAGAAATAGTGTTAAGTGTCTTGTGATCATGTTTCAGTTTAGGGAATCCAGTGTTGGTGCAGCATCCGACATATCCATACACCACGACCCTGAATGCTGATTTCCGAATTTGTTCATTAAAACATTATTTGGGTGTATTTTAATAATGATGTTTTTACTATTGATCTTTTTGAGTAAGATCATGAGGTTTAACTTATTGACTATGGAAAATTTGTTTTTTTATAGGATGTTTCCACGTAGATAGCTAGCCATGATTATAGTCATAGATCACGAAGATGGCCCATCGAGCGATGAGGCATTGGTACATGGCCCTTATACAGTGATGGTTCCTTCAGGTGGTATACTAGTAGCACCAATACATGTAGGGAAACAGATTCCACCAGCCCCATGAGCAAACCATGCATGCCAACCGAGCACATTGTGTGAGTTACAGAGACAGAGTCCTCCGAGGTTTCAAGGTGAGACAGATCCCTAGGAAGTTACAGATTGGCTAGATGTTGTGTCATGTGTTTTCCACTTTGTTGAGACACCAACAGATTAGATAGTGATCCAAGATACTCGTCTCTTTCAAAGCAGAATTGGGAGATGGTTAAACTTGGCCATCCATACACACGAGGAGGTAACACTATTATGGTAGGACATCGAGTGAATCATTAGGGAAAATATAATCCCAAGGACTTTACGCTCAATGAATATTCAAGAGCTAATGCACATACATCATAGAAGCCTGACAGTGGCCCAGTACTCAGCGAGATTCACTGAACTCTCTTGCTAATCTAGTGACATGGCACATGACCCATTCTTAAGGGCCCAATCCTTTTGTAACAGTTTCCTATTAGAGATTATAGTGTCGATGATATTTCTCAATATCCCAGTGTAGGTTGGAGTGCTTTAGAGAGAAATATTGGTGGAGTGTTTCCTAGATGAGCAGGCACCGATTAGGAGAGACACCACCTGATGATAGGTAGATGAGTTGTTTACAGTAGGCAGTAGGTAGATGATGCAGTGGTCTATGTGGGATATACCTTCTTGAGGATGAATCCAGGATGCAATATTGGAGGTGTGGAGCTCGCGAGGAATATGAGGTCATATATGAACTATATCATGATAATCTTATAGTGGATATGGGAAGATGGATCATGACAGGCCAACTCCCCATGTGGATGATCAGAAGATGGACGAGGTATGCTCAAGACAATGATAGAGGATTGAGTGAGGTGGTCTGTAGGGCGGCAGACATGGTACAAGAGCTAGTCAAGTATTTGACGGTGGGCGGCGATTTGAGGTTCTACATCCACCACCACTGGTGGTCCACCCCGACCATAGGGAGTAGGTGGACAAGGACAATCACAACTATAGGTTGATGATGCCTACGACCATAGTGCTCCATAGATGATTCGAGCTATGATCTATGTCTACTCCACCCTAGCTACAGACATAGGTTCCAGTCACTATTTATTCTTATGGCTCTCATTTGGAGTTCGAAGATTATGATGGAGCTGTAGGCTTGATCCTTGAATTTAAGGAATCCTCTAGGAAAGGTTTTGATGATCACAGACTACTGTATGAAGTGTGAGATCACTCTAGAAGGTGATAGATTCGGCTGGCATCTCCTAGTAGCATCGTTGAGGCCTTACTATGTCATCTTGGGTATGGACTATCTATCCAAAGTCAATTCCTAAGTCAACTATTTTAGGAGCAATGTGTACTATGTCCGCAAGGATAGGACCCTATTTTCATTTACTAGTGAGAAGTAAACCTTTGCAACACTTATTGGACCATAGTTGATACAGGATATCTCTGAGAATGTGCAGATCATCTAGGAGATAAGGAAGACTATGTAGAGTAGGTAGGAGTCTTATGTCAATAAGAGAAGGAGACCTAATGTGTTTGAGGAGGGAGACCATGTCTTCCTACAAGTATCACCCCGATGAGGATTACCGAGATTTGGCTTGGGTGGAATGCTCTCTCCAAGGATTATTGAACTGTTTCATATTCTTATAAGAGTTGGCAAGGTGGTGTACCACCTTTCTCTTCCCCCACAGATTCACTAGGTGCATAAAGTTTTCTATGTGTCACAGTTGAGGAGATATATGCTTGATTAATCAGACATTATCGATTGGGGTGAGTTTTAAATTGATGATGGTGTGATGTTTGTGATGTTCCCACTAAAGATAGAGGATCGACTAGACCAGGCCCTTTGTGGAAATTCAATTCCTCTAGTGCACGTTTGATAGAATCATGAGAACCTATACGAGAGCACAAGGGAACTGGAGTTTCAGATTCGTGCTCAGTACCCCCATTTGTTTTCATAGCCTTTGTTGTGGCTTTTGGGGACGAAAATACCTAAGGTGGGGAGAATGCAGTTAAACATATGTTTCTATATTTTTTTTATTATATGGGATTATTATGAGACTGCAAAAATTAATGGAATGTGATTCCGAGGCTCGAAGACCCCGTAAGGGAATTTTGAACCTTTTTTATGGTACGTTTAGTAAATGGGAGGGAAGTGATTTCTATCTTTTGAACCCATACCAAGATTGAAAATCCTAGGGCTCCATTGAATTCACAGTACCAGTATTCTCTTAGGAAAATCATAACTTTGATCAGAAAAAAGACAGACATAAAATTTATTTTTTGAAAATTCAGAAAATAATAATAAATATAACTATGGAATTTATTTTATTCAATTTTTATTCATTGAGCGTCAGTGTTGGGACCACAACATAAACTAATGCATTGATTGAGATCCATTTATTGACATGATCCATTGGTTTTGTAACGAAGAATCTCATAGGACTAAAGGAACACAAATTTCAATTCATTAATGAATCACATTAATGATCACAACATATGTGGTTCCTTTTATCTTTTTTAATAAAACCTTTGGCATGGGTTTTGTGAGAGCTAGGAGATGAAGAACTGATGAAATGATGAAGATGTCTTCCTCCATCGAAGAAAAAAGAATCGACGATTCCCTTGAGGATTTGAACTTGACAGCGATGGTTGAAAAAGAATGCCAACGAACAACATCGAACAATGGACCCCACCCCCCCTTCGTCATCACTGGAATCCAACATGTTCGAGGTAGGGGTTTTATTTATTCAAATGAATTAGTGATTTAACCTACATCATTCTTGAATTATATGGAGTACATAGATCAACCAACTAACGAGTTGATCTATGATTCACCTGAATTTGCAGGAGGTCGATTTGGGGTTTTCATTATGGGGTTTTAAATGATTATTATACTTATTCCCATGATATAATGCTAATGCAGAGGGAACGGGACAATCCAATTCAGACCCGGACCCTCCACTGCTCTCGGTTGTGATGTTTTCATTGTGGCATAATGTTCAACATGACATAAAATTGATACCATGGGCCACGTAGTGAAGGCGGTATCTTGGGAGCCTCGTAGGAGTAGATGAGAGTGATATTAGACCACCAGAGGCTCACCGGTGGCCCGCAGAAGCAACATGGGAATGTCAGCAGCCGACCAATCCAGATTCATGGGAATGTCTTCACCCAGAAGCACCGCGACATATTGATTCGCATTCAACCGGGCCATAGTGGTGGAATATTGGGCATGCTAGTGCTGCGTGGGGGAGGGTAGTAGCCTACTCGGCCCTCTCGGTTGGACAAAAAATTGTCTAATGAGACGACTATTTTGGAAGGGAGGGCGGTACTAGTAGATGAGAGAATCAGACAGCACCACACACCGGGTTTTCTTTGTAGGATGAAAATTCTAGTCGAGCCGGACCCACCAGTCAGGGTAGAACCGTGAGTATGGTCGGGCCCTCCAGACGGGCTAGACCCACCAACCATGTTGGACCCTCCAGTTGGGCCGGGCCAACTGGGCCAGACCCCTATCGGACCTCGACCCCTACCGTACCTAGACCTGACTGGTCCCTTTTTTTTAATTTGAGCATATCTCCATAACATGATCCCTGTTTGATGAACCTTCTATTATGTTAGAACCCTTAAAAATAGTTTATCCCTTTTATAGACTCTAATCGGGGTTTGTAGAATGTTGGAGTATGGCTGGGTTGGATCTGACTCGAATCCAACCTATAACTTGATACAAAATTGCCTATAACTTACAATCCTGGCGTCTGATTGATGTGACATCGGTTACGTTGGAACACTGATGACATGAAGGTTTTTTGGGTTACTTCTTAGGGGGAATTCCTCGTGGATTAGGTATTACTGATGGATTGAGGAGCGAAACCTACTAGAATTCAATGTGCTATGTGAGGGATTCCATTGGTTGGATATGATGTGGAGAAAGCATTTCGATTCTCTTAGTGGTTCAGCATCTAGAAATCCATTGTGGGTCTACACCTAGCAATCCTCAGGGTGGGACAACACTTAGTGATCCTCTGACTCGGTCAGAACCTAGAGATCCTCTGTGTGTCATCACATAGTGATACTCTATGGGTCAACACATAACGATGATATGTGGGTCAGCACCTAGAGACCGTTTGTGGTCTGACATCAAAAGTATCTCGACAGAATAAATTATATATCTTTTCAACTAATAATCATTATTCATTTTCATTATTTTATAAAACTGGTGTGAGCTATCATTTACATTGTGATTTGTGATTAAGGAAATGATTTTAGGTCTTTCTTTTGTGGAATTCGAGGAGTCCTTCGGGTGGCTTGGGGTCCCGACTAGATATTTTCATACTCACTTCTACATGGGCTTTTCCCACACCTTGTTGTGTCCTATGTAGACGATAGAAATATTTGACTAAGGATTGGGATCCAAGACTAGTTGGTGCATGGACGTGACCAGTTGATGTGTGTAGCCATGGTGACAAGCAGAATCTACCATTCTAGTAGGATCTTTGGTAGATGACCTTAAGAGATGATTATTTCATTTTTTCTATATTTTCTTTTATTTGGGATAGTATTCGGCCCATTATTCTTAATTTCACACTTTATCCTCTAGTAGTTATACTATGTGGTTTGTTCTTATTGTGTACCTAGTTAATGTGTTTTCATGTTTAAAGGCAGTACCTTCCCTTTTTTCTTATATTCTTTTTTGGTGCTAGTCGCCAACACGTGGCCTTTGGAAGGAAGTCTTGTGGAAGTCACGAATGGGCCCGAGGGGATGGGTCATGACAGCATTTAACTTAATATTTACATTAATGTTAATGAAATATTAAATTTTTTAATCCCCTAAACCTTTATATAATTTGGTGTTGTTTTCTTGAGATTGCTTAATTTATTAGAAGTAATAGTTTTTAGTTCTTTCGAACCCAATTTTGGAAGTGATATGTAGTAAATAATGAAACTCCTAGAAATTCGCTTGAAAAACTCAATATCGACAATGTGTCATTGTCGATTTATATTAAACAAGCATTATTTATCTCAGTTACACCATTAGATGACGTGTATTGGGTTATTCCACAATATATATGATCTACGAGGATTTAAAAATATGGGACTACTTAACTCACCTCATCTATCATATATGAAGTATTAAATTATATTCCTATATTTGTTTTTAGTATTATTTTTATATATACTAGATTTATCCATATTTTCATATTTGATATAAAATATATAGACATGAAATGACCATGAATAATAATATTTTAAATGCACAATTTACATTTTATTACCTATGGTTTTTGTAGAATAAAAATAAGATTCATCACTATGTATTAATTATTACAAAATATATTTTCTTCCTGTAGTTGTAAATAGTTTCCTTACTATTTTATTTTTCATGTAAGTAACAAAATTTTTATAGTTTTCCTCCACGATGGATAGTAATTCCAATTTTAAAAATTCATGAAATTTCATTTAATTTATTTTACATATTTTATTAATCCATAAATAAAAATATTTTGGGAAGTAAATAAAAAATATATTTTTAATTTCGACAAACAACCTACAAGTGGACCTTCCTAATAATTATCCCATCCTTAGACAAAAAAAAATTAATCTAACTTGAATACAATAACAATCCCACACTAGTTTTATATTCCCCTTTAGAATATGTTCCTACAAACATCATGAACACATATGACACCATTTAATATGATGATATTTCCTGATGTAAATTCGAGATTGAAGACCATTTCCCATATATAACTATTATTATAGAGTATATCTTATATAGAGATGTCCCATCTTTGATTTATTATATTCTATTGCATAGATATTTTTTATTTCACAAGTTACATGTAACACTAGAATCGATCCACCATGAAGAGTTATCATTGATCACATTCACATTGAGAATCATGGTCACATAATAGTATATTAGAGTATTATCAAAATTATTCATTTTATAGAGACGAAATTCCAATTTTAAGTGTCTCAGTATTCAAAAGTATTATCATTCCACTATATTGTTCTTTATTTATATGTATCCCTTTATATGATGGTATATATATTTTTCTCCATTAAGGACTTTCATTGACTCCATCCATCCACTATAAGGCCTTTGGATTTATAACCCATATGCATTTTTTCTCCTAATTATTCATATTATCATCTTTAATTTATAGGTGGGTCAGTAACTCATTATGGTATATATATTACATATATTTATTTTTAATATGATTTTCATTCATCCAAGAATGGGTTAGTTCATCAATGATTTATGTGATAGAGTTCATCCATATTAATAAATTTTTGAAACATTTGAAATCAAATGTCTCTATCTTCATCTTATTGTTGAGAATCACTAAATCATTGTTTGAAGAATCTACTCTTAATATTTTTTGTGATATTTCTAGACTATGGTATAGAATATTATTTATGGTTTCAAATTGATCAATCCATGTAATATTATGACATTTATCTCCTTTGGTGAAGATTCTCCACCACTAAAGTGGTTTTACACTGAGTTTCCAACATATCCTCTTCATGATATAATTGTGGATTGATAATCGACACATGGATTGGGTATAGAGTATTACTTGTAAAGGATTTAGAATCATGTGAGTAATGGAAATTTATTTTTATTACACTCCAACATAGTTCCTTTCATTTTTTATAATATTTCAGAGGGATATCCATCTAGGAGATACATTGTAGTTCTTAGGATATGATGATTGATAATATGTGTTGAATTAATTTCTTACAATCCAAAGGGAACAATATTTTCTATGAACGTAAAAACCCATTCAGATAAATCATCAAATCACATCTAATTTTGTTGAAAATTATTCAAAAAAGGAATGTTGTTTTGATATCTACATTTTTTGTTCAGTGACACATTATTGAATTAGTGGGACAAATCAAACCTTCTAGTGAATAGACTTGACCATTTGATCATGCCTAATCTGATCGATAGTTCTTATTATACATGTTTTGTTAACTGGTTCAACCAACTTAATATACCTATTTGTTCATGGTCGTAAACCAGTGTGACCGACTTATTCATTAGGAAAATTTTATCATCCTCTATGAACGTCACACCCATAAGGCATGTGAAGTGAATGGTCCACCCTCATAGTGGAAAATTAAATGTTTATGAACATGAAATGATGATTCAGAAAACTATTCCAAGTAGTATTATTCCCACTACATTATCATTTTATATTGTGATAATGTCATCACCCAAATAAATGTAACAATAATATATTCCTTTTTTTGATATTTTATTTCAAAAATCCTTCCCTTTAATAAGTACATTCAATTAAAAAATAAAAACACTACAACCTCGTAAACATGTAGTAAAAAATCATCCATTATTTTTATATATCTTTTGTTAATTGATAGGTTATTATAATGAATTATCAATCCAAGGAAATTATTATTCATTGTTGGAATATTTTGACCATATAATTTAATAGTCTACTAAAACAAGGAAATGGAAATTGAAAATTAGTAGTCGATCATGATAATTGTTTTTTGTAGGTAGTTTTTAAATAATGGTGTTATTATGAACTAAAAATAATTAGTAGAGATGCTTTATGAGAGGTATGTATAAGTGGATAAAAAATACTGTACCATATGTTTTGGTTATGAGGGTTTTTGAATGCGAAATAACTTTACAGTGAATAGAATAATTAAATTAAGGTTAAACCTGTTAAAATTGGATTTTAACTTAAAAAGTGAAGACAATTGATAATAAATTGGGATTTCATTTTATAATTTTCAATATACAATATAAAATTTAAATATTTAAAATTAATTTAAAATTAATTAAATGAGTATCCTATATATTCAATTCCTTAACCAACTCTAATTATCATCCTTTTTTCTCAATTTGGGAACAAACATTTCTACCCAATCATCATATCACCATCTACTCCAAGGGTTGAGTAATAATAATTATGTGATAGACACTTATCTCCCTATAGAAAAATTATGACCATGTATAGTATGAAAGGTTGTGGTGGTTTAATATGATTTTCTTCATAAGAGAATTTTTAAATAGTGTATATCTATTTACATATTAGGGTTTTTTCATCATCAACCAACACATCATTACCAAATATTAATATATATCTTCTAATTGGTTGAATTTTTATATCATGTCAGTCATTTTTACACCAAGAACTATCTTCACTACTAGAAAACAAGGCTATATCTAGGGACCTACAGCCATAGTTTTATAAGTTTGTGGCTATAGCATAGTTTATATCCACACTTTGTTTAAAATTGTGGCTAAATCATAGTTTAGATACATGATTAAAAAAATCGGTATCTATGTTTTTTTTCACCATCTATCGGGATCCTCCTCCCCACTATCTATGACGCCATATTCCATTCCTCCGCTAACCCACAACGACCCACCTTATACCTACGACCTCTTCTCTATCGGCAACCCTCTCTTCTTGGCACGACTTCTCCTCTCAGCTGCCTTCCTCCGCCCTTGTGACTTCTCCTCTGTCGACGACGACCTCTACTCTCGACGGCGACCTCTCCTCTCAGCAGTGACCCATCGTCCCCGAGGGACTTGGTGATCTCTCCTCTCTCTGATCCTCATCCCCCGACGGTTCCCAGATGACCTTTGCAATGTTTCCCCATCATTATCCCCCTTGCGGTGCTTCGTGTCGCTGCAACTGAATGATGAAACCTGGTCGCCTTCGTGGTAAAATATCACCTCTCAAGTTTTTCCAAGTGAAATTCAATCTTAAACGTTGATAGCACCTTTCTTCAACCAAAATCCATCCTACTCATGATTCTAGGCATGTTCACATCCCCCATTCATCCTTTATTTTCTACCGCATTGTGCATCATTTTGAGGTAGTCACAATTTTTTTAATATCCCCCTTTTTTGGTTCAGTTAAATTTGATGATTACATCCAGGTATGGGATTCTTATTCTCTATTATTTTTTGCATCTGTGCAACTAGCATATTTCAGTTTTCTTTAGTTGGATGGAAGGATTAACTAATGAAGGAAATGATATATCTTTAAATAAAATTTAAGTGGATGTAGTGTGTTTATGTGTTTTACCTTTTTATTATTATTTTTCAGTGATGATTCATTCTTTGTATTTGAAGGTTTTATTATGTGCATGTTGTGAATATTGTGAAATAGTTAAACCCTATGGTTGATTTAGAGTCTTTATGGATAGGTAGATGGACAATCCATCTATTGGGAATTATGTATGGATTCTTTTTAAGGTTGATATGGATTCCACCCTTGATAAAGATTTGGTTCTAACCACTACAGATGAGGATAACAATATTGATATATTTCTTTGGAGGAAGTTAGAATTATATGAAAATTGTCAATTTTTGGGAATTTGGCCTCTGGCTGCAATAGAAACAAACTATTTAATAATTGAAAGATTAGGGTTCATGATGATGCTAGAAAATAATAATCAAAATGATAAGGGTTTGGTCCCACCCTCTGGTCATGACACATCTATAGAGGCCCCTTCTCATGGGGGTAGATACAAGGGTGATTCTATCCTGAATTTTTCTATGAGAGATAATGTGGGAATTCCTATAATGATGTCGTTTTTTCAATATTGTTGATGTGTCCGGTCATATCCATGCTACTACTGATACTATTGTCATGGTCTCTAGTCAAGGTGTTTTTTCTGCTAAGTAGCTCACTACATCATATCGTATCTTGGGTGTCATTCTTGAACATGAACATGCCACTACTTCAGCACTTGTGAGGTATTCTGATGAGATGGATCCTAAGATGGCCAATGCATCAGTACCAGTTAAGGATATCATTGTTATGGAACCTGATCAGGTCACTGTTTCACTACCAGTGAAGGTTCCAATGAGATGGAAATAGAGAAGGCCAATACTTCCGCACCAAATAAAGATTTAAATGTTATGGATCTCTAGAAGGTCATTTTTCACCACCAGGAAAGGCTTAATGTCTTGTCTATGATGAGGAACCAGCACCTACTTTACATACAGAGCATGCTGATTATTCTATTCCAAATCTGGATTTTAGCATGATCCTATCTAGATAATTTCTGTAGTTTCTGGTTCCATTGGTGTAATTGAATTATCTAATGAGTAGGCTAATTATCATATAGTATTTCAAGGATATGTTTATTATCACACTAGTTATTTAACAATGGTTTCTTCATCTATGATTTCATGGACGAAACTACTTGGAAGCCTTCTTTTGACCCCTGTTTAATCGACTAACTAGTTCAATTCCCTCAATACCGAATCCACTACGAGAGATGACAAGGAGTTTTCCCCATCTGAATAGGACCTGTGTGACCCCTAATCTTGTGATGCAATGGATGATATGTGTGAAGAGGATTTGGAAATTGTTGGTTTTGATAATGGAAGGATGAAATTTTTTGATAAGCCTAGTACTAAGATATGGTCTGCTATGTAATGAAGGTCATCTTTTGGAACTTCCAAGGGCTTGGGAACTCTCCCATTGTTGATAACCTTAGGCACATTATTGTGAAAAATATACATATACTGATTAGTCTTACCAAGCCAAGATTCATGTTTGAGAATTGGATGGAAATCAAATGTAAATATTTTGGTTACTCATATTCTTTTTAATTATCAATTTGATGCCGCCACATAGTCCTTGTTGGTTCTTAATAATGATAGTGTCACTATAAATTCCTTCCATAATGATCATTAGTTAGTGACCATATCCTATTGCATTTGCAACACTTATATTTCTGTGAATTTTGTCTATGACTACAATTTATATATGAGGAAAAATATATTTGAATTAATCTGGTATACATCTCAAAGAATATTTCTAGGAGTTGGAATTTTCCTAGTTACATTATTGCTATTTTGAGGCCTGATTAAGTAACTAGTGGTAATTTCTATAAAATCACATCTAGTGATTTTTCTTTTGGTATTGATAATTGTGGCATGGCCAAAGCTTCCATATCTAGATTTGATTAAACATGGAGTCGGTATACATATAAGGAGAGGATGGAAAGTAGATTGGATAGGTTATTTGTGTATTTGGATGAAAGGAATAGTAAAGTTGAGATATCTGGACTCACTGTTCCATGATTGAATTCTGATCAAAGTCCACTACTAATTTAATTTTGTATTAATTGATCAAGGTCAACCCACTTCCTTTCATGTTTAACAATTCTTTTCTTTTTTTCCAAGTTGTAGATAAATCATTTTGGATTCCTGGAAGATTTATTTTGTGGGAATTCCTCTACATATTCTATCTTGCAAGATAAAGAATATAAAGTCCAAATTCACTAAATAGAGTAATGGATCATTTTTTAATCTTGATAGTGACATTATAGAGGCTTAATCTCAACTGATTATTTTATATAAAAAATAGGCCTTGGGATGTGCCCTTTTAGTAGGAGATAAAATACATATCAAAAAATGATATTATCCTACCTCTAGAATAAAACCTTTCTCATAATAAATTTAATATTAGATGGGTGATGGAGGGGGTCAAAATTCACATTTCAATTATAGCATGCATAGGGAGAAAAACGTGAGGAGTGTCACTTCCCTATAAATTAATAGAAATTTGTTTAGTTCTATGAATAGAATTACAAATTCCATTACTTTTAATTTTGATGTGATTTACGTAGATAATGGAGAAGGAAAAACTGAAAAAACTGATGAAATGAAATGAACTGAGATTTGATGATATTCAGTATAGAAGGCTAGTTGAGTCCCCCAGTGAAAAAGAAGATTCATGCATCTCTCTTATAATTAAATATGGATGTTGTTGATAGACCAGATGTCTTGAAATTTTTTTTTCATGTTTTAATGGGATATTCTTCATCTTGTGGTAAAAAATGTTGTGAGTGAATTTTTTATACTTTAATCAATGCTTTTTTGGTCGAACTCCAACTTTGTTATATTAACACCAAATTAAGATAATGCTATGCATATAAAGGATTTAGGACTACTTCTATTGGGTTTTTTATACCAAAGGTCAATAGAAAAATCGTGACGCACAGGATGGGTGAGATTTCTAAGGGTTTTATTTTGAAAAATTAGGGTGAGTTTTCCCCTGGGAGGAACGTTCAGAATTTCCTCTATAATGCTTCAAAATGTGTGAATATCATGAAGGGGAAGGTAAATGTATGGTAATATGTACTTGAAGATTGATATATCAAAATATTTTTATATAATAAAATGGAGTTTCATTTTTTCTATTCTGAAAATGAATGTATTTTCACAGAGGTTCATTGATTTGATTTGTTCTAACCTGCGCAGTGCCAGGGTCTCTGTTCTGGTTAATGTGTCCCCAAGGGATTTCTTATAGTGTCAAGAGGATTAAGGATGGGAGATCCTTTATTTCGGATTTTATTTCCTATAGATGAGGATTATATTAGTCTGTACCTTATTGATCTTGTTAATATTGGGATTTATCAGTTGTTGGGATCTGGGAGGGATTTATTTGCACCATCACATTTGTTTTATGCTATGGATATTTTTCCCTTTATCTATTATTGTTATCATTTGATTCTATGTCATTGATATATACTTATTATACTTTTTTATGAAGTTATTTTATAGTGAAATGATACAATTTTTATAAGGTTATAGACTCTTTAATGTAACATAATTATACACTCTCTATTTTTCGGTGTCCTCAGACATATGTGGTGGAACTCTTGTATCCATGTAACCTATTATCTTGGGGATCTGTTTAGTGGCTCTTGGGTTGGGAATTTACAATGTGTTATAAAAGGTTTCTTTTTATATTATCATGCAATTTTTTTATATTAGATATGATTCTAAGAATGTTTCAGTTCAGGGTAAATAATCATGTCTATGTGAGTTCAACCCATGCAAGGGGAAATGACTAAGTGTTCAGGGATGATATTGTGGTCTTATGGATAGTTATTAAAATTGATTATGATTTCACCTTGAGTGATTGATTTAAATTATTCTACATATGAATTTATGATAATAGTGTATTTTATCCCTAGTATTCATGGAATGAATATTTTGTTTCATTCGTCATTCTTGGAACATAGATATTCAAATGACTTGAATATATCAAGATATGTGGGTTTGATACCATGATTTTATGTTATATGTGATATTTCCCTTAGGTGATTTTATTAATTTAATCATTATTATTTATCATTATATGCCTATATACCTTAATTTTTTGGTTTCTTATTTATAAATCAATCATATTTTCCAACATGTAATATCATTTCTTAGCAATCCATTAGAGCATCAATTTTTGGCTCCCTTTGATTAGAGACAAATTTTTTTTTTAAATTTTATAATTTCTTTTGAGTTAGGGTTTCCTATATGTTTGATGAAATAGTTTTTTAAAGTGGTTTTGTTCTTCAAATTTATGCACTACTGTTTTTTTAGATTTAGAACACACCAGTTATTTTTCAAACTACTTTTTATAAGGGGAAAGTATTTCAAGGATTTGTTTTACATCACTGCTTATAAACATTATTACATGTGAGAAATTCATTGGTATAAGAGTTTATATATTTCTTATTTAAGTTGTATTTTAGTGAATTTTAGTGGACGAGTTTTTCTCTGACAAAAAAAATGACACCTAGTTTTTTAACTTCTCAAATGCTGTTAAAAAATCCTGATGTATTTTCTTGAAATCAGTTATTATGAACTGATTAAGACCACTACCTCTATATAATAGTCTGTTTGACAGTATTTATTGAAAATTATTTGTAACACCAAGTGTTTTTGTGTAAGAATATTCATATTTCATATTTAAAAATGCTTCTTTGTAATTTATTTAATAGGTATTTGTTAGGAATATGAGTGTGGAGAGAGAGAGAGAATAAGAATGATCTTCCCTATACACTAAACTGGTATAAACTGTAAAATCACTCACTGATAACTATAGGTTGTCTGAAAAAGATGGAGTAGAAGATATAGAAAAAATTATATCCCAGCAGAAGACGACCACTCTTTCGCAGAGCCATGGATGACACCGCTGACCCGTCCAACTACCAAGCTAAAATCTAGATTCATTCATACACTCCACCAGAAATAAACCCCCCATATATAGTCGGTTTCTCTTGGCTCAATGAGTAGGTGAAGACCAATATAATCACTCAAGATCTAGATTTCAGCTATCATGAATGTGTTTAGTGATAGTAGTTTGAATCATGATCTTCTATGCATTGATAACTTACCATCTTTGAGTTAGATTGACCTGAGTGATATTGGAAATATGGCATATCACACTGATCGGGTTGATCTTCCGAAGATGTTCAGGTGTTTTGATACACTATTCATCCTAGTTTTTGTGTTTGTCCCAATTTAAAAAAAACACATTTGATCATGTATTAGAGGGGGATGTCCAGGAAGGGGCAGTGTGCAGGGGGGCAGTGTGCAGGGGGAAATGTGTAGTGGGAGGGGGGATTTCTAGGAGAGGTGGGAGGTTGGGGTAGTGTGAAGGGGGAAGGGGGTGTGGGGGTGGAGGGGTAGGGGGTGCAGGCAGAGGGGGAAGGGGTGGAGGGGGGCTGTCCAGGTGGGGGTTTCTAGGGTTGGGGTGAGGGGCAGTGAGTAGGGGGTGGAGGGGGAAGGGGGTTGGGGGTGTGGGGTGCGGGGGGAGGGGGGTGTCCAGGGGCAGTGTGCAGCGAGGGGTAGGGGTGCATGGGGAGGGCGATGTCCAGGAGGGGGTGGGGGGGCAGGAGCTGGGGTGCAGGGGGAGTGGGGGTCCAGGGGGGAGTGGAGTCTAGGAGGGGGGGAAGTGTGCAGGGAGGAGGACATGGGGTTCAAGGGGAGGGGGGCAGTGTAGGAGGGGTGGATGGGTTTAGGGGAGTAGTGTGTAGGGGGTAGAGAGGGGTGTAAGGGGTGTGTGGTAGCAGGGGGGATATCTAGGGGGTTTGGGGGCTATCCAAGAGGGGGGGGGGGTGTCCGGGGAGTGTCCATGAGGGAGGGGGAGGGGTGTCTAGGAGGGGGGGGGGTGCCCATTATAGAATTATATAAAAACATAATAGGTCATTATTGAAACATCTAAGTTTTAATGTGGGTGTTGTAGGTACACCAAAATAATATTATGTGGTCATATAAAGGTGTAACTATAAATTATTTTTTAATTTGAAACTTTTATGAATTCCCTTAAACATAATATTTGTTATTATTTTTTATTGACATGTTATTGATGGTTACTTATTATCTTATGATGAAATACATATAATGTTAATTTATTTTCTTGATTATTTTTTTAGTGTATGTTTATATTCCACAGAATGGATAGATACTGGATGTACAATGTTGATCATATCACTGATGAATGTTAGAAGGAGTTACATCATTTCTTGGACTTTTGATTCACTGATGATTCAGATGGAGGATTGATTCGATGCTCGTGTTTTGATTGTGTTGGAAGACCATGGTTAACTCACGATAAAGTGTGTTATCTTATCACTAAACAGGGTTTCCAAAAAATTTATCACGTGTGGTATCACAAAAGGGAAAAGGCACTAGTGGTGAATGACCTCAATTTAGTAGAAAGGATTACAATGAAAATTCTGATTTCTGATTTGTTTCCTTTTTTTACTGAAGCCAACTTCTCATATAGACCAGTGCAAGAGGAAATGAATACTGGAACAATATTTTCATCAATTAACTAGGATTATTTACTTGAGAGTGCTAGAAAGCTGATGGAAGACGCAAATACACAAGTATATTAGGCATGTGTAAAAATGATAAAACATGAGTAAATAATGCGATTATATCATAGAAAAGAAATGTGTGGATTTTGAAATACTACAGTCGACTATCACCTAAAATTTATTATGTATTTACTGCACGATGATGCATGTATTCATGAAGTAATTTCATGGCATTAAAGTTGGTTGAACATTCGGATTTTTATATATTAAGATTCATTCTTGCCCCAAATATTGTCATCATTTATTGAAGGAAAATGCAGAGTTAAGTCTATGGAAACAGTGTGGAACATCAAGGTGGAAGACTAATAAATACCGAATGCAATCTCGCATAAAAGAGAATGTGATGCGGCACATCCCTTTAATTCCCAGGCATCAAAAAAAATTTATGTCAGATCAAATGGAAAGGAATATGAGATGGCATGAAAATGAAAGAAATAAATATATTGATGAAATAGTGCATCCTGCAGACGGGTTGTCTTGGAAGAAATTTGATAGGTTACATTCAGATTTTCCAGCTGACCTATGAAATATGATATTGGGATTATCCTATGATGGTTTCAACCCATTTCGCCAAATGCTTACTGCACACAGTACATGTATTGTTTTCATTCACAATTATAACTTTAATTTATGGATGTGTATATAGGAGCCATTTACTATCATGAGTATATTGATATCTTGACCCAGTGATCCAGGAAATGATATTAATATATACTTTCAACCATTAATAGAGGAGATAATGGATCTTTGGATTGTTGGTTCACAGGTGTACGATGCATTCAAGAAGATGTACTTTATGTTTCGTGCATCATTATTATGGATAATAAATGATTCCCTGCATACAAAATAATGTCTGGTTCGAGTACTAATGGGAAATTATCTTTCCCTATTTTTATGAAAAATACACATTTCTAAAGATCAAGGTTTCGAGAAACATTCAGCTTCACAGGGCATTGGAGATTTCTACTGATGGATCATCCATACTCAAAAAATCAACGACTGTTCGATAATTCTATCATGATAGATGATACACCTCAACGAATGTCATGGAATGACATTCTTAAAGAACATGATGATTTGATTTATGTTCTTTGAAAAAATCAATAATATATCAGAAAGAGAAAACATATTAATTTGAATTACAATAACAATTGGAGAGAAAAAAACATATTATTTGAGTTTCTATATTGGACATTGAATTTATTGATTCATTATTTGGATGTAATTCATATCGCGAAAAACATTTGTGAGATGTTACTTGCTACTATATAAAATTTCAACTGAAAAACAAAAGACGATTTGTGGTCTCATCATGATTTGATGGATTGGTGTATAAGAGTAAAACTTCATCCCAGCTTAATTGGTCAAAATAAGTGTGATGTCTATATTTATTTTTAATCGATGAAAAATGTGGATATGAAACAATTTCTTCACTTCTTGAATGGAATAAAGGATTCAGATGGTTATTCAATTAATATTTCTAAAAGTGTGAATATTAAAGATGTGAAACTAAAATCTCTTAAAACCCATGATTACTATGTCGTGTTACATGAGTTGATTCCTATTTCCATTCAACATTGACTTTCACATAATGTTATAGTTGTTGTGGTTATGTTATTTCATTTTTATCAAGACCTTTGTGCTAAAAGACTAAGAAGAAGTGTGGATCATAAATTGAAGAGTGATGAACCGATTATTCTTTGTGACATGGAGAATGTGTTACCACCGTCATTTTTCACACGTATGACACATATGATTGTGCATCTTCCCATAGAAATTCTTTTTGGTGGTCCTGTTTCGAGTCGGTGGATGTATCCTATAGAAAGAATGATGTTTACATTGAAATCTTATGTGAGAAATAAATTTCACTCTAATGGGTATATTGTGAAATGTTATTTAGAACAATAATGCATGGATTTTTGTTCATCGTACTTGAATAACATCACCACAAGGTCTAATGAACTTATGAGAACTGAAGATGAGCAATATGATCACATTAAACCTACATTTCCTTTACATCCCCAAACAGGTGGGATATCTGGATCATACTCGCTGTGTACTTTAAGTAGGGAAGAGTGGGAAATGGCTCATTGTACAGTATTATTCAACTTTGGTGTTCTTGGTGATTATATGTAGTATTTAATCTAATAAATATGAATTTTTTTATTATGTTATTTCTTCATATCTTCTAAGATTTTTAAGCATTTATATTTTTAGAGAACATTTTGAAATTATAAAAACGAGACATCTCTCTCCATTTATTAAGAGGAAGGAACTATTGCATAGTAATGAATTTTCTTCTTCGTTAAAGTCAAAGGTAAGAGATTTTTTTCCTTCTCATAACAAAATCACATGTAATTGTTTAATTTTCAATGTTTTTATCTTTTAGGTTTTAACTCTAACAATGAGTGAATAATCACATGATGTAAGACTATTATCCTTTGGACCAATCGCTGTGGTACATGATTGTAAAGAAATGTTTGTAAATGGATTTAAATTTGTTATAAATAGCTATGAAAAAAAATGTCAACACCTCATGATGGTGTCACGATAAGTGCCACAACAGATTTTTATATGTGTGCATGAGATAGACAACCTCGGTCAAATAATATATCATATTATGGTGATGTTGAAAGAATCATTTTAATATGTTACTGTGCACATGATTATGTCATAATGATAAAATTTAATTGGTTTGATTCAATGACAAAACAAGGAATGCATATTGATAACTGTGTATTTCGAGTGATTGATATGAATTGCCAACTTCACATCGATGTACCTTATATTCTCGTGTACCAGGCTTGGTTGTTGTTTTATGTAACTGACCCATTACAACAACAATTTTGTGTTTTTGATGATTTCATTCCTAGACATATTTTTGAATATGAAATGGATGAAAATGATGTTTTGGAAGAACCTATTAGTATTTATTTTAATGTTTCGTTTGATGACATACAAGAATCAATTGCTAGAACAAATTGTGAACCAGAAATTGTCACATACCACACAAAACGTTGATACATTTGTAAGTATTTACAAGAAATTATCTTTATATTTTATGTGACTTTTTTAACATCCATACAAGATATCAAATTAACTAGTATATTTTATAACATTACTGAATATAAAAATATTTATAGTCTAACCAATTATTATTTTAGCACATCTATAGTAATTCTTAAACAAAGAAAAGTCTTGATATTTTATCAATATAAATATAACATTAAAAATGTATCTCATTGTTTTATAATACAATTTTATTATATAACATCTTTCATTATTTCAATTTATTTGAGAATATTATTTTATATTTCCAAGTAAAAATTTCTGAATAAGATGATGTTAGAAGACATAGAAGAATACGATGAAATGAACAACATATGTCTCATCTGGATAACACTGTAATTACAATTGATGTTTGAATATTATAGTCTTTTATATTATTTATCTATTTATCATTCGTTTTATTTTATCATCTATGTTATTTAAGGCTAGTTCGTCGAGGAGACAATTGGATTATACTACCAAAGATGATAGTATGGTGGGGGTATCAATTATATAGTGTAACCTACTACTATGTAGATTGAGTGACCAGAAGGTCTTCCTCCCATTATGCCACCTCCATATTATCCATACCCACATTTTCCATATCCCACTCTTCCCACACCCACATCAGATAGTAGTTCTCAAACTCCCATCCCTTCTTATTTTCCATTCCAACCATTAACTGGAAAGGGCAATAGGCCCCCATATATCCCACCGCCATATCCATATAAATATTCACCATCATCTGTATCAGTTTATCCATCTACTATATAGATTACTCTTACTGTATATATCCGACCTACCATAGAGGCTACTCCCCCTTTAGGCATTGCACTTCAGGGGTCAGCAGATCCCTCATCAACTTGAATGTGTTTAAACATTACAGTTAGTGATTAATGATAGATTTATATATATTATTATCTTGTTTTACTTTTTTCATGACTAGCTTTAGTATCCACGTGATGATGAGGCCGCCCAAAATTGCAAGAGGTTTGGAATAAACACATGAAAATCATGGTTGAATATATTGTGGACAAATCTATAATTAAAAAAATGTTATGGAATGTAAAATCTTTATGGAAACACTTTCTAGACATAGAAATATCATTCCAATTTAACTATTATGTTGGAGGGAAGTTGGAGAACAAATAAAGGACATTCCTAGTCAGATATTTGGGGAAGTAATGTTAATAACCTTTTATATATATTAATTTATAATATTTTCTTCACAAATATTTTTTCCATTTTAGCTCCGATATAAATTTCATGATGGTAAAAATTATAAGGCTTCATTTTTAATGGATTTAGTTGAAATTTGGAGAGTGTACAAGTATGAATTATATCTTGGTTGGAAAAAATAGTTGGCATTAAGCTTGAAAAAGTACAGGTGATTCAGGATTTCCTAATATCACAATACAAAGATACGATCGGCTATTGGAAGAGTCAATAGTTTATGATATTATTTAAATATATATATATTCATTTATTTATTTGAAAACAGGTTTTATTTATGTTAATGAAATTATATAATAATTTTTTTATAGGAGAAATTATAAAGAAATAAAAGAAATAAGAGTGGAATGAAACATGTTTATACTCATGGACACACATAACTCACAGATCTTGAGCAAACACATTTAATATAATATATTAACTATTTAGCTTCATTTAGTGTAATTGTTTTGACTTAAAATATTGATTTATTTCTTTATTTTTCCAGAAAAAATTGAATATTGAGGGTTGTGTTACTCGCTCTACATTGTTTTATATAAGAAAAAAAAGAAAGATTGTATTGTGCCAAATACTGAAACTAAGAATGTTATTTTAAGTATATTTCAATTTATTTTATTTTGATAGAATTTAATTCCTTATATTATTTTATCATTTTAATTTTTGTTATATATCAATCAACAGAACAATTTGGGGACACTGGTAGAAAAAGAACCTGACAATTTGGGCCCAAACAATCATCTATATCAAGAATTAGGAGTTGAGAATCAGGGCAGAGTGCGTTTTCAACCTGGGAATAAGGTTTTATCATCTTTATACTGGTCTACTAACAACGTTTCTTCTAGTACTGGTTCTATTTTTGTCACAGTTGAACAGATGAATTCCGCAATCAATGAAGAAACTCAAAAGGCAAAAAAGATGATATTTGAAAATATAAGGAATGTTATGTCTGTCAATTATTCTACACATTCACCAGAAGAATATGCATCAATTAATGAATTTTGGATTTCGATGAGTTCTCCTGGTTGATTCGGAGCTGGAGCTGGAGCTGGAGCTATAGCCAGAGCCAGTCCCAGTGTTAGTGTTGATACTGATGCAGATGTTGATGATGATGCTGCTGGTGTGATAGGTGAGGATTGTGTTTCTATAGGAGGGATGGTTGAGGGTTATCATGATTCTTATGATACTAATATTGAGACTCACTATTAATGTGAAATGTATTTTTGGATTGTTAATATGTGTAATTTTTTTATGCAATGAGGTTTTATTATTGTAATTCAGAATTTGTATTGCTGTGTTTCTGACTATTTCTAAATATATTGAAATATTCTATTATGAGATATATTTGATTATGTAATAGATATGTTATAGTATTATTATATTGATTTGTATCCACTTTTGATGAAACCAACATACCTCTTCAATGACGCTGCTCTAAGGCGGCCCCTCTATCTCCTCCAGCACACCTCTGATGGTATGTATGCCAATTTCTATTTTTTTATCCAGGTAGCCACTCAATTAGTTTCACTGATCAAATTTTGAGTTTGATGACTTCAAATGGTATGCAAGATAGTGATGAATTCTATGTAGATAAGAAACAAGAAAATGTAGCCAATGCAATAGATTTTCTCCCACGACATGCAACCGAGATTGAAGTGTATATAAAATTCAGGAGTTAATTATTATTTCAGACCATTTATTTTCAAGACGTTAGTAACCATCTGCTGTGTTTTTAATAAAATTTATTTGGAATACAACATTCTTGCAGAATTTATGACTTCGAGTTTACTATTGAGTGTGCAATATTCGATCTTATGGACATTGGTCTGTATGATTGTTGGATAGTTGATCCCTAGGTATGCACTTTTGAACCTTGTACTGTTATATTTTGTTTATAAAAAATGATACATTATATTCATACATTTATCATTTATATTTAATGTTTAGTTTCTATATTCATATTTGGTTCACTGAGTGGTGGTTCTCATCTCACAACAAATGTTCATGATCTATTTTGGCTATCCCATATTGGTATTGGGAAGACTAATATCACTATTATGTTTTAAGGGACTTGATTACATTGATATTGTATTGATGTCCTTTATGTTTTTTTTCATATAGGAGGAGGATACTGATGAAAAGACACTACTTCCATCTCAAAGAATACTTTTAGGAGTTGGGTTTATCTTGGTGACATTAATGTTATTTTGAGGCGTGATTAAAAACTAGTATTAATTTCTATAAAATATTTGCTGGTGAATTTTTCCCTTATATTGGTAAATGTGTCTTGGCCAAAGTTTACATATCTGGAGTTGACTAAACATGGAGTTTATATACTTAAATGGGGAGGATGGAAAGTACATTGGATAGGATCTTTGTGTAATTGGATGAAAGGAATAGTTCATTTGTGATATCTGGACTCACCCTTCCAAGATTGCATTCTGATCATAGTCCTCAATTAATTTAATTCTGTATTAATAGATCAACGTCACCCCCACTTCCTTTCATGTTTAACAATTCTTGTATAGCTGTTTCAGGCTGTAGATTAATCGTTTTGGATTCATGGAAGATTTATTTTGGGGGATGTCCTCTTAATATTCTAACTTGCAAGTTATATATTGTAAAGGCTAGACTAAAATAATAGAATAAAGCTTTTTTTAAATCTTTATAGTGATATTAGGGAGGCATAATATCATCTGATTATTTTCCAACAAAAAAACATGCCTCGGGATGATCCCTTTCAGGAGGAGATAAAATCCATATCCCAAATTGATATTATACTGACTCTAAAGAGAACCATTCTCATAATAAATTTTATATTATATGGATGAAGGAGGGGGATCTAAATTCACTTTTTTTTCAAAGCATGCATATGGAGAAAATCGTGAGAATGAGTCTAACTTCTCTATAAATTAATAGTAATATGTTATGTTCCATGAATGAGATGACAAATTCCATGAATTTTTATTTTTAGGAGAATTACTCAGAAAATAGAGAAGGAAAAACTGAAAAGCTGATCAAATGAAATGAGCCAAGAATTGATGATACTCAGAATATAAGGCTAGTTGAGGCCCCCAGTGAAAAAGAAGATTCATGCATCTCTATTATAATTAAATATGGATGGTGTTTCTAGACTAGATGTCTCGAAAAAACTTTTTTCATGTTTTAATGTGAAATTATTCATCTTGAGGTAATAAATGTGGTGAAGGAATTTTTTATTCAATAATCAATGCCATTTGGGGTGAACTCCAAAATCATTATATTAATCCTAGATAATGATAATTTTCTGTATATAAAGTATTTAGGGCTATTTATATTGGTTTTTTTATACCAAAGGTCATCAAAAAAATCATGACGCACAAGATAGGTGAGATTTCTATGGGTTTTATTTTAAAAATAGCATTTTTTTCACACTATAAAGATGTTTCAGGTTAGGTTATTATCTAGAATAAGTGTTATGTTATGTTTAGAAATGGAGGGTATATTTCTATGTAGAATTTGGTAGCTCGAAGATTTGGTGTGAAGAAATGTTCACTTCCACTTATTTACCTTATGCTTTCCCTTTTTTTAGGGTAGAGTGAAAAGATTCTATATAATGAATATTACTTTAAATATTGTTAACTAGTTGGAAACATGAAAAGGGAAGACCATGTATCATGCAAGTAGATATTTATTAGTGAATTTTGTTATCACCTAATTGTCTGTATACTCTTTATCACTATATAGATTGTCCATTATCATTATTAAAGAATTGAATCATAAGATTCAAAATTTTATTTGGATGGGATCGATTCATGTAATGAATTTGTTAACGGTTTCTTGGAAATATTGTGTCAATCCGGTGAAAATGAGAGGTGTGGGAGTTAATGATACCAGAATATTCAATGATGCCATGATAAAAAAATCACATAGAGGGTTCGTTCCACATGTAACCTCTCCTTGGAATTTCTTTTCACTAGATTTTTCAACCAATTTCACAATGTATATATAATGTATGTTCCTACATTAGTATGGTCTGCTGTTAAGTTGGCCTATTGTGACATTATGGGTTATTCTAAATGGGTGGTTTGTAAGAATTATCAACTAAATATCTGAAGAACTCATTGGTTGTATAGATCCATAATTGTTGATATTGACATTCCTATAACACTGAGGGATGTTAATTTTTATGATTTACAAAGTAATCTGGGTATATGTGACCTACTTCCAACACAAATTATTGTGGATGTTTCTAGATATGATTATTCTAATTGTGAAATTTTTGTTTGGATGCCCACTCTAGATGGTAAATTCAAGATTGATTATTTCTATAGACATTACTGTGGTACCACTTTTAATATGTCTACTTGGTTTACATGTTTTAGAAATCACTTCATTTCCCCTACTGATATGCTGTCAGTTTAGAATGTTTGGAAAGAGTTCTTGCCTATTCAACACCTCATCTAGTGTACAAAAATTCTCATTGTTTTCCATTTTTATATTCATTAAATTACTACATTGCTTTTTCTTTATATTACTTCATTTACTTTTCTGTAATAAATTGATAAAAAATATAGAATGTTACCATGATCCTTCGTTGGGTACTTCAATATCACACTTGTTATTTATTCTCAACAAATAATTCTCATTAACATTTCCTTAAAGGGTTATTAACTATTGTCGTAGGTTCTATTTTCCATGGTCTTGAATGTGTTATTAGGGACCAAGATCCATGGTTTAACCATGGGGGGCTGTCAGGGGGTGGGGATGGCAGGGGTGGGGGGACAATGGAGGGCAGGCATGGGTGGGGATGGCAGGGGGTGGGAGGGATGGTAGGTGGACTGGATGGGGGAGGGGCATGGTGAGGGGGTGTCCAAGGTCTGTCTTAGGGAGGGGGGGGGGGTTTCTATGGTCTGGGGGTCTGTCTATGGGGGTATCTAGGGTCTGGGGGGGAGTATGTCCATTGTCTGTTCGGGGGGGGGGGGGGTTTGTCCTCAGTATGGTGGTGGGGTGAAAGGGTGTGGGGCATCATTAAATAAATATGATTGAATATTTTAACCATATCTAAACTTGATTACTCTCTTATTATTATTTTGTTCTATTTAGACCATAACACTCTTTCTATTTCTCTATATTCTAAACATCATACTTATTTCCCTTCAATTTTATGTTCACGAATCACCATATTCAAGAATATTTAAATTTTTTCCTTAACTATAAGTGTTATCATGTGTATTCATTATGTATATAAAGTTATTTTATTAGTAACATAATGATATTATATGATTCACCATATAAACATTGTATGTTTTCATTAATTAAATGTGTTCTATTTTGTATGCATTATGTTTATCAAGATTCTTCTCTCTTTCAACATATTTAAGTGCATTAACCAATGATTCTTTCAATGATCATGATGATGGTGGAGGAGGTGGTGGAAGTAGTATTAGAGGAGGTGATAACGTTGTTTGTGTTTCTATAAGAGATGATGAGGTTCATGATGGTTCTGGTGATGTTGATATTGAAGTTCATTTCAGATGAATTTTTTTTCTTTGTATATAAATTTAATTTTATAAAATAGTTATTTATATTATTATGATATTGATATTGGAATTTTATTTTATTTATATTAGAGAGATTTTTAATTATTTTGATATATATTGTATTATTATTGAGTTCAGTTTTATTTTTACGGTGGAGTTTTTTTGCTCGTAGCTATAGGATGTGAGTATTTCTATAAGGTGAAGCTATTATGGAAGCATTTGGTGATTAAGTATAGCTATATAGAAATCAATTTACATGGTTATTTATTATTGTTATAGGTTCTATTTTCCATGGTTTTGAATGTTTTATTAGGGACCACGATCCATGGTTTGACCAGGGGGGATGGAAGGGGGTGGGGATGGTAGGGGTGGCAGGTGGACTTCTTGGGGAACAGAAGGAGGACATGAAAGGGGATGGTAGGGGGATTGGCAGGTGGAGGGGCAGGGGGACTATCAGGGGTGGCATGGGGGATGGCATAAAGACTGGTAGGGGGAGGGAAGGGGGAATGGAAGGGGGACTGACATAGGGAGGGGAAGGGGGTAGGGTGAGGGGTGTCTAGGGTCTGTTTGGAAGGGGGGTCTATCCAGGGTTTGTCCTGGGGGGGGGGGTCTATATAGGGGCTTTCCATGGTCTGAGGGGGTCTATCTAGGGGGTTGTCGAGGGTCTTGGGGGATGGGGGTGTCCAGGGTCTTGGGGGAGCGGAGGAGTGGGCTATCTTTGAGACTCTCTCTAGGGTATAGCTCTTCCTTAGGGAGGGGGGGGGGGTTGGGGGGGGGGTCTATCCTCGGACTGTCTGGGGGGGGTCCGGGGGGGGGGGTTGTTGTCCCATGTTTGGGGGATGGGGGTCTGTTTGGGTGGTTTTCCAGGGTCTGGGGGTGTCCAGTGTCTGGGGGAGTGGAGGTCTTGGTTGTCCAGGGTCTGGGTCTGTCCTTGGGGGGGAGGGCTCTATCTGGGGGGTGTCCTAGGACTGGGGGGGGGGTATGTCCTGGGGGGAGGTTCTATCCTGGGTCTGTCTAGGGCGGTGTATAGGGGGTGTCCCATGTCTTGGGGGGGAGCGGTCTGTCTGGGGGGTGTCCTAGGTCTGTGGGGTGTCCTGGGACTGTCTGGGTGGGGGGTCGACGGTCTGTCCAGTGGTGGTGTCCAGGGTTTCTCCAGGAGGGCGGATGTCCTAGGTCTATTGGGGGGTACATGGTCTGTCCAGTGGGGGTGTCCAGAGTCTGTCCGGGGGGGGGGGGGGTTGTCCTGGGTCTGTTTAGTGTGGGGTCTAGGGTCATTCCAGTGGGGGTGTCTAGTGTTGTCCAGGAGGGGGGAAGGATGGTCTGGGGGTCTCCTAGGTCTATCTCGGGGTTTTAGGGTCTTTCCTGTGGGGGTGTGTAGGGTCTTTCCAGGGGGGGTCTGTATATGGGATTGTGGGGGGGTTTCATGGGGGATGAGGTATTGCAGGGGTGTGGGGGATATTTTTATGGTTATTTAGACCATATATGCCTGGTTTTTATCCATGGTATTGGTCTAATGCCATAGTTTCTAACCGTGGTAATAAACATTGTACATCCTGTAGTATATCACGTTAATAAGTTGCACGTTTGATGAACTGTCTACAACATTAGAACCCTTAGGAAGATTTGATCCTTTTTATATACTCCAATCGGGTTTAGTAGAATGTTTGAGTACAACTGAGCTGGATCGAACTTGAATCTATCTAGTCCCTTGATACTAAAATTCCTATAACATATAGACCGGGTGTAATACCTTGACCCCAGAAGTCCAGAGTTGGTGAATTATTACATATCATTTGAATTATCACAAAAGATCATTTCTCAAAAGACCGACTAGTTTAGTCACCCTAGAATTATTAGATAAATTCATAAATTTTACATTACATCATAAAATGGAAAACTACAACAACATTGTTTCCATGGAAAACACTGAGATCCCATAAACTATCTATTCTGGTCAATCATAATTTACATCTTCACATCCTGAGAAAAATAAAACATAGAAAGGGGTGAGCTCAAATTCTCAGTAAGGATAACAATATAGCATGAAATTTCATAAATTATCATAAACATTTAAGGAAATGTATAAAACTAAAACAAAAGCCTTTTCAACATTAACTTCATCGAAATATGGAAAATATAAATCAAAATAATTCAATTTACTTACTCACATGGATATTATACTAGTCGAATAATCACATGCAATATCAACAGCCATTTTCATAATGATGGAATGCATAATTCCATACTTTCATAACCATATAGTCAAGGCCTTGTGCCAAGACTACAAATAAATTTTTTTCAAGGCCGTGTGCCAGGAAACTAGTTTTTCCCATGAGACCTACTAATTCGTTGAGGAGATATAGAAGGATCCACCAGTCACATACTAAGTCCAATGCATTCCTTATATGAAAAGGTTTAAACATAAAATAACTATTCATATTAAAACTATAATACGAAATGTCAATACTTTATCCATAAACCATGAATGGTATACAAATAACACCTCCACAATAAAAATTATCACAAAACCTTCAATACAATATGGAAGATTTATATGATAATAAATCAACTTCAAACAAGTTTAAAATCCAACAAGGGGTGTTAATATAGACGAAAAGTTTACATAAAAATCTTTGACAGGAAAACAATTTTTCATAAAAACATTTAAAAGTCACACATTTTAGAAAGTAAGACATTTAGAAACATTTATGAATCAAAGTGTCCCATATAAATTTGAAACATTTGAATGGAATTAACATTTTAAAAACATTCATGTCCATATAAATAAATCTATAAAACCCATTTTGAAAAAATGGACATTAATGAGAATGATTTAGAAGAATAAATATTTAAAACTTTTAAAATGATGTTATAGTAAAAAATAACCTTATAAACAATCCCTTTGAAAACTCCTTTATGAAACATGAAAATTGATAATTAATATGTCCCAGTAGATACTTGCGTAAAAGCAACCTCAGATAATAAAAAGATTGTGAAATTAACACTTAACTTGTACTTTTCATTGGTCAAGTGTAGGTTAACCTCCTATATAATGGTGAAATAATTGTTATTAAATTATACAAGAATCATATACATTAATAAGATATCATATATGATCTTTTACCATTTCTTTGTTAATAATATCTTAGTATTATCTTCGTTTCCGGTGTTAACTAATTCATTTTCCATTATATACTTTTTAACGTATGTAATGTTTGTTAGGGATAAGATGTATCTCATTCATATTCAGAAAGATACTATGAGTTTAAATATTATTTTTAATCATCTATTGAATAATTTTCTAGAATGGATTACGATGGGGAATGAATCTCATTGTGTTCGTGGAGACGGTAATCAGTAAGTACGCCCGATTGACAATATCATTATTTTGATATTAAAATAATATATAATTGGATGTTATAACATATATAAAAAATAATTATCCTGTTATATTTATTATTTAAATTAATTACACATCATTATTATATCCATCCAAATAATAACGTATTGAATAATAATTACACCACGATGTGGAGACGGTAAGCTGTACATACACACGTATGGTGACATGTCATTTAAAGGATGGATGGAATAATTATTATGGTTGTAACATATTTTCAATAACATCACATTATATAGAAGATAATGGATATAATATTTTATAATGGAAAAAACAGTGAAAGAGCTAGTGCAGGAAGAAAGGAACTTGAAAGAGGTTATGAAATATTTACATCTTCTTCGGGTTCTTCCTTTTGATTTGATCCAAAGGGCTCTTTAGGATTGCTTTATGACTAATGGAAGGCCTCTAGGATAAAGTGAGGGTAGTTGGGAGGATATTTGGGAAGGGTTTGGCTGAGCTAAATGGATTTGGAGGTGTAAATTTGAGTTAATGGGTAGTTCCCTTTTACAAGAGGGGTGAGGGGCACCTAAGGAAAAACGTAAAATATTGTTTTATAATAAATTCATTTTCGGTTTCAAATGGATCCAAAATTAATTATTTAAAGGCTAAGATGGGAATGGGTTGAAAACCACTCCACCAATAGGTTTTATATAGGTTTGGGTCACTATATTAAACATATATTTTAGATTTAACTCTTAGTTAAATAGTTTGACATTTACCATGTCTCTTTTATTTTTATATTATATTGTTAATAATCATACTATGAAATTCCAAGAGAACCACAAGTGGTTAATGAATAACATATATAATTTTATTTAATCCCTTTCTCCGAACCTTATATTTTTAGGAATATAATAGCAATTAATAATAAAATATTCGTTTTAAAACCTCTTTTATGTCGATTTTGACCCTATTTGGTATTTTGTTTTTTCTAAATTCCTAACAGCATTTTTAATTTAAAAAAAATTCATCTAACCAACCTTAATATGTAATAGTAACCTATAAAATAAGTTTAAGTCATAGAAAGTCTCAAATTATATTTATTTGGATATTTATAATATTAATTATTTTAATCATTCATTAATACAGTAAATAATGCATCATCATTGTGTCATAAATAAATTTAATTATATAATGTCTAAAAAATATAAATAAAATACAATTATCTAGGAAATATTGTAAGATTTCCAATGAATATTTATAGTATAATTTATCTTATGTGTAACACTATATTAAAAATGGTTTAGTTATTAAACATTGAATTTTACACTTTTAACTCTTCTTTGAATTAAATAATAATAAATGTCCTAGTCTAATCCAAGTGGAGATAAATGATCTTATTTTATTATTAAGGTGGTTTTTTGTTGAATTAAACTTATCCAATAGAATTAATAAATGTTTTAGGGTAATAATAATACCATTTTTACCTTTAATTACCATATTTACTTTTAACCATGGTAAATAAAATTTAAAAGTTACTATTCTCAAAATATTAATTTTATCCCATTGAACCAAATTTTACTAACTAATATCAACCATGTCTGTTTTTTTTAAATTCAATTCAAAAAAGTATTAAAATTATGTTTTATGCATATTTGTAAATGCTTTTAGGAGGTGGGTAAAAGACGGTAAAATTTCAATAAAAATTTTATATATCTAAAATAATTATAAAATGACTCCAATGAATTAAATTGAAATTATATAGGTATTATGTATTTATTTTTTCTAAAATTATTTTAAACTAAATAAATAAATATTTAATTGAAATGTCGGTTTTAACCAATAACGTAGTGTTTTTCACTATTCATAAAAAATTGAAAGTTTTCAGAAACATACCAAAAAATCACCGTAATCTAATTTTGATATTCCGAATTAAAAAATTAAGTCAATTTAACCAAAGTCAAAACATATAAATTTCATTTATTAATATAAAATTAATTCCCTTTGTCAAAACCGAAAAGATTATTTTTAAGAAATAATTACTATCAAAAGATTGACACTTGTTTATGTCCAATTTCAAATTGAAATTAAATATAATGACCAGAATTGGATTAAATGGTAAAAATATAATCTATTTATACTTCCAAACCATTAAAATTTATAATTTCACACTACAAATTATTTTGATTAAAAAAGTTGTTTTTAGTTAAAATACTGTATTTTTCACTATTAACCCAAATATAAAATTTATCAGAAAAACACCAATAATTTATTGAAACTAATCTCTTATGTCCTGATTCTAAAGAATAAGATTATTTTTTCAAATTGAATATATAAAAGTTTCAAATATTGGATTTCATAATGATTCACCATTAAAAGATGTTAAAATTTCATTTTTGGAAAATTATTTCTTTTATCTAAAAAAATGAATTTGTTCTTAAATTATGACTAAGAAACTCATATTATGGATTTTAAAATTATAAGGATTATATGAAGCTAAAAATTCCGTTAATAATATTCATAACCGCTTTTTAACGGCTTGTTTGGTAAGTCGTGGTGTGCAAGAACTCAGTGTTTCGTGTAGTGCATGTTATTGGATTACATTGAATAAATAACATACTATGAAAATCTTGGGTTGTTACACCGGGCGTCTGATTGATGTGACTTATGTTGCGTCTGAATCGTTATGAAATTAACGTTATATGGATTACTTCTTAGTGGGACTTCATGGTGGTTTATGTACAACAGACGGATTGAGGACCAAAACCTTCTAGAATCAATTGTGTCACATAAGGGATTCTATTGGTTGGATGTGACATGGAGAAATCATTACGATACTCTTAGTGAGTTATCATCTAGTGATCCTCTGAGTGGGTCATAACCTAGGGATCCTCTTTGGGTCAGAACCTAGAGATCATTTGTGGGTCTGCACCAAGTGATCCTTAGAGTGTGCTAGCACTTACTGATCCTATGACTGGGTCAACACCTAGTGAGCCTCTATTGGTCAGAACATATAAATCCTCTATGGGGAAGCACATAGCGATGCTCTATGGGTCCACACCTAGCTACCATGTGCGGCCCGACATCCAAAGTATCTCGACAGAATAGGAATATATAACTTTGTGACTAATCATCATTATTCCATTGCATTAACTTATACAACCGTTTCGAGATGTCTTTTACATTGTGATTTGTTATTAAAGAAATTATTTGTGGTTTTACTTTTGTGGAATTCTAGGAGTAATTATGGTTTCTTGGGGTCTCTACTAGGTATTTTCATACTCACTTATGCTTGGGCGTTTCCCACACCTTGTTGTCTTTTATGCAGATGACATGTAGCTTTGACTGTGGTTTTGGAGCCAGGACTAGAAAGTGCACGAAGGCGACCAATTGATGTGTGTAGCCACAATGAATGGCTATATATACCCATCTAGAAATATATTTAGTAGATGACCTCAAAAGCTGCATTTTTCATTTTTTGGTATTTTTTTCGTTGGGCAGGTATTTGTTCCATTCTTCTTTATTTCAAACTTTTACTTCTAGCAGTTATACTATGTGATTTTTCTTCTTGTGTACCTAGTTAATTTTTTTAGGTTTAAAGGCAATGCCTTCCCTTTTTAGTTATATGTCTTTTCGGTTCTAGTCACCAACCCTTATCCTTTAGAAGGTTGGCGGTGGGTAGTCACGACATGGGCCCCGAAGGATGGGTCTTGAAAACATTTACCTTAATATTTACATTTAGGTTAAAGAAATATTTCTATTTTTTGTATCCCCTAATCCTTTATATATTTTTAGTTTCTTTTCCTAAGATTCCTTAATTTATTAGAAGTGACAGATTTCAGTTTTTTGGAACCCTATTTAGGAAGTGATTTGTAGTGAATAATTAAACTCTTAGAAATTTACTTCATAAACTCAAGATCTACAACATGTCATCATCGATTTATATTAAACACTCATTATTTATCTCAGTTACACCATTCTAAGAGATTTATAGGGACATTCCACAATATATATGATCTATAGGGATTTAAAAAAAGTTACTACATAACTCACCACCTCGATCATATTTGATGTATTAAATTATATTCGTACATTTTTTAGTAATATTTTTTTAAATACTATATTTATCCATATTTTCATATCTTATATAAAATATATATACATGAAATGACCATGAAAAATAATATTTTAAATGCACAATTTTCATTTTATTACTTATGGTTTATGTAGAATGAAAATAACATTAATCACTTTGTATTAATTATAACAAAATATATTTTCTTCCTATAGTTGTAAATAGTTTCCTTGGTATTTTATTTTACAAGTATGTAACAAAATTTTTATAGTTTTCCTCCACGATGGATAATAATTCAAATTTTTAAATTTTTTAAATTTTCATTTATTTTAACTAACCTATATGATTAATCCATAAATAAAAATATTATGGAATGTAAATAAAATATATATTTTTTATTTGGACAACCAACCTCCAAGTGGATCATTTTAATAATGATCCCATCTTAGAAAAAAATTAATCTTACATGAATACAATAATAAACCCACAATAGTTTGATATTCCCCTTCAAAATATGTTCCTACAAACATCATGACACATATGACACCACTTAATTAGATGATCTTTCCGGATGTAAACTCGATTTCAAATACCATTTCCATTATATATCAATTATTATAGAGTATAACATATATAGAGATGTCCCATCTTTGATTTATTCTATTCTATTACATAGATATTTTTTATTTCACATGTGACATGTAACACCAGAATTCAACCACCATGAAGTGTTATCATTGATCACATTCACTTAGAGAATCATGGACACATAATAGTGTTTTATAGTATTATTAAAATCATTCATTTTATAGAGATGAAATTCTAAATTTAAGTGTCATGTTATTCACAAGTATTATCATTACCCTTTCTTTTTCATTAATTATATGAATTCCTTTATATGATGGTTTATATATTTTCCTCCATTGAGGACATTCACTGACTCCCTCCCACAACTATAATGTCCTTGTATTTAAAACCCATATCCATTTTTACTCCTAATAATCCATATATTCAACTTTAATATATATGTTGGTTAGTAACTCATAATGGTATATATATTACTTATTTTTATTTTTAAAATGATTAACATACATCCAAGAATGGTTTAGTTCATCGATATGATATAGTTATTCCATATTAGAAATTTTTTGAAAAATTTGAAATCAAATGTCTATATCTTCATCTTATTGTTGAGAATCGCCAAATCATTGTTTGAAGAATATACTCTTAATATTTTTTGTGTTCTATTTCTAGTCTATGGTATAGAATATTCATTATGGTTTCAAATAGATCCAGCCACGCAATATTATAACATTTATCTCCTTTGTAAAAGATTCTCCACCACTAATGTGGTTTTACAACGAGTAGTCAACAAATCCTCTTCATGAAATAATTGTGGACTGATTATCGACACATGGATTGGGTAGATGGTATTACATGTAATGGATTTAGAATCATGTGAGTAATGGAGAATGATTTGTTATTACACTTAAACATAGTTCCTTTCAATTTTTATAATATTTTAGAAGGATATCCATCTAGGAGAGACATTGGAGTTCTAAAGATATGATGGTAGATAATTTGAAATGAATTAAATTTTTACAATACAAATGGGACATAATTTTCTATGAACGTAAACACCCATTCAGATAAATCATTATATCACTTCTAATTTTGTCTAAAATAATTCTAAAAAGGAATGTTTTCTCCACATTTACATTGTATGTTCAGTCACACATTATTGAATTAGTGGCCCAAATAAAACATTCTAGTGAATAGACATGACCATTTGATTGTGCCTAATCTGATAGATAGTTCTTATTATACCTATTTTGTTAGCTAGTTTAACCAACCAGATATAACAATTTGATCATGGTCCTAAAACATTTTTACTTACATATTCATTATGAAGATTTTATCAGCCTCTATGAATGTCACAACCATGAGGCATGTGAATTAAATGAACCACCCTCAATGTGCCACATTAAATGTTTATGCACATGCAAGGATGATTCAACATACTATTCCAAATTGTATTATTATATCCACATTATCATTTTATATGGTGATAATGTCTTTACCCTAATAAGTGTAACTATAATATATTCTATTTTATGATATTTTATTTCAAAAAACCTTCTCTTTAATAAATACATTCAATAAAAAAATAAATATACTAAAACCTCTTAAACATGTATTAAAAAGTCATCCATTAGTTTTTTATATCTTATGTTAATTGATAGGTGATTATAATGATGTATCAATCCAAGGTAATTCTTAGTCATAGTTGTAATATTTCGACCATAAAATGTAATAGTATACTAAAAATAGGAAATGGAAATTGAAAATTAGAAGTGGATCATGATTATGGTTTTTAGTAGGTAATTTTTATATAACTGTGTTATAATGATCTAAAAATAATGAGTAGAGATGCTTAATGAAAGGTACATATAAGTGGATAAAAAATATTGTACCATATGTTTTGGTTATGAGGGTTTTGGGATGCAGAATCTTTTCATAGTGAACAAAATAATGAAATTAGGGCTAAACCTGTTTTTATTGGATTTTAAATTAAAATGGGAAGATAATTGATAATAAATTTGGATTTCATTTTATAATTTTCAATATAAAATATAAAATAAAATTTTTAAAATTTATTTAAAATTAATTAAATGAGTATTCTATATTTTCCATTCCATAACCAACTCCAATTATCCACCTTTGGGAGCAATTTGGGAACAAAACATTATACCAAATAATCATATCTTAATCTACCCCAAGGGTTGAAAAATAATAATTTAGTGATAGAAACATATATCCCTATAGAACAATTATGACCATGTATGATATGAAAGGTTGTGATGGTTTAATATATTTTTTTTCATAAGAGAATATTTAAAATGTGTATTTCTATTTATAGATTAGGTTCTGTTTATCATAAGCCAATGAATAATTCTAGAATATTAATATATATCTTATGATTGGTTCAATTTGTATATCATGTTATTCATTTTTACACCAAGAACTAAATGGCGATACCTACATCTTCATTTTTTGGTATAAATATTTTTTTAATCCTCTAATTTCACCTACTAATTTCCCAACTATATTGTGATCTAAACAATTATTAATAGTTAATCCACTCATTTAATATTAGGTTATCATTAAATTTATTAAATTTATTAAAATTAAGAGTTATTTAAATTTCATATTTTAATTTTTTATTTTATGGGTTGATGCTGAGATTCATTAACTCATTGATTCTATGTGAAGAAGTTGTCTAATCTATAAGACTTTTTTCTTATTATAACATGGCTTGGTATTTCATGTTTGTGAACTAGTATATTAAATAAATACCATTGAGTGGAATTTTTTATTAGTTTTCTTGTGTGAGAACATTTTTTCTATGACTATTTTTTATATCTTTTAGTTTTAGTCTTAATTTTTTATAGATTTATTATTTGTCCACTACTATATTCATGTATAATTTTTTCTATTTTATTTATTGGATTGCGTTATTTTACTACATAAATTATTTTTCATTAGTAAATTTTTAATATAATTTGGGTTTAAATTTTAGAATAATTTCTTTCTTGTTGGGATTGTAATAATACTGAGTAGTATTTTTCACTTCCTGTTTTATTGATATATGGTTTTGGTTAATAATGAAATGCATTTTTGAATTGATTATATTAAATAATGATATTCCTATTTCAATAAAATAATCTAGTTTTTAGAAATTAATTAATATTCTCTTTGGTAAAGTGGTTTCAATGTTTTTTATGGGGGATATTACATATTAATTATATGTTATGTATAGTTTTTTATGATATTTTTATATTCTGTTTTGTTAGGTTCTTCACTGATTTGGTTTTTCTAGTTCATTTTAGTCATTAAATAATTATGTATCCACATATAACTGGTTTATAAATTGAGTTACTGAGTTTATATTATTTTAATTTCTTGTTAAATGGTTTTATTTTTTAGTGATATTATTCAGTTAAGTAGTATTATATATTACATTTGAATGAAATTATTTATTATTCTATATTTTAATAAATTTTGGAAAATAGTTAATAGGGACTAATATTATAGTTCTTATTGTAATGGGCTTGATTAGTGTTTTTTAAAACATATTCGTTAGGTTAATTTATGATAAATAGAATGTATTAAGTGTCTTTTTTTATTTGTTTTATTGAGAAATGAAGTGCTCTGTAAAATAATTACAACGTCCTAGACCAGGTTTCAACCCAGTGGTTGCCCGAGCCTGATTCTCCACCTTGTCTCTATCTCATATCCCAAAATTCTAGTTTTTTCCAACTAGGAGAAAGGTACTAAGTGAGTAAATGGGGAGACTATTCTCTCCTTAAAATATTGTCACAACAGATAAAAAACACAGTAAATAGTGGAACCAAATAAGGCAGCAGTCAACTAAAAGTTAGAAAGTACATGAATACATAAATTACCAGATGTTTCTCATATAAAATTGTGAATATGATACATGTATCTTGGAAACATGCAAACTAGGTACAAGGTTATACATTACATTGCAAGTATCCCAAAAAGAACAAAAGTCCAAAATTTACCATAGCATCGCAAGCCTCGGCTTGGTCCTATGCTCCCCAAATCTGAAGTAAAAATAAAGAACCAGTACCAGGGTACATTACCCTATCATCACATGCAACCATATAATTTTTTTGTGTCCCTGATGAGACACAAATCGGGTGAGAGGTAAACATCCCAGTAGATAACCACCTGGGGGTATACTATTCAAACAGTAAAAAAATTCCATGAAATTGTAAACAATGAAGTAAAGTGAGTGTGTATTCCCATGGAATAAGTCCACTACATTATGTAAATCCAAAATATCCTTGGGTTTCATTGAAATAATGTTAGCGCTGAACCAGGAATCTATAATCAAAGTAAACTAGTGACATGACCAAGCCATACTTCCATCCATATCAAGTAACCCACAACCACACTACATGAATAAGTTTGGAATCCAATGGCTACACTGTATAGTGAATATTAGATAGCAAGTGATGGATCCAAGCTGTCATGTACTTGGGAATACAAGAAATAATTGCAGATCATGAAGGGTTATTTCTATGATTTCATGTACCGGGGTATCCGTGTAACATGTCTAGACCCTGAAGGGCCAGATCCAAGGATCTCATCCAAGGAATCCACATCGATTCTCTTGGGTATCCCAAAGGAAACTTAGAATATACACTGGATGGATTCCTAAGAGAAGGTGTATTGACATGTCCTATGAGAGTCCAAGAATGCCAGATCCACGGGGTAACAAGGCACAAGAAATCAAACTGAATCAAGACCCAAGGGAAATTGTCAACCTAATGGGTCCACTACCACATTCTAGATCCATGGAGAGTAGTCCATGGAATCTATCAAGACATACAATAATAAATTAATACTATTTAACAAATCAACATTTTAGACACATGATTATACCCAACCATATAAACCATTATACCCCAAGAGAATACCCACTCATTAAAATAACTTTCAGTTAATCAACCACATGGGTATACCAACTAATTTATTCTGAATTAAAAAGACTATTTAATAAAAATAATCTTGGTATAATAATATATCACAATTCAAGGAAGAAGTACATCAATTAGGAGAGATATTCAATTAAATCAATGCATTAACATGCATCATATATCAAGGAAAGCACAAGAAAACACCCATTGTATGGTTTAATAAAGATAAAATTGGTTAAATCCCTACGGTACAACACATAGGTGACCATGAGTCAAGAAATGGTTATCATCAGACCTAAACATAACATACAAGAATCCCCACATGGTCTGACTAAGCCTATTATATGCGACTCTCTAAAAAACAAGGATGCACTGGAATGTTCGGCTGGCGGCATATCATCCAAATGCTCAAAAAGTACAAAAAACCCAAAGAATATATCGAACAACTACCTTGAATTAGTATTATAGAGCACTTACAGTATCAAGTCATGATTCATCCGGTATTAAGATAGATCAGACAAACAGACAATCAATGGGATATTATGACACATGAGCCTAAAATCAAATAGCGCAGCAGTTGTTATAATGAATCAAGAATGGATAAAATTTAATTGAGGACTTATCATTGTGGATATGATGAGACTAACCATTATTAAAACAATTTCTAGATGACAAATAATCATCAAATCCATGCATAGACTCCATTGAGAGCTTTTCCTGAGCTCTCCCCTCTATCCATTAAAATAAATAGGTTTTAAGTTATAAAAATAAAGCACTTGTTTTAATTAATTTTTTTAAAATGCACACGTAGTAAGATTTCATGGTTTACCTACACAATTTCCAAAACCGTTCGGAAACCATGATCATCTCACTATCTCTAAAGGGAACATTTCATGGTTACCCTATACAGTTTGACTAACTATTCAATAACTATGAGAACACCTCTGTATAGTTTACTAAAACTACATATATGTTCACATGGATAGTCAAAACATGGGGCCTACCCCCACAGTTTATCCAAACCATGAGACATGCCCAAAACATGCAAAAAACAATGTTCCAGACCCTAAACAAGCCAAAAAAACCTTCCAAACACATGTGATAAAAATGGGTACATACCTATGACCATAAAAAAGTATAAAAACCGTAAATAAAATAATCCATACCCTGTATGAAAATATGGGTTCTTACAATATTCCCACCTTATAGAAAATTTTCCTCGAATTTCTCTCTGAAGGGTGGTCAAGATTAATATGAGAACACATCTGACCCCTTAGCACATATGTCAGACTCTCGCTCCCATGTATCATTCTATAAATGGCCTTGCTGACATATACAAAATCTAGAGGAACTGACTTGCCTCAATGAATCTACAGTCTTCTATCAACGATTCATATCATATTCTCCTTTAAGGATGCATAAAGCTAAAGCTGAACCTCCTAAAGTAAAAAAATGATATGGGTCCGAATGATAACTTTGTAGATAAGATACGTTGCAGACATCGTGCATGGCTCGGTTCCTCTGAGGTAACTACAACCCATAGGCTATTGATCCTACTTTTTATAGAATCTTGAATGGAACAATATAACATTCTGAAATATTACCCTAAAATCGGATCCTCATGTGTCCCAAGATTAATAAAACACCCAAGAAAATTATATCTCAGACCTCAAACTGCTGAGGTCATCTCCGATGATTGATATACGATTACAGACAAGACTGTGCAACAACCACCCACTTCTCTATCGACTGCACCAGCTCAGATTTCACCTACACAAGATTTTGTCCCATTAAAGAAACCTCTCCTACCTCTAACCAGCATAAGGGAGAATGACAAGGCCTACCATATAAATCATCGTAAGGTGAAATCATTATTTTCAACTAATAACTGGTTTTTTAGTTAACTCAACCAGGGGAATGTGTCTATCCCAATATCTCACATAATCTATGATGCATACACACAAACATGTCCTCTAGAAATTTTATCATACTCTTTGATTGTACATCAGTCTAAGGGTGGTATACTATACTAAAAATCACTTGTGTATCTAGCCCCCTGTAGAACAGTCTTCCATTAATGTGAGGCAAAGAAGGAATCCCTTTCTGAAATGATAGTGGGTGGGACTCTGTGTATTACCACTGCTCGTATATCAACATTCTATGCTAATCTAGGATGAATCATTCCTTGATCATTATGAAATGAGATACCTTATTAAGCATTCCAAAAATAACCACATGACATCATTACCTCATGGAGACCTTAGTAAACCATCTAGAAAATCTATTGTGACATCATCCCATTTGGTGTTCAGAATAGGTAACACTGTAAAGGTCTAGCTGGTTTCTGATGTTTTGCCTTCACCGACTGATAGGTGAAACACCTCATAAAAAAACTATATAATTCTCACTACATTCATAGTGGCTAGTATTGACGGCACAAGTCACAATACATCTTGGTGTCTTCGAGGTGAACTACCCAGGTTGAAGCATGAAACTCCCACATAAACTCCTCTAGTGTATCCAATGGAACCTAAAAATGACAATGGATGTGAAAGATATCATCATTCCCAACCATCCTACCAGGAAGAGGGTCCCCAATTTCCATGCACTAATATAGAATTAGGCCATCAGAATCTGATAACTTCATAATCCTACCTATGTATAGTAGGGTATAAGTCACAACCAAGGATGAAAGATAAGTCTTTCAATTTTCTTTGTGCACCTACAGATGTACCTCATAAAACAACTCCATAAGTTGACACTCGATACTTTCGGGCTGCACCGTATGTATCTATGTCCTCATGCTAAGTGCATCAACCTCTACATTTCCTTTACCATGAATATTGGAATGATCAATGTCGATGTATTGTAGATACTCCACAAACTATTGATGCCTCAATTTCAGATCACACTGTTTAATGATATAATTGCGGCAGTTGTGGCCCGTGTACACCAAAAACACTCTAGTAGTAAATGGTATCTCCGACATCACAAAAAATATACAAATGAAATGATCATGAGATCATGTATAGGGTAATTCCTCTCATGAGTCCTTAGATGTCCAGAACTATAAACCACAACACTATTTTTCTACATCAACAATACCCCCAACCCCAGACCTGACGTGTCAAAATACACCGTGTAACTCTTGCCTAATTTGGGAGTATTGGAGTTGCTGCTAATATGAACCTTACATTCATCTCCTGAAAGGCTATCTCATAAGAATAAAACCATATGAACTTCGCACCATTCTTAGTGAAGCCCATAAATGACACAAATAGGCATGAAAATTCATGTATAAATTTTTTATAATATCTAACTAGACCCATGAAACTCCATACGTAAAAGATGTTTTTGGGATGATTCTAGGAAACTACCTCACTAACCTTATTTTCATCAACTAATACTATTGTCTCTACTATAATGTGACCAAGGAAGTGAATATGGTCTATCCAAAAGTAAAAGATTATGAGATTGGTATATAAAAGATGATTTCTATGTGTATTTAATACGATATCAAGATTGTTGGGATGCTAATGTTGGTTGTGAGAATACACAAAGATATAATTTATGAAAATCAAAAAAATGAGTCCATATAATGATGGAACACTCAGTTCATCAGTTCCACAAAGACTGCTAGAGCATTGTGACACTGAATGACATAGCCATATACTCATATAGACCATACCAACTAAGAAAGGCTTGGCGTGGTTTGTTTACATGTCTAACATGCACCTGGTGATATCCAGACCACCAGTTGATATCCAAGAACACTTGATCTCGTCAGTGATGATCAAAAATATCATCTATATGTGCCAATGGAAATCTGTTTTTTACCGTTAGTAGAATCAATTTCCAATAGTCCACACATAGCATTATAGTACAATATTCATTTTTCAAAAAAAAATGACTGGTGATCATTATGGACAAGTAATAGTTCTAACAAATGTAACACCCCAATATTTCATAGTACATAATCTCTTCAAAGTAATTTGATAACTTGCGCTACACACAACACTGAGTTTGAGCACACCACGACATACCCAACCAGCCATTCAAAAAGTGGTTATTAATAGTATTCAGTAAACTTTGAATTTTATACACTCCATATAATTACATAATGTCTATTATGTGTTTCATGGAAACAATATAAGAACGAATTAATTTTTTTCAGATAAAAGAAGTATTTTGTTCATGAAATGCTATTTTTACACCTTTTTTTATGGTGAACCCTTTATAAATCCAATATTTTTATATTATATTTGAAAAAAATAAACATATTATTTAGATGTAGGACATAAAAAATTAGTTTGGATAATTTTTTTTTTGTTTTTCTGATAATTTTCATATTTTGATAAATAGTAAAAAATATTAAATTTTAATTGCAAAGAAAATTTTTAATCAAAATAATTTATAGTGTTAAATTACAAATTTGAATGGTTAGGAATAATAATTATATTATATTTTTTCTTTTAAAACAATGTAGGTCATTATAAATAATTTCACATATAAATTTGACATAAACACATGTCAATCTTTTGATAGTTTTTACATTTTTAAAAACCCTCCTTTTGGTTTTCACAACAAGAATTAATTTTTAATTAATTAATGAAACCTAAATGTTTTGAAATTGTTAAAATATAACTCCTTTGAAAATAATTAATATCATACTTAGTTTAGGGTGAATTTTTGTTATTTTTCTTAAAACATTTAATTTTTGATGAATAGTGAAAAACAATGCGTTATTATTTGAAACTGACTTTTATTTTAATAAGTATATATTTTATTTAAATTTATTTTAAGTAAAATTGATATATAATACATATATATGTTCAATTTAATTCATTTTAGTCATTTGATAATATATTTATATTTATAAAATTTTACTGAACTTTTTAACGTCTTTTACCCACCTTTTAGACATATTTTCAAATTTGCATAAAACATAATTCTACCACTTTTGTAAATTGAATTTTAAAAATACGAGACACACTGTGAACTTCAGTAAGTAAAATGTGGTTCAATAAGATGAAAATAATTTTTGGTGAATGGTAATATTGGACTTTTATATTCCACAGTAAAAACTAAATAAGGTAATTAAAGGTAAAAATAATATTAGAATTACCCTAAGACATGTCCTAATTCTATTGGATAAGTATATTTTGACCAAAACTGAACTTATAAATAAAATATGATCCTTTAGGTATACATGGATTAGATTAGGACTGTTAATATTATTTTATTTAAGGAATAGTTAAAAGTGATAAAATTAATGTTTAATAACAAAACCCTTTTTAATATAGGGTTATACATAAGATAAATTAGACTACAATTATTAATTAGAAATAAAAAATGATTTCCTAAATCATGGTATATTATTTATAATTTTTGGAGATTATATAATTATATATTTTTATGACACAATGATAATGCATTAATTACCTTTTTAATGAAATATTAAATTAGTTTCTATTATAAATATTAAAATAAATATAATTTAATGTTTTTTATGCCATAAATGAATTTTCTAGGTTAATTTGAAATTTTAGGGTGGATTAGATAAATTATGGTTGAATTGACCGTGTTTTTATAACATTCACCAAAAAAATACCAAATAGTGTCAAAAATGACATAAATTAAATTTTAAAACAAATACTATATTTTTGGTTGATATAATATTACTAAAAATCTATGGTTTGGAAAAAGGGCTTAAATAATATTATATATGTCATTAATGAACCAATTGAGATTATCTTGAATGTTTAGAGTATGTTTATTAACCATATAGAGTAAAAATACTGGAGGACACGGTAAAGGTTAAACTATTTAACTAAGAGTTAAATCTAAAAGATAAGGTTAAAATGGTAACCTAAACCTGTCTAAAACCTATTGGTTGAGAGAATTTCGACTCATAACCACCTAAGGCCAGAAATAAATTTATTTGGATCCATTATAAAGATAATAAGATTTTATAATAAATCAATATTATAATCTTTTCCTGAAGTGACCCACACCCCTCTTATAAAAGGGAACTTCCCTTCTCAAAAAATCACATCTTCAAATCCAATTGGCTCAGACAACCCCTAACCATATATACTCCCAAAATACCTCAAATAAAACAATATTCCTTACTTTTTTCATAAATACAACCTAAGGATCCCTTTTGACCCACTCAAAAGGAGACACCCGATGAATCGGTAATAACTTCACCACCCTCTTCGATGTTATTTGCTTATTCCACTTCTTTTTTCATTGTTGTTTCCATAAAAAAATAATAACATAATTAAAACTTACATAAAATAATGTTATTTTATATATGTTAAAACCATATAAGTTTTTCTATTCTTCTTATAAATGATAAAGTCACCATACATGCGTACGTACGACTTACCGTCTCCACATCGTGGTGTTGTTTGTTATTCAAAAACTTCATTATTGGGTCAGTATAATAATGTGTATAACTAAATTAAATAATAAATATAACTTGATAATAATTCTATATATATGAGATAGCATCCAATTACATACTATATCACCATCAATATAATGATATTGTCTCTTGTGTGTACGTCCATATTACCGTCTCCACGACGCGATGAGATTCATTTCCACGTTTACTATGCAAAGATTATTATAAAAATATATATTATTAATTAGTATGTAATATATGAAATAATTATTATACTGGATATATATATGTATATATATTTATTTATGTACATACATACATATTATTTACTTACTTCTGTTCAATACAATATGTAAACGGAAACAACGTTTATGCGTACGTACGACCTACTGTCTACATAAATTGTGTTTTCCATTTCATATATCTATATATTATACATGTTTATGTTATATATATATATATGATATATAAATCATTTTTTTTATTTTGGAAGATTTTAAATCATGGTCTAAATGACACGAACATGCATAAGTAGTTAATACACGTACAATATAGAAAGCTATTATTACCCTAAATGTTTATTAAACATGGATATTACTATTCAATAAGTAGTATAAATTAATCATGGAATCATGAATTAAATAATAAATATAAATATGGTTTTGGTATAATTTAAAAACATTGTATGGTCATTATGCAGGGGGTTAAATGTACCCTCGTCCAAAAGAAAGTTCATGGTAAGAGTTAGTTCCTCAATCTTGTTATTACCCGAGATTGTTTATGAGTAAGTAGTTACTGCGACATATTTAATATCAATTACCATATTTCATAGAAATGTTTTCAAAAGGAATATTTTATGGTTTTATGGATGGATCTATTTAACTACATCATCATTTAAAATTTATTAATGATTTGTATTTCTAAATCCTTTTTATCAATGTCTATCTTGTCAAAAATATTTTATGGATTTAGTTATATTGAAATTAATGTTTTGAAATGATAATTGTATTCAAAAGTTTAAAAGTGTTATGGGACACTTTGATTAAAAATTTTATTTTAAATTAATTCTTTTATAAATGTTTCAGTTTTAAATGATTTCACAAAAATGGTTATTTCTCACAAAAAGTTTTACTGATGATTTTCAACTATGTCAGCATCTTTTACTAAATATTATTCATGATTGAGATTGGTTTATTATAATACTATATTCAATATTGTATTAAAGGAGTTATGATATGTTTGACTATAAATGTTCTATTTTTATACTATTCATGGTTTATGGTTAATGTATTGACATTTCATATGCTAGTTTTATTACGAATGTTTATGTTATGTTTCAACTTTTTCATAAGGGGAATGCAGTGGACTTTGTATGAGACAGGTGGAGCTCCCTGTAGCTCCTCGATGCATCGGTAGGTCTCATGAGACAAACTAGTGTCTTGGAACAAGGCCTTGACAGAAATTTTATTTTTAGTCTTGGCACTAGGCCTTGACTATGTGGTAATAATGTCTAGCGTTAGGAATTCCCTCATTATGAAATTAGTTATTACATGTGATTTTTCGATCAGTATAATATCCATTTGAATGTTTATATGGGGATGTTTGATTTATTTTCTCCAATAATGTATAAGATTATGTTTAAAAAGGTTATTGATTTTATTACACATATTTCCTTAAAAGTTTATAGCTTCCACTAAATTATTTACCCTTACCAAGCATCTAAGATCATTCATTTATTATGTTTTATTTTCCTAGGATTCCAATAAGTGTATTATGATTGATATGAAGTACTACGAAAAAGGGAATTATGGAATTCTAAAAAAACACTATCTTTTCTCTATTTTATGTTTGAAATTGTAATGTAAAGTTAATTTATGTAATCTATTTTCCAAGACTGCAAAACTGATTTGTTTTTCGGGACTTGATTCCTTGTAATCATGCCAATTTATTAAAATAATGCACTGGATTTGGGTAAATGGGGTTGGGGCATTACAATTTGTATCAGAGGAAATTTAGTACAAACCATGGAAACTAGATTTAGATAAACCCAAATTAAAGAAAATTAACCTAAGATAGACTTTGAGGATTAGTATAGAAGAACATCCTAGAATATTGGTAATGTATAGATTTTTGGTATTTTCCTTTAAATACATCCCTTCATGGATACGAGCAGGTAGAGGCGGATCTTGTACAGATGTACCAAGGATTGAAAACTCTGACAAGGAGTTTTGGGCTTGAGCTGGAGTATCCTGGTACACGACAATGGGCCTTGCTAAACACTTGGTTATGAAAATCCCAGGGGATATGCTTAGGATAATTCAAATTTTTTTACAAACCATTATGAAGGATTTATCAGTATATACCTCCTCAAAGAAGTCATTTTTATGATTATGGATTAAATCTATAAACTACTCAAATTATGTTAAGTGTTTTACAAGTTTGGAATAATGTGTTGCGATTCAAAAACTAACCTAGTTTATGCCATTGTTTAGAAATGGTGCCTATTAGAAGGAATGAGGACTCCAACAATACGAATGATCCAATGATTAAGAAGGATCATATCTCTCATGGTATTAAGCCAAAATATAGATGGGAAATAGTCTCCCATGTATTCTCATCATATGAAAATATATTTTCATGTTATAATAAGATATGTAAATTATTCTCTGAGTCCTATGGCTTTGAAGTAAAGTAAGAGAAGAAAAAGAGGAAATAGGGAAAGATGGATAAAGGGAAGAGAGTAAAAAAATATTTTCCCATATGTGACAATTGTGGAAAGAATCACCTTGGTAAATGCATGAAGGGAATAAGAGTTTGATATAAGTGTGGAGAAAAAGGAAACCAAGTATGTGATTGCAAGGGTAAGAAAAATATGTCAATGTTACAATGCTTCATCTGCAAGGAGTTGGAACACTACACGAATCAATGTCCAAATCATCAGAGTATGCCCCAAAAGATGCTATTGGATAATAATCATGTTATGATACTACCAAAGATGAAGAGGAATGACTAGTGTTCTTTTTTGGTTATAAAATAATTATTTCATTTGTTTTCTGTATCAACGATGTAGTGGTTATATGAATTATTAAAATAAATAAGGATTGTACTGCAGTACTATTTCATTTAAGATTTGAGATTATATGGTTCAATGAAAAGATACCCAGTATCAATTTAATGTTTTTTGATAATACATGGTTTAAGGAATGTTATACCATAATATTGATTTGATACTGAGGTGGTGATTTTGGAATATGATATTATTGATTTGGATAAATTATATTCGATATTCTTGAATTCTAAGAAACTTATTAATTATTTGTTTATTCCATTTTTTAGAGTATACAATATTTTTGGATATAAGGATTATTTTCAATATTCTATAATGAATAAGGGAGCGTGAATGTAATCAATAAGGTTTTATGGTAATTAAGGGTGTTACTATGTTTTAAAAGAATACATGATGAAGGTATTCACATGTTATTACATGGAAAAAAAGATATTCATTGTCATTATATTCCTTATAAATTTGGGACTTTGAGTTTGGAAAAAATTATTTTGGATAAGTGAAAAGGTTGGAAAGAATTAAGTTTGATATTGAGTACTATTTTTATGGTTAAATCAATTCTTAAAATTCTTTTTGGATTGTTATAAAAATGATAACCCAGAGGTCGGGCGACAACCCGTTGCGTCTGGAAAGGCCATGAGACTTGAACCGACAATAGAAGGGCGACAAGGGTGCATCACCTAACACTAGGCTACGTGATGTCCTAGTGTGTGTAATTTAGTATTTTTTAAATATTATGACAAATGTATTAGAAATTAATTATTTTTGGATCCCTATATTATTATGAAAAATAGAATATTTTTGAATTATAGTTTCATTTGGAGTGAAAGATGAGTTTGTGGTAGAAATTATTTGAAGGATGAAACTCAACTTATCAAGTATATTTTTTTCCTCTTATTCTATGAATAAATTCATTTTTAATCTTTAGGGAAGGTATTTTAAAACCAAAAATGTTTTATCCTAATACCTTCTGTTTTGTTGTACCAATGATTTTTTAAATCATCATAGATTGATGGCTTTGAGACCCTAAATTTTACACCGATTTGTGATTGATGAACGCAATAACCCATATAAATATTTAAATTTTTCCTCTAATTATGTTCGTTAATTCACACCAATTTTCACCTAATCGATATCATAATTTGTTGGTGACATTTTAGTTTCCCTTTCCCTCTTATTAAGCCTAAAGTTTATTAATCAAATTTCCAATGTGGGTTTTCTACAATGGTATTTTTCTATTTTTAACCTTTTATTTTCAAAGAAATATTTAAAATTGTGAGGACGCAATTTATTAAAATATGGGATAATGTAACACCCCAAGATTTCATAGTACGTTATCTTTTCAAAGTAATTTGATAAATTGTGCTACACACAACACTGAGTTTGAGCGCACCACGACTTACCAAACTAGCTGTTCAATAGTGGTTATTAATTGTACTAACTAAATTTGGAATTTTAAATACTTCATATAATTTTATAATCCATATTATTTATTTCATAGATATAATATCAAAACAAATTCATTTTTTTATATTCGTACATTTTTTAGTAATATTTTTTAAATACTATATTTATCCATATTTTCATATCTTATATAAAATATATATACATGAAATGACCATGAAAAATAATATTTTAAATGCACAATTTACATTTTATTACTTATGGTTTGTGTAGAATGAAAATAACATTAATCACTTTGTATTAATTATAACAAAATATATTTTCTTCCTGTAGTTGTAAAAAGTTTCCTTGGTATTTTATTTTACAAGTATGTAACAAAATTTTTATAGTTTTCCTCCACGATGGATAATAATTCCAATTTTTAAATTTATTTAATTTTCATTTATTTTATCTAACCTATATGATTAATCCATAAATAAAAATATTATGGAATGTAAATAAAATATAAATTTTTAATTTGGACAACCAACCTCCAAGTGGAACTTTTTAATAATGATCCCATCTTTAAAAAAATTAATCTTACTTGAATACAATAATAAACCCACACTAGTTTGATATTCCCCTTCAAAATATGTTCCTAAAAACATCATGACACATATGACACCACTTAATTTGATGATCTTTCCGGATGTAAACTCGATATCGAAGACCATTTCCATTATATATCAATTATTATAGAGTATAACATATATAGAGATGTCCCATCTTTGATTTATTCTATTCTATTACATAGATATTTTTTATTTCACATGTGACATGTAACACCAGAATTGAACCACCATGAAGTTTTATCATTGATCACCTTCACTTAGAGAATCAGGGACACATAATAGTGTTTTATAGTATTATTAAAATCATTCATTTTATAGAGATGAAATTCTAAATATAAGTGTCATGGTATTCAAAAGTATTATCATTACCCTTTATTATTATTTAATTAAATGAATACCTTTATATGATGGTTTATATATTTTTCTCCATTGAGGACATTCACGGACTCCCTCCCACAACTATAACGTCCTTGTATTTAAAACCCATATCCATTTTTACTCCTAATAATTCATATATTCATCTTTAATTTATAGGTTGGTTAGTAACTCATAATGTTATATATATTAATTTTTTTTATTTTTAAAATGATTAACATACATTCAAGAATGGGGTAGTTCATCGATGTGATATAGTTCATCCATATTAGAAATTTTTTGAAAAATTTGAAATCAAATGTCTATATCTTCATCTTATTGTTGAGAATCACCAAATCATTGTTTGAAGAATATACTCTTAATATTTTTTGTGTGATATTTCTAGTCTATGGTATAGAATAATCATTATGGTTTCAAATATATCTAGCCACGCAATATTATAACATTTATCTTATTTGTAAAAGATTCTCCACCACTAATGTGGCTTTACAATGAGTTGTCAACAAATCCTCTTCATGAAATAATTGTGGACTGATTATCGACACATGGATTGTGTAGAGGGTATTACATTTAAAGGATTTAGAATCATGTGAGTAATGGAAAATTATTTGTTATTACACTTCAACATAGTTCCTTTCAATTTTTATAATATTTTAGAAGGATATCCATCTAGGAGAGACATTGGAGTTCTAAAGATATGATGGTAGATAATTTGAAATGAATTAAATTTTTACAATACAAATGGGACATAATTTTCTATGAATGTAAACAACCATTCAGATAAATCATTATATCACTTCAAATTTGGTCTAAAATAATTCTAAAAAGGAATGTTTTCTCCACATTTACATTGTATGTTCAGTCACACATTATTGAATTAGTGGACCAAATAACACATTATAGTGAATAGACTTGACCATTTGATTGTGCCTAATCTGATAGATAGTTCTTATTATTCCTATTTTGTTAGCTGGTTTAACCAACCAGATATACCAATTTGATCATGGTCCAAAAACAGTTTTACTTACATATTCATTAAGAAGATTTTATCAGCCTCCATGAATGTCACACCCATGAGGCATGTGAAGTTAATGATCCCCCCTCAATGTGCCACCTTAAATGTTTATGCACATTCAAGGATGATTCAACATACAATTCCAAATTGTATTATTATATCCACATTATCATTTTATATGGTGATAATGTCTTCACCCTAATAAGTGTAACTATAGTATATTCCATTTTATGATATTTTATTTCAAAAAACCTTCTCTTTAATAAATACATTAAATAAAAAAATAAATATACTAAAACCTCTTAGACATGTATTAAAAAAATCATCCATTAGTTTTTTATATCTTATGTTAATTGATAGGTGATTATAATGATGTGTCAATCCAAGGTAATTCTTAGTCATAGTTGTAATATTTCGACCATAAAATGTAATAGTATACTAAAAACAGGAAATGGAAATTGAAAATTAGAAGTGGATCATGATTATTGTTTTTAGTAGGTAATTTTTATATAACTGTGTTATAATGCTCTAAAAATAATGAGTAGAGATGCTTAATGAAAGGTATATATAAGTGGATAAAAACTGTTGTACCATATGTTTTGGTTATGAGGGTTTTGGGATGCAGAATATTTTCATAGTGAACAAAATAATGAAATTAGGGCTAAACCTGTTTTTATTGGATTTTAAATTAAAAAGGGAAGATAATTGATAATAAATTTGGATTTCATTTTAGAATTTTCAATATACAATATAAAATAACATATTTCAAATTCATTTAAAATTAATTAAATGAGTATCCTATATTTTCCATTCCATAACCAACTCCAATTATCCACCTTTGGGAGCAATTTGGGAACAAATAATTATACCAAATAATCATATCTTCATCCACCCCAAGGTTTGAAAAATAATAATTTAGTGATAGAAACATATCTCCCTATAGAAAAATTATGACCATGTATGATATGAAAGGTTGTGATGGTTTAATAGATTTTTTTTTCATAAGAGAATATTTAAAAAGTGTATTTTTATTTATAGATTAGGTTTTGTTTATCATAATAAAATGAATAATTCTAGAATATTAATATATATCTTATGATTGGTTCAATTTTTATATCATGTTATTCATTTTTACACCAAGAACTAAATGGCGATACCTACATCTTCATTTTTTGGTATTAATATTTATTTAATCCACTAATTTCACCTACTAATTTCCCAGCTATATTGTGATCTAAATATTTATTAATAGTTAATCCACTCATTTAATATTAGGTTATCATTATATTTATTCATTTTATTAAAATTTAGAGTTATTGACATTTCATATTTTAATTTTTTATTTTATGGGTTGATGCTGAGATCCATTATCTCATTGATTCTATGTGAAGCTGTTGTCTAATCTGTAAGACTAATTTCTTATTCTAACATGGCTTGGTATTTCATGTTTGTGAACTAGTATATTAAATAAATACCATTGAGTGGAATTTTTTATTAGTTTTCTTGTGTGAGAACATTTTATATATGACTATTTTTTATATCTTTTAGTTTTAGTCTTAATTTTCTATAGATTTATTATTTGTAAACTACTATATTCAGGTAGAATTTTTCCTATTTTATTTATTGGATTGCGTTATTTTACTACATAAAATATTTTTCATTAGTAAATTTTTAATATAATTTGGGATTAAATTTTAGAATAATTTCTTTCTAGTTGGGGTTGTAATAATACTGAGTAGTATTTTTCACTTCCTGTTTTATTGATATATGGTTTTTTTAATAATGAAATGCATTTTTGAATTGATTATATTAAATAATGAAATTCCTGTTTCAATAAAATAATCTAGTTTTTAGAAATTAATTAATATTCTCATTGGTAAAGTGGATTCAATGTTTTTTATGGGGGATATTACATATTAATTATATGTTATGTATAGTTTTTTATGATATTTTTATATTCTGTTTTGTTGGGTTCTTCACTGATTTGGTTTTTCTTGTTCATTTTAGTCATTAAATAATTATGTATCCACATATAATTGGTTTATAAATTGAGTTACTGAGTTTATATTATTTTAATTTATTGTTAAATGGTTTTATTTTTTAGTGATATTATTCAGTTAAGTAGTATTCTATATTACATTTGAATGAAATTATTTATTATTCTATATTTTAATAAATTTTGGAAAATAGTTAATAGGGACTAATATTATAGTTCTTATAGTAATGGTCTTGATTAGTGGTTTTTAAAACTTATTCGTTAGGTTAATTTATGATAAATAGCATGTATTAAGTGTCTTTTTTGATTTGTTTTATTGAGAAATGAAGTGCTCTGTAAAATAATTACAACATCCTAAACCAGGTTTCCACCCAGTGGTTGCCTGAGCCTGATTCTCCACCTTGTCTCTAGCTCATATCCCAAAATTCAAGTTGATTTCAACTAGGAGAAAGGTACTAAGTGAGTAAATGGAGAGACTATTCCCTCATTAAAAGATTGTCACAACAGATGAAAAACACAGTAAATAGTGGAACCAAATAAGGCAGCAGTCAACTGAAAGTAAGAAAGTACATGAATACATAAATTACCAGATGTTTCTCATATAAAATTGTGAATATGATACATGTATCTTGGAAACATGCAAACTAGGTATAAGGTTATACATTGCATTTCATGTATCCCAAAAAGAACAAAAGTCCATAATTTACCATAGCATCGCAAGCCTCGGCTTGGTCCTATGCTCCCCAACTCTGAAGTAAAAATAAATAACCAGTACCAGGGTACATTACCCTATAATCATATGCAACCATATAATTTTTTTGTGTCCCTGATGAGACACAAATAGGGTGAGAGGTAAAAATCCCAGTAGATAACCACCTGGGGGTATACTATTCAAACAGTAAAAAAATTCCATGCAATTGTAAACAATGAAGTAAAGTGAGTGTGTATTCCCATGGAATAAGTCCACTACAATATGTAAATCCAAAATATCCTTGGGTTTCATTGAAATAATGTTAGCTCTGAACCAGGAATCTATAATCAAAGTAAACTAGTCACATGACCAAGCCATACTTCCATCCATATCAAGTAACCCACGACCACACTACATGAATAAGTTTGGAATCCAATGGCTACACTGTATAGTGAAGATTAGATAGCATGTGATGGATCCAAGCTGTCATGTACACGGGAATACAAGTAATAATTTCAGATCATGAAGGGATATATCTATGATTTCATGTACCGGGGCATCCGTGTAACATGTCTAGACCCTGAAGGGCCAGATCCAAGGATCTCATCCAAGGAATCCACATCGATTCTCTTGGGTATCCCAAAGGAAACTAAAACTATGCACTGGATGGATTCCTAAGAGAAGGTGTATTGACATGTCCTATGAGAGTCCAAGAATGCCAGATCCACATGGTAACAAGGCACAAGAAATCAAACTGAATCAAGACCCAAGGGAAATTGTCAACCTAATGGGTCTACTACCACATTCTAGATCCATGGAGAGTAGTCCATGGAATCTATCAAGACATACAATAATACATTAATACTATTTAACAAATCAACTTTTTAGACACATGAGTATACCCAACCATATAAACCATTATACCCCATGAGAATACCCACTCATTAAAATAACTTTCATTTAATCAACCACATGGGTATACCAACTCATTTATCCAAAACTACAAAGACTATTTAATAAAAATAATCTTGGTATAATAATATATCACAATTCAAGGAAAAAGTACATCAATTAGGCGAGATATTCAATTAAATCAATGCATTAACATGCTTCATATATCAAGGAAAGCACAAGAAAACACCCATTGTATGGTTTAATCAAGATAAAATTGGTTAAATCCCTAAGGTACAACACATAGGGGAACATGATTCAAGAAATGGTTGTCATCAGACCTAAACATAACATACAAGAATCCCCACTTGGTCTGACTAAGCCTACTATATGCGACTCTCTAAAAAACAAGGATGCACTGGAATGTTCAGCTGGCAGCATATCATCCAAATGCTCGAAAAGTACAAAAAACCCAAAGAATATATCGAACAACTACCTCGAATTAGTATTATAGATCACTTACAGTATCAAGTCATGATTCATCCGGTATTAATATATATTAGACAAATGTACAATCAATGAGATATTATGACACATGAGCCTAAAATCAAATAGCACAGTAGTTGTTATAATGAATCAAGAATGGATAAAATTTAATTGAGGACTTATCATTGTGGATATGATGAGACTAACCATTATTGAAATAGAGTCTAAATGACAAATAATCATCAAATCCAAGCTTAGAATCCATTGAGATCTTTTCTCGAGCTCTCCCCTCTATCCATTAAATTAAATAGGTTTTAGGTTATAAAAATAAAGCACTTGTTTTAATTAATTTTTTTAAAATGCACACGTAGTAAGATTTCATGGTTTACCTGCACAATTTCCAAAACCGTTCGGAAACTGTGATCATCTCACTATCTCTAAAGGGAACATTTCATGGTTACCCTATACAGTTTGACTATCTATTCAATAACTGTGAGAACACCTCTTTATAGTTTACTAAAACTACATATATGTTCACATGGATAGTCAAAACATGGGGCCTACCCCCACAGTTTCTCCAAACCATGAGACAAGCCCAAACATTCAAACAACATTGTTCCAGACTCTAAACAAGCCAAAAAAACCTTCAAAACACATTGGATAAAAATTGGTTCATACGTATGGCCATAAAAAAGTATAAAAACCGTAAATAAAATAATTTATACCTTATATGAAAATATGGGTTCTTACAAATTCCCACCTTATAGAAAATTTTCCTCGAATTTTTCTATAAAGGGTGGTCAAGATTAATATGAGAACACCTCTGACCCCTTAGCACATATGTCAGACTCTCGCTCCCATGTATCATTCTATAAATGGCCTTGCTGACATATACAAAAACTAGAGGAACTGACTTGCCTCAAAAAATCTACATTCTCCTATCAACGATTCATATCATATTCTCCTTGAAGGATGCATAAAGCTAAAGCTCAACCTCCTAAAGTTAAAAAAATGATATGGGTCCGAATGATAACTCTGTAGCTAAGATACGTGGTAGAAATCATGCATACCTCGGTTCCTCTAAGGTAACTACAACCCATAGGCAACTGATCCTACTTTTTATAGAATCTTGAATGGACCAATATATCATTCTGAAATATTACCCTAACATCGGATCCTTATGTGTCCCAAGCTTAATAAAACACACAAGAAAATTATATCTCAGACCTCAACCTATTGAGGTCATCACCGATGATTGATATAAGATTTCAGACAAGACTGTGCAGCAGCCATCCACTTCTCTATCGACTGCACCAGCTCAGATTTCACCTACAAAAGATTTGGTCCCATTAAAGCAACCTATCATACCTCTAACCAGCATAAGGGAGAATGACAAGGCCTACCATATAAATCATTGTAAGGTGAATTCTTTATTTTCACCTAATAACTGGTTTTTTAGTGAACTCAACCAGGGGAATGTGTCTATCCCAATATCTCACAAAATCTATGATGCATACACACAAACATGTCCTCTAGCACTTGTATCATACTCTTTGACTATAAATCAGTCTAAAGGTGGTATACTATACTAAAAATCACTTCTGTATCTAGCCCCCTCTAGAACACTCTTCCATTAATGTGAGGCAAAGAAGGAATCCCTTTCTGAAATGATAGTGGGTGGGACTCTGTGTATTACCACTGCTCGTATATCAACATTCTAAGCTAATCCAGGATGAATCATTCCTTGATCATTATGAAATGAGATACCTTCTTAAGAATTCAAAAAATAACCACACGACATCATTACCTCATGGAGACCTTAGAAAACCATCTATAAAATCTATTGTGACATCATCCCATTTGGTGTTCAGAATAGGTAACACTGTAAAAGTCTAGCTGGTTTCTGATGTTTTGCCTTCATCGACTGATAGGTGAAACACCTCATAACAAAACTATATAATTCTCACTACATTCATAGTGACTAGTATTGACGGCACAAGTCACAGTACATCTTGGTGTCTTCGGGGTGCACTACCCATGTTGAAGCATGAAACACCCACATAAACTCCTCAAGTGTATCCAATGGAACCTAAAAATGACAGTGGATGTGAAAGATATCATCTTTCCCAACCATCCTACCAGGAAGAGGGTCCTCAATTTCCATGAACTAATATAGAATTGGGCCTTCAGAATCTGATAACTTCATAATCCTACCTATGTATAGTGGGGTATAAGTCACAACAATGGATGAAAGATAAGTCTTTCCATTTTTCTTGTGCACCTACAGATGTACCTCATAAAACAACTCCATATGTTGACACTCGATACTTTCCGGCTGCAACGTATGTATCTAAGTCCTCATGCTAAGTGCATCAGCCTCTACATTTCCTTTACCATGAATATTGGAATGATCAATGTCGATGTATTGTAGATACTCCACCAACCATTGATGCCTCAATTTCAGATCACAGTGTGTAAAGATATAATTGAGGCATTTGTGGCTCGTGTACACCAAAAACACTCTAGTAGTAAATGGTATCTCCGACATCACAAAAAATATACAAATGAAAAGATCACGAGATCATGTATAGGGTAATTCCTCTCATGAGGCCTTAGATGTCCAGAACTATAAACCACAACACTATTTTTCTGCATCAGCAATACCCCCAACCCCAGACCTAACGTGTCAAAATACACCATGTAACTCTTGCCTAATTTGGGAGTATTGGAGTTGCTGCTGATATGAACCTTACATTCATCTCCTAAAAGGCTATCTCATAAGAATAAAACCATATGAACTTCGCACCATTCTTAGTGAAGCCCATAAATGACACAAATAGGCATGAAAATTCTTGTATAATTTTTTATAATATCTAACTAGACCCATGAAACTCCATACGTAAAAGATGTTCTTGGGTTGTTTCTAGGAAACTACCTCACTAACCTTATTTTCATCAACTAATACTATTGTATCTACTATAATGTGACCAAGGAAGTGAATATGGTCTATCCAAAAGTAAAAGATTATGAGATTGGCATATAACAGATGATTTCTATGTGTATTCAATACGATATCAAGATGGTTGGGATGCTCATGTTGGTTGTGAGAATACACAAAGATATAATTTATGAAAATCAAAAAAATGAGTCCATATAAGGATGGAACACTAAGTTCATCAGTTCCACGAAGACTGCTAGAGCATTTGTGACACTGAATGACATAACCAAATACTCATATAGACCATACCAACTAAGAAATGCTTGACGTGTTATGTTTACTTGTCTAACATGCACCTGGTGATATCCGGACAACCAGTTGATATCCAAGAACACTTGATCTCCTTAGTGATGATCAAAAAGCTCATCTATATGTGCCAAGGGAAATCTATTTTTAACCGTTAGTAGAATCAATTTCCTATAGTCCACACATAGCATTATAGTACAATATTCATTTTTCAAAAAAAATGACCGGTGATCATTATGGACAAGTAATAGTTCTAATAAATGTAACACCCCAATATTTCATAGTACATAATCTCTTCAAAGTAATTTGATAACTTGCGCTACACACAACACTGAGTTTGAGCACACCATGACATACCCAACCATGCCATTCAAAAAGTGGTTATGAATATTATTCACTAAATTTTGAATTTTATACACTACATATAATTTCAAAATGACTATTATGTGTTTCATAGATACAATATAAGAACAAATTCATTTTTTTCAGATAAAAGAAGTACCTTTTTTTTCATAAAATGCTATTTTTAAACCTTTTTTATGGTGAACCCTTTATAAATCCAATATTTTAAACTTTTATATTATATTTGAAAAAAATAAACTTATTATTTAGATGTTGGACATAAAAAATTAGTTTGGATAATTTTTTTGGTTTTTCTGATAATTTTCATATTTTGATAAATAATAAAAAAATATTAAATTTTAATTGCAAAGAAAATTTTTAATCAAAATAATTTATAGTGTTAAATTACAAATTTGAATGGTTAGGAATAATAATTATATTATATTTTTATCTTTTAAAACAATGTAGGTCATTATAAATAATTTCACATATAAATTTTACATAAACACGTGTCAATCTTTTGATAGTTTTTACATTTTTAAAAACCCTCCTTTTGGATTTCACAACAAGAATTAATTTTTAATTAATTAATGAAACCTAAATGTTTTGAATTTGGTAAAATATAATTCTTTTCAAAATAATTCATACCATACTTAGTTTAGGGTGAATTTTTGGTATTTTTTTTAAAACATTTAATTTTTGATGAATAGTGAAAAACAATGCGTTATTATTTAAAACTGACTTTTATTTAAATAATTCTATATTTTATTTAAATTTATTTTAAGTAAAATAGAAATAGAATACATATATATTTTATATGTAATTCATTGTAGTCATTTGATAATATAATTAGATGTATAAAATTTTACTGAACTTTTTAACGTCTTTTACCCACCTTTTAGACATATTTTCAAATATGCATAAAACATTATTCTACCACTTTTGTAAATTGTATTTCAAAAATCCGAGACACACAGTTGACTTTAGTAGGTAAAATGATGTTCAATAAGATAAAAATAATTTTTGGTTAATGGTAATATTTGACTTTTATTTTCCACGGTAAAAAGTAAATAAGGTAATTAAAGGTAAAAATAATATTATAATTACCCTAAGACATGTCCTAATTTTATTGGATAAGTGTATTTTGACCAAAACTGAACTTATAAATAAAATATGATCCTTTATTTCTACATGGATTAGATTAGGACTGTTAACATTATTTTATTTAAGGAAAAGTTAAAAGTGATTAATTTAATGTTTAATAACAAAAACCTTTTTAATATAGGGTTATACATAAGATAAATTAGACTATAAATATAAATTATTAATCAAAAAAGATTTCCTAAATCATGGTATATTATTTATAATTTTTGGAGATTAAATAATTATATATTTTTATGACACAATGATAATGCATTAATTACCTTCTTAATGAAATATTAAATTAGTTTCTATTATAAATATTAAAATAAATAAATTTTTTTCTTTTTTATGCCATTAATGAATTATCTAGGTTAATATGAAATTTTAGGGTGGATTAGATAAATTATGGTTGAAGTGAACGTGTTTTTAAGACATTCACAAAAACAAATACCAAATAGTGTCAAAAATGACATAAATTAAATTTTAAAACAAATACTATATTTTTGGTTGATATAATATTCCTAAAAATCTATGGTTCTGCCAAAGGGCTTAAATAATATTATATATGTCATTAATGAACCAATTGAGATTATCTTGAATGTTTAGAGTATGTTTATTAACCATATAGAGTAAAAATACTGGAGGACACGGTAAATGTTAAACTATTTAACTAAGAGTTAAATCTAAAAGATAAGGTTAAAATGGTAACCTAAACCTATCTAAAACCTATTGGTTGAGATAATTTCGACTCATAACCACCTAAGTCCAGAAATAAATTCATTTGGAGCCATTATAAACAGAATAAGATTTTATAATAAATCAATATTATAATCCTTTCCTAAAGTGACCCACACCCCTCTTATAAAAGGGAACTTCCCTTCTCTAAAAATCAAATCTTCAAATCCAATTGGTTCACACAACCCCTGACCATATATCCTCCCAAAATCTCTCAAATCAAATAATATTCCTTACTTTGTTCATAAATACAACCTAAGGATCCCTTTTGACCCACTCAAAAGGAGACACCCGATGAATCAGTAATAATTTCACCACCCACTTCGACGTTATTTTCTTCTTCCACTTCTTGTTTCATTGTTGTTTCCATAAAAAAATAATCACTCAAGTCAGACTTACATAAAATAATGTTATTTTATATATGGTAAAAACATATAAGTTATTCTATCCGTCTTATAAATGATAAAGTCACCATACATGCGTACGTACGGCTTACCGTCTCCACATCGTGGTGTTGTTTGTTATTCAAAAACTTCATTATTGGGGTCGGTATAATAATGTGTATAACTAAATTGATTAATAAATATAACATGATAATAATTCTATATATATGATATACCATCCAATTACATACTATATCACCATATTTTCGCTTGTGCGTACGTCCATATTACCGTCTCCACGACGCGATTAGATTCATTTCCACGTTTACCATGCAACGATTATTATAAAAATATATATTATTAATTAGTATGTAATATATGAAATAATTATTATACTGGATATATATATATGTATATATATTTATTTATGTACATACATACATATTATTCACTTACTTCTGTTCAATACAATATGTAAACGGAAACAACGTTTATGCATACGTACGACCTACTATCTACATAAATTGTGTTTTCCATTTCATATATCTATATATTATACATGTTTATGTTCTATATATATATATGATATATAAATCAAGTTTTTTATTCTTGATGATTTTAAATCATGATCTAAATGACACGAACATGCATAAGTAGATAATACACGTACAATAAAGAAAGCTATTATTACCCTAAATGTTAATTAAACATGGATATTATTATTCAATAAGTAGTATAAATTCATCATGGAATCACGAATTAAATAATAAATATAAATATGGGTTTGGTATAATTTAATAACTTACTATGGTCATTATACAGGGGGATAAATGTACCCTCGACAAAAAGAAAGTTCATGGTAAGAGTTAGTTTCTCAATCTTGTTATTATCTGAGATTGTTTATGAGTAAGTAGTTAATGGGACATATTTAATATCAATTTCCATATTTCATAGAAATGTTTTCAAAAGGAATATTTTATGGTTTTATGGATGGATCTATTTAACTACATCATCATTTAAAATGTTTTATTGGTTTATATTTCTAAATCCTTTTTATCAATGCCTATCTTGTCAAAAATATTTTATGGATTTAGTTATATTGAAATTAATGTTTTGAAATGATAATTATATTCAAAAGTTTAAAAGTGTTATTGGACACATTGATTAAAAAATTTATTTAAATTAATTCTTTTATAAATGTTTCAGTTTTAAATGATTTCACAAAAATGGATATTTCTCACAAAAGGTTTTACTGATGATTTTCAACTATGTCAGCATCTTTTACTAAATATTATTCATTATTGCGATTGGTTTATTATAATACTATCTTCAATATTGTATTAAGGGAGTTATGATATGTTTGACTATGGATGTTCTATTTTTATACTATTCATGGTTTATGGTTAATGTATTGACATTTCATATGCTAGTTTTATTACGAATGTTTATGTTATGTTTCAACTTTTTCATAAGAGGAATGCAGTGGAATTTGTATGAGACAGGTGGAGCTCCCTGTAGCTCCTCGATGCATCGGTAGGTCTCGTGAGACAAACTAATGTCTTGGAACAAGGCCTTGACAAAAATTTTATTTTTAGACTTGGCACAAGGCTTTGACTATGTGGAAATGATATCCAGCGTTAGGCATTCCCTAATTATGAAATTAGTTATTACATGTGATTATTCGATTAGTAGAATATCCATGTGCATGTTTGTATGGGGATGTTTGATTTATTTTCTCCAATAATGTTTAATATTATGTTTAAAAAGGTTATTGTTTTTATTACACATATTTCCTTAAAAGTTTATAGCTTCCACTATATTATTTACCCTTACCAAGCATCTAAGCTCACCCATTTATTATGTTTTATTTTCCTAGGATTCCAATATGTGTATTATGATTGATATGAAGTGCTACGAAAAAGGGAATAATGGAATTCTAAAAAAACACTATCTTTTCTCTATTTTATGTTTGAAATTGTAATGTAAAGTTAATTTATGTAATCTATTTTCCAAGACTGCTAAACTGATTTGTCTTTCAGGACTTGATTCCTTGTAATCATGCCAATTTATTAAAATAATGCACCAGATTTGGGTAAATGGGGTTGGGGAATTATAATTTGTATCGGAGGAAATTTAGTACAAACCATGGAAACTAGATTTAGAGAAACCATAATTAAAGAAAATTACCCTAAGATAGACTTTGAGGATTAGTATAGAAGAACATCCTAGAATATTGTTAATGTATAGATTTTGGGTATTTTCCAAGAAATACATCCCTTCATGGATACGAGCAGGTAGAGGCGGATCTTGCACAGATGTACATAGGATTGAAAACTCTGACAAGGAGTTTTGGGCTTGAGCTGGGGTATCCTGGTACACGATAATGGGCCTTGCTAAACTCTTGGTTATGAAAATCCCAGGGGATATGCTTTGGATAATTCAAATTTTTTTACAAACCATTATGAAGGATTTATCAGTATATACCTCCTCAAAGAATTCTTTTTTATGATTATGGATTATATCCATAAACTATTCAAATTATGTTAAGTGTTTTACAAGTTTGGAATAATGTGTTGCGATTCAGAAACTAAACTAGTTTATGCCATTGTTTAGAAATGGTGCATAGTAGAAGGAATGTGGACTCCAACAATACAAATGATCCAATGATTAAAAAGTATCATATCTCTCATGGTATTAAGCCAACATTTAGATGGGAAATAGTCTCCCATGTATTCTAATCATATGAAAATATATTATCATGTTATAATAAGATATGTAAATTATTCTCTGGGTCCTATGGACTTGATGTGAAGTAAGAGAAGAAAAAGATGAAATAGGGAAAGATGGATAATGGGATGAGAGTAAAAAAAGATTTTCCCATATGTGACAATTGTGGAAAGAATCACTTTGGTAAATGCATGAACGAAATAAGAGTTTGATATAAGTGTGGAGAAAAAGGAAACCAAGTACGTGATTGCAAGGGTAAGAAAAATATGTCAATGTTACAATGCTTCATCTGCAAGGAGTTGGAACACTACACGAATCAATGTTCAAATCATCAGAGTATGCCCCAAAAGATGCTATTGGATAATAATCATGTTATGATACTACCACAGATGAAGAGGAATGACTACTGTTCTTTTGTGGTTATAAAATAATTATTTCATTTGTTTTCTGTATCAACGATGTAGTGGTTATATGAATTATTGAAATAAATAAGGATTGTACTACAGTACTATTTCATTTAGGATTTGAGATTATATTGTTCAATGAAAAGTTACCCAGTATCAAGTTAATGTTTTTTGAAAATACATGGTTTAAGGAATGATATACCATAATATAGATTTGATACTGAGGTGGTGATTTTGGAATATGATATTATTGATTTGGATAAATTATATTCGATATTCTTGAATTCTAAGAAACTTATTAATTATTTGGTTATTCCATTTTTTTAGAGTACACAATATTTTTGGATATAAGGATTATTTTCAATATTCTATAATGAATAAGGGAGTGTCAATGTAATCAATAAGGTTTTATGGTAATTAAGGGTGTTACTATGTTTTAAAAGAATACATGATGAAGGTATTCACATGTTATTACATGGAAAGAAAGATATTCATTGTGTTTATATTCCATATAAATTTGGGACTATGAGTTTGGAAAAAATTATTTTGGATAAGTGAAAAGGATGGAAAGGATTAAGTTTGACATTGAATACTATTTTTATGGTTAAATAAATTCTTAAAATTCTTTTTGGATTGTTATAAAAAGGATAACCCAGAGGTCGGGCGACAACCCGTTGCGTCTGGAAAGGCCATGAGACTTGAACCGCCAACAGAAGGGCGACAGGGGTGCATCACCTAACACTATCCTACGTGATGTCCTAGTGTGTGTAATGTAGTATTTTTTAAATATTATGGAAAATTAATTATAAATTAATTATTTTTGGATCCCTATATGATTATGAAAAATAGAATATTTTTGAATTATAGTATCATTTGGAGTGAAATATGAGTTTTTGGTAGAAATTAGTTGAAGGATGAAAATCAACATATCAATTATATTTTTTCCTCTTATTCTATGAATAAATTCATTTTTAATGTTTAGGTAAGGTATTTTAAAACCAAAAATGTTTTATCCTAATACCTTCTGTTTTGTTGTACCAATGATATTTTAAATCATCATAGATTGATGGCTTTGAGACCCTCAATTTTACACCTATTTGTGATTGATGACCGCAATAACCCTTATAAATATTTACATTTTTCCTCTAATTATGTTTGTTAATTCCTACCAATTTTCACCAAATCGATATCATAATTTGTTGGTGACATTTTCGTTTCCCTTTCCCTCTTATTAAGCCTAAATTTTATTAAACAAATTTCCAATGTGGGTTTTCTACAATGGTATTTTTCTATTTTTAACCTTTTATTTTCAAAGAACTATTTAAAATTGTGGGGAAGAAATTTATTAAAATAAGGGAGAATGTAACACCCAAAGATTTCATAGTAGGTTATCTTTTCAAAGTAATTTGATAAATTGTGCTACACACAACACCGAGTTTGAGCGCACCATGACTTACCAAACTAGCTGTTCAAGAGTGTTTATTAATTGTATTAACTAAATTTGGAATTATAAATACTTCATATAATTTTATAATCCATATTATTTGTATCATAGATATAATATCAAAACAAATTCATTTTTTAGATAAAAGAATTATTTTTCAAGAAATAAAATTTTACTGCATTTTAAATTGTGAACTCGTTTAAATCCAATATTTTATAATTTATTATTAAATTTTAAAAAATAAACTTCATATTTATAAGTGGGACATAAAAATTTAGTTTGGATAAAATTTTTGTGTTTTTATGATAACTTTTATATTTTGATGAATATGGAAAATTACTAAATTTTAATTGAAAACAACATTTTTAATCGAAGCAATTTATAGTGTTAAATTATTCATTTTAATGGTTAGGAAGTACAATTAGATTATATTATTATCATTTAAAACAATTTAGGTCATTATATTTACTTCCACATTTAAATTTGACATAAACACATGTCAATCTTTTGATAGTTTTATTTAAATAAAAACCCACCTTTTGGTTTTGACAACGAGAATTAATTTTAAATTAATTTATGCAACATGCATGTTTTTAGTTTTTTACAATATTCTTTATTTTGGAATTAGTAATATCGAAATCATCTTAGTGTGAATTTTTGGTATTTTTCTAAAAACTTTCAATTTTTGTTGAATATTGAAAAACACAACGTTGTTGTTTAAAAACGGCTTTTTATTTAAATAATTATTTATTTTATATAATTTTATTTTAAGTAAAAAAAAGATATATAATACATATATAGGTTCAATATAATTCATTTGTGTCATTTGATAAAAAAATAAGATGTATAAATTTTTTTTGAACCTAACATCTTTTACCCATCTTCTAGGCAAATTTTCAAATTATCATAAAATGAAATTTTACCACTTCTATGAATAGAATTTCAAAAATAATAGAGACAAATTTGAAATAGGTATGTAAAATTTGGTTCATTGAGATGATTTTTTTTTGTGAATATTAACTTTTGACTTTTATTAACCATGGTAAAAAGTAAATAAGATAATTAAAGATAAAGGTAATATTAATATTACCCCAACACATGTCCTAATTCTATTAGATGTATGTATTTCGATCAAAACCAACATTAGGAATAATATATGATCCTTTAGGTACACATGGATTAGATTAGGACATTTATTATTATTTTATTTAAAGAAGAGTTAAAAGTGTTAAATTCAGTGATTAATAACTAAACTATTTTGAATATACGGATATACAGAAGATAAATTCTACAATAAATATTCATTAGAAATATAAAAATATTTCCTACATCATGGTATTTTATTTTTATTTTTTATAAATTAAATAATTAAATTTATTTAGGACACAATGATGAGGTAGTAATTACCTTCTTAATGAAATATTAAAATAGTTGATATTATAAATATTCAAATAAATTTAATTTAAAATATTTTGATGCCATCAACGAATTTTAGAGGTTAATATGACATGTTAGGGTTGATTAGATAATTTTTTTTCGAATTGATAGGGTCATTATGACTTTCAGAAAAACAAAATATCAAATACTGTCAAAATTAACAAAAATTGGTTTTTAAAACAAATATTATATTATTGGTTGATATAATATTCCTAAAATTATATATTTCGTAAAAAGGTCCTAAATAATATTATATTTTTCATTAATGAACAACATGTGGTTCTCTTGGATGTGTAGAGTAATTTTAATAACCATATAGTGTAATAATAAGAAAAGACACGGTAATAGTAAAACACTTTAACTAAGAGTTAAATATAAAATTTAAGGTTAAAATGGTATAGTAAATTGTCTAAAACCTATTGGATAAGACACTTTCGAGCCATAACAACCTAAGTCTGGAAATAAATTACTTTTGAGCCATTATTAATTGAATATGACTTTATAATAAATAAATATTTTAATCTTCTCTAGAAGTGACCCTCATCCCCTTTATTAAAGGAAACTTCCCTTTCTCACAAAATCCCACCTCCAAAATCTTTTTTCTCAGACGAACTCTATCCATATGTCTTCCCAACATCCCTCACATAATCTTAGAGTCCTTACTTTGATCAGAAAGCCAACCAATGCAGCCCTTTTGATCAACTCAAAAGGAAACACCCCAAAAAGAGGTAATAATTTCACAACCCACATTCAAGATTTTTTATTCTTCCACTTCCTCTTTCATTGTTTTTTACATCACAAAATAATAACTCCAATACCTCCTACATAATGTGATGTTATTATAAATATGGTACAACCATATTTGTTATTCTATCCATCCTATAAATGACCAAGTCACTATATGTGCGTACGTACGACTTACCATCTCCACGTCATGGGGTAGTTTGTTATTCAAACACATCATTTTTTGATGGGTATAATAATGAGTATAACTGATTTAAAATATAAATATAACATGTCAATGATTAAGTATATATGATATTATATCCAATTACATATGATTTCACCATCAATAAAATGATATTGTCGCTCGTGCGTACGTACGGATTACCGTCTCCACGAAATGATGGGATTCATTTCCACGTTCACCATTAAATGATAGTTATAAAAATATATATTATTAATAAGTATGTAATATATGACATAATAATTATATATATATATATCTGTGTGTGTGTGTGTGTGTACTTACATATATCTTATTCACATAATTCCGTTCTATACGATATCAAAACAGAAACAACTTTTATGCGTACGTACGACCTACCGTCCCCATAAACAACGCTTTCCATTTCTTATATAGAACTTTTATACATATTTATATTATATATATATGATACATAAATCATTTTTTATATTTTTAAATTATTAAATCAATATCTAAATGACATGAACAAAAATTAGTAGTTAAAACACGTACGATAAAGAAAACTATTATTACCCAAAATGTTAATTTAACATGAATATTATTATTTAATAAGTAGTATAAAGTCATAAATGAATCATGTATGAAATAATAAATATAAATATGGTTATATTATAATTTAATAACATACTATGGTCGTTATAATGGAGTTTAAACATACCCTCGACCAAAGGAAAGTGCAAGGTAAGGGTTAATTCCTCAATCTCATTATTATCTGAGATTGTTTATGAGCATGTATTTACTAGGAAATATTTATCATCAATGTCCATATTTCATAAAAATGTTTTAAAAAAATTCTATTTTAAGGTTATATGGAAGGTTCTATATAACGATATCATCATTTTAAATGTTTTAATCATTTATCTTTCTTAAATACTTTTTATTAATGTCCATGTTTTCAAAATGATTTTATGGTTTTATATATATGAACATGAATGTTTTCAAATGATCATTATTTTCAAAAGTTATAAAGTGGTATGGGACTCATTGAATGAAAAATATCTTTTAAATTACTTCATTTAAAAATGTGTGTCTTTTAAATGATTTCACAAAATGGGATATTTCTCTCAAAATGTTTTACTCTTCATTTTCAACTATGTCAGTATCCTTTATAGGATATTATTCTTGATTGATATTGATTTATTATAATACAATATTCCAATTTGTATTGAAAGAGTTATGCTATGTTTGATTGTAGATGTTCTATTTTTATACCATTCATGGTTTATGGTTAATGTATTGACATTTCATATACTTGTTTTAATATGAATGTTTATGTGATGTTTCAACTTTTTCATATGAGAAATTTAGTGGATATAGTAAGTTATGGGTGGAGATCCCTATAGCTCCACGATGCATTGGTATGTCTCATTAGACAAACTACTGTCTTATCACAAGGCCTTGACAATTTTTTTGGTAGTCTTAGCACAAGGCCTTGACTATGTGGTAATGATGTCCAGAGTCCGACATTCCCTCATTATGAAATTAGTTATTAGACGTGATTATTCTATTAGTAGAATATCCATGTGCATGTTTATATGGTGATGTTTGGATTAATTTTTCCATATTATGTTCAAGATTATTTTTAAAAATGTTGTTGTTTTTATTACACATCTTGCTTTAAAGGTTTATAGCTTCCGCTAAATTATTTACCCTTATGGAGTATCTGCGATCACCCCTTTCTTATGTTTTGTTTTCCCATGATTCCAAGAACTGTATTATGATTGATATTCAGTGTTAAGCTAAATGGAATAATGGTGTTCTCTAAAAAACTATATATGTTGTACTTTATGTTTGAAATTGTAATATAAAGTTAATGTATGTAATATATTTTCTAAGACAGCTAAACTGATCTGAATTTTTGGACATGATTCCTTGTAATCATGAAAATATATTAAAATAACTCACCAGATATGGGTAACTGGGCTTGGGGTGTTAAAGAAACCCCTTCTCCTCCAAATACTCTAGGTGCCTCATGAGTTCCTACAACTCCGTCATAGCTATCCTATATGGAGGAATGAATACAGAAATAGAACCCTGCACTATCTTGATGAAGAACTCCACTTTTCTCTTAGGATTTGACCTAGATAATTCATTGGGAAAGAAATCCATGATGTGCTCAACCATTAGAGGAAATTCTACCTAACCTAATAAATTATTTTCATTAAACAAACAATCAATTTGGGAAATCATCCTAACCAGAACACAATCTTCAGGTCTAGCTCCACTTACCTAAACATTCCATTCACTATAGTGAGTAAACACTCCACCCTCTGGTGATGTGAAAGTCACCCTCCAGCGGTATAAGTCAATGTCTTCTCAATAAGGTACTAACCAGTACATCCCAAGAAACACGTAAAAACTTGTCTTCTTGAGGAGATAATGATCCCAAGTTAAGTGAAACCCACCAACCATTAGGGGAAACTCAATAAACTGAGTCACATATCACATCCTGATTTCCAATAGTTTATCCTGAATCATAACTCTCTCATAAAAAACAACAATTCTTATGATTTTAACCACTGTTTTAGATATGAAACTATGAAACCCACATGTGTCAGAAAGAGTAGATGAAATAATTGAATCTACTAAGATCATACCTCGGACCAAAGAAATTCTAGGATATGGGTCTTATTGGGTCTATAGAACAACAGATGTTTGGTCTATACCATGGCCCTATGAAAATACCTGACAACCTAGAGATAATCCACCCTAATATCTCTAAGTACTAGGTGTATGTCTACGCCTCCCATGACCACTACTTCCATAGCATGACTAGTCGACACTACTCTAGATCCTATCCTGACATTGATATGAACAAACTACTCTTGAACCTGAATATGAAGCTGACCCACTACTACTCATAGCTGGAGGGAAGGTCCTTCCAAACTACTTCATGTGCCGCATCTTACGAAACTCTCGACACTCGACTGGGTAATGGTCCAACTAATTCTTCATGTGGCCTCACCTTACACATTTATGGAAAACAACCAAGCTTCCTAAACATATAGCCTCACAAGAACTCACAATATATGAATCCTCATAATGACACATCCTGCTATAAGATGTAGACTCGCTGGTGAGAGAAACAACACTCCTCTATTATGTACCCCTTGATTACCTTAGGTTAAACTCTATGATCAGTTCCCAATTCAAAATATATGTGATAAAAGTCAATTAGAACACATTTACCTGAGATTTTATATCATGTTTGAGACCTTTCTCGAAGAATCATTCCCTCAACATCTCATCTGTATGGTATATCAGTGAAAAACACAACAACTTGGCCAGGAGTGTCTAGTATTCCATAACTTTCATTGCCCCCTGATCCAGATGCTTGAAATCACTAGCCCTTTCTTCTCAAAGAGTCACAAGATAAATGTAGTGATCGAAGAATATTTTTCATTCAACCCAACCAAAATTTTGCAGCTTGTCAGTCTTGATCAAAATTTCACACCAATAATTCACCGCTCCATGTTGCATATAAGTTGTGGTCATGACCCAACACATTGGAAGCATCTCCAAATACTCCAAAATCATTATTTTGGTCTCATTAACATATATGAATCCTATTAACTTCCACCCCCTGAAAACATGGGATGGTGCTGCTGCTAGAAGACCCACGTAATCTCAGCCATAGACAAGGAAGGCTGCACTGCTTCCTGGAATGAATTTATATATCTAAAAAATCATTCACATAACTATGCCTCGACACTTGTATCTAAGAAATTCCCGGGAGCCTCGGATGGCACTTATTGTGGATCAACCAATAGCCCATGGTCCACTGTCCTTGATGTACATTCATCGCCTCCCTTACAGCGTACCACTAGAGGTCATAATGGTGGCATTGATCTACGATGCAAAATGCATTCCATAGAAAAGAATAACATCAAATCCCTCAACATAAAATTTTAGGAGATGTAAAATCCTCCGAGAAACCAAGTCAACAAACCAAAGCCTTCTCTTAAAGATGGGACTGTATAAGGAACATCTATTGAACCACTGGAAACTATTCCTCATTCCCACTCAAAATCTAGATCTTGGATAAGTTTCTATCATCAGTTCCGATTACAATTTTCATTTAACATTTATTTATCTAGGAAATTTCACTATGGGTTTAAATTTTCCAAATCATTTTTTACCCAAAACACCTCATGAATCCATAACACATCTCCCATTCATACCATACATATATGAAGTTTATTTATCATTTACATTTTATTTTTCTTCCATACCTGAATTTATAGGGGCCCATACTCCTTATGATTAGAAATACAATGTTAATAATATATCCAATTAACCATAACTATCACAAAAATAGGAACATCTATCACAAAAAATATCACAAAAAATATCATATTATTTCATGAATTGTAACAGAATAAATAATGTGTGTCACCCAACAGTAAAATCAATATTACTGTAACAATAAAAATATTGAAAATCAAAAATCCATTTGAGGAAATTTGGCTTTTCCATGTACATGAGGTAGGTACTCCAAAAGACATTTTATTACCAAATTACATTTCCTTCTTATCACTGTCTATTGTCACAAAATAGTAAGGGGAACTGAAAAACCTCATCTGATACTCCTTTGTAACATCCAGGGCCCTGTTTCCTCCCAATGGTACCCCGAGACCGGTTTTCCACATGGACCCAATCACATCAACCCGAACACTAGATGTTTCTGAATAGTAGCGAGATACTAGGTGAGTTATTGGGGGATAATATGCCCTCATTACTAGAGTATCACTGTAGAAGACAGACATAATAAATAGGGGAAGCGAATAAAGAAGCATTCAACTGAATGAAAGACATGAAAACAATATATAAACTTCTAAAATTGTCTCATATACAATGCTACATATGAAACAAGTTTCATGATAATAGAAAAAATACGATCAAGACTATACATTATAATACAATTATCCCAAAAAGCACAAAATACCAAAAGTGTTTGTAGCATATCAAGCGTTAATATGGTCTTATGACCCCCTTATTAAAATAAACAGTCAACAACTTGTACCAGGGAGCTTACCCCTATCATCATCTACATCCATATAATCTGGTTGGGTCCCCGATGATGATCAAATAGGGTGTGATATAAACATCCCAGTAAGTAACTACCCAGGTTCTATATAGTTCTTATAGTAATAAACAAGTTCTAGAATGTGTAAAAAAATAGTAATGTAAGTGCATATGGCCATTGAATATGTCCACATCCATATGAAATTCAAAACAACCCTCAAGGCTCCCTGCAATAGTGATAACTCCTAACCATGGAGCTATAAGAATATTAAACAAGTCACACGACCATGGCATACATCCATATATACCAAGTAACCCACTTCCACACCGCATTAACAAGTTTAGAATCTCATAGATACGTCGTATAGTGAAGAATATGCCATAAGATCAGGATCTTAGGTGTCATGTACCAAGGAATCCACTTCATAATACTCATCCACAAAGGGTCAGATCCATGGTTCCATGTTCGAGGGAATACCATTAATATGTATAGACCATGAATGGATGAATCCAAGGATCTCGTCCAAGGAATCCACATCGAGTCACATGGTAGTCCCAGTGGAAACATGGTCTATGATCTAGTTGGAGTCCTTGGATCTGGTCTACCAATATTTCTTACATGAGTCTATGAATGCAAAGTCCAGGCTGTAGCAAGGCCTGAGGAATCCTATGAAATCAAGACCCAAGGGGAAGATCCAACCCAAGGAATCCAGTTCCACATTCTAGATCCATGGAGAGAAATCCATGGATTCTATCAAACTTTACATTCAAAATTTCTTACTATTTGAAAAATTAACATTTCATACATATGAGTATACCCACCCATATAACCCACTATATCCCATGACTATACCCACTCAGGTAACTCATTTTCATTTAATCAACCACATGGGTATTCCCACCCATTTATTAACGTCTACCAATAACATTTAATCAAAATAATCATTTTATAACAGGTTATCGCAATTCAAGGAGGTTTTATATCTCAAATGTTAACTATTAAATAACATTAATTTATTAATGGGCTTCCTCAATCTAATAAAGAAAAACCACACATCCCTTGGTTGATTAAAACAAGCTCAAATAGGTTAAACCCATAAGGATCACCCCTTGGGTGACCTTGAATGATGAAACATGTGTCATCACACCTAAATAGAAGCTACGAGAATCTTCACTAGGTTTGACTAATCCAAATACAAGTGAATCATTATAAATGGGGTTGTTCTGGAATGTTCAGTGGGTAAATTATCAACCGAATAACCGAAAATCACCTAACAGACCGAAAGAAAGCATAGACCACATAAAAAGGCTTAGTATTAATGATATTATATTATATACAATCTGGATTCATCCTGGTTTAAGATAGATCTGAATAACGGATGAAGAACATGATATTAGGGAATATGATCCTAAAAACAAATTGTGAGTTCATTGTTATGATGAATTGATAATGGATTAAAAGGAATCAATGATTTACCATTATGTATCCAATGAGACAAACCACAATTGAAATAGAGTTCTGGTGATGAAGAATCCTCGAACCCAAGTCTATGCACCTTTGTGGGCTTTTCCCCGCTCTCCCCATGCGTGTTGAATAATTGTTTTTTGGTTTTAAAAAGTAAATTTGAATTATAGTTAATTAAAAAAAAAAACAAGCACAACTAGATCACATGGTTAACATAAATGGCTCCCTAATCTGTGCGTAAATTGTTCTTAGCTCACTACAACCAAGGGGCACATTGCATAGTTACCATGCATGGTTTGAAAAACAATTTGGTAACCATGAATATGCCTCTGTAAATTATGCCTGAATTGCAGACATGTTTGCATTACCATACGACCGCTATTTCACGGTTTCTCAAACCATGTAGAAGCTACTGCCTCCCCTCATACAAATTCATCTAGTTATGCGATACGCCTAAAACACAGCTAAACCCCGACTCCAGACTCCAAATAATCCCTAGACACCTCCAAAACACACGTGATCAAGATGGGTATATGCATAAGTCCATAACAAACATTAAACCTAAAATTAAGTGGATCCATACCTCATATTAAAAATCATGTTCATACAATAATATTATATAAAATAAACTTGTTTCCATGAATTTCTTAGTCCACAGTGAAGAGAATTTTATTTTAGTTTGTTTTTTCAATGAATTTTTTTATCTATTTTACTGATTCAACATTTTATTTTAGTGAATAGATGTACCCAATTTTAATTTTATTCAACTTTTTAAAATTAATTAGGAATATAATAAAATTATTATTCATTTTTTTCATGTATTTATATAAAATAAATATGATGATAAGCTCTATGGTTTGTGATAGTGAAAACTTTTTTGCCAAGATTCTGTGAAATTTATAATATAAAATGGGTAAATAACATGTATTAAATTATAAAGGAAGTTAGAAAATCCTATCTACATGTTTTAAAAATATTGGATAATAAGAGTTATATATTTCAAATGGGTGAACCATATTGGTGAATGTGGTATTATAGCTCCTAAGTAAGTGATGGAATGATGTAGTACATTAGAGAATAGAGCATCAATTGAGTTAAGGATGGAGTGGTAGAGGAATGGATTGATGTATATTTAATTAAAAGGTAGGTTCCTAAAGAATTGTTTTTGGGGAATGACGATAAAAATTTATACCCTTATTTTTATTATGGTAACTATACTTGATTTATGAATCTATATATATATATATCAGAACCATCACATTGGTTATGTATCCAAATGAATTCTATCATTTAAATGACAATATTTTTTTCTCTAAATGGATTACATTATTTTATATCAATCATTTATACCTAAAAAATTATGTTATATAATATTTTTCCAAATAACCCTTAATTTATAGAATACAAACTCAGGGAGAAATATCTGTTTCTAATCACATATTAGAAAAATTTTTCTAACCAATTTATTGTAATGAGGCTTCATGATGTGATAAAAAACTTGACTATATCTTTTATGATTCTATTTTTTTCGTAACAATATGGGTGGGCGATAATAATTTACATCTAGTTATTTTGAGAGAATTATTTCTAACTATTAAATTTTTGTGATTGATTATAATTACTAAGAGTATTTGAAACTAATTAATTTAAAAATGGTTCCCATATTCTCTAATTAAATAAATAACATAATGGAAATTTTCTTACCAATTCATTTATTATACGAAATAAAAAGGAATAGTCCTATCATGTAAAACGAATCCCAATAATATTATCAAAATTCTTTTTATTTTCAAATTCCATTTATTATTATTTGGAATAAATATAGTGGTAGTTTATAAAAATTACAATGTATAATTTTTTTAGATTGTCCATATATTGTATTATTTCATCATGGTGAGTGGTGTAAAAAAAATATTTATGTATTGACAAATAGGCAGCATATTAAAAATTAAGGTCATTAAATTACTATGTGAGGGAAAAAGTTAAAATAACAGAGTAAATATTACTAACATCAATATTTGAGGGACCTATAAAATAGGATCTATAAAATGTTTTATTATATTTTGAAAATTATTTTGTTTTCATACCATGATTTGTTTTCATATATTGTTTTATTGGACTATGGTAAAAAATATTTGATGTAATTAACTTCAATATTGAAAATATTTAGGGCCATTCAAGACAAATAATAACCCCTTACTGACCATTATAGTATAAAAACATCTTATTCAAATTATTTTTAAATAACAATTAATATCCATTGTGGAAAGTAAATTAATTGGAAAAACTAACTGTTACATTGGAGAAACATTTGACAACTATAGAACAATGTGTAATGTTATTAATTGTGATCAAATATAACTTGGAAAATACATATAGGTTTGATTTTTTTATGAAAATTTGAATATATGGTGATTACAACTGATGAAAAAATGTATACCTTATTTAAAATTGGTAACAATTTTTTTATACAATATGTATAAAATTTGAAAATTGGAACCCGCTTTTCCAAAAAATGAATTAATGATACCAATTTTTGAAAATGATAATATAATAAAAAAAATTGAATTAAAAACAAGAATAAAACATACATTTTATCTGAAACCCAATAGGTACAAAATAAACAATATTCTTGTTATTGAAACAATGAAATGTTTTTTATACTAAAAAACAACATATTTGAAAACAGGTACATGTTTTGGAATACATTTACCAAATTAATCTAGTTTAATATGATAAAAATATATAAATTCTATTTGAAATTTAAAATAGGTAAAAAAAGGAAATACATATATTACCAAAAATAAAATATTCATCTTGAAAATATTTACTAAACTAAAGATAAATACAAAAAATAAAGGACTTCAAATTTACATATTGATATTATTAAATAGTATCAATCAAAATGACATGGAAATATATAATTTATCTAATATATTCATCTACCAAATATGTAGTACATAATTTTTTAATTCATCATGAAATAAGAATTTATAAGTGAAAATAAAGTGTGGCGGGGAACTAGAAGTGTCATGTCCAATTATCCTTAATCATTCAATTAAGCAACATATCTCGAAAAAATGTAATTTTAAAATTTAATCATCCCCATAATTTTTCTGGAAATTGGAAGAAATAAATATATGTTAGGATTTACATATAAGGAAAACCACAGTACATATTTAATAACATGAAACAACTAAAAAATCATATCCTTATACAACATACATTAATTATAAATAGAAGATACGATTAAAAAATAATAGTATGGTAAATACAACTGAAAACCTTAAAAAATATAAAATGTAAAAACTATAGACTATGACATAAGGAATTGAAATCAAAAAACAAAATATTAACCCAAAAAATAATTTCATTCAAGAAAACACTAGACTAATAGATTTCATCCAATAATATAATTCACTATATTTGGTATCTTACAAAAAACAATGATGTGGTTTTCATAAACTATTTTCTTCATGAATGAGGAATCTTGTTTGACATTAATGAAATATTAAAAATCCATTACGATAATGAATTAATATTCCTTGAAAATATGTTTTCCATTTTAATCAATATCCACCTTCTTACGAATAAATTAATTAAAATAATTCATGTCTTGAAAATTTTTAGCTACATGGTCATTCAACATGTTTAACACCATCTCATCATTATTAATTTTCCTATTATTGTTCTTTTTATACATTGATATTAGTTTATGTGATAACCCTTTTCAATTATAGGTTAAATTATATAGATTTATGTAATATTCATCAAACTCATGATCAAAATCACAAATGTATTATACCCTATCAATCCATCCATCAATCACCTTAATAACACCATAGTATGATGTTTTAACTTTTCAAATCTCATGGTCCTCAAATAAGATAAATCTTAATAAAAATTTTTTTATAAACATCTTGTGTCTAAATGTTTAAACATTATTTTTCACCTAAAATATTTAAATAACATTATAAAATTTTTATTTTCAAATTGAAATTAAAATTCACTTACAAACATTTAAAAAATAAATCTCAGTTTATTCAACCCACACATTTTTTTCAATGACATATTACGAAACTAATTACTAAAAACTAAAACCATTATAAATATCATACTAAATGTTGAAGTTTATTTGTAATATCATTTAGAAAATTTGGATTTGATTAAAAGAATTTATTAAATTAAGAAATATAACTTATAATCTGTATTTTTTATTATATCATATATAATGGACTAAATAATTTTTTTTAATAAAACACCATTTTTCAAAATGAAAAACCTGAAAAAAATAATCATATACTCTTTTATATAATTCTAGTTGTGATCATTTTTATTTTAATATTGTGATTCCAAATTTTTGAAATTCATAATATATTTTTTGTAATTAATAAAAAATATGAATAAAATAGGGAATTATATGGGAAACATAGTAAATTAATAAAATTTCCAAAAGAAACAAGTTTTATTATAAAAAATACACAAAAATTACTATACATACAATCATAGGAAAAAAGAAGATATATTATTAGGAATATTTTAACCCACCATACATCATGAAGGTAAATCCATTTTTAAACATTGGTTTCAATCAAATGTTTTAGTGTAATAAAATGTATCCCAGGTGTGTGAAAAAGCTCAGGGTGTGTCTTAGGGGTATGGCACTTGAAGGAAAAAAATGGAAAATGGAAATTTTGAGAAAGATGAATGGTTAACTCAAGGTTAATGTAAACCATGTTCCCAAACAATGCTAACTTGGATGATGTGCATGGTTAAACAAAACTATGCGAGGGGGGTATCCAAAATGGGGGAACATGAATAGTGGTATTACACATTGTTGGTGCTTTGTGGTCAAACCATTTGAGAATACCTAGGTAACAATGTAACCCAACCACTATTAGATTGTCCCTAGGACATTATTTTTTCAGGGATTGTAAAAACATGAGAAAAAAGTCTTCCCATTAAAAGTAATGAAATGTGGAGTTTTTTCATCTTTGGATTTTTATATTCGCACCCAATTTCCCCATTTATCCAACCTCTAGCCCTTGTGATGATGAAAAACCCCTAGGAGCTCACAAGGATCAATCTCACTCATTTATAGGCTTTTTTTAGCATCTTTAGTTGTTGATCAAAGCTTTGGGTAAGTCAATTCTTCCTCTTTTTTCACTTTTCCAAATTTGGAATTGTATATTGGGTTATCTTTTTATGAATCCCTAAATACATATCTTTTTTGTTGATTTTATGTTTAAGCTTCAAGGGGAGCTTAAATCTAGATATAAGGCTATAGTTAAAAGTGTTTTCATCAATACATTCAAGGTAGGTGGTATACAAATTATATAGCATAGTTGTTGGATTGATTTTTGAATGTTTCATTGTGTTCATGGATATTTATTGTTGTGATTTTATTTCATTAGGTTATATATGGTAAAATGGGAATCTAAATGATGTATATAACCACTTTTGATCCTCGTGGGAAGTATTAAGGATGATTTCACTGATTTAAGTCCACCCATGGGGTGAGCTACCTTACCAAACCTAGAAATTTTTATGGTTAAATGTATATTTGACGTGTGTTAACGTAGATACCATGGTGAACATGTTAATATGGTTGGTTGAGAAGAAAATAGAATAATTATAGTAATTTATACAATTGATAATGACATAAGGGTTAATTTTACATGACGTGAAAATAAGTTAATTAGGTTTATTGAGATTGTGAAAAATGGAATATGAATTCTGTTAAAATTACCTAAGAGGGTTAGTACCTATGAAATGGTAAATTTTTTAATGGGTAATAGCTTAGGAATTGAGTAACACATTAAATGGTTTTTCATAATAGAATTATTGAATATAGATAAAGGATTGGGGATAAGGAATGATAAATTTTTTAAATGGGATATATAATGTAAAAGGGAAATCTGATATTGGGATATGTAACAATATTAATTATCATGATGATCGTTATGGTTTTTTATTGTATGTATATTTTTTTGAGTAGGATTTGTGATTGTGTATATGTGTAGTGATTGGATAAATAAGCTTGTGAACCTAGCTTCGTAGTGTGGGGTATTTACTTGAGGATATAAGCCCATGGTTCAAGGTAGACAGAGTCTCTAAACTACCCCAAAAATGAAGGGGTTTGCAAAGGGGACATTGGATATATTCCCCTAATGGTTACATTTGATGAGACCAACCGTACTAAGGCTTCTAGGTGGTTGTAATATATTTTGTGTTATGTGTTCACCCTAGTTAGATAGGGACTTGATTTATTCTCTTATTTATAGTGATTGGATGCCTTAGAACCTTGTGTAAATAATTAAATGCCTAACCCATGTAACCCATGGTGAAAATGGTTTATGTAATTAATTTCATAGAAGTGATGATGTTTGTATAATGATATAAATTGGTAAGTATGTATTGTTAACTACCAATGATAGAGTTTCCTGGAGGTTTACCGGGTCAAAAATTTTGTACTTTAATGTACTATTTATTATATTGAATATTTTTTAGACCCCAATGGTGGTCTCCTATTGAATTGTACTCACACCCTACTCATGCTACCTTTGGGTACCCGAGTATACATCATTGTTTCATATTATGATAATGGAAAAATCATGGTTCTAGTTTAGTAACCCAACATTTTATATATTAACATTTCATAACATTTTTGTAATACCTAAAAACATTATACAAACAGAAAACCAAAGACTACACTAGTCTCATGCCATTGAAAACATGACATTAACATTGGTACATTAGTGAGATACATTATCTCCCACTAAGTTATTAATGGAAATAACCCTTCTTACACACATAATACATAATAAATATCATCATAAGATGGGGAAGGAAACAAAATATTTTGTTATCATAAATGCTCAGTAAGGGTAAACAAGTGATACATGTAATCATAAACATGAGCATAGGGGAATGGGAAAGTGAACATGAAAATAAAAGATCATATCATGTATATCAAATATAAATAATTGGAATCATGGAATAAATATTGGATGTTCATAAGAGATGAATTACCATGAAATAAACAACATTATCATTGAACTCATAATATAGGAATAAACATGGAATTATGGAAAAAATGTAATCATATAATATAATTTCTATAGTAGCCAAGTAATCACTACCAAAACCATCTTATCTGTAAGGGTTCACTCCCCATACCATATTGTTAGTCACTGTTCTCTCCCATGGAAATCATAGTATCATGAGTTCACCCCTTACACAATCATGGTTTTCATTGTTCTCTCCTCTGGCCATCTTAGTAGTTGAGGATCACACCTAAGACCATATTAGTCAATCTCATGAGATATAAATCATTACCCAATGCATTTTAGGAGATATAGGCCCCCCATCTCATAATGAAATTATATATACATGTCTCACAAGATCACTAAAATAAATTGCATAACCCATTAAATGAAATTGGTATAAAAAACCAAAATTATATCATAACCAATAAAAAATACAGATACTTCATAATAATTTCAACCAAATCATAAACAATGAAAAAAGGTGAGTATTAAAACCATATTACCTATGAAAGAAAAACATCTTTTATAAACATCATTCCCTCAAAATATAAATCATTAATTACAATAATATAATGGGAAACATTGAATCATTTCCCCTAATATACATGAGAAACACCAATTTATTTTATCTTATATGGGAAGTAATTTTGAGACATCCTTTAAATACATTTCATAAGGAAAATATCCTTTCTGCATTGAAAATTAATTTTTCAAAAAAATAAATATTTGATTATCTATTTATTGGAAAAAATATTTTCATTCATTTAAACAAATATTTTAAAACCAATTTTTTTTTTGTAATCATGTTTAGATTATGTTTTATATTTTTGGAAACATGGTTCTTCAAATAAAATAGACTTCCGATAGAAGAGAGAGATACATTCATATTTTTGTTAATAAAATTATTAATCATCTCATGTACCAATGAGTGAAAAAATGGTACCAAAACATTGATATGTCATTAATAAATGGATGATAATAAAACTCATGAGTATTCTTGAGATATATATCATAATATTTCATCAATAAATTAATAGTCATAAAAACATTTCAAAAGAAATTAGATTATTTCAACGTAGACTTACACCATGGTAACATTAAACCATATTAAACATGTAATAAAATTAAATTACATGAAGATTTAATTATAATAAAAATAATAAAATTTATGATATATAATTTCAATGTAATTATATAAACCTCATGGAAATATATGGGTGCATAACATGTCATCCGTCTCAAAGAAGTCATATTGAGAAACAATTTCTATAATGATTTGGAAAATTTTGAAAAATAACCCCATGAATGAAAGATAATAATATGGATATTTTAATAACAATAAATTATTTTATAATGACAATATAATTAAACCATGGGCAATATACACACCACAAAAAAGTAATAGTTGGTGAATAAAGAATGTGTCTCATGAAAATAAAATGTTTTATGGAATTACCTTACCTTATGTGTTGACACTATTTACCCTTGTGAAAATCTATTTTATAATAATTATTAGTTTATTTTACTTATTTTAATTAATAATAATTTTATATCTAATTGAATATTTGGTTTTCTTGTTTATTTATATTACCTTCGTGTTAACATTTATATGTTCTGTTTTCACTTGGGGTAATATCTTCTTTGTTATTCGTATGCATTTTAAATTGTTATATCATTGATCCATATAATTAAGTAATTATTTATAAATATTAAAATATTTTATTAATATATATTCAATTAATTTTAGATATTTTATAATAATTAATTTAATATTGAAGTATGAAATGGAATTCACCATTCATGGAGATGGTAGTCTGTACATATCCAGGAACATTGTTTTCGTTTTATTGTCGTACTAGAAGAAAGATAATAAAATAATCCTAGGTTTCTATATATATGTATATATGTAATTATTATATTTCAATATATAATATCATATATATCATATAATTTCACTAAAAAAGTCCTTAATACATTCATTGTAGTGTGTGAATGAATCAAATTGCATTGAGGGGGTGGTCGTCCACACTTCCTGAAACGAAATTATCGTATTTACACTAAATGGAATGTATAAGGATATGTGTTATAAAATGATTAAATAAGTATATTTACATAGTAAATATAATATATAAAATATATAAATAGATTTTCCATTCTAATTTCTACCATGAGAGGAGGTAATGGGAAAATGAACAATCATCATTTCGTGAGGCGGTAGTTTTTTGTAGATGTACATTGTACGTTCATTACCCATTATATAAAAGTATGTTTATGTGTATGTAGAAAAATTATAATAAAAAATAATAGTATGTTGAGGATACTGATATTTTTATAAATTCATTGAATAAAAATTGTTCAGGGGTGGAGATTGGAAATAAAATAAAAGAACACGAGGAAGAATATTACCTCTTATATTGGTAACTCCTTTTTGTTTAAACAAAAAGGATTCATTGAATTTATTTATTCTCATGGGAATAATTATGTTATTAGGGGACATATTTTTTGTATCTATTTTTGAAGATAATGGTTGATCCAATTTGTATTTATAGGTTTTATTATATTGGAGGATATTAGGCCATTTTATATTTGAGGAGGAGTTCCACGCTGGTAAATTATGGGAAAAGGATTTCAACCCATGTTTTTACATGTAAATTGGATACTATAATGATCTACTGTAGAGCCAAGTGATGATATGGTCATAATATTTCCATTAAATGTATTTTGGACAAGTTTATAGGCCATTTGGTCCCTTAATATTAATGTTTAGTCCCTTATTGAGCTTAATTATACCTTAGTCATTATGATCAATTTTAATTACATTCACTAATATTTTTGAAAAAAATTAAGTTAACCATATTATAAATTATTAAAGTTGGTTATTACAAATTTTTAATCCATTTTTTAATTTCTATTAACATAAGAAGAATAAATTAAATAAAATTAAATCAGTCTGACATGATTACACTGTGGGGTTTTAATGTAAAAATATCAAAAATATTTCTATGTTTTATACTAAATTCCAAAGTGAAACTAATTATAATGAACAAAATTTTATTAATTGATATTATTATGATATAATTATAAATTTTAACCAATTTAAAATATATTGTAAACTTATATACAAATTAGGAAAAAATGAATTTCTAATTTAAAATCCTTTATTTTTCACTATTCATCCAAATATGATATTTCTCAAAAAAATCCAAAAAAAATAACCCTGAGCTAATATTTAAATTATAAATTCAAAAATTACATTTATTTTATCATATTAAATTTCTAAATGTGTCTAAGATTAATTTATTTATTTTTCATTGAAGAGTACAAAAATGTTTCAATTTAAAAAATACTATTTCTATACAAATAAATAATTTACCAAAAATTATATATTTTGTTATAAATATAATTTATTTATAAAAAAATTATAAAAAATATTTTAAATTTACTTATTAATGTTAATATTATTAATTTTAACAACTAGATTATAGTAATATCATTTACATAATTATAATAAATTGATATTTCATAGATACTCTTATTTGCGTGTAACATGCACCAATTCAGTGTTACATGTAATGTACGCCAATTCGGTGCCACATGGGAAGAATTTCTTACTTGTTTCAATGAATGATATCAATGAAAATTTAATTTATTTGAAAGAAAGGTTTATAAAAACCCAGGGTGTTACATTCTCCCCCTTCAAATGAATGTTACCCTAAAAAACCATCATGTGGGTAAAAAATTGACAATACGTCCAAGTAATCATATCCTAATGTTCCTATGTATCTTCATCTTATTGGTAATATATCCACAAAACATGAACATGTTAGTGGTATTGTTTGGTAAACCTATATTTGGTTGGAAACTAATTTCAACTATATATTCATCTTAAAAAAGGTCCTTTTCTAGTAGTATGACCTATGAGTTTTGTACATATGTAGGGTAAGGTATATACATACTCAAGATAGATACATGGAACACATCATTGAATATTGTCATATTTTGAGGATGTTCCAAGTGATAGGCTACCATCGTGATTTGATCACGAATCTCAATGCTATTGATATAAAATGATCATTGTTTCTATATCATTATGAACTTCATAACATTATTCCATGGAGAGATTCATAGAAAAACATTTTTAACATAATATAATTCTCTATCACACCATCAGTTATCTACATAATTTTTCCCAACCATTTGATACCTTCATATGATGTTGAATGTTTATAACCTTCTTGTCTGTTTCATGAGCGATCTCAGGACTTAATTGATTTATTTCACCAAAACAATCCAATAATATTATAGATTAACATTTCATCACCTATATAGATTCATATTGTGGCATATTAATTCATGAGTGAACGATATTATTTTAAAAAAACTCATTTAGTGGATGATTTTTATTCCAACAGCCTCTAAAACCGGAGAACAAGATCTCAACATATCCTTTAGGGTTTGAAGTATTTATTTTGACTATACATCTATCTGAGGATGATAAGTAGTGTTGAAACTAAATTATTCATCATGTTATTATTGAATTCTTCACCTGAACATATAGGTAAACCTCTTATCCCCATATGATACAATTATATTTGGCACTCCAAGAAACCTTACCACTACCTAAATGTAGTTAATTGAAATATGATCTAGATTGAATTTTTCGCTGATACTGATAAAGCGTGTTGAATTAATAACGTGATTGAATACTAACCATATATATTTAAATCTTTTATAGGTTTTGGGTTTTCCAATGAAAAAAATACATAGTTATTTCCCCCCATTTTCATTTTAGTATGGGTAATGGATGATACATTCCCTTTGACATATTCCTTTTAACCTTTTCTTGTTAGAATAACATGAATCAAGATACTAAATCTGTGATATATCTCTTCCTTCCATCCAACCAGAAGTATCTATTAAATTCCCTATACATCACTGTAATTCCTTGTTGAATAGAGAATGAATAATTATAAGCTTTCAATAATATCTCATTCTTCAAATCCAGTATGGAATGAGAACATACATGGCTACTGAACTTTATCATTCTATCATGATCAAGGTTAAACTCAGGAACATTTCTAACATTCTCTTATAGCTCTGCATCTTATTTTTAAACCTCCATAATATTCACTTGGATAGACGGTTGAATATTCATTAGAGGGAAAAAATTCCCTTTCCTTTATGATTTCCAGCGTCATCTTTTAAAAAAGAAAGAAATATTGGATGTTTTGTGATCTTCATCCTAGATTACCTAGCATGATAATTTTTACTCAAATCATCGACCACAATGTTTTCATTCTTCAGGTTGTAATATATTGATCAGTCATAATAATTTATCATGTCTAACCATTTTATTTAGTTCAAGTCGAACTCCTTCTTTGTGAATATATATTTCAGACTTTTATGATCAGTAAACATATCATAGTTTTCTCCATAATGATAATGCCTCTATATATTTAAATAAATAATAAATGTTACTAACTCTAAATGATGTGTTGGGTAACTTTTCTCAAGATTTATAAAATATCATGATGCATAAGTGATTCCCATTTTATTCTTCAAAGGAAAACATTTCAATACCTTATTGTATGAATCCCTATAAATTAGAAAACCTTCTTCATTAAAGGGTAATGTAAGAACATGTGTGTTGACTATAACAAGCCAACTATTTATTAAACACTTTAATATCACTTATGATATAAACATTCAATTAAAAAAACTCCACAAATCATGATTTATAGTGTCTTGGTATATTAGGAACATTACCTAACAACATAAAACATAAAATACAACGTTTTTATTGAAATATTCATTTACATGACAATTCATTCCTTCATACAGAATAGTACATGGGATAACCTGAGGACATACATAAGAAATGGGGTGAAATATCAAGCCCATTAAGAGAGTAAACAAGGAATAACATGGAGAATACAATACATGTTAGGAAATAGGCATATCAAGGTATCATATGAGAAACATGAACATAAAGGTTGGATATAGGATGATTAGCATAACATGGAAATGTAGAAACATGATACGCCATTATATTACTATTAGACAATGCTCATTTGACATGGAATAGTATGAATAAACCCTTATTACACATGAATTAACAAGATTAAACCCTCATTTAACATGGAGTATCTCTATACTAAACATTACCCAATGCATTGGAGAACTATTAAGGCACACCCTTCTTAATCATTTCAATCTCATGCTTATGTGTGCCACATAGATCGTATATCAAGGATTCATCCAACATCATCATTTATTCCACATTCAAATAATGTTGAATACATACTATACTATACCATTAAACATTAATATGTGCATAATGTTGAATACACTTTATATAGAAAATGTAATGGTATTCAGTACACGATGATTTTTGATTGCAAAATTATAGTGCAATTTTGGCAACATAATAATTTCATATAGAAATTCATAAATTAGATTGATGATACAGAAAGTGGAATATCATCATTTATACATGAAATATAAAATATGGGTACCATGTTACAAAATATCCCAATATATGAAATGGAATTTAGATACATAACATAGAAGAAATTCTTGAATGGAAATATGAAGAGAAAAATATGTTACAGAATTTTGGCATGGTAACGGGTGTACACAAAAGTCATTAATGATATAGAAAGGGGTTTCAAATCATTAAAACATAAGAATGGTTGTGTGGGGGAGGTTTTAAATCTTACCACAACATTTTTAATTGAAAATTATATGGTATAACAACATAAAAATCTAGGATAAAAATAAGAAAGGTTGGAAAATAAGGATCCCATACTTGAGTATGTGATTTCAAAAGCACGAATAGGGGCTTTGTGAGATCCTGGGGTTCTTTGAGAGGATTATAGAGATGGGAGGGTAGACTATGGACAGTATTCAAGAGTTTTGATTGAAGATAAGTGGGATTTTTTGTGGGTTTATATATGAAATGAGTGGTGAATTCCTTAATATTTCACAAACATAGATTTTAGAATCCATATAATTAAATATTCAAAACCATAAACATTACTATAGTTTTTTCATATGATTTTTAACATCATGGAGTGGAAAAAATTATTTTATAAGGCCAAAGGCCAAATATATTAAAATATTTGCCTTTATCATAGAGAGGTGAGTCACATTATTAATGAAATGAATTTAAAATCATAAAGTATATGATACATTTTGGAGGATTCACTAAGGCTTAATAAAATAAGTAATAATTATTAAACATTTGAATGTCTCATTAAATTATAAAAAATTCACCATTTGATAATTTCAACATCCTTATTCAAAAAATAATATTAATTTTTTTCTAAATATGTGAATTTTCACTTTTAAAAAGAAAACCTAAATTTATTGAAAATTTACAGGTTTTGACCAAACCAGTTTTCAATCCTTGATAAAAATTACATTTGACTTCATAAAAGATATATAATAATTTATTATTCATAAAAATAATCTTATAATAATGTTTTATTAATATATATTTTATTTCAAAAATTCATTACTTCCATAAAAAATTCCTTATAAATAAAATTTTTGTTTTATCGTTTGAAAAAATATAACCCTTATCAAACTGATTACCTAATAATTTACATATATGGAACTGATATAATAATAATTTATAAGAATTATTTGTATAATATTATTAATAAAAACATTAGTTTAGTACGATAATGTATATATTTCCAAAAAGTACCATTTTTACCCAAAGAGTCTATTTTTCAAAGTCAACAATTTTTATGAAAGACTATAATCATAATCGAATTGATGGAATACAGATTTTATTTAAAAAAATTGATTACACAATAACTAATAATTTATTACATAACCCCTTATAACACACACATAAAACCTAATGGCACGGTGTGTGATGGTGGAAAACTCTTGGGGAGACTCAGATAATATCGCCCGAGTGGTAATCACTGTTAATATTCACTTCTCCCATAGATGATTCTTTTCATGATTTAAATGTTGATGTTCAGCATGTGAATGGTCATGTGTGAATCCCATTGACTCTACCTCCTTTCAGAGATCTAACCAATGAGCATCATATGAATCAAGTGTACTATATGAGTCCATCATCTCTTTTTTATGTGTCGAACTTATTCTTTTTAAAACCCATAAATTTATATCTTTTTTTGATATCACAGTTCAATGACTACATTATCAATGATAATAATACTTAACTTTCATTTAAACCCAATACAAAAATATTATATGTGTTTTCTATTAGACATTATAAGAAATGTAATTTTATTCATAAATGATCGGGCCATTACGATGACTAAACTTCTCTTTAGTTCCATGAAATTTTTCTCACATTCATCTGTCCAGAGGAATATGGCACCCTTCAAAGTTATATTTTTGAAATGATTTGATAGTCATGAGAAATTATCTACAAAAATTTGAGAATATCCATCTAAACCAAGAAATCTATAGATATCATTCACCATGGTTTGTTTGGGGATTCATTAAATAGCCTACATCATTGATGGATCTACTTCAATAGCATCTCATCAAATTATGGGACCCGACAATGAATCCTTTTGCAGCCAAAATTCAAACTTTGTAAATTTTTCATATAGAATCTCCATCCTTAGGGTCTTTATTACAATGATCAAGTGATGTTAATGGTCTTCCTTTTTCTTATAATAGATTATAATATCATGTATAAAGACTACCAAGAACCAGTCAAGGTGATATCTAAAGATGTTATTCATAAAATCCCTGAAGATAGACTGGGAATTAACAACACCAAAAGGCAAAACTATAAATTAATAATAATAATACCATGTTTGAAATGTAGTATTTGGAATTTATTCTTTATATTACCTTAATTAAGGATATACAAAATGAAGGAAAATATTGGAAATGTATATAGCTCTGCACAATTGATCAAAAAAATCATCATTATAATGATATGATACTTGTTATTGATTGTGATTTTGTTCAAATCCCAATAATAAATTCTGAGTTTCATGGATCAATATTTTATTTAGAAAAAAGATCATGTGAACCCCAATGTGACACACTTGGTTGAATTAATCAATTTTCAAGGGTTTCATGGAGTTTGTTCTTTTAAACCAGAAACTTTGTTAGGACTATTCAATAATGAATCTTTGAAATTTGTATAGAACCATGTATGAGTTCTATTTATAAATAAACTTTGGGATTGGGTTGAATTACAAGTAACTCTTTATAAAACACATCCACATATTCTTGAACTATTTATATATCATTGATGTAACTATTCTCCCCAAACCATTTGAGATAAAAATCCCATTTGAATGCGAATTAATAGTCAAACACTGGATGTAATATCTATAGGAAGGCAATCCCTTGAATCACCTTGATGGATGATCATTGGAGGGTCTAATAAATCAAATTTAACGTCCCTTCCTTGACAATCGATGTGGGCCAATTACAGATAATGAAAATCCTACCCCAATATAACACCAAACACAAACAATTGAAGAATAACATGATTTTTTTGGAAACAAACATCCACAAAATTCAACAAGAGAGGAATCATAGACATTGAATAACATAATCATACCATTAAGAGTTTTCAATCCTAATTCCACATCTAATAATTTTCAAGGGATCATAACACCCTTATATATTAATTATATTTGAATGAGTTGGTAGATCCATAATCAAATAAGACATTATTTGTTTGAGATTGGATGGTATGTGAAACTTTCACCACTTCATTATTTGCCCCCTCATCAAAAAAATTTATTGCATGAGATTTACCCTTTTCCATAGTATAATAGGTCACTAATGTCATTTATCATCACAAGACATTGGGTTTGGGTAGTGGTTAGCATAATTATCAATCTATAAAAACTTGCAGCACTGAATTATGGGAGGTTCATTTTGTGACTCTGTTATTCTAGTTGCACTATTAGCTAACTTCTTCCTGTAACATCAGAAATAAAATTAATAGTGTCCTTATATTCCAAAATTAAAATATTTATTATACGCCTTAATGAAATTTATTCAATAATTCTTCCCACACATAGTGCATTAATGAATGATTATCTTTATCTCTTCAAGGCTTTTAAATTTTCCTTTAAAGTCCATCTCTATTTTACAGTTAAAACCATGATATTGATACATAACTACAACATCAATTTCATACATGATTTAACAACACATATTTTATTCATAGATACTGTAGTCTCATATGGACCATGAACATATGATAATTTTTATTAAGCCACTAATGTTCCTATCAACCTTACATTCATGTTAGATGATTATTCCTAAAGAATACCTCTACAGTCTGACGAAAGCATCCTCATAGGTACAAACAGATTCATGATCCCTTTGCTTCATCTCAAGAAAATCATTCTATATATTTTTAAAAACAATCTGATTAATACATTTATATTAAATAAGTTCTTAAACTCTTCTTAATCAATGGAATCATTCTCATCTTGTAGTCTTGTATTCTATGTTAACATCCACCCCTATCTTCTTCAACTTCTAACAAATGAATGCTAAAAATGACATTGTCATTTCCAAACACGAGATAGAATGGAATATTAATTCAATAGTACAAATGCGTTTTTCAATAACAAGTGGATCATAAGACCCTCTAAATAAAGGTGGACATTTCCACATGAAAGACTTAAAAATTATTTTTCTCTCCTTTTCACATTTGGAAGTCTAACATGATTCAAAATATAAGAAAGATATGTGACAATAGAAAAACGATTTTACATTTCATCTTCCACAAAATTTAATTTCAATGAAGGAAAATCATTTCATTGCTCATCGAGATAACTATTAATGCAGTTCATTCAGGTTCCAACCATGGGCCAAAACCAAACTCATAGAGTAAGAAAATAATATCATAATAAGGAATCACATAATCATGAAGAGTCAATTCTATATGATGTATAAATTATGACACATACTATAATCTATGACACCATAGGTTTATCCTAGGTTATTCATAGATATCGTTTATTTAAATACTTTATGGTGGTTTGAAAAGTGTTTGTTACTTAAAAAAGAGTGTCATGGAATATCAAACTAGGTGTGAAGTATGTCATATTTTCATGTACCAGAATACCCCAAGAGAGAGAAAGAATATATTCTCAGAGTTATTACTTCTATGTACATCTATTCTAGAGCCAAATACACATGAAGTATCTAGAGAGTAATTTACTTTTAGGAAACATGTTATTCTATTGTTTACCAAAATTCATGTAAATTTTATTTTACTTTTAATTATCCTTATACATATCCACATACATGTCCTTATGTGTTCGCACCCAGGTTTTATAATCCTAGATTCCAAAAGGTTTAGTAATACTTTAATTAAATACCAAATACAGTAACCCTGTCTTTTTATACATTAACATTATCTAGATTTTTTGGAATACATAAAACATTATTCAAACAGACACCTAAAGACTGTACTTGTCAAGTTCCTTTGGAAACATAGAAACAAGAAAATTGGTACATATATTAGGAAAATAATCTCCCAATAGGTTTTTCTTGACTAGAAACTCACTTAGACACATCATATATATACATATCATCAAAACCGTGGGAATACAAAAAAATGGTTGATCCCATATTATCAGTATGGTTAAATAAATGATACATGTATGCATTAACATGAGAATATGGGTATAAAAATGTGATCATAAAATATAGGATCATAAAATTCATATCAAATATCATAAATAGGAAGAATTGGATTAATATTGGATGTTCATAAGAAATGAATCATAAGGAAATAATGAACACAATCATTAATGAATAACATTGAAATAAAACATAGAATAATGGAAAACATGTAAGAATGTCATATTATTTACATAGAATCCAAGACCTCATTTCAACATGAATATTAGTAGTATAGTTTCACTCCCCATACCATATTTGTTTTCATGGCTCACTCTCATGGCCATCTTAGTAGCATGATTTTACTCCTCATACCATCTTAGTATTCATGGTTCACTCCCATTACCATCTTAGTAGTCAAGGTTCACTCCCACGACCATATTAGTCTATCTCATAGGATATAAATCATTACCCAATGAATTAGAGGGAGATATAGGTACCACCCATCTAATAATGAAATCATGAATTCATGTTGCACATGATCATTTGAAATAATATTATAACACCTGAAATGAAGTGGGTATCATAAGAAAATAATCATATCCAAACCATTGAATAAATATACATGTTTCATAATCTGTTTAACAAAAAATCATTAAAATAAGTTGGTTAAAAAATCATATAACATATGAATGTGAAATGGGATTCATACACATCATTCTATCAAGAAATAAACAATTCATGAAGATAATATGAATGGAAGAATTGAATATTTTTCCCAAAATGTAATCAGTAAAAACAATTGATGTCATCTAAGATGGGAAAAAATTTAGAGACATAATTTAATAATATTACTTGAGGAAAATATCCTTTATGTATAAAAAAATATTTTTAAAATTAAATAAATTATTTAATAAATATTTTATGGAAAGGATAATTGAAATTTTTTAAGTTAATCCTTGAAAACTATAAAACATATTTGAAATCCTTTTCCATTGAAAACAAAATTTAAATCGTTTTTTTAAATGATGGTTTTTGAAATAAAACAAATTATTGGCTGAGGAGATATATATAGTACAAAAAATTAAAAAACATTTGACTTATACTATTTAGTATAAAATAGTTGAAATGTGATACTAATACATAGATATATATTGAAAAAAACTAAAAAGAATAAAACTCATAATATTTCATGGTAGATGTATCATAAGATTTAATCAATGGGATCACAATCACAAAAAATCAAGAGAATCAATGAGATTGTTTCAATAAATTATTATCAATTATTAACTTTAAAACATACTCCCCATTTAATAAAATGAAATTAAATGAATATTTAAATATCATTAAAATAATTTGATTCAATATATAACATTTCAAAGGCAGTATCTAAACCCCGTTGAAAAATATGGGTGGATAACATGACATGTGTCTCAAAGACAAAAAATTTAGACATAATTACTTTACAAATTTGGTAAATTTTTAAAACAAAAATACCATGAATGAGAGATCCTAAAATTTATCTGTAAATAAAAAAAAATATAATTATAAGCATCATATAAATATTAGAAGAGAAATATAAAGACTGTAAAAAAGGAATCAATAGTGAATAAAGCATATATCTCATGGAAATAAAAATGTTACATTAAATTCTGTTACCTTAAGTCTTGAAAGTATTCATACTTTTAAAAAACTCATGTATAATAATTTTAATTTTTTATAAATCATATAAAAACGATTATTTTTATATATAATACCATATATTGGTTGATTATTACATTATATTACCCGCTTGTTAATAATTCAATTTAATCGATTCACATAAGGCAATATCCACTTTATTATTCACATTTTTCTTAATTGTTATATATTTGGTACTCATAAATATATAATGATTTTCAGAATGTATAACATGATATAAATATAAATAATATTAGTTATATGTGTATTATAATTATATATTTAATATAGAATTATGCACCATTCATGGAGACAGTAGGTTTTATGTACGCATGAATGTTGTTTCCAATTTATTATCGTATTGGATGAAAGAGGGTAAATGATATATATGTATATAAATGTGTGTATATATTATTATTTTTTGTAGAATTATTATAAAATATATATTATATAAGTTCATTAATCACATCATTAATACATAAATGTAGTGTTTGAATGAATCACATCACTTTGATGGGGAGGTAGTCCACACTTCCCTAAACAAAATCATCATATTTATAGAAAATAGAACGTATAAGGTTATGTGTTTTAAAAAGATTAAAAAATACTAAAGGCTTATTAAATATATTATATAACATATATAAACATATTTTTCCTCATAATTTTGGCCATGGGAGGTGGTAATGGATAAAAATGAATAATCATCGTTTGGTGAGGTTATAGTTCGCCTTACAAGTAAACAATATATTATTTACCCATTAGTTAAAAGTGTGTATAAGTGTAGTTAGAAAAAATATAATTAAATCATACTATTTTTTTATAATAATTTGATTATATAATAACAAAATAATAGGAGTTCTGGGGTGGATAATTGAAATAAAATAAAATAACTTGAGGATGAATGTAACATCTTATTTAGGTAAATCCTTTTGGTTTTAACCAAAGGGGTTCATTAGATATATTTCTTACCATATGTAGCCTAATGGGATTTTGGGAGAGGTTTAGAGAATCTATTTTACTATTTCATGGTTGATCCAATAATGGTTGAATGTTTTGATGATGTGGGAGGGTATGATACCTCTTTATATTAAAGGAGTGGCGTACTTTTTAAATTTTGGAAAAAATAATTAATCCCATATTATTCCTATGGAATTTGGATCCAATAATGGGTAAAAGTAGATAAATATGTTAATTAGTTCATAATAGTGCCAGGAAATGTATTTTTGAATCTTTTCTAGGTCATTTGGGCCCTTAAGATTATTTGTTTGTCCCATATTAAGCATAATTTTTTTATAATCATCGTAATTAAGTTTAATTACATTCCCTAATATTTTTGAAAAAAATAATTCCACCTTAATTGACATAAAATATTATTCTTATTTGAAATATGGAATCCATTTTTCAAAATTCAAATTTCATAAGTGGTATAAATTAATTTAAATTTAATCATGTTGATGGGACAACATTGGTTGTTTTAATGTAAAATTTTCCAAATGATTGCTATGTTTTTATACGCGATTCCAAAGTGAAGTTGATTATAATGACCAAAAAATTATTCATCTATAATTATATGGTCTAATTGATCATTGAAACCCATATTAAAAATATTTTACCCAAATGAAAAAATTAGATGATAAAATAGTTTTGAGTTAAAATCTGTTATTTTTCAATTTTCATCCCAAAGTGGTGTTTCTTAGAAAAAATCCAAAACATTAACCTTGATATATTTTCACCATTATAAATTAAAAAATAAAGTTTATTTTATCAAATTAAATTTTAAATTTTTCTAAAATTAATTTTATTTTTTATCACATCAGGATATGAAAAGGAGTTCATTTTTGAAAATAATATTTTTACACATATAACGAATTCACCAAAACATTTATCATTCATTATCAATATGATTTATTTATAAAAAAATATTATTCCAAATATTTTAAAATGGGTCATTACTATTCATATTACTGTGTTTAATGATTATGTTATAATTATCTAATTTAAATAATTATAAGAAAAAATATGTTTCCTAGAAAGTCAGTTTTGCATGAAACATTAACTATGTCGTAGTTGTGTTGTAACTACACCAACTAGGTTACATATTAGTGGAATGTTTTACTTATTTATATGTCAATAGTCAAATAATATTTAATTTATATGATAAAAAAATCCATAAAAGTTGGGTTGTTACTACTAGAGAGTTTAGTTCGGATAACGGTATGCATGGATGTGGATCTGGACATGCTGTCAGGACCCATTTTGGGGATTAAACTATTTGAATTTATTTTGTATTTACATAAATTTCCTCACTATTATTGGTAAATGGAATTGTTATTGTTGGTTTTGGTTTGTAACATGATCTAGAGATGCTTATCTATGCATGATTATTGGTTATCACTTATTTTTTCCACTATTTAGGTTCTTTTCATTTGTGGATTACTATGATAAAGAGGCTATAATATCCCCATGATACTTATTATAACCTCTCTACTGGTCATCAACCTCTAGAATACAGGGATGAATGCTTCGGGTTATACAGAGACTCGGATCAGAGCACCGGCTTAGTGAGTTCCTCCTCGGGGATGTTACATAGTGGTATCAGAACAAGTTATTTTTTATTGTCTTATTATATGGGAATGAATATAGTAGAATATTATGTGTTAGTTATTGTAAATTAGCTTGATCATGGCAGTATCTGACCCATTTATAGAGGAAAACACAGGTACCCATAGTGGGAATTTTTGTTCATCTTATGTATTGTTATAGTTTATTGATCTTTCACCATTGTGTGATGAACTTATTGTGTGAGGTGATTATATGGTGATATTTTAAATGTGGATTTAATGATAAGAATATGTCAAATCATTCATCATTATAAGATCCTATGAATATATAGGTCATGCATCCTGGGAGGCACACACTGGCTAGGTGTGTGATATATGAAAGGTGCAATCCATTTTACCTTCTTGATAAATTTAAAGAATATGGGTTCAAATAAGAATGATGAAAATGTGTAAAATGGATGGACTGTTGGATAATAGTTAAATAAGTCATATTTATAAATGGTTTTAATCAATTTAAAAGGAATTTTTTTGTAATTTTTTAAATGACGGATATACCAAAGGGGAAGGATTAATATTTTGAGTGTGGAAATGGATTAAAAAATGTGTTTAGTGAAATAATAGTTTTATGAAAATCCATTTATCATGTGTTGACCAATAACCATGGTAGGTATGTTAGAGGGTAGTGTTCTATGTTAGAATATATCTATTGGGATAGTGTATGTGATTGTGTTCTTATCACTTGTGAAGATCCTTTTTTGTGTGAATTGTATAATCTTTATGTTATGTGTTCTAAATCTCATATCTACAATTATAGAGAAACGAATCCATAAAGATGTGTATCAGAAAGGTGACAAGAGGATGTTTTCATGAATGATCCCAAGATAGTGGAGTTAGAAATCCTAGTAATTATGGATAATAGAGTAGAGATATTTTGTGAGAGCATCACCTATTTTGTGAAGATGATGGAATGTGACCCAAGGTTGGTTATTCCTAGTATTTTAAAGATGAATATAATGTTTCAACTACAGGACCTTCAAAATATTACAAGAGATGGTGGGCCAGGGGAAGAAATGTTCTAGACAGATTCCATCCAGATGATTCCTAACAATTTGGTGACTCCTTTCGGGAAGCAAGTCATGTTGGTATTCCATATATTACATGGTAAGGAAAATATTTAGTGGGAAATCATGGTTTATACTGATTAGTATGAAGGAATGATATGGAATGATTTCCAGGAAATGTTTCTAGAACACTTCTATCAAGAAAACTTTGGGAATGTGAATGCTATAGATTTAAAGTGTTTGACCCAATGGGTTGTATCAGTGATGAATTACTCTAGATATTTCACTAACTTGTGATGTTTCATTCTAGTATCAACTGGATACAAGGAAGATTTAGTGATATGATTCCATGATGCTACTAGACACAAGTTCATTTCCTAAGTGAATATAATCCATTTCAATAGGTTTATTGAGGTAGTGGATCATGCCCTTATATCATAAGGGAATATGAAGGGAATTTAGTTGGTGGACTTATAGAAACCGTTTGATGGATGAGTGTGGAAACATCTAAGGGTAAGAAGCATCATTTATTTAGTTTAAATTATTTTATAACTGCACAGGGCTGCCAGAAGTGATGGTCATCCTCTCAGGGTAGAAATTAGGATTTCTGTTATCAGTATAGAAGTCTAGGGAACATGTACAGTCAGTGTCCCCAGCCACCAGTTGAGTGTTGGTCGTGCGACATGATGTGGCATGTGTATAGGTTCTGTTTTAATCCTCATCAACTCGGAATAGATGATGGATTGAGATTGATGTTGAGTGTAAGAAGGGGGTTGGTTACCCCATATCATGAATGTAGTTGTAGATCCATGGGGCGTACCTATTGGGGTGTTGGATGTGGTAAAATGTATAATGCGTGTCCATATTAATAGATTAGTTCAACACCAAGGACTCAAGACCAATCCCATATAATAGGGGATGATCACCATCACATAATTAAGTGAACACATATAGAGGGTGAGGCTATACCATCAACTATTAGAGTTATGATCCATATAGCTTCCATTATTTGTACTTCTTTTATTGACATAGGAACAACAAATTATTTTATCTCAACTCAGTTTGTAGTCATATGGGGACTATCATTGGAATATGTGTGTGGGTTTCTGTCGGCCGATACATCATTGGGGGATCGAGCTATGGATATCATCTAATGTAGGTGTTTTTATATAGAGGTAAGTGGGTAATTTTTTGTGTGGCACTTGTTCAACTTAAATATTTAGTATTTTGACTGGATTTTGTGTATATATTATCTGGTGTTGTACCAATTACACATTGATTATTACTATCATTGGGTAGCTTTCATGTCTCTTGCGGTGTCCATTTATTTTCCTCATCATGAGTGGGATGTTTAAGGAGACGGTGTAGTGATAGCTTCTCATTAGTTCGGTGAGGACCCAACCCTAGTGTCTTGTCAATTTCAAGAAGACGGGTGAGTAGAGAAAGCATTATTACCTCCAAATGTGGATCAATTTCATGATGTTTTTCTTGATGAGTTTATGGGGATTCCACCTAAGATATATGTTGAGTGCATGATATAATTTCTCTTAGGGGTGGAAGAAGTTTTGATTCCTCTGTATTGAATAGATCTAGTAGAACTACAAAAACTAAAAATTTAGATGGATGAATTGGCGAATAAAGTGTTTATTCACCCAAGTATGTCACCTTGGGGTTTTATAGTGTTAATTGATAAAAAGGCCGAGGGGTCATTTCTGTTATGTATCGATTATAAGAATCAGAATTAGATGATGGTTATTAACTGATATGATCATCTAATAATTGATGATCTTTTTGACTAGATAAGAGGTGCATCGGTGTTATCCATGATTGATTATAGATTAGGGTACCCCCAATTGAGGTAGTTTCCTTCTGATGTATTATAGACTACCTTCAAGTATAGGTATAAGTTTAATAAGATTTTTGGTATGTCATTTGGGTTGACCAAGGTGCCAAAAATAATTATAGACCTAATGAACTGAATCATTCACCCTTTACTAGATCAATTTTTTAGTTGTCTTCGTGGAAGAAATTAATGTGTACTCTAAGAATCATGATGAAAATTCAAAACATCTTGAAGATTTCTAGAGTACACTAAGAAAGCATAGGATATACACCATACTTTCCAAATGTCATTTTAGGATTGATAGGGTTAATTTTTTAGGGAAAATCATCTCTGAGGAAGGAATTTTACTATATCAAGAGAACATTTATTATTATTTTTCTTGGGATCATCCTGAAAATATGTTTGATATCCAATTTTTTTGGGATTGGATGGTTATTCCCGTAGGTGTATCAAAGAATAATCCCATTTGGAATAATCATGTTATAAATTTTCCATGGATGGAATACTGTTTCAGTGGACCGAGGCATGTGAGAATTCTTTCCAAGAGTTAAAGAAGTAGTTGAGTACCACAATGATGTTGATTTTACCATATCCTGTAGAAATGTATTTGTTTTATTTTGACGTATCGTGTGTTGGGTTTTAGCCATATTGATGCATGATTATCAAATTATTGTGTATGGTGCACAACCATTGAGAACACATGAAAGAAATTATCCTATTAAATTTTTTTAATTAAATATTTTGGTTCATGACATTAAATGTTAGTGGAATTACTTGTAGTAATAATGGTTCACAGTGTTTTCCAATCATAATAGTCATAAGTACATTTTTTTTCTCAGTGTGATTTGATTATCCGGTAGTGATGATGGGTTGATTATATGCAGTCCATTGATTTCTAGATGGTCAAAAAATCAGGAAAGGGATATATTTTTGTCGAATTATTGAGCAGGAAAACTAAATGTCTTGAGGTTCAAAAGTCCATCTCAGGGGGGGTTGATGATGGGGTTGTTTATTGAAATCCATCTTGTGATGCATCATGGAAAAGAGAAAATGAACCTTCATCTATATTAGTTGATTATGTTTTTTTATCCGATTCAAGATGAGTCAAATTGAGGATTTGGAGTGTTTGAATATTATTGAAAGTGTTAATGGTGGGAGAGTCAACTTCAGGTCGAGCCATTGGAGATGATGTGATCATTTGATTCATGCCCATGTTCTTGTGAAGATGTGTTTGCAGGAAGAATAGTTGCACGAGGATTAGGCATTAATTTGGGTAGTTTATCCTGGTTTATCTAAGATGTAGAAAAATATTTGTAGGAAGTATTGGTATCCAGTAATGAATAAATATATTGTGTGTCATGTGGTTCAATGCCTCATCTTTAATCTGGTGAAGGATGAGAATCAGCACCCAAGTGATTTTTATAGCCATTTCCCATTATGAAATGGAAATGGGATGATGTAATAATAGATTTAATTTTAGGTATTCTGAGGATTCCTTAGAAGAATGATGCGGTATAGATATTTTTTTATCAATAGAATAAGGTGTCTCAATTCATTGCAATTCAAGAGAATGTCATAGTGGTCCAGTTGGGTGATTTTTACATTTAGAAGATAATGTGGTTTTAGGGAGTTCCCAGAACCATAGTTTTATATCATGATATGAATTTCACATCTCATTTCTGGAATGGATTGATGAAGCCACATGGAAACCAAGTGTTCATTAGTATAGATTGTCACCCATAGATGGATGGGCAGTCAGAGCATACCTTATAGATACTATTGGACTGGTTGAGCACCTATGTCCTATATTTTTGTGGATTCTGTGAAAAACATTTGGAACTTATTGAGTTTTCATACAATAATAGTTTCTAGGATACAATTTATATAGAACAATTTGAAGAGCGTCATAGATGACCATGTAGATATCTATTGTGTAGTTTGGAAGCTGTAGAATCAGAGTTGTTGGGAATGAGTCTCATGAATGAGAGGTCAGAGATAGTTTAGTTAGTCCAGAAGAAGATGGAAATGGCTCAAAGTAGGAAGAAGTTGTACACAGATTGGCGTCATAGACCACGTATGTTTTTGGTGGGCGATCACTTGTCTACATGGGTGTCGTCAAGGCTGGCTCACCCTGTGATTCAGAAATATGGTAATTTAGTATGAAGGTATGTGAGGCCATTTAAGACAATTAAATTAATCGGAATGGTGGAATACTGATTAGAACATCAACAATGAAATAATGGGATGCACAATGTTTTTCATGTGTTATAGCTTCCTTAATATCACCCTAACCCATATCATGTGAGTCATGTTGATGAGGTCGTGCTTGAGGCTGATGCTTCCTTTAAGGAGCATCTGTTTTGTATCATGGATCAAAGTGAGAATGTCTTGTAGGGATTGGTTGTGTTTTCAATTCATATTCTACAGAATCATGGGAATATTCTGCTATAAATATGGGAATGGGATATGGATATGTGTGCATAGTTTCTAGATCTGTTTAACTTGGTGTCTCAGTGATGCTAAGAAATAAAGGCTATTGGAAGAGCCGTTATAAGGTAGGGTGTTTTTAAGATCCCAAACATCACTATGGAATATCTTTGTTTAAATTTTGTTTTGAATCTATAGTTATGGGATAAAGAAATGTTTCTTATGTGATTGTGGAATCTCGAGGGTGTCTCGGGGGGGTTCTCTAAATGAAAGAATAAGAAAATGGTCATTCTTCAAAAGTTTCGTGGTTGACACATGGTTAGTGTAAACCAAGCACCAGTGTCATGCTAACAAAGAGGAGGTTCATAGTTAAAAAAATCCATGAAAGGGGGAGAGAAAAACCATGAAACCATGGATAGTGGAATTCCTCATGATTGGCGCAGGGTTGTCGAACTGTGCAAGCCTCCCCTAGTAACAATGCGACCCAACCAACCACAGAAAGTGTCTTTCACATGGCCTGTAGACGGATTGGGAATCTCTACCGGCAAACTAGAAACCTCATTAAAAGTTAAAAAATGTTTAGTTTTTCCATTACAATATTTTTAAGATCCCAATTGATTTTACCCCTTTCTCCAACCTCAAGCCATAGTGAAGAAAAAAACTATGAAGAGTTCTTAAGGTTCTATCTCACTCATTTCAAGTCCATTTGGATTCTAGTATGAATATTCTAGGGTCACTTAATTTGGATCTTTGGTTATGATTAAGTGTGTATTCATTGATAAATTTTAGGTATGTGGTATATAAATTATATATCATTGTTGTTGAATTGATTTGTGCATGGTTAGTTTCTTTCACGAAAATCTCTTTTTTTTGGTTTTGGTGCCTTTGGTCTGATTTTGTAAAATGGGTTTCTAAATGATGAATTAAACTACTCTTTATCCCCATAGGATGTCTTGAGGATGATTTGGCTACTTTAGGGACACCCATGTGGTGCAACAACATTCCCAATCCTAGAAATTGGTTGGTTAAATTTTTACTTGTTGTGTGATAATTTAAAACCTAAGATGAACATGATAATATGGATTGTGGAGTAAAAATGTAATAATTGTAGTAATGATGGGGGATTATAATAACATATGGGGTTATTAGACAATAAATGAAATTTGTTAAATTGGGTTAATTTAGATTATGTCAAATCGATTTTGAATTATGGTAATAAATCATAGGATAGTTTTTAAATATGAAATGGTGAATTTATAAATGGGTAATATCTTAGTAATTGAGGCATACATTAAATGGGATTTCATAACGGTATTATTGAGCATTGACAATGGGTTGGGGCTTGGGAATGATAATTTGGCTAAATGGGGTATTTAATGTAAATGTTAAAAGTGTTATCAGTTATAGAATACTATTAATAATCATGTTGGTTATAATGGATTGTGATTTTATATGTATTTTTTTATAATATTTTGTGATATCATATGTGTGTGGTGATTGAATAAATAAACATGTGCACACGGAATGGTAGTCTGAGGTATTTATGTGAGTCTCTATAACCATGGTTCGAGATAGAATGAGGCCCCACCCCATAATGTATGGATTAGGGGAGTGGATGAATGATCTATTCCCATAATGTTTGTGTTTAATTAGACCGCATGAACTGAGGAATCGAGGTGAGTGTAATGCATTTGTTTTTTTTGGGTTTACCCTAGTGAGATAGGGACATTATTTATTCCTTTATGCATAGTTATGGATTTCCTTAGTACGTTTTGTAAATAATTTAAATTCAAAACCCATGTAAAAAAAGATTAAAATGGAATAAGTAATGAAATTGGTATAAGTGATAATATTTTTATAATGATAGAAATGGATATGTATGTATTATTATCAAACAACAATTGAGTTTTCCATTGCTTTAACATGTCATCTATTTCAGGATTGCATGTATCATTTGTTAGAATGGGTATTTTGTAGACACCATTAGTGGTGGCCTACTATGTTGTACTCACACCCTTCTTAGTTCGTCATTGGGTACCTGAGAATAATTCATTATTTCACGATCTTATAATGGAAACGACCCGGTTCTTGGGAGTTGAATTGGGGTTAGGATATGCATGGTGGAGGATCTAGTCATGTAATCAGGACCATCGTGGGGATTCCAGTCTTTTTATTTATTTTAGGGTTCCTTCACATTTCTCAGAGTTAGTAGGAAATGATATTTTTATTGTAGGTTTTGGTTTTCACCTAGTTTTAGAAGATGATTGGTTAGGTTTGTTAATTTTTTTATCATATATGCTTTCGACAATTTATGTTCTTATCTGCAGTGGATGGTGATATAAAAGAGGGTATATTATCCAAGATGACTAATTATACCCTCACTAGTATTTAGAAACATATTGTGTAAGAGGATTTATTCTTGAGGTTATGTGGCGACCCAGATCGGAGTATCAGTTTATTGGATTTGGGGTCGAGGATGTTACAAATGACATCATCCATTCTTGAAAGTCAAAATTCCATTTTATATTTCTGTTTTAATTTAAATATAAAAGTTATCTCATACTTATAAGGTATCAATGTTATGGATTGGTTGATTATAAAAATAAAACTTTTGTCATTAAATGGCATTTATTTCTTATATATGCCTGATACAAACAATTTTACTAAAATATTTTATGCAATAAGAATCAAGGAATTTCCAAAATGTTTTTAAATCTTGGTAAAATGATGGGTTTTTAAAAATATCCGAATTTAGTTTTATCATTACAAAACAACAGTAAATAATATTTCTATCTGAATCATGAAATAAATTTAAAAACACATATTTCATTATATATTTTTGACCATACATCCCTCGGTATAGATGGTAATGTTTTCTATGATATAGAGCAAGTAAACACTCAAAATTTATATACACACCATCAAACAAATAATATTTCCCTTAAATCAATAAGAACCAGTTCCTCTATATTATTGAATCAAGGAATACCCTCCCATCATCATCAAACCCTTCCAATACATGATTAATATAACTAAATATCCATCATTTACAGAACATCCTAACGCATTTGGTGCAGTCTCACCCTCTATGTTATTTATATTTCTAGGTCTCCCATTATGTATTTTACATGTATATGTGGTGTAACTAAGGACCTAAGAATATTTTATAGTAGGGAATGAAATATAAAAAATCATTATGAAATACAATATTAGAAATCATTATGCCATATATATTTATAATAATTTAAAATTGAAATTATATTGAAATATTTACACTTCCCATAATGTTTATCAATAGGTTAATTTTGAGGGTACTTCAATAAAATTCCTCCAATATATATCATATTGATTATAATATCATGAAAATTCTTAAATTTAATTTAACACGGTCTATAAATGAAAAATTGATTAAGACTATTCTTTACTTTGTGTGAAGAGACATGTAAAAACAAGAATATTTTTCCAATATTATCCTATTTTTATTACCACTGAACTTATCTTAGTATAATAAAATCTCAAAAACTTATCAAAGGTTAGTATATTCATACGATGTTGGTTATAACATTTAATGTCACAATAAAAAATAATACCCTTTAAATATTTCTTCTTTTTATAAAAAAATTATTATATATAAGGATCAATACCGACATGATTCTTCATTATTATGTATGTTTTATTTATAATTAAACTGAATTCTTAAACTATTATGTTTCAACATATGAACCATTGAATAATATAACCTACAAAATTCTTTTGTTCATGTAAAATTATGGTAAAATAAAAAATGATTTATTTTTCAATATATGTTAGTAATAAATTTACAACTTCTATTAATATAAGTATTAAAATATATCTAACCATGCTTATCAAGCATGTATATTAAATCATTTTTATTAATATTTAGTACATTAAAAATGTACATGCATGAGGACTATAATTGTTTATTGTATTGGGAAACTTGGTATAAAATATTCTAACTTGGTGAAAGATATTCAATATTTCCCACAAACATCATCCCATTGTTATTTATACTTTAAACCATTATTCATAATTCATATAAAGGAAACATATGAATGGGGTGACCATGAATGATCAATATGATTAAATAAAGAATAATTAATCATAACATGAACATTTGGGTAATAGATATGAGCATAATAGTTAAATATCATACCATGCATATCAATGATCAAAAACAAGATACTTGGAAAAAATGATGGAATTTTATAAGACATTAATTATATGATAATAAATAACATGAAAATTGTGATCATATTATTCTAATAATATGTAGAATTTATGTAAAACACATAAACATGCAATATCTTTCCCTACAAGTGATGTCTCACTGCCAAAATCTTATTAGGGAACTTCATGGGGACTACTTCTACTTAGAGGGACACCCCACCAACCCCAATCACAATCCTTTCCATGTAATGGATTTTTTTTCAATCATATCATAGTGAATCAGGTTTCCCCCTCATACCATAGTTGATCAAGATTCGCCATCATCCCATAGTGGATCTTGTTTCCCCATCATCCCATAGTGAATCGGGTATCCCCATATTCCATAGTGGATCAATCCCGTCGACTAGATTTCCATAATTATATAATGAGATAAGAATATTTAAAAAATTTATTACAAGGATATATAAGTCCCACGCATCACTTAATATAACCATACATACATGTGATATAATATAATAAAACATTAATAGTACCATGGTCCATAAAAAGAGAAGAGTTTCATAATCCTCAAATAATAATCCAAGAAATAAAATTAGTATCATAGTCATTTCATCACAAAATTACCTATAGAAATGAGACATTTAAAATATTAATTTAATCAAATAATAAATCATGAAAAAAAGAGGGTTTCAAAATAATATGACTTGTGGTAGAGAAATTTGTATCATAAATATCATTCCATAAACACACAATACCTTAAATAAAGAATATGAGTTTAATTCTTAGTTCAAATTCATAGTGAATCATAGACTATAAAAAAATTATTTCATCTTAGATGGTGATTGGTTTTGTAATACCACACAATAAATTTATTAAGGAAGATAAATTTTATTTGAATAAAATTTTTATGAACCATTTCAAAAATCCTATTATTAAATAAATATTTATAAATTTATTTAAAACATTTCTTAAGTAAAATATATTTTCCTCATTGGTTATTTTTAAACAAAACCCTTTTAAAAATCATTTTCGTTTTAAATAAAATATAATACTTTTAATGGATGTTTGAAAATATTTTGATAACATTTTTTATTTGTAAATACATTGATAACTCATAAATAAATCATGAACAAATATTTAATCACCTTTTCATTAAGAATAGTTTGAAAACATAAAAAGATGTAATGAAATAAATTTAGAAATCCTTTTATAAAAAAATTTATATTAAAATTTATAAATAATGATTGAAATAATTTAAGTCCCTTAATTTGAAAATAAACTTTGGTAAACATATAAATAATTATATGAAAATCATATAAAATACGTTTTAATCATAAAACATTTTTTAGAAATATTGTTTTTCAAAAACACATTAAATTATAAAAATTTATAGAATATTCGTATTATTTTTCATTAAAAATAACCATTTAAACATAAAAAATATTCTTCAAGGAAATTAAGGTCATCATTGTTGGTCAGTTTACAGATGAAAAACATAACATTTTTTGACCTTAAAAGTTTAAAAAATTCCCATGATAAAAAAAACAAGGAGATTAATTTTTAAAAACGTTTTTATGGTAATACATGTGTAGAATTTTCCTTTAAATAATAAAAGGATAATTGAAAAACATTATTTAACACATTTTTTGAAATCATGTTTTTGAAAGATAAAAAATTTCCAATCAAAAGGAGAAATAATGTGATATTTTCAATAAATATTTTTATTAATTATCTTATGTACGAATTAGTGGGAAAATGATAATAATACATTATCATATTATGTATAAACATAAATGAAGAATATTCTTGCGTTTTCCTGAGAGATGGTTCATAACACATCATCAATAGAAGCATATCCATAAATAATACTGATAAACAATGAAGTTGTATCAATACATTGTTACTATTTTGGTAAATCTAAATCAAAATCCCCAAGAAATAATAAAATTACATGAAACTTAAATTATCATTAAAATTATTATATTCAAGATATAAAATGTTAATGGTAATTATATACAAACCATAGTAAAATATTGGTTCATAACATGGAATGTGTCTCAAAAAAGGTAAATAGAGTTAAAGATACATAACCAATTTGGTATGTTTGAAACATAAACCCAATGAAAAAAATATTATAAAATTGATATGTAAATTACATAAATTAAAGTATAGGTTTCATATAATATATCCATGTTCATTTTACACACCAAATATAAGAAATAGTAGTAGATCATGGATTCTATCTCATGGAAAATAAATGTGTGATGAGAAAACTATTACTTTTAGTCCTAAATTTCTTCATACTCACTCAAAACAATTGTATAATAAATAAATATTTAGTAAAAATCTACCAAATAATTATATTAAAAAATATATAAATTTATATATTATTTTTTTTACTTTATATTACTCATTTATTATCAATATAATGTTAATGTTACATTTTGGGTAGTTTGCACTTTGTTTTTCATATATGATTAGAAATATAATTCTTGATCCTCATACAATGATCAATAATTATATATTTCATTAATTTATAAAATTATATCCGTAACATATATATTTAGTATTTATTTATATTTAATAATCTATTATATATATAAATATTAAATGGAATACACCGATAATTGATATGGTAGGCCATCCGTACTCATGAATGCTGTTTTCATTTTATTGTAATATAAAATGATATAAACTATGTAATATATATATAATTATAGTACAATTATTATTACATAGACGTCATATAAGTTCAATAAACTCATATTTAACACATTATATGTATCTAGTGAATGAATCACATCCCTTTGAGGAGATGGTAGTCCAAACATCCCCAAACGAAGTCTTTGTATTTACACACATTAGAAAGAATGGTAGTGTATTTTAAATAATAAAAATGAAAGAATAAATAAAGAATAAATATCATCTATATCATATAAAAATAATGATTCTATGATAATTCCTAATCATTATAGGTGTTAAATTAATAATGAATAACATTGCTTTATGAGGTGGTACTTCACCGTCTACACGAACAGTATGTTTGTTACCAATCTTAAGGAAGTATGTATAAGTATTGGTTGAACCCTAATAATTAAAAAAATATGTTTATTTAGGATACTAGTGTTATTATATAATTTTGTAATAAAAAATTATTATTTAAAGGATAATGAAAATAAATCAAACAAACTTTAGGAATGATGTTACCTCTTCATTAGGTAACTCCTCTTTGTTTGATCCAAATCGATTCCATGGATGGATTTATTCCAACAGGGAGGATTATAAGATTAAGGTATTCAGGTAGGAGGATTATTTTAGCATTGTTTTGTAGATCCAATTTACTTTGATTATTTGAATAATTGGTAGGGTTGAGTGGATTTTTATAGTGTTGGTGGAGTTGAATTCTTGTAAAATCACTAAAATTGAATTACACCCACATTTTTCCCGTGAAATGTGGATAAAAACAATGGTCCTAAACAGATAAATGGGAATATTGGTTCGATATATGATATGAAAAAGGATATTGTACAAATTCTTAGGTCATTTTGGGCCTTTTGATTATCGTTTAGTCTTTTATTAAGCTAATGTTTCTCTTAATCACTATAATTCATTTAAATCACGTCCACTAATAATTTTGGTAAAAAACATTGTTGAAATTATTCGACATTAAAATTTTTTATGATTCTAAATATTGAATCCTTTATGAATAATTAAAATCATATAATTAGATGAAATTTATTTATAATTAATGATGTAGAAGTTCCACGTTAGAACGTTTTTATGTGAAAAGGTCCAAAAGATCGAAATGTTTTTATATCCAATTTCAATGTAACATTTGTTCCAGTGAAATAAAATGGATTAATTTATATCTATAATATATATTAAAACATTAAAACAAAATTTATATACATTATAAATATATATATATAAATTACACGAAAAATTAGTTTTCAATTAACATTTAATGCTTTTCACTATTTATCAAAAAAATGATACTTTATAGAAAAATATTCAAAATTTATAAAAATTAAATTTTGATATCCCTAATCCCAAAATTTTGTTTATTATTTCAAATAAATATTATAAAATTGTCAAAAATAAAATTTAAAATGGGTTCTCCTTTTAATGGAATTAAAATTATTTTTTAAATAAATATATATTTTTATTCATAAAATTGGATTTATTCATCCCTTATACCAATAAAATATATTGAATGTGTATAAATGAATTTAATAAATATATAATATATATGTTTTATATATGAACTTAATCATAAATGGTTTGTTTAGATTATTGAGATAAAATTGTGTTTGTTCGTAGAAAAATAATTTTTAGAGAAACATAATTTCATTTTTTTCTAATAGATCTTGAAATAAATTATACTCATTAATAACCAAAGGATTAATTTTATATACATTTTTAGATCATATTTTAATAATTTAGTTAATCTTATTCTTAACATCCATTTAAATAGATAGATGGAAAATATAAAAATATTTTTTAAAAAATATTAATAATAAATTGTAGTTTGGTAATAATAGGACATATGTGTTTCGAAATATTTTGAAGGAGCTCATAATTCTTTTTAACACAATCCAAACATAGTTTTTCTTGCATAAAAAGTTAATATATCATTTATTTTTTGCGAAAAATTAAATTTGATTTGTGTATAATGTGATCCATACTTTTTTATACAAAAAAACTTATATTCAGTGCTGTGTGGAATACAAAATATAAAAAAGTTTAAATTATTAAGAAAAATATTTTACAACGTCTCAGGGTGTTACAAGACATAATAATGTTTACATGTATATATACAAATCATTAGAAAAAAGATTGTGGAATATTATATACGAACACTAAAAAATTAATAAAAAAATAGGGAAAGCATTTAACTTACCATGAATGAATTTAAATTAAACTATAATCTTATTATAGAAATCAAAGTTGATATAAGAATCATTATTTTTACAATGTCACATATAATTGAGAATTTCAAGAAAAAAAATTCTATCTTTGAGAAGTTACTAAGAAAGGATCACCTCAAGTATGGAAATTTCCTCTAATATATCAACTATAATAATAGAATTTTGTTTTTAGTGGATTTCATTTCTATTTAAGGGAGTGATAATTTAAATTGCGTTATGGAGTAATTGTTGCAGTACAATTAAATTAGAGGATAGGAGTAGTAGAGGAAAAAACAAATAGAATCGACAAAGGGTTTCCTTCAGTTTATTTGTGTCATGATCTGGGATGGATAGATAGGGGTTTTAAAATGCGAACCATAGATATATCTATCAATAAGAAATTTTTTCCATTATTATCAATGAGTTATTCCAACTATTATGTTGATATAAAACTACATCATGGTCCTATCATTCAAGAGATCCATTGGTTCCATTTACGTATACCAAAAAACAAAAAAATTGGTCCTTTTTCATTTTTCTATTCTTGTCTCCCTTTCCTCAATACTAAATGATGTTGATTTTCCATAGAATATTACCATATCCAAATTAATTTTTTTATAAATTAAATAATTTTTTTTTGAAAAAATAAATCGAGGGTCTTTTGTGGATACTATGTGGTCTGCTTTATATATATATATTCAATTATATTTATAAATAATGAATTCCTCTTTTTTTAAATTTTAGTAGTTGAATTAATTTTAATTTCCATAGTGATAATAATATTATTATATTTTTTAAATATTAATAAATTCACGAATAAATACTTGAATATATACATATATATCATAATGGAGAAAATATGAATTTTCATCATGGTGCTGAAATTCAACCAATGAAAATTTAATAGATCTAATTTTTTCATGTTTTTCGTGAGGGTGTAAATTTCAAGACAAGTATAAACTATTTTGATATATTTTTTGAAATTTAATATATTGGAAAATGTAATCTATAATGACATGGAATAAGAAAATATTAAAATTATTTACATTAATTTTTTTCCTATTTAGATTTCAAAAAAACCAATGTATTGTATTTTAGTCAACTCTCAATTAATAAATTAAAAAAATATAATGCTGGTCAATGAATAGAGAATATAATGATTATCAGGATGAATAAAATCTAAAAGGATATTCTAATGTTACCAATTATATTGATTATAATTAATTTGGATCATATTGTCAAATGTTTATGGATTATATTTGGTTTTAAAGTTATTAATAAAAATAGTGAGAAATAATATATAATTAATGAATTTTTTGGGAACAAGAATGATCACTAAAGCATTGAGAATGTTAACTAGATCTTAAAAAAATTATTTTACACTACATTTACCTCCTTCATTTTGATTTTATGTAAATTAAATTGATATTAAATGATAATGTAATATTTTATTGAGGTTTTCCTTGATATATTTATGATGTTAAATCAATAGATTATAAAATTTATTGTGGAACTGTTTATGAAGAATTTTTTTTATGATTGAACAAATGACTGTAGAAAATTAATTCTCTCTCTTATTATATAGCATTGGGAGGTAGTAAATTCATTATGAGGTTCTTTTTATATCTAAATTTTTTCTATTATTTACAATTTTACTATGATTGGATAATGAATCCATGATAAGTACTATTTTTCATAATATTGAACAATTTATTAGACTATTGAGGATTTATTAGGATAATTTCATTTTATGATAAATAATTATGATGATGATATAAATATATCTCTCCGTAATGTAGTATACATATTTATGAGGTTGTTTATATATTACATTCAGGAGTACCTTGACCATGTTATAGTTTTAGGTTTACAAGTGATGATTATAAGAATATTATGAAGATGAATGGTGATAATAAAATGATTATAATTAATGGATTATATTTATTATTTTTTATAGTAATTTGATGTTATCATAACATTGTCAGAGTCACATGCTACAAGATGAATGCTTGAGGGTTTATTTCATAGGTATAACACAATATCTGTTTTTTTTAGAAAAGTGAATGGATTTTAAAATTAGTTTATCCCCTCACACCCAACCGATTTGTATAGAATTGTTGTGTATTAGATATGTGTTATTATTTATTGTGGGTTCTCATCATTTGGATGTGAATGTAGTGTATTTATACTAGTGGGTAGATGAAAACATGTTAATCATTAGAGATATAGATACAAGATAGTGGGGTTGGATTGTTAGAGAATTATTTTATTTTAAAATATCTTTTATACAACGTATACCCATTTATTATGTGATTAATACTTATAGTGATATTCACATAGGAAAATATTAGTAAAATTGATTTTTTATTTTATATGAATTTAATTATAAAATGAAATAGGCATATGTATTTTACATTATGAGGAATTGAGGATAAGATTTTTCACCAGTAAAAAGTTGGCCAAGATTACAAATATGTGATCATGGTTTTTGAGGATGCAACTATGGATTTTTCACTGCTTTTATTTTTATTCATTCATAATATTTACATGACTATTTCTACCCTGAGGAAGTAATAAGATTTATTTTTAAATAATAAACCATAATCAAATATATTGTTTTCTATGATATGTTGGTTGACTTATTTTGTAGAAATTGGTTGTTGATCACAGTGGATAGTACATGATAGGTTTTTCATAATTATTTTGTTTAGACCTAAGGTATACCTAATGATTCATTATTATTTCTCTATGGGGATTTAGTGATTGATTATTTTAGATTTTTTGTCTAACATTTTCATTATATTTATTCAATATACGTCATATTTTTTATCATCTGATCTTATAGTGCATGTTTTTCATGGTTTGGTTATTTTCAAGTAATTTTACAATATTCCAAAATCTTAATAAGAGGATAATGATTCCCATTTTTATGATTTGTACACTCATTTCTAATCACCATCGTGTGGACTATTGGAGGTATGATTTAGTGAAAACAATTAGTTTCATTATTAACTCATGTGGGGACCCAGACGAATAGGTTTATAGAATTTCATTTCTAGTTATAGTGGCCACATCCCCTTACATTAAGTAAAATTTATTCAACCCCAAGTATTTTTTTATTCTTATTTTATAATCTTTTTTATTGATCATACAAACCATATTAACGAATATTTTATAATATATAATCTAAAAATACCAAATATTTAAATAATTGATTCATTTAATATTTATATTACTCATACATTCCTTTTCAATTCAAAAATAAATTTGAGAGATATGATATAGATTCATTATAACAAATTTAATCATTATATATCTCATATTGTTCTTTTGAGATATAATTTTATAAAAAATATTAATTTCATTAATGTAAGTGATATAAATCTCTTCTTATGTTCTATCATTCCCATTAAATTATAGGATTTTTATAATCACATAAGTATATACATTGTTGTAAACTATTTTATATACTAGATTTGGGGGGTGATTAATAAACAAATTAGCCAAAAATTAAATAAAAATTATCCTTGAAATGTTATTTTTTAATAAAATTGGCCAAAATATATATTTCCTTCTATTAGTATTTTATTTTTATGGATTTTGATTCAGTTTGGTTTTGGTAACCATAATAATTATTAATTGAAACTACGCCATTAACAAACAACATAAATAATTGTTGAAAGTTAGTGTGGTGATTAAATTTCAATGATAGAATACCATTATAGCTTATATCATTATTTATATTTCAATACAATGAATCATAATGAATATATGTGATGATTAAATTAATATATGTCAGTATATCCCAATGAATGTTCCTCTATAAATTATTAAATCAATTTAAATGTTTTTGATGTGGAATTATTTATTTTTTTAATTTATTTGATTAATTTCTAAATTTAATTTTTCATTTTAAAAATATATTCCCTATCATATTTAATTTATCATTATTTTCTCATTATCATATACCTATTAGATATGAATGTTTTGGAATTTATAATTTCTTATTTTTCAATTCTTCATATTTAAATAAATGATTTAAATGTTTCATAAGAAATATAAAATTATATTTTTGGTTTATTTACATGTTATACTAATAATCATACAGTTTTTGTTTTCACACGAGATATTTTTTCCATTTAGATTATTGAAAATATTTTCCATAACTAATTTTATCCATCTATGTAAACACATAATTAAAATTTATTCAAATATTGATCCTCAAGAAATCAAATAATCATATCATATTTATATCATATGATTCACATTAGTTTCTTCAAAATGGTTTAGCATTTAAGACATTCTCTATTGCTTTGTATTTATATAAAAATATAATTCATCAATGTTTAAAAATTCATCCACTGATTCATTATTTTCTATAATTAAAATATAAAATCATAAATAAAAGGGATTATTTCATGATTCGAAAAAACTATTTTCTATTTTATGAATAAATATATTTTATCCATTTTAAAATTCCTTACATTCAATCCCATTAAAATTATTGGTTCCCTTTTCCCGACTGAATAATGTAACATGTTGTGAGATCTACCAATAAAATTATTATATGGAAGTGGTAAATTATTTTATAGTGTTATTATGGACATCTAATTTCAGTGATGGATTTTATTATATCATCTTATTATTCAAAATATGAATTCATTTTTGGTCAAACATTAGAATAACATTATAATTTATAGAAAAAGTACAATTACACAAAATATTCATTAATCAAAAGGGATTAAAAATGAAAAATTAAAATATCCTTGTGGGGTAAACTATGATCTGAAGCCAATTAAATGAACCATAAGAATACATAGAGCTCTATGAGATGTTTATTTGGAGCTCTAAAAATATATATAATATGTTGTCAGCATATTTATGAATAGTGTGTAAGATCATCTACAAAACAACATGATCATGATGACTAATAATTTAAATGAATAATTAACTAGAATATTATTTTCTATATTTTCACTGACACATTATAGGTGGCTAGTCATCAGTATTTGGTGGGTGTTATCCCATGTCTCATTATCTTTTTCTTATTATTAATAATAGGTGAATATCAAAAAAATGGATTCATAAACACTTTTTAATTGTGTGCCCCATAAATCATTCCATAGGTCCTAAATGTTATAATACTAACAAAATTAGAAAAAAATTTAATTAATGATGAGAAATCTGATCAACTATGAAAATATTTTCTTTTCCCATACACAATAAGTTTGTTAGTTCACCGTAGAAATATTCCACAAATGTCTAATAAAACATGTTAATTTTATTTCCATAAAACTATATATATTATTATGGGAGGTTGTGTCACTTTCTTCATGTTAATAATTTTTAATATATTTATCAAGAAACTACTATATAAAGTCCTATACTAGGAAATGGTGTCACCTAGTCAATGAAAAATCTGATAAAAAAGGATCAAATATTAAGACCACATAAAAATTGGATGTCATATTTTCATTGAGAATTAATTATACATATTATAAATAATTTTATATAGTCCTTAACACAATATTTTTATCCAAATATAATTTCAGTAACTATAAAAAATGAGAAATAAAGTAGTGAACTACATATATTTAACTTTTGAACAATGAAATGATTCGTAACACCCCATCTATTTTTTATGTCTTATAATTCTTAATGCTATTGTAAATAAATCATTTAACCATTTTTAATAACTATGATGTTATAGATAAAAACAGTGTGGCTTAGGAAAAGAAAATATGGTTTTAATCCTCATAAAAACTAAATAATTATTTCATTAATTTATATCTTTAATAGAATCATGTCCATTAAAAAGAAAAAAAATTCTCCTACACAGATATCACATTTTAACAGATGATTTTTGAGGATATAACATAATGATCCACTTAATAATTACATGTTTCTAGTGGGTTTGCAATAACTTTTACATAAATAACTAGTTAAAAGTGAACTAAATCACCACCCACATAGTTCTTTATTACATTAGTCTTTCTTAGATTTATCATATATAATAAATCTCATTATAAAATATAAAAATGAAGAATTTTTAATGGTGATATTAGATGATATGTATGGTTAAACAAGGGAGATATCAACATAACATGAGCATACAATTATGATAACAAGAAAATAAAATTTAATCACCATACCATATAAGACATAGATCATTAACTTATGTAATGAAATATTTCATGGATGTTTATAAGACCTTAATCACAATAAAATCAAATAATATGTGGAATGATATCATAACATTTCCATAAGAGATAGATTTTCAGCATATATATAAGCACAAGATTCCTTATTTCAAGGATGACCAAAAATAAATTCATAAAATATTTGGATTTGGATAACCACCCATATACATACATTGGGGGTTGGAAAACCTCAAGTGGACCCTCATTTTCATGGATGTTATTACATATTGTCTACCGTCTTTTTCTATATTGTGATAACCTCATGTATACCTTCTAATCTCATAAAAATTAATCATTACCCAATTAACTGTAGGTATATATAGATCCAAATCATTATATAATGAATACATTTTTATTATTAATGATCATAACAATGTTTTATATCATAACCTTGTAAAATAAAACAAGTTTCATAAACATTTCCTCATAGTAGAACATGTGTAATGAGAAGATGTTAATAAATATTCATCATCATAATAATAAATAATAAATATATAATATAAGGATAGTATCCTTGGATCATACGAAATTTATTTATTATATAACATCTTATGGATGCCAATTTATATGTAAAATTATTTTCAAATATCAATTGAAATATTAATTTAGATAAGTAACATATCCACAGTGAAAACACTTTTTCAAAATCTAAAAATTTCTCAAATATTAACAAAAAAATGTTCTTATAAAGTAAAAATGTAAACTTATAATTGATAAATTGAATAATTTAGGGGTTGGAAGGTTTTAAATACCATTCATTTTTACATTATAAAATCAATATTCCTTTAACATTTTCACTAAAAAAAAGTTCCATGTATGGAAAATTGATAAGAAAATTTCTTTTCAACCATTTAAATAAATTTCAATTATATATAATAATTTTTTTAAACAATAATTACATAATTATAAAATATTTATTTAATATATTTTTATAAATCATTATCATATAATGAGAAATGGGTTTTGGTTGAAGGGAGAAATAAATTCAAATTTTCCTTAAAATATTCTTATTTAATATTGAGTACATAATGAGAGGAAAATGAAAGGAATACAAATTAAATTTTAATAAATAACCAATGTTGAATAAAAGTAATCATTTTAATGAGAGTTATAACATTATATCTCATCACTGGATGTATAATCTCAAAAAATTCTAATAAACAACAAGACAATAACATAAATATCATACCACTTAGATAATATTTGAAACATAAGTCCCATGAAATAAATAAAATAACATATATATTTAAATCCGCTAATTATCATGATTATAATCATAAAATACATTCATGAAATGTATATAAATAATAAAATGGGAATAAATAATTAATACATCTTGTGTCCCACATAAATAAAAGCGAGATGAAAATACAATATATGATTTAGTTACATTAGATAAAAAATCCCATGAAATTATAAACCATATATGGATATTTATAAAATTAATTATAAATATTATAATAATAATAAATATTAATGGTTACTATAAATATCACAATAAAAAATCAAATGGTGAATATGGCATGTGTCCCACATAAATAAAAGTGAACGTAAATTCTATTATCTCAAGTCTCTATATCCTTCCAAGATGTTTAAAACTCCAATAAAATTATTATAGGATTATTATTCCATATATATATATATATTCCATATCCATATATATATATATATCATAACTTGTATTATTTACTTATGACATTTTATCACCCATTTGATAATAATATCTTGTTCAAATTATGTTTTAGGTCATAACTGTTTTGTTTTTCAGGTATATCTTGTTCTGGTATTTTTGGTCATATTTTTACCAGTAACATAATATTCAAAATAATAAAAGAGACATAAAAATAATATATGTTATTATATTTTGTATTTTTTTTTAATTTATAATAGATTGATATATAAAATGTATTACACTGTAAATGAATATTGTATGACGTATGTTAACATAAATATTGGTTCAGTTTTTCTCAATGAACAAAATGAAAGAAAAGTAAATATTAATTAACCAGTTATGAATCGTTTTATATGATATATGTCATATATATTTATTTAATATTTCCTTGTTACTATCAAATTTAAAATAAAATGAAAAAATGTACCACATCGTTTGTTTAGGTGATTGTCCACACGTATGCACAAGCGATGTCATCCTTTCCCAATGGATTGTAAGGTAAGAATGTAGATATGATATTTTAAATAGTTAAGTTTAATAATTTAATTAATATCATATATAAACATTAAATACACAATTATCTCCATTATTGAGATGTTGGGATCGAAAATGAATTACGTTGGTTTCGAGGTAGTAGTTGATCATAGACTAGATTGAATATTTTATCCCACTTGATGGAAGATAAGAAATACTTATTTAATTATATAAACATAAAAACATATCACCATATCATAAATTTTAATGTTACTATATCAAAAAAATTTAAAATATTTTACATAGTTAGTAGATGAACTAAAATAAAAACTCATCGTTTAGGACTATAAATATTATTTAGTGAACTTCATTAGGTTGAAACATAAAGAATTCATAGAATGGTTTTATAAAAAATATAAAGATATCGTGATGTGGGTAAGGATGTATTTAATTTTTTGGTAGGTATTGTATGAAGAAATGGCTTTTGAATATTTTAGATGAGAGGACAAGGGTTCCCTTTTGAAAGTGGGGGAGAGGAAACAATTGGAATTATTTAAATTAAATTGTTTTACCCATATTTTAAATATTTTACAACGAACCAAAATGTTTTATTATTTAAACTTATATGATATAAGGTCTAAATATGGTCATGTAATGGGTTTTGGAGACGTTTCTAGGTCATTTTAAAAATTTTCATCTTAGTTTTACCCCCAATGTAATCAAATTTTATCATTAACCAAAGTAGTTAATTTTAATTTTTTTACTATTATATTTGAAAATAAATTATGTTTGAATAATTATATCATATTAAATTTTTTATTCAAAATTTGGAATACATTTTTAAAAATTACATTTATATAAGTGGTTAATTTTAATTTAAAATTAAAAAAACAACCATAGAAAAAATTATATTATCCAAAGTGAATGATTTCAAAATTATTGATATTTTTAATATAAAAACCAATATTAAAATTTTAAAATTGAATAAATTGGATCAATAAACATATTATTCAACAAATTTAACATTAAAATTTATCTAAAATAAATTAGATTCTAAATTTTTTTAACGAAAACAAAATTTTTAGTAAAAAAATAATACATTTTATTATTAAATTAAAATTAATATTTGAATAAAAATTACAAAAAATAAATCAATGATAATCTTGACATTTGGATTTTTAAAAGTATGTTTATTTTGTGAAATTTTTTTCTAAAATATATATAAAACACTTTTATTTTTTCAACAAATGAAATATTTTTAAATATATATATATACAAATGAAACATATAAATACATCATGAAAAATTAAGTAATTGATTATTATAATGATTTATTTATACAAAACTACTATACATATTTTATACAATTAAATTATTTATTTTTATTTTACTATGTTTAACAACTAGGTTTTAACATTCATGTTTGAATAATAATATTAAAATTATAATGTAGTTCGTTAAAAATATATATCATGTGTAACACAAGATATTGAAAAATTATATGTTATATGAAAAAAAATCATAAGAACAAAATTTTTTACATTCTATGCTCATTAAAATAAATTGAGAATTGAGAATTTATTACGATCATACAAAAAATGAAGATTCTTATTTCAGATCATCTCTATAGGTTTCCACATAGCTTTATCAATTTGGTATTTCCACCACTAACTGTTACGAGATGAATAGTATTATTTTTTATAAATTTTGTATCTATCATATAGATTATCAATGAGTTTTTTATCATTGAAAGGATCAAGTTAGAGGGGTATGAAATCTATGTTCAGTGGATATGATGGATTAACTATGTAATTTGTCATGATAGATACATGGAACAAATTAAGGACATAAGGGATGTTCAATGGAAGTGCCATTCAAAATTCGACAGTTCTAATTTTTTTTAAGACAAACTGAGATATAAATTGGTCACCCAATTCATTCCCTAAGGTAATGTATTAAAACAAATGTATTACAATTCATTCTTGAGGTAAAATGAGATTACACCAACCTGAAGTCTCATGAACCCTTTGTATCAATAATTAAATTCCTTATCAGATCACTGATTATCAAGATTAATTTTTAACAGATTTATTTTTTACCTTATGTGTTGATGAATATCCATAACATTAACTTCCGTTTAATAATATATATAGTGTCCCAAAATATTTTATTTCTGTAACATTATCCCATTACTACTTATTTAAACACTTATTTCTATAGAAGTCTTCATAAGGTGCAAATACAATTCTCGAGTGAGTTATTTTTGTATCAAAACAGAACCATATGAAGGTGTCGATCTCTACCCCCATAAAAACATATAAGAATATCTCAACTTATCCTATAGTAAATTAATTTTTACATCAAATTTAAATTCTGTATGATGATGATACAGAGCATTAAAACTAAGCTCTATATCATGATATTATTATAGACATCACCAAAACATTGAGGTAAACCTCATATCGTGATAAAAAACAATGTAAAGTCGAAATCCATGAAACATTACAACATTCATAATGTATAATATATGAAGTTGATGTAGAGAATAATATAACCTGATTATGAGGAATTGAACTAAATTTGAAAGGAGTTCTACTTGAACGTATAAAGCAATATGTCATTTAGATTTTCATGGATGTCTGATGAAAAAATAAAGGGTGATGTTTTACCATTTCAATTATGACATGGGTTAGGGTTATTAAATCCCCTTAATTTTTTTTCAAAACATAAGAGGATAACATACTGAGCACAATGTTACATATTCTATAATAGCAATCTTTATATTGTCCAACCAGAAGCAGTCTTTTTTATCTATATATATCTTTATAAATCCAGGTTGAAAAAGAAAGAATAACTATGAGACTCATCAACAAATCCCACATCAAATTTAATATGGATGTAAAAAAATTCTTAAACCTTATTATTTCATCATTATCAATGATAATATCATGAATATTTATATCCTTCATCTCCATCAGTACATATCTTTCATTATGTGTTTAATAATTACAGGGTTAGATTGTTGGACAATCATTTGAGTGAGATAATATATCTCTTATTCCATGAAGAATTCAAAATCTATAAATATTTTTATTTTTGTGATCACTATTATAGATATTCTAGAATGATCATTTCCACTCAAAGAACTCGACACCTTATTCTCTTTCCTAGGTTTGTAATGTATTGAGTAATCATAATCCTTAATTAGAACTAAAAATATTTTTTGGTTCGTTTTTTACTCCTCCTACGTAAATATATACTTTAATCACTACTGATTAGAATATATATCAACATATTCTCCATACAAATAATACCTTAATATTTTAATGGAAAAATTATCACAACTATCTCAAGATCATTTGTTTGATATTTCTTATCATTATCTTTTAATTGTGATGAGGTATAATTTATCATCATATTGATATTCATAACAATTTATCCCAATCAATCCCTCAATTCATCAATATATATTAAACACCCTTATATAAAATATGGAAATTTACATTTAGGTTTACTGACTAATCTTCTATTCAATTACGTTATATTTTCATTATAAAATTCATTCTAGAAAATCTTGGATCCTTTATGAGTTAAAATATTGATTTTATTTTATATCCAGGAGAAAATATCCACAAACCATGAAAAATATCCTTCTAAACAAAAAAAATCTTCAATATCAGTCATTGTGGTTGATTTTGGCCAATGTTCAATAACATCTTTCTTCGATTGATCTCAAAATATTCCCTCTATTGAGATTATGTGAACCAATTGTGAAACCTATCAAATCCAAAATTTATCCTTTGTAAATTTTCCATAATGTTTCTTTATTATTATGGTATTTATTATAATTCTCATGTGATATTCATGCTCTTACTTTCCCTTCAAATATATTATAATAACATCTGTAAAAAATACATAAATCAAATGAAGGTATTCTCTTAAAAATATATTTATATATCTTTTAAGATAGCATGAGAATTGCTAAAACCAAATTTAATAACTATAAATTAATAATTCCCATACATTGTACATAATGTGGTCTCTTATAAATCTTTCTTAATAACCCACAATTAATGATATCCATAATGTAGGTAAATCTTTGGAAGTTATTTTGATCATTTTAGTTGGTAATGAAAGAATCAATACATTGTAAATGAAACTTGTTCTTTATGGTGATCCCATTATGTTCCCAATAATCTTTGAAAATCAAAATAGAAGAAACTATATTTTAGAAGAAAATAACTGTTATGCCGAAACATGTCAGTCTTAAAAGAATAATTCCCATATCATATTATTTTTGAGTTGTTTCGTAAAATCATGGAACATAATCCATGCCATTGTATAAATTTTTTTTGAAATATGTGTGAAACAAGTTAATAGTTTATTCATAAATCAACAACATGATTTGGTAGAACACTAGGAAAATATTATGAAAATACATCAAAATACTGTCACACAATCGAAATGTCATATATGTTGAGCCTCTCTCCAAACATATTAGATAGGAAACAATTTTTATAGGAATAAAGACCCATAAAATGGATGTGATTTCAATAATGATCCCATATCAATCGTCACATTGATAAATGATCATTGGTTTTTTAGAATATCAAATGTTACCTCCATTCATTAGAAATTCATGTTCTATTTTTATAGATAAATCTAATCCATTCCTATGATATATACAATTTTTAAAAGTGTAATAATAACATGGGTTTTTGGAAGCACATTCCTAAAAATGTCAACCAGCGAAGAATCACATATTTGAGATACAATCCTAATCCAAATGGGGGTTTTAAATTCTATATAAATATCTAAATATAGAGGATAGTAATTAAAATTAATATATATTTTCATGATATAATATTTTTCATTTGTTTAATCTCAAAAAAGGTTACCTTAATATTTTGTAATAATTATTACAACCTCGACATCATTATTTTATATCCAATCCATTAGTAAACCCAAAATGGTTACAATAATTTTAAGGAATATTTTATCAATGTGATAAAGAATAATAAATTATTAATAGGATGTCTATATGTATACACATTATTTTAAATATTTTATACATTAAATTTTACATAGTTTATTTATAGTCAGGGTCTATTAAAATCCATCTTGGTGATTCATAAATAGTCCTCCAATTTCTAAAAATAACCCCTAGGAGTTAGAAACCATGTGTGTATCAAGGAATATTCTAACTAACCATGTTGTGATCATATCCATCTCAATGAACACTTTTTTAATTTTTAACCCATTTCTAAAATTGTGTTTGAGCTACATTCACTTGTAATATCTAGAGATGAAGGAATTTAATGGAAACCTATCACTCTTTCCTTCCATTTTTTTGGATATTTTACTATAACCCTGACTTATTTTTGTATTTATCTTTAAAAGTATCATTAATGTGTTATCATCATATTTCAAAATATTAACTAAACATTTTCATTAATACTTACTTTAAATACTAACACTTCTCATTCGTAGATATCAAATTGTAAGAGACTATTATTCATTACATAACATAATGATATGTGTGATAGTTGTATGTGTATAATTCCTTCGGAAAAATTGATACATAAAAAACTAGTTCATAAGTGAACTGCATCATCTCCATCTTTGTTTTTTATAACGTGAACCCTCTTTACGCATCCCACACGTAACTCCCTTCTTCATATAATGAAGAAATTAAACATAATTATTGGTGATCTTAGATTCTTAGCAAGGGTAAACAAGTTATATATCATAATAACACTATCATATGGTTATGAGAATATCTTAATGACATTTTAAAAATACACCCTCTATATCAATTATCTAAAGTATTAGTCATAGAATACATATTTTTATTTTATAAGACATGGATCATAACATATAGAAATAACATGGGCTAGGATATCATAACATTAGAAAATGAAAAATATTTTTTTCATAAATATAAAAGTACAAAACCTTATGTCAATGATACCTAATATGAAATTTATAACATGTTAGGCTTTATCTAACCACCCATTTACCTATATTTGTCTTGGGATAACATCCCATGTACATATATTTTGGGTTTTCCAAGACCTCTTATGTACCCTCTGAGGTCATAGATCATTAATCATTACTCAATAAATTTTAGTGAGATATTGGCCCGACACGTAAAATAATCCATATGTTTTTGTTCCCCAATATCATAAAATATTCATCATATCATAAATCATGAATATGAAATTGGTTTTATGAATAATGAACCATAGAAGAACCCATAGAAATAAACTTATTTCATAAAAAATCATAAAATTCATAAATTCCCCAAAAAAATAAGGATGATTTAATTGGATCATATCCTAATTAAACCTTAAACCAAATCAAAGGATTTCATATCTAATGGAAAATGATTTGAATTATCTAACCGGATATTTATTGAAGAAAATAACCATTCCACATTGAAAAAATTTAATTAGAAATTAAAATATTCTAAATGATTCATGAAAAATTTTAATTGAAAATAATCATAGATACATGTAATGAGAGCAATAAATAATTAAAATTTCATGATGTTTTCAAATATCATTAATGTCATTCAATTTAAAATGAATATTTTATTCACATTTTTTGAAAACGTGAAAAATATTAATAGTAACTTATAAGAAGATTAATTTTAAACAATTTTGAGTAAATAAAAACATGCATCAAATTTATTTAATTAATTATTTAAAAATTAAAAAATAATTAATTACAACATTTTTGGAAAATAGGGACATTTAATGAAAATGGTTTTTGACCAAAAAGAGACATAATTTATTTGTTGACTTTTTTTGGGATTAGGAGTACATAAAAAGATGAATATGAATCTAAAAGTTTTAATTTTATATAATTTATTTTGGATAAGAAAATTTAAGAGTTTATTGAGTGGAAAATTATAAGACATCATCATTGGATGTATGACCATAAATAGTCCTAATAATCAATAAGACTATAGCATAAGACTTAAAGAACACTGTAAAATTTTAATTTATAATCACCATGAAGGAAATAACCCTAAATTGATATTAATATACCATAATTATCTTGATTATAATTTTAAAAGTCATTAATGGTCTATAAATACACCAATCCAATGAAACATGTGGGTAATATGGCACTTGTCCTATAGAAATATAAGTGAGATTACAAATCCCTTACATAATTTGGTAACAATTATATCATAAGCCCTATGAAATTAATAAAATTATATGGATATTAATATCTAATATTTATAAAAATAATAATCATGAAAGATATTCATGGGTATATTAAACATGAAACGAAATTAAAATGTGCTGAATTTGGTATGTGTTCCACGAAAATTATGGTGACAAAAAAATACCTCACCTAACATCTTGAATTTTATCATAAACAATATAACCTCAAATATAATAACTATAGGATTAATATACATATATTGAAGTAAAATAAATATATATATCATTCCATATATTATATTCTTTTGAAAATTTATCGACTGTTTAGTAATAATTCTTTCTTAAAATCAATTTTCGGGTAATAATTTCTTTCTTATTCATGTATAATTTAACTTATTTTATTATTTAATCTTAAATTGATCATGGATCAGTCATCTCCATATTTTTAAACATGATATAAATACCATATATATATATATTATATATTTAATTAGATTAATCTTAATAATTTCTATTTATAAATTTAATTACCACATTAATGGAGACTATTTTCCATACATATGGATGAACACTATTTCCATTTTATTGATGGATTAAATGAAATTATATTATAATTTTATTCAAATTTACATAATCATTTTTATTTTGAATGTATTTATTTACACCATCCTTATTAATATGAAAGTCAAAATTAAATGAAAAATGTATTGCATGGATTTGTGAAGGCGGTAGTCCACATTTTCACATGAGAAACATTGTTGTTTCCTAATATATTTTAATGTCTATAGGTATATGGGATATTATAAATTTATAATTAAAATCATTAAATCCATCATTATATCCAAACATAAGAGGCATTTATGGAAAATTAATTACCTCGGTTCATGGGACTTTAGTTTTCTGTATACTCGAAAAAAAATTTCTATAAGGATTTGGCCGTAAAGATAACATATTCTTGATTTATGTTAATAATTCAAATTGAGGATCTTTTTAGTTTTTGAGCATTAGATAATTAGGTCATAACATATACATAACAACTTGAATATTACATGTAGACACTTCTACTCAGTATCCATTTTTTTCATAAAATAAAAAATCATGAAAAAAGAGTCATCTATAGTTCAATGTTTTAGGCGGTATGACTTTTCTATGATCTCATAATTGACCATTTTAATATTTTTGTTTTATGAAAAAAATTTCTAACACTTTGGAAAAATACTAAATATCTCAGTAAGTATTTTAGAATAATTAATAAAACATAATTCCTTTAACACATACAAAGAATATGATCTTTAACATATATCATTAAATGAAATGATTTATTAATAACACATAGAAAAGATAAATCATAAAGGTAAATTGTGGCATTCATAGCATACATACGTCGTAGACTTCACAACTAGGTAAGGAGTTGCATTTGGAATACCAATCACAGTATATTTCCTAAATATCTTAGTAGAAACATTAACGTTTACTTCTGTCACGTTCCCAATGAATTAGAGAGCTATCTTGGGCTCACCAGCCCAAGGTCTATCATGGAACCACCCATATTCATAAACAATGCCCATTGACCATAACATATTCCTAACTCATAAAACAAATATAAATGAATGATAAAATTTCAACATTTCATTCATAATATATCATTTAAATATATTGACATAACCAAAACATTATAAAAACCAATTTCAATAAAAAAAATGTAATAGAGTATATGGTATTATTTTCCTCTTAAAAACATTACGGCTTGTTAAGGAAGCCAAAAATCCAATAATTCTCTTCGCGGTAGAAATGTCATTGTCATCATGTACATTAAAAAGGAAGATTCTTTTTTTAATTTAGTAAAATGATTTGTAGTGAAAAGATTCCCATTGATTTAAAATAAGGTTAATGGGGTTAATACACCATATAAAATAAAGTCGTGTATAAATCAAAATATGCCTCAATGATAGGAGATTGAGAAGTAGTCTCCTACCTTTTGTCTAACATGAATCATTCATTCTTTAATCTCCTAAATAATAAACTAATGTAAATTTATACTTTCTTAAGAACTTTTTTGAAGTTCATTATTAATTTTATATCACTTATTACCGTGTTATAAACATTATATAATCATTTAAAATTAATAATGTTCTCTTTGACAAAAATTTTCAATTGAGTAAAAATGAATTTTTTATAGTTACAAGTTGTTCATGTGGTCAAAAGTCCATTATATACAAGATGATATTAATAATTTAGATATAAATATATGTCATATATATCCAGTATATATATGTATTTATAATAGTACATAACATTTGGAGGTAAAAAATGAAATTCACTATTCTTAGAGATGTTAAGTCGTACGTACGCATGAACGCAACTTTGATTTCAATTTAATATTTAATGGAATTAAAAAGTAATGATAGATATGAATATTATAATTCTAGTATAATATCATATATATAATTCAATTAACTACATCCTTTATACATCCCATGTATGGCATGAACATGTCATATCACATTGAGGGGGTGGTAGTTTACACTTCCTCAAATGTAATTACAGCATTTACCCATTATGGAAACCATAATGTTATGCAATAAATTAAGAATAAAGAATTATTGAAACAATTTAAATATTATATATATCACATATAAATATAGTTACATCATAATGGCCACCATGAAAGGAGGCTGGAGGTATTTGAACAATCATCGTTTCTTAAGGCATTAGTTTTCCTTTCCACTTAAACATTATGTTCGTATCCATTATATGGAGGTCTGTGTTAGTGTATTTAAAAAAATTCACATAATAACAACATAGTATATTGAGGATACTGGTGTTATTATTAATGAAAGTAATAAAAAGATATTATGGGATTGGAGATGTAAAATAAAATAAAAGAACTTATGGGAAAATGTTACCTTTAAATCGAGTATGTGCCATTGGTTTGAACCAGAAGGTTTACTTGAATTTCCTTATACCTAAGAAAATAATTATAGGAGGAAGAAAAGGATTTGGGGAACTTAATTATGATGAAGATGGATGAGACAAAGGGCTAGAGAGGTTTAAGTAGTCGGTTTTAGGTATTATCTTTTTATAAGGGGGAGGAGTGTCTCTTTAGGAATGGTTGAAAATATTATTCTATTATATAAAGATATTCGGTTCTAAAGGTACAAAACTCATTTAAATCAAAGATAAGGTGTATATATTTCTAAAAAAAATCATCCAATAATAATTGGACTAGTTTTAGATATTTTTTTAAATTTTAAAATTTCATTTATTTAAATCATTCGTTAATAAGTTAAACACTACATTATCGTTGTGTCATAACGAATATTATTTATTTGATGTTTCAAAATTATAAATAAAATAACATGATATATGAAATTGTTTTATATTTCAAATGAATATTTATATTCTAAGAGATACTTATATAACCACATGTAAAAATTTATTTTTTAAAAGATATAAGTTTATGTCATTTTTTTCATTACTTTAAATTATTTAATATAACGTGTCATTATCACTACAATGTGGCTCAATGGGGTCAAAAAATAGACCCAAGGATGAAACTGTTCGGAAATGTATCATCCAATAAGATTATGACACGTTTTATGGAAATTTAATATTATTATGATATTATTTTGTTACCCATATTTACTAGATTTACGTTTTAACCATGGTAAATAAAATATTTACTGAATTAAATATTCATAATGTCTAAAAATAAAAGTTACATAAACAATTTGTACCTCCTAATTCCAAATATGGAATCCATTTTTCCAAATTCAAAACAGAGAAGTGGCAAAAATTAATTTAAAATTATTTCCCACTGTCAAAACAGAAAACGTGTTTTTAAGTAATAATAACAATCAAAATATTTACCTTTTTTATGTGAAATTTAAGAGTGAAATTACTTCCAATGACCAAAATAAGATTAAATTCTAAAAATATAATCCAATAACACTTTAAAACAAATTAAAATAGTGTTCTAATTATATAAATAAATTATATTAAGATCTAGTTTTGAATTAAAAAGATGTATATTTTACTATTTATAAAAAATGAACATTGTTTGAAAAATACCAAAATTTCATCCAATGTAAATTTTAATTTCCCAATTATGAAAAAATATTTTATTTTTTAAATAGATCATATATAAGTTAAAAAAATATTTAAAAATGGTTCTCCATAAAAATGCAGTAAATCGACCTTTTACCGAATATTATAGTTCTTATGATTAAAATTGGATTCTTTCACAATTTAAGCTTCTAAATGTTTTTGGGTAAATGTAAAAAATTTAACAAAAATGTTTAATCATAATGTATTTAGTTTTATTCATTCCATCCATTACAATGGCTAGGTGTTAACTATCATTTAAAATAATAGTATTATATAATATTTTTCTGAATAACTCAAGGTTGTGCGCAACCTATGATTTCAAATAAAAAAATTGTTTCATTTGAGTACGCCATTGAATAGAAAATCCCCTTTAAAGTAAACTTAATATTTAATTCACAAATGTTAATAAGTATGAAAATATCATATTTCATTATTTACTTATGGTGTTACGTCCTTCCCCCTTTTGGAAATTGGGTCCTCACAATTTTATTCACTTATCAAATAATTGGCGTTGTTTATCCGTCATAGAATTTTCAGATTCCCACATTGCCTCTTAAGACATATGGTTTTTTTAAAAAACATTTACCTGCTAGATTACCTTATTCAGCAACATTTTCTCTCTTCGGACAAAAATCTGGACTAGTTTTCCCTCTTAAGAGTGATTCTATTCCAACTGAACTACCTTTGGGCTCATAACATGGGATGGATTCAGCATATATTTTCTCAATATTGAATCATGAATATCATTATTTACCTAGGATAAAATTGGAGTTAAATCCATTTTGTATGCATCTGATCTAAATTTCACTAAGATTTTATAGGGTGCAATGAACCACGAACTCAGCTTTCCCTTCATTCCAAAATGAATCATACTTTTCAATAGAGAATCATTTAGAAAGACATTATCACCTACCTGAAATGAAATATCCATTTTCGGGTTATCCGCATAACTTTTGTACCTACTCTAGGCTATTCTCTTGTGGATAAAAATCAACTGAAACTTTTCTACCATCTCTTCTACCAATTCTAGTCCAATTAACTTCCTTTCACCTAATCCATCCCATAAAGCTTGAGTTTGACACTACTTCACATATAATGCCTCAAATGGAGCGATATGTACACTGGAATGAAAACTGTTATTATATGAAAACTCAGCCAATGAAAGATGCTGGTTTTAAATTCCCTGATAATCCAATGAAGAAGCATGTAGCATATATTCCTAATTATGAATTTTTCATTCTGACTTCCCTTATAATTGAGGCTGAAAAGATTTAGTAATACATAATTTAGTACCCAATGACTTCTGAAGGACTTTACAAAAGTTAAAAGTAACACTGGGATCACGATATGATACAATGGAGAGGGTAATTCCATGTAACCTGACTATCTCTTTAACATACAATTGAGTTAGTTGATCTAACAACAAAGCATATCGAATTGGAATGAAATGATAAGATTTAGTCAATTGATCTACAATAACACATATTTCATTATTACCTCATGATTTCTTTAATAATCCCACAATGAAGTCCATGTATATATTATCCTATTTCCACTCAGGCACCATTAAAGACTAAAAAATCCCTTTTGGTAACTATCGCTCGGCTTTAACCTATTGAAAAGTCAAACAATTCACAGTAAAGTCATTAATATCTCCATTTATTCCATCCCACTAGTAATACTCCCAAATAACATTGTACATCATGGAACTACCAAGATGTACTAACAACCGAAAACAATGATCTTCACATGACAACTCATTCTCCAACTTTGAATCACAAGGAACACATAATCTCTTTACAAATCTCAAAATACAATAACTATCCATTTTAAATTCATGAAAATTACTTTTATGAAACAACTATACCCTTTTTAAGCCATTGTCTTCATTAGATGATTTCTTAATTCTGTTTAATAGAGATGATTTCATTAAAACATAAAAAAACAGTGGAATTTCCAACACCAACAACATCTATGCCAAAGTTCATCAAATCTTTAATCAAAGGATCCTATTCAAAACATAACAAGGTTAATGTAGAATTACTTTTTTGAGTCAAAGCATCATCCTCCTTATTTTCCATTTCTGAATGGTAATGAATTATGAAATCATAATAATTGATTAATTCTATCCATCTCCTCTGTCTCATGTTCAATTCGTTCTGAGTGAATATATACTTCAAAATTTTGTGGTCATTATATATACAGAATTTCACTATATACAGATGATGCCTACAAATTTTTAAAGAAAAAACAATAGAAGCTATTCGAAATAATATGTTGGGTAATTTTACTCACGAGGTTTCAACTGATGTGAAGCATAATAAATTACATGATCATTCTATAAAAGGGAATGTCGAATTTCATTCAACGAAGCATCAATGTGGATTATAAGCTAACCATTTCTTGAAGGCACATCCAAAACTGGAGCATTCTCCAATGTTCTTTTTAATTACTGAAAATAATAATCACGTTCTATTATCCAAATAAACTTAATACTTGTTTGAGTTATCTTAGTCATTGGGCTAGATAACTGTGAAAACATTTCAACAAACCTCTAGTAATAAATTGATAAACCATGAAAAATATGAATCTATGTGATATTGGTAGTTCATTTCCATTCTTCGACTACTTTTGTTTTAGCAAGATCAATAGTTTTTCTATTTTTGAAAAAATGTGACCAAGTAATGAAATTTGTTGTAACAAAAACTCACACATGCTGAATTCCCAATCAAAATTTTTCTTTTAGGGTTTGCAAGTCAAACCTTAAAGGTCGTTCATGTCCTTATTTACTTCTGGAATAAACCAAAGTATCATCAATGGACACAAACAAAAACTTATCTTGGAACTCATAGAAAATTCTATTCATAAGATCCAGGAACATAGTAGGTGCATTGATTAAAAGAAAATTCATAACCACAAATGCATAATTTCCATATCTAGTATGAAATGAAGTCTTCATAATGTTAACTTCCTTTACATTCAATTGATGGTACACCAACCTCAATTCAATCTTTAAAAAATACTGAACTCCATAAAAAAGATCAAAAAAATCATCGATATGAGGAAAATGACACGTGTTCTTAAGAGTGATGTTATTGAATGCACTATAATCAATGAAAAGTCTCATTGAAGCATAATTATTTTTAACAAAGAATACATGATCACCCCATGGTGATGTGCTAGATCGAATTAAACTTTATCTAAACACTCTTGAAATTTCTTCCATAACTCTAAATGTTCAAATTGAGCCATTCGATAAGGGGGTTTTGAAATTGTCTTTGCATCATGAACTAATTTAATAGTAAATTCAACTTCCCTATTAGGTGTTATAATAGGAATGTCATCATAAAAACATCAAGATACCCATTTAGCACTGGAACATCATTATTCTGAACAGTTCTATTATTTTCCACAATATGTGAAAGGTAACAATATTACCATCTTTTACAAGTTTCTCAGTTTCATGATATGCTATCAAATGTTAGGGTTCATTATTGTACACAAACTGAAATTATTTCAAAAAATAAACCTCTTTATCCCTACAGTCAATCTTATCAAGATAAAACAAAAGTCGATCCATACACAAAATTACATCAAACTCTGATAGAGGCAAAAAAAATAAGGTTTGTGGGTATATTTTTCTACAAAAAATGAAAAAAAAGGTTCTTATAAATTTATTATTTCGCAAAACATTATCCCAGTATCTTTACCATACATTATGAAAACTTAACATGATATGGAATTCCCAATTTACTAGAAAACATCTTAGAAATGAAAGTGTGCATATACCCGGAATCAAAAATAAACATTAGCATTATCTGAATAAACAACTAGTTTACCTGATACTACTTCATTCTAGGGACCAAAATTTACAGAAGTAGTTGCAAATGATTTCACCACCCCTTTCTTCTTGTAGTCTGGTTGCTTTCCCTTATTTGAGTTAATTGTTGGACACTCATTTTCATAATGTCCCATTTCATTACACATAAAGAATTTTAGGGCCTATAAATCAGATTTTGTCTTACCATTACCATGATCTTATTCAGTGAAATTACAATCCTTATGTATGATTTTACCACATTAGTAACACTTACTATAATTCAAAATATATTCCCTCTCATGATTTTTACTACAATTTTCACAATCCATAAACTAAAGTTTCTTACCATCATATATTTTTGAAGAGTTCATCCCTTTCATCTTCTAGCTCGGCCTCTTATTTAGTTGTTTTTAAAAGAACATGTGATCATTAGGAAACTGTATTTCCACCTTCTCCCTACACTGAACAAGTTTTTCATATGTTTTGATCTCATGAAAAGATAATGTCATTCGATACTTGGCTTTAATCCTGAGTAAAAATGATTGATTTTAATATCACGATCATGTATGATATTTGAAGCATACCTTTCCAGTTGAGTGAATTTTTCTTTATAAGATGCCACATATTTCTCTCCCTACCTCAATTCACAAATTGGATTTTTCATCCTAAGACAAACCACCTTAGGAAAATATATCTCACAAAACATACCTTTGAATTCATCATATTCAAGATCATCAATCTCCTCACTATCCCTAATATTTTTCTCTATCAGCCACTGCTGATTATATTCAATTTCAAAAAAGTAAACAAAAAGAATAACCTTTTGATGTTCTAAACACCCCATTATTTAAAAAAATATTCTCTAATGCTCTAATCCACCCTTCATCTAGCATAGGGTCGAATGATTCTCTGAATGTTGGGGATGTTTCCTTATGAAATTCTCTACTAGTGACATGTTCCTATATGGTTGATCTAGATGATCTCGTGCATGGATACCACCAACATTTATATCCTGAGTCAACTATTTCATCACTGCAACAAACATCTCTGTTTCAATTCCAACCATCTCATGTTGCGGATTTGGAAATTTGTCTTCCTTATGATGTCTTCCCATCATAGCTTCCTTATTTCCTCTATAATAAACCATTGTGAACATTCAAATATCATATGTGAAGCAACATGGTAATCTTTAAATGAAATATCATTAACATAAATCAATTTATGGATCTTAATTTAACTGTACCCTAAATCTTAATGTTTTCTAAACCGACCTCAGTTACCAACTATAAGTACCCAACCATAGACATTTCATAATCTTGAATTACGTTAATAATTAACATTTAGGATCATTTAATGTTTATAGAATTATAGAATTAGGTCATAACGTATACATAAATACTTGAATATTATAGGTAGACACTTCTACTCAGTATCCATTTCTTTCATAAAAGAAAATCTCTTCATAAAAAGAGTCATGCCTAGTTCCATGTTTTAGATATCATGACTTTTCCTTGAAGCCATCTTTGACCATATTCATCTTTAAGTCCTGTGAATTTTTTTTCAAAAACATAGGTTGAGCATAAAAAAGATAATTAAGGATTATAAAATATATAATGAAAACATTAGTCCTTCAATATATACCAAGAATATGATCTATAAAATACATCATGATATCATATGATTTATGAATAACACATAAAAAACATAAATAATTAATGTAACTTGTGGTATCCATAACATATTCGTAAGGATGTATCTGCTTTCCAGAAAGGGGATATTCGTGAGTCAATAAGGCTCTCCTTATGAATTTCCCATTCCTTCATGTAAGGGGATGATTGTTGAGTCATTAATGATTCCTTGTTACTTTATCATTCCTCTTGTTTTGAAAATCAAAAACACCTTATTTCAATGAAAATCTTATTTTACACCTGTTTTACTTCTATAAAGAAAATTTCCTTCCCTGTGGAATCTTACCCTTGTCAAGATTTCACTGTTCAATTCATAAATTTTCTATGTATAAAACTCAGATTGAAACCAAAAACATCGCAATCATATAATACTTAGATATTTGGTATTCTATTTAAGACTCTGAATTCGGGATACAAAATCTCATGAAGTTCGACTCTGAATTATGGATACGAAGTCTTATGAAGTTCAACTCTAAATTATTGATACGTACTCTCATACTGTTCAACTCAAAATTCTGGATACGAACTCTCATGATGTTTGATTCCGAATTCGGATTACGAACTTATGTAATGTTCGACTTCGAATTATGATTACGAACGTATAAAAAGTTCAATTCCAAAATATAGTTACGAACATCTCTATGTTCTGACTCTGAGTTCTCTGAAATCAGACTCCGATCATTGATGAGTTCTGACTCCAAATTCTCATGAACATTGACTCCGAACATTGTAAGTTCTGGTTCCGAATTCTTTGAATCTAGAATCCGAATTTCCTTGAAATTCTGACTCTGGAATTATACAGAATTCAGGTTCCGAATTCCTACAAAATATAATCCGAATATTATTAAGTTATAGACTCCAAATTCATTTCTACTTAGACTCCGAACTTTATCTTTCATCATTCCAAACATTCAATTTCTCTATTATTAATATCAGTTTAGTTATGCTTACACTTTTTCTATTATAAAATGATGTCATGCTTTCAGTTCTTGACTAACCATTGTTTCAGTGACACATGTAGATGTCCCTCCACAATTCAAGGAAAAGTTTGACAATTAGAGGAGGGAGTCGATCGTTGGAGATTCACCTATAAATAAAAGCTCATTTGAAATTATTCGAGGATTTTTTTAATTTTTTATGCTCAAAACATCAAGACGTAATTTCTAGAGAGAGAGAGAGGCTCTTATCAACTCTCAAGCTTCATGCAGAATGATTGAACAACTACTTCAAACATTTTCTTGTTCATATTTTCTTCGTGCGACTCCGATTATTTCTGTGTATAATCGAGGGATTCCGGGAATAAGAAGATAGAGGTTCTAACTCCTTGAATTTGAGGGCTTTCATGCTGAGGAAGAGAGAGGTTCCGACTACCTGATAGTTGAGGGCTTGTGGGTAAACAAATAAATACTCTGATCTTCATATCGATGGCTTACCCTAGTTTTGGTAAGATAGAATTTCTTGAAAGTATAAATCAAGGGACCTTTATCAAGGTTATTTGATACCCTTCTCTTTGGGTTAAAAGACTTATTACTTGTTACTTGTTCTGTTACATGTTTTTCTGCTGCAATTTGTATTGTTGAGGAAACCATACTTTCTAATACATCCTCACTCTTGTACTCTGATATAGATAGATTCTGTATGCTTTAAAGTAGAATCTTTATATTTTTAAACTTTAGTTATGTTTCATATTCGGAATCACATTTCCGAAATCTAGAAAGTTATTATAAATTATATAGGTCTTGTGAATTCATTTGTTAACCTTTTTAAACCTAACCATATTTAAAATTTCCAAAAGAATTTTTAAAAGGAACAAATCTCCCCCCTCTTGTATCTGAGAATCTCATTCTTATTTAGATCATACATTTGGTATTATAGAGCATATCATACTCAGACATACCATCTCAACACTTGACACCATTTAAACCCTTTTGAGACATGTCATACCTTATAGGTGTTGAATTTTCATTCTATTTGAGTTTCTTCATGAATAGCCTTTTTCATCCAATTGGATTTACATCTATAAGAGGGTCTACTGAAATCTATATTGAGTTTTGGTAGATGAAATCCATTTTGGAATTCATTGTTTTTAATTACTTGTTGCTATCTTTCCCACATTCAACTTCATTGTAGGTTAGAGGATCATTATTTTCAAACAATAATGCCTCACCATCCTAAGTAAATATAATACAATGATGTTTTAGTTATTCATAATATCTTGAAATCTAATTAAATACTTATGTATATGGAATTTTTTCTTCTTCCATAAGGCCTTTAGGATTATATTAATGTACCAACTCTTTTATGCCTTGAGCATCAACTACATCGAATTCCATCTCAATCCCATTATACATTTTAGTGATATGGTCCCTATCAAAAAATAATCTATGTAGTGAAATAATATAGTTTTTTCTTGAGGGTTCATATAAGTAATATCACCTTGTTTCCTTTTCATATTCTATAAAGCTTCAAATTTTCCGTGGGTTGAATGTTTATTACATGAAGAGGCCTAAAGATGAACTTTTCTTCCCTACAAATGTAAATTTGATAAAATGGATATTATTCCACATCCTCATTTATATGGAATATAATTTATCGATTTAATTGGTATATGGTTTAGTATATGTTAATTTTTCTGAAACTCATAATTTCAAAAGGATAATGGAACACTAACATGACTCATCATTGATCTCACCATGTCTAATAGGGTGTGGATACTCATTTCCATTATACAATTCGATTGAGGTGTATGAGGAGGAACCAAATGATATAAAATTCCAAACTCATATAAATAATACATGATTTATTGATTGAGATATTCTACACCGTAGACATAGGAGGGTTTCTTAGTCATTATACCAAGGTGATTCTCTACTTCATTCATTTAATCCTTAAATTTTTAAATGTAATCTAGATTATACCGCATTAAATAGACATATAAATATCTACTAAAATTATTAGAAAAATTCATCCAGCCTGAGTATCCCCCTTTCATCAACTGGAAGTGGTCCACACATGTCTATATGAACTATTTATTGAATCTCAGGGTCCCTTTCACCTTTCTCAATGAATGGGGTTATGTTCAATTTTCTGTTGTAAACATGAATGACATATAGGAATTTATTTTAGTTCACATGAATGTAAATATCCATATTGATCCAATTTAGTTAATAATATTTTATTTACATTAAATAGCCAATGATTTCAATGTTGAGTGTTTATGAGTCATGTGAATTTTTTTGTTATTTATTTCCAATACTTATTTTTATTACAACACATGATGACTATTATTTAAATTTTCCTTACAATAAACATTTATATCATATAATAGAATAAATATTTACATTCAAATTTGAAAATAATACCATTTATATCAAGTTAGGATACTTATAAATTTATTATGGTAAAGGATTGTAGATAATAATAAAATTTGAAAAAAAATGATCATTTTATATGAGAATGTGAGGCGGTAGTCCCTTACAACTATAGTAAAAAATTTAACTTTTTTGGTCGGTAAGAGATCAACCTCCCCTCACATAATTAAATTAAATCTACTTAGTTCCAATATTTGAATATATATTTGGGCAATACAAGATGTTTCTAAAACACAATTTATAGAAATATATAAATTACTCTAATAATAGAATCACCTGATGCTTCCCATTACTTCCCATCTTCTCAAATTTATTCATTTAATTATGAGATTTAATTCTTTCATTCAGAAATTTAATAACCTATTCATAGAAATCAATTAAAAATTTAAATTTCCTCATAATTAACTCTTGTAATTGTTGATTTAATGATTAATAATTAAATAAAACCATTAGCATTGAAAATAACACCATTTTTTAGTTAAGTAATGTGTTAAATAATTCCACCTATACAGCTATGTATCACCATGTTTTCATCATCATGGTTCTATCTTCAACTTCCTCCACATTCCTTATGATGGTCCATTAATTAAAAGTATTTTTTACTCACACACAATTGAGGGTAACCAAATGATTGGTTAATCGGGATTATATAAATATCCTTTGACACATAAGTAATACATAAATATGGTAGGAGGGAGGACTCCCTATCCACCAATTAATTTAATTTTAAATAATTGAAAACTCATTTAATAATATAAATTAAATAAAATTTTACACATACATAGTCCCTTTTAAAATTCATGATTCGTCAAACATACAAAATGAAACACAAAATTAACTGGGTAGATTTAATTTCTTTATTAGTCCATTATTATGAAGATGATCGTGATTTGAATTAATTATGTAATGTCTTGATTAATTTCATTTCATCTTACTGGACATTAGATATTAATTGTAGATAAATATTATTTATGAAAATAATGGAAAATAAATAATAGAACATATTTATTAAAATAAATTAATTGAGCTTATAAAATTCATTAAAATACCTATAAAATTGGAAACCACACATTAGTGAGCCAATAAAAAATAATGTTTTAATGTTCAAATTTCAATTTATTGTAAATTTTAATTATGTCCAATAAAGAGAGACTATAAAGAGTGTCAATACAAGATACATTCTATGTATATCGGTTTCCATGTGTCCAGTGTACATGCCTGCATCTACGATGTGTCCCTCGGGTAAACTATATTCCATGATTAGACTAGGTACATGCCGCGTGTTCCACATTATATGTGTTTGGGATTCATTTCAGGGTCTTGTAAGCATGATTCATATATTGAAATTTATTAAATCCTTTCCATGTACACCAAATACTTATTGTCTATGTCAGGAATGATATAAGTTTTCAGTCTCACATGGTTTGACCATGTATGTTGAACACATGGATTTTTCATTTTACAATGCTAAGCGGTGCTAACTACATGGCATATACACTAATACATTCCATGTAATCCAAAAACCCTTATGATGGTTTGGCCCTGTATATATATAGTGTTAAATAAATCCTCTATCTTTAGTAACTATGTGGCACATCGTGTATCCATAGGAACATCCAAAAGTAGTTAACTAAGAAAAATAACATATACATCCACGTAACCACCATGTTATCATGTCTTACCAGAAAAAATATACCAGTTATTTATCTTATATCCAGTAATTCTTCATATATACTAAGACATTTATGAAAATGAAACACTTAATAGGCATGAGTAATATGCTAAATCATGATAATTAATATATGACTAAATAAGTAATTACTTTAGATTAAATTATATCCACAATTTTTCATAGATCAAAATCTTATAAATAATTATAAATTAAAATATGACCCCCAATGATACCACTTTAGGGTTATGGGATTTGCAAAAGTGTGTGTTGATAGACATGATAATTAAAATTTATTTTAATTCCAATTGTCCACAAAATCAATAATAGGATCATTCATGTTATATTAAAAATTAATTTTATTATATTGGTTGAATGAAATTACCTCATCTTATGATTCTTTATTCACAGTCAATGTCTATCGTTAGAAAAGATCAATTGGGATTGCATTTAGTTTTATTGTGATCATCCTAGGGAGGAATCCCTATAATAGTTATCCACATATTGTTCAATTATATCTCAAAAACATATGTTGATCTTTAGGGTATAGAATGACATATCAAATGTCGTGTGTTGTTATTTTTTGATAATTACTTATTGTGTCCTGATGAAATATCACTTGAATTTTCAATATTCACTGTGAGATAAATTGTGGAATCTAAAAACAATGTTTTATGCAAAATAATTATCCCAGATTAATTTCTAAAACATAGCCATAACTAGATGTATATATAGGTATAATTTTGGTTAGAATATTTTTTATCTACATTTATACCGTTATCCAATATTAAACTCTTAAAATCCACTGTGTCAAAAAATAAAATTATTTTTAATATTATTTTATAGAAAGCTCCATCTTTCGGAAATGGTAAATAATATCTTCTTTATTGTAAATTATTATTTATTACCATATAGGTTTATTTTCCATTAATACTCCTAGGTTTTTATCAAATCCCAAAATAAATATTCTTATTCATAATTAAGTATTTCAGTCTCATACCGATGACTATATATTTATTAAATATTCAATATAAAAAGTAATAAATTTTTATTCACATATAAGAGAATAAATATCTGTCTAATTTATACCATTAAAATAACATGAATGAATTTTTTCATGGAGTTTAGAATAATATCTACTCCATAAATTAAAATGAAATATAATTTCATTTATATCAATGAAAACAAATAGTAAACTACCCTCTAGGATACATTCTTATTAAAATTAGGTGGGAATGCCAAAAGTCCAAAATGAATAAGTAGATATGATTCATAGAAACCAATAGAATTATTTTAAAGATGCAATGTCGACAACAGCATAAAAATTCTCAATGTTTAATATAATACATTTCTCACTATATCATATAAAGTAGGTTACATGCCATTTTCATCAATCACTATGCTTGATGCATCATTATTTGAAAAAATGAAAAAACACGTTGATAGACCATTAACTTGAATTATATGTGAAATTTATATTCTTTTAAAATGTACATGATATTAACTCTTGTAATGACGAATTGGATAAATACCTTATTAATTTATTAATTAATGAAATCTTAATCGTGAAGCACCAAACAATACTTAATCCCACCAACATATGTCATGATGGTTTTTATAAATAAATCAATGTGTGTGAATCCATAAATCTACCGATCATAATATTAATGTCTACAGACCCTTAAGCATGCTCTTAATTTGAAGTATTTTATGACATGAAAACATGAGGAATTCCTACTAGTGGGTCTGTTGCCATAATCTCCCGTCATGGTGGTTACCTTGTGTGAATATCAAGAGAAGAAGCATCATTCATATATAAGTACTCACACATGACATTCTATATATTATATGTCCCATCATACAACGTTATTTAACCATATAAATATATGAATAATATTTTCATAGCAGCTCAATGTTATCATTGTTGTTGGAAACTACTATGAAATTATCAATTTGAAAAGTAATATATTATTTTTAAAAACTAATTTCATAGAGAAAAATTAGGAACATGTAATAATATTTTTCATTAATAATTATTTCAAAAAACATTTATGTATTCAATGTATAATTATTTTGTCCTAGGACACAAACTGCAACATATATGACCGAATAAAATAATTTTAATTACTACTTATACTTCTATAATTCCTTAATAAAAATACTAAAATGTGAAGAACACAATTTTTTATGGATTATATTTTTCATAAAATAATTTTAATTGGTTGTCAACGGTGATCAATGAGATGAGATGATCTCATTATGCTCAATATGATGATGTAGTTACAAAGTAAATGGAGCATGAATATAGTCATCATGTTTTGATATTATAAGAAACATGTGAATGGTCTTAGATTTATATTCTATGAAACATGTCAATGGTTTGAATACATTGTGTTTAAATATGATGCCTAGAATATTTTTATTGAGGCATTCAATGATAGTGGATTTCACAGTTGAATAATTCTCTTAGTCAAATATAATGATTCTTTCATGATTTGTTTTTCTAAAAAATAATAAGTTGTTTGGAAATATTTTGATTAAATACTTATGAAGTAATGGAGTAGAAAATATCATTCCAATTTTATTTAGGTTGAATGGAAAGAAAAATGTTTCTAGATGTCATGAAAGTTAGAATATGCTCTTTAGAAAATCTGACAACACTAAAATATGATTGATCAAAAATATATATCATGGATGATAATGTTTTTTATGAATGATATTGACATTCGAATAATCTAGATGACCATAAGTCATGATGGGTGTTTATTTTGATGTATAATTTTTAATGAAGCATCTTTTCCTTGTGTTTTCCAAAAAAATTGGCCATTAAATCTGGTGATTTGTTTTCTAAAAAAATAATGTTTTCAATAAAGGATCATGTAATTTACATATCGTGGAGGATAGTTCACATATCATATATTAGGTTCGTTTAATGGAGAAAAAATTTCATCAAAGTAGTGATTCCACATAGTGGGGCTATACGGACCGTGAAGTGTTGTACAAGGAAAACATATGGGAAATGGATCGCTGGAGGATCACAGTTCACATGATGTTTTCTTATTCGTGGGAAGTACATCATTTGTGGATGAGAGGTAGTGATTCAATATCACATGGAATCAGCTACTAAAAAAATAATCAAACTATGAATTCTACTGAGGGAAAATGGTTTATGGAAGAAACCCTCCTCCATGAAGGAGAAACGCACAACACTGTAGAACATTGAAAATCTAGGTAAATAAGATTAGTGAGATTTGTGGATTCATTTGAATATATAAAGTACAATAATCCAATTATTAAGATGGATATATTTTAATTTGAAAACATCATCACTTTTAGGATGATTTCAGTGAAGTCCAAAGAGTTAAGGAAGGATGATTCTGTGAACTGAAGACTTTGTGGGGAAGAGTTTCCACTAAGGAGGAAGTAGTTCATGTTGGTATTTCACATGAAAGAGATAATATACATATAGTTTATTCATAAATCGATTGTGGGGCTTGATATCTGACAAGGAAAACAGGTCTGTGAGGTATTGGATGCCCGTAAAAGAGTGATTGTCCATATAGTAGGGGTGGTCCCTAGAGGATCAATAGTACAAGAGGAATCGATTTTCCACAAAGTATAGGCATTTTTTGGATGTGAAGGTTGTCTATGAAGCACATCATTTTTATGGTACAACATAGTGCATGGTGAAAATATGGCAGTCAGGGAATGATAAATACCATGTATATATGATAGGTGTTTACACCCACATTGTGTGTTTTGAAGAAGATGGTCTAAGAAAACATGAAATATGTTAAAATCATAATTTTATAGTGATTTATGATGAAAGGTTCATTGAATTAATGAGTAGGTATAATACCCCCCAATTTTTTCACAAACTAAAACTGTGTACGTATGTGGTTGATATACAATAAACAGAGAAGAGAAAACACATATAGTCGGTTTTTCTGGAGAAGAACTAGATGTTCCCCTAAACTCATATTCGTATCAAGAAAGATGAATGTAGGAGGAAGTAGCTAGTGTAAAATTTATATTATTTTATTCAGGAAAGGATAATTATGATATTTCTATGTTGATCATGATATATATTGTCTTAAAAATAACAAAATAATTGTGTGATTCGAGAAAGAATAAGAAGAACAGATCTAAGTGAAATTGGGTTTCGAATTAAGAAGAAATTGACAAGAATAGAAGAATATACTCTAACTAAATTTATATCACTTCATCAAAATTCATCTCAGATAAAATTATACATTCATTTTTCCCCAAAAAATTTATAGTAATGTGAATGGAAAAATAATATGATTTTATAGCTTTCGGTTTTTTGATTGGAAGATGTAAGACGAGTTACATGCATGGAGCTATATAATTAACATGAGAAGATATGATGGTCAATTCATTACTATGGAATCCAATAGTTCTCAATAGATGGAAGAGTTTTTTGGTGTTACTATACATCAATAAGGATAATACTATCTTGGGAACCAAATTAAATATCCATCCAAGAGCTGTAAAACATGCACTATTGGATTCTTTCCAAAGTACCACCTGAGTGTAAGGGTATATCCTAATCACTGTAAACACTGAAAAGTTTTTTTCTAATGGTTTTTTATTCATTATTATTTCCATACCATACTAATGACTATATACTATTATTGAGTACTGAACCCTGTAAAAATATCTTCTGTTATCTTTTCTACATTTATATACTTCTATGTGAGAGGGTGAAGAAAATAAGAGAATCGAGATCCTAATATTTCTAAGAGGTACATGGATAAAAAATTGGAATTGGATTAAAAAGTCCACAAACATAATTCACCCCCTCTCATTGTTATGTGTATCCCAAATTTGTCCTCACAAAATTCTTTCCCTGATATTATTCAGACATGGAATATGTATAAGAATATAATTTATCAAGTCTTCCTAAAATTTATTGAGGTAGACTAAACAGTCTATATTCATAAAACCAAGATGGTATAAGGGTAATTTTAAGATAAAATGGATTAACCATACCTCATTCATATATATGTCGAGGTTACATCCTCATTCCATACTTATAATTCATGATATCATGAATAATTTTAAATAATTGAAATGTATTTTTATTCATTTAGTTGATCAAATAATTTATCAATTAATAGTAGAGGATAATTTTTCTTAGTAGTGATCATTTTATGTTGTCATTAGTCAATTTAAAGATGAATTAAGCCATAATTATTTATATAGAATAATTGTTTCACCCCTTGTTGATCAACCTAGGAAAATGAATTCCTTTTTGAGATTATAATAGTGTTACTCTTTCAATTACTATAACTCAGTCAAAGCCATTCTATATAGAGCCAGTGAAATATTCTTAGCATTGGGTATTATTTTGATTAAAAATTAAACAATATAATTTTATTGTATAATATGAATGTATTTAACAAATACATCATCATACAACCAAATAAAATGAATATATTCAATGTTGAGTATCTAAACAACCATTTTAGATAAATACCCCTCATTAATAGGTAGTATCAATTATTCAGTGGATAAGATTTACATTTTTTGTTAATCTTTATCATACCACTAAAAAATGATCAAAAGTTGATTCAAAATATCATATGACACTTTCTTTTCTTGAAAAATGGAATTTTATTTATATAAATAAATAAATTACATTCCATAAATAACCTCAAATTCAACTAAATGTAGAATTAGTTGATTTTCAAGAAGCATGTTCCCACAAATTTGTACCAGATATGAGTTATAGACTTGTGATGTTATCAAAGAATCATTAGGATTTTTTAGTACAAATTCATCAGTTAATCATTGATGTGGTTACATCACTCCCTTAAAAAATCATCTGATACAAAATAGTGGGATGAAACATAATCATGTAATAAATTTTCATTTTTATATTAGATGATAAGAGTTCCTTTCAACACTTCATTCTCAGGACTCACTACAGCAGTTAGGATCAGAAGATAATTTTAATTATTTATTGTATTAGAGTGTATTGATGAAAATTACAGTAAGGAACTACATATTTATGTAACTACATGGAATAATTTTAATACACCTTATAGTTGTATCATTTGAATGTGGGTTATTATTTAAATTAATATTTCATCGCACTTGTTTCATTTGGTTACCTCTTTACATCTATTCTTCACCCGCATGTTTGACAATCTTCCATTAAGCACATGAAACATTTACTAGTCCCTTGGGGAAAATTACCATCATGATTCATTCAACACTTAACAACAAAATGAATTTTCATTTTCTATCCTACATGGGATTTATAATTATAGTTTCTACCAAATTCGATTATTATCTTCAAGTAAAAAATATGATTATAATGGGAATATCGAATAAAAAATTCAACCTTTCACATCAAAATATTCATTCATAGATACTAAATTCATTTTTGGTTTGTAATTTTTCGATTCATGGTTTTATGCAAAAAAATGGATAGATCAATTATACATTCGGGTTTGATGATAAAAATATATGTGTACCTTGAATATTTGGAATATTTTTCTCACTAGAACCAATTGATTCATTAACCTCCACCTTAATCACTAGTAATTCACATTCTTTTTTTTAGCATTCATGTTTATGAAATTATTAACTGAAAAATATGCTGTTAAACACATACCATTCTATAGAGTCAATTTCTTACTTATTTATCATATTCAAATTATGATTCCTTCATTAATCAGAAATGACATCCAATTAATATAATGATCAAAAAATTCTTGGTCTATGTACAAATGGATGAAATTGTTTATTAGTTAAAAATATGCATTTTATGGTATATAGTGGATTAAATTACCCAATTTATGATGGTACATGTTTCAACATGAATGAATTAGTAGTTTTTTGGTCTTTCCTAATATAATTTTTATTATTATTATAATTCATGATTTGAGTGGGTTGTGTAAGAATAGAAGCCATATTTTTCATTATAGCTCCAAAGTTATTTGATTTATCCAGAGGAAAATCATTACATTATCTTACATATTCGTTTCTATAATGATTTATCCTTTTTATAGCCTGTAAATAAAACTAAGATAACATTTTAAGAATTAATCAACAATAAATATGTTGATAAATAATATAATCACTATAATTAATTCTGAGAAGCCCTAAAATATGGCACCCACATATCAACTTTATAAACATTTAAGTTCACTCAATATCATAATATTCTCTTTATAAGGTGACTAAAATTATTTTCACATATTCTTCATAACCTAATCTATCCAAATATATATATTTTCATATTCTTCCAACTGATGATACACATGCATAACATACATAAGTATTGCATATTTTTATATAAATATTTAAACAAAATGGAAATAATATAATCCAAAGGACAATAATGTTTAGGTTTCTATAAATACAAGATAATAAATAGACTTATTACTTAAAATAAATTCAATGAATACAATATTATGATTTCATCATAGTACCCTTCTTAGAAAATTCACACAAAAATACAATTAATATCTTGGGAAAAATAGAAAAATAATAAATGGTGAGATCAAGATCCCAATAATTGAAAAAATATTTAATACTAATAGAAACTCATATAGAACTATAATATAAAATTAATAGTATTTGATCATGATTATAACATTTAAATTTCATACACAATCAGTAATCTATGAAAAAAATGAATAATGGAATAACAATTTAGAGTTTCAGAAAACAAGAGTAATAAGAGTTAAAAATAATCATTAGTCAATCATGATCCACAAGATGGTATCATAAAATTAAAAACATTCAATAATAATTTTTTATCATGATAATGATCATATAAATAATTTCATTAGTGAAGGATCTATAAAAATACAACTACATAAACAATTCACCTTAGTAGATGTGGTTCACTCCAATTACATCATTTTCTCGATCAAGGTTCCCTCCTAAAAATATCCTAGAGACAAAGTCCCTTAAAAAACAAGTCTCATTCCACATTAAATTACAAATTATCATCAGGGGTTTTAATCATTATCTAATTAATTAGGCTATTTCAACATACCCAAAAATCACATAATGAAAACTGCACTTATATATTCTTGAATAACATAAATATTTTCATAAATTCTTCCTAAGATAACCTATAGAAATGAAATAGGATTCGAAAATATTTCATCATCACATAAAAATAATTCAAATATTTAAATAAAATTGAAGATATCATTAGATAATATCATTTTTAATGATAAAATAATATTAAATGATGTAGACATGGATGAAAAAATGTATTAAAAATGACATTGAAATTTTCATTGAAATTAGTGGAAAATATATGTTTCCACTATAATGATTAAAAATAAAAATTTATAGAATATGGAGAAAAATAATTTAAATTAAATTATATTTTAATATATTTAGGGATAATTCAACTAATGAAATGTTTTATATTATGGGAAAAAATAATTTATTCGTAAATGTTAAAATAATTATTTATTCTAGACTTCTAGTAGAAGGTTCAAAATTAACCTTTTCAAAAAAGGAATAACGATTACATTTGAATGATTTAAAATAAATTTACTTATGGATGAAAATGAATTTTTATAATAATTTTATCGTATAATAAAACATTCATAATATAATATTAATGAAATTCAAGATGAAAGGAAGTGATAATCGACCAAATAGGTAATAAAGTCTTATTTTCCTAAAAACATCTTCACAGTCAATTTATGTACCAAAGAGAGAAGAATAAAAGTAAAACCTAAAATAAAAAAAAATATATCAGAATAAAATAAATGGTGTATAAAGTATATGGGTCATATAATTCCCCTCAATGAATATTTATCTGAGACATTTCTCAATAGAGATGAAATTATAACAGAAACATTTACCTCATGTCCTGTTTGGATTTATACACATTAAAAATAGTATTATAGTAAATAAATATTTATTATAAACTGATTACAGAGCCATGTTAATAAATTACATAATAAAAATAAGTATATAATTTTTTTTTCAATTTTCATTTAATTAACAATAACTTTTGAAAATATCATTATTGTAGAAATTGGAATGTTTTCCAGGAATATTTTTTAATGTTTTTGTTGATTTTACCATGGTAATTATTCCATTATATCCATTATATTATAAATTCAATAAATATAATATTTATTTTTTAAATAAACATATTTAATCATTTATATAATTTGGTGATGAATTATTAATTACATCACTTAGCGAAGATGATAGTTCATATGTACACACATTTGATGATTCCACGTTTCGATAAATTGAATGAAATTTAGTTAAATAATACTTAACCCTCATAGAATAATAATTATATATTTAATTTAAAATATATTCATTAAATCTATCCTTATGACAAGCCATGTGAAAAGGAAATGAAAAATGAATCACATTGCTCTATGGAGGGAGTCGTCTACACATATGCATGGGAAATGATATAATTTTCCAATAAATGGTAATGAGATATAAAATATACACAAAACTAACCTTAAAACATATAGATATATGTAATATATATAACCCATTATTTTTAGACAGTTATATTATATTTGGAATATGTTTTAAGTGAATGAAACATTAAAAAATGAGTAATAACATACAGATGTTCTTCAAGAATGTATTTTTGAAAAAATACCATAGGTATTCATAGATAGGTTGATTAGGATGAATTTAACCTGAAATTAGTGGATAAATATGTATTTATATTCATTGTATTAATCCTACTTGATCTAATTGTCACAATTGGTGTGGATAAGATATGATAATAGATTCTCTTTTATAAGAATGTGGAGTAACACTCACGTAATTATTAAGAATATTAAAAAATATAATCACATGGGATTGTGGCTCTAAATTGGATCAATATCATATATAAGATGAAATAGGGAGTAAATTTGTTAATAAAATATTATTTAAGAACATTTAGGTCATTTTAACACTTTTTAGGACCCGTCCCACAGGGCCCGTGCCATGACTACTCCAAGCCCGCCTTCCATTGGCAAGGGGTTGGTGACTAGCATCGAAAAGAATATTCCATTTAAACCGGTAAGGAATTGCCTTTTTAAACTGTAAACACATGCAACCAAGAACACATCCAGATATGAACACAAGTAAACTGTATAGAAAACCGAATGTGTATAGTAAGATAAAAAGGCCAAAATACAAGCCCAACTAGAAAGTACAAGAAAACTGAAAAGTACATGTAATCTGAACAGTTCCTGTGAACTCCCGCCAAGGACCCTACCAAAAGTCTAGGTACTTATCTCGAACGGTCGTCTATGTGGTACGCCTCATCTAATATCCACCTCCAAGCAACCTCTAGTCCTGGTACTCTCATCCTAAGTCAGCAATGTATGTTGTCTGCACCAAACACAACATGGCGTGGGCATAGCCCGTGTAAGGGTGAGTATAACGATACTCAGTAGGGAACCTGAGACCCTTGATGGTCTCACAAAACCCACAAAGCATAACCACAAGAATGAAAACATCTGACAACCCAACTTTGGTATATGCCCATACATATAGCTAAGTAATCATGTATATCTATATCATTCATGAGGAAAATCAAGGCCCAAATCCAGAGCCAAATTACAACAGTTCCACAAAGGAAAGAATACCACGAAGGTATCACCACCATGGTAAGTACCAAAAAGGTAATTCCACATAGAAGAATACCAAAAAGGTATCACCACGAAGGTATGTACCAAAAAGGTACGCCACACAAAAGATTACCACAAAGGTAAAGATTCATCTCACACCAGGTATAATTTAGGTATAGTTTTAGAGATGATTATATGTATCTATTGAATCACCTTACTCTATTAAGAGGCAGACCCACGTAAGATCCTAAATCATCATTCCCACACAAGATCCTAGTATATCATCAAACCCACAGAGGATCCTAGTACAGCAGAACCTTATAGGATCCCAGTAAATCATCAGATCCAGAAAGGATCCTAGTACATCATCATACCCACACTGAATCCTAGTACATCATCTTACCCGCATAGGATCCTAGTACATCATCAGACCCCCACATGATCCTAGTACATCATCAGACCCACATAGGATCCTAGTACCTCAAAAAACCCACCCAGGTTCCTAGTGAATAATCATACCCACACAGGATCCCAGTACATCATTAGACCCATACAGGATCCTAGTACATCATTAGACCCACACAGGATCCCAGAACAACATCAGACCCACAGAGGATCATAATACATCAGTAGAACCACACAGGATCCTAGTACATAATCATACCCACAAAGGATCCAAGTACATCATTAGACCCCCACCGGATCCTTGAACATCATCATACCCAACCAGGATTCCAGAACATCACCATACCCACACATGATCCCGGGACAACAGACCCACATAGGATCCCAAGCACAGACCCACATAGGATCCCTTTCTCATATTTCAACCAGCTATAGGGTTCCTGCACTAAGCATGCTTGATTATGGGAGGGTCTACTCCCCACATCACAGGTCGATACTAATACTAGCATGATGTCCAATGATGTAGTATCCCAAAGGACCACCACATAATATGGTTCTCAACGCAATAGACAATGCGTCAATCGGACACTCGGGATGTAAATTATTAGCCCTATAGTTCCAAGGGCCCAGTTGGATTCGTGTCCGATCTAACCTGGACATACACCAACATAAAACAAAACTCATGTGTGGTATAACAAAAGTTCAGTCTCGACCCAAGGTGTTCGGCACCACTAACGGTTCGTCAAAATAATTTTCATAGCATAGGATATGGCTGAAAGAATGAAAATGGTTGATGTTTGTCTGAGCCCGGTCCCACCCGGCCTGGGCCGAAACGACCCGGGTCTGGCCCGACCCACCGGCACTGCCCACAGTGCATGTATAGCCATACAACCATCCCTCTCTCACGGTGCGGTTGCGGGTCGCGCTGCCACAGGCTGCTGGCCACCCTTTTTCGCTGCTCCGACAACGTGCCATGACTCAAGCATACCGGCGGCATGGACACACGCTACCGCCTCCCCTTCCCGCAGTTGGCCATGAACCTGTCACCACCTCTGCTCCACCGTGGATGATGGTTTATGACCTTCTTATCATCCGGCGGCGCAGACGCTCGCCACCCTTCGTTCCTCGCGGTTAGCCAGGTGCCATCCGCCGTCACCTTCTATGAGCCATGGAGGATTCGTTCTAAGCCTGAAAAATTAAATGATCACATATTGTGAATCTTTTATTGAGTGCTTCACATCCATATATCTCACATAGAAAAACTGCGTATTTCCACCACTAATAAATATTTCTCCTCCTTCCGTGAGCCATTGTGGATTTATTCTAAGGCCAAAAAATTAAATGATCGCATATTTGCCATCACTGATTCGAGGACTTCTTGTCCATATATCACGCTCAGTAAAATCTGTATTTCTAATTCCAATAAATATTTGGTGTTGGAGAATAGATGAAAAATGGGTCAAAAACCACGAAGGTTGTGGAGAGGTCGGTCCGGGTTCTTTCGTCCTACACCCTCCGCATAAGAATGATAGAAAGAAACTTATTTTATCTTAAATCAAGACGGATATAAATATTATTAAATTGAAATGAACATCATGAATTAGGAAAGGAATAATTAAACAACAATCCCCACCTCAATATTTTGGTAGGAGGTGGCACGAGGAAGTTGATGAAGTCATTGAAGGGAATGTTGGCGTTCATCTCTCTTGTAAGACGCTTCTATTCTGGGCTCGGTTGTCGGTTCCTTATTATTCACCTCCCACTAGTACTAGCACTGTCCTCCAAGGGTTCGGTGTCATTTCATTTTGTCATCACTTCTTTTCATGGAAAAGAATTGCCGAAACCTCTCCCCAAACTCCAAATAAATATGAGATGCAGAGAGTTTGCAACCTTCGTGGAATTAATGGAGGCCCATTAATTAAGAACCTTCCTAATTTTCCAATAGTGTAATTAATTAGAAAGATAGATCAAGCCATTAATTGTCTTGACACATCATTGGTCCCACATTTCCACTTGTCCGTTGGAGGAAAATAAAGAAAGTAAAAAATAAATAATTTGTTTTTATTATTCTTTTAAAAGTCTCGAAATCTAACATTATCTCTGGACCTACTGTTGTCAAATTGAATCCCCCTTAAAAAAAATCCTGGAACTTCGGATTCAATGGTTCCCTCGTTTTTCAATTCTGAGCACCAATTTAAAAGATACAAAACACCTCTCACATGTTTACTTAACGTTCCCAAAAAAAGATCAGAAAATTAATAACAGTCACCATTGACTCGCGCCCATGGAGGTTTGGCACTAACTTAAAGAAATACGCCCCAAAGATCCCAACAGTACTCTTTTATTTCTAGTCCAAGTTACTATTTAAATTTTTTGGATTTTACAATAAAATAATTTTCAATTAAATATTTTATTTACGGTCAAAAAATAAATTTCACTAGTGTCACGTGTCTGCTAACGATAGTATCTATCTAAAGAAATCATACCTTCATGAGTTCAGTGGTGGTCACGATTTTTTAATCTGAGTTAACATTTGTGAGTTATAATCATTTGTCAAATAAAATAATTTCTTTAATTATTTTATTTATGGTTATTCCATTTTTGGGGTTTCTCAAAGGAGGCCCGCACCGACTAATCCTAGGTTGTGCCTATGGTAAAACCACCATCTTGAGTGCAATGGTTCCCTCATATTTCTAATCTGAGTAACAATTTAAGATTTATTACAACTTTTTAGGAAAACTACTTACGCGTGTTAATTTAAGATTATCAAAACATTGACAGATCATTTCAGGCACTCCGGACTTTAGAAGCACGCGCTGTCCGATTTCACAATCTTGATATAATTCCATATTAAAAAAGAAAAAAATATGGAATTCTGGGACATTTCATTCTCCACACATTTGGGATTTATGCACTCAAAATCCCCAACATAGAATAAGAAATCAAATGGGGGTAATGAGAACGGATCTAAGCCTGCCACTCCGATGAGATCTCATGGAGGTTATCATGCTACCAAAGAATGCACACTAGAGGAATCGACCGCCCATGAATGACCCACACCTGTAAATCCTAAATCTCTACTGAAACCTCTGTAAACTTTTCCCCATATTCTATTTCCATCTCTCCATTGTTGATAATGTGCGATTCATCAAGGATACATCTATGGGGAAAGAGATTGATGGTATGCCACATCTCTCACTCTGCTGAGAATATAGAAAGGTCTGATGAACCTCAGAGATAACTTTTCACCTTATCCAAAACTCTACAATCCACAACAAGATGACACCCATAGGACGACATGGGCTCCCTCCTCCTGTTAGAAAAAGAAATATGCCAAATCTGTGCAGTTTTCATTTTCTAACAAGTGAGGCGGCGTGAAACATAATTTTTCATTGCTTTCTTTATCCGTGGCCACCAGTAGTGACACTAAAAGTCCTCATACATATTCATCACACCCGTATTTACCGCTAGAGGGGATGTAAAGAACTCCCTCAACACCTCCTCTTGTAGTGGTACTGGTACCATGGTACGTCCTCTGAAGAGGACGACATGCTCTCTACCTATAGAAAATCTATCAGGTGCTTGCCCTAAGAATATCTAAGCACATCGAGCCTCACAGTCAGTGTCCCCAAGTTGCACCTCCCTGACTTTCTGAAGGATTGGGGGTGTGATTTTCCTAGATTGTAGGTATGATTCTCCATCTATATCTATGAAGAATATCTGCAACACGGATATCTACTCTACCACTTCACTCAGCAACTGCATACCAGACCTCCTGATAAGTTCATCTGCGACAACGTTAAATTTCCCAGGAGTATAGACTATCTCAAAGTCATATTCTAGGAGAAACTCAGGTCAACGCCACTATCTCAGGTTCATTTCCTTCTGAGAGAAGATATACCTGAGACTATTGTGATCAGAGTAGACTATAAAACGTTCACCCATCAAATAGTGCCACCAAATCATTAGCTCAAAGACCACTGCTGCTAACTCTAGGTCTTGGGTAGTATATTTATACTTTTCAGTCTATATCTCAGCTCCTAAAATATTTGTTGACACATTTCCATCACAGGAAAGACTCCCCCATTTTCATCAAAGCTAACAAAGGTGTTTAAACCCTGGAGAAGTTGGGTAAAAATCTCTGGTAGTACCTAGACAATGCTGACATCCCTCTCCCTTCAGGGAGGTATTCCAGGAAACAACTTTTGAAAAGATGTCCCCATGCTCTGCCACTCTATTTTTGAACTGAAAACTCAAAACTTGAGATTCCATGAGGGTATTTCTAGCCAAATCAAGAGTGATCAATTGCACCCTCCTATGTATGACTTTATCCTGTGCTGCCCAGGATTCCTTTTCTTCCAACCAAGTAAAACCCAATTCTAATACTGTAGGTAAACCACAACCTTTTTTCCTAATAAAATCAATTTGAGAATGAACTGTGGATGTTCATTCCATACCCAAACTAATGTCATTAGGCCTCGACGCTTCCACCAAGAGGTTCCAACTGAAAGTCTCGCCTCAAGGGTTAGATCACACCATCGGCGTAACTGTGATTATTGAGTCTCATCCCAATGTTATATCTAAATGTGAGGGTCAAGTCAATGGATTAACCATAAACTCTAGGTCTTGAACAAGATTTAAGGAAGGAAGGTATGATTAGTGACTATTTCTATATACACTATATCTAGTAGTAGACACATACCGTACCTAGAATCATTCCTAGAGCCACTGGGTCACACTCCTCGACCGCATGCAGCTACTCCCTTCCCATGTACAGTAGCTCCCTGATCCTGGTAGGGTCTACAAAAAGGGGGTGGTTGTGACATGTCAAAATGTAGACCACCTCATGCTTCTCTCCAAGCTCTGCTTCCACGTCTACTACCCTGCAGATTCATCTATCCCTGTCACATCCTCTTCCCAAAACATCTTATTTGACCAAGTCTATAAGATTGGCACCAGTTTCCTACTTTCCCATTACTAACATTCACTAATTGTATCTTCTCATACAAATAATATTCAAACAAAATGGTTCTCTCTAGATCCCAAACATATGTTGGAATGCGTAAAAGAATAGTTCTTGCTCGTATTTCTTTATACACACCTCACTCAGAAGTCTGAGCCCTGAAGCACTGATCATATCATATTAATCGAGTACCAGAAATGGTCGGTATGCCTCGATGAAAACTCAACAACCGACATGTCATCCTAACAATGTTATAGATGATCTAGAAAACTCTCAACCACCTCTTCAAGCCAGTCCTCATCCACCTATGAATTGGGCTCGCCTCAGAACCTGAGGGGTATCTGATGATGAAAATCGTGCAAGGCACTATGCCTAAATTTGTCATCCACTGGTACCACCGGTTATAACTGATACCCAATGGTCAGTGATATAAATAACACACTACTCAAAGGTGTTATCCGGGGCAAAGGTTCACATACCAAAGCCTCATCAATATGTGGATTGTCCTCAGGTTCACTAACTGGAAAAGACTAGAAGTTAAGATCACCATGTGATCTATAGGTGTCTCAACTAGGCAAAAAACTCTAGCCACAGCCTCTAGACAACCATCAGCTGCCTGCGAATCAGACATTCCTTGAAACATAGGAGGCCTCTGCTGCTGGAACTCATGAAATGAGTTTAGTCATCAGGCACTGTATGCCAGTGCTGCTAGTGGTAACTGCTGCCCAATGGGTGGTGGTGATGTTGGTACACCACCTGAAGGATCCAACACAATAAGCGGGCCCTACACCGGAGCCTCGTCACTCGGGGGGCCGTCATCATGTACTCTATCAGGAATCCTAGATTGATGTCTACTTGGTAGAATCCTAAAAAGAAACAGTTATGCCACAGTCAATAAGTTATACATGGTGAGCTGACTCAAAGAGATCAAAATGAAAACTTTTATAAACACACATGCAATCATTTTTTCTGTGCATAGAGTCAGAAATCAGAAGTTAGGGTCCTAGTGTATGGATATGTCAGACGCTGCACCAACACTGGACTCCCTGAACTAATAACCACATTAATAACACTTTACACTATTGTAACAAAAATAATATCAGAGTCATAGTTCATAGAATGAAATGAACTCCTCTAATACCAATTTGTGACGACCCATACCTCGAGGCATGTGTAGTGACTACCCCAAGCCCGCCTTTCATAGGCTAGGGGCTGGAGACTATCACCTAAAGGCATATTATCTAAAAACCATGAAGGCATTTCCTTTTTAACCTATAAACACACGCAACCAAGCACACAGCAAGATATGAACACAAGTAAAATGTATTGTAAAATGAGAGTGTACAGTAAGAAAAAGGGGCCATAATACAAGCCCAACTGGAATGTTCATGAAAAATAAAATTACAAGTAAACTAAACAGCTCCTGTGAACTCCCACCAAGGATTCTACCAGAAGGGTACATGCAGCTCTCAATTGGTTGTCTCGGCGGTATTCCTCTTCTGATGTCCACCTCCGAGCTACCTCAAATACTGGTACTCTCATCCTTAGTCTGTATTGTCCATTGTCTAGACCAAACATAACATGGTATGGGCATAACCTGTGCAGTGGTGAGTATAACAATACTCAGTAGGGACCCCGAGACCCTCAATGGTCTCACAGAACCATCAAAGGATATGCATAAAGCATGAAAACAACCGAAAACCCTACATAGGTATATGCCAATACATATACCTATGTTATTAATTATACCAATATGATTCATGAGAAAACAAGAGGCCCAAATCCTTATCTGAAGTACAACAGTTCCATGAAGGAATGAATATGATGAAGGTAACACCACAAAGGTAAGCACAACAAAGGTTACTCTACATTTTAGAATACAACAAAGGTATCACCATGAAGTAAGTACCAGAATGGTATGCCACAATGTAGATTACCAAAAGCTAAAGATTTAGCTCACGTAAGGTATAATTCATGGACATTAGTAGATATGATTAGATGTAACTACTGAATCATCTTACTCGGTTAAGAGAAATACCCACGTAGGATCCTAAATCATTAGTCCCATGCAGGATCCTTGTATATAATTAGACCGAGACAAGATCCTAATAGAGAAGACCCAAAGAGGATCCTAGTACATCATAGGACACACACATTATCCTAGCACATCATTAGACCCACACACGATCCTAGTACATCATCAGACCCACACTGGATCCTAGTAAATCACCAGACCCACATAGGATCCTAATACATCATCAGACCCACACAGGATCCAAGTACATCATCAGACCCACACAAGATCCTAGTATATTATCGGACCCACACAGAATCCTAGTACATCATCAGACCCACACAGGATCATAGTACGTCATCTGGCCCACATAGGATCCAAGTAGACAATCAGACCCACACAAGATCTTAGTACATCATCAAACCCACAGAATATTCTAGTAGATCATCAGATCCACAAAAGATCCTTATACATCATCAAACCCACACAAGATCCCAGTACATCATCAGACCCACATAGGATCCTACTACGTCATCAGACCCAGACTGGATCCCAGTACATCATCAAACCCACACAAGATCCTAGTAGTGCATACCCACGTAGGATCCCAAGCACAGACCCACATTGGATCCCTTTCTCATATTTTAGACAGCTACATGGTCCCTACATTAAGATTTCTTGATTCGAGGAGGATCCACTCCACATGTCACAGGTCGATACTAAAACTTCCACGAAGTCCCACGAAGAAGTATCTCAAAGGACCGCCACATAATAGGGGTGTCAAGGCAATAGACGGTGCATCAATCGAACAGTCGAGCTATAAGTTATTGGTTTTTTAGTCACAAGATCCCAGTTGGATTTGTGTCCAATCCAACCCAGACATACCCCAACACAATTTAAAACTCAAGTGAGGTATACCAAAAGATCCTTCTCGATCCAAGGATTTTGGCACCACTAACAGTTCGTTAAACGGATGCCCGTCACTCAAGATATGGATGAAAAGAACGAAAATGGCCGAAGTGTGTCGAGGTCCGGTCTGGGATGACACGACCTAGTTCAAGTCGACCCGACCTGACCTAGTTCCGGACCTGGGTCCGACACGGCCCACCGGGTGGCCTGCGTTGGGCGGCTGACATTACGTGGCCCGTTTGGCGGCCCACGGTGTTCGGCTTGCTCGGTGGCCTACGTTGGGCGACTCGCGGTAGACCGAACCACCTGCCCTCTTCAATGGCACAGTCGTGTGCCACACCATATCTAGTGGCTGGCTCGATCAGCCATCTTCCATTGCAATTGCAACCTCGTGTTGTGGATTCTGCACACCGGTGGTGCAAACGCGTTCCACCGCCTCCCCTTCACGAAGCCAGCAGTGCGCCAATCATCATCTCTGCTCCACCATAGTAGATGGGCCGTAACATTCTCATCACCTGTCAGTGCGGACATGCACCTCCCTTTCTTCCTCGTGGCTGGTCAGGTGCCGACTTCCACCTCCTTCCATAGTCTATTTCGGATTAGTTCTACGCCCAAAAATTTAAATGATCGCATATTTGGGATCTTGCGTCGATGGTTCACATCCATATATCATGCTCAGCATAACATCGTATTTCCATTGCCAATAAGTATTGGCATGCCTTCTTCCGTGACCCATTGTGTCTTCCTTCAAATCCAGAAAAAATTAAACGATCCCTTATTTGTGATAATTGAGTCGAGGGAATCGCGTCCATAAATGGTGCTGAGAAAAACTCTGTATTTGCCACGCTAATAAATATTTGGAATTGGAGAACAGATGAAGAACGCGTCAAAAACCACAAAGGATGTGGAGAGTTCGGGTTGTGTTCATTCAGCCTGCACCCTCTAGATTTGAATGGTAGAAAGCGGCTATTTTGTTCTTAAATCAAGAATAATATAAATATTTTTAAATCGAGATGATGATAATGAACGGGGAAAGGAATAATTAAACAACAATTACTAACTCTACTTTCTGTTTGAGGTGGCGCGAGGAAGTTGATGATGTCGTTGAAGGGAATGTCGGCATTCATCCCTCCTATAATACACTTCCATTCTTGGATGGGTTGTCAGGTCCTTGTTCATCACCTCTCATTTTTACCAGATAAATCTTCTACGGGTTTGGCGTCATTGCACTTTGTCAGCACATTGTTGCTTGGTGAAGTAATGTCGAAACCTCTATCCAAACACCATTTAAATAAGAGAGGTTGAGGTTGTGAAAAGTTCATTTAATTAATGGAGTACCATTAGTTAGGAACCTTCCTAATTCCCGGATGGTGTAATTAATTAGAACGAAATGTTAATCCATTAATTGGCTTGCCCATCGTCGATCCCACATTGTTGCGTGTCAGTTGGAGGAAATGAAAGAAAAAAAACTAAGTTATTTTTATTATTCTTTTAAATTTCTCAAAATCAAAAAAATTTCAACAAACCAACTGCGGTTGAAGTGAATCCTCCTTTATGGGAATCCTATCACAAAAGATTCATCGGTGTCCCAGATTTCAATTCCAAGAAACGGTTCAAAATTTACAAAACGCTACTCGCTCGTTTACTGAACTTACCAGATTTTTAAAAAAAAATTAATAACAGTCACCCTTGACTCATGTTGGTCATGTTTAGGCACTTCCTAGGTGAAACATGCCCCAAAAAACACAACAGTAGTATACGATTTCCTATCCATGTTACTGTTTAATAGTTTTGGATTTTAGAATAAAATAATTGTCACTTAATTATTATATTAACGGCCAAAAAATAAAATTCACTGGTGGCTCGTACCGGCCAATGTTAGTATCTTCATAAAGAAAGAATACACTCACTATTTCAGTAGTGTTAACTGATTTTTATTTCAAGTTACCGTTTTTTGAGTTATAATAATTTGAAAAATAAAATAATTTATTTAATTATTTTATTTACGGTTATGCCATTTTTGGGTTTTCTCACAAGAGGCCCATGAAGACTAATCATAGGTTGTGCCTAGGGTAAAATTGACTTCCTTAGTGAAATGGTGCCCTCAGATATTTAATCTGAGTAACCATTTATGAGTTATTCCACTTTTTCAGGAAAACTGCTTACATGCATTAGTTTATGTTTTACAAAACATCGACAGACCACTCTTGGCATTCTGGGCCTCAGAATCACGCGCTGTTAGATTTCATGGTCTTAAAATAATTTCATATAAAACAATATGTATATATAGGGAATTATGGGAAATTAAATTCTATCCCCCTTTGGTCTTTAAATCCCTGAAAGCCACAACATAGACTATGAAAATAAATGGGGTCATTGAGCATGGATCTGAACCTCCCACTCCCATGTGCTCTAATGGAGGTTCACGTGTTGCCAACGAATGCACACTAGAGGAATCGACCACCCAAGAATGAAATGATCTTATTGATCCTGAATCTCTAATGTAACCTTCGTAAATGTCTCCCCATTGTCTAAGTCCATCTCACCATGGTCGATAACATGCGATGGATCAATCACCCATTTGTGGGGAAGGAGATATATGGTATGCCACATCACCCACTCTGCTGAGAATCTAGAAAGGTCCAATGAAACATGGAGATAACTTGTCACCTCAGCCAAAACTCTACAAACCTTATTGAGGTGAGACCCGTAGGTGGGCATGGTCTCCCTCCTCCGGTCGGCAAAGGTTCTCTGCCCGCTCTAAGCAGTTTTTACTTGCTAACAAGTAAGGCATAGTGATACAAAATATTCCACTACATTCTTCATTTTTGGTCACCAGTACTGACGTTGAAGGTCCTGGTACATCTTCATCAGACCAGGATGTACCTCTAGAGGGGGCGTATAGAACTCCCTCAACACCTCCTCATGTAGCGTGACTGGTACCATGGTACGTCCTCTAAAAAGGTCGACGTGCTCCCCAACATCAGAAAATCCATGAGTTTCATGCCTTGAGGATATCAGAGAACGTCGAGCCTCGCAGTCAGTGTCCCCAAGCTACGCCTCCCTGACTCGTTGAAGGAGTGGGGTGTGACTATCATAGACTAGAGGTATGCAACTCTATCTCTATCTATGAAGGATATCTGCAACATAGATAGCTGTTATGCCGCTTCAGTAAACAACTACAAACTAGACCTCTTGCTATGTGCATCTACTACTACATTCCCTTTCCCAAGAGTATAGAATTTCTTGAAGCCAACATCCTGGAGGAACTCAGGTCAACACCACTGTCTCAGGTTCCAGTCCTTCTGAAATAAGATATACCCGAGACTCTTGTGATTAGAGTAGACTATAAAATCTTCGCCCATAAAATAGTGCCGCCACATCTTTAGTGGAAAGACCAATGACACTAACTCCAGGTCATGGGTAGCATATTTCTACTTTTCAGTCTCTGTATAACCTTTTGAAATATTTTTTGACACTTCTCTGTCCACAAGAATGAATCTCCCTTTATCATCAAATCTAACAAAGGTGTCGCTACCCTGGAGAAGTCGGGTACAATTCTTCGGTAGTACCTAGCTAAAGATGACATCCCTCTCCCTTAAGAAAGGTATTCATGGAATCATCTATTGAAAATATGTCCAAATGTATTGCCACTCTTTTTTGGAACTAAAAACTAAAAACTCCAACTGCCATGAGGATATGTCTCGCCTACTCAAGAGTGATCAGTTGCACCCTCCTATGCATGAGTTTATCCTATGCTGCCTAGGATTCCTTTTTCACCAACCAAGGAAAACCCCATTCCAATGTTGTAGGTAAAATAAAACCTTTTTACTAATATAGTCAATCTAAGAATGAACTGTGGATGTCCGTTCCATACCCAAAATTACGCCGTAAGGCCTTGAAACATCCACGAAGAGGTTCCAACCGAAACTCTCGCCTCAAGGTTTATATCACACCGTTGGGGTACGTGTGACTATCGAGTCTCCTCCCAAAGGTATCTCTAGATGTGAGGGTTAAAACAATTGATTAACTGGAAACTATAGGACTTGAAATAGATTCGTGGAAAGAAGGAATGATTCGATACTATGTCTATATACACAACAGCTAGTATTAGACACAGACCGTACCTCGAAACATTCCTTGAGCCCTTGGGTAACACTCCTTGACCGCATGCTGCTACTCCCATACTCTATCCTCAAGCTCCCTGATCTTGGTGGGGTCAAAAAAAGGGGGTGGTTGTGACATGTTGAAATGTACACCACCACATTCTTCTCTCTTATCTATGCTTCCATGTCATCTGCTTTGCTAATTGACCTATACCTATCACATCCTCCTCCCGAAAAATATTATATAAAAAAGTCTCTGAGAATGGTTTCCATTTCATGCCTTCCAAATTCTAACATTTACTAGATGTATTCTCTCATACAATGAACACTCAACCACTATGGTTATCTTTAGCACACAAACATAAGTATAAATGCATAGAGGAATATTGCTAGCTCATATATCCATAAACACACCTTTCTCAGAAGTCTGAGCCCTGAAGCACAGATCGTATCATATTAATCATGTACCAATAATGGTGGGAATACCTTGATGAATACTCAGTTATTGACATGTCATCCTTTCAAAGCTTTAGAACCACTAGATAACCCTCAACCACCACATCAAGCCAGTGCTCATCCGCCTATGAGTTGGGATCACCTCAGAACCTAAGGGGTATCTGATGCGAAACGATGCATAAGGCACTATTCCTAAATGTGTCCTCTACTGGTACCGCCGGTTATAACTTCTTCCCAATGGTAAATGATATAGTAGACACACTACTCGAAGGTACTATCTCAGGCAACGATCCAAGCACGAAAGTCTCATCATAATGTGCACCATCCTCATGTTCACTCATTGGAAAATACTAGATGTTACGATCACTATTTTCTCTACTGGTGTCTCAACTAGGAAACAAACTCTTGCCACAGCCACTAGCTAGCCCTCAATTGCCTTGGAATCTGACTTTCCTTGAAACCACAGAGGCCTCTTCCACTGGAACTCCTAAAATGCGCTCAGTCTACATGCACCATTTTCCATTGCGGCTTGTGGTAACTGCTTCCCAAAGGGTGGTGGTGCTATTGGTACACCATCAGAAGGTGCAAGCATAATAAGAGGGCCCTGAACCAAAGCCCCGTCACTCAGTGGGCCATCATCATTTACTCTCTCAGGAATCCTAACTGGATGTCTTTGTGGGGCATCCAAAAAATAAATAGGTGTGCCACATTCAATAAGCTATACCTGGTGAGCTGAATGAAATAGGCCACAAAGAAAAAATTTCAAAACACAAAGGCAATCAGTGTTTTCATGCACATATTCAGTAATCAAAAGTCAGGGTCCCAGTGTATGGATACGTCCCCTGCCACACAAACACTGGACTCCCTGAACTGAAAACCACACTCATAACACTTAACAATATTACTACTTAGAGAAGATCAGAGTCCTTCATCAATAAAACCGAACTCATCTTATACCAATTTAGCACGACCCATCACCCGGTGCCTATGTAGTGACTACCCCATTCCCACCTTCCATATGCAAGGGGCTGGTGACTAGCACCGAAAGGCATATTCCATAAAAATAGGGAAGGAATTTCCTTTTCAACCTGTAATCACACGAAACCAAGCACACAAAAAGATATGAAAACAAGTAAACTGTATATTAAAAAGTATGTGTAAAGTAAGAAAAAGGGGCCAGAATACAAGACCTACTGGAAAGTACAAGAAAACTAAAAATTTCATGTAAACTGAAGAGATCTTGTGAAATCTTGCCAAAGAACCTACCAGAAGTGTAGGAAAAAATCTCGAATGGTCGTCTCTACGGTACGCCTCATCTAATGTCAACCTCTAAGATACCTCCAGTCTTGGAAATCTCGTCGTCTGTCAACAATGTCCGTCATCTGCACCAAACACAACAAGGTGCATGAATAGCCTGTGCAGGGGTGAGTATAAAAATACTCAGTAGGGACCCCTAGATCCTCGATGGCCTCAAACCCCCCCCCCAAAGAAAATCAATAATTCATGAAAACATCTGACAACCTGAAATAGGTATATTCCCATACATATACCTGAGTTATAAAGTATACCCATTTCATTCATGAGGAAACTCAAGGACCAAATCATTAGCTAATGTACAATAGTTCCATGAAGGAAAGAATAACATGAAGGTAACACGATAAAGATAAGTACCATAAAGGTAAAGCCACACAGAAGAATACCACAATGGTGTCACCATGACGGTAAGTACTAGAAAGGTATGCCACATAGAATATTTCCACAAAGGTAATGATTCAGCTCAAACTAGTTATAATTCAGGTACTTTAGTAGAGATGATTAGATATAACTATGGAATAATCTTACAATGTTAAGAGGTAGACCAACGTAGGATCCTAAATCATCAATCCCATATATGATCCTTGTACATAATCAGAGCCACACAAGATCCAAGTACAGTTGACCCACAGAGGATCCTAGTACATCATCAGACAAACACAAGATCCTAGTACATCATCAGACCCACAGAGGATCCTAGTACATCATCAGACCCACAGAGGATCCTAGTACATCATCAGACCCACACAGGATCCTAGTACATCATCAGACTCACACAGGATCCAAGTACATCATCAGAGGAACACTGGAACCTAGTACATTATCAGACCCACAAAGGATCCTTGTACATAATCAGACCCACATAGAATACTAGTACATCATTAGACCCACACATGATCCTAGTACATAATCAGACCCACACAAGATCCTAGTACATCAGGAGACCCAAATAGGATCCTGGTAGATCATCAGACCCACACAAGATCCTAGTACAACATCACACCAACACAGAATCCTAGTACACGATATGACCCACACGGGATCCTAGTACATCATCATACCGACACAGGATCCTAGTACATAATCAGTCCCACCCATGATCATAGTACAGCAGACCCACGTAGGATCCCAAGCATAAACCCAAATAGGATCCCTTTCTCATATTTTATCCAGCTATAGGGTTCCAACACTAAGCTTGCTTGATTCATGGAGGGTCCACTCCTCATGTCACAGTTCGATAATCCAACTTCCACGACGTCCCATGAAGATGTATCCCAATGGACCTCCGTGTCATAGGGGTATCAAGGCATCAGATGGTGCATCAATCAGACGCATGGGTTGTATGTTTTTTTCCTTTTGTCCCAAAGGCCCAATTAGATTCGTGTCTGATCAAACCCAGCCATACCGAAACAAAATAAAAAACATGAGTTGGGTATACCAAGGTCCTTCTCAACACATGTTTTCTAGTGCCATTGACAGTTCGTCAAACATACGCTTGTAGCTCAAGATATGGCCGAAAGAACCAAAACATTCAAAGTGGGTCAGTGTCCGGTCTGACCTGGTCTAGGAAGACTCGACAAAGTTTGGGAAGACCAGGCCCAACCCAGATCAGACCCTGGGTGCAGCCCAGCCCACTAGGAGGCCCGCAGTTGGCAGGACGACGAGACCTCTTCCTCAGCGTGGTCATGTGATGAGCCGCCTCCGGCAGCTGGCTATGCCGACCTCCATACTTCTTCATTACGGCCTCGTGCTGCAGCTTCTTCATGCCGGTGGCAAGGACGCGCTCCACTGCCTCCCCTTCATGCGGATGACCGTGCGCCAATTGCCCCCTTTTCTCCACAATGGCCGACGGGCCGTAACCTTCTCATCATCTGTCGGCACGGACGCACGCCACCCATCCTTCCTCACAGCGGGAAGGGGGCCAGCCACCACCTCCTTCCGCAAGCCATATAGGATGCTTTATAATCCCAAAAACATAAACAATTGTTTATTTTTTATCCTTTTGTCGAGGGATTTGAGTCCATATACCACGCTCAGCAAAAATTCGTATTCCCGGTGACGATAAATATTTGGCCGCCTTCTTCCACGAGCCAATGCAGCATTGTTCTAAGCCAGAAAAATTAAAATATCACATATTTTCCATCCTTGCATCAACAAATTCGTGTCCATATATCGCGCTCAGAAAAACCTTGAATTCTAGTGCTAATAAATATTTGGCATTGGAGAACAGATGAAGAATGCATCAATTGCCACAAAGGTTGTGGATAGGTCAGGCATTGTTCGTTCGGCTCGCACCCTCCTAATTAGAACGGTAGAAAGCATCTTATTTTTTCTTAAATCAAGAAAAATATACATATTCTTAAATTTATATGAACAAAAATAATGGAGAAAGAAATAATTAAACAACAATTATTACCTCAATTTTTCTGTTCAAGGTGCCATGAGGATGTTAACGAAGTCATTCAAGGGAATGCTGGCATTCATCGGTCTTGCAAGATGATTTAATTTTGGGATTGGGTGCCAGTCTTTCATTCATCACCTCTTGTTGGTACCAGATCTGTCCTCCTAGGGTTTGGTTTCACTACACTTTGTCTTCACTTCATTTCTTGGAAAATCAATGCCGACACCTCCCCCCAAACTCCATATAAATAGGACAGGGGGAGGGTGTGCAACGATTGTGGAATTAATGGAGGCACGTTAATTAAGAACCTTCTTAATTACCCAATGGTTCAGTTACATAGAAATAAAAGTCATGAAATTAATTGTCTTGACACATCGCCATTCCCATGTTGTCGCTTCTCCATTGGTGTAAAATAAAGAAAATAAAAATAAACTAAGTTATTTTCATTATTCTTTTAAAAAACTCAAAATCTAACTTTTTCACCGGACCTACTGAGATCGAAGTGATTCCTCCTTTAAGTGAATCCTGCCACTGTGGATTAAACGGTTCCCTCAGATTTTAATTACAATCACTGGTTAAGAAGTTATAAAATGCCTTTCATGCATTTACTGAACGTACCCAAAAAAAAGTTCTGATAATTATAAACAGTCACCCTATACTCGCACTGTACAAGGATAGGCTCTTCCTAGGTGAATAATTCTCCCAAAGACCCCAACGTTACTCTTATATTTCCAATCTGAGTTACAATTTAATTGTTATGGATTTTAAAATAAAATAATTGTCACTTAATTATTTTATTTACATCAAAAAAATAAATTCACTGGTTACCCGTGCCAGCCGATGTTAGTATCTGCCTAAAGAAAGAAAACCCTCACGAATTCAGTGGTGTTCTCATATTTATAATCCATGTTACCATTTTTGTGTAATAAGAATTTGAAAAATAAAATAATTTATTTAATTATTTTATTTACGGTTATGTCATTTTTGTGTTTTCACACAGGAGCCACGCGCCGATGAAACTTAGATCGTTCCTAGGGTAAACCCGCCATCCCAAGCTCAATGGTGCCCTCTAATTTCTGATTCGAGTAAATTTTTAGGAGTTATTTCACGTTTTCAGAAAAAAAATCTTACATGATTTAATTTCAGTTTAACAAAACATCGAAAGATCATTCCGGGAACTATGGGCCTCAGAATCGCACGACGTCAGATTTCACGGTCTCGAAATAATTCCATATAAAAAAAGTAAAAAAAATATATGGAATTTCAAGACATTAAATTCTCCCCACCTTATGGATTTATGTTCTCAAAAGCCACAATATAGACTAAGAAAACCAACGGGGGTACTGAGCATGGATCTAAGCCCCCCGCTCCCATGTTCTCTCCTAGTGGTTCTCGTGCTTCCAACGGATACAAACTAGAAGAATCGGCCACCCATGAAGAACCCGCTCTTGTCGATCCTCAATATATACTGGAACCTCCATAAATGTCTCCCCATCATCTAATTCCATCTCTCCATGGTGGATAATGTGTGATGTATTAAGCACACTACTGTTGGGAAGTATATAGATGGTATGCCACCTCTCCCACTCTGTTGAGAATCTAAAAAGGTCAGATGAACCTTGAATATAACTTGTTTCCTCATCCAAAACTCTACCAACCTTGTCAAGGTGAGACCCGTAGGATTAAGTGGTCTCCCTCCTCCTATTTGTAAAAGACCTCTACCGACTCAGAGCGGTTTTCACTTGCTAACATGTGAGGCGTCGTGATACAAAATCTTCCACTACTTTCTTCATCCCTATCCACCAGTACTGATGCTGAAGGTCCTGGTACATATTCACCACACCAGGATGTACTGAATGAGGGGACATATATAACTCCCTCAATACCTCCTCCTATAGAACTACTGGTACAATGGTATGTCCTATTAAGGGGATGAGGTGCTCCCCACTATCAGAAAATCAATCCGCTGCTCGCCCTGAGCATAAATGAGCACGTCGAGCCTCATAGTTAGTGTCCCCAAGGTGCACCTCCCTGACTCGCTGAAGGTGTGGGGGTGTTACTGTCATAGACTAGAGGAATGCTTCTCCATCTCTATCCATGATGGATATCTGCAATGTGGCTAGTAGCTCTACTGCTTCACTCACTGACTGCGAACAAGACCTCCTACGAAGTGAATCTGCTGCTACATTCCCTTTACCAAGAGTATATATGATCTAGAAGTCATAAACCTGGAGGAACTAAGGCCAACACCGCAGTCTTAGGTCTAGTTCCTTCCAATATAAGATATACCATAGACTCTTTTGATCAGAGTAGACTATAAAATGATGTCCCATCAAATATTTCTGCGACATCTTTACTACAATGACAGCTGCTGCAAAATCTAGGTCATTGGTAGAATATTTCTACTTGTCAGTCTTTGTCTTAGCTCTTGAAAGATTTACTGACACTTCTCCATCAACATGAAATAGTCCCCCTTTTTTGTCAAATATGATAAAAGTGTCGCTACCCTAGAGAAGTCAGGTACAAATATCCATTAGTACATAGCCAAAGAAGATTTATTTCTCTATTCAGGGAGGTATTCCTGGAAACAACTTTTGAAAAGATGTCCCCATGCTCTGCCACTCTTGTTTGGAACTGAAAACTGAAAACTCATACTTCCATGAGGGTATGTCTGGCCTACTCAAGATTGATCGGTTTCACCCTTGAATGCATGATTTTATCATGTGCTTCACGAGTTTCCATTTTCACCGACCATTGAAAGCCCCATTCCAATATTGTAGATAAAAACAACCTTTTTTCTTAATACAGTCAATCTATGAATGAACTGTAAATGTCTAGTCCTTACCCAAACTAAGGTCGTAAGGCCTCAATGCTGCCACTAAGAGGTTCAAACTGAAACTCTCACCTCAAGGGTTAAAGCACACCATCGGAGTAAGAGTGATTATCGAGTCTCCTCCCAAAGGTATCATCAGACATAAGGGACAAGTCAATGGATTAACTAGAAACTCTAGGCCTTGAAAAATATTTTTTGAAGGAAGGAATGATTGGTGCCTATGTCTATATATACAAAAGCAAGTAGTACACACAGACCGTACCTCGAATCATTCCTAGATCTCTTGGATCACTGTAATCGATCACATACAGCTACGAACTCCCCATGTCTTCTAGATCCCTGAGCCTGGTGGGGTCCTCAAAAGGGGGGTGGTTGTGACATGTCGAAATGTACACCACCTCATGCTACTCTCCTAGCACAGCTTCCATGTCTGCTGTCATGCAGATTCATCTGTCCCTATCACATCCTCTTCCTAAACCATCTTACACATGCACGTCTCTGAGACTGGCGCTTATTTCCTACTTTCCCACTACTAACATTCACTGGATGTATCGGTTCATCCAAAGAACATCCAACCCCAATTGTTCTCTCTAGAACCCATACATAAGTAGAAATGCATAGAGGAATAGAGATGGCTCAGATGTCCTTAAACAAACCTCGCTCAGAATTCCGAGCATTGATGAACTGATTGAAACCTATTAATTTAGTACCTGGAATGGTCAGTAGACCTCGATGAATAATCAGATATCGACATGTCGTCCTGCCGAAGTTGTAGAAGCTATAGAGAACTATAAACCACCTCCTCAAGCAAGTCTTCAGTTTTCTGTGAGTCGGGCTCACCTCAAAACCTGAGGGGTATCTAATGTTGAAAATCGCATAAGGAATTATTACTAAATGTGTCCTCCACCGGTATAGCCGCCTGTAACTGCTGCCCAACGAGCAGTGATATAGATGACATAATACTCAAATGTACTATCTCAGTCCATGATCCATGTAACGAAGCCTCTTTACAATGTGGAATATCATCATGGTCAGACACTGGAAAATACTAGAGTCTTTGATAACCATTTTATCTATTGGTGTATCAACTTGCTGAAAAACTCTGGCCACAGCCTCCAGCCAGCCCTCAACTGCCTGGGAATATGACTTTCCTTAAAACATAGGAGGCCTCTGTAGGATCGAAATATAGTATGAGATGCTCAATATACAAGAGGGGGGGTGAATTGTATACTTTAAAAATTCCTTTGGAACCTTTTAAAGTTAGTTAAGAATAACTATGTTTTCCTTAAGTAAAGGAAAAGGCTAAGTTTAGCAAAGTTAAACTAAGAAAATTCACAACACCTCTAACACCGAACTAAACTTGGAAAGTGATTCCAAAAGTAGGTTCCGGAAATATGGTTCCGGAATTTGAAACCTAACAAAAGTTACAACATGAGATTCTACCTTAAAGCGTATAGAATATAAATGAATCAGAGTAAGTAAGGAAGTATAAGAAAGTTATACTTTCCTTATGATACAAATTGTAGCGGAATAAAAACAAGTAGTAAAACTACTAGTAACAAGATATAAGTCTTTTAACCCAAAGAGAAGGGTATCCAACAACCTTGGATAAAGGTCCCTTGATTTATACTTTCAAGCAAGTCTGTCTTACCCACACCAGGGTAAGCCCTCGATACGAAGATCGGAGTCTCTGTCTTGCTATCCCCGCAAGCCCTCAACTTCAAGGTAGTTGGCAACCTCTGTCCTCCTCAGCAAGGAAGCCCTCGAACTTTAAGGTAGTCGGCACCTCTGTCTTCCTATCCCCGGAAGCCCTCGAATGTAACCACCAACATTCGGAGTCGCACGAAGCTTTGAGAGTTAATAAGATCCTATCTCTCTAGAAAACACTTCAACAGCATGTATGCACAAAACCAAGTTGTTCATCTGTCATCAGTTATCAACTATCAGCACCGAGATTTTTCAAATGAGCTCCTATTTATAGGTAAGCTTGGCTCCCTCTCCAACGGTCATATTTTCCTTAAAGATCGGAGGGACCTGTACACGTTTCACTTAGACAACGGTTAGTTTAAAACAAAATAGACGACATCGTTTTATAACAAAACAAGTATAACAGAATGTACGACATCGTTTTAAACTCTAACATAAAAGGTTCGGAATAGAAACTTTGGAGTGAAGGTTCGGAGTGAATAAATTCAGAGTGTATAAAACAAAGATAATCAGATTCTGTTTAATAGATGAATTCGGAATGAGAATTTGTCATCTAAATTCGTAATGACAATTCATCATCAGAATTCGTAATGAGAATTCGAAATGGGATTTCTTCATTAGAATTCGTAATGAGAATTCTTCTTCAGAATTCGTAATGAGAATTCAGAATGGGATTTCTTCATTAGAATTCATAATGAGAATTCTTCTTCAGAATTCGTAATGAGAATTCGGAATGGGATTTCTTCATTAGAATTCATAATGAGAATTCTTCTTCAGAATTCGTAATGAGAATTCGGAATGGGATTTCTTCATTATAATTCGTAATGAGAATTCTTCTTCAGAATTCGTATCCTGAATCTAGAATAGAACTTAGTCAGAGTTCATATCCGGAATTCGGAATGAAACTACCTTATAGTTCTTCTCCAGAATCCGAATCCTAAAATAGAATGCTTTATATCAAAGTTTCAATGATTCCGAGAAAATGAATCCGAATATCATACTTAAGAAAAATATGGATGAAAATATGATAAGGATAATTTTTCTTATAAAAGCGATTTTCCTTAAGAAACCAATTTTCCTTATAAAAACAATTTTCCTTATAAAAGCAATTTTCCTTATAAAAGAAAATTTCCTTATAAAAGCAATTTTTCATATAAAAGCAGTTTTCCTTATAAAAGCAATTTTCTTAAAGATAAGGTGTTTGTGATTTTCAGAACAAGAAAGAATGGAAAAGTCATAAGGAAAACCTTATTGACTCAACAATCTCCCCCTTTTTGGAAAGCACAAACAACCTTACGAAAGAAAAAAAATTCTAAGAAGAAAGAAACATATTAATGCTTATCTCCCTTGTTTTAAGGATATAGATGAATACGACTAACTCCCCTTAGGATTTGAAACTCTAAGGATCGTATTCATATTTTCGGAGTGACATTTAATAAGAAGGTCTTCTTTAAGAAAAACTCCCCCTTAAACAAACTCTTTTTAGAGTTATTTTTCCTTGGGTATTTTTTCTTTCTCCCCCTTTGATAAACTCTTATTAGAGTTCTTCTTTTTCTTAAGGATCTTTTCCTTTTCCCCCTTTGTGATTTTCAAAAAGAATTGGAGGGAATGGAAAAAAAATAACAAAGTACCTGAAATATTAGTAATGATAACAATGGAAACGAGATACATTATTTTCATTATTTTAGAATGTCAGCAACAAAGAAATACAACAAAAAGATCGGATTAGGTTTTTTCGGATCTTTCTCCTTCGACATGAGCCCCTTAAGAATCGTCTTGATCTTCTCTAAGTCTTTATGATCTTCTTCAGCTTCCTTCTCTAAGACGACTATTCTTGCGGACTGAGCTTCAATTTTTTCTTCCTAGGCTTTCAGCTTTTCTTCCTGATCTTTGATCTTCTCTTTCTGAGCCTTCATCCTTTATTCAAAATCGATCCGATGATCCCTTTCAAATTTCCAATTCTGAGAAAAAAAATTCAGCTTGCCATTCAGATCCCTGACTTCTTGGATCTGGAAGTTATTTTCTTCAGTCAGCTTTTCTTCAACGGAGGAAGTCAGCTCGTTTATCTTCTTTTCCTCTGTCTCAAAGGCATATTTAACATTTTCTTGAAACTCATCAAGCAACCTCATTTCTTCCACATTCTTCTTCGACCATCTTGTCATCCTTTTGCAAGATCTTTTATGAGCTTCGTAACCAACAAAGAATGTTTTGAACTGAGCTTCAATCTCAACGCACTTATCCATAACCATAGATACAGAGTCGGTTTTATGATTTAAGGCATGTTGGAGCATCTGGCATCTTGAGTCAATACTAGAAAAGGTCAGAATGGTTCCTACCAACTTCTTTAAAGACTGGACAACAAAATAATTCCCCAATGATGATGACTCCGAGTCCGAAATTTTGCTTGGAGAGTTTTCTTCCTCAATAAGATCCAACTTCCTTTTAGAAGAACTACCAATTTCCTTTCTCTTCCTTTCTCCTGAGCTCGGAGTATCAGCAAGAATTTGCTTGCCCTTATATTTTTTCGGAATTGAGTCCTATTCCAGAGTTCTCTTCTCACTATCAGAAACTTGAACGATATTATCTTCCTCATCAGCAACTTCTTGAACACCAACGTCTACGTTTTTCATCTGAGAAATATCATGTAAAAGTTGTTCTTCTTCTCCATGATAGGCAACTTCTTCTTCTCCTTTCTCTTCTTCTATTGCTGGAGTATCTAACTTCGAAGATTCAGCTTCTGAAGTCCGGAGTGATAAGTGTTCTGAATGTGTTCCCTTGTAATCATCTACTTGTTTCAGCACATCTCTGGTTTCACCACTTCCTTCAGCACCCTCTTCTATTTGTTCCACTTGCTCAACTTCCTCAGAATTCTTAGCAACATTCTCTTCCGGAGCAACAAGATTTCTTCCTGGAGTCTCAGGTAGAGATTCCAGGGAGAAAGATTTCGGAACTAGAATAGTTTCTGAAACCATTTCATTGAACATTAACAAGGCCTGAGCTACCTCAGCCTCAGACATCTTCTTCTTGAGCTTCTTTTTCTTTGCTTGCCTTTCAAGCTCATCAGCAGTTTTCTCCTTCAAAGCCTTAGCCTCCGCAGGGTCCAATCCGAACTGCGGATCCCCTTCTTTCCTTTTCTCTTTATCAACTCTCCACTTTGAAACAACTTCATCAGGATAGGACTTCTTCTTCTTAAGCTTTGGAGGTGCGGAATGGACTTCCTTAGACTTAGGATTTTCTGCTTGTACTTCCACTTCTTTCAGCTTTCTCTTCCTTACTAGCTTAGATGATTCTGGATCAGCAACTTTCGGAGCCACTTCTTCTTGAACAGGTAGATCAATAAACTTTCCAGACTTCTTGTCAAAAGCTACATTCATTCTTTTAAGAGTGCCATCGCTGACCAGCATGATCTTGCAAACTCTCGGCTTAGATTTGCAAGCCTCCTTGAAAGACTCAAGGCACCGAACAATCAACTTGGAGAGGATTGCTGGATACATAATAATCTGAGCTCTCAGATTCCCCTTCTTCAAATTTTCAATATTAAGAAGAATATTCTTCATCAAGTTAAACTTCCTTAGATTTATCAGGAAATCTAAGATATAGATTTCACTCTTTTTCAAGCTATCTTTATCACCTTTCCTCGGTACGATATGTCCTTGCACCCATAACTCCAGAATCCGGAAGTTTGTAGATAGACTAGCAATCTTCGGAGCCTTGTCATCATCCAGTCCGAGAGTTTCTAATGCTTTTTCCTTGTTGAACCTACCCTTGGAATCCGGCAACACATGCGAAATAAACTCGGCTTCTCCTTCATAAGATATCCCTACCAAGCTTGCAGCCTTGGTGTGAGAAAGTTTGTAAGTCTTACCATAAAACATAAAAGAGAACTTCTCCCTATTATCTTCCTTGAAGAATGAAACTGACTCATAAAACTCGACAAGTAAATCTGAGTACACTTCATCTTGGTTCCCTGTTTTTGATACCGCAACATCTTCCCAGCCATTCAACTTGATATTCTTTGAAATGATAGAATAGTAGTTGCTGAAGAAAGTCGGATGGACTAGCTTTCTCTGTAAACTAACCACTGAGAAATAGGCTTAGTGTATGACATTTCATGAGATGCTAACTCCGCAGACATTCGGATATGAAATTCTCTGAGAAGTTCGGAATGGGGAAGACTGAAGTTCGGAACGGCCATAAATCAGAGAGACAGAGATTCAGGACGTGAGAGCTTTGAGATCGATGTGGGATGAGAAATTTGGGTCCTCTTTATATAGGCAACGAGATGACGGTTCACATTCCATAGTTGATCTAACGGTTGGAATGAGCCGCGATCAGATCTGACGGTTGAAAGCTTAAATCCGATCTTTTTGAGGTTTTATTAAAACAAAGAATTAAGAAAACTATAATCCGAAAACATAATACAAAAAAATGCCAGCAAGTAAAATATGACTACGAAAACATGAGTAAGGAAATCATACCTTTCGGATTGGCTTAGGAGGATTATTCGTAATCGCTGATTTCTCAAAGATTTTACTATGAAAAATAAACTTAGTACGAAAAAACTCATTACGAAAAACGCAGTACGAAAAAAAAATTAAGAAGAAAAACAGTACGAAGAACATAGTATGAAGAAATACATTACGAAAAAAATTTAGTACGAAAAACAACTGGTATAAAAATATCTGTTTATGAAACTGCCAGTACGTAAATTTTCATTCCGGAAGTTTCCAATACGAATACTTCCATTCCAGAAGTGTTCTGTACGAGAATGTCCAATTTGGAAAATTTTAGTTCCAGAAGTTCCATTCTGGAAATCTTCGATCCGAAAAGTTTGAAAACAAATTTTGAAAAACTTTGTTTAAACAAACAATCAAATGTACTCCTCCTATGAAAAAGAGTTTATTACTGTAAGGAGATTTTTTTCCACAGAAAGTTAATTAAGGAAGATTACCTTACGGTTATCATTCCTAACTACTGTTTTATATATTCAAATCTATCAGAAGGCAACGTTTTAGTAAAAATATCATAAAGTTGATCTTGTGTTCCGATAAACTGAAGAATAATATCTCCTTTAAGTGTGTGATCCCTAAGAAAGTGATGCCTAATATCTATGTGTTTTTCACGAGAGTGATGTGCAGGGTTTTTACTTAGGGCAATGGCACTTGTGTTATCACACAAAATTTGAGTTTTAGTAAAACTCAAGTCATAGTCCGTGAGTGTGTGTTGCATCCACAACACTTGTGCACTACAACTTCCAGCTGCTACATATTCAGCTTTAGCAGTGGAAAGAGCTACAGAATGTTGCTTCTTGCATGACCAAGAAACTAGAGAATCTCCAAAGAAATGACAAGTTCCAGATGTACTCTTTCTATCCATTTTACATCCACCAATGTCAGCATCAGAAAAGATTTTTAGAAAAAAATCATTTCCAGAAGTATAAAATAATCCTAGATCCATGTTTCCCTTAAGGTAGCGAAAAATTCTTTTTACTGCCTTTAAGTGAGATTCCTTAGGATTGGATTGATATCTTGCACATAAGCATACTGAAAACATTAAGTCTGGTCGACTAGCTATTAAGTAAAGTAGACTTCCTATCATACCTCTAAAAGATGTTTGATCTACTGGTTTCCCACCTTCATCAAGATCTAAAGAGTTTGAGGTACCAATGGGAGTACTTATACTCTTAGTTTTGTCATAACCATACTTTTTCATAATATCTTTAATATACTTATGTTGAGATATGTAGGTTCCTTCTGGTTTTTGAGAAATTTGAAAACCATGGAAAAATGTTAACTCACCCATCATACTCATTTCAAACTCAGATTTCGTTAGACTAGAAAAAGAGTCAGTCAAAGATTGCTGAGTTGAACCAAATATAATGTCATCAACATAAATTTGAACAATCAAAACATTTTTCTTGTCTTTCTTTATAAAAAGGGTTGGATATGCATTTCACTTAACATAGTTATTTTGAAGCAAAAATCCAGTGAGTCTATCATACCATGCTCGTGGGGCTTGTTTAAGGCCATACAAAGCTTTGGTAAGTCTAAAAACATGATCTGGATGTTTTGTATCTTCAAAGCCAGGAGGTTGTTCAACAAAAACTTCCTCTTGAACATAACCGTTAAGAAAAGCACATTTCACATCCATTTGATAATGTTTGAAATTAAAGAATGCTGCAAAAGCAAGTTGAATACGGATAGATTCAAGTCTAGCTACTGAAGCATAGGTTTCTTCATAGTCTATTCCTTCTTGCTGATTATAGCCTTTAGCAACAAGCCTAGCTTTATTTCTAACAATGACTCCATTTTCATCACATTTATTTCTGAAAACCCATTTTACTCCAATAACAGAAGTTTCCTTAGGTCTTTCAACCAAGGTCCAGACTTTATTTCTTTCGAATTCATTTAGTTCATCTTGCATTTCTTTGATCCAATCATCATCACCCAAAGCTTCATTTGTACTTTTAGGTTCTAATTGGGGAAGAAATGCTAGATGTTCTACTTCATTTCTTAAGGAACTTCTAGTCCTTACCGGTTGGTTTACATCACTAATGATACTATCACTGGGATGATTCTTAAGAAACACCTAATTTGGGTTTTGTAAAACCTGTTCATCAACATAGGGTAGAAAGTCTTCTGGGGTAAATATTTCAGAAGTATCTTCTAGAGCAATTTCCTTATCAGAAGGTTGATCTATCAAAGGTTGACAATCAGTTTTTGAAAACACATCCGAAGATGTAAGTTGAGATGGTTTAAAAACAAAAGGATCAGACTCATCAAATTTCACATGAACTGTTTCCTCAACAGTACAAGTGTTTTTATTAAAAACTCTATAAGCCTTAGAAGTTGTGGAATAACCTAAGAAAATCCCTTCATCTGAGTTTGGTGCGAATTTATGTAAGTTATCGTTAGTATTCAAAATGAATACTTTGCAACCAAAAACCTTGAAGTAGGAAAGTCTTGGTTTTCTACCATTCCATAACTCATAAGGAGTTTTATTAAGAAAATGTCTAATCAAAACTCGATTTATAGTATAACAAGCAGTAATTACATATTCAGCCTAGAAATGTCTAGCAATAGAATATTCACTCAACATGGTTCTAGTTATCTCTTGAAGAATTCTATTTCTTCTTTCAACTACACCATTCTGTTGAGGAGTTCTAGGTGCTGAAAAATTGTGAGTAATACCTTTCTTACTACAAAAAGTTTCAAAATCAGAATTTTGAAATTCTCCTCCATGATCACTATGAATAGTTTTCAATGGAAGGTTTTTCTCATTTTTAACTTGAGCTCTAAAACTTTTTAAATAAGAAAAATCTTCAGATTTCTTTGCTAGAAAATAGACCCATGTAAATCTAGTGTAATCATCAACTAGAACAAACACATAGTATTTGCCTCCAATACTTCCAGTTTCTGTTGGACCAAAAAGATCCATGTGCACTAACTGTAATGCATCGGTTGTTGAGACTTCACCGATTGACTTAAAACTAGAATTATGTTGCTTTCCATATTGACAAGGATCAAAAACTTTAGAAGAATCAAATCTAAGCTCTTGTAGATCCAAAACTAGTTTCATCTTAGAAAGTTTACATAGGTTTCTCATATTACAGTGTCTTAGTCTTCTATGCCATAACCAAGAATGATCTTCCATTGCACTTAGGCAAGATAAATCTTGGATCCTGAGGTCTTCTAGATTCAAAGTGTAGACATTCTCTTGCCTATTGGCTGAGAGAATAATTTCTTCCTTGGAATTGTGAACTAAACACTTATCATTCCTAAAATTCACAAGGTAACCTTCATCACATAACTGACTTATGCTAATGAGGTTGTGCTTAATACCTTTAACAAAAAGAACATTTGAAATCAAGGTTTTACCTAAAAGAACAATATTACCAATACCAACAATCTCTACCTTAGCATTGTCTCCAAAAGTTAACTTTCCTCCTTTCGTTTTGATAATCTTTTCAAAAAAACTTTTGTTACCAGTCATGTGCCGACAACATCCACTATCCATGTACCATGTATTTTTGCTGGTACTTTCTTTATTTTCCTGAAATCAAGAAGAAAATTAGACTTTCGGAATCCAAACATGTTTGGATCCGAGATTTCCAGACAATAAAATTTTAGGTACCCACATTTTCTTAGAAAAGTAAGCTTTGTGAAATCCTAGAGATTGGGTTTTGTTTAAGGAACAACTTTTTGCCCAGTGACCTCCACATTGACATTTAGTACAAAATGGGGCACTTTGAGGAACAAAATAATTGTTACTGAAAACTGGTTTTGCATGAGTATAACCAAATCCAGATTTATTTCTTAAAGATCGTATTTGAGAATACATCTTATCAAAATTTTCCTTACCATGGGTAATGTTTGATAAACACTTCTTTAAGGAAAAAATTTCGGACATGAGTTTTACAACCAAGTTTTTATCCTCAAAATCATTAGTTTTGAACTAGAGTTAGGCTCGAAAACATTTTTATTAGAAATTACTTTTTCTAACCCTTTAGAAAGTTTGTTCTTCTCAGAACTTACTTCCTCAAGATTTTTTGAAATATTTTCAAAATCAGCATTTTTCTTATCAAGATCATTAGAAGGATCTGATATCTCTTTTGTAAGAATAGAATTCATATAATTTTCCTTATCATGTTTCTTATTGAGTTTGGAATTCTCAATCTCAAGAAGTTCAGCAAACCTAGAGACTTATTCATAAGTAGGTAAAGAATTTTCCTCATCAGAAGATGATTATTCATCAGAAGAGTTATAATACTTACTATCATTAGGATTTAAAGAAACATTGGTCAATGATTCAGCATTTCGTACCTTATCCATAAGACAATGATTATCAATAGGTAATCTGGCTATAAGACCAAGATTCTTCTGTCCTGAAGATTCATAATCAGAAGATTCATCTGAAGAGTCACCACCACTGGCACTCCAGGTGTCATTAGCTTTCAGAACATTCTTAGCTTTAGCTTTATAATACTTCTTTCTGTTCCTGTCTGAATGTATTTCCTTCCTTTCTTTCTTTTTGAGCATAGGGAAATATGGTCTAATATGTCCAGCTCTTTTACATTCATAACAAGTAACTTCTCCTTCTTTCTTATCTTTCCTGTCCTTTTTCTTATACTTGGATTGAAAGTTTATCTGCCCAGCTATCTTGTTCATCCTTCGAGCAAGATTGGCTAATTCATTTTCTGAGACTTTACTCTCACTAGATCCGGATTGGAAAATGACTTTCTTAGACTTGGATCTGGTTACTCTATCAGGAGTCTTAGCTTTCATCTGATTTGAAGTTGTAGTAAAAGCAACAGTACCATTTCCATTCTTCTTCTTGATGTTGTCAGCATCTCTCTTCATTGTTGTTTCATGTTGTAGAAGAGTTCCAAATAATTCATCAAGAGTAATTTGTGTGACCTTCCTGTTCTCATCTATAGCTGTTCTCTTGGATTCCCACTCATTGGGCATAATATCAATTATCTTGTCCACAAGAGCTTCATCATCTAAACCTTTTTCTCCCATAGATTGTAGACTGTTGATGATGATCATAAATCTTTGTTGAACTTTACAGATAGGTTCTCCATAAGGAAAATTGAAGCCATGATATTCAGCTCTAAGCATAGCTCTTCTAGTCTCAATTACTTTAGAAGTCCCAAAGTGTGTAACCTCTAACTTCTTCCATATACAATTAGCTGCTTTACAAGAAAAAATTTGGCTATATATATTTCTGGTCATTGAACATAGTAAAGTATTGCGTACCTTATAGTTGAGTTGATATTCTTTATTTTCCTGGTTAGTGAATGTTCTGACTTCCTTGTCAAGAATTTTATAATCACCAGTAAGCATGACAAAGTTGTCTACTCTAGTATTGATAAAAAAAGTCTTCATACGATCTCTCCAGTATTCATAGTCATTACCATCAAATATAGGTGGTCTTGTAGGATTTATATTGTCAATAGATCCCACATTAATTCCTGCCATACTTAATATAACTTGGATACAAACTTGTTAGTAGCAAAGAATCGTAATTACAAAGTTCGGAATGGGAAAAGTTCGGAATGGACAAATTCAGAATGACAATGTTCGGAAGGATAAAGTGAGCAAGAAAAACTTGTATGTGAGTACAAGTATTTCAGTAACCGGCTCTGATACCAAATGTAAGATTGGTATAGAGTAAGAGGTTTCCAACCTTTGATACCAATTGTAGGTTTGAAATATAGTATGAGATTCTCAATATACAAGAGGGGGGGGGGTGAATTGTATACTTTAAAAATTCCATTGGAACCTTTTAAAGTTAGTTAATAATAACTATGTTTTCCTTTAGTAAAGGAAAAGTCTAAGTTTAACAATGTTAAACTAAGAAAATTCACAACACCTCTAACACCGAACAAAACTTGGAAAGTGATTCCCAAAGTAGGTTCCGGAAATATGGTTCCGGAATTTGAAACCTAACAAAAGTTACAACATGAGATTCTACCTTAAAGCATATAGAATCTAAATGAATCAGAGTAAGTAAGGAAGTATAAGAAAGTTAAACTTTCCTTAAGATACAAATTGCAGCGGAATAAAAACAAGTAGTAAAACTACTAGTAACAAGATATAAGTCTTTTAACCCAAAGAGAAGGGTATCCAACAACCTTGGATAAAGGTCCCTTGATTTATACTTTCAAGCAAGTCTGTCTTACCCACACCAGGGTAATCCCTCGATACGAAGATCGGAGTCTCTATCGTGTTATCCCCGCAATCCCTCAACTTCAAGGTAGTTGGCAACCTCTGTCCTCCTCAGCAAGGAAGCCCTCAAACTTTAAGGTAGTCGGCTCCTCTGTATTCCTATCCCCGGAAGCCCTCGAATGTAATCACCAATATTCGGAGTCGCACGAAGCTTTGAGAGTTAATAAGAGCCTCTCTCTCTAGAAAACACTTCAACAACATGTATGCACAAAACCAAGTTGTTCATCTATAATCAGTTATCAACTATCAGCACCGAGCTTTTTCAAATGAGCTTTTATTTATAGGTAGGGTCGGCTCCCTCTCCAACAATCATATTTTCTTTAAAGATCGGAGGGACCTGTACACGTGTAACTTAGACAACGGTTAGTTTAAAACAAAACAGACGAAAACGTTTTATAACAAAACAAGTATAACAGAATGTACGACATCGTTCTAAACTCTAACATAAAAGGTTCGGAATAGAAACTTCGGAGTGAATGTTCGGAGTGAATAAATTCAGAGTGTATAAAACAAAGATAATCAGATTCTGTTTAATAGATGAATTCAGAATGAGAATTTGGAATGAGAATTTGTCATCTGAATTCGTAATGAGAATTCATCATCAGAATTCTTAATGAGAATTCGAAATGGGATTTCTTCATTAGAATTCGTAATGAGAATTCTTCTTCAGAATTCGTAATGAGAATTCGGAATGGGATTTCTTCATTAGAATTCATAATGAGAATTCTTCTTCAGAATTCGTAATGATAATTCGGAATGGGATTTCTTCATTAGAATTCATAATGAGAATTCTTCTTCAGAATTCGTAATGAGAATTCGGAATGGGATTTCTTCATTAGAATTTGTAATGAGAATTCTTCTTCAGAATTCGTATCCTGAATCTGGAATAGAACTTAGTCAGAGTTCATATCCGGAATTCGGAATGAAACTTCCTTATAGTTCTTGTCCAGAATCCGAATCCTAAAACAGAATGCTTTATATCAATGTTTCAACGATTCCGAGAAAATGAATCCGAATCTCATACTTAAGAAAAATATGGATGAAAATATGATAAGGATAATTTTTCTTATAAAATCGATTTTCCTTAAGAAATCAATTTTCCTTATAAAAACAATTTTTCTTATAAAAGCAATTTTCCTTATAAAAGCAATTTTCCTTATAAAAGCAATTTTCCTTATAAAATCAATTTTCCTTATAAAAGCAATTTTCTTAAAGACAAGGTGTTTGTGATTTTCAAAACAAGAAGGAATGGAAAAGTCATAAGGAAAACCTTATTGACTCAACAGCCTCTGCCACTGGAACTAAAGAAATGTGCTCAGTCGGCGTGCACCGTCTGCTAGTGCGGCCAGTGGTAACTGCTACCCAAAGTGTGGTAGTGCTGCTGGTACACAACCTGAAGGTGCCAACACAATAATAGGGCCTTCCACCAGAGCCGCATCTCTCAGTGGACCGTCATCATGTACTCTATTTGGAATCCGAACTGGCTGTCTGCGTGGCGGCATCCTAAAAATAAACAAGTGTGCTATGGTCAATAAATTATACCTAGTGAGCTGACTCAAAGTGATCATAAAGAAAACTTTTCCAAAAAACACACGCAATCAGTGTTTTCATGCACTGAGTTAGAAATCAAAAGTCAAGGTCTTGGTGTATGGATACGTCGGCTACTGCCCGAACAATGGACTCTCTGAACTGAAAACCACACTCATAACATTTAACAATATTGATTCATAGATAATATTAGAGTCCTTGTTCATCGGTTGAATCGAACATCTCTGATGCCAATTTGTCACGACCCATCCCCCAGTGGATGTGTCGTGACTACCCCAAGACCGCCTCCCAGACGCACGGGGCTAATGACTAGCACTGAAAGGAGTATTCAATAAAAACCAAGAAGGTGTTTTTTTAACATGTAAATACACGCATCCAAGCACACATCATGATACAAACAAAAGTAAACTGTATGGTAAAAAGAGTGTGTAAAGTAAGAAAAAGGGGCCAGAATACAAGCCCAACTAGAATGTACAAGAAAACTGAACATTACAAGTAACTGGAATAGCTCCTGTGAACTCACACCAAGGACTCTACTAGAAGGGTAGGTACAGCTCCCAAATGGTCATCACTACGGTACACCTTGTCTAATTTCCACCTCTGAGATACCTTCAGTCCTGGTACTCTTATCATCAGTCAGCGTTGTCCATCATTTTCACCATACACAACAAGGTGTTGGTATTGTCCGTGAATGGGTGAGTATAATGGACTCAGTAGGGACCCCGAGACCCTCGATAGTCTCACAAAAACCAAAAAGTATAACCACAAAGCATGAAAACATTTGACAACCTGGGTTAGGATTATGGCCAAACATATACATAAGTTATCAAGTATACCCATCTCATTCATGAGGAAACTCAAGGCCCAAATCCATTGACAAAGTACAACAGTTCCAAGAAGGAAATAATACCATGAAGGTAACACCACAAAGGTAAGTACCACAAAGGTAACATCACACAGAAGAATACCACCAAGGTATCACCGTGAAGGTAAGTACCATAAAGGTACGCCACAACTTAGATTACCACATTGGTAAATAATCATCCTACACCAGTTATAATTCATGTACAGTAGTAGAGATGATTAGATGTACCTACTGAATAATCATACTCTTTTAAGAGGTATACCCACATAGGATCCTATATCATCAGACCCACACAGGATCCTAGTACATCATCAGACCCACACTAGATACTAGTACAATAGACCCACATAGGATCCTTGAACATCATTAGACCCACATAAGATCCTAGTACTTCATTATTCCCACATAGGATTCTATTTCATCATTAGAACCACACAAGATCCTAGTATAGAAGGCCCACACAGGATCCTACTACATCATCAGACCCACACAGGATCCTAGGAAATCATCACACCCACGTAGGATCCTAGCAAATCATCAGAACCACATAGGATCCAAGTAAATTATTAGACCCAAACTGTATCGTAGTACATCATCAGAACGACACATGATCCTAGTACATCAACAGACGCACACAAGATCCAATTACATCATCACACCAACACAGGATCCATGTACATCGTCAGACACACACAGGTTCCTAATATATCTTCAGACGCACATAGATTCCTTGTACATCATCATACCCACACAGGATCCTAGTACATCATCAGACCCACATGTGATCCTAGTACATCATGAGACCCACACCGGATCCTAGTACATCACCAAACCCACACCAGATCCTAGTGCATCATCAGACTCACACAGGATCCTAGTCCATCATCAGACCAACACGGGATCATATTACATAATAAAACCCACACAAGATCCTAGTACATCCTCAGACCCACACTAGATCATAGTAAAATAGACCCATGTTCTATCCCAAGAACAGTTCCACATTTGATCTCTTTATCATATTTTAGCCAGCTACATGGTTCTCGCACTAAAATTGATTGATTCCTGGAGAGTCCACTCATCAAATCATTGGTCAACACCAACTACCATGATGTCCCATGAAGAAGTATGCCAACGACCGACATATAATAGGTGTCTCAACACAACAGACGATGAATCAATTAGATGCTCGCATTAAGTTATTGGGAATTTAGTACGGGGGCACGGTTGGATTTGTTTGCGATCCAACCCAGCCATACCCCAACATAATTCAAAACAAATGTGGGGTATACAAAAAGGTCTGTCTCAACCTAGTGTTTCTGGAACCACTGACGGTTCATCAAAACGATGCCCGTATCTTAAGATATGACTGAATGAAATAAAATGGTCGAAGACGGTTTGGGTCCGGTGCGACCCTGAATGACCCAACCTGGGATGACCCGACGCAGTTTGAGTCGACCTGGCCTGACCGGTAATCAGACTTGGGTCTAGCCCGGCCCGCTAGCATGGATCGTCCAACTGGGGTGCCCGTGATTTTTATCCCACTGGGCGGCTGGTGGTGCGCGGCTTGTGATGGGTGACCCACAGCAAGTCGGACGACCATCCTTCTTTCACGGTGTGGTCGCGTGCTGCACCAGCATCAGCGGCTGGCTCAGCCGGCCTCCCTTTTTCATCTTTTTGGCCTCATGTTGCAGCTCCTGCACGCCAGAAGCACGGACGTGCGCCCCCACTTCCCCTTCGCGTGGCCGACCATGCACTGGTTGCCTCCTCTACTCCGCCGCTGCCGACGGGTCGTGGCCTTCCCATCATCTAGCAGCGCAGACACACACCTCCATTCCTTCCTCGCGACCGGCCTGGTGCCGGTAGCTGCCTCCTTCTATGAGCCATTACATATTAATTCTAAGATAGAAAAATTAAACAATCGAATATTTGTGTTCCTTGTGTCGAGGGAATCACGTTAATTTATCACACTGAGCAAAAATCCATATTCACACCGCCAATAAATATTTGGTCTCTTTCTTCCACGAGCCATTGCAGCTATGTTCTAAGCCCATAATATTAAACCATTGCATATTTTTGATCCTTGTGTCAAGGTCTTTGTGTCCATATATCATGCTCTGCAAAACAATGTATTTCCTACATAAATTAATATTTGGAATTGGATAACAGATGGAGAATGTGTCGAAAACCACGAAAGTTGTGGAGAGGACGGGTCGTGTTCGTTCCACACACAAACTCCTCATTTGAATGGTAGAAAACAACTTATTTGATCTTGAATGAAGAAAAATATAAATATTCTTAATTCAAGATGAATGTCAAGAATGGGGAAAGGAATAATTAAACAATAATTAGTTCCTTGATTATTCTGTGGGAGGTGGCGAGAGGAAGTTGAAAAAGTCATTGAAGGTAATGTTGGCGTTCGTCGCTCCTGCTAGATGATTCGATTCTGGGATGGGGTGTCGGTTCCTTCTTCGTCATTTCCCATTGGTACCAGCTCTATCCTCCAAGGGTTTGGCGTCAATATACTTTTTCAGCACTTCTTTCCTTGGATAAACAATGCCGACACCTATCCCCAAACTATATATAAATATGAGAGGGGGAGGGTGTGCAACGTTCGTGGAATTAAGGGAGGACTATTAATTTGGATGCTTCAAAATTTTACAATGGTTCAGTTACATAGAAAGAAAGGTCATGCAATTAATTGGATTGACATGTCATCAAACCCACGTTGCCACTTTTCCGTTGGAGGAAAAGAAAGAAAATAAAAATGAACTAAGTTATTTTTATTATTCTTTTAAAAGTTTCAAAATATAACATTTTATCTGGACATACTATGGTCGAGGTGAATCTTCCCTTATGCGAATCATGGCACTATGGATTCAATGGTGCCCTTATATTTCAATTCTGAGCACCGTTTCAAATGTTATAAGATGTCGCTTGCATGTTTACTGAACGTACCCGAAAAAAAGTTTATAAAATTAATAAAATTCACCCTCGACATGTGCCGGTAAATGTTAGGATCTGCATAAGTTAAATATTCCCCAAAGAACCCAATGGAACTCTTGGATATTCAATCAATGTTATAGTTGAAAAGTTATAGATTTTACAATAATATAATTTTCACTTAATTTTTTTATTTATGGCGAATAACTAAATTTCACAGGTGGCCCGTGATGTCCAATAATATTATCTTCCAAAAGAAATCATACCCTCAGGAGTTCAGATGTTGTCATAGATTTTTAATCCGAGTTACCATTTGTGAGTTATAAGCATTGAAAAAATAAAAAAAATTATTTTATTATTTTATTTACGGTTACGCCATATTTGGGTTTTCTCACAGGAGGCCTGCGCTGACTAAAATTAGGCCGCGCCAAGGGTAAAACTACCATCCTAAACACAACGGTTTCCTTATATTTCTGATCTGAGTAACTATTTAACAGTTATTTCACATTTTCATAAAAACTTCTTACATGCGTTATTTAAGTTTAACAAAATTTCGACGGATCATTCCGGGCACCCTGGGCCTCGGAATCATGCGCCGTTAGATTTTACGGTCTCAAAATAATTCTATATAAAAAAAGAAGAAAAATATATGGAATTCATGGATTTTACGGCCCTTATCTTATTAGATTAACCCCACATTGACCTTTGTAAGCTTGACCGTAGTAAGAAATTTCTTCCTCATATACATTTCATAATAAAAAATTATGTTCCTAATTAAAAAATTTTAAAATTCAGATTAAAAATAGGAATATCTATACCTACTATTAAATTCCTATTGTTTTTATAAAATAACATTAAAATATGAACAAAAATATCAAGGAAAACTATATTTAGAAAAATAATTTTTAGTCATATAGAAATTTATTATCATTTCTAAACATATAAAAACCATTATGTAATTATTAAAATATTTTATTCAATATATATTCATAAAAATTAATTAAAATCACACATACATATTGGAAAATTTAATTTATTATGATAAAAATACATTTCCCACATGAAAATAGTTTTTCTAATAGACATCACTTTTTTACATTCATATGATTTTTTTTAATTACCAATTTATTACCTATGATGTAATTTTTAAAATGTGTAAAAAATTATAATTTTTTTGTTATTATTAATAACCATCAATCCATCAACTATGTGACAATAGAATGGTTTAATAAAAATATTTTAGTAATATATTGTTGTTTGTTCACACATGGTGTTGTGCGAAGAAAAAAACATATTAATGAAATAAATTTATTAAAGGAAAAATATATTAGAAAATAGTTGGTTGTTTTAGGGATAGTGGAAACATATAATGGGTGATATCATAATATTAGTACGGTTAAACATGGGTTAAATTAGTCAATGATCTTATGAGAGGTTAAGATATGTATAGGGGTGTGAAAACTGTATCATAAAATAACAAAATCATACCCAATCAGATAAGATAAAAAATAATGGCTCATATCCTAAGGATTTTACTATAACATAAGACATGTTTATAATCAAGAAATAAAAAAGCATGGTTCATAGATCATAAAATACATTTATAATATATGTATATGAAAAATGTATAAACATTGAGAATCATATCATTTTGAACATGTATAAACAACCACAAGGACACACTTCATGTTAATGAAATGAAATTAGGTCCCATGTAAAATTATGTACATGAAACTAATTTCTCACATTAAATTTCATACAACTATAAATATGAGTATGACCATTATAAAATTTTTAAACAAGATATCTTTTTGACACATAATATATTTATCTTATTGATCATAAATATTTACACAAATAATTGGAATCATAAATAATTTTAAGACCATAAATCACATAATAAAAAGCATATATTTTTATTAAAAAATATCATTTCAATACTTCATTTAATCATATTATTATTAACCCAAGAAGAAAAAATATGTATCATGAATTGGTACTTCAAATATCATGATCACAATCTATCCAAAAAAAATTAACATGAATGTGTAATAAAATCATATCCCCAATGAATAATAAAAATAATTAAATGTTGTAGAAATAATTTTGAAAAAAATTTAACAAAATGGAAAAATATTTAAATATTAATAGAAAAAACATTCCTTATTTTAAGGAATTTCAAAATCTATAATTCATTGAAAACATTTTAAATAAAATTTCATTGGAAACAAATTGAAACCAACAATAAAAGAATCAGTGTGAGTGGACAACAAGACCACTAATTTCACACTTTTTTTAAAAATATAATATTTAGTCATATGGAAAATATTTTTAAAAATTAAACATATGAATTTTATTTTAAATTTAAATTTTAACACACTGATATTATAAAATAAATCTATGATTGATAGCATATAAAATTCACAACATCGATATTAAATGAACCATGACATATTATCAAAATATTATTATATAATTTAATTGTGATAAACTATTAATAAAATTAGTTTTTATGAATATGATTACATATATTATTAAATATATATATATATATATAAAGGTTCTTGTGAAACTATATATGATTAAGAAATAATTTAATATATTTTTAATAATCATTTATTCCTTAAATAATATGGTTTCATCAGAAAAAATATTATACTGGCATCTTATGATGAAACAATATTATTAATTTTTGAAACTTTAATAACTTTTATTTTATACAATTTAAATAATTTTTTAAATCATCACATAAGTATGAACATTGGGGTATATTTTAGGATATTTTTGAATTTATAAATTTTTCAGTAAATTGAGAATAATAATGATTATTAGAAAATATGTCATATATTTTTAATAAATTAATTAATTTAAATAACCAATTATTAATTTATAATAGTATAAAATTAACATAAAAATTATATATTTATATTTCATTGGATTAATTATATTTTAATCATATTTATACTTTATTTTTTTATAAGATTATTTAAATTATTAAAGGATCATTTTTCAGAAAACTATTTTATAATGAATAATGCTTATCCTTATTTACTAACATAAATAACCCATAATAGAAAAATATTTAAATTAAATTCTTATAATATATAAATATAATAAAAATATAAATTCAATTATTTATTACCAATTTTCATATATTTTTGATAAGATCTTATTATTATTGGAAATTTACTTCATGAAATAAATTTTTTCCAACACGTCTAGGGGTAAATTTAAAAAAAAATTATTTATCTTATAAGAATTTAATTTGATAAAATGGATTCCATACTTTTAATTAAAATTATTATTAATTTTTATTAATTAAAACTATCTATTTTTCACAATAAATAGTAAAAAATGAAATAATCTGTTTTATTGGTGAATGTTAAAACAGGTTTACTATGTGGGAGGAGATAGACTAATGCAATAAATATAATAACATGATTAAAAAATATTTATTTTAATTTTATAGTTTTTAGTATTCTTATAACTCCTCTAATTGTTTATTTCTCAATTTAAGAGGAAAATGTATTGAGAGATACATCCCATTATTTATTAGTCATGGGTATTTATAAGAATTTCACTCTCCCTCTCGTATAAAAGGGATGCCCCTATCTACCAATATATACTCTCCCAAAACCCATTGTTTTGTATAAACATACTAATTTAAATCCATATGTATTAGAGTCATAGTTTAAATTATAAATCCAATCAATGTAGGCTTTAGGAATAATCATAAATATATGGTGTAAAAATAGTAATAATTCTTAAGAAGTCAACTTTTTTTAATTTCTTCTTACACATCCACAAATACAATATTGAACATTATAATATATTAAAATCATTATATCCCAAAAGATAATATGTTATTCGGTTAATTTTATAACCCAAGCATATCTTCACATTCATCAAATAGGAAACAAAAAAATCATTTCATTGTATGGTGGACTACCTCCTCATGGACGGATTTAATAAATTATATATCATCTCATCACATGTTTGTTTATGAAAATTGATTTATTATATGAATGATATATTAATTTAATATTAATAATTATTTATAACTAATATATCATTTACATTTCTATCTTTCAGTCTGTGAAAAAAAATGATGAAGTTGTCAGTGTGTATGGAGGACAACCACAGCACGAAGTGATGCGTTTATTATTTATTACAATATTTAATAGATGGTATATGTAAGTATATTTAATAAAAATTAATATTATATTTATTTAATTATGATAGTTATTTAATGATCAAATATAAATTTGTCTTCATTCAATTAGGATTGTGTAAAATTGGACACGTTGCACATGCATCCATACAATTTACCCTCCCCATTATTGTAACAATGTTAATTTATTCATTATAATAATTCATCATTATTTATAAAATTAAAATTTTTGTAAAAACCGATCAATATTTTGTAATTATTTGTCTATAGATTATATCTTAATGACCCATTTTACCATGGTTAATACACTGATTCCGTCTGTAAATTTTGAACTAATCATCCTCAAAACACTTTATATGGACATAATACAATAATAATTAAATGTGTAATGAAAATAAATAATTTAAAGGGTTTAGGTAGTGGGGATACATACTATAAAATGATATTAAGAAATAAAATAATTTATATAAATTTTTTACATAGGTGATAAATTTTATACATGTAATGTTTGGAGTCATGGTATGGGATTTCTCATCTCCCTTTTATTTATATGAAACGTATTCCATATTCACAATTATATAAATTGTGTGGTGTAAATGATACAACATTTATATTTTTTTATCCTGAATCTTTTTATCTTAGTTTTATTTAATATTGAATTTGAATTTTTTTATTTCATGGGTGTCATGATTTAAAATTTACCAAACAATAAGGCTTTATTTCATAGTGTCATCATTATAAGGGGTTGTTTATTATTTAATTTAATTCTATGGAAATTAATTTATAATTATCGATTAAATTCCATTAATTTTTTTATCTCCTTTATATAATTTTATTTTTCAGGTTACAATTAACTTTTCATCTCTTTGGTTCATGAAATAGATGATAAAACGTATTCAGTGGCATCTAACTTTATTCCTCTTTTGTGTCAAAAAATCCTTTTCCCCCAAGCCTATGTTTTCTAAAATTTTTTTTTTATTATTTTACTATAAATTTAAAAATTCATTTTACTCATCTATGACTTTTAAAATAAAATTAAATGGAATTTTAATTTATTTTTCTAAAGAAAGTAATATTTATATTTTTGTAAAAATAGATAACGAATAATTTTTTTAAAATACTCCACATCAATGAAATTTACCACTATCATGATAAAACATGAATTATAATCTTCCTTTGATAATTCTATTCTTATTATAAAATTATTTTTTTTCAAAATATTAGGGACTTTTTTAGAAGTTATATTCAATGTGAAAATGTTATTTTCCACAATAAATATTCTATATAGTATTTTAAAGACATTTTCATCAATAAAGACACACATTTATATTATAGATTTCTTAGAAACATTATCTATATACCTCTCACATACACACATATTTAATTTCCCCTTACATTTATAGGATAATACATTATTTATGTTCATCAATGAAATTTTATTATTATTAAATTTCATTTGATTATGATATGAGAAAATATTATGAAAACCATTTCATTACATGGGTAATTCTTATATTATTCATTATGATTAGTTTCAATTTTTTGGAATACTTAAATCATGATCTTCAGATAATGTGTGTGACTAGATAGCATTGGGTTATCCTAATACATGGTATATGATCTGTGAAACTATATAGTGCACAAATTCATTGATTATTGTTTAGAGTCTCATGAGGCATCATGAATGGGATTAGGAAGTAAACCTAATCCATTATTGGACCTTCCCTAGTGTTTGATATTTTCTATGAAAATATCCTTGGATCATTTTTATGCTATGAAATGTATTGGTTCCAAATATCCCAAGTATATTTAATTATATGATACCATGTTTTATATCTTATTCTCCCATGTTGTTACCCATAATCTGAGCCTTTTATGATATCATTTTATACCATCAACACACATGAAATGATTGTTTTTCAAGTTTATTCCCTTTCTCTCTTTCTTAGATAACCCCTTTTCTCTATGTATTTCACATATTATCTCATCTAGATTTATTTTCTCAAAAGGATAAAAGAGTTCACTATGGATAGTAAAATGAATGGTTTTTATTTTAGTTTCAATTTTGTTTATTATGATCCTATTATAATAAAAGAAACTAGACCTTACAATATTTGGGTTGTAAATAATATAGGTTTATGTGAAAAATCAAATAATAATTTGTGTAAATGATCTGGATAACTATATTTGGTATCAATTAAATGGTTTGGTTATACATAAAAAAATTGAATATATAACTTTTTTAATAACCTTATGTATAATTCTATGGATAATTATAATTATAGGAAAATTTCCTGGAATACCGGGCAAGGATAGAGAGAGTGGTTTCCTAATAATTACATCCCTGTTTAAAACCATGAAATGGATGTGTATATGGTAAATTTGTTCCTAGGGGTAATAAAACTGAAAATTATGCATTGATATAGACCCAATCATTACCTAGTTCATGCATATTTTCCTTACAACATAGCTAGATTGACACTCCTAGGTTATTTTCTTTTGAAATTCTGATACACTTTACAAACCATCTTGAATGACTTGAAATGATGATACTATGGGATAAACTTATAAAAACCTAATGATTAGTGGTTCATGATGTTTAAATATGTTCATTTAATAATGGGAATAAATAAAACTTTTAATGTTTTATGTCATGGAAGTATAGGATTATTAATAGTATTATGGGATACATTTATGAAAATTAAACACTTCGGTTTACAAAGGGTTTTGTTTAAATATTTTATTTATGGAATAATTACAATATTTTTTTTTCAATATATTAATTATGTTATTGGAAACACATATTTTTTATTATATCTTTAATATAATGGTAATAAAAATTAATTTAGAGTATTTTATTTTTTGGGGGACAATAAATATATTAAATACATTAGTGGTTATAAAATATTTTTATAATTACTGTTATTTTGTGGATGTTGATCATATCTTTTTAATGGTGAAGGAATTATATACATATGAGTTTAAAAATTGGATAACCTATATTTCGGGCGACAAACCAACACATCTAATAATGTGACTCGACATGAACCCACTATCGAAGGGTAATAAGGGTGAAATGCCTACTATATGTTAATCTGATGTACTCATTATTATGATATTTTTACTAAACATATGTAATCGGTAATTATTAATTTTATTATTGGAAAAATTTTATTCGATTTGGATGTTTTGAGTTATTAGTATTTTGAGGTGATTAATGCTATTTTTTTGAAACTTTTTGTTGGTTTCAGATATATATAACCTTTATGTTTAACATAAAGGATTATTTTGGAAGAAATATATTATGTTTTTTAAGATGTATGTTGAAGGATATGAGATAAATATTAACGTTATAACCATATTTAATGTTGTATTTAATAGAGTTATTTTTGATAAAAGGATATTTATTTAAGGAATGATGTATGTGAATCATTTATTTATTGTTTAATTATAGAGATTAATATATTCAAATTCAATTTGGGTATTATTTTACTTTTGGATAACCATTTTTGTTTTAAAAAAATATTTTTATAATATATTATTACTCTTTTTTATCATTATTATCTATTATTATATAATAATATTTCTCTAGGAATAACTAATCAATAATGTATATTCATTCCTTAGAGTAAGTGGTGATATGGAATGTTATCAAAGGACAACCAAAGAATGTAATTGTGTTAATGAAGTAAAAAAGATATCATGTGAGTATATTTTTTGGTCTGTTGTATTTTATAGTAAAATAATACCTGAACTCTAGGAAAATGGTCTTAAAACTAAATTTTTCTCATATTACCCTCATATATAATAATTCAATAGTATTTCAACTCATCGTATTTTTACGATTTTTTGGTCATTAAATATATATTGATAATGTACGTTATTGTTATCAATGGACATTATCACTACCAGTAATTATGAATGATTTTATTCTTTGTACATATTTTCACATGCCCCCAATTTCATCCTACATTTAATAGTAGTTATGTTTATATCAAATGTCCTTCGTAATTATTGTTCCTTAGTTTATGAAAATTTTTTATTAATCATTTGTAGGATGAGAGTTTTCATAAATGAAAGTTTAAAAATTTAAAAACCTTTATTACTTATCCCAAGTTAACATTGTGAGGACACAATTCATTTATGTGGGCTATAATAAAACACCCAAATATATTTAATAATATCAGTATGTTTTATAGAGTATAAAACATTAAACACTGATGAGAAAAGTACCGCAACCTATTATTCAAATATTATTAATTATATGAATGTTATAGACTATTAGTTAAATTAAAAGTTTTTACTAGTGTTTAAATCATTATTAAATATATAAATTTTATACTAAATTTAGATATTATTTTGAAATAGGAGAACAATTTTGTAATTAAGATATTTTTCTCAAAAAAAACGTTTCTTTAGAAAAACTATTTCTTTTTATGAGAAAATAATATAATTAATTTTTTAATGTTTAGATATGAAATTTTATAAACTTATAATAAATTTTGAAATAATTACATATATATTAACATTTGGATAATTTTTAGTATTTTTTTGAAAATATTATTTTTTTAATGAAATGTGAAAATGCCTATTTGTAGTTAAACTATCATTTCTGTTCAAAAAATTATTTAATTTTTATATAACTTTATTATATTAATATTAATTTAATTTAAAACAAGTATCATATATTTATTTTTTATCAAATTAATTATTTTTAAATCAACTATATTATGGATTTAATATAATTATTTTTCTAAACTTTAAAACATAATTTTTGGAAAATTTTTTTAAAGTGCTTAGTGTTTTGACTTTATAAATAATTAAAATAACCCCTAGGGAATAATTATTATAATAAAATTTATATATTTATTATATATAAATATGATAATGAATTAATTTAATTCTAATTACTTTTTATATAGTTAGTCTGTGATAATATTATGCTTGAAATTTGCATTTATAAAAAAACCAATTTGGTCGGCATGTCTGCGGGTTAAATATTAAAATAAATTCGTCCACTTATGTGAATTGGATTTTATAAAATGGAGTCCAATTTAATAAATTTACTTATTAATAATATATTATATAGTCAACTTTATATCTTTTCATAATAAATAGAAAAAACAATAATAATATGTTTTCAATGATAATGTTAAAATTGTTATACAATGGGGTAATATAATGTGGTTAATGAGATAATAGGATAAAAACAATATTATTTAATTTTTTATATTTTCTATTGGACTTATATATTCTGTAATCCTTTATTTTTTAACTTTTTATCCACATTTATTTGTTGTGACTTCTTCTTATCGAATATTTTATTTTTTTACAAGAATGAAACTCCTCCCCACTTATAAAAGAGAACCACATCTTATCTCTTTTCCAAAGAAACAAAACCCATTTTATCATAAATTAACATCACAAATACAATCCATAATTACATTCAAATTTCACAGATTCCATTTTTATTAAAATGAAAATCCATTGTGGCTTTGGGTATAATCTTAAAGAGGCGTTCCACAAAACATGTATTGTTCTTTACTGAGCATCTTTGTTTTTATTACTCTTCAATCTCCTTAACAATTTTCATAATCATTATGATATGATAAAATTATTATATCTTATATTCTATGATGTTGTTTTAGTAATCATATAAAAAATCCATCTACACTTCTATTAGTTGGGAAACAAAACCGTTCCCATGTGTAGGACGAATATCACTTTTAATACTTATGTAATTCATTATCAATCATTACATCACATGAATTTTTTTATGATAAATTAAATATTAAAATATTAGTTTCATGATATATTTTTCATTTCCTAAATTAAATATATCATATAAATTCTTACCTTACAAATCATTTAAAAAATATAACTTCATTTTTGTGTACAACCGACTAGAACCTAGTGAGGCGATGTGATTTGTTTTTTATTACATAATCAAATTAATGGTATATGTAAGTGTATTTAATGAAAAAAAATTATATATAATATACTATTCTTATTATTTAATGATATTGTAGTACTTATGTCGTTTACCTCATGATCATTGCACAAGTGAAATTTTACTCTTGCACATGTTTGGTATAAAACCTCTAAGATTGTAACAGAGTTCATTTTTTCACAACCATAAATCATGGTAATTATTAAAATTATAAATTATGACTAAAGATAAAAAATATTTAAATATTATAATTCAATATATTATGGAACAATTATACATTTTATCATGTATACCTCATAGATTAGTTTTCTAAATTATAATCTAAACATCTTCAAAACACTCGACCTGGACCAAACTATTTTTTTAATTTTACATTAAAATAAAAAAATAATAGAATAAATTTTAATGTATAAATCCTGAAAGATTTTATTTAAATAATAAATTATTTATTTTTATTATAAATAACATAAAGTATGTGCATGACACATCTGGACATGAGTTAAGGGATTTCTCATCACACATTTATTTCCATTATTCATATGACATATTCACCACTTATTTATTTTTGTGGTGTATATACTACCCCATTGATAGGCTATATCATGTATATCATTATGTTAATATTATTTAATGTTACATTTGAAGTTATTTCTTTCATGGGGATTATGATTCAGTTGTTTCTAATGATGTAAGGGTTTATTTCAAAAGATCTTCATTGTTTGAGATTGTTTATGATTTAATTTCCAATAAATTGAATTATTTGATAAGTTTTTATTAAAAACCAATCATTTTATTAAACTATATTTATTTAATATGTTATCATGTAATTTTACCATTTTCCTCTGTTTAGTTTTTAAAATGGTTGAGGAAATTATTTTATGAATAACCAACTTTATTCCACTTTTGGGATGAATGTCCTTTATCATCTATATAATGGTTATAAATTTATTTTAAAAAATATTCTTATTATTTCTTATTGATAATAAAAATTCAATTATACCCATGTTCAATTTTTTAAATAATGTTTTAAAAATATTATTTCAGTCATTTTCTAAACAAGTTACATTTTTTGTTTTATAAAATGTATGAAAGGAATATTTATTTTATCATATTTGGCATGAACTGAATTTATTACAATCCTTACTACTCTTTTATTTTTTTCCATGATTATTATTAAATAAACCTTTTTTTAAATTTATTATGTAAATATTTATTTTTTAGAAGATATTTTCAAAGAGGAAAGGGTATATTCCTCAATAAATATTCATTGTATTATTTCTAATGAATATTGATCAATGATGGTCGAATTTGATGTAATGGATTGCCTATAAATTATGTGTAGATATCTATCACATTTGAACCTCGGTTATTATACCTTAAATTTTTGAGGTAATACATTCCTTTTGTTGATCTGTCAAATGTATTCAATATGAAACATATTTTGATTATGATATGAGATATGGCAATTAATCTAATTTAAATTACATCAGTAATAATTATGTAATTAATTATGATTGATTTCATTTTTTAGAACACATAAAACCATTACATGTTATGATGGGTGCACCTAGTCAGGTTTGGGTGATCTTGATATTTCTAATATGATGGGTTCACCCAGATAATTATTTAATGATTTGGGTAATTGTTTTAGTCTCCTAAGATATCATATATGTGGGAATGGTATTGGAAATATCCATTATGGTACATTTTCCACCATGTGATATTATTTAGGAATTTATCCTTTTTTCATTCCAATGTCTTGATATTTATTTCATTCACATTTCATAGGACCAATGATCACGTGATACCTTTTTTTATAATCCCATGTGATTACCCTTTTTTAGACTTATTTATGACATCATGTTGTACCTTTGACTCACAGTTTTTGTTTCCTTATCATGTTTATTACCTTTCTAGTATGTTTAACATACTCATTTTTTCTATGTATTTCCTAGTTCATACCATGTAGTTTTAGGAAATCAAAATGGAGTAGGTCGACATTATGGATAATCAAATTGGTATTATTTATTTTAAACTCCCATTTATGTATTATGTATTTAGTCTTCCAATGCAATATTTCTTAAATAAATTTGGTTTTTAATTTACTTATTTTTATGTCTAAAATCATTTAATAATGTATATAAAATCATTTCGTTCAATAAAAATTTAGTAAAAAACATTTCTCAAACTATTAATTACAGTTAAAAACACTAATAAACCATTATTAATAAAATAGAAATTAAGGCGAAATATTTCATACCAAAAAATAATAATCATTATCGAATTTTCATGAAATAAAATTCTCAATAATGTTTACAACTGAAGAGAAAATAGTGGAAAATATAATTAAAGACCATAAAAATAAAGAAAGGGGAATAGAATATTGGGAGTTTAAAATGTAGCTATTATAAAATTTACCTCATCATAAATTAAATGTAGTGGATCATGAAAAAATGAAATTACAACAAAAAACATTTCCTTAATTCATGAATTTATTCATATAAACACTAATCATCCCAAATAATAAATATGGATTTTTTATAGATATATACTAGAAATATTATCATAATTATGTTAAGTTATATAATTCTATTATTATTTCCAATTTCACATACATTAACATTTCATTATTAAAATCAATATTTGGGTGAAAAGTAGTTTGTTTTCAATGCATGTATTGGTTAGATGGTTCCAACACTTGCACCTTGGTCATGGTTTAACATTATAAAAATATAAACCTTGTAATAAATTTTAATATTTATTAATAATATAAAATACTTTATATAAACATATAGGTTCATGATGAAAAATAATTTACATAAATATATAGATATTTTAGTTCTTTGGTACACATAAGTAATGTTTACATTATTAAATGGTTGGAAAAAACTAATTTCAAGAAATAATTCGCCATTAATAAATCATAATTTTGATATATATATATAACATGAAATAATTAATTATTTCATTATTAACATCATTGTAATTTGGAAATGAAAAATGATTCTCATCACATCATATAGATGATAGTCCGCACATGAGAAAAAGTAACATTATCTTTTTACAATGGATGAAGGGTGAGGATATAAGTCATATTTAATATTTTTAAGATTTATAAATATGTTATAAGCATCATATATATGTATTAAATAAATTTATATAACCACACATGAGATATGGTGATTAAAAATAAAATACATTTCATTATGATGATGATAGTTTGTACGGAGACGTGAACAATGTTGTATAATTCCATTAATTATAAAAGAAATATAAAATGGATGCACCATGAACTATTTTTTTAGAAGATATAACTCTGAAATTATTTTTGGATATGAATTTAATATTTGGATGAGTTTAAGTAATAATGAAACAAAAAAATAGACCAATAATTAAAATCACCTCTCTTTCAAGTATCTTTTATTGAATGAAATGTTATGGATTCTTATATGGGTATTTTATGAAGACCAGGAGCACAAGATAATTTATATGGATGTTTTCATTGTAATTTTTAATTTATTTTTTTGTGATAAATGGATCGTTTTGTGTTGATATGTGAGAATATGAGGTTCTATTTTATAAATGAGGTGTGTGGAAAATTACTAAAATCATTAAATATTATTATATAATATTTGTATAACTCTTGTAAAGATTCTCTGAAATGAAAAAGTTTCAATGATAACAATGTTAATCTATTAATACAAAAAAAATTATTGATATTTAGTTAAGTATTGTATGTTATCATAAACTCCCCACTTATGTAAACATACATTTAACCCTTTAAATCCATACACTCGTAACATGATTTTTACTATTAAAAAATTTATAATTGGAAACAAATTATGTTATCCTTATTACAAAATATTTGTTATTATGATTAAAAATATTTAATATATTTTATGGCATTCAATTTAAATAATTGGTAGGAATTAATTTTATTCTTCTTAGAAAAAAATAATAATAATTAAATCTCAATAAAATAAAGGTAAACATCAGTTCTTGTTCAAAAACAATATATTATTGTACTATATATATCCCATAAAAACTCTCAATTTATTTCATGGATAAATGATCAATCTGGAAGTATTCAATGATATAAATAAAACGAGTAAACATTTTAAGGCTATAAAATATAACTAAAAGGAATTTATAGACATTATATGTCTTGGTATGTTTGATAAAGAAATTTATGGAGTTGGTTTATCATTTACATTTTGGTATGGGTAGTATTTCTAACATCCCATTAAAATCATGTAACTCATAATTAATATTCTAAAAAACTATGAATCATGATACGTTCTCTTTAATTATCCATTTCATGCTGCCCCACTAGAAATATTCAATGAGGTCTGTATACATAATTCCCATATTTATGAATGGGAAGATAATTATGAATAATGTTTATTCTCAAGTAGATGTTTTATAATTTATAATATTAATGAGACATGTACATAACTCTATAATCTAGTTATTCTATCATGATTGAGTTGAAACTCTATAAAAATAGTTAAATTATAATCAAGATTAATATATTTATTCTGAACCTATTTATTCCCTACATGAATGGATGTTTCAAAAGTCATCATAGAATGATATGATATTTCCTATTTCTATATAATTACATGATGCACGCTCTAAAATCTTAGGTATCGGAATTCGTTTTATCCTTATAAAAGATAAAATAAAATTTTCCCTATGTATCAAAGCATCAACCACCTTATTCACCATCCCATGGTGGTAATGTATTGTGTAGTAACAATATTTAATCAATTCCAACTATCATCTTTTTCACATATTATACTCATTTTATTTGATTGTTTATTTTTCAATATTTACTAATCAGTTTAAATATCACACCATTCACCATAAAGATAATGATCCATATTTTTATTGAAGAAAATACAACGATGAGCTCCAAATCATGATTTAGGTAAAATTTCATTGGGACATTAAAAATTCATGATTTATATGATATAACCAAACCAATATTCATAAAAATAATTCCTTATTTTATGGCTCACATTAAATCAAAAACCATGCCCTATTATTAGATAGTATAATAATATGTTCATTAACCACCCTTCTATTCAGTTCCTTGAAATTTTTTTCATATATATAATTCCAAATGATCTTTATTTCCCCTCATCTATTCATGGTTGGGAGAATTGATATTGATGTGAAATTTCTCACAGACCAATAATAGTATCTTGAAAACATAAGAAAACAATGGATCTATGTCACTGCCATTATTCTAATATACTTCTAATTAATTTCATTCATTGGATGAAACATGGATATACTATCACATGAGAGTACATTAACCAAATATGGAACATTATATAGATAAAATTCACACTATAGAAATTTGGATTACAAATTCTAATTTGATAGGGTCTTTGAAAAAATATATTATTGATCATTATAAACGTAATTTTACATTGAATACAAAAAAAATATCATCTATATAGATGACCATAAACATATCAAGGAAATTAATAAAGAATATATTCATTAGATTCATGATGATAGAGGGGGAATTCATAAGACCAAATGGGATCTATACAATTTCATTATATCTATACCTCATATAAAAGACTATGTTTTGTATATTTTCATTATTTACCCTTGATGGATGAAATCCATAATGAAGATAAATTTTAGATTTGTATTCACATCCATGTAATTTATCAAATAAGTCATCAATATGGGACAACTAACACGTTTTCAGGATATTGATCATGTTAAGATCTTGATAATCCATGAAAATATTCATTGAACCATATTTAATATTATAAAAAATAATAGTTTCACCCTATTGGGACATAAAAATTTAAAAGGATCCTTTTTTGAGATTTTAATGGAGTTTGTCCATCAATTCATACAACTCAATTATAACCAATCTATATAATGTCATTGTATTTTGAGTACCACCGGGTATGTTTTTATAGAAAACATGAATTATTTAATTGATTGAAAAATCGGAATTTCTTCAGGAAATCCATCATAATATTCTCAAAAAATATATTCTTCTCTAAAATGAATTTATTATCCAAAACCATTTGAGACAATTACTATACATTAATATGTTTTAAATCACTTCTATTGGAACCAATTGAAAATGAGGGTTCATGTTTATCCTCACACCAATAGATGATAAAAGGTTAGAAAAGAATAACCAATGTGACATCTATTCCTTCATATTAGATATGAGGTATTTGAAAATAGAGGCAATCCATGATCAATATTCCTTGAAATTTGACTACATGGAATAAAACAATAATTTTTTGAATATCATTATGTAAATATTTAATTTTATAGAGGATATATTCTTGATATTAATTAAACATTTCATTTAATGATTTACATACTATTTTAACATCAAAACATTAAGGTGGTTGTAGAGTTTAGCATTTTTAGACTAGGTTGAAATACAATGGGAGCTTGAATTTTCTGTTGGATTGAGAGGATGAATTATAAAGAGAGATTTAAATTAATATATTGAAATCTAGAAGACTCAAATGTGTTTTTTAATTTGTTTATGGACCAAGAGGTGCCTTGTCTCCCTATTGAATTTCAGGATCATTGGACCCCATAAAATCATGTTTAGGAAGAACTAGTATGGTCCCAATATTTTTCCGAAACTATGAGACATACCAGGTGAAACTATATAGATAGTCTACCAGATCTAGGGGATTATGATGGTTTGGTCATACCATGCTATAGGATTTACAATTTCATGTGGTTGTTGGGGGTTTCTTGATATAGGGGAAATGGATGTGTTGAAAATGGTATCTCAAACTGTGTGCAATACCCATGTGAGGCCCCTTCCGAGGAAGTATCTGAATCATGGTTGAAAAAATATTTATCTAACATTCACCCAAACCATGTGAATATATTAATTAGGCAAAGATAATAAAATTCCCCATTAACCTTTTATTATTTCCCCCTCTTTTATGTCTCCTTTCCCACATGTAGTAACCCACCGGTGGTTCCCTTCTATTGTTCTCATTTTAGGGGGAGAACCACTTTATCTTTCATGATTTCAAACATATAGTGTCACATTGTTCATACTTTGGTATGTATATGAGTCCCCTTTCTTTACTTCTGGTATTCTTTATGAATCATTAGTTTTATCTTCATGTATATAATTCTCTCTATTTTAAGGGTGTTGGTCTATTTCACCTTTTGTCATTAATTATTTATCGACTGAATCGTTGATATTTGATTAAGAGAGAATCCTAAGAAAGAGGTAGGTGGTATATATATTTTACCATGATGTCTTGTTGTTTTGTTAGATAGAAATATTGTGCAGTATGATATACATATAATATATTTCATATAATTTTTTAAATATCCCTATTTAATATATTACAACTCCATAAGAATACTAAAGACCACATGACATGTTTTAATGTTATGACCTCAACTAAATCATCATTAAGGATTTTCTCAATCATTTCATGTATTTTATATATTCCTTATGTGATATCCACCCAATCAGGGTGTTCAAATTAGTTATGTTTATGGAATGGTTTTCCTCCCATCAACTACATATTGAGGAGGGTTTCTTTATCACTTTTGAAAGAATCAATTTAATTAATTTAAATAGATATTTTGATGTTTATATTACTTTTTCTAGTAGAAATATATTTTTGGTGCCATGCCATATAAACTAAATAGTATATTTCAATTCATTTATGCCATTCTTGGCCATACCACATGGGTGTTTTCTTATAATTTATAGTGATTCGTAAATGTTATGGAATTTTTATAGACAAGGAAAAACCTTTTATTTACGATCAAATGATAAATGGTAAGTGATTCTAATATCCTATCTTGTTATTTAGAAACAGATTTTACCAATTTCATGGATAGACACATTACCTATTTTTATATATAAAATAAATTATATTGGAAAGGATATAATTCTCCTTAAGCAATGTTGATTTCCTTTTTACAGAACATCAGGATAACATCTCATAGGTAATGTGAATTAACTTATATTTAATAATGACTAAAGGGTCCCTGAGTGGGTTCACTAGCCAGGGAGTATTGTACTCCCCTGGCTGGGAAGTTGGCATGGTTTATAACACACTTTGGTTTATAGGAATGATGTTATAGGCCCCCTTATTTAGGAGGATGGGTATGGAACTCTTCATTTATATTCATGATAATCACCATAGAGTCCATGACTCATTATGATATATGGAATGAGGGCTTCTACTGATTTTAATACAGGAGCATTATTATCTTCTTTTATTTTTATTATTTTGGTATTAATATAATTAATAGTATGCATGGACTCCAGAGTGATTCCAAATATTGTTGTTAATACTACCAATCCACGTATATGGATATAAACATTGAAATAGTTATAGTGAAAATACATTTACACACACACACACATATATATATATGTGCATATAGTTATATTGAGTGTTATTTAGAATTATGCTGAATAAGTTATGATTGTTTAGGTGTCCCTGAGAAACGTGAGTCTGACTAGTTTACATTTGTTTACTTGTTTCCTTCATTGTTATTATACCTATATTTTTATAATACATATTAATATACTAGATTATTCATTAAAAACCATTGCTGTTGGTGTGAGGAGTTTATATAACTCCATCTTTGGGGATTTATTGTACTGGGTACCACAATAGAACTCATTGGTTGTAAGATAAGGATCCAAGGATTGTACTATTATACTTGTATCTGGGATTAAGGGGCATTGTAATGGGTTTGGAAAAAAATATTCTCATGGGGATATCCTGGGGAGATTTTTTATTTTATTTATTATGTATTATAATGTATAACCTTCTTTAATTTTATTACATGTATGTGGTATCATCTAATGGGAATGAATTCATTGTTGTATTTGTCAGTTTTCATTTATTAGATCATTAGTTATTATATTTCATCCATTTCTCTATGTTTTATATATACTAATTTTGATGTTTTTATTGTTTTTTTTATCTATTAACCCAATATTATACTCTGATCATGAGGCTATATTCACTCCACCATACCATTATTAGACCCTCCCTGCTAGCCATAATCTTCGAGCGAAAAGTGGGTTGGGGACTTGAGAGCTTTTGACTGATAAAATCAGAGTTCCATTTCAATGGAACCCATGATAGGATGTTAAAGAGTGGTAATAGGTCATATATTTTATTTCCTCTTACAATTTTTTTCTAGTAGGAATGAGATGAGGAATGAGCCAATTTTTTGTGAATATCTATGTTTAGGAGAGGTCAACCAATGCCTGGGGAAAAGACCTCGTGACCAGGGATGGAATTATTGGTCAAGTTATTCATAATTTGAGATTATTAGGATTTTATCTCCAGTGACTAGTTTCCCTTTCACTTCTAAGAATTTTATGAGATTTATGGGGTTATATAATTCTACCCTCGGCCTGTTATGGAAATGAATTATCATTACATGAATCATTATAGGAACATAGAGATTGACATTCCATGAATATTCCATGCCATTTTGGTTTCATTTCAAACATCCTAATATTTATATCTATTATTTAAGAGTAATTTCATGCTTTTATGAATTCTTTTAAAGCTATTATCTTATCATTATTAGGTAAATAACATTCTTGTTACTATTTTTTACTACTTGTCATAGCATGCATAGTTATAATTTTGATATAATAGTGGCTCTTAAATTGTACACAACAAAATAAATGGGGTTTTACAATAAATATTTTTGTTTTCACCTTAAATTACCAATAATGAAATTTTTGATCCACGAACCATTGGTTTCATGGGATGAAAAATACTACATGCGATTAGATGGGAGTCAAATTTCAATTTAAAATATTTATTGGTTATTTAAAAATTATGAAATTGTGACCTGTATAATTGAACTGTTATATAATAAATTGTATCTCTTCAGACCATCGTTCAAATATGATAGCTTTTAAATTTATACTCTAAATTAATTGGCTTTTTGTTTATTTTTTTGATGACTTGAACCATGTAGGATATTCATGACTACATATGGTTATGTGATAGACATTACTCAAATTATGTAAGTTAGGCAGGTGCTCAATTCAAGTAAAATCAAATAACTAACGGTGTGTCTTTATTTTAATGACTAAGATTATTCGAGTTTCACATAGATGAAACCATATTATGTTAATGGTACTGTCATAGGTCACCCATATTTTTTATTCTTTAGTACATAATGCTATGGTGGTATTTTTATGTGATATATGGAAGGGTATTTACGGTTTATGAAGCTAATTATATGGAATTACATAAAATTGTATGGTGGAATCATATTTTCCATGATCCCTCTTTAATTAATAGATAACATGTTTTATTCTTTGTACTATACTAATGTGAGGTGTTAGTTAATTAAAATTCCAATTACAACATAAATGGAATATTACTATTTAGATTAATATTGGAATTTTATTTAAATAACCAAATCAATAAATATTAATAATAATGAACTACTATTTAAAGATAGGTTTATAAGAAGAACTACCAAAATATGACAGGTTTTTAGTTATGTAATAAATCATTAATGAAAATTTAATATTACATGCCTATGTGTCCTTGTCGAATTCAAAAAATAACGTATCTATCCCTTTCACCCTTGACTACTATAATAGGTCTAATTTGATCCTTGAATATTTAACTACATAAATTTGAATTAGTGTAATGACATAAAATGAATCATTAAGTTATGACATTATTTTTATACCTCTATGAAGGGAAGTTTCATTTTTCTTGAGATTTTTGTAGAATGGGAAAAAGATTTTTACCAATAAGAGACTTCATTTATAGAATTAACCTAAATGATAGTTTTTAGGGCATATTTTATCTATTTTTTGTGACCTCTTTATCGGGTTGATGATTTATAATTTAGTGAGGGTAATTAAATCATATGTAGCACCCTCTAGAATCTGTAACCTTCCAAAATACATGTGAACCATTTTGATGTGGGGTGCCTTTGAATAATTGTTTTTCACAATTAGAACCTTATATTAATAAAAATTCTCATGGTTTTAGGGGTTTTGGTTTTTTACATTGATCGTCACTATGGGAGAGCATATCAGGTAATTCTTGGTATAAGTGGTTAATAGAATCCTTGGGTATTCTCAACCACTTACTGGGTCATGGGACAACTATTCCTTTTCTTATGGAACACTTCTATGGAATCTGACCAAAGGTGGTTGAACAATATTTTCCTTGCATAGTTAGGTATAATTATTTTGGAGTTATATAGATATATTTGTTTTATGTAGAACTTGGGTCTTTTATCTTTTTTGAAATGATTATACTTCTTTTGGTTTATCATTTTATGATTTTACAATCATATCCCCCTTTGGATATCACCCACGATAGACTACGAGAATGATTCTTATATTACATATTAAATTTAAAATCTATTGGGATTGGAATGTGAACTCTATGCAAGTTATTATTTTTTAGTGTGATGGGTTAGGGGGATTGTTACTCCTGAGTGAAATATGGGTTCTCATGTGCAAACATTTTTAATGGAATCATATAAACAATCCAATTATTTTAATTCTTTACTTCTTTACTAAGCCAATATTTTTACTAGTGGATTTTTGTCATGGTATGAAGGTATTAAATGTAAGCATGAGAGTATAGATTTAATTGGATAAGATCTATTGATTTTGGATGATGATTGTAAGGTAACCCTTATATTAGTTGGTCTTGGTTGGTATGGATTTACTGTGATGATCCAAGGTTGTCGAATCCATCATAACTACCATATTCAGGATGAGTTGTTACAATTTAAATTAACAGATAGTGATTTATCCATGAGTCATCATCCGAATTAAGATGCGGCCTGTGGTGGATGTTCTTAGGGTAAACGTGAGGTTACTTGTGAGAAGGATTCATGTTTTGGGTTATGGAATTCATACCATATAAGCTGATAATATTATCAAGAGTCATTAAAAAAGGGGATCAATTTATTTTTTATCCTTCCTCGTTCAGTTTTTTCAGACATGAACCACTTATAGGCATGTTATCTGTTTGAGGTGAGTATGGAGTAGATCAGTTAAAGTATTCTATGAAATTTTGGATTGAAATGGTAATATGAGGTCGATTGTGATTTGACTTTTCATTTAACTTGTTGATTAGTCCATGAGAATTACTTGAACTTTAGTTTCATGTGAAATATATAATTAATATATTATATATACTATGACATAGAATTTTCCTTAAAAATAATAACCTATTGTGAGGAGAACCATAGGTTGGGTGATTAATGAATGGGAAAGGTGATCAGGTCTTGGGTTATATAGGATCATGTAAATTTTTTCTTATCATTTATTGAGTTACAATCATTGGATTGAGTTTCAATGGTTTATATAAAATGTGTTCAAAATTATTCATGGATATTAGTTCGGTGTTAGAAATTCCCCATGAAGGTTGAAAGAAAATTATTATCCTGATTAGGTTGGGTAATATATTCATTATTTCTCCATGGATTTATTGGAATGAGAAGTTCTAATGGTGGGAGATTGTAGTGTCCTGCATTTTTGAAAAGGCATAAAATTATACAGAATCTTGATTTTTCAATTTGATCGATTGGATGAATGGGAAACCATACATCAGAATAAAATTACAATAATTAAAACACTCAATGTTTTTGTTTTAATCATATTTTAAGACTAATAGTTTCTTTATTGAGTTATGGGTGCATCGTGCTTCTGAAACACACATTAAAAAATAAGTGGTAGGGGAAATTTTTTTCTCTAAAACCATGTGTACAACTAGGTAATACCATGAAGCCGATCTAGTATAGCTATGGAGATTAGATAGTTTGGTCAAAACCATGCGAGAGGACATGTATGGCCATGAGGTTTATGTAGGTTCCTTGGGAAAGGGGAAACACACAATAAGCGTATAGTGTCCCAAATTATGTGCATGCAAAATGTGATCCCCTTACAATGGAATGGTTATAGAATGGTTGGTGCATTGTCATAAAACCATGCGACTAATTTAAAGTGGTAAATTTACCCTTCCTCATGACCATCAATTTATAATTTTTTCCAATGTTTTCTTCTAATCCTCTATGCACAGAAACCCCCAAGAGTTACCACCACCTCATCTCCTTACATGGGGATATCATCTTCATTCAACCTCTATTTTGAGCACTTCATGTCACATTGATTATCCAAAAAAAATTATATAAATCCACTATAACACCTCAACCCCAGTTACCTAGTGTAGGTGCATTATTACATAACATTTTCATGATCACAAAGGATAAAATCCTGCAAGACCGATCAGTTTAGTAACCTTTGAAATACTAGATAAATTCATAAGTTTTACAATACATTATGAAAGAAAAACAACAAAAACAATTTTTCCCCATTGACCACACTTATATCCTTATCCTATTACTACAGGTCAACCATAAAATATTTCTTCACATCCTACGAAAAATAAAACATAGAAAGGGGTGAGCATAGATTCTCAGTAAGGATAAAAATATACTGGAAACATTCATAAATTAGCAAAATCAAGTAAGGAAATGCATAAGACTAAAACATAAGCCTTTTAAACATAACATTCTGTATAATATGGCCAATATAAATCAAATAATTCCATTTATTTATTAACATGGATATTCTACTAGTCGAATAATCACATGCAATATAAATAGACAATTTCATAACGATAGAATTCATAATTCCAGACATCATAACCACATAGTCAAGGCCTTGTGTGAAGACTAAAAATAAGATTTTTTCAAGTCCATGAACCAAGACACTAGTTTGTCTCGTTATACTTATCGATGCATCAAGGAGCTATATCAAGATAAACATGTCAGTTACAAAGTACAATGCATTCTATATCTAAAAAGGAAAAACATAACGTAAACATTTGTATTAAAAATAGAATAAAAAATGTCAATAATTTTTCCATAAACCATGAATGGTTTAAAAATAACAAATCCATAGTCAAACATATCACTAAACCTTCAATACAATTTGGATGTTTGTTATCATAATAAATCAACTTCAAAGAACCTAAAATCCATCAAAGGATGTTGACATAGATGAACTCAAAACCTTTTAAGAGAGACATATCATTTTATTTTGAAATTAGTAAATAGTAATATAATTATAAAAGAAAAAATTTATTTAAATAATATTCTTATATTATTGTATTGGATGGTTTGACGTTGTTATAATGGCGAAAAATAGCCGCACCTGCCGTATAAGTTAAAAAAACATTCTTACCGTAATTTTGTCAAAAAGGTCATAAAGTACATTGTTTGGAAATTGACGGAATGATTCCTTTAAAAACATATATGTTCAAATAAGGGTCTAAATTACTATAACCCATATTATAGTAAGTTTTAAAAATGTTTTAAAATACCTTTTTAAGAAAACATGGATGTGGATGATAAATAGGTCCTAGAAGATACGTACGTATTAACAACATCTGATAAGTAAAGACATTGTAGAATTAACCCTTACCTTGTAAATTTTTTCATTCGATGGTTTGTTAACCTCCTATGTAATAGTTAAATAATTTTTATAAAATTATACAAGAATCATATACATAAATACAATATCATATATGATCTTTTAATATTGCTTTGTTAATAATATTTCATTAGTATCATTGTTTCGGGTGTTAATTGATTTGTTTTTCTTTATATGGTTGGTTACGTAAGCCATGTATTTTATGGATAGGATATATTTTATTCATATACAGAATGATATTATGTTAATAAAAATTATTTTTAATCATAAAATAAAAATTAATCTCAAATAATTATGATGGGGAATTAATCTTATCGTGTTCGTGGAGATGGTAATCCATACGTATGCACGAGCAACAATATCATTATATTGATAGTGAAATCATATATAATTGGATCGTATATTATATATACATAATAATTAACTAGTTATTATTATAATTTACATTAGTTAAACTCATTATTATACACATCAAAAATAATGAATTATTTGAATAAAAAACTACCCCACGACGTGGAGATGGTAAGCCATAGATACGCACGTATAAAGACTTTTTCACTCATATGATGGATAGAATAATGTATAAGGTGGTTCCATTTTTATAATAAAATCAAAATGTATAGAAGATACTGGATTTATTATTTTAGAATGGAAACTACAAAGAAAGAGGAAGTGGAAGAAGAAAAGAACTTGAAAGAGGTGATGAAATATTTACCTCTTATTCGGGGCCTTCCTTTTGATTTGACAAAAAGGGCACTTTAGAATAGATTTATGACCAATTAAATGCCTCTAGAATTATTGGGGAATCTTTGGGAGGATATTAGGGTAGGGGTTGGCCGATCCAAATGGATTTGGAGGTGTAAAAGTAAGAGAATGGGAAGCACCCTTTTATAAGAGAGGTCAAGGTCACTTTAGGATATGTTTGAAATATTATTTTATAATAAAATCATTTTCGGTTTCTAATGTGTCCAAAATGATTTATTTCGAAGAAAAGGCGGGGATGGGTCGAAAAAATCTCAACCAATAGGTTTTATAAAGGTTTAGGTCACCATATTAACTATATCTTTTAGATTTAACTCTTAGTTAACTAGTTTGACATTTACCATGTCTCTTTGTATTTTTATATTATATTGTTACTAAACATATCATAAAAAGCCAAGAGAATCCCAAGTGGTTAATTATTAATATATATAACCTTATCTAAGTCCTTTTTTCTGAACCATAGTTTTTAAAAAATATTATATCAATTAATATTATAATGTTTCTTTTAAAAACTCCATTATGTCAATATTGAAACTATTTAGTATTTGGTTTTTGTGAAAATCAGAACAACATGATTACATCGAAAAAAATTATTTAATCAACCCTAAAATGTCATATAAAACTATAAAATTAGTGTAATTCATCAAAAGTTTAAAATTACATTTATTTGTATATTTATAATATAAATTATTTTAATATTTCATTAATAAGGTATTTACTGCATCCTCTTTGTTTCCTAAATAAATTAAATTATTTAATCTTGGAAAATTATAAATAAAATACCATTATGTATTAAATATTATTATATTTATAATTAATATTAATAGGAGAATTTATATTTTGTGGAACCCAATATTAAAAATGTTTTAATTATTATACATTGAATTTACACCTTTGACTCTTCTTTAAATAAAAAAAAATGTCCTATTCTAATCCAAGTGGACCAAAAGAGATAATATTTTATTTTTGCAGTCATTTTTGGTCGAATTACACTTATCCAATAGAATTAGGACATGTTTTAGGGAAATTATGATATCATTTTTACCCTTAATTACCCTATATACTTTTAACCGTGCTAAATAAAAGTCAAAAGATACTATTCACCAAAAACTATTTTCATCTTATTGATCCACATTTTACTTACTGATATCAATCATGTCTTTAATATTTTTGAAATTCAACTCAAAAAAGCGGTAAAATGTTGTTTTATGCAAATTATCAAATGCTTCTAAAAGGTGGGTAAAAGACTCTAAAAAGTACAATAAAATTTTATATATCTAAACATATTATAAAATAACTGAAATTAATTACTTTGAACATATATAGGTATTATGTATCTATATTGACCTAAAATAATTTAATATAAAATAACTAATTACTTAAATAAAAATTTGGTTTAAGACAATAATGCAGTGTTTTTCACTATTCGTCAAAAAATTGAAAGTTTTCAAAAAAAATTCAAAAAATTCACTCTAACCTAATTTTGATATTCCGAATCAAAATATGAAGTCCATTTTGAATAATGAAAATTATAAAACATTAAATAATGGGTATTACTATTTATAATGACTAGTTTGATTGGTCGTGTTGTGTTAAAACTCCATGGTGCGTACAACGCAAGCTACTGCATTAATCAAAGGGAAACGTACCAAGGGAACTTGGGGTGTTACATTCTCCCATCCTTAAAATAATTTAATCCTATAAATTTATAGAACATTACTAAATAAAAAGACTTGGGTGGTTCTTCATCATCTTTTCCTCAGGTTCCCACGTTGCCTTTTTCATCTTATGGTTTCTCCATAGAACTTTTACCAGATGAGTCGTCCTGTTTCTTAACACTTTTTCTCTGTTATCAAGAAATTTCTCAGGCCCTTCACAATAAGATAGATCAGGTTCCAGTTCAATTTCCACATAGGTGAGTACATGTGTTGGGCCAGGCATGTATTTCCTCAGCATTGATATGTGGAACACATCATGATCATTGGATATACTTGGAGGCATTCCCAAATTATAAGTTAAAACACAAATTCGTTCTAGAACTTCAAATGTTGTGATGTACCTAGGACTCAATTATCCATTCTTACCAAAATTTATAACACCCTCCCATGGAGATACCTTCAAGATAACGTGGTATCCTGTTTGAAATTCCAAAATCCATCCTTCGGTTATCGGCATAGCTCTTTTATCTACTTTGGGATACTTTGATATGGGTTTGGATAACTTTCACATTTTCTATTTTTTCCTCAACAAGTTTTGGGGATATGAGTTTTATTTCACTAACATCATCCCAATAACTTGGTGTGAAACATCACTTTCCATATAACACTTCATATGGTTCCATCTGAATACTTAAATGGAAGTTATTGTTATTGGAAAATTCTACCAGAGGTAAATATTGGTCCTGCAAACCTTGAAAGTCATGTGATAAATATCTCTACATGTCTTTTATGTTTTGAATTGTCTGTTCTGATTGTCCATATGTTTGAGGGTGGTAGGTAGTTCTCAAAAAAAGTTTAGTATCATAGGACTTTTGAAAACTTTTCCAGAATCATGATGTAAAATAGTGATCATGATCAGAAACAATTGATAGGGGTACACCATAGAGTCTTACAACTTCATTAATATATATTCTTGCAAGACGTTAAAGTGATAAATCTTATCTTATGGAAAGAAAATGTGATGACTTGGTAATACGATCAACAATGACCCATATTTCATCATTCCTTCTAGGGATCATTAGATGACCCATGAAGAAGTCTGTCGTAATATTATCCCATTTTCACTCAGGTATGGGAAGAGGTTGCATGACTCCTCTTGGATATTGTCTTCCAGCTTTCACTTGTTGAAAAGACATACATCTTGACACATTATCAGTAATATCTCTCTCCATGTTGTCCAACCAAAAATGTTCCTTCAAATATATATACATCGTGGTACTCCTAGGGAGTATAATGAAATTGGATCTATGAGTATCATCCAATAATTTTCTTTTTGGATCAAGTATGTCAGGAACACGAAATTTTTTCCCAAATTTAAAAATTCAATCTTCATATATGAAGTCACTAAATCTCCCATCAGTCACAGCTTTAATTTTCATTTCAATTTCCTCGTCATCAGTCTAAGAACATTTTATCCTTTTTAGGGAAGATGGTTTGGCAATAATTTGAAAAAGCATTGTTGTTTCACATTCCATGGTTATTACCATATCCATCTTTACTAGATCCATGAAAATATGATCCCTTTTAACTCTCATCTTGTTCAAAACACCAGGGTCCTTTCCACTCAAAGCATATAACACCTTATTTTCGTTCCCCATGTTGTAGTGTATTGTGCAATCATAATACCTAAGAAGTTAATGCCATTGTTATGGCCTAATGTTGTGGTCTATGTGTGATAAAATATACTTAAAAATCATGTGAACTATATAAATATCACATTTTACACCATAGAGAGAGTGTCTCCATTTCTTTAGAACCTATATTAAAGCATCTAACTCAAGATTCTGATTTGGATTGTTTTTCTCAAGAATTTTTAGCTGTTGTTATGCATAGGCAATAACTCAATCATTCTGCATAAGGAAAAAACTAAGTCAATTCATTGAACCATCCATATAAATAACAAACCCATCGTTCCTTGATTGTAGAGTCAAGATAGGAGAATTGAATAATATTTTCGTATGTTCTTCAAAACATTGTTCTCATTATTTTTTCCAAAAAAATTTAACCCCTTTACGTGTGAGCTTGGTTAGTGGGTTAGCCAACCGGGAAAAATTCTGGACGAAATGTTGAGAATAACCTGGTAAAGTAATAAAACATCATACCTCTATTATATTGGTCGGTGCTGGACATTCATTGATTTCCTTGGTCTTTAAAAGAACAACAAATATTCCATACTTAGAGACAATATGGCCCAAAAAAGAAATCTCTTTAAGCCAGAACTCACACTTTCTAAATTTCCCATATAATTCATTTTTTCTATGATTCCTTATGATAATGCACATGTGATTTTCATGATATTTGTATATTTTTTATTTTACCGAAATATCATCAATAAATACCACTAAAAAGTCATCAAGATATTCCTTGAAAACAATATTTATTTGATCCATGAAGACAGAGGGTGCATTAGTCAATCCAAAATGAATTTCTATAAACTCTTAAAGACCGTACCTTGTTCGAAATGATGTTTTCAGAATTTTTTCCTTCTTCACACACAACTGATTATATATAGATCAAATTTTAATCATTGAAAAATATTGAGCTGCATGAAGTTGGTTGAATAAATAATCAATGTGATTTAGGGCATACTTGTTATTTATTATTATATCATTGATTTCCCTGTATTCAATGTAAAACCTAATAGATCTGTATTTCTTCTTAACAAAATGGACAGGGGCTCCCCATGGAGAAATAATAGGATGAATAAATCCTTTTTTACTCAATTCCTCTAGTTTTTTCTTTAGTTCCACTAATTACACATGGGCCATTCTATAAGGGTTCTTCGATATGGACCTTGAACCTGGAATTAAATCAAAGGAAAACTCAATTTCTCATTCTGTAGGATGTCCAGGTAAATCTACTAGAAACACATCAACACATTCTTACACAGTAGGTACATACTCTATTCGAACATTCTTTTCCTCACCCATAGTTATTTTATTCTCTTCCTCCCCAATAATTGAATTTAGAAGTGCTACTGGGGGTGGATCTAGATAAGAATCATATGGTGATGTTTCTACTCTAAATATAATATACTCCTTATCATCTTCAAAAATTGTAACCTCCATCTTCTTAAAATAAATTTTCGCATAATGGTCTAAAAACCAATCCATTTTGAGGATTATATCAAATTAAATAATGGGTATGATGATGAGATTAGAAGATAAAGAACATTTATATACCCAAATATGAACTGATTCACAAAACATTGTTTCAATGATACTTACCTTAGGTTTTTTGACTGAAAACTCTCTTGTTAAGAAAAAAATGAAAATATCTAATTTTCATAGAAAACTGGGAAGATATGAAACAATGGTATGATCCAGAATAAAATAAAGAATTGGATAAACTTGAGGAAACCATTAAATTTCCTTCCACTACGTCTTTCAGAGGTTCAATCTCAGCATTAGTGATTACATAATCTTGGCATTCCTCCCTTTTCCTTTTTCAAGGTAAGTTCCCTTTGTATTTAGGACATTAATTTGAATTATTTCCCTTTTCTATAATATTTTATCATTTAATATTGAAGACCTCTTTCATCCCCTTTCAATCACGAGCTTGGTTTCCTTTTTTCCACACCTGTAACAGACACCCGTTCTCTTCAGGCAAGTACTGGGGTGTTTCTTCCCACATTTACGTCAAGATGAATATTCAACTTTTCCCTTCTTCGCATTATTTCCATTTCCAAAATATTCAGAAGAGCCCTTTTTCTCCTACATTGATTTAACTTCATAAGACTTCGAGAATTCATTTTCTATCTTGATAGCGCATGAGGTAATATCTTTATACAATGAGAAGGATTGAAAGATTAATGATCGATGGAGAAATGGTTTTAACCCATCAATGAATCGGCCAATCTTACACTTTGGGTTACTTATATAATCTTCTTCATGACTTGTTATCCTTGTAATGTTAGCTTAATACTTTTCAGCATTCTCATCCTCCTTTTTCCTCAAACTCAGAAATTGTTTTTCCATATACGCTTTATGGTCATGAGGATAGTTTTTTTATAAGAAAGTTACATTAAACTCCCACTATTCTAGGTTCCATACTTCTTCATATTCATTTGTGTTTGGGATTATTTACCACCATTGATCTCCATATACCGTGAGGCAATAAACAGCCATGATAACTTTTTCCCTTTCGCTACTCCCCAAAGCATGAAATATTTTTTTCTAATGAATTTATCTATTTCTCACATACTATTGGAATTTTACTCCCATTGAACTTTGGTGGTTGTTTCCTCATGAAGTGGTCTAACATTTATCCATCGCATTGTGGATCAGGGTGCTCCATGCGTGTAAGGTTATTATTAATAACCTTAGTGAGTTATCCTAGTATGGTGATAAGATGATCAACACCAATTGCATCACCAGCTCCATAATAATTAACTTTAGTAGGAGGGAAATTCCTACATGGATTATGAGGTTTGATATAGTTTTCATTCCTTCCACAAGGCGCCATTTTTAAATAATTTCATACAATAGAGTAGTTTATGAATAGCAATACATAATTTCAAACTTATAAAACAGTTAACTTAAATTTAACAGTTTATGTATATAAAACAAAATCATAAAAATGTTTTCTTTTAGAATTATACACTAATAAACCCTCCATAATGGTTTGTAATGAAAATGAGAATTATCCCATGCATATCCCCTAAGAGTGTCATAACCAAGAGTGCACCTAGTCCCGTTGTCATGCACTAGTTCCTGTTCGAGTCTAGCTCAAAGTGGTGTTTTTGGGTTTTACCCCTAGTTCATCTGGGCTAGAGCCACCTCTACCTGCTCTTATCCAGACATGGATGCATTACTGTGAAAACACACAAAATCTCTACAGTACCAAAATTCTAGAATGTCCTTCTATACTAATCCTTAAAGTGTATCTTAGGGTTTGTTCTCTGATCAGAGTTTTTCTAAATCTTGATTCAATGGTTTGTACTAAACTTCTTATAATACCAACTGTAACACTCCAGCCCTAGTTACCAAGAGCTGGTGCATTATTACATAACATTTTCATGATCACAAGGGATCAAATCCTGAAATACTAACCTGTTTAGTAGTCATGGAAGTACTAGATAAATTCATATGACTTATATTACATCATGAACTAAATAAATCAACAAGATTTTGTCCCCCGTGTCCACAATTATATACTAATCCCATCCCTACAGGTCAACCATAAAATACTTTTTTCACATCCTCAAAAAAATAAAACATAGAAAGGGGTGATCTCAGATTCGCAGTAAGGATAACAATATAGCTGAAACATTCATAAATAAGACTAAACCATTAAGGCAATTAATAAGAATAAAACCTAATACTTTTAAACATAAACTTCATCATAATATGGCCAATTTAAATCAAATAATTCTATTTAATTATTCACATTGATATTCTACAAGTCGAATAATCACATGCAATATCAATAGCCAATTTCATAATAATGGAATGCATAATGTGAGACATAATAACCACATAGTCAAGGCCTTGTTCCATGACTAAAAATAAGATTTTCTCAAGGACTTGTGCAAATGCAGTAGTTTTTCTCATGTGACCTACTGATGCATCACAGAGCAATAACGGGCTCCGCCCTACACTTACTATGTCCAATGCATTCAACCGATGAAAAGGATTAAACATAACATAAACATTCGTATTAAAACTCATATATGAAATATCAATACTTTATTAATAAACCATGAAAGGTATATAAATTACACATAAACAATCATACATATCACTAAACCTGCACTGAAATATAGAACTTTTGTATCATAATAAATCACCTGGAAACAAGATTAAAATCCGTCAAAGGATGTTGACATAAATGAAATCAAAACTTATTTAGATAAATATCTATTTCAATATAGAAATCATTTAAAATTAATATAATTATAAAAGAAAACATTTTTTTGAAAATATTCTTATAAGATTGTAAGGGAATCTTCGACGATGTTATAACGGCGGAAAATATTAACACCCTCCTTATAATAAAAAACATTCTTACCTTAATTTTGTCGAAAAGGTTATAAAGTAGCATGCTAGGAAAATGATGCAAAGATTCCATTCAAAACAGATAATATCAAATAAGGGTATGAATGATGTTAACCCATATTCAAGTATGTTGTAAAAATGATTTGAAATATATTTTTATGAAAACACGGATGTGGATGATAAAGAGGTCCCAGTTGATACTTACGTATTAACAACCTCATATAAGTAAAGAGATTGTAGAATTAACCCTTAAGTTGTACTTTTGCTTAGTAGATGGTATGTTATCCTCCTATATAATAGTTAAAAAAATGTTATTAAATTATACAAGAATCATATACATATATATGATATCATATATGATCCTTACATATTTCATTGATAATAATATTTCATTTGTATCTTCATTTCGGGTGTTAACTAAATCGTTTTACATTATAGGCATAATCATGTAAGACATTTTTTCATGGATAAGATGTATTTGATTCATATTCAGAATGATATTATGTTAATAAAAATTATTTTTAATCACAAAATGAAAATTATTCATGATTGATTATGATGGGGAACGAATCTCATCGTGTTCATGGAGACAGTAATCCGTACGTATGAATGAGAGACAATATAATTATATTGTTGGTTAAATTGTATGTAATTAGATGGTATATCATATATAAATAATAATTAAAATGTTATACATATTATTCACATCAGTTATACTCATTATTATACCCATCCAAAATAATGATTTATTTGAATAACAATCTACACAATGACATAGTGATGGTAAGTCATACGTACGAACATATGGTGATTTTTCAATTCATAAGATCGATAGAATAATGAATATGGTTGTAACATTTTTATAATAACATCACAGTATATAGAATATTCTACAATTATTATTGTAGAATCAAAACAACAAAGAAAGATGAATTGGAAGAAGAAAATAACTTGAAAGAGATGATGAAATATTTACCTCTTCTTCGGGTTCTTCTTTTGATTTGATGAAATGTGCTCCTTAGGCTGGCTTTATGACCAAAGGAATGCCTTTAGAATGAAGGGAAGAAAATTGGGAGGATATTTGGGTAGGTTTTGGAAAAGCCAAATGTCTTTGGAGGTGTGAAATTATGTGAAGGGGAAGTACCCTTTTATAAGAGAGGTGAGGGTCACTTTAGGAAAATCTTGAAATATTATTTGATAATAAAATAATTTTAATTTTCTAGTGGCTCCAAAATGATTTATTTCGAGGATAATGTGGGGATGGGTCGAGAATCTTTAATCCAATAGGTTTTATACAGGTTTAGGTCACAATATTAACCTTATATTTTATATTTAACTCCTAGTTTAATAGTTCGACATTCACAATGTCCCTTTGTATTTTTATATTATATAGTTAATAAACATACTATAACAAGACTAGAGAAGCTAAATTTGTTCATTATTAATATATTTAACTTTATATATGTCTTTTGGCTGATCCTTAAATTTTTAAAAATATTATATAAATTAATAATATAGTATTTGTTTTAAAAACTCCATTATGTCAATTTTTGACACTATTTAGTATTTGGTTTTTGTGAAAATCACAAAAACATCATTACTTCGAGCATAAATTATTTAATGATCCGAAATATGTCATATTAAACTAGATGATAAGTGTAATTCATCATAAGGATCAAATTATATTTATTTCGATATTTATAATATCAATTATTTTAAGCATTCATTAATAAGGTAATTATTGCATCATCATTGTGTCATAAATAAATTAAATTATTTAATGACTAAAAATAATAAATAAAACACCATTATGTAGGAAATATTTTTTTATTTATAATGAAGATTTATAGTCAAATTTATATTGTTTCTAACCATATATTAAAAATGGTTTAGTTATTAAACATTAAATTTAACACTTTTAACTCTTCTTTAAATAAAATAATAATAAATGTAGTAATATAATCCATGTGGACCAAAGGGGATTATATTTTATTCCTAATGTTGTTATTGGTCGACTGAAACTTATCTACTAGGTTTAGGACATGTTTTGGGATAATTATGATATGATTTTGACCCATAATTAACCTATTTACTCGTACCGTGGTAAATTAAAGTCAAAAGTTACAATTCACCAAAAAATAATTTCATCTTATTGAACCACATTTTATTTACTGATATCAACCGGGTCACTCAGATTTTTGAAATTCAACTCACATAATTATTAAAATTATGTTTTATGCAAATTTTCTAATGCTTCTAGAAGGTGGGTAAAAGATGATAAAATGTTCAATATAATTTTATATATATAAACATATTGTATAATGACTCTAATGAATTACATTGAACATATATAGGTATTATGTATCTATTTTGACCTGAAATAAAATAAAAGAAAATAACTAAGTACATAAATAAAATGTTAGTTTTAAATGATAACACAGTGTTTTTCACTATTCATAAAAAATTGAATGTTTTCAGAAAAAATACCAAAAATTCACCCTAGGGTAATTTTGATATTCCAAATCCAAAAATGAAGTCCATTTTGAAAAATATAATTACTAAAATTTCAAAAAGTGGGTATTACTATTCATAATGCCTAGTTTCATTAGTCGTGGTGTGTTAAAACTCTAAGTTGCATACAATACAAGCTACTACATTAGTCAAATGGAAACGTACCGTTGGAGCTTGGGGAGTCACATCCACATTCCTCATATTTCTGTTTATCTCTCCAACTTCATAGTAATCTCTTGTGATCTAATTGACCCAATATTTAGGGTGTTTTTTTTTCTTCATTCGTTTATTGAACAAGATCGATTCATACATTAATATTGTATGATTAATAAATATTAAGCATGAATTATCCAGTATATGTATTTACCATTAAAATATCACCATTTTATAAAATTTCGTCATTTTCATCATATCTTACTTCTTCCACAATTCATATAATTTGAGAAATGTACCTAATTAACTTATTAGACATTACATAGAATACACTAGACTCAATGAAATCTTTTGGGGTGATGAACTCTATAGAAAGTTTATTAGGATGCTTCCAATCATTTTCCATTTATTCATTGCCTTCCTTATTATCATCCACTCACTTAGTGTGTGAAATTTATGCATGTTTGTAAAAATGATCATTACATATCAAAAAACTATTGAGGTGTGTTTATTTATACCATGTTAAGGAATCAAGTTAATTAAATTAAAACGATTTTTTGATTGAAATTTCATGTTTCATAATAAAATTAAAATTTTAGGTATATTATCATCTATACTAAAAAATATGTGTTAAATTATTTATTCCATTCAAGGTCTTATAAAATTGGTCCTTCATTGGATGTTATATTATTTTCTAGATGATATGGAATGCTTGTAGAGGCCCGAAGCTTGACGTACATGGATATTTCATTACTTTTGCGGAATACTTAATACATAATGAAAAAAGACACACCAGGACCATAATAGTTTAGTGTCTTTGGAAACTCAGAAAAATAATCTTCTAATCATGGTGAAAGATCTTCAACATCTCCCATAAAGATCGTATCCTTTTTGTTTCCTTACCTAAAATCTTTATTTTATTATTGGGGGAAAATAAAACATAAAAAGGGTGAGATCAAATGCTCAGTAAGGGTAAACATGGAGAAAATAAAACAAACCATATATAGTTGAACATAAAAACATGAACGTAAAGATTAAAAATCAAAATCATGAGCAATGAAAAAAAACATGGCAGTACGTAAGGCATAGATCATAATGGAACATCAATCATGATAAAATAGCATGTGAATAAAACTTGTAATTGTGGAAAAACATTAATTACATGATATGATTTCCATAGTAGCCAAGGAATTTCTGCCAAGACCATCTTAGTGGACAAAGTCCCTTACTCAACCGGGTTTACTTTCCATTCCAGCCCTTTATTACTGAACCAGATTTACTTGCCATTCCAGCCATGTCTATCTCATGAGATATAAATCTTTACCCAATGCATTAGAGGGAGATATAGGTCCCACCTATCCCATATTGAAATAATTCTTACATATGCCATAAAACAATCATAAATCATTCATCATAACCCAAAGAATAAATTGGGTTTCATAAATATCATTCCATCATAACATAATCCATATAAAACAAATGGATATCAATTCATCATAAGAAAAGTGAAACCATATAAATTATAGAGACATTATACTTGAAACATACACATATGAAATAATGTCATCTTATATGGAAAATGGTTTTGATAAAGCATTTGAAATGAATTTTTGAGGAAAATATCATTTTTCTTGAAAATCATTTTCTTTTCACAAAATGCCATGCAATTTAAAAAAAAGATATTTTGTTGAAAATAGTCATGAAATCTTTTGGAGGGATCTTCATGAAAATAACGCTTTATAAAACCGTAAAAAAAATCCTTTCATGCCGTATATGTTAAAAAACATTCTTCTAGTACTTTTTCCGAAAAAGTCAAAACAGTACCTCATAATGCAAACAAAAGAAATATTCCGTACATACCATGTAGAAAAATTAAAAAAGGGGTAAAAATGACTTTAAACATACATGAAACCATTTTTAGAAAACAAGGACATGGATGATAAATATAACCCCAGTGAATACTTACGAATAAACAATCTCGAATAAAAACGAGATTAGAGAAGTTATCCCTTACAAAGATATTTTTGTAAGTAAAATAGATCAGTTATGTGTATTCACTATAAGGTCACATAAAGAAATTATAAATACATTATACGATATAAAAATTCATTTCTCACATAATAAAAGAACGACATAAATAAGAAAGAGAAGATCAACCCAATGAACTGAAATTGGGTTATGATGATCCCTTACCTCGTGTCCGACATGACTCGATCATTCTTTAATCTCAGAAATAATAAACCAAAGATAATTTCTACTTTCTTAAGAACCTTTTTCAAATTTATTATTCCTTTTATATCACTTATTACCATGTTATAAACATTATGTAACCATTTATGTTAATAATGATCGTTCTGTCGATATTTGGTACTTCAGTCAAAAATAGACTTCTTATAATTACATGTTTTTCATGTGGTCAAAGTTTAATTTTATCTAGAATTATATTCATTATGTATATATCATATATATCATATATATCCAGCATATACATGTATTTATAATATTACATAACATATGGAGGTAAGAAATGAAATGCACCGTTCATGGAGACGGTAAGCCGTATGTAGACATGAACACTACGTTCATTTTTTATTTAATATTTGAATGGAATTAAAACATAATGATACATAAGTATATTATAATTCCAGCATAATATCATATATAATATCTTTAACTACATCCTTAATACATCCCACATAAAGCATTAATGAATCACATTACTTTGAGGGGGAGGTAGTCCGCACTTCCTTAAATGCAATTATCGTATTTACTAACTATGGAAACCATAGAGGATTGATATAATTGGGAAGTAAAGAAGCATAAGGAAATAATAAACATAATATATATCATATATTAATACAGTTCAATCATAATGTCCATCATGAGAGGCGGTAGGAGAAAATCAAACAATCATCATTTCGTGAGGTGTTAGTTTTCCATCCACAGAAAAATTATGTTCTCCATCCATTAGATGGAGGTGTGTGTAAGTGTAGTTCTAATAAATCTAATAAAAACAACCTACAATATTTAGGATACTGGTGTTGTTACAAAAGAATGGATTAAAAAGAGTTTATGGGTTGGAAATGTAGAATAAAAAAAACTAATGAGAAACCATTACCTTTAATTTGGGTAACTTCCTTTGGTTTTGACCAAAAGGACTTCTTGGAGTGCCTTCTGCATAAGGTAAGGCTTCTAGGGGGAGGAGAGTGATGTATAGAGCTTAATTGGGAAATGTTTGGATGAGCCAAATGGCGTGAGAGGCGTGTGGAATTGCATAGAAGTGGTCTCCTTTTATAATAAAGAGGAGGAGCTCTTTAGGAATGTGTGAAAAAATTATTTTATTATAAACTTATCTTCAGTTTCAAGAGGTCCAAAACACATTAATGTAGAATATAAGATGACTAATATTCGAAATAAAATTATCCAATAGTAATTGGACAGGTTTTGGATAATATTTAAATCATTATAATCTTATTTATTTAAATCATTTATTAATGAGGTAAATACTGCATCATTATTGTGTCAAAAATAATTTAATTTATTTGATGTCTAAAAATTATAAAAAAAACCAACATGTATTAAATATTTTTATCTTTATAATTAATATTTATAGTCTAAATTATAATTCATATATCCCCTTATAAAAATTAATTACTAAAAGAATTTTGTTAATGCCAATTTTGTCTCTACATTAAATTAATTAATCTAATGTGTCATTGTCTTTCATAAGTGGCTCCATGGGGTCCCAAAATCGACCCAAGGATGCCCATGGTAGGTCATTACTCATAAAATAATGTTAGGACAAGTGTCAAGTTAATTTTGAATTATTATAATATTCTTTTAACCTTGAATTACCCTATTTACCTTTAACCGTGGTAAATAAAAGTAAACAGGTACTATTCACCAAAAATTATTTTTATCTAATTGAACCATATTTTACTCCATTATGTTAACCATGTCTCTAGGAATTTTGAAATTCAACTCACAAAAGTTGTAAAATTATGTTTTATTAACAAATGCAAAAGCTCCTTGGAGGTGGGTAAAAGATTGTGAAAAGTTCAATACAATTTTTATAAGTCTAAATTTATTATAAAATGACTCCAATGAATTTCATTGAACATATATAAGTATTATGTATCTATTTTGACCTAGAATAAATTTAAATCAAAAAAATTATTATTTAAATAAAAATTCGATTTTAACCATAAACTGAGTGTTTTCACTATTTATCAAAAATTGAAGTTTTTCAGAAAAATACCAAAAATTCAGCCTAAGCTATATTTGATATTCTGAATTCAGAAATTATGTATATTTTGACAAATTCATAACATAGAAGTGGAATTAATTAATTTTAAAATTAATTCCCATTATCAAAACAAATAGCGTGTTTTTATGAAACAATAACTATCAAAAGATGGATACTTGTTTATATCCAATTTTAAAGTGAAATTAATCCCAATGAACAACATTGGATTAAATGTAAAAAATATATTCTAATTAAACTTTAAAAAAAATTAAAAATATAATCTAACCATAAAATTATTGCGATGAAAAAAGCTGTTTTTAATTAAAATATAGCGTATTTTTACTATTCATCAAAATATGACTGTTATCAGAATAATATGAAAATTTTATCCAAATTAAATTTCTAAATCCTGATTTCAAGGTAGAATTTTATTTTTTCAAGTTAAACTTATAAACATGTCATAAACTAGATTTAAATTTGGTGCTCCATCAAAAGGCGGTAAAACTACATTTTTTTAAAAATAATTATTTTACTCGAAAAATTGATTTTGTTCTCATACCATGTTCTAGAAAATGTGTAAGATGAATAATAATGTTATAAAACACAAAATTTAGTTGATACTATTCAAAACGGATAGTTCCTGATAATATTATAATATTATATCGTTGTTTACTGAAACTTGGTATTGCGTACAACACACGCTATCGAGGAAGGTCGTGATTGCGTGTAATGCAAGCCAAGTCAGGGTTGCGTGAGGTGAAAGACTCCTCCATTGTTTCATATAACAGAATCCAACCATATTTCACTTATACATTGAATTTATGTATATATACACTCAATGTTTCGTAGAATAACTACTATCAAAATTGTGTGTAACATGATCAAAGAATAGCGTTGTGTATAATGCAAGTTAATACGGTGTTGCCTATAGTACATGTTAATCCTGGTGTAGTGTATAATAGAACACATCAAAGAAATTAGAAATAATACATATCATAAAATCTCGGGTTTTTATATTCTACCCCACTTAAAATGAATTTCTCCCTTGAAATTCATCGAGATTATAAATGGTTTACTACTTGAAAGTTTCTTTCATAATACTGACATCGTAAAAAAGAATACCAAAAATGACCATTAAAAACTAAATTATGAAACGTAACAGTTACCCAAATTAACTAATCACTGGTTTTCCACATAGAAAAACATAGGTGAAAATATGGATAATGAAGACAAATTTAACCATTAAATTCTGGTGGAGAGTGATAGTGAACATGGCTATGAAAAATCCAACAATCACAAAGCCATAAATTTGTGATGATCTAAGGTACCATCTAATTCATCGGATATGAGGTCACTATGACAACATTTTTTTGTTTGCAAGATCATTTCCCTAAATTTTAAGAATTTGAATTAGAAGAATACTTAATTTATATCGGTATAATCTCATCATTGTTTGTGCCTTAAACAATTTCCACATCATCTCTTCAAGAAATGAAGTTGAATTTGTCTTTCGTGAAGTGTTAGCAGATCATGTAATAGAATGATAGGTCATTCCATCGGTCTTAAACATAAGGTTAGAAAAAGATATATATATATATATATATATATATATATATATATATATGTCCATAAATGGTGAGATTAATCATATATGGTTCCAAAAATGGACTTATACATCATCTGTCATACCGCTTAATATAATAAAACTAGTTTCTACTAACCAGGGACTTCATGTAGTCCAGTGGTAGGCGATAAAGGCATGTCGCACTTCGGATGTGGGTTTGATTCCCACAGCCTTTTCCGACGTGCTGGGTTGTCTCCCGTCCTGTAGGTTTTCCTTTTTCTAAAATTACATCATTATGAAATTCCATCAATAATATAGAAAAAGGATCTAGCCTTAAAAAATACTAACTTTTGTCCAACATAATCTATTGCAATCTTTAGGTTTATCCAAAATACATATGTCCAATCTCATAGTATAAATAAAATAATTACTAGAAATGTCATCTACTGAGCATATTAATAGCATCTTTTATCCCTGATATATCTTGTTGATCACATTCCAATCATGTGAATACCATAATCTTGTATTCTATTGAAAAATTAATACCCATTGAACCTTAGTGAAAACATGAATGCTGTCAAAAGATAACTCTTTCCACATACTAAAATCCCAAAAATTCCATATACTCATCCCATGATATCAATTTTGAGATATATAATTCATGAGCTCATTAATACTATCAAAAATTTCATTATCTCCTTAGAACTTCATTATGCTCATATTAGGTGCTTTCCAAAAATATTTGAATAACTTTTCATGGTTACTAGTACCATTAATCGTACTATTTCAAAACGTAAGGAAAGAAAATAGTGTAACAATCCTTAGATGCCTCTTTATTCCATAGTATCATGAGATTATTTATACAACATTACTCTTGATAAACATGTAATCATTCCACTACCTTCTTTAACCATTGACCGAGCTTCAGCAATTCATTCATTTCACATATCATTTGTAGTCTCTTCATCATCATTCACCAAAATACTACCCATATGACCATGCTGATTCTCTTTATGAGATTTTCCCTTAGGGCATTGATTTGCATAATTCCCGTACACTCCACATTTAAAACACTTAACCATTGTTGATGTCTTAGAAATACCATTATCATAGTACATGGTGTTAACGGAACCTCTGCCTTTACAATTACTAGCTTTGTGTCCTTTATTTCCACACCCAAAGCATCTTCCAGTACCTTTGAAACATTAATCTTGATGCCTCTTCCCACATGACTGACATTAGGGAAATTGATCTTTCTTTCCTCTATGGTCATCATGAAACTCCATCTTTCTCTTATTAGCTGGGTCAAGAAACTAACCAAAGTTGACATTATTGATCATATTATGTGATTTCCGATTAGGTATAATAACGATGATTTGCCTCCAAATCCCATTTCATTTGCTTGATCATGAGTAATATCATTCCATTGCCCATCATGTTCTCCATTATCGTGAATCTTCCTGTTTCCATCCATTTTCTAAAACCCAAAAAGAATAGTGTGAGGCAAAAATCATGATAGGTAAAACAACATAATAAAGGGGGAGTAACATCAATATATAACATCTTAGGTTTAATTATAATATCATTACCATAATTCTAGGACTATAACCTATCCTTATACATAACCTTAGGGACATCCCTAGACATACCTTAGAAATATCTCTAGGGATCTCACTAATGATTTCACATCCTAGTTTCCAAAGGATAACTAATCCTTTCCTCTGATACCAACTGTAGAGGCCTGAAGCTTGACGTACATGGACATTACATTACTTTTGTGGAATACTTAATACATAACGAAAATAGACACACAAGGACCGTAATAGTTTAGTGTCTTTGGAAACTCGAGAAAATAACCTTCTAATCATGGTGAATGATCTTCAACATCTCCCATAAAGATCTTCCCCTTTTTGTTTCCTTACTTAAAATCATTATTTTAATCTTGGGGGAAAAGAAAACATAAAAACAGTGAGCTCAAATGGTCAGTAAGTGTATTCATGGAGAAAATAAAACAAACCATATACATTTGAACTTAAAAACATGAACAAAAAGTTTAAACATCAAAATCTGGAGCAATGACATAAAACATGGCAGTACCTAAGGAATAGATCCAAATGGAACATCAATCATTATAAAATAGCATGGGGATAAAACTTTTAATTGTGGAAAAACATTATGCACATGATATGATTTCCCTAGTAGCCAAGGCATTTCTTCAAAGACCATCTTAGTGGACAAAGTCCCTTACTGAACTGGGTTTACTTGCCGTTCCAGCCCTGTATTACTGAACCGTATTTACATGCCGTTCCAACCATGTCTATATAATGAGATATAAATCTTTACCCAATGCATTAGAGGGAGATATAGGTTCCACCCATCCCATATTGAAATAATTCTTATCTGTGCCACAAAATAATCATAAATCATTCATCATAACCCAAAGAATAAATTGGGTTTCATAAACATCACTCCATCATAACATAATACATAATAAAAATGGATATAATTTCATAATAAGGAAAGTGAAACCATATAAATCATAGAGACATTATACTTGAAACATACACATATGAAATAATTTCATCTTAGATGGATAATGGTTGTGAGAAACAACTTGAAATGAATTCTTGAAGGAAATATTCCTTCTTCATGAAAATCATTTTCTTTTCACAAAATTTCATGCAATTTTGAAAGAAATAATTTTTTTTAAAAATAGTCATGAAATCATTAGGAGGAAGCTTCATGAAAATAAGGATTTATAAAAACGTAAAAAAATCCATTCAAGCCGTATAAGTTAAAAAAACATTCTTCTCGTACTTTTGCCGGAAAAGTCAAAAAAGTAACTCGTAATTTAAATAAAAGAAATATTCCATACATACCATGTAGTAAAAGTCAAAAATGGGTAAAAATTATTTTAAACATACTTAAACCCATTTTTAGAAAATAGGTACATGGATGATAAATATAACCCCAGTGAATACTTAGGAATAAATAATCTCGTATAAAAACGAGATTGGAGAAGTTATCCCTTACAAATATATTTTTGTAAATAAAATAGATCACTTATGTGTATTCACTATAAGGTCACATAATGAAATTATAAATACATTATAAGATATAAAAATTCATTTCTCACATAATCAAATAATGACATAAACAAGGAAGAGAAGATTAACCCAAAGAACGGATATTGGGTTAAGATGTTCCCTTACCTCGTGTCGGACTTGACTCGATTATTCTTTAATCTCCGTAATAATAAACCAAAGTTAATTTATAATTGCTTTAGAACCTTTTTAAAATTTATTATTCCTTTTATATAACTTATTACCATGTTATAAACATTATGTAACCATTTATGTGAATAATGATCGTTCTGTCGATATTTGGTACTTGAGTCAAAATGGACTTCTTATAATTACATGTGGTTCATGTGGTCAAAGGATCATTATATACAAAATTATATTCATGATCTATATATCATATATATCATATATATCCATCATATACATGTATTTATAATATTACATAACATATGGAGGTAAGAAATGAAATGTACCGTTCATGGAGACGGTAACTTGTATGTACACATGAACGCTACTTTCATTTATTATTTATTATTTTAATGGAATTAAAACATAATGATACATAGGTATATTATAATTCCAGAATAATATCATATATAATATCTTTAACTACATCGCTTATACATCCCACATAAGGCATTAACGAATCACATCACTTTGAGGGGTCGGTAGTCCGCATTTCCTCAAATGAGATTATTGTATTTACCAACTATGGGAACCATAAAGGTTTGATATAATTGGGTTGTAAATAAGCATAAAAATTCATAAAAATAATATATATCATATATGAATACAATTCCATCATAATGGCCACTATGAGAGGCTGTTGGAGAAAACCGAACAATCATCATTTCGTGAGGCGCTAGTTTACCATCCACAGAAACATTATGTTATTCATCCCATAGATGGAGGTGTGTGTAAGTGTAGTTCGAATCATTCTCATAAAAACATCCTAGTATATTTTGGATACTGGTGTTGTTACAAAAAAAATGATTAAAAAGAGTTTAGGGGTTGGAGAAGTAGAATAAAAGAAAACAACTTAAGAGAACCCGTTATTTTTAATTTGGGTAACTTCCTTTGATTTGGACCAAAATGACTTCTTAGAGTGCCTTATGCCTAAGGTAAGTCTTCTAGGGGGAGTAGAGGGATGTAGAGTGTTTAATTGGTCGGATTTTGGACGTGCATAATGTCTTGAGAGGTGTGTGGAATTGCATAGAAGTGGTCTCCATTTATAATCAAGAGGAGGGGCTCCTTAGGAATGTGTGAAAACATTATTTTATTATAAACTTATATTTGGATTAAAGAGGTCCAAAACACATTAATGAAGAATATAAGATAACTAAAATTTGAAATAAAATCATTCAATAGGAATTGGACAGGTTTTGGATAATATTTTAATCATTATAATCTTATTTATTTAAATCATTTATTAATGAGGTAAATACTATATCATTATTGTGTCAATAATAATTTAATTTAATTTATGTCTAAAAATTATAAAAAAATTCCAAAATGTAGGAAATATTTTAAATTCCCAATGAATATTTATAGTCTAAAAGATAATTTATATAAACCATTATAAAATTTAATTACTAAAATATTTTTGTTAATTCCAATTTTGTCTTTACATGAAATTAATTAATCTAATGCGTCATTGTCTATCATAAGTGGCTCCATGGGGTCCCAAAATCGACCCAAGGATGTCCATGGTAGTCCATTACTCATCCACTAGGGTTATATAGTTTCAATGTAATTTTGAATTATTATAATATTCTTTTAACTTTGAATTACCCTATTTACCTTTAACCGTGGTAAATAAATGTAAAAAGTTACTATTTACCAAAAATTATTTCAATCAAATTGAACTAAATTTCACTCCTTGATGTTAACCATGTCTCCCGTATTTTCTAAATTCAACTCACAGAAGCGGTAAAAGGATGTTTTATGAACAAATGCAAAAGCTCTTAGAAGGTGGGTAAAAGATCGTGAAAAGTTCAATACAATTTTCAAAAATCTAAAACTATTATAAAAGGACTCAAATTAATGTCATTGAACTTATATAAGTATTATGTATATATTTTGACCTAAAATAAAGTAAAATGAAATAAATTATTATTTAAATAAAAAGTCTCTTTTAACTAAAAACTCAGTGTTTTCACTATTTATAAAAAGTTGTAGTTTTTCGGAAAAATACCAAAAATTCAGCCTAAGCTATATTTGATATTCTGAATTCAAAAATGATGTCTATTTTTCCAAATTCAAAACATAGAAGTGGAATTAATTAATTTTAATATTAATTCTCGTTATCAAAACAAATAGCATGTTTTTAAGAAACAATAACTATCAAAATATTGATACTTGTTTATGTCCAATATCAACGTGAAATTAATTCCAATGACCAACATTGGATTAAATGGTAAAATTATATTCTAATTACACTTTAAAAATAATAAATATGATAATCTAACCATATATATTATTGCAATGAAAAAATTTGTTTTTAATTAAAATATAGCGTGTTTTTACTCATCATCAAAATTAGAAAGTTATCAGAATAATTTGAAAATTTTATCCAAATTAAATTTTTATATCCTGATTCCAAGGGAGAATTTTATTTTGTCAAATTGAACTTATAGACATGTAAAAAACTAGATTTAATGTGGGTTCACCATCAAAAGGTGTAAAAACTACATTTTTTTAAAAATACATATTTTACTCGAAAAATTGATTTTGTTCTCATACCATGTTCTAGAAAATGTGTAAGATGAATAATAATGTTATAAAATTCAAAATGTAGTTGATAATATTCATAACGGATAGTTAATAATAATATTATAAAAATATATCATTGTTTAGTGAAATCTGGTATTGAGTACAACACACACTATCGAGGAAGGTCGTGATTGGGTGTAATGCAAGCCAAGTCAGGGTTGTGTGTTGTGAAAGACTCTTCCATTGTTTCGTAAAATAGAATCCAACCATATTTCATTTATACATTGAATATATATATATATATACACTCAATGTTTCGTAGAATAACTACTATCAAAATTTTGTGTACCATGATCCAAAAATAGCATTGCGTACACTGCAAGTTAATACGGTGTTGCATGTAGTACAAGCTAATCATGGTGTAGTGTAAAATAGAACACATCAAAGAAATTAAAAATAATATATCTCATAAAATCTCTGGTTGTTACAATGCTTATGTTCAAAACCTCCCCCATTAAATGTATAACCAATAGATAAATGGTATGAAATGTTCATGACCTATCTTATTATTTATAAATAGATTTTTTATATAGTTTTTGTTAAACACATATCCTATAATTAAATGCTAAATGATTTATATTGCAAAGGATCCACTATTCCATTAAGGGTAGAAGTTTCCTTTTTATAGATCATTGGGATATGAGATCATTGGAATGTATATTTCCTCTTACATCATAATTAATAAAGGGATATTGCCTTGGGTAATTTTACATGGTGTTTCAGACCCCCTTAGTCGAGTCTATTTTCTTGTAATCCAGATCATTCGGGTATCTAGGAATGACATTCCATGCCCCCTAGTTATGGAAGTTATGTATGCCCCTCCGCATTGTTATTCATGACACTCGGAATGGAATCATTAAATATTTATGATACATGGAATGATAGAATATATTTATTATGATATTTCGAATTGATGAACCTTATTTATTTTCTTGATATTCATATTATTATTATGAGTATTTTTACCCATAGATTCTTGAGTGAAACATCAGTTTATAGATAATAATATGTATCTTTATATATATATATATGGATATAAAAAAACTAAGGTTATAGTTCATTTATACGTGTATATATATGTTCACAAACTTATATTGATAAAAATGAGCCTCACATGGTTACTTTCATTTACATATTTCATATTTTATTATTAGATGTGCACTATGCTACATCATATTCACATAATGAGTTATGATTTATAAAATTTTTTTGGTGGCCTACCAAGTATATCTCACACCCTTTTCCTACCTCCTTTCTAATGGGGTAGCCAAATTGACATTATCTTTTGCAGGATCAAGATCCTTGTATTGTGATATCATTATTGTACCCAGATGTTTGGAGGAAAGGATTGTGCCAGTGTGTAGGATTATCATGGGGATAAACCATGGGGATTTTTTATTTTATTTATTTGAGTGTTGTAATATACCACCTTCTACACTTTTTCTTCTTGAATGTGGTACCATCCCTTAGACATGATTTCATGATAATGTTTGGCATTGCTCATTTATTATATCTCCAAAATATATAAATCTTCCACTACTATGTATTTTTAGTATACTACTTAAAATTATAAGTGATTTAAAATATATCTCTTGTATAACTCTTCTACCAGAACCATGATGGTATATTCTACCCACTATACCATCATTACACCATTTAAACTTTTCGGCGGCCTCTGGTGTATAGGGAGGTGCACTTGAGGCGATTTAGTTGACCAACATGGTCCTCCGCTTCAGTGGTTCCCTTCTTTAGACTTTAAAATGGTAATGTGAAAACCTTATAAAATTATTTATATGTAAAATAGTGGTTACAGCCGAAATAAAATAAAACATTTAATGTTTAGGCTTTTATGATAACTACACCCTTCACAAAATTGTTTATGTGGCCTAATTTAACGGTTGTGATTCTATATGTATTACATTTTTCCTTTGATATTGACGGTTTTTGGGGGTTATTACCAAAAGTTTTCCACAGATTAGCTTATATATTTTCATTAACCTAGAAACCATACATTTGATGCAATGATGTGTGAGTAGTGTAGTAGTTTTAATCTTATTACCCTCTATTTCATTGAGTTGACTCTTCTTCTTCCATCAATATTCAATAGATTTATTAACATTCCTCATAAGGATTAATATTATTATCATACATTTCAATAAATTTTTTAAGTGATTCATCCCATAATTTTGGAATATTGGTGGTTAAATTTTATTTCCTTTATTTAATGTAACATTTGAGTTCCCATGAAACTCCATATTAATTTTTTACCACTAGGATAGTTGGAAGTATTGATTCTGGCATTCATCTCTACTATGTGTACATATTGAAAAATGACTTCATGTCCTAAAGTTTCTCTTATAGACACTTCCTTATTAATAATTAGTATCAAATATTGTGAAAAAATTATCAATATATCATTTTTTGATCAATAAAAAAATTAGAAACGTACTTTGAAAGGCATGTAAAATTTTCATCCCTAATACTAATGGATTTATCATATTTCAACTATATATCTAGAAAGGCCCACTATATTTTATTACGATGTAAATAGTGAATGTAATTATTAGTAAATACACTCTTTATATTCTCAAATTCCATGCATTGTGTTTCATCCACGTTCCTTGTGTTATTAAAAAGAATACCCCATTGATCTACTATTACTACTTATATATAGACTATTAAATCAATATGGTCATTTTTAAAGAAATATATAATTGATAATATAATTTACATTTGATTGATCCAATAATCAATAATTAGTTCATCAAATGACCCACACAAGGATTGTTTTTTTAAAATAAAAAATTCTATGTCTTGTTTCTCATTACATAATACATTTAGGAGTTCAATATAATTCTCATGATTATTTTTTAATAGATTTATTTTTCAATAATATCCACATGGTTTTTAATTTCTTATCACATAAAATTTGGTTAGTGGTGACTATATTAATTACATTTTTCAGTATTTTTATTACTAATATGACTCCTCCTGGTTCAAGGTACTGACTAAAACCAAAACAACTAACATAAGTGTTTGAAAATTAATAATCAAGTTATTAGATGTAACACTCAGATGTTTTCATGAAATATTTTTTTTAAATGATTTTTATTCTTCGATATCCTGATTTTGCAAGAAATCGTGAGTTTAAACGAAAAACGAGATTTCATTATTATTAATTACCATTATATACTAGTTGTTTGGATAGTGAGAATAATTTTATCTAACTTATGAAATGCATTGTGAATTCAACAGCTCTCTATTATTTAAGAAAAATATAAATTAATTAGATATTATTATTTTTGATTGAATTACATTTAGTAATGAAATTGGTTATATATAAATGTTTTATATTATTAATAAAATCATTTTTATAGTCATCCAATGGATATTTTAGTCATAGTAAATGAATAAACCCTTATTTGATGTATACAAACCTATTTTTAATGGTTAATTTTACACTTTGAATGGAGAAACCGTATTAAATTAATATTTTGACAAATTAATAATTTTTATATAATAGAATAAAAAATTTATATAGAAGAGGGATATAAAAATTTACTTTGGATTGAATTCTAATATTTTTCTGACAACATTCACAGCTTCATGAATAGTATAAATATGCTAAATTTTAATTGAAAATAAATTTTTCCAATGAAATATTTTATATGGTAAAACTATATTATTTAATGGTTCAAATGTATAAATAGAATATATTTTTACCATTTAATATAATGTAGTGTGTTGGAAATAATTTTACATTGAATTTAGATGTGAAATCATTTCAATCATTTATAATATTTTAACTTTTAAAAACTCATTTTCTCATTTCAACTACATGATTAATTTCTAATTAATTACAAAAAAATATTAGTTTTGAATTTAAAAAATTGAATTCAATATTTGGAATAATTAAGATTGAATTATGTAAATAACTATACTTTAATTTTGGGCAATATGAATAGTAATTTTTTTAAAATTTTATTAACACGGTAAAAGGGTAAATCTGGTAATTAAGGGTCAAAATAATAATATAAAATTACCCTAACACTTTTCTAAATATAATGGGATGGTTTTAATTTTTCATAAAACATACATGGGTTGAAATGTTTTCCATTTGGACCCACATGGATGTGATTATGACATTTAATTTATTTTATTTTAAGAAAATCGAGATTAGTCTCACCCAAACATTAATAATTAAATTAATTTTAATAGAAAATTACACAAAAGTTAAATTACATTATAAAGAGTCATTTGAAATATTTTTTTTTATTTATCCTGGTTATGTATTATTAATTTTTAGGAAATAAATAAATACCTTAAAGACTTACTCATTGATAATCTAAAAATTAATTAATTGACGACAAATCAATAAACCAACTTTTATTAAAATATTAATAACCAACAAAAGTCTCAAACACTTGACCAGACCTTATTGGTAGAGTATATATCAACAATAATTTACACTTTTCTACCTATTTAACATTTTTTTCTTATAAAATAAATAATAAAACTTATATTATTCTATTTAATGTGAAGATAATTTTTCCACATAAATGTTTTAAAAGATTATACCATTTTTAATGTTATTTTTTTCAGATGATAAATTCGACTATAAATAAGACTCATAAATATAATGGATTTATCTTCATCATATTGTTTTATTATGAAATGTTTTTCATAAAATAATTATATTAAATAATTACCCAATTTTGTGATAGAAATTACTTTATTAATGAAGTGATCAAATAAATGTTATTAAAAATATTTTAATAAATAATATTTGTGCTGATTATTTTGTAAAGTATGTTTTATATATTTCCTTGAAACAATATATATATAATAAAATATTTTTATATATGTTTACTTCTTATTTTAATATTTTTTAATATCAATGAATTAAATAGTGTAATAATTGACACTGTTATTATTTTATAAAAATAAGGGTTTTTTAAATTATTTACAATTTATAAAACTTTTTAAAAAATAATGAATAATTTTTATATGTTCTAAAATGTTTTAAATTATTCATTCTAGGACAAATTGAAATCAAATTAGTAAATATTTCACAATTTTAATATTGAAATATTTCATTCCCTAGTTAAAAATTAAATAGAATAACATTGTGTTAATTAAAATTGTAATGCTTAAATTGTCATATACGTAGTTTAATATTTATTTTTTGATGGGATTAAAACATTATATAATCTAATATTTTAAATTTTGATATTTTTTTTATTTTATTTGGGGTTATATTTTATTATAAAATAGAAAATTTGTGGTTTCCAAATGATCCCATCCCCACAATTATAAATGATAACTTCCTCTCTCAAAACTTCACATATTTTTTGAGCCTTAATGTAAAACCATACCCTCTCAATTTACCCTATATAAATTCCTAGAAATATTTTAGATGTACTTGTCTTTTTCAAAGACCAACTCTAGTTCTCTAAGAGAAGATTTAGGGGAGGCATCTCAAAGAAGAAGTGTTATCATTTACCGATTCTTTCAAACTTATTTATTTGTGTACTTGCACCTCATTATTTAATTAATTATAAAGTAATAAATATAATGTAAATTATATAACATGAGGTTATTATGATTATGAAACAACCTTCGTCCGCATTCTACCCATCCTTTGAAAAATAAAATCAATACACGTGCATAAGTACAGATTAAATATATATATAATTAATATAAAATTAATCCAGTTTCCACCACGCGTGCATATGTGGATTGCTATAATGATTGAATTAATGAATATTTATATGATTAATATAAAATTAAATTTATTCCTAGATGTTATTAATTATTCAATTCAATTCCATTCAATAATTATGGGAACGATATTGTCGCTCGTGTGTTTGTATGTCTTACCATCTCTAAGCTGCGATGTGGTTTGTTCTACATAATATTTATTAAATCACGATTATATAATTTAATTTATTGAGTAAATATGACATATATTATACAAATACCTTACAATAATTAATTTAATTTTATCCTAAAAAGTGGAATAAGAACATATCTAACAAAACATGCCTAATAACATAATGCAGTTAATACCTGAACAATGAGTAATAATGAAATATTACAAACAAGTGGATAAAAAAATGATAATAAATGTTATAATGAAAATAATTATGATTCGGGTATAATTCATCAACATTAATTCAATAAATATATAGGATGTTCGGATACATATGAATCATATCGAACCTAAGGTATTGATAATATTTCAAATGTCGTTTTTATCCGAAATTGTTTATTCGTAAGTATTAACTGGGGTATATTTATCATCCATGTCCTTGATTACCAAATATGTTTTTATAAAATATTATTTATATCCTTATATAATTTTTCAAATTCAATTTTACCCATTGGTGAATTTTTACTAAATTATATGAATGTAATATTTTGTCGTTTTCAGTAGGAGGTACATTTGCCTTTTCCGACATCAGTATGAGAAGAATGTTTTTTACTTGTATTGTATGGAAAAAATTTATGCTTTCATAATTAATTATTTACATGATTTATCACCTCCAATATTTCATGTTTATTTTTACATAAAAAGTTTTCTTTAATAATTTTGTATCATTTGAAGGAATGAAACTATTTTTGATAAATAAAGGATATTTTCCTCAAGAATTAATTTCAACTATTTGCTCAAAAAAATTCATCTGTGATGACACTCTTTAAATAGGGTTATATTTATATCTATTTTATTAATATGATTTGATTGTGTCTATTATTTTATTATATTTAGGAAATCTATTTATTTTATATGAATTACAATGGAATGATTTTTAAGAAGCCGATTTTATTTAAAGGGTTATGCTATGGTGAATATTTTTATGTTTTTGGGGTACATGTCATATATTTTTCTTTATGAGATGTGTGGTACTTATATCTACCTCCAATGAAATGTTTAATGATTTATATCTCATGATATAGACATGAATAAAGTGATATGTAAATCTGGTTCAGTAATACTGGGATCGAAAGAGGTGTGGACTCACTTCAGTAATGGACTTTGTCTGCTATGATGGTCTTGAAAATAAGACGTGAATAATATGAAATTATTTTCTATGTTTATATGTGTATTCTATGAAATATCATGTCCTCTTTTATGATATTTTATTATTACATTACCCTTTTATGAATTATCCCAGGATATGATATTATGATCTTTTATATTTAAGTTAATATTTTCAAATGTTATGTGATTATGATAATGATATGACTAATACTTCCATTTTTAACCTTACTGAGCATTTTAGCTCACCCATTCATATTTTTCATTTCCCTATGTCATGAAGAAATTTAATAAGTAATATATATCATAATGTAGTCACGTTATGCACAAATATGTGGGATAAAATGTAGATGTTTTATGAACCAGTTATTTAGGATTCCCCGTTTCTAAGGACATTAAACCTATACAGTCTTGGTGTGGTATTTCGATATAGTATGTAGGTAATATTATTCAAAGTTAAAGTAAAATCTATATGGAATATATGGGCCATTATATTTGGTATCTGAGAAAAGGTATATTTAACGGTGGGAAACTCATATGAGAGAACCTTTGGATATGTCTATGTATAGGTTACAATACAATCTTAGTGTTTTTGGGATGTTCATGAATAACATAGGATATTAAATAAGGTGTCATAAAATGAAATTTAATTCATCAATTATGTTTTTTTACCATTATTAATAACATTTATCTCAATATAATTCATGGTATAAGTCTATTTATGGAACCCAAAGGAACCACGATAATGGTAAATGCAATGGAAAATGCTATTATTGTCTTCCTTAGTAACCAAATGTTATGGGAACTTGAATGAAAAATATTTTATCAATTCTCACATAACTATATCATGTTATTAATCATTTTGGATATCCAAATGTTCAAATGAGGGACAAAAACTTATGATGAATCTTTAATGAGGATACATCCACCATCACTCAGCTATTCTTCTGATCATTTAGTGGTTGAACGATGGAACAATACCACTGAAAATATATTTTCATTTCTACAATTCTGTGAACACGATAATTTTGCCTTATAAGTATCTCATTTGGAAGGTTATGTATATCCATGGTGGAATCTTATCTGGAATACGAGGCAGAGAGATGAAATTGACTCCATAGAATGGGAAGAGTTCGAGAACATATTTTTCAATAAGTACATTCCTCATATTATTTGAAAAAATTTGAAGAATTAGTTCCTGGAATATTAGAAAAATGAATATGAATCTATTGGTGCCTATGAAAAAATTATTACTATATATTCAATGTATGGTTCTGGAATTATTATCCCACATGAGATTAATTGATTCATTATTGTCTTAAAACCAAGATTCTGAAGGGAATTATCCATAAGGTACATCAATAGCTATGGGAAATTGTTCGATGTGCTGTCATGGTTGATATAGATATTGGAGTAACCAATCATTTATATGTTTTTTATAGGAAGAAAAAAATGGAATTAAAAGGAAAATAAAAATACCACACTGAAAATAATATGAGTTTTCCCTTATGCTCAATGTCTGGAAAGAAACATGAAAGAAAATGTCTTAAAGGGACTAATATGTGTTTTAAGTGTGAAAAAGAAGTTCATCGTGTAGTTTAATGTTGATGTGATTGGAAAAATATGTCTAATTCTGTGAATAGGGAAAAGGATACAAAGAATTCTCCTCCTACACTTAAATTCTACATGTTCAAGGAAAAGGGGAATTTTTGTCAATCAATGCCCTAATAAAAGGGTTATTGATGTTGATCAATGTCAAAAAACACTTAAGTCAAAAGAAAAAATAAGAGTCATATGTAATCACTATCAGTGAAATGGAGTAAAATAATGTTGTGTTGAAAGGTAAACTTACAAAGAAACATAATAAAGAAAATGATTTATTTGATTCTTGATCCACCCGCTATTTTATTCCTATATAATTATCTATGTTTATCACCATATTACAGATAAAATTTGATGGTGTGTTAGTTGTGAAAACTTCTAATGGGATAAAGGTAACATCAAAATATTCAAATTCTACTTCGGTTGAAGTTAATGGGAAATTGATTCTTAAAAACTTATGATCCTTCAATAGTATAATTTAATGTGATTCATGTAATGGATTGGCTTTCTAAATATGGATATCATATAAATTTCCAAGGAAGGTAGTCAGATTTCATATTCTAGATCATTCTACGTTCATCTATCGATGCAAAGATGAATATATCCATCCAGTAGAAATTTTTTCTATCTGACGGGTCTTAATTTTTAAAAATGAAGGTTATTTATCTCCAATTGATGTGAAGAAACACACAATTAATAATAAACCCATTTTATGGGTTTTTTATAACTTCTTTCAAGAGAAAATTTTTGTTCTTCCCCTAAATTGTATAGTTGAGTTTCAAATAGAACTCATATCAGGTGTTATGCCTATTTCAATGACATTATATAGAATGGATCCAATTTAGTTCTAGAAACTGAAGAATAAACTCTAAGAGAATCATGATAAGCGATTCATATACCATAGTGCATCACCTTGGGGAGAACTTGTTCTATTTGTTATGAAGAGTGATGGATCAATGAGACTCTGCACTGATTATTCAGAAAAAAATTAGATCATTATCAAGAAAAAATATCCTCTTCCCTGCATTTATGGCTTATTTAAAAAATAATGTGGAGATCAATAATTTTCCAAGATTGATCTTCAGTTAGGATATCATCAATTAATGGTCAAAAATAAGTATATACCCAAGATAACATTCCATACAATTTATGAACAATATGAATTTATAATGATTCCTTTTGGTCTAACTAATTTCCAGTGTATCTTCATAGATCTAATGAACATATTCTTTAGAGATTGTCTTGATGAATTTGTCGTAGTTTTTACAGACAATATTAATGTATATTCAAAGGGAAAGTAAGAACTTTATGATCAGTTGAGAATTGTTCTGATGACCCTGATAAAAAGAATATTTATTAAAAATTTACAAAGTGGGAATTTTGGATTCATAAATTTTAAATTTTGGGTCACATAATATCAATAGAGGGGATATATGTGGATCTAGCAAAAACAATGGTTATTGAAAGATAGTTGAGGTTAATAATAGTAACTGATATCCAATGATTTCTTGGTTTTGATGGATATTACTGATGTTTTGTGAATATTTTCATGATTATCTAATGCAAAAACAATATTTACATGGAAATGAGTTATGTTTGTTTGGATGAAGAAATGTGAAGATATTTTCAATAATAAAAGATAAAGGTTATCCAGCACACTTATGCTCACACTGACCTATATTGATGAAAGGATTGTGATCTACAGTGATACATCCAAAAAGGTGTTGGGATCTGTTCTCATGAAAAATGATATGGTGATAGCGTTTGCCTCACGGTAGCTGAAAATCCATGAGAAAAAATACCCAACCTATTTTCTGGATTTTTCTACAACAACCCTTTCATTAAAGATATGATGTATTTTTATTTATGGTGAGATATGTGATATTTATAGTGATCATAAATGTTAAAATTATAATTTCACACAAAAGGATATAAATATGTGCCAAAAAGATGGTTAGAGTTAATTAAAAATTAAGATTTGTCAATACATTACCACCCTATTAGAGATAACAAGGTAGAAGATTCTTTGAGTCTACAAGAAAATTCATGCCAATATATGATGAGGATCACCCAATATCCAATATTTATGAACATTCAAATGAAATATCTAGAAATTTTAATAGAATATGAGAAATATAATCTTTCTCAAATGAATTCTCAACCATATATAAAAGTAAATATTAAGGAGGTGTATAAGATAAATGTAGACATACAAAAGAATGTAATAAATTTTCTTGAATTCAACCTTCATTTTGATGAAATAATAAGGCTTGTGAATTGGGTTTGTATTACAGTCATACCAGAATTAAAGAAGGATATATTGGATGATGGTCATAGTTCTTCATTCTCTATTTACCCAGGAAGCACAAAGATGTACGGAGACCTGAAATAGTATTTCTATATGGTTTGAAAAAATAGAGATTCAGCCGAATATATCTCTTGATGCTTGGTTTGTTACTAAGATAAGGCTGGGAGACAGATTTCAATAGAGATATTACAATCGTTACCTATACAAGAATGGAAATGGGGAAACATCACTATGGACTGGATTGATTAACATTCCCATACATCTAAAGGCCATAATTTTATATGGGTTATAGTTTATCTCTTAACGATTTCCGAACAATTCAATTATATTATAGAGGAATTCTATCTGGATAAGTTTTCCAGATTATATGTAAAAGATGTGGTACAATTTCTTGGAGTACAAATTTCTAGTATATCTGATCGGGATCCGAGGATTACCTTAATGTGTTTCCAAAGTCATCAGCATGCTATAGATAAAAAAGATAATTTTCATCACTTCTTGTCATCCTCAAAGACATGGTCAATCTGAGATGACAATTCACACTCTTGAAGACATGTTAAGATTATCCTCTTTGGATGTCAAATGCGGTTGGGAAGAAGACATACTTTTTGTGAAATTTTCTAACAACAACAACTTCCACTCCAGTATTATAATGGTTCCTTATAAATCCTAATATATAATGAAGTGAAGAACTCAATATTACTGGAATGAAGATAGGGAATGAATGCTTTTAGGACCAAATGTTATACATCAAATGACAAAAAAGGCCAATTCTATTCAACAACACATAAAAGAATCTTAGTGTTGACAAAACATTTATGCTAAAAATTGAATAAAATACATAGATTTTGATGTGGGTGATAATTTGTTTCAACAAAAATATCCCTGTATAAGATTAATGATATTTGGAATGTCGGTAAATTTGAGCCCTAGGTATATTAGTCCTTCTAAAATTCTGTATTGTGTTAGGAATGTTGCATACAGATTGGTTCTTTCAACAAATCCCTCTCAAGTTGATGATGTCATACATGTATCTCTCCTGAGAAAATACATACCTAATCCTTCACTTGTACTAATATCAGAAGTCGTACAGCTGGAGAAAGATTATTCTTTTGAAGAACGACCGATAGATATTCTGGATAGTAGAAAAAAGATCAACGAAACAAGAAAACTCTATTGGTTATGGATTTATGATGGAACAAAAAATTATAGGATACTATGTGGAAACATGAGGATATAATGAATGAGAGATATCCAAATCTGTTTTTTTTTTCAAATAATAAATTTTGGGGGAGAAATTTCGTTTAATGGTGGTATAATTTCACACCCAGTTATTTTTATATATTATTTTTATTAAATAATTATTATTCGTCACTAGATTACTATGCACGCAATATTTAGTTTAAATTAACCATGAGACACCATTATTATAAAATTACCATTATAGCCTAGCCATTAGGTTAGTGGGAATAATTGTGACCAACATATGAAATTTCATTGTGAATTCATTAGCTGTCAATTATTTATGAAAAATATAAATCAAGGAGATATTTTTATTTTTGAGTGAGTTTATATTAGAAAATAAATTAATAATATACATTTTATATAAATACTAAAATATTTTTCATATTCATATAATGGATATTTAGTCATATTGTATCAATAAGACACTATTTGATGTATATAGGCCTATTGTTTAAAGGTTAATTTCACACCATTGAATATAGAACCCCTTTAAAATTAATATTTTGACACAAAATAATATTTATATGACAAAATTAACATGTTATTTTAAATGGGGATATAAAAATAAATTTGGACTTGTTTTTGATATTTTTCTTATAACATTCACATTGTGATGAATTTTAAAAATATTCTAGATTTTAATTGATAATAAAAATTTTCATTTAAATAATTTATAAGGTTAAATTTTATTATCGAATAGTCTAAAAGTATAAATATAATATAGTTTTACCATTTAATGTAATTTTGGTCATTGTAATAAATTTTACATTTAATTCATATGAAAGAAAAATATCAATCTTTTGCAATATTTTAATTTTTTAAAACCAATTTCCTCATTTCAACAACAGGATTAATATTACACTAATTACTAAAACATCTATGTATTCAATTTTAAAAAATGGATTCCATATTTGGAATATGTGTGTTAAAATTTTGTAAATATATTAATTTTATTTTTGGGCAATATGAATAATAACTTTGGTAACATTTATTAACACCATATAAGGGTAAATCAAGTAATTAAGGGTAAAAATAATATTATTGAATTACCCAAAAACTTGTATTAATATAAATGGATTATTATAATTATCCATAAAACATACTTGGGTTGAAATTGTATCCATTAGAACCCACATGGATGACATTTGGACATTTAATTTTTTTTTATTTAATGAAAAGTGAAATATGTATCACTCAAACATTAATAATAAGATTATTTTTAATATAAGGTTATACTGATAATAAATTCTATTCTAAATAATCATTTGAGTTAATAAATGTCTTTATTTATCATGGATATTTTTTTGGAAATTTTTAAGAAACAATTATTTATCGTAATGATTTATCCTTGGTTTATGTAAAAAATAATTAATTAATGTCAAATCAATAAAAAAAATTTTATTTTAATATTAATAACCAAAAAAGTATCAAACACTAGTACTAACCTTATAGGTTATTTATATCGCAACTATATGAATCCATGGTTCTATATATTGACTATTTGGAGGCTTATAGAAGAGATTATAACACTTATATTATTTTATTTGTAGTGAAGATAAATTTGTCACATTCATGATTTAAAAGAGTTTATAATTTTAGATGTTGGTTTTTTATAAATATAAATTTGAAAAAAACTATTATTTTGATATATAATGGTTCTATATTCATAATATTATTTTATTTTGAATTTTTATTCAATAAATATGTATATTAAATATTACACATAATTGAGGTTGTAATTATTTTATTAATGAAGAGATCCAATAAATGTTATTAAAAATATTTTATTAAATGTTATTTGGGATAATTTTTTTAACATAATTTTATAGATTAAATTATCCCCTTTTGGATATAATACAATATTGTTTTTGAGGTTTACTCAAAATTTTAATATTTTAAAAAATCCATGAAATAAATAGTATAAAAATTTATACTATTGATATTTTCTCAAAATAAGGGGTTGGTATTTTATTTAAAAACAATAAAACATTTTTAAAAATATATAATAATTAAGATATGTTCTAAAATATTCTAATTAATTAATTTATGGTCTAATTTCCTTCATATAAATAAATATTTCACCCTTTTAATATTGAAATATTTGTTACCCTATTCTGAAATTAAATTGAATAACTTAGTGTTAATCAAAATGATAATGCATAAATTGACATAAAAACTTATCTAAAAATATAAACTATTGGGATTAAAACCCTATATCATATCATCATCAATATTGGGACATTTTTTAGGTATCTATGTCGGGTTTTATTTTATTATAAATTAATATTTTTGAGGTTTCCAAAAGTTCCCCTCAACTCAATTATAAATGGGAACTTCCTCCCTCAACTTTTAATTTCATTTTGGGCCTTCATGATTAATATTCCCACGACCATATCACTTCTAAACTTCCCTAGAAACATTCTTTACGTACATTTTTTCTTCAAAAGCCAACTCTAGTTCTCTAAGAGGAGATCTAGTGGAGCCACATCGAATAAGAGGTAATATCATTTACTGATTCTTTAAAAATTATTTCATACTCTACATCCACCTCATGAGTTGTTTAATTATAAAGTAATAAATCTAATATTAATTTTATATTGATATTTTTTTTATTATGAAACAAATATATTATACCTTCTACTGTTCTTATGAAAATAAAATAAGCGCATGTGTGTACGTAAGACTTACCTTCTCCACACCGCAGTTTAATCTATTTTTTCACCACCACTTTACACGGATGGGTATAATAATGGTAATAATAAATATACATATTATTAATATAAAATTATATTTATTATAAGATGCTATACTCTATCCACTTCAATACCATTCAATAATATTAGGAACAATATCATCGATCTTGCATATGTACGACTAACCGTCTCCATAGTGCGATGTGATTCATTCAACATAATCTTCACTGAAGAGTAATTAAATAAATTAATTGAATGAGTAAATAGGAAATATATTATACTAATACCATGAATTAAATTATATTTCTATAACCTAATAATATTAATAAGGACTTATCGGACAAAACAATAAAAATAACATAAAGAAGTTAATACCCGAATAACGAGTAACAGTGAAATGTTACTAACAAACTGATGAAAATATGATCATAAATGTTATTATAAAAATGATTAAAATTATGGAATAAATATTTAACATTACTTAAATAATTATTCATGTGTTTCAGGTACAAACAAATCAAATCATACCTAAGGTAATGAATAAATTTTAAAATCTCATTTTTATCTGAGATTGGTTATTCATAAGTATTTACTAGGGTATATTTATCATCCACATCCATTTTTCCTAAATATTTCTTTCAAAATATTATTTATATCCTTATATAATTTTTTAATGTCAATTTTACCCGTTTCTTAATTTTTAGTAAATAATATGAATGGTATCTTTTTTCATTTTCAATAAGTGGTACTTTTTTACTTTTTTGAAAAAGAACAAAAAGAATGTTTTTTATCTTGTAATGTGTGAAGAAATTTTATTGTTTACTAATGACTTATTTACTTGAAGAATATCCTATTATATAAAATTTTTTCACATAAAATTATTTCCTCTAAAATTGTGTGGCATTTTGAGTAGGAAAATATTTTCGAGGAATAAATTATATTTTTCTCGAAAATTAAATTCATGTGTTTTATCATCCTTATTTTCCATATAAGATATCACTCTTTAAATATGGTTATATTTTTATGTATGTTATTAAAAATATTTGATTTTTTTATGATGGAATTTTATTTTTGAAATCCATTTTTCTATATCAATTGTGGTTGAATGAGGTTTTAGAAACCTATTTTATTTCATGGTTTATTATATGGTGAATGTTTTTACTTTTATTTTGTGGCACACATAATAATGGTTTCATTAAGAGGTGGGTGGGATGTATATCTCTATATAATGCATTGGATAATGATTTATATCTCATGATATATTCGAAACTACAATGTAATGTAATTCTGATTTAGTAATACAAGGATGGAATGAGGAGTGAACTCGATTCAGTAATGGAATTTGGCCGCTATGATGGTCTTGGTAATGAGAATTGACTAATATGAAATGATTTTCTGTGCTTATATGTGTATTCCATGATATTTCATGTATTATGGTGGGACTATTTTTATTATATTACATTTTTATTATTTATCTCATAAAATGATATTATGATATTTTATATGTAGGATATGATTTTCAAATGATACGTTCTTATGATTGTGATATGATTGATATTTCACCTGATTACCCTTAATGATAATTTTATCTCACCCATCCATGTGTTTCTTTTCCCCATATCATAAACGAGGGTATTAATTAAGATATGTCAAAAAGGATTCTAGTGATGAATAAATAAGAAGTAGAAAGTGTAGATGTTTTTTGAACCAGATATTTATATTTCCCATTTTCTAAAGACAATAAACCTATACATTCATAAATTATGACACATTTTTATTAATATAGAATGGGTAATGCTCCTCATAATATTTTTCAAAAAGAATTTCAACTCCAAGTCTCCAAAAATAACTAAAGCATTATTTAATAAAAACTATTGGTACTCATAAAATTATAATATTAATATTATATCATTTTAAAGGTATATTCAATTAATCTCACAATTATACATTATTTATGAATGTAAAGTATTATTTTTTCAAGACATGATAATAAAAAACAAATTTCCATTGAGGACCTTGAATGTATTTTATATAATTCATAACAGAGAGTATACTTCATGTATTTGTTTTATAAATTTCTTTATTTATTATTAAATAATGACAAATTTTTATAAAATCATAATACATAAGTATCATCCCTAAGGTTTTCGTTATTTTTTTAATTCCAATCTCTAAATTTAAGTGAACCCTACACTAATTCATCCTATATCATCTCGAGTAATTATTACATAAATATATCATTATTTTTTATAAATAATAAATATATATATCAAAATAATACACACTTAAAAAACATTAATATTTATTGTATTTAGAGACTAGATTATTAAAGAACATATTATCATGGATGATCTTGAACATGTCAAACAATATTCATTACATAAATTAACCCATATAATGTTATCACATATAATTAAATCCTTTATAACCATAGAATTAGGAAATATATAAATGGTTGATATCAAATTACCTATAAGGTTAATAATGATATATTTAATTATATGATATTATATAGTAATAAAATAAACATATGTATATGATAACATACTCATTACATAAAAAATCATAACCAATTCGTCAAGATAAAAAAAATTGAGTCATAGAAAAAGACAATTATCCTAACATAAGAAATGAGAATAATCATGAATAAAAAATATGGATCCAGGGTACATGACATGATCATATAACATAAGTATGATTCATAAGGATAAATATAAGAAATATTATATTTATGAATATGTATAAAAACCATCATGAAAAAAATTTATTTCAATTATATAAAATAATATCCCAAAATAATGTTATTGACATGAAACTAGGATCACAAATAATATTGTGCACATGTCATAATATTAACAGATCACTACTGAGTGTTGTGAACAGAAAATCTACTTCACACATAACATTATTATCTCATCATATATAAATATTTAATAAATTAATTGTAAGGATATATTATTTTGGGACCACAAAAAACCATATATAATTGTTCCAAAATTTTAATAAATCATTATCAATTTCGTCATAGCGTGGTTAACCCTGGGAAAAGATACGTGTTTTGGGAAATCATACATTAAACATCATACTCATAATAAAAATTGAGAAATTAAGTGGATGGTAACATAATTTTATATAAATATTGTATCCTAAAAATCATTAATGGATGTTAAAATATATTAAAATATCTATTTGTAAGAAAATTTAAATTTGTAATGAAAATCAACAAAATTGCCATTTTCATTTCGTAACATTTTGAAAATAAAAATACTAGAAAAATAGATATTTGATTTTACCTGTATAACCATAAAAACTTATAAATTAAACTTCATGGAAATGGGGATACATTGTGGTGGTAAAATTGGTTCATGTTTTATTGGAAAACAAAGAACATTAATTTTAAACTTTATTTTTTAAATGTGCAATTTTGGTTATAAGGAAAATATTAATTAATATTCTTCTTAACAATTAGTAATTAAATTAAAAGGATATAAAAATATAATTTCTAAAATTTTATGTATAAAAAATAACCCTAAATACATTTTGAACGACATTGACAAAGATGAGATGGATTCACGACCTAAAAACAATAATAATTGTATGATTTTTGTGAATAAATTTTCAAAGTTAGTTTATGTATTAAAGATATAATAATGGTAACAATAATTTATAACCTAGAAATAAAAGTAGGAGAATAAAAATTTTGGATATTAAAATATATGTATCATATATTTCCCCACATTGAGTCATTAACATAAGAAATCGCAAAATGAAAGAGCATTTTAACATAAACCCTAACCACATGTCCTGAATTTCAATATAGTCACACATAAACACCTTTATATTAAATTTTAATTTATTATAAATATTTGACATTAAATTTTTCTTTTTTATATTAAAATATACCAATCTTTTATAATTTAAAATTACACATCAATTAATAATTCTTTAACTAAATCATTATTCACATGAAACCTTGTCTGTTTTCCATTCATGTTTCAGTTCATTGATTATAGTCCATGAACCGTGGTCATTATTTCATAATCTCCTCCACATAATTTATTTCATTAATATAATATTTATTCCTTATATAAAATTTAATAACCTCCCATATATAGTGGTCATATATGATGAATTATACCACTTCGTGGATGTGGCAGTTTGTACACACACATGGGGAATGATTCAATTTATCAATCATTATAATGAATCAATGATAAATAATAATTCAACATTACTTAATCATAATTGTTAAATAAACATATTATATATTAATTAAATATATTCTTATGATTAATAATGAAATGTAAAAATTATTAAAAACCAATCAAAAAACATTTTGGAGGTGGTAGCCCACACAAAAACATGAGATACATTATAATTTACTAGTAGATTAGAGGGTAAGTAGGGAGATATTATTTTATAATTAAATAAATATAAGTATTTTTGAAGAATTTTATATATCCATTTAATTCATCTATAACCATAAATTATATAACATTATCAAAAGTAAAATAAACCTCTTCATTGAGATGGTAGTCTATATGTATGCACAAGGGATGTTTTCAATTTCTATTAGATTATTTTAGAGAGAAAATGAATGTACAATTAACATATAAATATTTTAGTATAGTAAATATAATGATTCAATAATATTTATAATTTTATATAAAAAAACTACATGGTTACGGAATAAATAAACCCAAAATAGATTGGAAATGTCTATCACATCTTCTGTGAGTATATTCTATGGATTAAAAATTTAAAGATTATGGGTTGGGGTTTTTATTAGATAATATACTCATGGTCATGGATAAGGTTTTTGGGATGGTATTTGGTTATATTTTTGTTTAGTATATCTGATCATGAGGTGTAGATAAATCATATGATAAGGTTCCATTTTTTAAGTGAGGTGGGTGGAAAATTAATAAATACTTAAATATTTAATATATAATATAATTCATAGTAAATTGAAGTGACACCAAATTTCAAAATTTAAAAATATTCATAGATAAATATAAAAATAAATAAAAAATAGTTATTAAACATATATTTTTGTTAGGTTATACAGTATATCATAGGTCAACACATATATAACCTTTTTAACCATTACCCGGGTAACAATATTTTTAACATTTTATCTATTAATTATTAAAAAATAATTAGTTAAAATAATTACCAGATAATTATTATTTATATTGTAATACGTAATTCATGTTTTAAAATTCAATTAATATATGTGGATTAAATTTATTCTAACATTATTTCAAAAAAACCTGTGAAACCCATTTATTAGAAAATATATATTTGAACATAAAAATAATTTTTTTCATTTATATTTGAGTAAAAAAATTAGATAAATGTAAATATATTTGATTAATTATATTTTATAAACTTTTCATTACATTCAATCATAATTAGTGACTAATTTAATTTTTTTAAAAATTAAGGTGCATTTTGAACAACGTTTTTCATAAAAAAACTCTTATTAAATATAAAATGATTTTATAATCACTTAAAAATTTAATAATATTTTTTTAATGGTTTTTAGTTTTTCATTAAAAAATAATATATTTCAAAAAAATCATAGTTTATTAGTGACCATTATACCTAATATGTAGAAAAATAAATAACATTTGATAATTTATCTTCTTACAAAATATAATATTATTTTCATGATTTTAATTTTTTTTAATTTCTAGGAATTATTTATAAATTTATTCATTGTGGAAAAAATTTATGAATATTTTTCTAAAACATGATTTTTTTGTATTTTCATATTTCAATGAAATAGATGGATGATGATAGTTATTTAAAATAATATTATTTCAATAGTATATCACAATTTATCTAAGATCAATGTTTCATATGATTCGTTATGATAAAAAGTTAGAATTATTTTTAAATGGAGGAATATATTATATAATCTAAATGTGTTATATGAATGTTCCTTTAAAAAAAATAATTTCTTAACATCCACATATCAATATTCCAATGGAACTAAATTTTTTTCAAATTCATGTAATCATGGAAACTATGTATAGAATGAAGTTTGTATGATGTCTTGGTATGATCCATTTGTCTATAATTTATATCATCAAAAAAATTTATGGCATCCTGGGTGATTATACTAAAGTAACCCATACATGGTTAGAGGGTAACAATGTAACGGCTCTAATCGAAATTTTTTATTGCCCTGAGAACATAGTTTTTCACAATATGAGAGGACTATATTTAGTGGGATATCAACATCATTAGGTTGGATTCCCTCTACCTCCATTGTTTTAAACCTCTAAGGCTTTTGTTTGTTGGCCTGTCTTTACGAGCCTTTCTTCTTGTACATCTCTTTTCCATTAATAAATATTTACCTATTGATAATGATTAAGTATGTATGATTGGATTCCATGGTTGAATAATTATTTTGTAGAAAATAACACTCAAGGTGATTATTTTGTATAATTCAATAATATAAATGACAAAAAATTATTATTATTCATTATTATTTCCTACATTATGTCAGCACTATACACAAATGTTTTATACAATATAGTTATGGGTTTAATGGTATCCACCAATTAGGAATAATAATCAAACACCAAAATAGTTCCCCTATTGATTCATGTAGATATTATTATAAGGGGTAATGATAAATTAAAAATCCTAAACACATGATGGTTAACAAATTCAGTAGATATTGTTTTGGTCATTTTTGGAGTTGTTAATTGCAATATCATGTATTGATTTATATAGATTATATTATATTTTATATTTTTATTTATTTTTTATATGGATTCACTTGACATATGATTTATTATTATTTTTCTATAGATCATTTCATGTGTATTCCCTATGTATTATTTGGGAATTTTTTATATTTTAGGATTCATTTATAGTCAATAGATATTAAATATATATTTTTCAATGGTATATATTCTAATAATTAAAATTATATATTAATGTTAAATTTTTTAATCATATTATCATACATAACTCTCATGTTTTATTATTTCCTTTAAGGATTGGGATGTATGGCTCTGTTTATGGGGAAATTGAAGTCAAATTATTTAATATCATATTTGTTTTTATAAAATTATATTATGTAACAACCTAACCTCGGAATCCAAGAGATCATGCCATATTTTAAAACATTTATATCATTATAAGGAAGAAAATTCTAAAGCGCCAACCAGTTTAGCAGTCTTGGAAAATAGATTTCATACATGAACCCTACATTAGTGTTCAAAAAATAAAATACTACACAGAAATTTCTTTGAGAACATAATTATTCTCTTAGCTTAATGTTGTATAATATCCAAAATAAACATCTTAGATTCCTGAAAAAATAATAAAAAGAAATGGGTGACATCGTATTCTTAATATGTGTATCTAATATAGAAGAAGCTTTTATAAAAAATCATATACATTTACAGAAAGTTATAAAAATGAACCACAATCCTTTTAAACAATTCGCGAGTAAAATATGAAAATAATAAATAATATAACCCGATATAAAAATTCACATGGATATTCAAAATGTTAATAAATAACATGAATTATCTATATATAATCTCATAATGAAGAAATAAAAAATGTTAGAAAATTAAAACATACCATTGAGGCTCCAATCCAAGAATATTGTACTTTCAAGGCTTTATTCCTGGAATCTAATACTGTCCAGGATTCATGAGAAGAATCTAGAACTATCATGAATTATTTATAAGAATCTATTACTGTGAAGGTTTCATGCATAGAATCTAATAAATGGGTAATACCTCAGTAGAAACCATATATATTTATCATGAAACCTATCGATGCCTCATGGGGCTAGAGTTATCCCCACAATTAACTTACTTAGTCCAATACATTTGATATATTAAAATAGTGAAACATAAAAAAACATCATAATTGTTATAAAAATCTAGTATACCAAATATTAATATTTTAACAATAAACCAATAATGGTATCTAAATAAAACATAAACAATCAAACTAATACTAAATTATTTATTAAAATATTGTAATAGTTATCATAAGATATCAACCCTCATTAAAAAAATGATCCAACAAAGGATGTTGAAATTTATAAAAATAATATAATAATCTCATAAAAATATCTTATGACGAAAACTTCTTTTTCATTGAAATAATTTCTTCAAAAGTAGTGAAATTATATATGAAAACATTTTTAAAGTGAATTTTTTAATCAATGTCTTACATACTGGTTTGAAACTATTTTAAGTTTCAAACATTTTATAACTTTCAAATCCAAATAAATAAATCCATAAAACCATTTTGAATCAATTTTCATTAATGATAAATATTAAGAAGAATAAATATTTAAAACATATAAAATGATGTTTTTGTTTAAGATACCCTTACAAAAAACATTAAAAAATCTTCTTTTTTAACTTTTTTATGAAACACGGCATTGATGATAAATATGTCCTAGTAAATACAAACTTATTAACAATCCCAGATAATAATGATAGTGAGAAATTTACACTTACTTTAGGGCCGATTTATTTCTCACATGTATGAATCTTCAGTGTATTTGTTTTAAATATATTATTAATTGGTAAAAGAATCATCATAACATTTATGATATAATCTATGAATCATTTATGTCTTTTTATTACTTATTTTTTTTACAATCCCTTGTTAAAGAAACAATTCAGGTAATAATTTATTTTATTATCTTATGTATCTTGATTTGTATTCATTATTTTATTACTTAGATCATGATTTAAAGACTTCAATATTGAAAAAATTGATTTATAAATTCAATATATTCAATATATTACTACATATAATATATAGATAAGTAAAATTGAATACACCGATCATGGAGACCATAGGTCTTATATATGCATGACGGTATTTCATTTTTACTATTGTATTGAATAGAAGAAGGTAAATGAAATATACATATATACAAATATGGTGTATGTAGAAATATTATGTCATATATTTCATACATATTCTATAAAAATAATTTTTTAATCATTCATTGATGGTTATTTTGAGGAATTAATGTCATCTCATCGTGGAGATGGTAAGTCTTACATACGAACCTGTGATAGTATCATTCTATCAATGGTTAAATGGCTATGAATTTGAAGGTTATTAATTATAAATAAACAATAATATTAAATATTTATTAATTAAATCCAATATATTCATCGTCATACCCATAAAAATAATATATATATGAAAAACAATTTGCACCATGACATGAAAACTGTTAGCCATATTTACACACAAATGGTGATATAACATTCTATAGGATGGGTAAAATAAGGAATATGTTTTCAAAATAATAATAAAAACATACAATAATATATTAAATTCTTGATTTATTTTTTTAGTGTCGATACAACATTTGAAAATGAAGTAGATGAAAAAATAATTGATTGTTTTTCTAAAACAATTACCTCTTATTCAATTTTCTTATTTTGATTTGTACTAATGGCCTCCTTATGTGGGCTTTTAACCCATATTATGGCCTTTAGGATAAATTTGAGGATGTTTTAAGGAGATATGTTATAGTTTTGGATGAGATAATAGGATTTATAGGTTTGAATAAAACTGAAGTAGAGGTTCCTAAGCGAAGGGAGGGGAACTTTTGGAAAATACAAAACAATTCATTTACTATAAATTTCTATTTGATTTCAAATAGCTCAAAAGAAATTTATTATGAGGATAAGGTGATTATGGGTCTAAATCTTCTAATAAAATGAATATTATAAATTTCATGGTCAAAAAATTAACCTTCTATGTTGGCTTTGACCCTTACTTAAACAATTTAACTTCCACTGTGACAAGTTGTATTTTTTACACTATATGGTTAATATAGTAATTATAAATTTTCAAACAAACCCCAATTGGATAATTAATGAAATATTTAACATTTTTATTATTATTTTGATTTATTATTGATTTTTTTTGTATTTTATATCATTTAATAAAATATTATATATTTTAAAATCCCATTTTTGTCAATTTTAAAACTATTTATTATTTGGTTTTTTAAAAACTGCTAAGAACGTGTATCTATATAAAAGTACATAAAATCATCCCTAAAATTATATATTCATCCATAAGATGACATTATGGCATTATAATTTCAAATGATATTTATTTTAGTATTATTAATTTCATTTATTTTATTCTTCTTTTAATAAATTAATTACTGCATCATTATTGTGTAACTATTTAATTTAAAAATACATTTATAAAATTATAAATAAATGAAAATGATCTATAGAATAAATTTATTTTTCTAATTAATACTTATATACAACCATATCACATAAATAACCTCGCATTAAAATTGTTATAGTTATTAACATTTCAAAATGACATTTTTAACTCGTCTTTAAATAAATCATAACAATGTCCTAATATAACAAAGTGTCTTAAAAATAATAATAATTTTTAACTAAGGATTATTTTAGTCTAAATAACTTATCCAATCAAATTAGGACAATTTTTAGGGTAAATATATAAAAATATTATATTTTTTTACCTTTAATTACTTGATTTATCGTTAAAAGTAGTAAATAAATAAAAATTTATTAAAGTTAATAGCCACCAAAAAATTATTTCATCCTATTATATACAAAATATCAGAATAAATATGACCATATGTTTCTGTTTTTTAAAATTTAGTTAATATAAGTGGTAAAATTTCTTTTATTTTTAATACCACAGTTGTTATTAGATCGAGAGTAAAAGAGATGTTCAAAAGATCAATAAATTTGTATAAATAATTATATTATATTTTTCTTTCAATGACCATCATTTGACTAATATATGTATTATTAATATATTTTGGATCTAAAATAAATATAATTTAAAATATGTATTTAAATGAAAACATATTTTTTTAAGAACAATGTAGTATTTTCCATTACCCATAAAAAATTGAAACTATTCAGGAAAAAACAAAAAAATCCCCAAAGTTAATTTTCATACGATAAATTTAAAAATGAGGTTAATTATGTAAAATAAAATTTTTAAATTTCATAATTTAGTATATAATATTCATAACAACTATTTTAATGTCTAATTTATTATATCATGGTATTCTGAAACTCACTATTAAGAAGGGTATCGAAGAAATGGGTTTATTTAAGAAGATAAATATTATAAAATAATGGGGTGTCACATTCTCACCTCCTTCATTAATTTTGTGCTCAAAATTTTAAATTAGGATAAAAAATGGGTCAGACTTTTCAAAATATCATTATTGAAATCCTACATTAGAAAAAGGATTAATGAGACCTCCATTTTCAAATAAAGAAAGAGAGTTATGAAGGTCACAAGTTATAACACATACAATGGCTCTATGTAGTCAAACATGGACATGAGAGATAATGTAAACATAATTTATTTATGGAGGGTGATAGATAATGTGATTAAGAGAAACTTAGAAGTCACAAATCTATAAATCTAAGTTGAATGAAAGGCGTATTTGAATCATCGAAAACGAAATTACTAGGAAAAGATTTTTGGTTTTATGATTTTTTCTCTAGAGTTGGAGAATTCATTTACGTAATTGACTAAGAACAAAATGAATCCAAGATAGTTACTTAATGATTTGATTTTCAGACATTAAAAAATTCCTACTGCAAACTCATCATTCTTTTCAAAATATAATAAAAATAAATAATATTATATTTATTTTAATAATATAGTGTTTCAAAACAATTAACTTTTAAATCATATTTAATAACTTCTAAATTAAACTATTATGTTATACTCAACGTGAAATAACATAGGCCAGTAGAAGGTTATGCACCTTTGTTCCACTACGATCGAGGGTTCATAGATTGTGGCCTTGCTAGATGAGAGGGGTTGTCACCTAACCTATGGGTTTTTTTTCTAAAAAAACATTATTATAAAATTCAAAAAAACCGTAGGAAATAATATAAAATATATTTTAACCTTGATATTCATCCTAAATAAACCTATCCAAATTAACATTAAAAAAATGAATCTAAATCTATAATCAATCATTACATCGGATTTTCCTCAAAAAGATAATATTAATATTATTGTCAAATAACAAATATATTAATACAATGATAATATTAAAGCCTTTATTTAAAAAAATGATTCCAAATACTTAAAAAGGATTTACTATATAATAAACCATATATATCTCGTTATTCCCATAACCAAAATTTCATAAAATAATTCATGAAACCAAGAACATTAATAAATTAATTATTCCACATCGACTATAGTAATAGTATAATATTAAACATGACCCCTTTTCTTTTTCTGAACTACAATTCCCTGAGGCTTTGGAAGTTTATTTTCATAGTTGTGCATATCTTTATTGTGTAAACATTTTACATTGGAAAATTATTTATTTTCCTTGCAATAAAGGAAATGGTATCATGTTTCTCTACCCTTTATATAAACTCATATTCTTTCTACATTGGAAAATGGGTGATTCCTTACACAATTTTCACATATAGAAAAATACTTCTCTTCATTCATCCCATTATATGTCTCTTTCTCCACTATTCCCTTCTTCCTTTTCTTTCACATAATGTCAGAAGACATCAAAAAAGATTATTTTTCTTGATAACACATGAAACATTCTATCCATATTAAGAGAAATTTTGGGAGCCCAAATCCTTTTAGAGAAATGCCTTTAGACAATAAAAAAATTACTAATATTATTCCTTGGGATACTTATGTATGACAACATTTTTTTCAAAATCTTCTTTAAATGCATTCCTATTTAGAAATATTTATACCCTCTTTTTTCTTATATGAAATAATTTCCTCTCTATATCCTCTCTATGTTCATGAGGGAAATAATTTTTAAAGAAAATTTCCTTAAAATACATATATTCTATATTTCAATTTCATCTTCCTCTTTTGAGTTATGAATCACTAACCTCTATTGATCCACATTTCTTGAGATATGATAAACTTCAAAGACAACCATGTCCATTTTTTTTGCTTACCAAAGAGTGAAATATCTTCTCTAATGAACTTATAAATTGTTAATATAAAAATGGATTTCTAATTATATTTATTGTTGTGGGATTTTATCTCATGAAGTGTAATAAAATTGATCCTCCGTGTTATTGATCAGGAGGCTCCATATAGGTAATGTTATTATTCATAGACTGAGTTAGTTATCATAGTGTATACACAAGTTTTTTATAAAAAGTTTCATCTCCATCCCCAACTTCAATATCCCTCATAGGATGGAAATACCTACATGAATTATGTGTGTCCATATGATTTCTGTTTCTTATAGAAGTCACCATTTCTATACAACTACATTCACTAAATAAGTTTTGAATCATAATGCATACAAAATATGTAAGATAAATTGAAAAACTCTTGAATATATAATATGATAATCATAAATATTGTTTATTTGGGTACATATTTACATATAAACCAATAATAAGTTTTTATAATTAAAATTGGAATTAACCTAAGAATGTATTTTGAAAGGGTCAAACTGGCTCAATAGTAAGGCCCATTTTCATGTACAAGGTTACCCAGAGATAGGGCCAGAACACCTTTTTAGAGTTGTTACTCATATGTACATTTGTTCCAAAACCACATCCACTTGTAGTATCTATGAAGGGATTAATTTCTCAGAAGACTCACATAATCTCAATTTTACTAAAATATTATTATGTTCTTCTATAATTATCTTCAATTTATATTTTAGGGTAACTTTTACTAATCCATTATTTATAAATCTAATTTCCATGTATGTTTCTAAACATCATATGATACCAACTATAAATCCCTACCCTATATTACTAGATCCAATGCATTGTTTCAATATAATGGAAAGATTATACGGAATAAAATCCCGATGGACCAATCAAATTTGTAGTATTTAAAAATATATTACATATATTTACCTTAACTAAAATATTCAAAACATAAAATACAACATATATATTTCTTTTATAATTCCATTATTCTCTTATCTTAACCCTACATATTAGTATAATACACTTCTTGAAATCCTAGGAAAATAAAACATAATAACTGGATGAGCTAAAATTATTAGTAACTGTAAATAATAAAAAAGAAGATTCCAAAAATAATCCTAAACCATTATGTAACAGTATATAACTAGAACAGAAGTCATTTAAACAAATCTCTAGCATAATATTTAATGATTAAATCAGATAATCTAATATAAAAATTCACTTGAATATTTTACTAGCCAAATAATCACAAGTAATATCAAAAACTAATATTATAATTGGTGGATGTAAACGATGTATATTTGAAATATACAATTGAGTGTTAATTCCATTAATCTAATAATTTCAAGGAATAATTCATAAAATCTAATACATTCATGTCTTCAGGAAATGAATCTAATATTGTCTAGGATTTATACTAAGAATCTTGTACTATCATGGATTGATTCCAAGAATCTAAAAAATGAATAATGCCATAGAAAAATCATATCTATTTTGTTTCGTGAAACTAACTTATACATAAATGGGTTATATTGGGCCACACCCAACACTTACTATGTTCAATATAGTACGAATATGAAAATGATTAAACATAAAAAACACAATCATTGTTATTAAGAACTAGTATAAAAAAATTAATACCTTAACCATAAACCATGAATGGTTTCAATTTTTTACATCCCCAATAAAACTAATCATAAATAATTTAATAACATAAGGTAATTTTTTTTCATGAGATATCAATCTCAATTAAGAATAATATCCTTCAATGGATGTTGACATAGATCAAAATACTCTAATATATCATTAAATATATTGTATAAAAAATACATGTTTTTTTTTAAATTATTTATTAAAAATCCATGAACTTATAAAAGAAGTAATTTAAAATTTAATTTGGAATAAAAGTATCACATTCCACATTGAATATTTAGAAAGGAATTAATCATTTAAAACATCCATGTCTATATAAATAAACCCCTAAAACAATTGTGAAAATATGGACATTAATGAGAAATATGTAGATGAGTAAAACATTAAAATAATTAAAATTTTCTTTTAGTTAAATAATTCCTTACATAAACCCATAAAAAGATTACATTGTGAATTTATTTATGAAACATGGTGGTGGATGATAAATATCTTCTAATAAATACTTACATCTAAAAATTCTCGGATAATAATGAGATTGTGAACTTAACACTTACCACAGGTCCAATTTCTTTCATACTTGTTCAAAACCATTTTATAGAAGCTTTAAACATATTAATAACATAAATAATAATCATAGTAATATTTATTAAATAATATATGATTCATTTATGACTTTATAATACACATTAATTTAACAATCTCATGTTAAAGAAACGTTTTGGGTAATAATTTCTTTTTTTCCTGACTAGTTTTGACTGTTTATTCATGATCTTATTACATAGATCATGATTTAATTAATTAATGAATTTAAAACAAGATTTATATGATATATATTTTCTTTATATAAATATATATAATAGATATATAAATGAAATGGCATACACCGTTCATTGAGACAATAGACCGTATGTACGAATGAACATTGTTTCTATTTTCTCATCATATTGAATAAAAGAAAGTAAAAGACAATAATATATATATATATATATATATATATATTATTCCAATATAATTATTATGTCATATATTTCATAATTATTCATTATATATATTTTTATAATCATTCATTAATGGTTAATGTGGAGAATCAAGCTCATCGCATTGTGGAGGTCATTAGCCGTACGTCAATAGTGCTGTTATAATTAATTTAATGGTTAAATGGTATAAAATTAGATGTAATATTAATCATAAAAAGACAATATAATTCCATATTTATTATTTAAATTCTATATATTCATCTTTATACTCATAGAAATAATGTATAGGTGAAAATATTTTACACCATGGCGTGTAGAAGGTATGTTGTACGCATGCACACATGGTGATTTTTCATTTCATTATATAGGTAGAAGGTGGAATATGTCCTCCCCATAATAATAAAATCATCTCAAGAATATATAATATGATTATTTTTTACTTTATTATAGAAATTATTATAAAAACAATGTAGAATATGAAAAAAAACATTGAAAGAGTTGGTAAATCAATTTCCACTTCATTAAGTGTCTCCTTTGGATTTTCACAAAAGGACTCCCTGAGTGGGAATTATTCCATATGTACATCCTCTAAGTTTAATTTAGTGGATTTTTTAGAAGAAATGGATATGTTTTTATGAGATAATGGTCTTTAGAGGTGTGAATAAAAAAATGTTATTTTCATTTTCATATGACTGGGGAGGGACCCTTTGGAAAACATCCAAACTATTTATTTAATATAAATTGATTTTCAATTTCAAATATCTCTATAGTTAAGAAAATATTATTTTTATTATAAATCCTCTAAACCAATGAATTTTAGACATGTTTATGGCAAAAAAGAATCCTTATCTTGTGTTTATAAACCGTAGTTAAACAATTTATCTATTACCAGCACAACTTGTCTTTATTACGCTATAGGGTTAATATATTTATTCTAATATGCCAATAGAACACCAATTGTATCATTTATGAAAACATTAAAAATATAAATGTATGTGGGCCAAATTGTATATTTTTATGAATTTTATGTCATTCGTTAAAATATTTTTAATATTAAAATCACATTTATGTTAATTATGACACTATTAATTATTTGGATTTTTATAAACTCATAAAAATATTATTCCATAAAAAATGAATTTGCACATTACTAAAATTTCATAGTAATCCTAAAAATTCATGTATGGAATCGGACTTTTGAATTAATTTGTTAAATATTATTTATATCAATTATGTGATTCTATCTTTATGAAATTAATTACTATAACATCATCCTATTATCAATTAGTTTAATTATATGTTTTATAAAATTATAAATAAATTAAATTAATATATATAAGTATTTAACTTTTTTATTACTATTTATAGTCGATCATATCACATATATAACATCATATTAAAAATGGTATAGTAATTTTAATTTGAATATTCACTTTTTAACTCATCTTTAAATAAAATATAATTAATGTACTAATCCTAAAAATTAGATTAAAAAGGATCTTATTTTGTACATAATGTTGATATTGGATAAAAACACATATTCAATGGAATTGAGACAACTATTAGGGTAATTTTATAGTAATACTATATTGGTTTTTACCTTTAATTTCCTGATTTATCCTTAGCTGTTGTAAATAAATAAAAAACTAATAAATTCAATAATCACCAGAAAATTAAGTTGATCCTATTAGATAAAAAAATTAATAAAAATTACAACCATGTATTTATATTTTTTAAAATTTAAATTTACAGAAGTTGTAAAATATCATTTAATGGTAATCCCATAGATGTGATTGGCATGTAGGTAAATGAGGCTTTCAAAAGTTCATATAAATTTTTGATCTAATTTTATTATAAAATGATTCTAATGATTTAAATTATACTAATATATTTATTATATATCTAAGGTGAATTTATGATCAATTTAATGTAAAATACTTATTTAAATGATAAATTCCTTTTTTACCAATAATGGATAATTATTCACTATTCATCAATAATTGACACATTTTATAAAAATATGAAAATTCACCCTAAGATAATTTTCATTTTCTGAATTTAAAAAATAAATAATATTTTTAAAATTGAAATTTAAAAATTTCATGATGTGGTTAATACTTTTCATATGCTCTATTTATATGACTAATTTAGTATATCGTGGTATGCTCAAACTATGTTTAAGGAAATATATCAAAGAAAATAAATTTATTTAAGAAGCGACACACATTAAAATAATGCGGTGTTACGTATTAATAAAATATCAAGAAAATTTCTTAGGGACAGATTAAAAATATGAAAATTGGTACTCATGATGTAATCCATAAATAAGAATGTTTAAAATAATTATAATAGAATCTTGATTTTTTATGGGTAATCCAAGATTGATTTATATCGTCTTTATTGGATACAGATGATAATTTGAAATATTTGGCCTCCCTATTAGAAAAAAATATATAAAACATATATGAAATATTGACATTTTTGTTTTATGTTATTTTCTAGTTGTTGTTGAAATGTCAATGTCAATATTATTTTTCGAAACATCAATAAAAAATAAATTGTGTTTTCCTAAAAATTCAATACATATGATTATATTTATATAAAAATTTATGAGATTTATCTATTTAGTAATGTAACCATTCAACTATTTCAAATCAGATATTTATGATTATGAATAGAATACTATATTCAAAAAAATTATTTTATAATTATATTTGTATAACATCATTAGAATTGGTTATGAAATTGACACTATATAGGTATATCATAACCCATTTATATCTAAGAAATTAGATATTATTTTATATACCAAGGTAGTATATAAATACAATCCTCTAAATCAATGTACATTATGTCTATTAGATGACTATACAAAACCATGAATGAGGGGGCGTATGATCATGAACCTCTTACTAGGTTGGCTGTTGATATGAAATCATTTGAGAGGTTTTCTAAATAATTTCATATATCATGATGAGAATAAAATTATATTGATGTATTGTATTCTTTAAATATATATCATTTAAAACCTTGTCTGGTCACACCATAATAAGTGACAAACTGTGTTGACCGCATCCATTACATCTTCAAAATTAGCCAAATCCCTTAAAAATATATATTATTAGATTCCTTTCTCTTGGAAGGATTTTATCATCATTATTGGTATGTTATAATTAAATTAAATAAATAGTGGTATTTTCAATGAATAAATTCCAAGATAATCTCCATAATAAATTATACATTGATTCTCTCTGTTAGATTAATGCTCTATAATTTTTGGAACTCAAGGAAGTGGTGATGATAGAGATATGGGATGAATCCAAGTTCACAAGAAAATATTTTATAATAAATTTCCATAATAATGATAATGAATTTAATGCCCAATTTTTTTAGATACGGTTTCAAAAAACACATATATTCTTATATGATTTTTCCCAGTCATCATTCCTTTTTAATGTTATTGAATAATATAGTATTTTCTTATAAATAATACTTTGTTTTAAGGGGATGATTTTTTTATTTCCAGAAAAATAGTAATTCTGGGATCCTCATATAGCCATTAGATGATAGAGGAACAAATAAATCATAGTGGATCATTTCAATTTAGTCATGTTTGAAGTGATCATTTTTTCATCTAATATCTCTGAGAAATCAATTATTATATTATTGGTGTTGACATTCAAAACAAACCAAAACCAATTTAATTCCTATGGAAAGGTATTATCATTTGTGAAGTCAGTATGGTCATCTCTATTTGTTTTCTAGTAAAACCTTATGAACATGTGGGTCATAGACCATTGAAGACTCTAACATCTCATAAAAAATGGGATGATAATATACAAGAGAGATTCAACCTTCTCTAGGAATACATGTTTTGGTAATGTAACACGATGTTTGGATTTTGTGGCTACTAGATTCACCTTTTTGGAAAAAAATAAAGATACATTATCATAAAATAGTTTAGAGAGGGTAATTATAGAACAATATTATTAAATTACTATTGGTGAAGGTCATTCCATAGTTTTGATTTATTATATATATATATATATATGATTATAATTTCCCTATAATTTTGGGCTTCGGTGTTTAAGTATCATAATATATTATGATTATTGATACTAATTTTCAAATATAATTTGAGAGGTGTAAGAAATTACCATATCTTCTAGTAATTGAAAAAATATATGGGATTTTTTGGGATTTTATAACCATTGATATCAAATATATCATATTATTTTTTTCATGCACGAGTAGACTTTTCCTCATGATCAAATCCACTACTATATAAGATGGGATTTTTCCTCTATATAGATTGTATTTAGTATAGTGCTATTGAAAAGATGTAATTTTAATTAAGTCAAGACAGACCAAATTAGATTTAATATAGATCTATTAAAATTTAAATATTTATTTTGATACTCCATGATATTAATTAATAATAATAAATTAAGATTTCCTAAGATGTTATACTTCATTATTGATATCATTCTAGAATATGTTCCTGAACTACCTCATAAATGATTCATAGTTCATGATGGATTTTTTTCTTAGATCAATATTAATCCTAATTACACCACATCACAATGATCAAACCATGTTGATATATATTTAAATTCATCTGACGGTCTTGTGGATAATAGATTCATTAGAAATGGAACTTCCATATAAGGTTATTGTATTAATTTTACTATGACCAAAATTCATAGTATAAAGTTATACAAAGGAAAAAAATTTAATTAGGTGATTATCAACAATCATATTTGGTTAGATTTATTTAATTATATATTTTATAAATTCAATGATACTGAATATTTCTCAATGGTTAAAATGTTCACTAATAACACTTAAATATAAGTGAGTGAAAAGGATATTTTATATGATGTTTTTTAACTCTCATATTATATATTTTATGATTTGGTTATTTAATTTGGATTTATTATTTATATTTCTATTTTTAGGGCCTTAAAATATGGGATTATTCATACATTCTTAGACCCATGTATGTATAAATTTTTGGATGATATACCTTTATGTTTGATAATTAAAAAGGATCAGCATTGTCATACACATATCAAATAGCAATTCCAAATGTAACATTTTTATTCAGGTTATTAAATTAACATGTTAGTTATATAAAATTGTAGAATTTATTTATTCCCAAAAATGATAGGAGTGGTATTTTCATCAAAATAACTTATGAAAGTATTTAATACATAAATTTTCTTTTGAATTTCTGAATAAAATCATTATTTGTTAGAGATTAATACAGATAGTTTATATTGTCCATGACTTGGTAAACCAAAACTCCATTTATTATGAGGAAAATGTGACCTCAAATTCACCTCTACACACACCAAGTACTGTGTACTAGGGAAGAGGTTTAACTATACTATGAGGTTATTATACCCTCTATTAGATTCCCAAAAATAATAGTAGATGTTAAAAACCAATCATTCACAATATAATAAAATAAATATTAATTAAAATTATGATAAAACATTAATATACATCATATTCCCAAATAAAATTCAAATATAAAATAAATATCATACAATTATACATAAAAAAGGATTGTTATATTGTTCATTCATTTGAAAGTTAAATGAAATAATTAATTATAACATAGAGACATAAATAGAAATATATGTTTCAGTCTTTACTAAAACATTTATTTAAATAAAAAAAATCTATCCATCTCAATCATATATTATAGGGTCATTTCCCTTACCATAGTCATTTTATTTTAAGCCTACCTGTCCCCAAGGTGAATATATACGGTATGAGAAATATACATTTTCATCCGCCACCAATGGTGTTCCAAAACATATCTATCCTATATAAGTTCTTGCACACAATGATATGGTATCAAAATGAAAATAAATATTACCAACATCCTATCATCCTATTTCGAAAGAGGCTTTTTATTGAGTGAAAACAGATGATTTTTATAGTCTAATTATGTAATAATTGTCCAATGGTTTGATCATGATAAGAGTGTGAATGGGTTAGAACTAATTATAGTAATAACCCCTGGTTAATGAATTATCACCACAGAAACAATGTATATTTGAATAAGGAATAACTATTTAATAATAAATGTAAATGAATGATTTATCACCATAATATAAAATAAGGGCCAATAATGAGTTAGGTAATACCATGAAAATGTGAATGATGCATTAACAACAATATCAAAAAGTTATAATTATAAAACATATTATAACCAAATTATTTGAATTATGTATCTCCATACTAATAATGTTGGGTTAACGATAAATCCCCAACGAGAAAAGGGTGAGTGATATACCACTATAAAATATAGGGGTAAATGAAATGTCATCCTGGTAACCTAGGTTGAAAGATATATTACCATACATATCATGGGTAAACAAAATACCACCCTACTAACAAGGGTGAATTATATATAACTATTCTAATTGAGGGTGAACAATATTCCACCATGAAAACCATGGCGGTGTGATATATCACCATACTAACCTAGGGTGGAAGATACATCACTAATAATGAATAAATCATATTTGATTGAGAAATAACCTTATAATAAGAAAATTATAATGATTTATTACCAACCACCCACATGGTAAACACATTATACAATACCCTATAACATCCAATTTTTTAAATTTATTATACGTATAATTTTATGCTATTATTTGAAATTAATTTGTAGAATATATTTATTAATAATTACTATTTTCAATGCATTATAATAAATGAGTATTATAATGACCCACAGTTTATAAGACATTATCTTACTACATTTCCATAATGAAAAAATTACATCTCTCAAAAAATAAAAAAATATATGAAATGATAATTTTTGTGTCTTCAAGGACTCACTACATTACACACTTATTTCACAACCAATGTGAACATTTCTCTATAATTAACCCACAATAGACTCCCTCCTAAAATTATTATACATTACACTGATCTTCCTATCATGGAGATATATAAACACAACGGGTGAAACAAAATGCTCCATAAGGGTAAAAAATGTGATTAAAATATAATATAATATGTTTATATAATATGATCATATTGGCATAATCATGATATATAAGAAAATTCTTACAAACCCAAGATCATAAATAATTGAATATTACATGGAATAACATTAAACATGGATCAAAATAGTATGAAAACATGAGTTAAGAAGAGTGATCCATAATATATTAAAATAGTCAGCAGAATAATCCTAAAAAAGTGAAAGATGATCTATCTTTATAAAAATATTAGTATATGGAACATTACTTTCATGTTCCACGCCATCAAATCCCATGATTAAGTGATACTAAAATGTACTTGTTAATATTTATCATATAAGATATAAACATTAAATCAATTCATTAAAGGGAGATATATGACCCCACCCATAATCATCCATACTTATTAATTACACTTTAAGTCAAACATTTATCACATCATAAAGAACCCATGGAAATAAAGTTGTTTTAATTTAACATATTCTGACTATCCCATAAAAATAAAATGGGTTTCATATGGATTCATATAAGAAAATAATTACTAATCCAGTGAATAATCATAAAATGATAAACCCATTGAAAATAAAAGGGTATCCAATGAAATAATTTAGCATTATATGTATATTCAATTAAATTAAGACAGTAAATAAAATAGTATTTCTACTTAATAGATAAAGGGTATAATATTGAGTGAATAATTTCTAAAATTAATCAATTTATGGAATCTATCTAATCACCCTTCAATAAAATGATTTATAAATTACATATTTAGAAATGAAATGAATTATGTGAAATGTTATAGTTATACATAATATATAATTAGGAATGAAAATATTGTTATATATCATTCCTATAAAGAGAAGAAAATTATATATTCCATAAAGACAAAGAGAGTGGATGGATACATTAAAATAATATCCCAAATGAATAAAAATTCATTCTAATGGATCTGAATTATATAGAAACTATTATTAAATGTGTTCAATAAAATTAAATTAGATCCAGGAAAAAAACATGATGTTTTTTAAAATAATTTATATTGAAATATTTATAAATAAATGGAATTAATTTTTTCATTTTCAAAATCATTAAATATTAAAAATTAAGTATCATATAAAAAGACAAGAATGGGAGAATGATGTATTCTAACAGAAAATATTAAATAGACTATGCTTTTACTCTTTCTAGAAAATGAACCATATAATATATCATATAAAAATTAACAAATTTTTAATAACATAATGTATTTGAAAAGGTTCTAAATCAAATATTTATTTATAAATAAGGTCAATTTAAGAATTAATAATTTAATTAGGGAATGGATTAAAGAAATTTTCCTGGATGAAAAATATATATGGGAAAATTTTATTAACGTGAAACCATTTATATAAAATATGATTCAAAGAAAAATGAAATATATATAAAAAATATAAAAAAACATGAATATAAAATGGAAATAATGAATCATTTTATAAATTATAAAAATTGAAGATATGGATTATCGTTCATAATAAATATTTTATTGAAAGTATCATTGGTTATTAAACCATCACAGTTTTGGGAAACATTTTTATTATCACAACATTAAACATATCTAGCATATATAATGATATTAATTTAAATAAATTATATGATATTGACATTAAACACAAATGAATATAGAAAAATAATTTCATTAATAAGTGAGCACACCATATAATTGTATAATGGTGCACATTAAGAAATGATATTAATGAAATAAATTTTCAGAAAAAGAACCCATTACATTTATTCATATTTATTGAAATGTTTTATAAAATAATGTAAAACGAAAGTAAATATATTAACATACTATCTCAGAACAATATTAATATATATAAATATTTATAATTTTGATTTATAATAATTTTAATTATGTATATTATTTTTTCTATTTTTTCCACATCGAGTGTTTATAGTTTTGACCATTTATACTATCCTCATAAGAGTGGTGTTGATATCCATTATTCACCCAAAGTTTATAATCCCATTTCCATTAATGATTTTATAATTAATGAAATTTAAATTTTTATAATGTTTAAATTTATTTCATATTTAGTTTATTATTTATCATAAAATATGAAATCGATAATGAAAGTTTTTCTGTGATTTTTAACCTATGATGAAAGGTTATTTAATTAATGAGTTAAATATTTATGTATGTATTCAATAATAGAAAAATAATTATTTTAATATATATATATGTATAATATTAATTTAATTCTATTTTCACATTCATCTAGTATATATATTCATAGTATTTTTCAACATGTGGTCAAACTGGCCCAAACAAGAACATACCATGATTATTGATGATTAGGAATTGAGTTCGTTACTATATCATTACAACTTTGGAATAATTATTTTATTATGTTTATTAGTAAACTATATGAAAATTCGATGGATATGTAATAATAATTAATTGATATGAAAATATTACATAATTTAAATTAATGACTATCTTCTTTGTATTATTGTCTTAAACGATTTAATTAATGTTATTAATTTTTTAATCATATCATTAATACATTCTAAAAGTTTCCATTTAATATACTCAATGAAAAAACAAAAAAATCAATTATAAATATTCTCATGAATATACATGTATGGTGGAGATGAAGAGAAAACTATAAATTAATAATCCCATGAAAGATGTAGTCCACACATAATCATAGTTGAATCTTTCATTTATCATAATATGAGATAATTGAGTTTATGATTTTCCATATAATAACATAAAATATATTCCACATATCATTATCATTATTAAATTCACCAAAAGAAAAAACAATGTAATTTTTTTATGGAAAATGGAGAATGATTTTTTCTTGAGGTGGTTGTAGCACACATAAGAAAGTTTTTTTTCAATTTCTTATTAAAAAAGGGTGTGTTAGTTAATGATTATGAAATAGTTATAATATAAAAATGTATAATAATGATACACATGTTATACTATTATGATTATTAAAATAATTATAATAATGAATAAATTCACATAAGGAAAAAAGAAAATTGGAAGGGGCGGTTAGAAATTTGTTCTAAACTACATCGGTTATATTCATTGTGAATATGGTACATCACTTGATGGGTGGTAATTTTAGAATAGAATGACCCCATTAATGTTGATAGAATTTTCTATAAGATAATTGGGTTTATTTGGGGAAATAATTATAGGATTTTTGTTTGTGGTGAAATAAAAAGAGGATAACCCCCTTTTAAGTAAAATTGAGAGACATTTGGGAATACCCAAAAAAATCAATAATGTAAATTCTCCCTCATGTATAATTGATCCAAATTTAATAAATAATATATAAGATAATATATAATGTCAATAAGCATATAAATAACTCAACTAAAATTCATTTCATAAGGGTTTGTTGCTTTGCCTCCATGGTTACCTATTTTTACCATCTCTTTTATCACCATAGTAGCTACTATTTACCAAGGTAATTTTCTTATTTATATATATAAAAAATACTAGTTAATATTTAACTTAGGAAAAATCATTTGAAATTCGAAAACATTTTTTACTAAAATTTAAAAATTAATAAATGTTATTATTAAAAAACTAATTTTATATTGTATAATTTTTTAAAACAAATATGTAAACTATGTTAAAAAATTATAAATATCGATTTATATATTATTATACTTTTTTAAAATTATATATTTTATTAAAAATACTAACTTTTAATTAGAAAATATATTAGTATAATAACAATTATAATACAATGCTAATAATTTCTAAAAAATGTTTTATTTGAAAAATATTATTTTATAATATTAACCATTAACTCAATATTATCCAAAAAAATATCATAAATTCATCTAAAAGGTATATTTATTTAAAAAATTAACAAATGATGTAATATTTATCATACAAGATTTCAAAAATATTTTAAATATTATCTATTAAGGAAAATACAATATATAATTAAATTTGTTTTATTGAAAATGTTATTCATTAACATTATGTTATCATAATATTATTTTATCTAATATTCTATATTAAAATATATTAAAATTTTATTTAATATATTAAATTTTGAAGCTGTTTAATTTAATCTATTATGAAAAAATATAAAATTTATACCAAAATCGTTCTTTAAAAAATATACATTTTATATAAAATATTATTTAACAAATACAACTAAAACTAATTATTTATATTCAACAATTAAATTTTATTAAAACATTGATATTAAAATAAATAATATAATTATATATATATCATATCATATATTAACAAAAGTATTTTTTCCTACATTTATACATAACAGACACACACATATATATGTATATAATATATTAATACAATATTATTATTTAATTTTGTGTAATATTATTTTAAATTTAATAATTAATAGTACAAGAGTCTGGTATACCTATTTCATATATGTCCAATTTCCATTTCTATAATGACCAAATTTAAAATGAACATTTTTTAACAACCATATTTATAGCATCCAAATTTCATTGTTACAAATGAACATAATAAATAAGTCATCAATTACACTCTAACATTACAAAGAATTATTCTTATTTCATATAATATATTCTAACAAATGTGTTGTATTTTCATGGTTATCTTCCTCAATATATGATTTTTTCAGCAATTGGTGATCATAAAAATTGAAGATGATCAAGGATATTTATTAGTTGTGAGTTGTTTTTTCTTTTCTAGATATTTCCCCAATTATTTTATGTATTACTAAAAGAGATAAATAATCTATAATGATTAATAATCTAGGTTGTGATGTATATTTTTTTATGTGATCTCTTTAATTTCCCACTTATGATTGAATAAATTGAAATATATTTTTTTATGAATTTTAGGGAAGAATTTCTAAATATTGTTTCATCTCATTGGAAATAATAGAGAATAACTAATTAAAAATATATGCAATAATAATAATAATAATATTGTTATTATAATTATCATTAATAGATCTTATGTCCTGGATAATTACACCCCCTAGTAAATTGTGTCCTCCTAATTTTAATTATCACATTCCAATAAAAATATCTAAGTGTATAAAAATTAAAAAAATGGGAAAATATATAATTTAGAAATACATATCAGCATTATAAATATGAGAATAATATTTCATTCGTTAGATTTATCTTTTGCCCAAAATTGATCTTCTCTCCAACCATTTGAGCCCATATTCCTCCATAATTTGGTATCAATACCTGCATAATATAAATTTTTTCATAGATTTATTTTATTATTATCTATTCAAATAATATCATAGGTTATTAGAAATGTTTTTTCATTAATATAGATATTGTTTCCATTAATTGTAGGGTTTCAATCTATCACAAAAATTATATTAAATTTATCTAAATGATTAATATAAATATTTACACAAGGAAAATTCCTGTAAATGTAAACATAGAATAAAATAATAACTCCAATGTATTATTAAATTGAAATTCAAATCATCAGGTTATTCATTAAATAATCATAGAGTAATTTATAAATATAATAGAGTACCAAGATCCAAATTCCCAATAGAAATTTACGACTTCAGATTGGAGGGTATGAGTACCTTAAATATGAGGATCCACCTTATGATATGTTCATTCATTAAAATTTAATTTCTCTCCTGGTCATGGAGGTTAGTGTTTCTCATCATATTGGTTAGTCCTTAGATTAGGGAACTGACCTTGATAATTCCTCCACTTTCTACATATAGGACATTTGACTATTAGATGTTATTTTAAAAACATTTATTCTACATCTATAATTCTAACAATCCTATATTTTTTATAATTATAGTTTGATTCTTGGTAACCCACTCTTTGACCTGTATTGTATATTATATTCCCCTTGAATAAATTTCATTGGTTCCAATTCCATATTTTTTTATATATAGTTCATTGAAATATTTTTCTTTTATCATTATCATTATATTATCTTATATGAGACTCCAACATTTTTTACTTTCTATTTTTAAGATATAAACTATATTACCTTTTTTTTATATTTCTTAATATTTGTTAAGGAATAATCCAAGATAAATAATAATAATATAGTTTATATTCCCCTTGACTTTTTTGTTCCTGTTTCAGCACCCATTCTGATGGGTTTCTCATTGAGGTAATCTTTACATTGTTTCCCACAACCATGGATACTTTTAATTTCATGATTTCTTAAAACAATATTGGTTGACCTGAGTAACAAAAAAGTAATAATATAAGTGAATAATAATAATAATAAATATAATATAATCCAAGAAACCTTATTATTTTATATAGTCTCGTTAACCTATAGTACCATTAGATCATCAAATATAGATCATAGATTATCCAACATTATATTAAAATTGTTTATCATATACATATCAAGATAATACCTATAATTAAAAAGTATATGAATCCATCACAATGGTTCACAATTACCATGTGATAATGTAAAATATTTCATCCTAGATAGTCTTGTATGGTGTTCTGTCATATTCAAACTCATATTGCATTTGTGTGATGAACGAGTTAATGTTAAACCAACTATTTAGGGATGATTACCCCTATTGTAATCAATTACATAGATGCACCCACCCACTGGTATCTAGAGAGGGATGTTATTCTAGAATAACCACCTACTCTAAATAATAAAAATATTTATGGATACCATATGATATAGATATTCATATATAGGGTTTCCTCTAATGTCCCCTCAAACTAATCCATATTATAACTTATATAATGCTAAAAAATAACTATTCCCTATGTTGATACCAACTATGGTAAACTAGGATGGACAAACCATCATCTTACATCCTTTTCATATTGTAATCATTATATCTAAAAAATAATCCCATAATTTCATGAATGCATGGTTTTGTGTGTTTGGTGACTATCTATATGAGAGACATATTTTACAACCTTGTTTAATATTTCTCCATAGTTGAGACACACTAGAATCCCTCTTATACTTATTATATATTATATTATACATCATTTACATGGTAATAGGAATCATAAAAATATGGTTCCCTCAAGATGCTTAGTGAGTGTAAACAAAAGTGAATACAATAAAATATCTTAAAGTAACATAAAAATATAATATATGTATAATTAATGTATAAAAGAACTTTTTTTCCCAAAATACATGGATAATAAATTATGTTTTAGGAATTATAAAAACATATGATGTGAATAAAAATATTAAGGAAACATGAGTCTTTTAATAAGATCTATGTGATCTAAAAGCTATCATGAGAAATATAAGAACATGTGAAACACATTTCAATTTTGGCACAAACATTTGTTTATGGAAAATTACATTCATGAGCCACACCATTATTTCCATTATTTAAAAACTAAATTGGACTCATGAATTCTTATCCCATGAGATATAAACATTAAACAGTGAATTGGAGGATGATATATGACCCCACTAATCTTTATTCATATGTATGAGTGAATCATTAAATTAATAACATATTAAATCCAAAACAATCCATTTGAAGAAATTGGTTTTTATTTAATTTTCCAAATTACAGTTATTCTCATTAATAACATAAATAAGACATGTAAAAAATGGGTTTTATTCAACACATCTTAACAAACCCATGGAGAAAAAAAGTTTCTTATATGGACTCAAAGAGGAAACAATTAAAAATTACTTCACTAATCATAAAATTTTAAACATGATCAATATAAAAGTTTATCAACTGAAATTAAGTAAATTTCTATGTAAATGTCATTAAATAAATATAATAAATAATATATTATTTAAAGGATATATAAATAGGGTTAAATTTTATGTCAATAATTTCCAAAAAAAGATTTTATATATGAAATATAGGTTAACAAACTGTAATAAAATAAATAATAAATATAGTCTTCACAAAGGTAATACATTGTGTTAAAATTAATAATCATACAATGTAAATGATTTAGAAAGTTAAAAATATTGAATGACTGTTTCTAAAAATAAATATATATTACATAGGTAATTAAATAAACAAATTTAGTTTTTTATATCTTAATAATATACTTGATTAGTCATAATTTACATAAAAGGTTGTTTAATTTAATAAAAACCATGGTTTAGAGCATTAAGAAAAATTTATAATGATAAAATAAATACCAATGATCTATTATGAAACACATTAAATATAAAATTGTTATTAATAATGGGTGATAAAATTTTAATTCATAATACCATTAAACATTAGAAGTTAGAATCATATAAAATGTCAAATATGTAAGGAACATGTGTTCATATGGATGACATTAAAAATATATTCTTCTTGTAATTTTATGAAAATAACCCATATAAAAAAATTAAAATTTTAATTAAAAAATGTGGAATATGATTAATTATTAGAAACATTTCTCAATGAATTATTTTTTTATAGATTAGAAAATTTTAAAATTCATCTAATCAGTTTTGATATGAAAGAAGGGTGGTTCTTAACTGAAAAGAAGGTATGGGTATATATAAATATACAATAAATACTACAAGTAAAATATGATTCAATGGAAAATTAAATATCAAGGGAACATATAAAACACCATTATTATAAAATTTAGTTTCTGATAATATTTATGGGGAATTAAATTCTTAAGATGGATTATATATTAAAAAAGTCTTCATTTGAAAATAATATTTTCAAGGAAATCCATACATTTTGAGTAAAAATTTTATCAAAACAACTTATAAGTAGCATATATTTTGAAACAATTGATATTTAAATAATTTACATGATTTGGAAATTCAATATCTATGAATAATGATAAATACATTCTTTTTTCATGAGAAATTTATATTAATGGTATCAAATAGTATATTAAGAAAAAAATTATCAATTTTTTTTTTACAAATACCCCCTTACATTTATTACCACTTCGTAAAATATCCTCTAACCTATTTTAGAATAAAAATATTTATCTTAATATAATATATCATATCTATATTCATATGTAAAACTTTTTATAATTATCTTTTTAATAATTTCAACTTTTATATTTTGTTCATCTATTTACCCTCAATGAGTGTTTCTAGTTTTGACCATATTTACTAGTTTCAAAAGAGTGGTGTTGGTATTTGATCCTCATAAAAAATTTCATTCAAATTTAATTAATCATAATTTATGGTATAAATTATAATTATTTATTTTATACAAATTTCCTTTCATGATTGAATTTTTTATCATCTATTAAGAAGAAAAAGTGAACACTGAATTTTTTTTATGTTTTTAACTATGAAGGGAGTTTTCTTAATTAATGAGTTAAATATTGATTTATATTTTTCAGAAACCGATATATATATATATATATATATATTAAAATGAATTATGTTTTCAAAATAATTAATGTTATAATTTAAGAGCATTTTTGAATCATGTGGTAACACAATAAAATATATGTGCACAACATGAATATTGATTAATATTAGATAACATAGTTGCATTATAATTACCATAATAGAAAATTGATTTCATTTAGTTATTATATGTGAAATATATTTCAATTATAATGGATTTATATTAATAAATAATGAATATGAAAATATTACATAATTTTAATTAAAGATTTACCTCTGAGTACACTTGTTTTAAATATTTGAATTAACGATAAAAGTTTTCTGGTCATTTAGTTAATAGGAACTAAAATTATAACCTAAACATAATGATATCAGAAAAATATATTTTATCCAATTAACCCATTCCCGTGAAAAAACATTAATGTTGATGATTAAAATAAAAAAGGAAATTAATTGTCCCATAGAGGTATGAGTCCACAAGTATTCCTGGTAGAAAATTTTAATTTCCATTAAACATGAGAAATGAATAAAATGTTATATCTCTTAAAAAGTATAATATTTTTTTATAAATATTATATTGATTTATTATATTCGATATTTGGCGCATCTGTGTAACTTGGTTATGGAAAAAGAAAAATTACTTTTTATGGGTGATAGTCTGCTCGAAGAAAAATATTGTTGTCTCTTGTCGTAGGGAAAATGGATTTGTGATTACATCATTTCCATAATTTTTATAACATCATAATATAAAAATAATTATTATGTTTCTAATTTTATAGGATTAATGAAATATTCCTAATTAACATGAAAAAAAGAGAAAAATAAATGAATAAACAATTGTTATAAATCTATAGATTATGATATCCTATGAAAAGGAAGTTAAACCATTGATGGGTGGCCTTTAGGAAAAAAAGTAACTTATAAAGGATTCTAATAGTATTAATTTTATTTTTAAACTTATTTGGACTAAAAATATTAGGATTTTTTAATGATTGGAAGTGAGGAGAGGGGAGCCCCATTTATAAGTGACAAATTTCACATTATAATAAAAACCCAAATCATTTAAATAATTGAAACTAATTCTATAATGAAATAAATCAAATGATAAATAATAATTAAAATAATATATTAGGTCAATACAATCAGAAACAATCAATTAAAACGTTTTTTATCTTATTTATCCTTCTATCTCTTAGGTTTCACATGTATACCATTTTGGATTCACCATGATAACTCATTTTTTAAGTCAGTAATTTATCATTTATTCAAAAATATAAAATGGTCCTTCTAAATAATTTTACCTAATGAATAAAAACATAAAATAAATTTATATTATTAAATTTTTAATGAGAAAAAATGTAATTTAAAAAACAATAAATAAACAATGAATTAAAAAGTTAAATAGAACATATATTATAAAACATCAAATATGTGTTTATAAATTATATAAAGAAAATTATAATCTAACTTATCAAATACATATTTTGTGATTTAAAATTATTTCACAAATTTAAAATTTTTACTAATATAGAAATAATTTGAAAAACATCATGGAATTTGAAAAAAGCTATATCATACACTATTATACTAAACACTGTCCATTTTAAAAAATATTAAAAAAATTGATTTATATTTAAATGGAAAATAAAAAAATTATAATAAAAAAATTTTTAATCCAAAATTATTAAATATAACTTTCAAATTAAAATAAAATATATATAATGAAAAAAAATTCACTGATAAATAATGTTTTAAAACATTATTTGTTCATTATATTATTTCTTACAAATCTATAATTTAAAATATATTAATACATTCACTCATATATAATATTTAAAAGGATTCAAATTTAATCTATCAGGACATAATACATAACATGTAAGGAAATGGTTTTTTTGAAATATTAAATTTTATTTAATAAATTTTAAAAATTATAGTAAAAATTGTATTTATTTTTTCTAAAATTAATTTCCTCAACAAAAATAAAAATATTTTATTTAATTAAATTTTATATAAACATTGTAACATATTTTAATATTAATATTGTTAATATTTCTAGATGATGTATGAATATATATATATATATATTTATTCTTATAGTATTATATTCTTTCTCAGTGTGGGTTATATTATTAAAAATTTACTACATAAAATTACAATAATTCCTTATATATATTGGATATATTTCAAAATACTGTAATTCAAAAAATATATTTTTAGTTAAGAAATTTGTAATGACTGTATTTATATCATCCATATTTCATTATTATATATTGGATTTTTAAACCATTATTCATTCATCTCCAACCTCTCAAGGCATGGTTTATATTTCATATTATATATTTCTCTTAATTCTTTCTCAATCCATGGTAAAAATCTATATTTTATGATTTTTTTTATGTTAGTGATCCTCATGGCTAAAAATTATGAATTATTTTACTAGTCATGAATATTTCATGTAACACCTCAAGAAATTACAATTCATTTCATTTTAAATAAATTAAATATTGTTGATATATTTTCAAACATGCATCACTGAGTAAAAAATACAATACTCTATTAAAAGATTATTTAAAACGAACATTAAAACACATTCATTAATTTGGATGATATGAATTGGAATAACTAAATTATTAAAGCTAATTTTATATAATAATTAGATATAAAATAAGAATCATTTGAATGTAAATGAAATGATTTCTGAAAATCTATTTTTTAAAAGGGTTCATTACTTCATGAATTCTGGGGATAAATTTTTTTTGACACTTGTAGAGAAATTTATGTTATAAAAAGAAATGAATTTTTAAAATCATAATATCAAAATTTACATAGAGTGAATTATTAAAATTTAGTTTTAAATGAGATTTTACAACTTATATGAATTTAATATTTAAAAATTGGTTCTATATTTAGAATTATCAAACTTAATGACATCTAATATGGTTTGATTAATTTTTTCATCATTATGAATTGTAATATTAGTAATAATTAATTATCATTATTTAGGTAAAAACATATTTCACAGGGGTTACATTGAAGAGATTATGATTAAAAAGACCTACGAACATGTCCAACTACAATTTTATGTCCACATTCAGACCATATCTCCTCTATTAGTTGATGATGACAAATTTTTTTAGATATTTTGGTCAGAATAAAATTAGGGTCAAATTGATTATTATCCAGAATTACATGTGGATCCTCTCACATGGGTATTAAAAGACACCACTATGCTCTACTATTCATATTTTCAATGTCATTTTCATCATCCAAGAACTACCCAAATTATATCATAACTCCCATACCAACATTGTAGTTCCCATTTTTAGATCATATTGTCATCTTAGAAATGATTTTTTTGAAAACATAAATAAGTTGTCTGATAAAGAGATAATGTTCTCAAACATCCATTTTATTTTGTTTCTTCTTCCACATCCTTAAAATATTTTTAAACAATTCTAACATATGTACCTAATTATATTCAATATACTGGTATTTTAATTTTTTTTATTTTTAAGAACTATATCTATCTCTTATTGCATAAAATGGAAAATGAATTCGATGATCGTGTCTACAGGGGAGAACCACATCGTGAAAGGATGCAATTTTTTTCCTTCACCACCTTACAAGGAAGGATATAATAATATAATTGACACATTTATGTGAAATTTATTATATAATTATACATATTTAATCATAATATCACATATACCATCTTTCATTTCATTCCATTTAAAATATGATATTGTTGTTCTTTTGTATGGCAGACTACCACATCCTCAAGCGATGCAATTATTTTTTTCACATATTCTTTACATAGAATGTAATAAAGAGAAATTCAATGAATATATGTTAAATATATGTCCAGATATAAATTACAATAAATAAAATAACATAAAATTAAATATCTTTACACCAATTACAGAAATGATACCATTTCTTGTGAATACGTACAGGTTACCGTCTCCACGAATCAATGTGATCTATTCTCCATGACCAATTTTTAATAATGGGTATAATAATGAATCTACAAAGTAAATATGATATTTATAAAAATCATATCAATCTGTAGCTATTGTATTTATAACATATGTACTTGAACTAGAACCTTCATGATAAAACATGAATATGGAAATATGAAAATTAAAACACAAAGCAATTTAAATAATGAAATATTATTAAAAACATGTTGTAAAATGTTATAATATGATCATAAATTATAAGGACCTATCATTAATCAAATAATAATATTTATTTTTGTTTAATAATTAATGGTCTCCCTAATTGATTATCTTTTAAGGAAGAGTATAAAATAATTTGGCCTCAACTTATACATAAGTAAACAACATAATACAATGTGGAAAATTCCAATTAATATCATTTATTACCATCATATAAAATTTTAATAAAAAATCATGAATTCTATTAATTGGAAATATATTAATTTCAACTTGAATTCTTAATTTCCATTAACCATCTTCAAACCCTATGAAAAGCATTTTAAAACATAGGATGATCATAAAATGTTACAAAAGGGACATAAAAATTGATAAAACCATTAGTCTACTAAAAAACATGATAATGTAATTTTTACCTTTATCTTCTTGTTTATATAATTGTATGAAATAAAAAATTTCCCATTAAAAATAATGTCCCAATTTTTCAAATTAAACCTATAAATACAGTAGCATGAAATTAAAAAACTTTTTTGGAAACATAGAGAATCATATTCATGATACCATTTTAATTAGAATGTCCTTATATTTGACATCCAATATACTCATTAAAAAATAAATTAGAGATCTATAATGGGGACGACTCCTCATATATGACATTTCATGCTCACTCGTGATCTATATTGGGGTTCAACTAATCATATATGATTTATTTGGATCAACTATTTTCCTAAAATATAATGGGGATAATGCCTTCATAAATTATATAGTAGGACCACACAATTTATGAACCAAAATGGTTCTCAATACACATGAGCCTCACCCAAGTTGGTGAGGACTATTCTGGTGCAACCATGAGATCAGGGTTCGAATCAGAGTTGAGGCCTAATTCTAGTAATGTAGCATCATTGTAGTAGACACTATAGAAGTTAATATAGAAGGCACTGTTCAATATTATAGAAGCAGTAAATATTCACATTCAGGCTACCGTTATGGGCTAGGAGTCCATAAGGCCTTCATTCCACCCAATTCCTCTAGGACAATTAAGGATTTTGGCCCACCTGAAGGCCTTTGGTCCACCTCATTCATACCATGAAGTGCATCTGAAACCAGAAATACTAAAGGAACTAGCATCAGATGTGGTTTCATATTAGTTGGCTTCACCAGAACATAGCTATCCAGATTTAAGAGAATGTGAGGGTATGAAATTTCCCTTAGATAATTTCCATTTACACCTATACACATGTATTGATATTTGAACAAATAATGTGAAGGTTTGAAGCTAACTTCATGATCTAGATGGTGGGAAGAGGAATTTCCTAGTAGTTATGTATGGGATAAATTCTTCTAAGACCTTTGATTCATGTAATTCAATAAGACTACGATAATTTTATGGGATCCCCGTCATCCCTTGAAATGGGTATTATAAAAAAAGAAGGCTTTCACACCATTTAGAGGTTAAATGGGGTTTTACCCATCTAATAAGCTATATTGGGCTCCCCCGTGAGCTATAATTGGTCTAAACCATTTGTATATGCAAAATTGGGCTCAAACATTGTTCATATAATTATTAAGTACCATTTCATGATTAAATTATAGCATCCCGCCTTTTTATAACATAAACATTCATTACATTACACAAAACTGAGGATCTTTAAGGTTTAGTGTCTTGGAAACCAGGAACATAATACATGAAAACAATATAAAACATTCTTATTAAACACTTTAAAGGATTCTCCTTAAGTTCATCCTAGATTAATTACTGCATCTCATTACCTGGGGACATACATCAAAAGAAAGGGTGAGCATAAGGCCCAGTAAGGGAAACAAGAGAAACATTTAACATGTGAACTTGAGATACATCAACTATGTCATGAAAAAGTACTTTAAGTCGTTAGAAAGAAATCATGTGGTGTATCATAATAAAAATAAAATTTTTCATAACATTAATATGTGGCTAAATCATTTAACATAGAAAATGATGAACATTTTACCATGGTCCATCCCCAAGGTGTCATTTGAGAATTACCAAGGTTATTCAATGAGATATCGTGAAAATTGTAATCTCTAGTGGTTACATCATTACCCAATGCATTGGAGCGCTATCAGGGCGCACCCTTAAATTTTCCTTTATTATCATGTTATCCACATATATCATAATCAAACATTTCATAAATAACCCATATATCATAAAATAAATGGGTTTCATTTCATAATCATAACGTTAAAAAAACTGTTTTGAATACATGATCTTTACGTCACTTTAAACCCACATAAGGGGAGAGCGGGTCTCATGTATGTAAATACCATAATTTAAAATAGAAAATTATGATATATATGTGAATACCCCTTTAGAAATAAGAGCTTTGAGTATTCACTTAATAACATAAAATAATTTTGAGAAAAGAGAGAGTCATTTTGAGACGAAAATTTAGCAGGATAACTGCTATGTTTCGGGGTTTTAGAAAACATTGAAAAGAGAGGGGACATGGGTAAAACATTAATAAGTGACCCATAAAATAGTAGAGGGACAGAATATGAAGGATATATGAACATGGTAATGAAATTTGAAATATGTACCATATGAAATGAAGAACATGAAAGGGAGAAAAAAATAAGATTTCTCTTATGAAAATTCAGCAGCCTAACGACGTCACATAAACTTCAAAAAAATGAATTGACAAGATCAAATAGGGTATCTCATCATATGAACATAAAAGATAAGTATGGTATATATAGAGATCATACCCCGAAATAATAAAAAGGAACTTGAAATACTTGACATGAATGTAGAACTTTGAAAAATGAGAAGGGTGAACGAATCCCTTAAAAATTTGGCAGCCTAACGGCGCCACTTAAAACATCAAAATACTAAATTGAAGAGATCAAATAGGTTATCTCATCATATGAACATAATATTTCATTATGATATATATAGATATCATACCCGAAAATAATAAAAAGGAACTTGAAAGACTTGACATGAAATTAGAACTTCAAAACGAGAAGGGTGAAAGAACCACTTAAAAATTCGGCAGCCTAACGGCGCTACTTAAAACATCAAAATACAGAATTAAAGATATAAAATGGGGTCTCTCATCATATGATCATAAAATCTCAGTATGATAGATATATAGATCATACCCCCACATAATAAAAAGGAACTTTAAAGACTTGACAAGAAAATAGAACTTGAAAATGATAAGGGTGAAAGAATCTGTTACAAAAATTTCGGCAGCCTAACGGCGCCACTTAAACATTCATAAAATGAAATGATGAGAGTAATTGGGGGTTTCTCATCATATTAACATAAAAAATACAGTATAATGAATATAAAAGAACATCCTACAACATATGAACATGGAGCATAAAAGAAATGACATAAAATAGATCACCTAAAAAGAAAGAGAGGGGGTCGAATCCCTTACCTTAAAACGTAACTCTTAAAACTCAAAGGATTGGACCTTGAGGGCTTGGGGAACCTTGGGAGGACTCCTTGGGAGGTAAGGAGACCAGAACTTCGTTGAGAATGGTTTTTCAGTCTAATGGATGAGAGGAGGGCTTGGTATTTATAGGGAAAGTGAGGGGACAAGGCATTAATGGCCAAGGGACATCTCAATGGTGGTTTTGGCAAAACCATGGGTTTCCCCATGGTATTTTCCCATGGTATTGGCCGCATGGGTCCCCCTATACAATAATTCATCACCATTTGTCATCCAACACTTAAAATATCTCATGACATCATCATGACACAGTTATGATGTCATTAAACATACTGAAACCCTAAAACTGTATTTTTACTGTTCACTGAAAATTAAACTTTCTCCGAAAAATCCCAAAATTTCACCTTAACCAAATATCAATGCACTGATTTCAAAAATGAACTCCATTTTATAAAAATAATTTTCTAAATATTTTTAAATTATTTTTTAAATAAATACACTATTCACCGAAAATTTATTTTTTTACAAAAATACACAAAAATTACCTTAATATAATAACAATGCTCTGAGTTCAAAAATAAAATCCATTTTATAAAAATAATTTTCTAAATATTTTTAATTTAATTTTTAATTAAAAAACACTATTCACCCGAAAAAACTAATATTTGAATAATAATTTATGAAACCGTTATTTAACCATTTTGTTGAATCAAATTACTTAATCAAGGTGCCTAGATTATATTAATACTTTCTTTAAGTGAGATTACTAATCCATTTGGTCACATTACTAATCCTAAGCATAAAATCACTATTCATAATTTATTATTCATCAAAAATCAAGTTGATCTTATTAGACTCTAAATTTCGTACTGAACATAATTGTTGAAGAGTATTTTTGAAAATCATTACACATTTTTAATTATTTAAGGTTTACAAAAACATTTTTAAAATATCAATTTTCTAAAATTCATCAAAAATATGCATACTATATATATCTGGTCATTTGAAAAGTCATAAACATCATCATAAGATGAAATCCCAGTTTTTATTTAAAATAAAGGTTTACACAAGGCAGTTACGGTCTCCTTACATAGCCCCTTATCACACCAGCAAATGACCTAAGTGTAAGGTGTGCAAAAGTGGGAGAACCCGAGGGAGGCTCGGCTAACATCACACGAGTAGTAATTTCTATCAGTTTGAACTTCTCGCGAAGGCGATTCCGTTCTAGCTTCACACGATGAAGTTCAGCTTGGTTTTGGTCCAGAGAAAAGCCCAGTGGTGCTACCTCCTTCCCAAGTTCTGTTAGATGGGTTTTGATTGGTCCATGACTACTGGGTGAGGCCATCGAATCTTATTTCTATAATAATTATCCAAGATTACTTGTATTTAGAGACAATAATCGAAACGTTTAGTTTACAGTGGTCATATTGACCAATGGTCATATAACAGTCAAAACTCAATGGTCTCATTTTAATTATACTCATGTTTATCAAATGAAACATTTTTGTTGGGTATAAAAATAAAATAAAATAACACACAAAATTTGGAAACAAGATTTATTCAACATTTTGGGTCGTTACAATCTTCCCCCCTTAAGAAATTGCGTCCTCACAATTTTTAAAATTGGGTTTTGAAATTTCTTTGAATGTCCCACATCGGAAAAATAGTCAGTAAAACTATTACTTTAAAATAAAGAAAGGGAAGTACAAAGGTCAACCGAGTTAACCCAGACTAGAATTCCATGTAGGAAAAAATGGACATTGAGGAGAAAACAAAGGGTCAAGTTCTAAGGGAGAGTGATAGAAAACATGATTAGGAGAAATTGAACCATAAGAAAATCCCAAACTTATGATTTGTGTAAACGGTCTTTGATTACCTAGTAGGAAACTTAAACCAAGAATGTTTTTTTATGTTCCTTTTCATAATTTTGAGGAATTCATTTACTACATAGAACCGAAACATAAGAAAATATACCTACCTTGAAGTAGAGTTTCATCCTTTAATAAGTCTCTACCAAAAATAATCTTTTCTCCAAGTGATGAGAATTCAAAAACACTTGGTCTCATCAAAATCACAAGAATCATCTTCTAGAGAATCACATAATCCACCAATGATTAACTATCTATTTCTTCTATTATCCCAAAAATAGAAAGGGTAAGATAATACAACTCTTCAAAAAGAAATAATCCCATAGGAAGGGAAAATTATTTAAATCTTCAAAATTCCACGGTACTACCCAAAGTTCATCATAGACCATTTCATAAATAACTATCCTTTAAATTCCTCAAAATAAACCAAACTAAGATTGAAACCCAAGTACAAGAAGGATTTGAAAACATAGTCTTCCAAAATAAATTTCATCATTCACCTCCAAACAACATAAACCACTCCTAACATCTTATAAAAAAGTAACTAAACTAAAAATATTTTCCCCAAGATAGGTTAATCATTTCCATAAGTAACCTATATTACCATAAGTTCACCTTAAATTCATCGATTCTTAAAAATAAAATTCAAACTTACTCCTTAATGAAAATACCATAGTAATCTATTTACCTCAATCATATAGGGTCCCCAAAATAGTGAATGTCTTCAAAAATAAAAATCATCTTTTAATCCCCTAATCATATCTATAATATTAATATGGAAATCGTTGCATTTTCTTTCAGATTGGTTGTTGGGACATGTTCTTCCATTTCCCACTATTAACTAAGAAGAGAAAGTATAATTAGGGGCTTAAATACTTATCCAATAATCATGAAAAGGAACTTAAAACATATAAAGATAACTTATAGAAGAAAAGTATACCCTAACTTGTGATCCCCTAGGTTCCCATCTGGGTTATCCATGATCATATATTCCTATGTGAATCTTTATTTTATTTTATCTTTGTTCCTTTAACAATGGTTCATACTAAGCTTATGAATTTACCAAAGCATATCCCCTGGGAGTGTCGTAACCAAAGTGCAGCAAGGACCGTTGTCATGTACCAGTTCTCGTTCTACTCTAGCTCAAAGTGGTGTTTTCGGGTTTTAACCCTATGTTCAACTATTCTAGAGCCACCTCTACCTCTTCGTATTCAGACAGGGATGTATTTTCTTGGAAATCCGTTACTCAATACTCACCAAAATACCAGGAAGATTTCCTATATTTAAAATTTTCTATAGGGTTCTTCCTAAAGTTTTCATATCCTAATTTACACAAATAACTAAACCATCCTTTGATACCAACTATAGCATCCCACTTTTTATAACATAAACTTTCATTACATTACACAAAATTGAGTATTTTTAAGGTTTAGTGTCTTGGAAACCAGGAACATAATACACGAAAACAACATAAAACATTATTCTTAAACACATGAAAGGATTATCCTTATGTTCATCCTAGGTTAATTACTGCATCTCATAACCTGGGGACATACATCAAAAGAAAGGGTGACCATAAGGCCCAGTAAGGGAAACAAGAGAAACATTTAACATGTGAACTTTAGATACATCAACTATGTCATGAAAAAGTACTTTTTAAGGCGTTAGAAATAAATCATGTGGCGTATCATAATAAAAATAACATTTTTCATAACGTTATGATGTGGATACATCATTTAACATAGACAATCATTAACATATCACCAAGGTCCATCCCCAAGGTTTCATTTGAAAATTTCCAAGGTTATTCACCGAGATATCGTGAAAATTGTAATCTCTAGTGGTTACATCATTACCCAATACATTGGAGCGCTATCAGGGCGCACCCTTAAATTTACCTTTATTATCATGTTATCCACATATATCATCATAAAAAATTTCATAAATAAACCATATAGCATAAAATAAATGGGTTTCATTTCATAATCATAACGTTAAAAAAACTACTTTGAAGACATGATCATTACGCCACTTTAAACCCACGGAAGGGGAGAGCGGGTCTCATGTATGTAAATAACAGAATTTAAACTAGAACATCTTGATATATATGTGAATAACCCTTTAGAAATAAGAGCTTTGTGTATTCACTTAATACCATAAAATAATTTTGAGAAATGATAGAGGCATTTTGAGAAGAAAATTCTGGTGGATAACGACTACATTTCGGGGTTTTAGAAAACATTGAAAAGAGAGGGGACATGGGTCAAACATTAATAAATGACCCATAAAACAGTATAGAGACAGAATATTAAGGATATATGAACATTTTAATGAAATTTGAAAGATGTACCATACGAAATGAAGAACATGAAAGGGAGACAAAAATAAGATTTCTCTTATGAAAATTCAGCAGCCTAACGGCGTCACTTAAACTTCAAAAAATGAATTGACGAGATCAAATAGAGTCTCTCATCATATGAACATAAATGATCAGTATTATAGATATAGAGATAATACCCCAACATAATAAAATGTAACTTGAAATACTTGACATGAATGTAGAACTTTGAAAAATGAGAAGGGTGAACGAATCCCTTTAAAATTTGGCAGCCTAACGGCGCCACTTAAAACATCAAAATATTGAATTAAAGAGATCAAATAGGGTCTCTCATCATATGAACATAAGACTTAAGTATTATAAATATATATATCAAACCCCAACACAATAAAAAGTATCTTGAAATACTTGACATGAAAGTAGAACTTTAAAATGAGAAGGTTGAAAGAACCACTTAAAAATTTGGCAGCCTAACGGCGACACTTAAAACGTCAAAATACTGAATTGAATAGATAAAATGGGGTATCTCATCATATGATCATAAAAGATAAGTATGATAGATATTGAGATCATAACCCAACATAATAAAAATTGAAGTGCATTGTGTTGCATTTGTTGTCCAAGACTAGGACTGAGACTGAGCCAGACTGAAGTTAAAGAGATTGGTTGTCTGAGTTTTCAGTACATTGAGAAGACCCTGATCATCACAAGTGATCAGAGGTACAGAGCAAGGCCAGCAGTCTTTATCCCAGACTCCTGAAGATACTTGAAGAGCTGAACAAGAAGAAGAGCTACTCGTGTGACTCGAGCAGCCAGGAGAAGACCCTATGGGACTCAGGGAGAAGAAGTCTTCAGTGGGATTCTGGAGCAGGCCAGTGGGACTCTGGTAACACTGTGGGATGCAGTATAAAGACCCTCCTGTGGGACTCAGGAGAGATACGGTGGGAAGCTGTATCGACCATTGTAATACTAACAGATTATAATGGGAGAATCCATGCTTGGAGAGCATGGCAAGGATGTAGGCCTTTGGTGCCGAACCTTGTAAATCCTTGTGTCCAGTGCCTTTACATTTCCTGCATCATTCGTGGAAAGGTTAGAGATACAAGAAGAGTGGATCGAGGCCTTAACAAGCCATAGAGGTTTAATTGATTAAGAATCAATTAGTAAAAAGTTTTAAAGGATCACTGATTCACCCCCTCCCCCTCTCAGTGATTCACACTGATCTGGGCACTTCAATTGGTATCAGAGGGAGGCTCCCTCTAAAAGATCCAAGGGAGTCTTTATGGAGTGAAGATTTGAGGAAATGAGTGACCAGCCTCAAATGGAGATATCTGCCAAGACTCAGAAAAATAGAAAGAAGAAACAGGCAAAGAAGATGAGGAAGAAGGTTGCTGCAATCAGAGAAACTCCTTCTATGGAAAGAAATGTGAAAGTCACCTCAGATGACAATTCCTTTTATCATTCTTCTGATGAACCCTGCTCTAGCTGTGATGATGATGGAAGAAACAATGATCTTCTAAATGCAATCAAATATCTTCAGAAGAGAGTCCCCAAGGAAGTGGCAATGTGTATAGTTACAGGCCTCCTTGATCTTCAAGAAGAAAAATTACAGCTAGAAGATGAAGCCAATTCTCTGGAAGTCCAATTGGCTAAAAGGGTTGGCATAACCAACACTCTCAGAAGGCTGGTGAATGCCAAAGATGAAACAGTTTCCCTTTGCAATGAAAGATATGAAGACACTGCTGAAGAATTGCAAAGAAGCCTTTCTGAGAAAGACATCTTTATGATAATGATCAAAGATGTTGTCCATGCACTGGAAAAGAGGCACAAAGTGTCAATGGTTGTCAGGGATGCTCAACTAGAAGACAAAGTCAAAAGGGTGAAGGAGCTTGACAACTCATTGCTTGAAATGAAGCAGATGCATGAAGACCAGATAAAACAGCTGGAAGAGAAATGGGAAGGAAGGCTAAGAACAGTTGAGGATGAGAAGAACTCCCTCAACATGAAGTGTTTAGAATTAGAGGTGATATTGAAAAATCAGCAATCACCCAAAGCCAAAGCCTCCCAGTCAACTGAAAGGAGAAATGTTTCTACTCATGTATGCTTTGAGAAGGATGATTCTAAGAGAAGGACATCCTCTAGTAAAAGTGCAACATCTTCTAAGAAGAAGGTACCATCCATACCATCTTGTACTGATGCTTCTAATAGTGTTTCTACTAAAAGTGCAGGATGGAAGAATAATTCCAAACAAATATGGATGAAGACAGTAAAGAAGCAGAGCTCTCCTGAAACAGCACAACAGGTCAAGAAAAGTACCCTAAAATCAGAAGGACTGAAGAGGTCAAGATTTGTGGGTCAATGTTGGTGTTGTAATAAGTATGGGCACTGTGCAAAGGATTGTTGGTACAATCCACTGAATGTCAAAGAACAAAGGAAGCCCATGCCTAGGGGGAGCAAGCCAGAAGGAAGGAAGCAACATCCACAGGTCCAGAGACATCTGTTCACTGAAAATAGATTTGGATTACTTGACAACATCTGGGATGATTGCAAAAGTGGTCAACAAAAAGATACATGTCAATCTCCAACTGTATCCAGAGCTCAAAAGAAGAAAAGATCACAGAACATGGCTCAAAAAGATTCCTTGGGAAGCAAGAAGAAGAAAGTGGAAAATGCTCCCAAGAAGTGTTTGAGAAATGAAGAGAAGTCCTTGGAGTCTGAGTCCAAGAAGCGTGATGCATCCAGAAGGACCACCAAGAAATGCTTCTACTGTGGAAAGAAAGGACACATCATGGACCTTTGTAAAGAAGCCATGAAACTAAATAGAAGCCAACTGCACTCAAACAGACAATCAATACAGAAGAAGCCGAAGGGATTGATTGAAAACAAGTTGCCTAAGAGAGGTAGCTTGACAGCATCAAAAGAACCATGTGGAACTTCCAGAACTGAGGCCACACTTCCAAATGACTTGTTAGTCATATGGCCAAATCAGTTGCAACTTGCCAAAGATCTACAAAGAGCTGAAGATGAAGTTCTGGCAATTGCTAAGGCAAAAGGGAAGAAGAAGATATCACATGAAGATGTTTTGAGAACCACACCAGCACAATCATCAATGAAGATCAAATGTGCAAGTGTGAAGACTGGTGAAAATGGGACATCTCGGTTGAGAGAATCTTCTCAACCTTGTTGTTCACATTGATGAACCAAGGAGGTTCCATATTATTCCCTTATACATTGGTATTTACATGTGCTAACAATGCAGGGAATTGAAGATGATGATCATTCTCAACTGGAGGATGGTTTGGACAGAATGGAGTGCACCCCTTGAGGGGGAGCCAATCTGGAGAAGATGGGATTCTGATATTTAATTCCATCTTGAGAAAAGTGAAGGTATTCCAATCATACTTTCATCCCTTGTTTCTTAATTGAGGCTATCTTGTCAATTAAGGGGGAGTATGGATTGAAGACAAATGGATGAAAGGGGGAGCTTTATCATTGCACTGAACTTTCTAATGAGTTTTGTGAAGTGTGTGCAGGATTTAGAAATTCATTGAATATCTGAAAAATTTCAATCCCCTTGAAGCATGATCTCACATGTTATAGTGAATGTGGACAGCATTGAGTTCCTTGGTCACATCACTCTTGTTTTCTACACCGGGTTAGCCCAAGTAGACTTAGAGCTGATTTACTAAAGGTTCATTGCTCAAGTGAACATGTGACATCATCCCTCTCTTAGTGCTTTTCAAAAAGATGTTATTCGAAGGGACGAAGAGATATTTGTGAAAGAATACCACACCACACCTTTGCATTTGATTGCCAATAAGGGGGAGAAAATATTGGCACACATATTGACCCATTCATATGTGCTGAAGTGGTGTATTGACAACAAATACAAAGGGGGAGATTGAAGTGCATTGTGTTGCATTTGTTGTCAATGAGGCATGAAGTTGTCTTAGAATGAATGGATGTCAAGAATTGTCAAGATGTGAATGCCAAAGGTTGTGATGGTGTTGGTGAGGAAAGGAGAATGGCCATGATACTAAGAGGCATGTCACTTAGGAGATTCACTAAGTGGCATAGGAGATGTGGTTGAAACATTCTCTATGGAAATCTGACGATTGTTGAGCTGCTCTATAAGTTCATAGAACTTGTATCCTGATGATACAAAGTCACAACATGATTAGAAGACCATGCATTGTAGTGACAATGCATGAGGAGTTGAAAGGAGTTCCATCCACAACTACTAAGCGGATGATGTGCATTAATGAAGTCCATGCACTATCACTTAGTGCATGTGAATTTGAAGTTGATCCAATTGATCTCTGATTAGATCAATGAATCACATTGAAGAATTTAAGTGATTCAGGAGCTCAGTTGAAGATGAAGACCCTTCGAGAATTCCCATTCCTAAGTGATAAATAAATGTTGAAGATAATGGAGGAATTTCAAATGAAGAAGAAGAGAGGAAGAAGGAGAAATGATAAAGATAGGCATGTGGCATTTGGCAATTGGCATTTTATATGGAGGACTTTGTTTTTACAAAGTCTTAGTCAAGACTTAGCCAAAAAAAATTGGCCTGCCCGTGAGCACCTTGTGGGTTCAACCCCAAGGCTCATGTGGGCCTAAGGCGCCACGCCCAAGGGGGAACCCGTGGGGCGAGCTCAGGGCGGCAGGGGCGCACCCGCAGACACCACAGAGGCGCTGGGGCACGCCCGGAGGAGCGCAGGGGGCCGTGTATAAGCCCCCGAGGGCATGCGGTGGTGAAGCCCGCGCACCCAGGATGCATATTGGGCGCTAGGAGCGCGCCCGCAGGGAGCAGAGAGTGGGCGCAGAGCGCGCCCGCAGGGAGAACACGGTGCGGGGCGGCACCGTGGAGGGAGAAGTTCAACTGGCGTGTTGAGGCAGCGCCAGGGTTATAAGCCGCGGATAAACCGGGCTGCGTTTCGATGTGGGACGCGCAAAAAATCCCGGGAGAAAATATCCGCCGTCCGTCTCATCGCGCGCTTGATCTGCGCCGCACATCTAATCTGCCGCGCGCCGCGATCGATCCAGCCGTCCGATGTCTTTCGATCACCTGATCCGACGGCTGCCACATCGTCTCCTCCCTCGAGCTCGACCGAAGCCTCCCGCGTACCTCCTTCGAACCAGAGGCTTCCCGAAGATGGATTTCGAGTTCCCGGCCACCTCTGAAGGAAGTAAAGCGTCCATTGAGATCGTCTGGCCACACTGAATACATCCATGCCTTAAAATTGCCTTGCATGCAAGAAATGAGGAATTTCGGTCGAGGCCGAGGCAAGCAAAGCTGCCGAAGGCCGTGGGGTGTTTATGCGTGCATATTATGGATCAGAACGAAGGCCGTGCATGCGTTCTAAGTCGCATGCACGTGAAAGAGCGAAAAATATGGAGAGAACCCGCGTGAAATAAAAAGAAAAACAAGATTCACAGAATCTTGAAAACCCGAAAAACTCGGGGATTTGAGTTGTATCTTTACGCGGATGAACCGCCTCTGCCTCGCCTATAAAAGAAGAGCCCAAGGCTCCAAAGAGGCTTGCTGATGCGCTGAATTTTTGATGTCTCGTGAGCGCATCTCTCTGCCTCGCGAAGGTTTGAAGCCCCGCGCAAAGAAGTTGCGCGGTTGTGTTCCTTTTGCGCACTCCTTGCGCGAAAGAAGAAAGGAGGAGGAGGAGATCCCATGCGCGCTAATCCTTGCACGGCAGGAAGAACCGGGGTTGCAGCAAGCTTTGCGCACCCTTGGTTGGAGCCCGCCGTTTGCACTTGCGCACCCTTGTGCCTTGTGACTTGCGCGACCCGCGGCCAGTGCACACTTGCACGCCCTTGTGGCAGTGGCACTTGCGCACCCGAGCCTCCATGCACTCACGTGCTTGAGGACTTGCGCGATAGTGGGAAAGAAGAGGCAGTAGGGTGTGTGCAAGAAGAGAAGGAAGGCCGAGCCCTTGTGCTTGTGTACCAAGAAGACAAGAAGGCCCTACGGGCAGTAGCTTGTGCAAAGAGGGAGAACCCAAGGCTTAGTGCCTTGTGTGCAAGGTGAACAAGGGAGGCCGTAGCCTTTGGGGTGTGCAAAAAGAGGAGGAGGCCCTAAACATTGGTGTGTGAAAAGTGAACATGAGTTGGCCGTAGCCTTGTGTGGGTGAAGTGAAGACCACACCTTAGTGTGTGTGTGCAAAATTGAAGAACCACCTATGGGTTAAGTGTGTGCAAGAACAAGTGAAGACCACACTTTGTGTGTGTGCCAAAGAAGGCCGAGGCCTTGCCTCGTGTGTGTACCAAGTGGAGAAGAAGAACCCGAGGCCTTTGAGCCTTGTGTTCAAAAAGAACAAGAGGAGGCCGCAGCCCTTGGAGGTTGAGCACACTTGAAGTTTAAAAGAGAAAAACAAAGTGTGTGTGCAAAGTGGAAGAGTACAAGAAGTGTGAAGGCCAAGTTTAAAGTGTGTGCAAAGTGAAACAAGTGTGTGCAAAAAGACAACAAGGCCGAACCTTAGTGTGTGTGCAAAACAAAGTGTGTACACACTAAGAAGAAGAGAAGACATCCACACTAGTGTATAACACACATTTATGTGTGTAATCAAAAGAGAATAAAGTGTATGATGTTCAAGGAGTTGGTGTGTGCTTAAAGTGTTACACCCTTTGTGGGTCTACTGCACCAAGAAGAGGAAAGGGAAAGTGCATGCATGCATGCATGCACGTGCACACGTGAACAGAGCCAAATCAGTGGTGTGCATTTGAGTTGTCCAAGACCAGGACTGAGACTGAGCCAGACTGAAGTTAAAGAGATTGGTTGTCTGAGTTTTCAGTAGATTGAGAAGACCCTGATCATCACAAGTGATCAGAGGTACAGAGCAAGGCCAGCAGTCTTTATCCCAGACTGCCGAAGATACTTGAAGAGCTGAACAAGAAGAAGAGCTACTCGTGTGACTCGAGCAGCCAGGAGAAGACCCTGTGGGACTCAGGGAGAAGAAGTCTTCAGTGGGATTCTGGAGCAGGCCAGTGGGACTCTGGTAACACTGTGGGACGCAGTATAAAGACCCTCCTGTGGGACTCAGGAGAGATACGGTGGGAAGCTGTATCGACCATTATAATACTAACAGATTATAATGGGAGAATCCATGCTTGGAGAGCATGGCAAGGATGTAGGCCTTTGGTGCCGAACCTTGTAAATCCTTGTGTCCAGTGCCTTTACATTTCCTGCATCATTCGTGGAAAGGTGAGAGATACAAGAAGAGTGGATCGAGGCCTTAACAAGCCATAGAGGTTTAATTGATTAAGAATCAATTAGTAAAATGTTTTAAAGGATCACTGATTCACCCCCTCCCCCTCTCAGTGATTCACACTGATCTGGGCACTTCAAAAATTAACTTGAAATACTTGACAAGAAAATAGAACTTGAAAATGAGAAGGGTGAAAGAATCCGTTACAAAAATTTTGACAGCCTAACAACGCCACATAAACATTCATAAAATGAAATGATGAGAGTATGAGGGGGTTTCTCATCATATGAAAATAAAAATTACAGTATAATGAATATAAAAGAACATACTCCAACATTTTAACATGGATCATAAAATAAATTACATAGAAGAGACCACTTGAAAAGAAAGAGAGGGGGGGTCGGATACCTTACCTTAAAACGTAACTCTTAAAACTCAATGGTTTGGACCTTGAGGGCTTGGGGGCACCTTGGGAGGACTACTTGGGAGGTATGGAGACCAGGCCTTCGTTGTGGATGGTTTTGGAGTCGAATGGATGAGAGGAGGGCTTGGTATTTATAGGGAATGTGTGGGGACAAGGCATTAATGGGCAAGGGACACCTCATTGGTGGTTTTGGCAAAACCATGGGCTTGCCCATGGTATTTGCCCATGGTATTGTCCACATGGGTCCCCCATACAATAATTCATCACCATTGGTCTTCCAACACTTAAAATATCTCATGAAATCATCATGACACAATTATGATGTCATTAAACATACTGAAACCCTAAAACTGTAGTTTTACTATTCACTGAAAATTCAACTTTCTCAGAAAAATCCCAAAATATCACCTTAACCAAATATCAATGAAATGATTTAAAAAATGAACTCCATTTTATAAAAATAATTTTCTAAATATTTTTAATTTCTTTTTTAAATAAAAAACTATTCACCGAAAATTCTTTTTTTTTAGAAAAATCTCAAAAATTACCTTAACATAATATCAATACTCTGAGGTCAAAAATGAAATCTATTTTTAAAAAATATTTTTCTAAATATTTTTAATTTAATTTTTAATTAAAAAACAATATCTACCCAAAAAAACTAATACTTGAATAATAATTTATGAAACCGTAATTTAACCATTTTTTTGAATCACATTACTTAATCAAGGTGCCTAGATTATATTAATACTTTCTTTAAGTGAGATTACTAATCCATTTGGTCATATTACTAATTCTAATCATAAAATAACTATTCATAATTAATTATTCATCAAAATTCAAATTGATCTTATTATACTCTAAATTTCGTATTGAACATAATTGTAGAAGACTATTTTTGAAAATCATTACACATTTTTAATTATTTAAGGTTTACATAAACATTTATAAAATATCCTTTTTCTAAAATTCATCAAAAATATGCATACTATATTTATTAGGTCATTTGAAAAGTCATAAAAATCATCATAAGATGAAATCCCAATTTTTATTTAAAACAAAGGTTTACACAAGGCAGTTACTGTCTCCTTACATAGCCCCTTATCACACCAGCATAGGACCTAAGTTTAAGGTGTGCTATGGTGAGAGAATCTGAAGGAGGCTCGGCTAACATCGCACGAGTAGTAATTTCTATCCGTTTGAACTTCTCGTGAAGGATATTTTGTTCTAGCTTTACATGATGAGGTTCGGCTTGGGTTTGGTCCAGAGAAAAGCCCAGTGGTGCTACTTCTTTCCCAAGTTCTGTTAGATGAGCTTCGATCGGACCAGGACTTCTGGGTGAGGCCATCGAATCTTCTTTCTATAATAATTAACCAAGATTACTTGTATTTAGAGACAATAATCGAAAAGTTTTGTTTACAGTGGTCATATTGACCAATGGTCAAATAACAGTCAAAAACCAATGGTCTCATTTTAATTATACTCATGTTTATCAAATAAAACATTTTTTTTGAGTATAAAAATAAAATAAAACAACACACAAAATTTGTAAACAATATTTATTCAAAATTTTGGGTCGTTACATAAATATATTTATTCTTGAAACTTTTTATCATAAACCCATTTGAAGGAATATTTTGAATCCATAAAAAAGTCTTTTTTTATTTCAATATAACATTTTATTTTAAAATTGATTTTCAGTAATAAAATAACCAAGAATTGGAAGGAGGGTTTTTCTAAGAACAATGGATGATTTCTTATAATGGAATAGTGAAATAATATAATGTTCATAGTGGTGGAAAATATCATTGTAATAATAGTTAAAAATAGAATATTCCTTTAGCCGTGTGTAAAATTATTTTGTATAAATAATATAAAAATATTCCTTTGGAAATTATTTTAAATATTGTAAAATTATATATATATTTTTTAATTCAAATTTTTTTTATTTCAATATAAAAAATTCCATATTTTTTCAAAAATAATGGTATGAAATAGAATGTTTTCAAAATAAATATTTAAAATAGTATTTTCAAAATGAAAAATCTCTTATCGCTTGGGAAACCCTTGAATAACAATCCCTATAAAGGAATAACATTTAAAAAACCCATATATATCATCATAACATCGAAATAAATGATACAAAATATAAAATTTTCTGTATATACACATTATAAAAGACTAAATGTGCATAACTAGAAAATATTCATCAATTAAAGGAAATTTAGAAGAAGTCTCTTACCTTGAGTCAAGATTCTAACAAACATTATTTATCTTGTAAAATAACAAACATATGTCAACTATTTAGTTTAGTTAGGACATTTTTCATGTTTATTAATAATTTAATTTCAATTATTTATATATTATATATAGTTACATGATAAATTAAATTTATATTGGGTGTATCAATGATATTTTTCTTATTTTTCAGTAATTGCTTTGGTAGGATTACTGTTGGTCCTAGTGGTCATTATTAAACATATATAGAATATTAATTAGGAAATAATATTTATTTCTATACATAATTAACACTTTTAAAAACCATTAATGAATGATTGTTATGAAAAATAAACTACGATGCAATCATTGAGATGGTAGGTCATACGTATTCTTGAGTGACATTTCGATTCTCAAGGGTCATTATGGAAGGAGGTAAGTAATATTTTATCTTTATAGAATTATAATAATATCACACATACCATATTATATCATAAAATATATGTATATATATTAGTATCATGTTTTGGTTATGGGAGAATAATTACTTTTCTATGTAGTGGTCGTTGTCCACATGTACATGACAAACATTATCATTTTTCAGTTTAATAAATAAAATGATATATTTTCTTTCAAGAATTATTAAATAATATTTAATATAATTTTTATATTATTTATAATAGATATATTAATTCATTTTATCCTTATTTTTATCCACATAAAATGTTAGGGAAAAATGAATCGCATAGCTTCGCGAACTGGTAATCCCCCATACACAACAGTGATGTTATTGTATCCCCCATGCAATGAAAAGAAAGAGGTTATATGCTATATCATTACTCCAAATGTCTAAATATTTTATAAATATCATATATATATATATAATTTAAATAATTCCTTATGTCATTCCAAGATATGTAATGATGTAAGACAAATTATATCAGATCATGACACGGTTGTCCGCCGTAGAGAAGAATATAGATTTTATATCCCATGTGATGGAATAGGAGATGGATTTAGGTAATTAAATTAATATAATAAAATATTAATATATAATTGATATGATTCTTAATATATAATACTATATTAGCTATAGTTTAATGATGTATAAGAGTAAACAAATCAAAATTTCAATGTTAGTAATTTTAGCTCTTCTCATACCACCTAATTATGATTGTACCTAAAGACTTACAAGAATTCATTTATAATAAGAATATAGCTTATAGAAGTAATGGATTGAATTTTTTAATTTATTTGGGATGGTATTATCTGAACCAATGGGTTTTGTTTGTTTTAATAAGGAAGGATAGGTGATTTCCTTTTGTATGTGAGGTGTGTGGCACACATGTAATTATTGAAGGGAAATGTTGTACTATCTTTTTTCTCGTGATAAAAAGCAGAAACATCCACAATTATCAATAATTATACCTTATAATGCCTATATATGGCCATAAATTGGATATATATAAGTGTTTAGGTCATTTTAACCCTTATTTGTATAGTTTGACCCCCAATAAATCCATTCTCACCTCAACTGTAATAATTAAGTATTATTGTTTTCACAATTCATTATTGAAAATATAATTTTATATTATTAATTAATATAAATTATTATTTTTTAAATATGGATTTCTTTTTGAAAAATTTATTTTAATTATGTTTAAAAATTTATTTTCAATCAAACCCCACAAACACAACGATAATATAGGTTTTTAAGAAGTGGGTTGTTCCTAAAAAAAAGACAATCTTATATTAACACAATGATTAATAATAACCATTTTATTAATATAATTTTATATTTATGGATATATAATATATATATTTCATTTAAAACATTACTCAATAGGGATTATTTTAATTAATTAAAATGAAAAATTATTATGCGTTTTAAAATTGTTTTTAGTAAAATATAATTTTTAAACCCATAAGAAACCATATACTTTAATCTGATATAAAATTAATTAATAATTAATTATGTGGACTGAATATAACTATATAAAACCTATGTTTCTTGAAATAATTTTAAAAATATAACGGGACTTATAAAATATTGTTTTAAATAAAAAGAAATGGCACTTTTTAAAACATCATTACCGTTCACTATTAACTAAAACGTAGTTTTTTCTAAAAAAATTAACAATTTCACAATAAATTAATAACTATTTTATGATTTTAAAAATTAATATTATTTTATCTAATTTTTTTTCAAAAATATATAATAATTATTTAAAATATTTTCTAACAAAAGTAATAAAAATCATTTTCATGGAAACTAATTTTCGAAGAAGAAAATTGTATTAGAGATTTTTTTTAAGAATTTAATTATAATTAATATTTATAAAGAAATATATATATATATATATATATATATGTATCATAAAATAATTAATACAATTAATATCATTCAATTTAATGTCTAGGTTATAATAGATATATATTTCACATGCAATTTATGATTGTAGTTATACGTTAAACACACTACCAAACATAGTTTTTTCCCTAATGTATCAGGTTGTTACATCCTCCGTCCTATAAATTTAGTCCTATCACTTTTAAAATTATATCAAAAGTAATAGGTTTTAAATTTTAATATATGTTTTTTGGGAATCCACATTATAATAATGTTTAGTAAAACAAAATTATAATATGGGAGAAGAACAATTATTGATGTAATAAGAAATATCATATAACAAGCTTTCCATTTATCAGAACATTTATAGTAAGTAAATAATTGGAAGTGGAAGAAAAGTTTAATGACTAAAAGAATGAAGGAAAGTGATAGAGTACATTGATCACATGAGAGTTAATAATTAATACAAAATTAAAGACATCAAAACCATAAATTTGTTAATGAGTTAAAAGGCCATTTCATTCAACATAAATGAACTCGAACAGATTAAATATACATTTTAAAGATCCTTTTAATTTATTTTAGCCATTAAATTACCTTATATACTAAAATCAAAAGGAAATATGCATATTTTTCTAGTAAAATTATCTCAAATAATCAGTTTTCACTAGAATCTCATATTCTGTCCAATTATGATTATCCAAGATGAATTTTTCTTTTCTAAATCACTAACACAAATTATAATGGTTGAATAAATTTTAAAATTCATAATAAGAGATTCATCATAAATTTATACATTAATAAAAACCAAAAAATTTAGGGCAGGGTATTATGTTTCCCAAAATTTTAGTTCCCCTCTTCAGGAACAACAATAATTTAAAAATCACCTTTTACTCACATTATTTTCTATGTGATAAGAAATATTTTATAGAAATCATATTTTATATTATCATTGTTTTTTATTTAAATAATGATTTCATGTAACGATACCCTCCCCAAAAAGTGTACCCCTCTTGGGTCAGCAATGGGAGAAATGAGATAGTGACCCTCATATCCCTCTTATTATATGCCCTATGTTGGTATTTGGAATCTTGGGTAAAATAAACATACAGGTGGGAAGCATTACCTTATATGAAAAACTCATATAATGTTGAGAGATAAGATTTAAACCAACCTATAATGACGCAAACTTTCATTAATTAAAATTACACTTGATCTAATTAAATATCTTATTATGGTTATATAAAATGTGAACATCATTGGTTTTATGTTTTTGGAATTTAAAATACTATTAATAATTGTCACTGTTTCTAATATAGTTGTGGAACCTTGATCACAGGATTAGTATGAATATAGGGCTTAAAAAAATCATATTAACTCAGAAAAAGGAATCGATGGACTCATCAAGTAGACATTCCCCATACGATTCCCATTTATCAGAGCTCATAAAGGAGGTGTTATCATTGGGCTTCTCTCTTGACCATTCCCAATATGAGCTTGAACACGTTAAGCTGGAGCAGAACCGAATATGGGAGAATTGGAATTTTAAAGAGATTACCACTCGAGAGATGTTATCTGAGCCACCCCAAAAGTAATTCACCATCTCACACCTTTCCCTTCGGTCTTATGTGAGTGTTATAAGTGGTTATGTAAAAATAACCTATAACTATGACTATGTACATTATTTTTGTATAAATAATGTGCATTCAATTAATTACTATTACTTTGTAAATAGTTTTTAAGAAAAAAGTGTATTTTTTAGTTTATATTCAACTAAGAAATATATTTTTATGAATTAATGGATTTTTTAATTTAATCATATTTTATTAAAATATTATTAATGAATAGATTTTTATTAAATTTAAATGATCGTATAGTTTTTTATGAATACAATTGTAATTTTTATTAAAGTTTGAATGCTATTTTTGTCAAAAACCATGATTTTTTTATATATGTGGATTTTTATTTTAAAATTATATATTCAAATGTTTATAAAACTATTTTTATATAATGAACATTATTTTTGGAATTAGACCATCAAAATTATCCCATGGTGAATTTTTCATAATTTTCTGAGACAGTGGAATTTTTTGGTAAAAATTAAATACTGTTTAAATATATAATTTGTTTTATGATATCATTATTAGCCAATAGTGATTTAATAAAAACAATAAATATTATTTTAGGCCAATATATGTTTTTTAATTAAAATAATGTGATTTTAGAATTGTTTGATTTATTTAACAAAGATATAGTGGACCCTCGAAGACTTATAAAACATTTTGTCTTTTTGAATTGTTTTCCTTGAGTGTGTGACTCACATCCACATAAGAAACCCTAATATTTTAAGATTTTCAGAGATTGGCCACATAAAATATTGTTTTACACTCCCCTTTGGAAAAAACAAAGGTAAAAAACAATGGGCAGGTTTGTGGTTTTGATTAGTTTAATGTGTGGTGTCCCAAACCAAAATAATAAAGGATTCCCTCTCCTTTCATATATAAACCCACACATTCTCACACTTCCTCTTCACTCATTTAATGTTCATTAAAACTATGCCCTACTCTCTCTATAATCCTTCCATGGAACCTCAAGTTCCAAAGAAGCCTCTCTCAAGCCTATCCCAACCCATTGGAAGCACACTTCCATGTAAGGGATTTCTTCCCTTCTCATTTTTTGTCCAATTTTTTTGATGTTGTTATTCACCTTTTTCAACTAAAAATTTTGGGGTATGATTTCGAACCCCCTACATACTTCCCTATTTATACATGGATGATGGGATATCCATTTCTCTCTCATTAATTCCTCCCATGTACACATATTACCATGCTGAAATTCCGTAAGATATTTCTCTCTCCTCTTATATATCCATGTAATTCTTTTGTATTGGGCATCTAAATTCCATAATTTTTTTAGAAATGTATCTATTTGACCCTATTGCAGTCCATTTTATGTTGATATGACGAGACATCCATTCCCCTCTCATCAAACATTTCTTATGAGTTCTTATTTCATGTTATTATACTGCTAAAATTGCAGTACAATTTTCATTGCTAATGTCATTGTTTAGTGAATACCATGCCCATTTCTCTATCAAGGGTATTAAACTGTATGCACAATTATTATTGATTATGAATATTTATGTATGAATTCAACATCCTTTTATCGTGGAATAAATTATGATGATTTATTCCTTGTAGTATGATCCATGTGGCACACTTATGCATGAAATGAAATGTTTAAGAAGGTAGCACCCGAATAGCACTCCAATGCATTGGGTAAAATATGGTACTGTGATAAGTCATGTGAAATGAGTTTTGACTCTTGATAATTCATGTGTAATGAGTTTTTACTCATTCTTCATGTGAAATCAGGGTTTACTAATGCTCTATGTTCAATAAGGCATGACTCAGGCTAATTCCATGATAAGTGTTATTTCCACATTTCAATGTTATGATTATCCTGCTTTATCATGCCTTTCTATTCATGTTTCTATTGTGCTCCATTGATAGAACTATTTCCTAACATGTATTTTAATATTCATGTTACTCCTTATTTACTCTCTGAATGGGATTTATAGCTCACCCTTTTCTTACGCATGTCCTCAGGTTATCCCATGCAATGCTAAGTACGAGGGAATATAGTGGGCATGTAAAGGATGTATTCAAAAAGATGTTTCATTCTATGTTTGAAGTTGTTATGTAATTTTCCTAATCACAAAATACACTATATCTCGTGATCTTCTATGTTGTTCATGTTCATGTTTTATGTAATAAATCATATTTATGTGTGAAATAATGATAAGGGTTATAATAGTTGGTATCAGAGGATTGGTTTAGTTATTTATTTGGATTAGGATTAGAAAACCCTAATAAAGCCTTTGAGATATGACTAAGTATAATAAAAACATCTCTATGTTTTGGTGAGAATAGAGTAAGTGGTTTATCATGCAAATAAACTCATGTCTGGATACGAGCAGGTAGAGACGGCTCTGTCATAAATCTACCTAGGGGTGAAAACAGTAATAGGGAAAGCTAGGCTTGACCGATGGTATCCTGGTACATTATAATGGGCCTTTCTACACTTTTGGTTATGACTCTCCCATGGGATACACATTGGTAAATTCGTAAGCTCAGTATGAACCATTGTTAAAGGAATAAAAAAGTTACCCAAAGAATATAAGTTAGAAAGTAGAAAATGGATAACATAGATTAAAGGCTATAGATTCATAAGATAAAGAAATAAAATCTATTTATAAGTAATCTATTTTGTCCTGGGATTACCCTTTATGTGTTACCCCTACAATTATATTTATTCTAAACAGTGGCCAGTAATAGGAGGACTCGGGCTAACAACCGATGTGAAGACCAATGTGATGACTATTCTAATGAGATTCCCAATCTGATGGGAGCGGTAATCACAAACATTGTCACAATAATCTCTCATTTAAATCAATAATTGCATTGAAATAGGGGTCTAGAGGAACATTCACCCCCCACCCCAAGATTGAACAAGTCTATATCGAGAGCTTCATGAGACAAAGTCCTCCTTCTTTTAATGGATCATCAGATCCCTCAACCGCAGAACAATGGATCAACTCCATTGAAAATATTTTATCCATATTTCAATGTTATTAACAAGAGAAGGTTCTTCTAAATTCTTATCATGTGGAGGGTGAAGCTAATAAATGGAGAACATTCATCAAAATACGAATCTGGAGGATGAGATCAAGGCATTGGAAAGGAAGGATTTCTTAAAGATGTTTTTTGAAAAATATTTTTCGTTCACCCTCAGGCATAATATGGAAAGGGGATTCCTTTCCTCAAGAAAAAAATTAAAATAATCTATCTGAGTGTATGTGTAAAACTTCACAAATCATGCCTGATATGCTTCCGGCTTTGTCGTTACCCCCGAATGCAAGGTTGACCTCTTCTATGGTGGGCTTAAACCTATCCTGCGGAAAGTCCTAGAGATCTGCAACTTCAACATCTATGCGGAAATTGTATGAGGTGCCCTCAAGGTTGAAATTAATATAAAAAACCTCATGGGTATCATGGGGATAAGAATCATAAGGTGGACTTAAATTCTGGTGGGCCGATGGATAAATCCAACGGTGCAAAGAAAATCCAGCACCCCACTAGCCAAAGGTGCAGAGAGAAGCAACATGGAAATTACTTGAAGAGGGAGAAGAATTGCTTTAGGTGTGGAAGAGAAGTGCCAAAATACATTAACTTTCGACAATAAATACTCGCGGTAGCGACATAGGAGAGTAATGCTCCATTTGACTCGTAATGCGTTGTACATTTCTTTAACATGAAAGAACTAGGGCATCATGGAAATCTGTTCCCTAAGCCAATGGTTTTCCTAGGCAACCAGCAAACTCTAAGGTAACAAAGGAGATATTTTTTACATCACTTTTGAACCACAAAAATGATGTGGTGATAGGTACGCGAGTTATTCATTCAAGAATAGTGTTTGTAATTTTTGATTTAGGGTCTACACATTATTTTATTTCCCAAAAGTTTAGCACAAAAATACCAAAACCACCTCAAATCATGGAAGTGAAGATGTTGGTGAGTATATAAAATGGGGAAATCATTGCATTCCATGAATATAACTCCTCCACTGTCATAATCGGTGGATTGAACATCCAGATGAAATTCCTCATAGTCCCACTAGTGGAATTTGATGCAATTCATAGCAAGAATTTACATTCCTTATATTGATCCAACATAAATTGTCGTGAGAGGGAAATCACTCTCTCTATGGGTAATATACCCTCAATTCTGTTCAAGTTCAAAGAGGAAGATGAATCATATTTTGCTCCATCACCTTAATCATGGATATTAATGACCTATGAACACACATATCTGGCTTAGATGATAGTGTCTAAGGTGGAAACCATCCTTGAAGACATTTCTATTGTGAGGTAATGCTCTAAAATGTTTCCTGTGGAATTTCTCGTCCTTCCTCCAAGAAGAGATGTTGAATTCATCATTGATTTTATACTTGGGGAATTTCCAATATCCAAGACTCTATATAGAATGGTTGTTTTGAAGCTTGAGGAGCTGAAGGAACAACTATAGAAGAATATGGATAAAGGGTTTATATGCCCATGTGCTTCACCATGGGGTGAACTAGTCATCTTCGTCATGAAGAAGGATGGGTCAATGCGCCCTTTAATCGATTACCATGATCAAAACAAAATTACAATAAAGAACAAGTATCCCCTACAAGGAATTGATGACCTATTAGATCAGCTACATAAGGCACAATACTTCTCCATGGTAGATTCTTGGTCTGGATATTATCAAAGTAAGGATGAAGAAGGAAGATATCCCCATGAATGATTTTCGTACAAGATAAGAGCACTATGAATTCATAGTAATGCCTTTAGAACCCACTAATGCTCCAACATTATTCATGAGAATTATGAATAGAGTCTTTAGATATTACCTAAACAAATTTTTGGTAGTCATTATATATGATATTCTAATATAAAACAAAACCAAGAAGGATCATGAGGAGCATCTATGAACTGTACTTGAGAACTTGCGAAAGGCGAATCTCTATGCAATGTGTAGAAAGACTGAGTTCTTGTTGAAGGATGTCTCATTATTGGTCCATATCATTACAAGAAATGGGATATCTATGGATCCCACCAAGACTAGAGAAGTATAGGGATGGCTGATGATAACATCGGTAACAGATATCCATTGCTTCATGGGGATAGCTAGATATTATCGACGATTTGGGAGAAATTTCTCATGATTGTCCAACCCTTTTACTATGATAACTCTAAAGGGAGTAAATTTTTCTTTGAGTGATGAATGTGAAGAAAGCATCAAGGAGTTGAAAAGGAGGCTTATCACTATGCATGTGCTCACATTACCCATAAGTTGAGAACTTTTTGTGTTATTCAGTGATGCATTGAAGAAGGTCTTGGGTTGTGTGTTGATGAAAAATGACAATGTCATTGCCTATGATTTAAGTCATTTTAATGTTAATTAGAAGAATTATCCAACACATGATTTGGAGTTGGTTGTGGTGATCTTTGCTTTAAAAATTTGGAGGCATTATCTCGTTGGGAAGAAGATTGAAATATATAAGGACTACAAAAGCCTCAAGTATATATTCACAAAGAAAGAGATGGACATGCGACAATGAATATGGTTAGAGGTGATCAATGATTTTGACTACTTAATCCATTACAACCCTTGGAAAGCAAACAAGGTGGAAGATTCTCTAAGTTGAAAGGACACAACAATACTATCATTGATGAGAATTTAAAAGGATCCAGTCTTCTTAGATCTGATGAATATGGACATGGGAATCATAAAGAAGGAAACATCATAAATTCTTTCACAAATTATTGCTTAACCGTCTCTTTTGGGAATGTTAAAGGTTGATTAAAAAGATTATGTGGGAATTCAGAAGAATTTGGAAGTTATCCAAAAAGGTAAATCCATGGAGTTCAAAGTTAATGAAGAAGGAATTGTGAGATTTGGTAAAAAAATATGTGTTCCATCATGTCTGGAGCTGAAGAAGGAAGTTTTAGATGATGCACATAGATTGAATTTCTATTTTCACCCAAGAAACACAATGGTGTATTGAGATATCTAAGAGAATTATTTGTGGGATAATCTAAAGAAGGAGACCACTGAGTATACCCCAAAATTATTGGTGTGTTAGCAATTAAAGGAAGAGAGGCATAAGTCTAAGGTATGATGAAAACATTTCCCATAATAGCATGGATAATGGAGAACATCACCATGGTCTTTGTCACCAGACTAACAAAGACATCCAAATGCTAAAATGGAATTCGGGCTGTCATGGATCGTCTTAAAAATTATGCAGACTTCATTGCAATTCGAGAGGATTTCTCATTGGATCAACTAGAAGATATATATATCAGGGAAGTGGAAAGTCTACATAGAGTACCACTATCTATTGTATTCGACCGAGATCCAAGATTAACATCAATGTTTTGGAAGTGTCTTCACCATGCTTTGGATACAAAACTGAACATTAGTATGACCTATCATCCTCAAACTAATGACCAATCTGAGTGAACTATTCAGAAACTGGGGTATATGTTAATATTATGTTCTATGGACTTCAAAGGGGGGTGGGACCAACATCTTACACTGGTTGAATTCACCTACAATAATAGTTTCCACTCGAGCATCTGAATGGCACCTTATGAATCCCTTTATAGGAAGAGGTGCAGAACCCCGACATGTTGGGATGAAGTTGGTGAGTGTAATCTGTTAGGACTAGAAATGGTCGAAGAAATGGTGGAGAAGGTGAAAACCATTCAGAAAAATATCAAGGTAGCTGAGAGTAGATAGAATAGTTATGCAGATAACCGTTGATGAGACCTTGAGTTTAAAGTTGGAGACATGGTGTTTCTATGCATATATCCATAGAATAAGGTCTTGAGGTTTCTAAAGAATGGGAAGTTAAGTCCAAGGTACATTCGCACCTTCGAGATTATTGATCATGTCAAGGTTGTGGCCTATAAACTATCACTTCTACCTAACATGGCCAAAGTACATGATGTCTTTAATTTATCCCTCTTAGGAAATTAAATACCAGACCCATCACATGTACTCTTTTCAAAGGTAGTACAAATAGAGGATTATCTTTCTTATTAGGAGAAACCAGTGAAGATCTTAAATCATAGAGAAAAAGTTCTACGAAATAAGACAATGCCCCTCATCAAGCTATTGGGGTGAAACCACAAGATTGAAGAAGTGATGTGGGAATCAGAGAAATTGATGAAGAAAAGATACCCACATCTATTTTTTTGAGGGAAATTGGGATTTCTAGGGAGAAATTTATTAAGGGGGAATGATTGTAAAGACACAAACATTCATTAATGAAAATTCATGTTGATCTAATTAAATGAATTATTTTGGTTATATGAAATGTGAACTTCATTAGTTTTATGTATCTATATTTTAAAATTTTGTTATGAATTGTGACCATTTTTAATATATCCATTGAACAATGATCACATTATTAGTTTAAATATAGGGCTTTAACAAGTCCAATTTAATCAGATAAATGATGTGACAAACTCATAAAGTAGACTTGACCCATACGAAACCGATTTGATGATGCTCAGAAAGGAGGTAGCATAATTGGCATTCTCTCTTGATCAAGCCCTAGCCAAGCTTGAACAAGTTATGCTTGAGCATAACCGACTACGAGAGAAATGAAAGTTAATAGAGATTACCACCCGATCAATGTTATCCGAGCCACACCGTGAGTTTGACACCATCACACACCTTACCCTTTGGTCATATGCGGGTGTTATAAGGGGTTATGTAACAAGACCCTAGAACTATAACTATGTACATTATATTTTTATAAAGAATGTGCATTGATTTTATTATTGTTACTTTGTAAATAGTTTTTAAAGCTCAAATAGTATTTTTTTAGTTAATATTCAACTAAAAACATATTTTGATAAATTCATGGATTTTTGAATTAAAGATACTTTAAAAAAATATAATTAATGAATTACATTTTATTAAATATAAATGATCATACAATTTTTTATGAATACAATTTTAATTTTTTTTAAGGTTTGAAAGTTGTTTTTGTCAAAACCCATTAATCATAGATAAATTTTGATTTTTTTAAAAGTAATAATTCACATATTTAGAATATTATTTATATAAATTGAATATTTTTTTGGAATCAGGATGTCGAAATTATCCAATGGTGAATTTTTCAAAATTTTCAAAGATAGTTGAATTGTTTGGTAAAATTTAAATACTGTTTAAATATATAATGTTTTTTATTAAATCATAATGACAAAATAGTGATTTAGTAATATACTATAAACATATTTTTAGACCAATATACGTTTTAAAATTAAAATAATGTGATTTTATATTTGTTTTATTTATTTTACAAATCATTAGTGGACCCTCCAAGACTTATAAAACATTTTGTCTTTTTAAATTGATTATTTTGAGAGTGTGACTCACCTCCAAATAAGAAACCCTATTATTTTAAGATGTTCGTCCATTGGCCCGAAAAAATATTATTTTCCACTCCTCTTTGTAAAAATCCATGGTCAAAAACCATGGGATTGTTTCTGGATTTGATTAGTTTAATGTGTGGTGTCAGAAACCTAAATAATAAATAATTATCTCTCCATTCACATATAAAACCACCCAATCTCATACATTATCTTCAGTAAAATCCTTTGGAGTTCTTCCATCATCTTCCCTCCATTATCTATAATCCTCCCAAGTCACCCCATTCTCTAAATAAGCCTCTATCAATCGTCTCCCAAGACTTTGGAATCACACTTCCAATTAAGGGATTTCTTTCGTCCTCATTTTTTTCCAATTTTCTTTAAGTTGTTATGCCCTTTTGTTTTCAATTAAAAATGTTGCGTATTGATTACTCAACTACCCCATATATCACTATTTCTGTTTTTATGATAGGAGATCCCTTTATATCTCATTAATTCCTCCCATTTAAAACGGTTACAATGCCGAAATTCCGTGAGGGATTTCTCTCTCTTATTTTCCATCCAAGTAATTCTTTTGTAATATGATTATAAATTGCATTAGGTTTATTGGAAAATGTATATATATTACCCCTTACTATCAGGTTCTGGGATATTTAATGAGACACCCCTTCCTCTCTCATCAACTATTTTTTTATGAGCTCTTATTTCACGCCGTTATGCGGCCGAAATTGCACTACGATTTTCCACACCAATGTCATTGTGTAGTGAATACAATTCCAATTTCTCTATAAAGGGTATTCACCTTTATGAACATTTACTTATTGATTATAACACTTCTTATATGTATTCCAAATCCATTTATCTTGGAATAAATGATGATTATTGATTCCATGTTGTATGGTCCATGTGGCACATTTATATATGAAATGAAATGTTTAAGAAGGGTGTGTCCTGATAGCACTCCAATGCATTAGGTAAAGTATATTATCATGATATGTGATTTGAAATGAGTGTTGACTCATTCTAATTGATGTGCAATGATGTTTTACTCGTTATTAATGTGCAATGAGGGTTTACTCATGCTCTATGTGCAATGAGCCTTGGATCATGCAAATTCCATGTTAAGTGTTGTTGCCAGATTTCCATGTTTTGATTATCATTATTTATCATGAATTAATGTTCATGTTTCTCTTGTGCACCATTGATATGCCTTTTGTTGAAAATTTATTTTAATCTTCGTGTTATTCCTAGTTTACTCTCTTACTGGGCGTTATAGCTCACCCTTTTATTATGCATTTCCTCAAGTTATCGCATTCAATGCTAAGTACGAGGGAATATAGAGGTCTTTTAAAGGATGTTTTAAATAAGATGTTGCTTTATATGTTTTATGTTATTTTGTAATTTTTCAAAGTCCCAATGACACTAGACCTCTCGATCTTCTATGTTGTATCAAGTGAAGGTTTTATGTAATATTTCATGTTTTAGTATGAAATAAAGAGTAGGGTTGTTAAACGACCAAATTATTCTCAGAATAAAATATAAAATAAATCCATATAACACATATGTAATTTCATTCATGAACTACTAAAACTATGAGGGGAAACTAAATGTACCAAAATAATGAAAAGAAGATATTCACCGCAAAACCGAAATAGCTCATATAACCCAAAATCTAGTAGTAACCATCCTAATCTCCAACCCTCTCTAACTAACCAGAAAAAATTCTTAAATATACATAAGTTTAGTATAAAAGTATACTCAATGTGATCCTCCCTCTATCCACTTGTGAAAAAGTATATAAATAATGATAAAGCGTGATAAACAACAAGTTAACCAAACTCACCACCTAAATAGGTATACTATGTTCCCATCCTCTCCATTGATACTCTCACCAAAGATCTCGTCTAATAGTATATAATATAATGAATAATATCGAGGATACCTCTCTATTACTTCCCCAATAGTTTTATTCACTGTGTCAACATCACACGTCCTAAGAATCTCCCTCTGAAAAGGATACCCAAAGTCACCTGGCCGAAGAACCATAACATGCACCTCGTGCAGTACACCACCATTCCCATATAGTTAAATGTAACTAGACAGTTTTCTAGATACACCAGATATCGTATAATGTGTATCATATTTCAAGTATTATACTGCATTCCCTCACAAGTCCTTGCAATGAGTAATGATCTTCTAAACATCACAGCCTATACATATTATACCTATAGTAGTCCCTAGGAAACTATATACATAATATATGTGTGAGAAATAATCACCAGGTATTACAACCCTCTACAAACATATGATGGAAAAAATAACTATCATGCATACAAGAACATATTACTACCAACAGTGGAGATTGGGGCCAAAGGGGTTGTTAGTCATCCATCCTCCCACCAAGATGTTGAGGAGAACAAACCCCCCCCCCCCAACGGCTCAGAATCATCGGGGTTTAAGTTGTCTTAATTGTAGGGTAGAAAATATTATAGAAACAGAAAATGTATAAGATATAATATAACTCACAACAATATTATGGAACTAAACTAGTCTCAAACTCAACTTCTGCTAACGTCTCACAGACTCTCGAATATAACTGATAAAAATAGATATCCTATAAGCACAAAACAATTTAATGGGAAAAATAATTTACATTATCCATTTCTATTTGTTTCTATTTATGTTAATTAATTCATAACCATTAATTAACTGTTATCCTTACCACATCACACCAAATTACCATTTCAATAATAATTTGTTCCCTCTAGGAATAAGAAAACAGTGTTGATGACTTCTCATAATTTTATCCTCAGCATTGTTTCCTAGTATGCTACAACCCCATGGGTGAAATATTTATTCCCATATTCAACACCATTACTTTATATATCACACATTTTCCTAAGAAAACATTCTAAACTCCCCAGACACAAGGGGATAAACACAGTGAATAGATGAACTACCTCTCGAGTTTTTTCCACATATAAAAGGAGAGTAAAATCTTCTAACCCTGAGGAGTTAAACATAGAAAGAACATGGTATAACACACACATCTTCAATTCTTATGGAAAGTGTGTATCCAAAGACATATATATACCTCAATAAGTGGGGAAAGGAAAATATATATATAAAAATAAAAAATGAATAAGAAAAAAACTTTAATAACAACGAGTATACCTATCTTCAAACCATTCTATCATCTATGGTGTCCTCCCAGACACCCTCATGAATATATGGATGCATCTCATAACTCCTAGTGATGACTACTACTAGAACAACTGGTCCTCCCAAGCCCTCATACCTCAACATCCCTCCCAGCACATCCATCTCAAGTTCATGTCTCATGCAGGCCTCTGTTCCCCACATACCAAAACAACCCCATGGCACAGCCATCCCAAACTCACATCACATCACCAGCACCATTATACAAACATAAGAATTAATGTTGTCACCAATTCTAATAATTCATACATTACACACGATGTACTCTCACAGCTCCAAAACTCAAAGAACAATGAATTTACAAGAAAATGGGAAACTCAGGCCCTATGAAGGCATTAACCATTATCTCACACTTTGTTTTTTATTATATATTAAATTAGAAGATTCATTATTCCCAGTTTCCAACTACAAGAAACATAAGAATAAATCTATATCTAGATATAACAAATAGATTAATAAAATAATTTTACATTAAATTAATTCTATTATCAAAAATCACCAACATGCTTTAGGATCATTGACCAATTAAATTAAACATGCATACTCACATCAATTTTATTAACATCAAATTACAACATCAACAACAAGATTCATTAGTCATGCTTGTTTATATTTTATCCAATTAATTTTCAAATAATTCCACCATTAAGTTCTTTACCAATTTCTATCGATAACAATTTTCTAATCTAAGAAAGCCATAGATATAAAACTATCAATAAAATCACGAGGAAACCCATTATCATGATATAATGTATCAACATCTCTATGCGATTGATATCAACTTTTTAATCTAGATAAAATAATTATTTGGTCAATTTTATTATGATCTTAGGGGATAAATAATGATAACACAATGATTCTATATAAATAAATATATAATAAATGAATCATCTTCCACAAAAGGTCATCGATGTTCTTCCCACCAGAATAGACCACACAACAGATCTCTGATCAGCTCTCCCCCAATAACTAAATAAAATCATGTATTCCACTGTACCACCACACCAACAAAAACTGATAAAAACCCCATTAGAACCTTGTGTTTGAAAAACCATACAATGTAGAGATGATACTAGATGAAACAAGAAACAACCTCGGAGAAAATTATAAAAAATAGATGAAAACACACATTGGATAAATTTGGGTCACCACTGATCGATGATGGAAGCCTGTGATTGATTTCGGTCATTGGGATTTCTAAAATTCCAAAGAGGGGACTATCAGGTTTCCTGGGATGAAAGTGGTGGATCTACTACCAATAGGGTTGGACAAAAAGATTATTTGGATTGTTTTAAAACAATAAAACATCAGTGGATTACATGACGTGTAGTCCCCTTACAAGTCGGGTAATTCCTCGAGGCTGGGTTCTGGTAAAAAATCCATCTCCCTTCGATCTTCTTTTATTTTTTGAACCCCAAAATATTTCATAATGTGAATCCAAATTTAACATCATGAAATAATTTTACATGGCATGAAACCCGCTTTCCTTTCAAGAAAGATCCCTAATCATTGTTTCCAACACCTAAGTCCCTCTAGATTTCCTCTGATCCTCCATTGATATTTTCAAGCCTCAAGAACTTGCAAGAGGTTTATACACTTAGATCTGGTCCATTACATTAGATACATCTCAAAAAAATATCATCCTAGAGAATACAACACCCACCCAACATGGAAACAAAAAGGGTTTATCCAAACATCCACCCCATGACGTACATCTAAAAGATCTCATCACCAAATTATCTCACCATCTCCCTAAAAGAAAATATCACAAAAACATACAACAACCACAATTAAATCCTTAACACTCTCATTGGGGAGATACATCTCAAAAGAGATAAAGCCACAATATGAAAAAAGAGATAACCATATCACAACTATAAAATTATACAACCATAAAATGAATAATGTTACAAGTGAAGATTTACACTTCAAATTTCTGAGGGTAATGATCATGTATATACTACCCATGTTCCCAAGTACTCTCTTGAACACCATCGTACCACCACAAGACTCAAGCCAAGGTGGTAAAACACCCATCCAACACCTTCTACAAGCGTTCCTAGATATCTATTAGTTTTCCCTTAAAGGTATCATCATCATAAATATCAATCTCTCCTCAAATTGACGATGTGAGAGACATGATGAAGACAACGACATGGATTTGATATATGAAAATCATCATTAATATGTCTTATTTGTGGGTGAAGCGCTATCTGTTATTCCATTTGTCAAACATGATCCAAAACCTCGAAAGGCCCAAAAACCCAGGGTGAAATATTACCCCCACAACTGAAACATCATTGCACATGAACCCAACATAAAACTCTAGAGGCCTCCTCCATTTACTAGCATAGTATTTCTGATAATCCTCCATTGCTTTCATCCTCTCGTGAAACACCTAAACCATCTCATTCATATTTTGACCTTGTTCTAGCCTATGATCCTTTGACTCTCTGACCCCAATCCAGCACAACAGATTATTACATGGTCATCCATAAAAGTCTTTAAATTGAACCATGAAAATGATAGAGTTAAAAATATTCTTTTATGTGAACTCTACATAGGGAAAGCGCCTCATCCACGAACCTCTAATGTCCATGACATGATAGCGCAACATGTCTTCAAGATTCTAGGTGTTCTGCTCTATCTGGACATCCCTATATAGATAAAAAGGAGTGATGAGTATACCTGAGGTCCAAAATACTTTTGGACACCTCTCCACACCATTGAGGTAAAATAAGGATCACGATCGGAAGTGATCATCCAAAGGACTCCATTGAGTATCACCACCACCTCATGATATTTCCTTGACAAAAACACTTCTGAGAATGTCTGCTTAATCACTATAATGTTAGCTAATTTCATAAAATGATCCACTACCACCCATATAGGGTCATATACAACCTAAGATAGAGCTAAACGTGTTACAATGTCGACCAAGATGAAATTCCACATCAACTAAGGATCATCTAATGGTTGTAGCTAACCATCAGGAACACAATTCTCAGCCTTCACCTTCTTACATACCAAACATTATTACACAAACTCTACAGCCACACACATCAAACCAGGACACCAAAACTGACATTCCAAGGATCAATATATGTTTTCAATTAACTGATGTCATACCAAAGGTGAAATAAATATTATCTCTATGAACCGTCTCACATATCACCAATGGAACGAAAAGCCCCCCCTGAAACCACACTTAGAATTGTTTATATTCAAACCAAACATCTAGGGCCTCACCATAAACAACGTTTTCTCACCAAAACTCCACCTCAAGATCCTCCAACTGGGATTCCTCCACATACTATACTAGATATGACTGCACCTTCCTCCTAAAAATACAACCTCTACCCCCAACATCCCCTATATTTAGATGTAATGCTGACAGTTCTTCTATCACTCTCAAAGAATCACAAAATACACAAACTGCATCACTATGTGACCTCATGCTTAATGCATTGGATACAAAATTCATTTTTATATGTGATTACATAATTTTGATGTTGTAATATTTTAATAACTCCATCCATTGATCCTGAAACAAGTTCATGTCTTGTTGGTAGAAAACATACCTAAGACTATTATGACCAGTGAAGAACTCAAAGAACATAATAATGAGGTAATGTCTCGAAAATATCATGGAAAACATCACCACCACCAACTTGTGATTGTGGGAGGAATTGGTATTCATATGGGGATGTTACTAATTAGACCCATAGGAAACCACATATATCTATTTCATTAGACCGCAAGCCAACCCAAGATGTAATGGTTCATAGAAAACATCAAAATGAGCTCCTTATATATTAAATAAAAGAACTTTAGCACTGAACAACTTCTCTTAAAATATACTCAAAAGTTACCTGAAACTGATTATTCGACATGAATTCCTCATCCTTTATTTTCAATGATGTCATAGGAGTCTCAAGAAGGAAAAAATAATTTTTGAACATCCTATAATAGTCTGCATGACGTGGGAAATTTCACACCTCTTCTTCTATCGTAAGGGATCCAAAGACACAACTGCTTCTATCATTGATGGATCCAAAACTGCTCCTTTCTAGAACACAACATTCCCCATGAAAATGACTTCTCAATCACGAAACTCTCACTTTAGAAACATCCCAAATAACATCTCAAAATGAAGAACTCCCAAAAAGCATGAAAATTCTCTACATTAGCCTCCTCAGAAGCAAATTTCTGCAGTGTCCTAAAAACTTCTCCAACGGAAGATAATATTCCCAAAATTACTTTATTGAAGGAAGAAAGCATTCTTAAAAGTATTTTAATGTGAAGTTACTCAAATTCAGTTTCAAACATCAGAAGAAACATGAATGAATTGAATTTATCAAATATTTTTAACTAACCCACATACCATTAATAGGATGGGTTTGTGGTCTGCATGAACTGTAAACCACTAGTATGCTGAACGAACCATGAGGATTGGGCCTGCGGAGTTATGGCTGGTGAACCTCGGTGCCTGCCACCCTCATCACTGACATAACCAAGCATGTAAAGGATGTCTGCATACCATCTTGCGAACTTATTAGTTCGAAGATGAATGAAATTGGAATGGTACTGTGAACTGTGAATCACGTACCACAACCACTGCAAACCTCGATTGACCACATATTTCAAGAATCAAGATATATCTTCCATGGAATCTGTAAAAGTTGCTTCATGCTCATAGATATTATTTCCCCAATCCACTATAAAAGGAGAAAAAATAGATTTTGGGAAGGATGGATGAATAAAGAATGGAGGAGATACCATAGGTTGGAAGTATGAATTCTTAGAGGATTTTGTCTTATGTCCCGAAACATCAACAAAGCCAAAATTTACAATCACGTTTCCATAGGTATAACCAGCCACAAACCATAAAACCAAAGAAATTAATAATAATGGGAGAACCAAAAACATTAATTTTAAAATCACAAAACAAATATTTTTCATGGATGAACTCTACGAGAAAGATAGTCCTTATGAACCTCATTCGATATGGTATTCCACATAGTGTATTGTTTATCTAATTTAACCCAGTGCCGCTTACTGTATTAGTAGGTGTATGGAACCTAAAGTGGAGTTGCAGATCGTATATTGGAACATGTATCACTATGGTTCATTGTGGTCTATTCCCAATCATGCATGCTACTTTAGTATGCGGACAACCCCAACACCCTCTACCAGCATACCACTATGGTAAGTGGAGCTCCCCCACCCCGCATAAGAAAACATTACGCAGAATGGGGCATCTTATGGTGCTCTTCCCTCTGTCTCCAATCTCATCCCTTTGTTTCCATCCAGTCCCCCATAGCACCACCATGAACCAATCCTCCAGCATCAGGACAAATCCCCTTCCCATGCCAACAAAATCTTATGATCAGAACATTGGGTGCATTAAAGAGTTTGTTTAAAATAAATCCTTTTAAAAAATATTTACAGAATATCTTTATTAAGAATTAAAAATTTAAAGTGATTTATTCTATCATTACCTATGTTGTTACAATATTTATTACTTTAGAATAATTCATCCTAATTTTTATTCACTTATTAAATAATTTGGGATATCTACCCCTCCCCCTAATGGTTCAGACTCTAGGGATGTTTGTAAGTCTACATTCACATGGTAACTAGGATTCCAACCATGAGATGATGATGTAAACCTCTACATTCTAGAAATTAATGGTGATCACCTTCTTTTCCACTCAATGGGGAATGGTGATCAGTTGAGGGAATCATGTTTTTTTCTCCCTTTGATGATAGTTGACATTCCTCCCCTTTCTGAGAACGTGTTCTCTGTCACTCCCACTGAGGTAAGTCCCTAATCATTAGAGGGAAGAAAAAATGACCTCTAATGTAATCCCACATTGAAGTTTTCATTTCTTCTTCCATCTTCCATGTTTTCTTGACCTCTCCCACTGTAGGCACGTCCTCTCCCATTAGCGGGGTAGGAGGTGTGTGGTTGGTCGGATCTCTCAAATCCTCTTGTTTCTCACACTGAGTACGACTCACATGGGCATAGAGACTTGTGATGATCCCAATTTCCACACAATCAACCAAGTATGAACTATGAGAAATTTGATTCCAAGTCAAACCAAGATACATTGGATGCCTGCTTGATGAACCGAGCTCAAAAGGGTTCCCTTCCAAAAGGGTTCAACCAATCATGACCTCTCAAATGAATATGTCACATGTGTATGCCCCAAACCTAGATTGAACTATGAGAACTCGGTTTCCTGGTCAAACCAAGATATGCAAGACACCTTCTTGAGGTCCTAAGCACAAAAGGGGTTCCCTTCTAAAAGGGTTCACCCTACCATGTCCCCTAAAATGGGCAGCTCCCATGAATAAGCCCCAAGCTTCCTGAACTACGTGTTCTATGATTCCTCACCCAATGGTATGTAAGATTATAGTCTTATGGGTCAGATTCAAACATCAATTCACCTTCCATACCCCTAGATGATGTTAACCTCTAGAGAGCCTTATTTTATCGATTACTTTAGCATTGGCTCTGTAGGATAAAATTCATGTATGCCTAAGATGATCCAGAAACCCCAGGGTAGCCTATGGACACACTCTTTAGGAATGATCCAAGGTTACATGAACATATGAAGATGACTTAAATCTTTAAAAGAGTCTCGGAATTGGAAATAACCCCCCCCCCCATGGTTGGGGTGATCACGAATTCCCAACCTCTTGACCAGTGGAGTCCTTAAGTGTCTTTGGCAAAGTAAACATCTAACAAGAGCCTGAATTTGAAAATCTCGTCCATGTGTCATGGATTTCAGGGTCGTTCGTTGTTTCAGGTACCATGAATAAACCCATTTGATACCATCTAAAGAAGTTATATCCTAAGAGGACAAATTTCACAAGTACTTGACCCCATGAAATCATTTTCTCAGACCGTTTGACTGTGGAACCACCTTCTCAATATAGAAGGGATAAACTACTTAATCGTCATAGGGTCTATCCAACCCTATTTTAATGAATGAAGATAAAAATTAGGTTCAAAAAATGATGGCATTGTGAATTTTTCATTAATAACAAAAAAATTATTCTCAACCATCGGAAGATTATTTTAATTTCTTCACACACATGAACCTGTGTCGCCCTCAGAGGTGAAACAAAAATGGGGAACCCAATTTGAATCCTTGACCATGTTGGCGTCCCCACCCCACTCAAGCCCCTTCAACTCACAACAAAAAAGGGGAGGAATGAGGCCAAGATAAAGCCTAAAATATACATATGTTCAAGATAGTGATTCTTTAACAGAGTTTTTTGTCCTTATATTTCTTATATATATATATATATATATTTTGTAGGTTCCCGCAAAGAAACCTTCAATCCAAATGACATCCTAGCGAACAATGCAGACACATGCCTCGATGATCCCGCAAGCGTCCTAGGCCCCGATGAAGAGTAGTATCCCCTCGCCAACCCAGATTCTTTAACATTTGTTATCCAACATGTTGGTCAATCTGAAACATGGAAATGGTACTCCCCCCATGGTGGCAGTTGTGAGAGAATCCCTCCAGTCTGCTAAGGCTCACCAGCTACCTCCTCAGTCGCAACCATCACCCCAGTACAAGGTAGCCCTGATGGTCATCACAAACCGTTTCAAGATCCTATCCCCAGAACATGGAAACAAGTACTTACCTTGTCATATGGAGGCAGATGAAGTCGATGCTGACAACTTCATCTCAACTTTACATGGGTCCTACACAAAGTCCCTTTCCAGAGAGGATCACCACTGACACTGAGTGATAAAGTCTCCTCACACAGATGAAGACCATATACCAAGGGAACCTGCTGAAGTATAGAATACCTGATCCCCTCGATATTCCCTCCAAGAGAAGAAAATAAATAATCAGGAACATATTGTCACCCTAGTTCCTGAGGAGAAACTCCATCGTACAAGAGAAATGGATTTAAATGGGAATACATACAACTCTACCCTTTCCACTCAAACCCACTATAGAAATAGGGTGGCATAATATGATCATGTGAATACTGCTAGTGCTCGCTAATCTTACCATGTAGATAGATTGTAAAACTATTGGCAGATACAGATATATGATAATGCATAAGAAGACCATCATACAAATATAATGACATCCGACTATACACAGGAATAAAAAACTGCATATGTGTATCAATCCTACCATCAAAATACGGCGGTAAGAAAATATGAGCAGGGTAAATTAATTATGAATGCATATAAATATAGTGACACAAAATCAATGGAAGAATGGTTGTGAATATGAAGCTCAACATTCAAATATGGTGTAATTCAGAGATTACAACCAGTGGGAGACTTGTTCCCCTGTCCCGATACATGAGAACTTCAAGCATCTACTAGAAAACCTTGGGGTACTAGAGCTGGAACAAACTCCTGCTCCAACATTAAAATGGGACATTATTTATGTTATATACAATGATGTATCTCAACACATCCTAGAAATGACGGAAAATCATACATAGATTCTCTACATTACCCTCCAAACATTCGAAGATGTCATTGCATCAGCGTACAAGGCGAGAAACCAGGCCCATGACCTAGATTCCTCGAACAGAATGACTTACTCGTAAAATGGGTTAGTCACTCTAGTGTAGTTATGCAATTCTTATCCAATACCGGAGGCTCTATGTCAATATCCCATGATACATAGACAATGATATCAGAAAAAAAAACCCCTTATATCTAGGGGATGTTGCTCCAACATGGTGGTTGTTAGAGGGCAGGCATACATCCTTCACAAAACACAATATGCTCGTCGACATATCGCAGAGGCATCATTTGACCCAACAAGATATGGAACCATATATGAAGGCCATTACCAATAGCATGCGGCTTCTGTTACCTATATGGGAGAGCCCAAAAAATGAAATACACCAAAGGCAATAGGAAAATAAAGAGCAGATACATGATCCTGCACTACTAGATGTTGTGGATCATGATTCCCTCAAACATATATCAATAATGAATCAGGAACATTTTTTCTATTACCAAATTATTGAAGTTGAAGAAGCAGTTGTGAAGGCCCTCAATGCATTATCACTACCAAATGATCTGAAGTTCCTCCCTAGAGTACCCACAGGGGCTTAATCCTTGGGGAAATTATTATTTATCGTGAGAGCATATATCCTTATAAATGTCAGGGTAGCACTGACCTTGACCTAAATATTAGATAGCCAGAAGGTCCTCCCCATTCTTTCATCTAGACATATTCCCCCTAGGGTATACACTGTATATATGCTTCTCCCTGTAGTCGGACAACGAGTGGTGATGGTAGTCCTCACAATGATGATAATCATTGTGAAGTCCCTCACCACAATGGTGGATGCAATGAAGGATCAATCCATGGTAAAATCATGTGAAGATAAGGTCTTACATTCATTGTATTATATCCTGAAAGCCCTCCCTAGGATGTACACTGCATAAATTCTCCCTGTAGCTAGGTATCAAGGTGTGATAGTAGTCCTCTCCATCATAGCGGCCATCTAGAAGGTCCTCCCCTTAGTGACATCAATTATCAAGAAGGTCCTCCCCTCGATGTATCCAAACTGAAAATCCCCCCTAGGTTATATGTTATAATGACACTTCTTGTGGTCGAAAATCAAGTTGCAATGGTATCCCTCACCATTTTGGCACTGAATTATAGAGGTCCTCCCCATAATCAAAATTCATACTAGCGAGTAGGCCCTCCCCTTGCTGGAACAAATGTGCGAAATTCCTCCTATGATGAGGCACTCAAAAATATGGAGTCAAACATATCAAGTACTTTTTCTACTATGAGTGATGTCATTTCTCAACCATTTGATGACCAAGGTCCACACTCATCTTTGGAGCCACCCCCACACCGTTCACATATCAATGAGGCTCCCACTAGCTAGGCTGCTTAGAAAAAATTATAATGAATCGATCAAGAAATTTATATCTAGTAGAGGAATATCTGGAATAAAAACAATGTGATATGTTTCCTGTGAGAAGACAAAAATATAATGATAACATACCATTGATGTATTGGCCTATGACCACTTCTCACATTGACATACTAAGGGAGTTGCCTAATTAATGTGTGTATGTCATTCTCCTGAATTTGTGGACGAGTCTTCTCCATAAAAAATAATTTTTTTCACTATGAAGGGTATGAGGACCATTTCAATATGTTTGGGGAGATTCTCAATCAAATTGACCTTGAAGCCATCCCATCTACAGGACATCCATGATCAGCAACATGATGGAAAAACCTGGAACTATCTTACCTCCATGCACTACACAGGTAGTGTTTCCTAATTAGTGATGCCCAGACACGAGTTCAAATTCGGGGATGGAGAGAACATGGATATATACAATTCACTCAATGTCATATCTAGAAAATCTAATTGTAAATGACATCTTTCAATTTCATTACCGAAAGGCAACAATCAAATGAAATCCTTTCTCGGGAAAGATGGAATACTCAACAAAAACCTAACTGGAGTATGTTTCAAAAAGAGTTACAATCGAATAGATCAATCCATCAAAAATATTGTATGACATGAAACTGAAAACATCCGGTAGGATTCCTTCCTAATGTAATCCAACTAGTAATTAGTGTTCATATTTTCAAATGTCCATAAATTCCTATGTAGGTTAAACTCCATACTCAGCTCACACCCTCGTAGAAATGTGTTATTCGAAAAGGTGTTAATAACAGCATCAACTGCCACAATATGGGGACAGCCGCAACCCATAATGATGGGGAAATTTTTAACTCAAAATGACACCATTAGACCAAAAAATTCAGGTTGTAGCTACTCAACTAATGAACGGGAGAAACCCTAGCCCATTGGATGGTGGAATTTTAACCTCAAGTTCCTGCACAGCGTACATCTATCTTCTCCCACCCAGGAGGAATGATTAATAAAAAAGTCACCTACTACACCCCATATCATAGGTCATACCTTCTGAGATGAAGGCTCATTACAAGGTCATATCAAGGCTCCCTTCGGGTAAATATTCACCAAGAAACCCCAAAAATACCGCATAATGGAAGAAGAGAGTCCAACAAAATATGCATGAAACCTTCCTACAATTTGACACAAGGTACACCACCACCAATGTAGTATGCATTGATAAACATGGAAAATGTAAACCCCATAGATCTCATAGGAAATGATACGAAGGGATACGATTTAAGAGAATATGGTTCTCTCCTTGAGTCATCCCACCCTGAGCATGATTATGTGCATTCCTGGAATTAGGGAGCGGTCCAAAATTTTGGTTCCCCCTCATTTAATCTATCATTACCTCCCTTGAAAAATCCCAACAAGGAGAACAATAAATCCCATGTCGTCTATGACCCTCCTCCTCTTCCACCTGAGAATGTGTCCCTCAATCTCTAGGAATGATTCACCAAGGCAGAGGATGAAATGAAAGATATCATGTGAATAAAGTTGAGCTGTGTCGAGGGAGCTATCATGCCACATGTGTTCCCCATAAAAAACGTTAATAGGTATTCCAAGACGAGGAGCCATTTCCACATTCACTGATCTTGTGGAATTAAGTCAAGTTCAAAGGCTCATCGAACCCGACACCAGGACTATCAACATACATAAATCTTTCCCTATAAGGACATCAAGACTTCCCCTTAATGGGAAGGAAGTTATAGTATATTCATGTAGACCCAAAAAGGATACACCCCCATTGGGTATCCACCAAAAATTCTAGTAGCACCGGCACATCCATCTCTTTCAACTACTGTACCCGCCCAATATCTAGCTCTACAGGATATGCATCAAGGGATCTTGAATACCATCGAGCAACTAACATATTGATTAGAAGCCATGGTAGGGAATAACACTCCAATAAAACCATATTACAACCCCTCCCCTGATTGGGTGAGCAATGTTCCTCCACCTCCAATGATTGAAAACCCTGTATTCTATGTATTCAATGTCTTAGGAGACCCGTAACATCATCTAATGCACTATGATTCTTACTATTACCACATGATGGGACCTAAAGTGCTGTAAGAAGTATCCAAACTCTATTACTTCATGAGAACCCTATATGGATCAAACTTCATATGGTATAATAGCTTTCAACCTAACTTGTTCACAATATGGGAGGACCTCTGGCAGTAGTTTCACTTCCAGTTAATTTTGATATTTCTTAAGGAAACAGTCACTAATATCATGAACTACAAGTAGTCAGATAATGAATGATTTTCAGACTTCATTTCCATATAAAAATTCATAACTTATTTCATTAAACTGTCCACTCTCCCAGGATGAAATGATCCTTATTTTCATAGATATCCTTTATGATGAATTATGACCACCGCTCATCCCGATGAAGTACACAAGTGGGATTCGAGATTTATCTATCATTTCCCAAAAGATATAATAATCTTTGTAGCAGACCAATCTCAAGTCCTGAGTGGCCCAATTAGACCCATGAAAAAGTGCAGGAAAATATGAAGCGTCTTCTTTCACTCTTAAGAAACCCCCGACACCATCTCCAGTTACGAGGGCTCCACCAAACCATGCGCCCCCCCCCCTCGAAACTGACATCCACGCCCACCTTGGAAGTATGAGTGAATGGGTACTAAAAGAAATCAATTCAATGAGTAATGTAATATTTTATACTCTTTCCAAGATGACCATGTCCACGATTACACTATAGCTACCATGAATTTCAAATTGCTATAGCTACGAGAGCCAAAGCCATCTGATGAAGTGGGTCTCGACGACCATCCAATTTATTGTATATATCATCGAATACTAGGAAACACCATCCAAGAATGCTTCTTCTTGAAGGATCTTCTACAAAAGATGGTGGATTCCTAGAAATGCAAGTTGGGTCTACCACCAGCACATGTGGCATTTATTTTCACCTCATAGCTAAGAGAGGAAGTGGCAAGAAAACCATTCACCAGAAAAAAGGAGAAAAATATTGAGAATATGATGAAGCATAATAAAGTCAACTGAGTTCCTGGAATCCTCCAGGCATAGCAGAAACAACAAATCGTGATTCATATATCATCTGATTTAACACTTCCATTATCCTCAGCCCTGCAGTCTTGTAAATTTTTGAAGGGATGAAAGGAGGAGCCCAAATAAGGGATTACACCAATGTTGAATCCAATATTGATGATTTCATAGTTCATTCTTAAAGACATGGGACAATGAGTACCCCCCTCTAAATGGTACAATAGACACCTACCCACCAAACTACACCATCATAAAAAGACATCAGACAAAAACATTTTCAGATCAAGAGTAGATCTTAGGCTCCATTAATGTCATTCACTTGATCGACCCCTTCTATGATGGAGACTATGTCCAAAAACCCAAATTCCATGCACCCAATCAGAGTTCCAGAGAAAGAGGATAGAGATACCGAGGGTGTCCTAGAGGGAATAATCTAGGAAGGATCCAAATTACCATCCACGCCTTATCTCAAACTGTTAGCATTCTAGAAACTCCTAGAATGACCCTCTGGTAGACACAAAAACAAACGAAATGTTCCTCTTCCCCTCCGAAAGACATCCAAGCTCATCTATATTCATGTATCTATCAAAGGAAGAACTAATATCAATTATCCCAAGGAATATGGGTGAACCAGTTTGACCAAACCAGTAAAGGACCGTAGTACCACCATTTCCTATCTCATAAGTTGGACCAACTACTTCCAAAAATAAAACCCCTAAAGTGTCTATGAAATATCATACCTGAGATGAGATGCGCAGTCCTTTAATGCATAAATATGATATTCTAAAGCACCTTTCTTCATTACTAGCAATGATATCAATCCTAGATGCTTTGAGTCAATCTTCAGTCTATAGGGAGGCTCTCATAGAAGCCTTACAATGTCCCTAGGAATTCGAGTCTGATGTAGCAGTGGATGAAGTATATCAGACAGAGACTAATCCCGAGTAGTGACACACCATAATATCTTTCATAGATAGGGATGATGAATCCATCATGGAAGGGCATATCAAACCCTTATATGTGTCAGGAATTATGAAAGGCATTGATTCCAGGAGGATTTTCATTGATAATGACTCTGGAGTCAACCTCTTACCACTGTGAATACTTATTTGGTAGGGTGGTGATGAGGGTAGGTTAACACCATGCACCACAACACTAATGGGATATGAAAAAATAGAGGAGAAGACATTGGAATGAATCAAGCTTAAAACCTGTCTTGGAGACCTCATGTCTTATTCTATGTTCTTGGTAGTAAAAAAAGTACAACATTTAATGTCTTGTTAGGGAGACCTTGGATGCATCAACACGATGTAATTCCATCATCACACCATCAGTGTGTCAAATATTGTGCTGATTAAAAAATAGGTTATTGCACATCGATAAATCCCCATTCAAATCCCATGAGTCACACTACAATGATGCATAGTTCTATGAACCTAAAGAGAAGTAGTCTATGGTTGAAAAGGATGACTAGATCACTACACTGAATGGATTGGATATAGATCATGCCGACCTCATCTAACAGCTTGGTAAAGAGATTGTATTACCCATTAACCAAGTAGAATGCATAAGTTCAATCTTGGATACAGACTCAATTGCAAGGGTGATTTAGGTTATAACCACTAAGTCTAAAGACATAGAAGATCTGGATGACTCTTATGATGTTAGGAAATTCCCTAAAAAAGATGCTCTAGACCCATCCTCGTGGCCCAAACTATCCATTCCTTACTATGGAAATAGATTATTTCTCCCCCAACATTGTGGAGTTCATATTGAGAATCCTCTCCCAATCAGAAGAGGATGAAGGTGATGTAGAGGATGATAAATAATAAGAAGAAGATGTTGAGGATGAAGACCTCAAATATTTCCCTCCTGCATTGTAATAAGGTGTCTCTACAACAATCTATGAACTTAGGGATATAATCATGCACACTGAAGATGACTTGTGGCCCACTCTGATTAGTGTGGCTATTCCTGTCAAGGAGAAATATTCATATACCACCTTCCTGAAAAATAATCGAGATGTTTTTTCCTAAAACTAAATAGAAATTCGCCGCCTCAATCTTGAGGTTTCCACTCATCATTTAGGTTATCCAGAATATCACTGGGGCTATAAGCAGGCAGCGAAAAGGATCCACCAGATGCATGCAACCAAAATAGAGGCTGATGTTGAAAGGACGGTCAAAGAAAACTTCTTATGAGAAGTAAAATATCTGATCATTCTGGAATATATTGTCCCTATCAAAAATAAGAACGAATATATTATAATCTACATCAATTTTAGGGACCATAATTGGCACTGCTCGAAAGATGATTTTCCCGTCCCAATCATTGAATTTTAAATCGATGCAACCGCCAGATATAAGGCCATCTCTTTCATGGATGGATATTTTGGATAAAAATATACCTGAATGGCCCAAGGAGATGAAAAATACATATTTTTTAGGGCCCCTCAGGGATAGTTAAGTTATAGTTTTATGCCCTTTGTTTGTAAAAATTCTGGTGGTACATATCAGCACACTAGGCACTGCATTTTTATGCCCTTACTAGAAAACATGTTGAGTTCTATGTTTATGATCTGGTGGTTAAATCCTAACAATTCTCAAACCACATAGACAATCTTGAAACATTATTTAACAAACTACAACAACATAGTTTAATTACGAATCCTTTAAAGGGTTCCTTCCTCATTACATATGGGAAATTCCTTAGCTTCTTCATAAAGCATCGTGACATCAAATTAAACCATGAGAAGATAGAATCCATCCTCATCATTCTCCCGCCTCACAACCTCACCGAGTTGTGATCTCTCATTGTGAAACAAAGTAATTTTTATATCACCATTTTTAAATGGTGGATATAATGATATATTTAAAACATTTACATGATTTTTATGATATATTTATAATTATATAATTATAATATTTTTTGTACCTTCTTACCTTCAATATGATTTAAAAAACAATAATATTGATCATGTGTACGATATACTACCACCTTATAAATGAATTTAATTTATTTTTCACTTACGATTTACATGGAAGGTAATGAGTATAATTATAATTAATATATGGGATAAATATTACAGGATATAAATTATGTTAAATTAATATATCCTAAACTACCTTACCTTTTCAAATTTTTAAGGGATTATATTCTCACACATGCATATATACACCCTATAGTCTCCGAAAAGTATTATTATTTATTTTCCATGAAAAAATTGTTAAAATGGTTATAAAAATATATCACAAAAATAAATATGATATTTATAAATATATTTTAATTCTATATATTCTCTATTCATATCCTATGAATAATAAATAGAACCTTCAAGGAAAAATAATCACGAGAAAACAGGGCAATTAACACCAAGAATATTGAAAATAATGAAATAATATTAACAAATCAGTATAAAATTGTTATAAGATAACAAATTATGATTTTATAAATATTAATATGGTTATGGAATAAATTAAGAACATTAATAAAAATAAAAAATTATTTATTTTAAATTATTTTCATTCAAATGGATGCCCATTTAAGTTATTGAATTTAAATTTCCATTTCATTGAGATATATTTTATTATGTGCACCAATTCCATATTATGTGGTGTATATACATACCATTTTTAGAATTTAAAATGAAAAAAAATTTCTTCATGAAGGTTAATGTTTAAATTTAATTTTATTAATCAATGGTTTTTTAATTTGAATTTTACAAGGGAGGTAATAAAATTATACAATATTACATAATTTCTGGATTGTTTACTTTCTCTTGGATGAATCAATTACTTTTGATAATTTTTCATTATACACTAAATTTATATTAAATATAAATCGTTTTATATAATGGATATTATTATTTTTTCTACCATATAATTTTTATAACAAATTCCCTATACTATGAAATTTATTTGATTATTTGGGTAGTTATTAATAAATTTCTGTCCCCAAATTGATATAGATATTTCATGATTAAGAATATTGATTCATAAATTAGTCAATAATTATATATATGATTAATTTTTTTTCAAATGATGATATGGGTGTTCAAGGTTGTATATATAACCTTGTTGCATCAATGGGTCTTTTGAGACGAATAAGTTGGCCAAATCAGATGGGATTTTACTCACAGTTTTAAACTGTCTTGTTAAAGGTCTTGAATGTAGAGGTATCTCGATGCCTAAGAACATGATGTCTAATAATTTAGAATTTCCTTCCTTGATAATTATTTTATTATTATTATCCATTATATTTTAGTAATTATATTACCTCAAGAAGAATTACACTCTCATTTTATTGATTATTTTTCATGTGTGTTCAGTTATATAACTTTTTATATTAGTTATAATTAATTAATTCCTGACAGTTTCAATTGGATGTTACCACAACTAAGAATTTTTTATCATATTTGTTTTGATTCCTTTCACAATGTTACAAATATTCATCCTTTGAATGAGTTTGAAGGATGCTAAGCATTTGTTTTGATATGTTCTATTTTGTTTTCTCAATATAAGATTGGTAAATTGAATGTATGGGGTATTCAAATGATATTTAACTGATCAATCCTTAAATAAATGAGCCCTTTTATGGTTACTAATTTAATAAATTATGCATCATCTTCAGGGTTACCGAATTTGGGGTTGTTTCATTTTATTATTTTTTATTTATTTTACAATATTGATTTATAAAATTTTAATTGATGAAATTTCATTGTGGTGATTAGTATTTAATGATATATACTGCCTAGTTTTATATAATTTGGTTTTAATATAGTACTTTTTAATGAATAATGTGAGTCTAGTTTGGTTTTTATCATTTAAGAAAATATTTTCAATCATGTTTCAATCCGTTTGAAAAAATAGGGAAACACTCCTTAAAATTATATACAAAAATATAAACATAATAATAATAATAATTATAATAGTAATAATGATGATAATTATGATGATGGGATAATTAGGATGATATTATCTCCTAAAACCTTGGTCATTAAAAGTATTACATATAATAATTTTAGAAATAAGTTATTATCTCATTTTCTTTTTACAAAAACAAGATGATTATATTGAAAATATATAATTAGGAATAAATTAAAAATAATAATTTAACCAATGTAATTTTTAGGGATAAATATTTACTACTATATGTATTTAAGATGAGATTCCATCATTAAAAAATCCAAAATTATTATACATGAAGTAGACATGTAATATTGTTATTACAATAGTTAAATAGGAATGAGGTAAAAAGTAACTTGAGTTTTTTTATAATAATATCAATTAAATGAATTTATTTAATTAAGGGAATAAATATCATGCCCATATTATGTATAAACTAGATCAATAATAGAATACATTAGTTGTCTGAGAATATTGATTTTAGGAATTGATAATTTTGGTATATGTTTTATATGATTATTACATGATTATTAGGTTCTTATATATAAATATGTATTCATTACAAAAAATTATTCAATATAATTTTTATTAGATTTATAAATGAAGAAATCATAACAGGTAATTTTTAAAGATTTAACTAGTATAAAATGGTTTTGTTAATTATATTTCTATAATTACAAAATGTATTCATATTAAAAAATATATATATTTGAGATGTATGAATAAATAATTAATATTACTATATTAGTCATGTTGTGATGTGAACTAAAAATACAATTAGTCAAAAAGGTAAAATAGTTATTATTTTAATATAGTATTTTTCTATTTGTTTTGAGTTTCTATTAAAAATATTCAATTTTCATATATTTTTTTGTTTGAGTTTTATAATATAAATTTGATATTTTTTATTCAAGACATCAAAATTTGGTATAAATATTTATCTAATGTTTTTATCAGAAACAAATACCATGAAACCTTATTAAATGAACTAAATTATGTTAAAAATGGGTAAAATGAATACTATGTGAATTTGGAATAAGTAAAATGATATTCACACATTATATAATATATATATAAGGTAATTAATTCAATCCTACTATTACAAAAACAATTTCCCCACCTAAATCATCTATCGTTCCCAATGCACTTAACTGCCACGTGATTCCATGATTTCCATGATTTCCCATCATCTAACTCTTGTTTAAAAAAACATGTCCCAAAATATCACAAAAAATAATCCATTAATCTGGCTCAATATCCACACCAATATATATGATTATATAGTATATATATCATAATATCCAACTCCTTCAGTGTCCTCTCCAAATTGGCGAATTGTGTAAGGTATAGTGAATTTGTTTAAAGAGATGGACCAAGAAGAATATAGATTCCTAATTATCACCTTTCATTTTCTATTTGTGATTATTTATCATAATATCATTTAGAATTCCATTTAATATGTTTCCATTGTAATATATACATATATGTGTGTTAATATGTATATGTATAATAATTATCCCTTTTAACTGAATCAATATGAATTGACCATTACCATTAATTTTATCATTTTAATATATTATTATTTTGTTAATTTAAGGCTTTCGTATTCAAAACTATTTATTTATTACTTATAATTCTTCAATTATAAACATTTTCAAACATTTTTATTATTTATTATTTTTATTTGAATTTACTTTCTATCCTCTATATCTATTATAAATGATATCCAAGTCACTCCCTATCATCATATCATTTTTATTACACATTACTATCCTGATGAAAGTATTTTCGCCACTGATATTCTCCCTTTTGGGGTTCAAATTCGATATTTTTACTTGTCCTTTTTCATTTCATATGGTGAAAAATGATTTTGTATACTACTATATTTATACACTTAATTAGTGATATTATTTCTTTTTAATGTACCCTTATGTTGAATATTTATAATGTAAGGGTATCCATGGATCAAATCCTTTTCATTGAGTTATAGTATTTATCTATTAACTTTATTTTTATATGATTAGTAATATTATTCCATTTTAATTTATTATATTTAATTTAATCAATTTTTTTATTTACATTTCATTCACAAAATATCCATTTTTATTTATTCTTACAATATGATTGTCTCACAAAAAATATAAACAATACATTTTCAATATATCTCTTATATATTTATATTATTACACATAATGAACAATTTTTTCATATTTGGAATGTAAAATATGTATTCTCCTATAAAACTCATATTTTTTCATTTAAAATATTTTAAAATAAATTTCTATTCTTATTTTATAGGTTGTTTGTTATTTTAAAATGTTTGAAAATGATAAATATTTCATCAAACACAAAACCATTCCTTATTAATATTATATTTTCTATTCTAATTTATCATTAATTATTTTCATAGTTACATTATTATGATGTTTATTAATAAATAATACAATTCTAATTCCACATATAATTGACATTGACCTTATATTTGTATTTCTAAGAGACACCAATAAAAAAATGAAATAAATAACCCTAAGAAAAATGATGATTATACAAAACAAACTCAGAGATATAGAGAGAATGAAATTAAAGATGAGAATATTCTCATAGGTCAATAATTTTGTGTATATTCCTTAATAATGACCTTCAAAACTTGACGATCCAGAAATGGGATTGACTATACTAATTTTGTGTGAAAAATTATCACTTGATCGATTAATAATACTTGAGGTGAAGATGTATATAATCGGGATCCTTCTACCCACAAAGAAGACCATAAGACTAAATGTCCAAAATTATATAAGTGGTATGGATGTTAAGGGGGTTGTTTTCTTGATAGGAGTTTGATATTGGTGGTTTAGGGGGATTATGATTCATTAGAAAATTTTTACAATTATTCTAAGGTTCTTTTGAGGTTTTTACCCATAGAGAGAAATATAAGATGCTTCATAATATTTAAGGGGCTTGTGAAACTAGTATCAATGAGTGAAAGGAAATATATATAAAAATACTTACCTAGAGGGAATTATTATAATTATTCATTAATATTCCTTGAGATATAAAAAATAATTCATAAAAGGAAATATTTATTACATGAGGTTTCATAGGAATAACATTACCGAAATGGTTTTGGTTGATCCCATGTTTCCCCTTGACTATTTGAGAGAGAAATAATCTCTTCCTAAATACATTTTATTACGGTTGATGTAGTATTCTTTACATGTGGTTATTTTTATTAACGTTCATGTATCTTTTAGTCAGTTTTTTATTCATTATATCACATTATATTCCAAATAATGATAGATTTTTTGTCATATTTCGGCATGATTATGTTGATTATACTTACTAATCAAAATTGAGAAACCAATGTACTTCCATTAAAATATATCCCTTAATCGTAATTTATGATTTTGGTTTTATTTCTTGGTCAGTTCGGGTTGGGGGGGTTATGTAGTACTATTGTGGGTTTATTATTTTTTATGATTTGGATTTCATAATAACTAGATACTTAATTTAGTATCAGTATTTGGACATATATTGATCAATATAAATAAAATATTAAACATTTTCAAAACCAAAATCATTGTGTTATATATTTAAATCGATTTTCAATGTTACATTAAACATTATTTGTTGAAAATGGTACAAAATATTAAGGAACCAATTTTCATGAATTCTATTGAATTTATATTTCATTCCCTCTTATAAATGATAATTTTAAATAAAATTATTTTTATAATATTTTTATAAAAAAATGTATATTGTTTAGATCACTTTTTGAAAATGATTCTTAGCTACTTTTTTTATTAATTATTTTTTAAAAATTTCATAGTAATTATTTTTCTCTTCATTATATATTTTAAAATTTATAAAATTTTCCAAAGTAATTTGATTTATTTCGAATAACAATTTATTAATATCCCCTATAATTATATTTTTTTTCATAGTTATTTATAATAAATAAATCTCTTATTATTATTTATCCAAATTCTTATGTGTATTGGGAGTTTTAAAAATTAAATATACATGAGATGGTTTATCCATGATTGGACATGATTAACCTTATCATAAGCAATCCATGAAGATAATATTTCTACTGACACCATTAAAAAAAATATGTTTATAAGAAAAATAAATTTCATCTAAATATATGAGTCTCTATATGATGGTATTTTTATTGAATTATAGACTAAAATACTAATTATGTGTATGTTTGGGGTTATGTAGACTATATTTATTTCCAAAAAAAAGTAACAAATATTATTCATTATATACTAAATCCATGAAAGGGTTAGATATTTGCATTCTCTTATATGGTTCCACATTTTACATTTAAGTTAACAATCCTTTTTTATAACTTGTTTCAAACTAAATGGATTTCCAACACTCTATCTTTTTAATATATTATATATTAAGAATATAATTAAATTTTAATCTACTAGACAGGCATACCAATGAATTAACATGATATTTTCATTCATTATACAAATCCACTGTGTTTATGGGATATTAGGGGTAAACCTAATCCACTATATTTATGGAATGTGGGGAACAATCAATACCCACAATCCTTAATGAATGTTGGAACTGAAATTAATCCACTATGTTTATGGGAATTATGGAATGATTATAATCCACTATGTTTATAGAATATGTTTAGTAATCCCAATCAAAAATATATTTTTAATATGGTCAGTGAACCAAATGCACTATTTTTATGGGATGTAGAATGTGAATCATACCCACTATGTCTATGGGATATGCAGTGTGATCCCAATCAAATATGTATATCAGAGGTGGGGAGTGATCCCAAATAACTATTGTTATGGGATTTGGTCAATAAATTCAATCCACTGTATATTGTTGATGCATGTAGTGAACCATATCAACTATATTTTTGGGTTTTATGGGATGAACCTCATAAATTAAGATATAATGATCTTAGTAAATAAATTTAATATATGATATCCTATGAATCTGTATGATTCATATTCCATAATCATGTAATTTACTCATTTCTGTCCACATTATAAAGTCAACCCACATCCATTTCTTATGTCACCATGGTCCAAGATTATTTATTTTATATATTAATGTCATGTAATACATCATGATTTCATGATTATAATTTTATGAATTTAGGTTTATATATTATGATATATGACTATCATATCATGAATCCGGATCATTTATTATTATTTGATAATCTTATTCAAATAATCATTCTATTTCTGATAAGATCATATATCTCAATATTTTATCATATAATAATAAATTAATTATTTATCATTATAAATGTTTATCACCTTTATGAAAATATGTTCTCACCCATTTTTTATATTTTTCTTTTTTCCCCAAAATGTTAATATATAGATATTTATAGGATATATTGTTTCTTAGAGAACTTTTGAGAAATTATTAGGGGTTGAACTATGTAATAATATGGTCATCCATCTAAATCTTTAGAGGAAGTAAACCAATAGTTTTTTAGTGGGTGATTTATCTAGGAGTTATAATATATAATTATCAGGTATGATGTAAAATTAAAGTATAATATTTTTTGATTTTGGCATAAAATGGATCACATGATCGAGATTACCCCTAGGATACACCTTCCTTAAGCGTAATACTCCTTCTTCCACCTAATCACACCAATCATCTTCCAAAAAGGCATAAGATATCATACCACCACCCATATCACAATGGAAAGTACACATTTAGAACTATGTATCTAAATTTTTGCTGATAATTTTATTATACTAGAAAACTAACTCACATACACCCCTTCATATAAGTACCACCAATAGAAGCCTCATAATGCATAATATGACAATTTATAAATAAATACACCCCTCATGGTTTCTAATTCATATATATCTTAGTATATTCAAGTAGTTATACGTCCATTGGTATCCATAAGATAAAAGGATAATATTTCCATGAGCTATCATGGGATTGATTATTCAAAATCACCAATCATTCTATGGGTAAACCAAATTCATTTATATCTCAGGTAATTCACACTCACTTTGTTACATGTTCATATCATCAGTTGCATCCTAATAACCTAAATAATGGTAATATCTATGAAACATCTACCATATTTCATTATAATCCTTCCCATCTAATTAGATTGAGTAATTGAGTATTATTCAATGAATATCGCAAATATTATGAAAAACCTTATTCTTTATAGATTTTATATAGGGAACATTGATACATGGGAATAAATAAAATGTACCTGGACACATAATATTAGACATCTCAGAATGAAAAAACCAAACCACCAGTTCTAGAATTGGATTTTATTAAAGGGGTAAACCAATCTTGGGAGAATATAAATAGTTAAAGAGTGGTGAAAATATTATATAAACTAAACATGAACAACTTGGCAGTTAGTAGTCCACCATGAACTTTACAATCCTAATATATTTCTATTAATAGCCAATTACATGAACACCATTCAACAGATAGTGTCTCTCATTTTGAGTTTATTTTTTTTTCACCAGGGCCATTTCCTCAATCCCTACACACAACCTCTACCAACTACTACAATGATCATAACCATACAATGAAATGTAGAATGACTATAATGTTTTTTATTTCATATGTTAATTCATATGGGTCATTACCAACCCCCACCACACATCTTTGCATCATCTATATAAATCATTTTTCCTAATTGGTGTAAATATATTTTAGTGTGCTCAAAAATCTAACACCCACGACAAATTATCTACATTTATATATTGTTTATTCAAATGCATGTGTAACAAGGGTACCATTTTCTAGAATAGGATATTCTCACTCTAATTTAATTGGTTTATAGGTCACTCTATGAATGATTTATCAACTCAAACCCTATTATCTTCAACAATAATCACAATAGGGGGCCATAATGATATTTTTAACCCATGTTATATAGAATACATCATTTATTCATTTTTTTCATTGAATAATCACTATTAACTATTACTTAATACTAACACTCATTAAGATAATTAATACATATATGAAATGTGTTGTTAACTTCCCTTATTTATTTATACTTGGATCACTAATTGGAACTCTTATAAATACCCAATAACACATATAGGACTCAATAATTTAGCATTATATGTCCACATAATTCCATTGTATTTATAGGAAAGTATCCACCAACATATAAATCACTTCTATATTCTCTAATTTTTTAAATATTTTCCATTAAAAAATCATAGAGGAATCTATACTCTATGATCATCACAAAGGTCATCGAAATGTCCTTCCATAAATTTTATTAAAGGATTTTTTATGAATTTCTTCACGACTGTAATTGTTATAGTGAATCACTGTAATATCAATATGATTCTAACAGGATCTACATAATTCTATGAAACATTGTAAAACAAGTCCCTCAAATACTCTAATATTATCTAAAAATAATCATTATCCTTATGGTGGTACATTGTTTTTATATTCACAAGAGTTCTAATTTTCATTTTCAACCATTTCTAGAAATGATTATTTAATTGAGATTATCAATCCCTCACAGTTCTCATCCAAACCCTATGTAACCATATTATAACATTCACATAAAATATCCATAATTCATTAACATACATGGAATTGAAAATTGACAAAAAAAAATCCATGTGATTGTTTAAAAATACAATAATGACATATATTACATCACTACTTAGATAAACCTGTATAGAATCTCCAAAATGTTATTTGGGACCTTATCCCATTCAATATTCGAATGGGTAGGGGTTGAAGAATAATAATATACCATTGGATATCATCCTTCACATATGGATAGAGTTGTGTTAACATGCACCGTATTAGAATAGACAAATCTATAAGTGGTGAAATACAAAAAACATGGGTATTATTTTATCTTCAAAATAATGGAAAATACGAAATCCAAAATCATAAGCATCATATAATACTCAAAAAGAAAATGTGATCGCATGACCCCTATAAGTTCATTCAAATGAGTTTTGTTCATCACATGATATGATTCATATGAACTATATCCCTTTAAAAAACATCCCTATTATTGAAATGAAACCTGAATATTCTCTAGTGACCATTTGAATGTTGCTAGGAAATATATTTTGATACCATGGTTTCCCAATTGGTAGGAACCAAACAATAATCGAAATCTATTATAAAATAAATCATAATAATATGTAAAAAGGAAAGACCTTATGTAGTATTTTATATTAGTGAGGTGCACTCATGTGGTTATCAAGACCCCATGATAAACTTGTGATATTTCAACCTTATAGATTAAATAACTGTTGAAATGACCTCTTCATTAGATGAAGGGATTTTGACATGTCCATTCGATTATAAACCACTGCTCAAAAATCACAATCATTTTAAGGGGTTGTTTATGATAATTCTCACACATCATCGAATAACCAATTGTTGATCGCAAAATTCTTTGAAGGAATGGAGAGTTATTGTAAAAAAAATACACAACTACGAGAGAATTATTATCCTTGAAAATTAAATAATGAAATAAAATGGGAAAATGTGGAGATTACTATAGATAGGGGATATGATGCAATTCACATAAAAGGATTCATATTCATCAATTGATCAACATTGATCTCATGAGGACCCCATCAAAAATCCATTATGAACTCTCAAGGGACCTTATCCATGTTTTCCCGATCACTTGAAGGCTCTATTGACAAGAAATTATAGTCTCACAAAAGAACCCATATGAGTAGTCATTGATCATGAAAAACTGTCTCCATAGAAATTCTGATCTCATGATAACCTATAGATTTTCCATTATTCCCATGTAAAAATTCATTAATAATTCCAAATGTTCATGAAAATAAATTTTAATGAAATTGTTCTAGTATAAATGGAAAAGAGGATAATTTTTTGTTGTTGTAATATATCATATCATGCCATGGAAGAATAATGATATGATCAAGAAAAGTGAGTGATACTGAAACCCTCCACTAAATTCATATCAGATAAAAGGGATACACAACATTAAAGGTCAAATATGACTTTGGAGTAGAGGTATATAAATCCATTACCCTCATCACAAAAATGAATCAATGATTGATGACACAAGGAAGTGCTAGAGAATTCTTCTTGAAGATCCAATTGACGTTATTGTAAAGGTATTCTTCTAGGTAATGTCTGTGTAATAATTTAATGGATCAGATCACATTTATAATCACTTCAATAGATAACTTTATAGATCATGTGAAAAACTTTAGACATATAAGAACGATTTTGCGATGGAGGCCTCACATATCAGTTGGATCACATGATACCTGAAATAAGCTTACGCTGGATAAATATAATGCTCATATGAAATAAGGAATGGAATAAAAGAATAAAAAAGATGGGATAAAAGAAGAATATGTATTCACTAATATTCATGTGATTAGATTGACCCACCTTATCACAAAACAGTACTATGAAATGTATATCTTGTCATGTAAAATTTCCTCAGCATGAAATTTTTATCATGCAATGTCCATTGGACATTTTATGAAAGTATCAAAATTGCCTAGGAGAATTACTCCCAATACATAATCTTATAGACATTCTGGAAAACTATTTTGATGTCATACATTTATGTCTCCCATATTATGTGGCGACACCATGAAATGTAAAATTAGTCTCTATATGTCACTAGGATATCTCATCATGGATTCACGATGTCACCCGGACAAGTCATCAATGTCCTAAGACACCCTATGGACATCAAATCCTTGATCTTTTGATTATACTCAGACATTTATTGACATCATAATACATGTTAGGTATAAAACTATTTAATTTCATTCAATACTTATTATTTACTCCAAATAAGTTATTTAGGTCTCGCAAAACCCTTATGGCATATCATCCTTGATCATAATATGTTTTCCTATCATGTACTTCATATTAGATGATGTCCATTGTAAAAATACACTGAATCAAGTGATTGTTTTCATACATGTACCCTATGCAGTATAGAAATATTCAAACATCCTCTAACATGTTTTATAAAATTATATAGAAATGAAAGGAAGAAAATAATAACTTGATTTGTAGAGTATCAGACAACGATGGGTAGGGAACCTCGTTTTTTCAGAAAATCATTTAGGACTTGATAAAAAAGTCCACTAAATATATAAGAGAAACCTAAATGTGTAAAACATTATCAATAAAAAAATGATAACTATGATTATGACTATAAAATATATTTTTAGGACACATTCCTAAGGCAAGATCTCTAATTGGAATCAACATCAGGGTACGTCCCCATGTCTCCACCATTCCAACCATCCTGACTAATTCTCTACCATGGGTTGTTCATTCTTCATCATACACCAGTGAGCTGGGAGAAAAATCCTAGTGTATATTTCCAAATAACATAAACTATGAGAACTCTAATTCATATTTTAACTAGGATATGTATGATAACTTCTTATGTCCTAAGCTGAAATGACCATCAACGTCAATATAATCCCCCATGTCTCGAACATTCAAACCATCAAGACCAAATATCCTTGATGGGATAATCATTCATCCTCATCTCCCAATGTATAGAGAGGGAAACCATAGTTTGTAAGACACAATCAATTGAACTACATTATATTTGAATCCTCATATGTCCAAGATATGTAATATTCCAACCTAAGGATTGAGTTGAAATTTGAATCCACCAAATTGTGTGTATCCATGTCTCCAATATTCCAAAAATCAGGACTCAATTTCTCCCCTAGGATGACCATTATTCCACATCCTATAATGAACTGATAGGTAAACCTTAGTTTGCATGTACTTATCAATTAAACTATTAGAACTTTTATTCCTGCTTCAACCAGGATATTTATGACACCGCCCAACGGCTTGAGCTCAAATGGGAATCCACCTTGGTGTATTTCACCATATCTAAAACAATCCAACCACAGAGTCCCATTATCACTAATGGTATTATCATTCTTCCTCATCCATGAGTGGATTGGGAGGGATACCTAAGTATGTAATCTATGTTCAATTGAAAATTGAAAAATCTAATTCATACTATAACCATGATACATTAGAAACCTTCCTATGTCTTGATCTTAGTGTAATACCTCTTGCCTCTAACATTCCATCCATTGTTACCCAATATCTCCTATGGGATGATCGTTCTTCCTCATCAGCCTGATGATTGAAAGGGAAACATTTTTGTGTATTCCCAAATTAATTGATCTACGAGAACTATGATTCCTGCTATAACTGGGATATGTAGGATGCCTTCATAATGCTCGAGTTCAAATGGATTTCCACCTTGCTATAAACCCACATGTCTCCGAAATTCGAATTATCAGGACCTAATATCTCCCATGAATATATCATAATTTTTCATCCATCTGTAAACTGATATGTCAAGATTAATATGTATGCTCCATAATGTTAAACTAAGAAGACATTGTTTCATACTATCAATATGATATGTATGAGGACTTCATAAGTACCAATATCTTATGGGTTTCCATATTAGTGTAAGTACTCCCATGTCTCCAAAATTCTAATAATATGGTCCCAATCACTCCCATGTGATGATCATTATTCCACATCCACTAGGGGAATGAGAGAGAAATTATAGGGTGTAATAATTAATCATTAGAATTATGAAAACATTGATTCCTACCAGATTCAAGATATGTAGGATTCTTCCGATGTCTTGAGATCCATAGAAAACCTACAAATAGATGCCCTAGTGAATATGTAGTGTGACTGATTTCCTCTAATTCCATGTTTCTCACAATAAGAATAGATCACCTACGCTTAGACATCTGAAATGATCACATCATTCACATCATGAATCAACCTATCCATAGAAACCTCATTTAGTAAGTCCAATTCAATGACATAATATTTTTTTTATATATAAGGGTACCCAGCTTGGGTGAATCAATGGGGAATGACTGAACTATGATGAATCTGATTCCTTCCATAATCAATACATTTTGGATGACTCCCTAAGGATCTATATCAATACTAAATTCAAAATATATCTCTTATATATCTTTTCCATGTGATTTTGAACTCCAAGGGTCCAATAAATTATATGTATTTTTATTCTTTAAATAAACATGATACATAAGATTCCTTGAAAGGGTTTAGTAACATTCTCAATATATAAATCGCCTCCTCAGATTGTACTAAACTCAAGAGTTCTTGGCTAAAATGATTTAAAATTTAATTATATACACATTAATAATTGACATATTATTAACCAAAAATTCAAACAAATGGAATCAATAATAGAACACCATTTACACCTAAAAGGATCCAACCCATGATAAATTTTAGGGTAACCATTCTCTAATATGTACTAGGATGTGATTCAAAAACATATCTTAAATCCAAATGAGTCTCTATTTTTGGTAAACAATTCTCCCTAAATGTGTATGATGATCCTAACCTCCCAACCTCTCTTACAATGTGAGTTCCTAAGTTCCATTGGCCATGAACACTAGTTGACTATCTTCCATTGGAAATAATGTATATACCTAGACATGGATGTGGGAATGATTGGGGGTTTCAATGAATTATAGAAATAGTTAAACTAACATGACGGATAGTGCAACATGTTCAACCCCCCCAAATAAATCACATGGATCCAAACACTATATTGAAAAAATACAAATTGTGGTCCAAACACGAATATCTCAAACTACCAAAATAATAGGTTGATGAAATGTTATTAGGGTTCTTAGAAAACAAGCACATCCACACTATTAAAATTCTACATTGCATGTATGGTCAGATTGAGAATATGAATGGAAAATTGATATAAATATTTTTATTGAATTTATAATGTATCATGCCTAAAATGATGCCCTAATCAGTTACCTTGTTCCTTATTTTAATCATGACAGTGGATACTTCTATCTCAATAAATACTCAACTGGGATCCTTTCATCAAATAGCAATCATTTGGAAAATAACCTATGAATAAAACCATTGTGAGTCAGTAAATGACCACACCTTCCTAAAAACATCAGCGTTAGGTGAGAAATAATACATTCTGTGAATATTGTGAACATGATACATTCTCGACCCTCTGAGATTCACATGTGGGTCTCTAAATGATGAAATTTGAGAATGTTAATCATCTAAATAAATAAGAATTAAATATATTTATTCTAATATACACCTCTAGTCACTTCAAAATCCTATCTCAAGAGTGTGATAATACTTATCTTCAGTTTATAATTAAGCTCGATCAATGGGTGGACTATGGAACCCTTTTGGATCACAGTCCATAAAGGAGGGATACTGTGAACCATCATCCTCGGTTTATCCCTCTAGTTCCACTATGACTTTTACTAAGGGAACCACCAAAAAATTTCCACTTATGATTCCCTTGAATGAGAAACGTGTATTTCACATTGTGTCTAGAAAGAATTGTAGAGTGAGGAGTTGGATCACATACCTTCTTCAACTGACAAAGCATGTTGTCATATTCAGATGGAAGATTGTGAGAAGGCTCATATTCCTACTCCCTTGGATCATGTCTGCAATAGTATTCTCACAGAAATCATGTGGGAGTATCATATAAATTTACTTTTATATAAATTATACCATAATATTTTGGAGGAACAATAACAATAGATGTGGAGTCATTCCAACAAATCATATAAATATATCATCAAGTACATATTGGATTCTAAATATGTGTGGGCGTACATTCCTACTCACACTTTTCTAAAATGTAACTATATTTTAGAGAAAACAGAAGAAATCCTTCATAAAATTATAGAAATGGTATAAATAAAAAGATATGAACTTCTTCTTATCCCAAAAGATAGGTCATCACAACGCTATGATTTGTATGATCTAGTGGTTGATCAAGAGATAGTGGAAATCATTTATCTCATCCCGGAGGATTATCAGCATATTTCAGTAAAGGGGGAGGCAATTGACTAAAATTATATTATTATTCCAAATAGGGATTACCATGATTGAGTGGAATATTCCTCATGATTAGAAACATTTCGTTCAAAAAAGACCATTGACATAATACAATGGCTTGGGATTGGGCTCATATCAACATTTTGATTGGGGATCACCAAGTTAGAATAGAACATTCCTTGATGAAAGATTATATTATAATAAAATAGTACCAGATGCATACCATAAAAGATTGGGATCGAACTTATAACCCCATTATAACTAGGTATCACTAAGTACGAGAATCACATGTCTCCAGGAAGACTCATATTTCATATATTGAAGCTACATGGAATATTTCAGTAGATCAAAGAATCCAAGATCATATACCTACTTTTGAAAATGACCAACTAATTTAGAAGTACTAAGAGTCAATACATATACAGGATCATATCCATTATCTCATTCCAAGGATCCATTACTATATTGAAAATTTGAATTAATATTTTAACAGGGTTCATATCCCCACTTCACATAGGGTTGACTATCATATTCTATAAATCACTCATACGTCTCTACATACTCTTATAATAAATAAAGAATCTCATTTTTATACTCTAATAATAACTCGTTAGTGGGATCAAACTCTAATAGTTCCATAAAGGTATCATCATGTTGTGATATATTTCCTACAAAAAGATCATATCCATAGACACCCCTAAATGGTAGGTCAAAATATTCCATCCAAGATCCTTAATGAAGATGATATCTATATTCTTCTCAAAGATTGTTTCCTTGAGGTTCTTAATGATATAATCCCAACAGCCCAAGATTCTTCTGTCTCTTCAATCAAAGAAGAAGGTGATAATTTCCAAAATAGTCTTCTTCATGGTAGTGTGGAGATGGATCACATGGAGTATACTCCTGAAGTATTTTATTGTCATCTTATGTATGGTGATATCTCATATAGACAATAAAATAATTCCCATTAGAAAAATACTCCATATATATAGGTTCACAAAACTCATATTCCTTCATATATAGAGGGTCTAAAATCATTAGGGAAAAATCCATAGAGATCGCCATAAGCTACCATAAATATTTAAATATGGTAAGCAGGTAACCTAGGGGGACGACTTTTATAGTATGATCATGTAGAAGAACATAAGTCTGAGGAATATGAAGCATACATTGACATATGGAGAGAGATATTTCGGAACAACCTCCCCTGCATATTTTATCCCAATGAGAATTATGGATATGATGTACAATATAATATATTGAGGGATTGTATTCAATATATACACCATAATATGTGAAATAATTAATAGAAATTGAGGACTTGATAATTTCCTTATCCAGAAAATAAGGGTTACCTTCATAACAACAAGACACTATGTTTTCAAGTGGACCTTGATGTTATCTCCAAGGCCCGGGACCCAAAACCGGAAAATCATATTGAAGATAAAAAAATAAATTCTTCAATTTCATAATAACTCCTTAGAATATTATCAGAAAATCCACCTCAAGTATTTGTATCTAAGGATGGTGAATGTATATCTCCGTACTCGTCACTACACAACAAAAATAGAAGAACTCCCTAAATGTGTCATCATGTGATGTCATAAACTCCATAGAGATTAGTGTACTAGGTTACATGTGATCTAGTTAATTACTATGATGAAATTTTTTCAATAATGATACCATGAAATCCTGAATAGAGGGAGGGTACTGCATGTAGAACTTTGGAATGGGCCACTCGAATAAATGAGGGCTCATTTCAGACCCGGAACATGAAATTATTACCAAATAAAAAACATCCCATAATAAATGACACTCATAATAGGATTTTATTATTCCCATCTCATACATGAACATAGATAGGCCAATAATATAAGGTATCAATAGATGATACGATTGATATCATCAAAGAGTGAATTCAGGAAATTAGACAATGGGAATATATACTAATTCCTCCATCCCTCTAACGGCCAATCCATGAAAGGATATATAATGTATTTTTTGTATCCAAAAATAAAAAACAACCCATAGGCCTAGGAGAAGTTATATATCTATCGTCATCATCAGTTTTATCAAACCATAAATGAGAATGGATAAATCGGTAGTTGTTCTAGATCAATCTCATCCCACTAGGATAGTTGAATTTATATCTCAATTCCCATCTCCAGAGTAATAAAATTCTAGATCAGAATCATAAAATCCTCATTAAATGGATAAAAAATGACAATTTAATCCTCAAATAGTCCCCAAAACATTTTTCTAGGAGCATTTTCATCTTCATCATCACCAAGAAATAAATCATCCCTCTCTCTGATGCTTGGTAAAAATAGTGGTTGACATCACATGCTTTCATCCCACTATAAGAAAAACATTTCTATTTTGGGAATTTTTAGAAAGAATGACCAAAACCCCTTCAAGGTCAGTATTCGTAGACTTAAATTGAAGGACCATTTGAAAAATTCAATCGAACCATGTTGGTGTCATATGCCAAATAGGTCCAATATTTAAATGAGTTATAAAAAAACAAATGTATGAAAGGTATAATCACCATTTTTCATAAAGAGAAATGGGAAAACTAAAATTTCTAGATATGCCTTTATTAATATAATCCTAATAACCAAAATAGATAATGTGGATTAAGAAAAAAATGGAGAGGGACCAAATATAGAAAATATAGCTTAAGAGGAAGGTGTTTTTGATGCACTGACATAGGCTAGACCCTCACAGACCAGAGGAGGATCGAAAACCTAACACCACTGAATATTGAGTTTCAACAATTACAATACAACACTACCAATGATAATGTTAAAGGTGTGTCTATATCCTATCCACTTCCCAAAAGAGCCAAAATTCCTAACACTCATGATTAGATTTCACAATATAATGGTGAAATTAAAAATGTCAAACAACTTCATAAAAAGATACATAAAAGAATCATTACACAGGGTATCAAATTCAAGATGTGATAAATATTCATCCACCCAAAAATAAAAAATAATCTTTTCTGCCTCTAAGAGAGGAAAATAAACATTAGAACAACTCAAGATCTAGGTACCCAATCTAAAAATATGTGGAAGATGAAGATGATCATGACTTCCCTACATTACGCTGAGATCCAAAACGGTTCTAGGAAAATCATTCCATTATGGTGTGAATTTAGAATCAGTTGGAGTCTAAAATTATGACCCCGCATAAATTTAAATACACTCCCTATAGAAAATAGGTGGCTCAAAGAACATTTTCTTTGGATCTTCTCGATATCATAAATTCATTGGAAGCTTGAATTAAATACATAGATGGGTGGTGCAAACATATAGAGATCGAGAAAAATCCATATCAGTAATTTGAGAATGAAACTTTACCCCAACCCAACATTAGAAATCCATCATTCCCAACCTTTGATGGTACATGAAATCTAGAAAAACATCTCACACACTTAATATCTTGATGTTTCCCGATGATGGGTCCTCAAGATCAATATGAAGAGACCAAGATGATGTATTTTGTAGAAAATATATTAGTGTCATCCTTTTTTGGTACAAAACACTTTAAGCGTGATATGATTAAGGAAGGGATGACCTATATCATCACTTCCTTTATCAATTTAACTTTATTCTATATAAAATAACAATTTTCGAATAGACTAACTTCATGAAATAAAAAAATGATGGAGTCTAACATCATCAATATATATAGGGGTCAACATATTTACTATGAATCCGTCTATCATAAGTGAAATTAGTGGAAATATATACGTAAAATCACTTGGATGACTTGTAGACACCATTTATCCTAATAAAGTAACTCAGAGGATTCCAATAGTTTATATAAATGACAGAACGTCGAGAGGATTACATTTAGCAGAGAGGTGTTATGTCTTGATTCATTCCCTCTACACAATAGAAAAGGATAATTATGGAAAATGATATCTTTGATACCCAAAAACCAGTAAAATTACACTTTCAATCATTTGGGATGGCCCTAGACCTCCAAACCCCCTTACTGAGTGGACATAGTAGAAATATATCTCTCATCCAAAAGAAAAAATTGATTAGTGTCACATGGGATTTGAGGATCGATTGAAAAAAGAATACTTACCTGAAAAAGAGAAAGTGCCTAGTTATTTCATTTTATACATTGAAAATAACCCACTCAAGCACTCGTATCCCTAGAAAAATGATGAGGAAGAACTCATTGATCAGCCCAACTACTACTATTTCAAAGGAGGTTGGGTCAGAAATTCCATAACTGAATCATCTTCAAATACATCCTCCATGCAATGGTGGATTCTAGAATGTGACACTAGAAAATGATATGGAATATGTGACATGTGTAACCATTTATGAGTCAAGAGATAAATTTTATTGGAAAAATGTTCTAGCATGGACATGTAATAAGTTATACAACTATATGATTCGAAAGATATTTGACCAAGCTCAGGCCACCCTAGGATAACACCTTCAAATACCTATATTGATCCAATGAACTAGAGATGTCACATAAAATATTCCTATAGAATGTGGATTTAGTTCCTGGACAGAGGATGAGATAGATGGGAAGAGCAATATGTATCTTTTAGGCATGTTTTGATGCTTTCCCAATTTCGTCCCTACAACATCGAAATAATGGCAAGTGCCACAAAAAATGGAAACCTCATCAGATAATGATCACATATTTGGTTATGTCATAAGATAAAATTGGATAACCTATTAAATGATGATTAATATGCCTCTGATTAGGATTTTCCCATAGAAAAATGAGCTGTAGGAGGCCATAGGCAAAGAGATGAGGATATATAGTACAATGTGTTGATGGTTGAACCTAATATCACAGTCACATCCATAGAGAGTATATATATACAACTGAGACCCCTGGGAAAACACTACATACTTTTCAATTGAATCAAATATTTTAACTATAAATATCCAGTATTCTCTCTAATTTTGTCATCCTACATGACAGTCTAGTATAGATTTTATTAACCAATCAGCCCATAATATAGGGATAGCTAGTGCAACCTTCTCTATTTGTATTAGATGCTCCCTCAACATATGTATAAGAACCAGGGTCATCTACCTAAAATTACTCAACAATTGAGCTACATAATTTGAATAAATCCAACCTTGGAAAATAGAGACCTCTGGAAAAAAGCGTGACATTTTTAAATAGACGGGGGTTTTCCCAGCTAGGATATAAATCCTTCATGAAATCCAAAATTTAAATAAACAAAATGAGGAACCTTTCAAAGCCCTCATAAAACCACATTAGTACAAGAAAAAAGTAGTTTCATCAATGGTTTATAGAGTAATGATCATGAAATTGAAATAAAATTTCACAATATCATTTATAGAACATGATCAAGAAGATTCCATCCACAAACTCATCATAACACTACATCTTTCAATAGGATTAGATTATTTTGACATCAGAAGTGTTCTGATTTCCAATGGTGGAATGACATACATCATCATAGTATATACCCTATTATTTTTTGAAATAAAAATTGGGAGTTATCTCGATCAATGATAACCATTCAAGGGTATGGTAAGATTTAGAAAACTCTATTTAGAATGATTAGTCTCAAAGCCCAGTTTGCAGATCTCAAATTTGATGTTGAGTTTATAGTTATACATAAATACACTATATATAATGACCTACTAATTAGGAATTTTATTTATAGATACATAGTGATACAATAAATTTTTTTACCAATTCTTTAAATACCCCATCTATGGGAAGGTCAAAATACTTCATGGTTATAGTTCCCCTTTGAGTCTTATAAATTCACATATGATGGATAAGGATTTATTAAATGAAAGGAAACAACTAATTATTAATGAAAGTGTATAGGTTATATCACCCAACGTATTAGGGACCACCCTTGTGAATTATTGTAGTATTCTGGAAAACAATTTTTTTCTCCATAGAAATCTTAATAAGGTAGTAAAAATAATCCCAGATGCTCAGGCTCTACCTACCCCAATAAGAATTTCAAATGGAAACTATAAGGAAAAAAATATTAGTATAATGAATCTAGATGTAGTGGATGTAAATGGACCTTACCATGGTATGTCTGACCCCGATTGTGACAAATAATACCTAAAATTTATTACCTCATCTAAAAATTCCTTTGTGGACTCAATAATGGATGAATAAGGGGATGACCTTATGAAATCCCATTCATTATTTGATCAAGGCATCTCGACTATTATTAATAAGCTCAGAAAAATAAATCTAGTAATGGATTAAATCTAATGTATTTCATTCACTAGTTCTTACATTCCTCTCGAGGAGTAATAGATGTATTTTACTTTACTAAACTAACACCAATATCTACTCTTTTAGAATTATACAGAAATTACCATATTGAATCTAGATGTTTCTATAGACCATATGAGTTTACGTAATGAAAATTTAGGTTTTAGAAAAGTGGAGTAGATGATTCACACCTCCAATTATTCTAATGAATAATTTTATGTCAAAAAATTGAAAAATAAATTTTTTCATGAAAGTGATATAACGTTGACAGATCTCCTACATTGTACCTGTCAGGAAAAAGAATCTAAATATTGGGGTCTTTATTGATTTCAAATACCTTAATCTACATTTGATAAAGAACCATTTCCCATTTCCAATCATAGAACTCATGACTAGTTCATCATCTAACTTCTACGACATTTCCTTCATTGATTTGTACTCAAGGTACACCCATATAAAAATGTTCAATGGGGATGAGGAAGACACAACCTTCAATGAACCCCATGCGATATTTTTCTGACAGGTCATTCTCGTAAGATTAAATAAAATATGTGATAACTGTCTAAACACGATGAATAATATCATTAATCTCTTCTTAGGATGAATAATAGAATGTTATGCTGATAGAAATGGGTTAAAATATCTACTGCGATGTGATCACTTCACACAACATCAAATATTCTTCATTATGTTGAGACATCACAATTTGAAGATAAACCTTCTTAAATTTTCATTATGAGTAATGATTAGTAATTTCAATGGGATTATGGTATTCCACTGTGTCATCAATGTTTATGTAACAAATACTAATTCCATATGTGCACTACCACTCTCTGAGAATCTCAGTAATCCAAGGGGATTTAAGGAAACATTACTTACATTAAAAGTTTCATAGCCAAAATAGTCATAAATTCCTTCCTCTTCAATAAGAAAATGAAGAAGGGAGTCATGGAAGGATAGAATGAGGACTTCCTATAATACTTTGATATCCTCAAGAAGTACCTATTACACCAATTAGTCTAGATACCTCTAGTGGAAGGAAATACACTCAAATTATATTTGGTCTTCATGAAATGATCACTTAAAACTATCTTTACAAAAGAATATAATTCATAGAATTAGAAAATTCTCTACAACCTCATCCTCAAAAATCTAGGTACTAAGACCCAATATTATAATGTGACTAATAATTTCCTTGCACATATATTTTCATTAAAAAACATGAGGCATTACATGAATCACCAAAAGTACACAATTTTTCTCATATCGACCAGCCCGAGTGAATCATTTGTGCTCCTATTCTGACCACGAATTGGACTGATGGGAAGTCATTTTGAATTAGTATGACATCCAGTTTGAGTAACATTAGATATTGAAATGGTATATCCGAGATGATTTCTTTATGTAACATCCATCCTCATTAATTGTTCTACTAGACACCAAAAATCTATATGATGATAATTTTTAAGACCAAAACACTCTAGGGACATGGGATATATATTTTAGCGTTCCTTACATTTTCTAATCTGAAATAGACTTGAAAATCCAAATCACAATCAAGTTATCCTAGATATTGTATTTGTTTTTCCAAATAATGTATTTTTTACTTACACTTTCTTAGTAACTGAAGTATAATAAAATTGAGGGTGAATACCAATCTATTATCACTAGCTTGGAAGTATCCCTACACCTACAAATAGCATACCTAAAAATCAATGAATATTTATTGATAGAGATAAAGAGGATAAATTATGAATATGAAATTGAAAGGGAATAATTGTGCCTTCTCAAAGGATATATTTGAAAAATTATTGAATATATCCCCTTTTATCCCCAATTAAATCATGTCTCTTGATCAAAAAATGATTGCATAGAAACAATTTCTAATGTTTCAATACTTCAAGATGACCCTGATGAGGAAGAGGTAATCTTCTCCATCACACACTGAAGAATTGTCTCATCAGTCATCACCTGAGACATGGAGAAACTAGTCGGATCAACATTATTCTACATAGTTATGAACCAATACCCATCCCTATATGGATGGATCTAATAAATGATTATATCTAGAGAGGGAATCTCCCGAAAGACTGAGTCAGAAGGGAACAAATTTAACACTGAGTAGTGCAATTCAACCTTCCAAATGTACCCAATATAAAAAATCCTTATATAAAGTGACTTCAATGAAATCATCCATAGATACATATTACAAAATTGATTCCCTCTATTATTGATTATATCAACATAATCTCTTTTGTCACTCAGTAGTCTGGAACCGGTCACTCCAATGAAATAATTAAATTTGGTTAATACTTGAAAATAGTGATATAGGACTATATGGAGTTCATTATGAAATAGAATTTATTCCACATGTAATAAAAAATCATCCATCAGCCCCCTAAATTTAAACATGTAGCTAAATATTATTGTATCTTTTATATATGGGGAATGGATTTTGTGCGGAAATATCTCATTACCACAACTAAAAAGTTTAAGTATATAATTACTATTTTTTAATTCCTATATATATAGGAAGAGAAAATACATATTTAGGAATTCAGGATGTATAATTTCATCATGTTTGTAAATTCTAATATCAAAACCAGTTTCAGAGTCCCCCACATCATACTGAAGGACACCAGGACCAATGTTTTGTCTACATAGTTGAATAAATTGTACTAAGAGTAGAACATCATGTCTAATAACTCATCCCACAACCATGAAGTGTAAAATATAAACATAGAGTTATTAGGTAATAATCTATAAAATAAACACTTGAAAATGGTAAATATGGATAATAATTCATATCTAGACAACAACATCCATGATTTATGATCCTACAAAACCATTACGAACACTATTATATATGAATCTATGTATTCATGGGTGTATAAAACTGAGGTAGTATTACCCATATATGTCTATTAACCACCACGTTGAATGGTGATATATTGAATAATAATAGATGACGAGAAATATGAGTGATTTAAGATTGAATTAGAGTGTATTTTTGTGAAATAGTTTCATACGTTGCATTACCATGAAGTCCACCAAATCAAATTTCATGATCTATGAACAAGAAGGATCCAATTTTATTGTTCCTTAAAGGAGAAAAAGTATATGTTCTCAAAAACCCAGGGATAGCCAAGAAGTAATCCTATAATATAACCCAAATGGTTGGGGCCTTATATCAAAAATAATCTCTATCACAATGGAGATTACATACTGGATACAATGAATGTGACATAGGTCACACCAGCCCACCAATGTGAGGTTTCTTATGAAGTAATTTACATAAGATGCCATCAAGTGTGTCATGTACTAATCACATGATGTTAAAATTTAATAGAATATGTTCTCATTACAAATGATAAACTCCAAAAAATCTTCTTGGTCACATGACATTGAAATGAACAAACTTATTCTAACCACAAGAAATTAAACAATTAAATAAAGGTCCTAGATAAAAGATATTAAACTAAATAGCTTTAAAATCCTAAAAAAATGATGTTAAAATTTATATGAAGCATCATCTCACAAAAAATTCACCACAAAAAGTGAGATTTGTGAGAAAGGAAAATTAATTTCTCTCATCCCTGTGTGGTAGTCTGATCCACATAAAAATTACCCATCAATGAAATATGCGTTCTGTGTTTCATTTCATCACAAGATATGAAGTGACACCCAGACTCCAAATCATAGTTCCTTCCATAATATATTCATCCAGGTCACATGACACTCAACATTAGGATAATGTTCAAGACTTATTTTCTATTTCAAGTGCCCTTTATCCTTATAGAAATATGTTTAAACTATATTACTGATGTCCTCATTGTAGGAACCTAAAATTCATAGTTTCTTATAACTAAATGTGAATTTATTCTTATCAACACAATATCTTTTGTAATATACTGAAGTCCAATCATATACCAAGATAAAAATATCTATTCATTCACTTAAAGTCACCTGATTCCTTTACTACATGATGTTAAACTACATGGATGATGTCCTCACCAAATGAAACAAAATAGCATGTTTTTCTTCGGAAAACATATAAGATTCATTCTCATTCTAATGAGATACAAGAGTATTTCAAGAAAATTACTCTTTTATCCCAAAATTAATATTCCCTTTTCATATTGTGGAACATTATTCCTTCATATAACATGTTTAACTACAAAGTTGTCAATCAATTAAGCGGCGCTTAATTTGGGTCATCAATTTATTTGTAGTAATGCCTGAATCTCCAATCCCGAGTCCAAAAACAACATTAAATGTAAACAATTTCCTCTTATATATATATATGGTTTAGAACTACATTGAGTGTTTCAAATTTATGCACTAAATTTTTCTTGGTACATATTATCACAAGATATGTAGTGATGATCATATCATCAATCCCACATGAAACTACAATTATAAACTGGAATAATTCCCCTTCTATGTATGGGTCCCGCTTTCATAGAGCATTTCACATAAAATAAATATGTGTGTCTTGATTCTTGTAATAATATTATATATAGGGATTTCTAGATCTCCAATTCTATACCAAGCTATAAAAATAAATGAGACGATTACCCCCTTAGCGTATGGAAAAAACACGCATAAAGAATATTGATTCTAAGATCTACGTGTGTGTTGATTCTTATCATCCCATGATACATAGTAATTACCAGATCTCCAATACTAGGATCATCTAGAAGAAAAAATTGGAACACTTCCCCCTCTACCTATGTGTCAGACTTGTGTAGAGAGTTTCCAGTTAATGATTTGTGAGATTCTTGATTTATGTCATCACAGAGTACACAGTGACATAATAATCAAAAATACCGAGTGCATCTAGAATAATTAATAAGAAAAAGACCCCCATCCCTCCTAGAATACATGTCCGAACTGTATATGGATATTTTATACAAGAAATACATATTTAATGATACATTCTTCATTAGATATATAGTGAAACCTAGATCTCCAATACTGGGTTTTGAAGAAACATATAAATTGATAAATATGAAACCCTAACAACATATGGAATGGGCTTATGAAAAAAATTTCCTTACCGCATGATGTTAAACTCCAAGTAAAATTTAATTACCACAATAACTTCGACTAACAGGAAAGGAAAATTTCCTTACCCCATGATATTAAACTATAAGAAAGAATTCTTGGTTTCATGACATTAAAAATACATGTAAAAAATTTCCCCACTACAAGATGTTTACATTTTTATGAAAACACCCATCATAATTCCTTATCAAAGGACAAAAAAAATCCTATCCTCTATAATCCATAATATGTGGTTATTTTATCATATTTTAATCAACTCATACCACAAATCACACTTCATATTTTGAGCACCTATGATTTCCTCCAAACATTAATATCAATTAGAATAGTTAATATAATTCAAGAGACCCTTTATTTCAATATTCATATAAGCATATGGGTCATTAATATATTCCTATGGTCATCAAATAACTGAATCAAAACTTGAAAAAAATCATTCCATTCATCAAGATCCTTAGATTCATCATGAGATAACTCAATACCATAGATTTTTTTGGGTCATACCCAATATGAATTTTCCATTTCAAAACTCATGTTATAAGAATCATGATCTGAAATTTACAATATTTTTATCTCCTGACGAGAAGGTTGTTATGGTAATCTTTACCCTAGCTATCCTAATTTAGTTTATGTGCTACATTCCCCTTATCCAATGTCCATGTGCATGAGGACCATAAACATCATGAATTATGGTTGATGATATATGACCTTAAACATTATCTTGTGAAGGTCTAAATAATATGCCTTTAAAATACTAGTTACGATGACAAAAAACTTCATTGGTTAAAAACACATAAAGTGTAGCATAAAAAATTCTATGTCCCCCGTTTCTAAAATATTTGTCTCAAAATGTTTGTAAAAAATTATAGTGTAAATAATCAGATCATAAAATACATATGACCCACTTCGTGGTCCTATTAAAAGGTGATCCATGATCATTAGATCCTCTAATGTACAAAAACGTAGATTACATTATTTACATATCCTCACTATGATAATGTGTTTAATATGTTGTTAAAAAAACAATGTTTCTCTAATCCTTCTTGATTATTACATATTCTGGAAATCAAACATTTTAATTTGAGTGAATCGGATTTCCAAAACCTTCATATAGAATGGAAGAATATACCCAACCTCAAAAGTTTATTTTATGTCTATTATTATATGCTTATGGATCCAATATATGATCCTATATTCATCATCCAAATATTTCATAACTGTAAATAAGGGCTTTTTGATCCTTGTGTGCTCTAATGACACCTTTGATGAACTCAACAACTCATAGTGTTTTTTTCCATCCCTAGTATGATGGTCCCATATCACTATTCACTACATGGGAACATTGTAACATGATTGAAAATACCAAGAACCTAAATTATTCAAGTAGTTTTAACATCCTTGACATTACATTTCAATGATTTTCCATTTTATCAAACTAGGTATAAGACAATCTATGTATGATAATTTTTATTTTTAACACCATGAGGGTCAAAAAAATGGTTAAGGGCCAAATATTCCTATAAAATGATATGTTATTATAGGTTTCTAGAACCCTTCCTTGTTAGATTGAAATTCATATGCAATTTCATCACCTAGGATTTTAAGTCTTGAAAAATCATTCAATGGACCTTGAAAAGGATTGGGGATCACTTATTCATGTACATCCTGCAAACAAAAGGATGAAAATCAGCACCATATGATGTTTTGGATCATCTTTAGTTTTTATTCCCCATGTCATATTCATCGATCAAAACTTTTGTGTTACATGTTACACTACCCATATTATAACTATTCATGTGGCCATGATTTTCATAATATTTTTCCCACATACAATGTTATCCCCTTTAACATTTTACATCCCTCATAAAAGAGTGGGGACTGCTATTTTTCACCTTGATATTGTTGGATATGGTTTTTGACCTACTAAGAAATCAATATCGTCCTTCCAGGAATGGAGACTTGGACATTGTGAGACCTAGTAATATTATGGAAGAACTCATAACCTCAAGGTGCTTTGGGTCATCCCTATCCGGAATTCCCCGATCCATATTCATAAATCGGGTTAGAGCTAAGAGATCTCAAACTACAGAAACAAAAGTAATGTGCTAGAGGATATTAAACTACACCAATAGAAGATCCAATCAAGAAGACCCAAAAAATTAGTGAGTGAAGATCTCATATAGAATAACCTAAACTATATTTATATAATGTCTAATCCATAAGACCCAAAAAAACATTGACAAAAGTATCAATCCATAGGACCCAAAACCACAACCGTAAATGATCCGATATAGAATACCCTAAACACCATATATAGAAGTTCTGAGCTGAAAGTCCAAAAATACATTGAAAAGTATGGTTCATATGGGCCTAAAATATATCAATATAATTTACCAGATAAAAGATACAAAACTATAAACCAAATTTGGTCTAGTTTGAATGAACATTAAACAACCAAATATAAAAGAAAAAAAAACATGTCAAGTCCGAAACCAATAAAATGGAATCCAAAGAAAAATCCAACTGAATTGATTCTAAGTGTTACTTTATATAAAAGGTATGAAATATTTAGGGAAATGAAATAAAATATTGACAAATCTTGAAGGTATTATTGATTTTCCATAGAAGATATCAAACAATTCTATCTAAGTCTACTAACATTATCTAAACATTGAGAATTTTCAGTCTAGGTCATATATTAAAATGAGACAAGAATTATACAAATCATGTAATCTCATGATAAATAGAGAAGATACCTCTATACGGAATCTCATATTAGTGTTAATTCATGAAAATTCCTCAAATTAAACCTATTTTTATTTCAGAAGTAAAATATTTTCATTGAGTTTTACTTATTATTATGAATTGGATGGGTATAATTCATGATCTACATGACATCATATCAACAAAATATATTGGACATATTGAATTAAAGAAAACTAGATAATGAAATTAAATTTTTAGAGAATCCTTTCATTAATAATCTACACAAATTATACGAATCTCTAATTTTTTTAGTCTCTCTCATGCTATCATCAAACCATAAATATTGGGGATCTAACTATTATGAAATTTGATGGGCATAATTTTCCATATCACCATGAGTTTGATGACCAGAGACGATAGAGAACTGAAGCACCATCCTCCCTGGATATCCTACTTCTACCCAAATATGGATAGAATCAATAAGAGAAGATAAATCCTTAACACTTTTCTAATTAGTGGTTAATGGGGTTATTTACACCAAAAGAACAAAACGGGAAAATGTATAATATCCTCTTGAATTTCTATCTGTATAGTTAAAGATTCCATAAAACCATGAAGCACAGAAATTATTGGATTAATCCATCTCAATTTCACCCAATAATACCTCATTAACTTGTTCAAGGGAGCCCCCTCGTGAAAATCATGAAAACAATTTTCACTTGAATACATTTATTATCAAGTTAAGAAAATCTATCGCCTGATGTCATATTATTGTCAATAGTAAAATAAATGCATATCTAAATAATGAATGATGTTGAGAAAAAGTTCACCTTGATCAAAAAATATATTTTGAGGAGCCTATGTCATTAGTGTGAGAATTTTCTAACTGATTTTTCTACTCTAAGTCTCATCTTATGCAAATAATAGAGTATGTATGTCAGAAGGTGGAATAATTTGCTGATATGAAAAATGAAAGAGTGGAAAACACAAGTGATTTTATTTCTATGTATAAATAATATATCAGTAATATATATTGTTGATATTCAACCAAATTTTATAACCCACTAACAGGATGGTCCTTACTAGGTTGGGGAAATATCCTCAATGGATCACCTAAATCTTGAATCAGCACCATCATTTATACTGATAGGGGGTCGGTGAAGTTTATGGTTTGTCTACATAACAAAAAATTCCATCAAGAACACAACTCGGGTATGAGTCCACCAATTGTTGATCATAATTATAAGATAAACAGACCTAGGAAGAAAAATGTGGAAGGGTAATCTCAGTATCAATGTCCCCACTGTCCAATATTAGAAAAATTGGAGTATAATACCAGGATAACGCTCTCCCCACATGCTAGCTTAGGTGAGAGGATAAACTTTTTGATGCATCAAAATTAGTAATAACTCCAGATTTTTTTATAATAATCCCAAATAAATATCTCATCCACAAGGGACACAAGGACCCCATTTTGTTGAGAGATCGTGTATGACCATTCATCACGATCACCAGTTCCATTATCAACAACTAGTCTAGTCCATCAAAGATAATAAATTAAGTCTAAAAATTCATACCATATCAGCATGTTAGTAACCTCATAATGGCCTAAAAACAATGGCATGACCCCGGATATGTTTATCCACATGGGGAGGAACAAGGAACCACGGATCCCAGTAGTGTTGTGGTATCCGTATCAGAAAATATTCTCCCCTATATTATCGAGTAAAAAACTAGAAGGATCACCAATTATATTAGGAATATTTTTCAATTGAATATGTATTATAATATGGTAATGTATATAAGAGTGGTTACAACATATTTGAGAGGTCGTCCATCTTCTAACTGTGTTTTCATCACTTGGGGTTTTACTCGGATTCCCAGTGTACATCCCATGCCCAGGAAATCAACTCGTTCATGAATTTTGAAATGAAATAAACCAGGATATGGCATGGTTATATACTTTTACTCACATGTAATCCCCTTGGGATACATTATCTATCTTCCAAGACTTCCCAATAATAAGAAGGCACTGTCATGAACCTGCTAATAATGGAACCAATGAGAGGGTATAACAGTAGGCCGAGATCCTATGAGATAAATAAAAATGATTATCTAGTTTTTAAAGGATATTAGTGATAGAATATTAAAATCCTTCCTTAAATTTTCATTCAAAATATTTAGCACATACCTTTCCAAAATAGGAGTTAGTGTGTGACCATTCCAATTTTTCTCAATAGGAAAAGAACATATTGTACATATATATAGGGGGATATCCCACAAACTCTATAGATATCTTAAAACCTAATACCTAATTTTGCATGGGAGATATTAATAGATTTCAGGATGGGGAACAGAAGGATAACCCGTTCTCTATAAATATTTTAATGATGGTTGATGATGAATTGGGAAACCCATAGTTCCATATATAGATGTATAGAATGTTCCAAGTAAAAATATTATGAATATATCTCTCTAAATCAAAATAGACATGCCCATTCCTCATAAATGATTACACCAAAGAGAATGTACTATTTAGAGATCCAACCTCTTTCAAGAATGTTCAATGAATATATGAATATTCTCAAATAACATTGATCATTGGGTTGGTGGGATAAATCATATCCATCTTTACAAATTGTGGAGTTTTTTAGTACAAATGAAAACCCCAACGAAGGTGATAAACCCTACTAAATGTCTTCAAATGTTGTCATTTTGATACAATTTCAAGAAATTGATATGTAGTCAGATAGAATATTATAATTATGATAAGGAATGGTAACATCATCCTGCAGGCCGAATCCACACAGGGTAAGTCGATGTGATTAAGCATTGATTTGAATATCGGATGAAATTAGACTCTTCAAAACCTTATTTTAATAATCCACATGATAATGAGGATAATATTTATGCACCCCAATGATCTTGGAAATTAATTTAAATGTTTCAAAATAACTTATGCATGATCTATACTCCATATAAAAATACTTATGTTGCATAATATCATATAAGTAGGAAATCCTATCATAAGATATTCATTTTCTCAGAAACATCATTTGAATTGCATGAATCGTGAATGGGATTCCTGGTCACATGAAATTTTTTTGATCTCATGAATAACATGTCCTACAGTGATCTCTCAGGACTCATGAACCCCATGACATCTCCCCATTTCGAAATCATTCAAAATACTTGTGATCAAGTTACATTATCATGGCCACGTGTACTACATGATGATCATGTGACCACCCGACCAATCAAATTGATCACAAAAATCATCCAAGACATCCATACAGAAAAATAAAAAATTAAAGGATCATGAAATTAACAATATTTTATTCATAATGGGATTCAAAATTTCTAGGGACAAAGAAGGTATTTCGACCAGATCACTCAAACCATCTCAGTGAAGCTGGTCTCCTAAATTTCTCTTGTAGAGTTTTTTTTATACAGAGTCTTCCTACCAAGATATTGGGATGATGTCTTGAAAAATATTCATGTAATATAATTCAAAACAATATCTTTATAGAGTTCATGTATCTAGTGTAATGTGCTTCTTCTCCACCCTTTATTTACAGTGCTTTCCACGAGATACCAATAGTCACCCATAATACAAAAAAATCCATAAACACTAATTGGTGATAGAAAAAAATCTTTATGTTAGCATTTACACTCCGAAAAATGTATTCATTTCCCCTTCAGATATCACTCATGATGGGGGGAATTGTTTGACACCTGAAAATGGTAATTGGAAAATCTACAAAGAAAAAAATACACGAAGCATTAGTAATATTTTCTCAAAAAATAAAATAATGGGAAGATGTATTAACTCATGAGGATCAAATAACCCTCCAATGAAAAATTGATAACATAACCATTTTATGTTCATGATAGTGATTTATGCGATGTACATAATCATATTGTTATCATTATTATCCTATTTTATTAGCCTCAATCTTCTTGTGATGGAACCCATACTATTGCAGATGATTGTGAAAAGGATGCCAGAGAAGATCATATGATAAAATGACTTTTCAAATTTAAGGTTCCTGATAGCTATCCAATGAAAATATAGAATAAATATAAAAAATATTTAAAAGTAAGACATCTTATTTTGTTGGTTATACTAATGGGATGCGCACATGAAGTTCACATAACCCCATCAAACATCTGGAGTGGAATCCTCAATTGAGAAGAACACTTCCTCTATGGCCTTATTTTTTTAGATGTTGGTAAATCCACATTCATGATTCATTAAGGATTCATTGAATGAACTATAAAATTTTATTTAAAAATTAAAATAAAATAAAAACATATAAGTAATACAATCATTCCCTCTTCAAGAGAATCAAGAACAATCATGAAAATTCCAATTTATACATTTTTATAGTTCTAGAATATTTATTATTGATTAAAAGACATACCATATGTGATAACAATATCTCTCTCAAGAATAGTCTGAGATGAAAAATAATAATTTAAATTATTCATTTCAATAATTAATGGTTATTATCATTTTTATAAGAAATTATCAATACAAAAAGAATATTTAAATCCAATTTCAAATATGATAATTATTTATATATGAAATATAAACTTAGAAAATATTATAAAACAATTCCCCTATCAACCTTTTATAATTTATAGGTTATTAGAATTTCAAATTTCATTGTATATAATTAATGGAAACATAAAAATAATTGGATTTAATGATGCACATAAATAATTCCTATAAATTTTTTCTTGAAAACAATCACCCTCAGGAACATGGGAGAGAGTGGTGTAACCACATAGGTAAAAGGTTATAAGATCTAAAATCCCTTAGAGATGAATTTTCATATCTAAAGTAAATAATATTTGGATACATGAAGTGAAATTAAAAAAATGATTCAATAATTATAATAAATTTTTAAAAGGACAACCACATATAGTTTCAAAATATTAAGGACAACCAACTAAACTTAATTATTTAATTTTTCTTTAAAGAGAATATTACATGAAAAGAATCAATAAAAATTAATAACATTTATCACAACCCATTAGTGATTTAAAAGATTGATTTCTTGATTTTAGGATTATATAGTTGTTAAAATTGTTTACTAGGATGCACTATGGAAGAAGAAGTGACAAATCGTAAAATTTGGGTAAAAATGTACACTTTAATATGAAATATGCAGTCTATAAGGGCATCATGTTATTCTCATTTGGAAGTATCAACAACCACTACACATGATCCAAAAAAGCTACGTTAGCATAATTCAAAGCCTAGGGTTCCATTATGCTAATAAAAATACCATTGCATAGTGCATGTTTCACTATTATGCAGCTGCTACTAATGTTACACAATGCTCCATGTACCCTTACCCATCTTTTATAAGAATGGGTAAACACTTATAAAGATATGAAATGAAATTTTCACATCTCAATACACCATTATGAAATTTTAGTAAATGAAATCCTGCCTTTACACAAGGAATTTAAATAGACCTCTACAATTAAACAAGTCATACATACAATTACATATGGGATTAAACAACCCACATATCCTTAAATAACCCATATAAAAAGGGATTTCCATTTTGTGTCCCATAAAAATAGCTATCTACCTGTTGGATTCCTATAGAAAAGTCTCTTTACACAAATATAAATTATATAAATTATGGATATCCTATTTATAGAACCTTTAAACATAATTAAAGGTACTATTTATAAAAAATAAAATAAATGAACTTATACATATTATTCAAAAGAGGGTTTTATGAAAAAAATACACATTTAAAATTTTTCCATTTTGACCAAGATATCCAATATCCATATCTAACTCTTATTTTCACTATCCCGTATTGAATATATAATGCTCATATTTATCAATATATCTCTCATATGATTCATTAAATAATCATGATGCATCATAGTGAAGAGGCTCAGTAACTGCCACTTCTTTCTAGAGCCTCATACCAAATATATCAATGTAGGGACCCACGATTTAAAAACATTAAAATAAAATAACACTTGTGGAATAATTTAAAAAAATAAAAAAGACTCCTAAAGAAAATAGATGGTATAATTCATTTAGAACCATGGAAACATAATCCTTGAAACATATGTGAGATACATTATCTCCCACTAGGATCTTCATTACTATCAAAATTCATAGTAAAATTGAACATAATAAATATATTCATATAAAGTGGATAGAAACATAAAAAGGTGTGCTCTCAAATTCTTATTAAGTGTAAAAAGGGGAGAAATGTAAGCATAAACATGAACATAAAGGTATGATAACATGATCATCAAAATATAAGATCATACCTTTCATATTAATGATCATGAACATGAATCATGGACTAAATCATGGAAGTTCATAAGACAAGAATTAAAGGGATATAAAGGACATAGGCCATGAAAGAATAACATAGTAGTAAGTCATGGAATTTTTGAAACACATAAGTATATACTGATTTCGAAAGTAGGCAAGCCATCAATTTCAATATCTCTAAGTGGATAACATCCTATAAAAAACCAAGTAAACCCCATTTCAATAGCAGCATTACTCAACTGAGAAGACCCTCATTCCAGTTAATTATTACTAAACTGAGTAAACCCTTATTCCATCCATTAATTACTAAACCGAGTAAACCCTCATTCCATCTATGTGTATCCCATGATATATAAATTGTTACCTAGTGCATTGGAAAGAGATATAGGTCCCACCTATCACATTCTGAAATCAAACTAACATGTGTCACATGGTCATAAATAAACATATCTTAACAAATTAATGGAAATTATTATCATAAACATGTAAAGATATCATAATCCGTAGAAAATGTTACAGATTTCATAATTATTTTATCAAAATCATAAACTATGAAAGAAGTGGGCTTCAAAAGAATATAACCCATGGATGAGAAATAGGCTTTATAAAGACCATGAAATTAAGAAAAACTCATACATATAGAGTATACAAATGGATCCTTAAGATAATTTCCTAGAAAGTTAGAAGTAACATCAATAGATGTCATCTTATATGGAAAATAATTTTAATCTATCCATTAAAAATGATTCTTAAGGAAAATATATTTTCATATTTGAAAAAATATTTTTAATACATGAAACCAATAGAAAATCATTTTCATATAAAATTCCTTGAAAACATATAATGATTACATGCAATCATTTTGAAAAAACTTTTCCCTTGAAAATATTTAAAATAAGCTTTAAATTCATTTGAAAAACTTTTTCTTTAAAGACATTTGAAAACCATTAAATAAAGACATAAATTTTTTTTGATAACCATTTTTTTGAAAATCGATTTAAATCATGTAAGTAAATTTTGAAACAGATTTGGAAATAATTTATCTTGGAAACTTATAAATGAATATTGAATTACTTTTGAAAACCATTTAATTGAAACCACATTGAAAATGTGTAAATTACACATTAAAAGAGTTTGAAAACCATTTTCTATGAAAATATATTTTAAAAAATATTAATTATTATCTCTTTAAAAATTCAAAGGGAGCTTCCATGAAATGACTATGGGTAAATCGGTACAGGTCGTAAGATGTGAAAAGAACATTCCTTTTGCATGATAAAAAGGATAGAAAATTTCACTGTTTAAATAGTGACAAGAATATTCCCTTTAAGATATTTGTAATAAGAAAAAGGGTTAAATTTTATATTAGATATTATAGTGTAATGGTATAATATTCTTAGAAAATCTTTTTAGAAATCATAGATTTCCGATCGAAGATCGATTGAAGTCAGGATTTACTAAAAACACTTTTTTAGATAACATGTCTATTAATGAATATAAAATGGTACCAATACATGAGAATATCATGAAATAACATATAAAAAGTAAACACATGAATATTTTGTGATATGGATCATAATATTTAATCGAAGCAAGAATAAACATAAATAATCTCAAAAAGCAATAATATTTTTTTATTAAACTCTTATAATACGATATTTTGGGATCATGATATCCATGTAAGGAAATGAAATTAAATTAAGAATATAATATCAGTAAAATAATGATATTCCTGATATTTCATGTAAAAATGAAGTATATGGATCCTGAAAAAGTGTTTAGGTGCATAATAAAACATGAGTCTCATAAAATGAATATTGAGGCAATTTTTTTACCAATTTGGTAACTTTTGAAACACAAAACCCATGAAAGAAGGATCATAAAATGGGAATTAGAATAATTATAAATTTATATACAAGGTACATATAAGACAATCATGTGTAGTTCATACACCAAACAAAAGAAAAGATTGGAGAACCTAGCTTGATTCTCCTAGAAATTAAAAGTGAGCTAAAATCCCAATACCTTGTGTATTGACTATCTCTGTATACATAAAAGCATACAATATAATTAATATAAGTTAATTATAAATATTTTAAAGATTAATATTCTTATATCTATTACAATATATGGTTTTATTATAACCTTATAAAACCCTCTTGTTAATGATCATATGTTAAGGATTCACTTAGGGTAATATTCCCTTTGTTCTCTGCATGCGTCTTAATTTGATATATAATTGATCATTATAAATATATCATGATTCCAAAATGTATAACATGATATAAATATAAGTTGTATCCTGTATAAGTATATTATAATAATCTTTAACAATGTTATATAAGTAATAAAATACACGGTTCATGGTGAGGGTATATTGTACGTATTTATGAACGATGTTTTCAATTTTTATTTTCGAATTTAAAAGAAAGTATGTAAATTAAGTTTGTATATATATGTGTGTATATATAAATAACTATTAAATTATAATCTATATGTCATCAATTTCATATAATTTCATTAAACCAATCGTTAACACATTCTATGTGGTGTGTGAACGAATCACATCGCTTTGAGGGGGCGATATTCCACACTTCCTCGAATAAGATTATCGTACTAACACCAAATGGAAGGTAAAAAATGTGTTATTTAAAAGGAATAAATAATAATACATACTTAATAAATATAAAAGTTTACATATATAAATTTTTTTCCATCATAATGGCCACCATGATTGTTGGTAAAGGATAAATGAACAATCATTGTTTTTTGAGGTAGTAGTACACCAAACACAAAATCCGTATGTTCAACATCCATTAGAAGTATGTGTAGGTAAGTGTAGGTCAGAACCTTTGAATAAAAACATCATAATATATCTAAAATAATTTTTTTTCATGTAAGAGATAAATAAATATACTGGAGGGGTGTCAAAGGAAAATAATCGAAAGGATCCTGAAAAAAGATGTTACATATTAATTGGGTAACTACTTTTGGTTTGTTCCAAAAGGATTCCGTCAGAGGGTTTCTGTTGAATGGGAGGATTCATGGTCTAAGAGAGGGTTTTTGGGAGGATACATGGGCAGATCAAGGAAGAACATAAAATTATTTTGTGGTGTGAGGACTAGGTATAGGTGGTGGCCTTTTATAGGGAAGGAAACAGACTCACATGAATTTTTTAGAAAAATATTAAGTGTGCACAAGTTCGTAACTAAAAAAAGGCTTAACAACCCAGCCAAACTCAATAATGTAATTCTAGGGACTAAATATGGACATCCAATGTGTTTTAGATACGTTTCTTGTCCATTTGGGCCCTTAATTATTAGTTTTAGTCCCTAATTATGTTTAATATGGACATAATTGATGTTATTAATGTCAATCACTTTTTTAATAATTTTGGTCAAAAAAATTAACATGGTATTATTAGAATTTAAATATTATATGTAATAAAAAATTTTATGCATTATTTTCTTAATTCCAATAATGGATGTGACAAAATAATGTTTAGTGCTAATCTGATAGACGTGACAAAATAATGGGGTTTTAAAGTAGGAAAAAGTTCAAACATTTGTTAGGATTTTCTATTTTGTTTCATAGTGGAATTGATTCTATTGAATTTCATTGAAATAGAAGATGTAATATTTATGTAATTTTACCTTATAAAATATTTATAATATCCTTTATCATAGATATTTAGTTAGACAAAAAAAGTTCTTTTTAACAAAAAACATTATTTTTCACAATTCATCAATAAATGATGTTTATAAGAAAATCCCCTAAACATAAGCCTATTATAATTTCAAAATTACAAATTAAGAAAGTAATATATATTATCCAACTAAATTTCTAAGTTATTCTAGAATTACTTTCATTATTAGAATCAGTTAATTTGAAAAAAAATATGTTTTTTTTAAAAAAAGATCATTATCAAAAATATTATCTTTCATTTTAAATATTTTTTATTTAAATAAAAAAAAAATTTAAAGTATTTATTACTAATAATATTAATATTATTAATTTATATTTTATAATTATCTTATTTAAATAATTAAAATAATAAAAATATATGTTTTGTAGAAACTCAGTGTTCTGTGCATTGTATGCTAAGCCGATGTTTCAAATAGTGCAGGCCAAGTAAATAATTCATGTCAAAGGGATGTTTGAATATTTATTTAATATATGTATATATATATATTTAACTATTTCTACTATTATATTAAATGAAAAATATTGAAATTTTTAATTAAATATAAACAGTAATTCTCAAAATCATGGGGTGTTACATTCTACCCCCCTTAAAATGATTTCCGCCCTTGAAATTCATTGGGGATGTCAATGGATTAATACTTTCATTTTTCATTCATAGAAACACATATCATAAAAACGGATACAAAAATTTCCCTTAATATGGGAAATTTTGAACCATAACGGTTACCTAAAGTAACATATAACTGGGTTCCCACATAAGAGAACATAGTTTGGGACTAAAGATTGAGAAACTAGGGAAAACATAAATATTTATAGCAAGCCATTTAGGACATCAATCAAAAAAAGTTAATTATAAAAGGAAGGATTCAGCCCTCTAATTCATAAAAATCGGTTGATATAAAAAGTCCATCAACTCAACAAAAAGTAAGGTATTAGGAATATAATTTTTTTGATCGCTTTCAGAATGTTGAGTTATTCTTGATATATTTATGTACACAAAATTTCATTCTGTGTATTTGATTTGAAAAAATATACAATTCATACATTACCTCATGGAATGAATGTCTAGAAATTAATATTGATGATTAAAGAACTAAAATATTAATTTAATGGATCTTAAGGCCCATAAAAGAAATAAAACTCTAACTATTTATCCCCTAAAAACAACATGAATTAATCAATAAAAAGGAACACTAATAGTTAGTTATAAATATTTATTCATTTCAAATAAATATACATTATCATGGACATCACATAGGCTATTGGTATGCATGAAACCCTTATCATCCTTTGGTCATGTGTTCATGACATGCGGCCTTTCCGGACATGATAGGTTATCACCCAACATACATGATGTCCTTTATTAATACCACTCTAATATAATATAGAATATAGACAACCTTCGATTAAGGTTAATCACTTATTATTATATTAACTATGGTTTTCAACACAAACTCTGTGCCCAAATACTTCCTCCAATCTTTAAAATAAACATTTCGTGAACAGATATCTTTATAACCGATCAGAAAGATGAAAATATAAAACCATTGAAAGAGAGTCACAAAATATGATTATCATTAATTCAATTGTATCACAAAGTATCTAATTGTTGTAACATTCCGAACATGTGAATAACCATTTCTATATTCCCTTGAAACATGGTAATGAACTTAAATAATATAAATCCTTTTGAAAAGAATGAATACTTCATCATTGGAATGTATATTAGATTTACTACTTAAATAAAAAAAGCTATAAACTTTATTAGTAGTAAAAGAAACCACTTATAGAAAAGTCCATACATAGTTACAATGTAATTATTATTTTCTGATTTACTTATTCATATCCCACATATCATTATTCGTAAAACATTATCATAAAATAACTTACATGTTTAGGGTTTCATTCAATATGTCAAAATGTTAAATTTCATGAGATAACCATTCTAGTCCATCATGACCAATCCCAAAATTCTTGTAAATCCTATGAAAAACATAAAATGAATAATCTATACCTAATTCCCCATTGTTAACTCTAGAATCCAAATACGTAAACACTTTTATGACTTCAACCTTAATCCATTAATGATAATACCAATTTACTTTCACATTTAATCTACAATCATGTCATCATCTACAATGTAACCATTACTCACACCACATTGTTGAATCTATTTATTAACATTCCTCTTGTGACATTAGGTTAAAAAATACCATTTTTTCTACATTTAAAACACATAACCTTCGATGAAGACTTAGGTAGGCCAAAATTCCCTCCCATTTTGTTAATTGAACACTTCATATTTCCCTTTTAGTCACTTTATTTGTTTATTTATTTTCCATAGTCAACCCACATTCTTATTCCTATAATAAATTTATGTAGGCGATTAATTCCACATTCATGACATAAGGGAAACCAAATATTCATTCATCCATGGTCTCCATTATGTGAAAACTCATTGAAATCCTTATTTATCTTCCTTGTAGAGTTCGAGAGATGGTAAAGGTTAAAATTATTAATCATATACTGTGAAAAAAGATTAGGAATTATCATGACATCTTTCACTCTACTGATCACCCCACATGACTAATAATAAAAAAATCACCCATCACAATAAAGATTAATCTAGTTCCTTCCATTTCCATCCATTGACTAAAACCAGAAGAATAGTGTGATCACTAATTATCATAGATGAAAATCACATTTTCAAGAAAATAATTACTTATTGGATGTCTAAATCATGAAACCTTATATAATCTATGCCACACTATGTTTATCCAAGGTTATTCCAAGATAACCTATATCTAAATACATTGTGATGGTTTGTAATTAATTTGTGAATTACCAAATCATATCCCTTGGGAGTGTCAAAATAGGTTTGAAGTAAGGACAATTGTTGTGCACCAGATTTCCCCAAGTCAATAACATAACAGATTATCGAAGTTTTTAACCCTTTGTATATTTGTTCTAGGTCCTCATCCACTTGTAGTATCCAAAGAGGGATGTATTTCTAGGAAACTGTTCACTCTATCATTTACCAAAACTCTAGGACATTTTCATAAACATTAACTCATACTTATATTTATCCTTATCGACATGCCTATAAATATTCATAGAAATAAATAGGGATGTAACTTTGGTTTTCTCATCATAGTTTCTAATGGTTAGATATATACTTTAACGAATATCAATTGTAGAGACCCTCGATTTACAAACATTAACATTACATTACTTTATCGGAATAATTAAACAATATACAAATAGATTCCCAGTTTCCAAAGTTTTTATACTGCCTTTGGAAACACAAAAAAAAACAGGTACATATGTGAGCTACATTATCTCTCACTAGGTTTATTATTAATAGAACCCTACTCAGACACATCAAACATATACATATCTTTATAACCTGGGGAAGGAAACAAAAAAGTGGTGAGCTAAAATGCCCAGCAAGGTTAAACAAGGGGGACATGTAATCATAAACATGAGAATAAGTGTATGAGAATGTGATCATGTAAATATAAGATCATACACTACATATCAATGATCAACCACTTCAATAATGGAATAAATCTTGCCATTTAATAAGACATGAGTTAAAATAAAGTAAATGGAATAATCAATGAACACATAACATAGAAGTATGGAATGGAATTGGGACAAAAAATAAGAATATATTTATTTCTATAGTACAGAAGGCCTCAATTCCAAGACCTTCTTAGTGGAAAAAAGTCCTTTAATGAACTGGGTGAACCCCAATTCCAACCCTGTATTATTGAACTGAGTGAAACCTCATTCCAACCCTATATTATTGAACAAAGTAAACCCGTGTTCTATCTCTATTTTACTGAACCAGGTAAACCCTTATTCCTGCCATGTATTACATAACCATGTAAACCCCCATTCTGTCCCTCTATTACTGAACCAATTAAACCCCTATTCCATCACTGTCTTTCAAATTAGATAAAAATATTTACCCAATGCATTAGAGGGAGATACGGGTTCCACCCATTACATAATGAAATCATACATACCAGTTACACATGACCATAAATAAAAATATCATAACCCATGAAATTAAATGGGTATCATAAAAAAGTAAACATATTATAACATGTTTAAAAATTAATAGGTTTCATAATAATTTTATCAAAAGAATAACCCTTACAATAAGTTGGTTTCAAACGAATATAACCAATGAAAGAGAAACGACCATCATAAAGACCAATAAATTATACATTACTCATTTATTGGAAGGAGATGAATGGTACCATAAGATTATATCAAATAAAGGAAAGAGTAACTTAAATATACATCATATAAGATGAAAAATAATTTAAAAGTGTCCGTTTAAAATTTTTCATGAGGATAATATCCTGTCATGTTTGAAAAAAAAATTAATACATGAAACCATTTTAAAATTATATTCTTAGAAAAAAAATTGAAAATTTATAAAGATGACATAAAATAATTTTCAAAAATCCTTCTTCCTTGAAAATATTTAAAAAAAGATTAAAAACCTCTTAAACACCATTTTCCTTAAAAACCAATGTTTTTTTAAAGAAATATTTAATATGATTTGAATAACATTTCATTGAAAATACATTGAAAACATATAAAGATGGTTTGAAAATGTTTTGAAAGACATTTTTTCATGAAAACATATAAATTATGATTAAAAACATTTTTAAAACAATTTAATTGAAAACTCATTTAAAACATGTAAATAAGACTAGATATCATCTTGAAAACTATCACGACCCGCCCCACAGGGCCCGTGCGATGATAAACACCAAGACCACCTTGCAAATTCCAGGTGATGGAACATAGAACTAAGAAAGCATATCCGAAATGGGATGGCATTTTCCTTTTAAACATGTATACACACAACAAATACTAAATGTATAAAGAGGCTAGAATATAAACCCAAAAACACATAAGAAAGTACAAATAAGACAGAAAAAAAACCCTAAAACACAAAGAAAAGTACAAATTCCCTAATCCATCTACTCAAGACCCTGCCTAAAGGGTAGGGGAATGGTAAATGCCTGTAGTGGTAGTAGTACACTCATTCGTCCCATCTCACTGAGCACCACCTAGTCCCGGACCACCAACGTCTCCGTCGAAGCGTCTATTCATCCTGTCCAACTAAGCACCAATATGTCATGGGCCACCAAGGTCTCCATAAAAGTATCTATCACCATTGTGGAACATAAAATTTGTTGGAGAATCCCATTCATGTGTGAGTAACACAACACTCAGTAAGGACCCCAATGCACAAAGGAAGGAAGAAAAAGGAGAGTACACCAATTACAATAACAACACCATTGAGGAGAGTACACCAAGTACACTATGTACACCCCTGAGGAGAGTACTCCAAATGCACTAAGTACACCACTGAGTCAGTGTACACCAAGTACCCTTTGTAAACCACTTCAGATAGTATGCAGACTATAGTATGTACATCAATGAGGAGAGTATGCCAAGTATACTAATTACACCACTGAGTCAGATCACACACATGTAATTCAAAATATAGAAATCAAAACTATTAATTCTAAACCTGAACACCTTGGGCTGCTGGGGGTACTCCTCCCGAATGTGTATCGGGGGTATGTTGGGTCACACATAGCTACTCACCACTATTGGCATGCTGAGTCACACAAGGATGATTCCCACTAACTTTGGACTTTTGTGGTACTCATCCATGATGAGTACCGTGGGTATGTTAGGTCATAGAGAATCCCTCCACATGGTGGGCCTTCCATGTCAAATAGAGCTACTTCCCGGTTTTTCCATCGTACTGAGGTTATTCTTCTTAATGAGTACCATGGGTCTTTCGGGTCACACAAAGCCACTCCCCAACAATGGCATGTCGGGTAAAAAGGAGTTACTTATCACTAGGAAATTGTAGATGATCCACAAAGGGTTCATTTCAACAATCTTTAGGTCTTAGTTATCCATATGATCTTTGTACGCAGTGCACTTGATTTCTGGAGAAGCCTCAATTTAAGACATTCGTCACATTTTTAATTCAATAAAAACAACCTTTGAGTATTCCAAAAGAACCATTTTATCTCAAATTATATGATTCTGAAAACAGATCATCTATATGATGCCCTTATTAAATGTTACTGGCATTTTAGAAAAATAGGGGCAGGTTGGGTTTGGTTTCAGTCCGACCTATTCCAGAGTCCACCGACCGAACCTGGGGCTGACTCGAACTGGCTGGGACCCGGCCGACCTGCTGGGTTAGGGTTCCATCATGTTGGCCGTTATGTCCAGCCTGTTGGACTTGGTATACTGGTTAGCAGGTCCGGTCGACATCATAGCGGGTCTTCTTCCCCGATCGGGGCGCATCCCTACCACATCCATCCAACACAACACGGTGCCAGGGTGGATCCACATCTCATTCAGCTGGTTCTCATCAGCGGACCAGAATTACTGAATGTGGTGCCACCATGGTCAATACAGATATTCTCCACATCTAGAAACATAGTAGTGTATTCTATGAGTTTTTCTAGCCACCTCCACAGGCAACTAGCCTCCTCTGTCCCATCACGCTGCCAGCGCCGCTAACGTCTCACCAGCGTGTTGTTCTGCAGACCACCAGATAGGCTTTGGTGGTTTATTCTTCAATATGAAAGGATCTATGAAATTGTTGTGTTGTGTTCTTCACATCCAAGGGCTCAAAACCCCATTGTGATACCTTCTTCCCAAATGCTCTTGATTTTCTGTATTTCATGATCCACTTCAATCAACCCACCATCGTCATCGTTAGACCACCTTTGTGTTATGTCCATCTGTGATCCACAGTATCAAACAATGGTGCAGAAAGGATAATGTTTGATGACCATTTGTTCATATCCCCATAGATGATGAAGAACACCTGATGATTAATAGTGAAGGGCCACAAGAAACAATCCCAAGAAAAAATCATTGTCCATGATTCATTGTAACCTTGATTCACTCCCATTAGAAGCATCAAGAATGAAACAAAATCATACAATAAGAATGGTCAAACAATCGGTCAACCAGTTTGTGGGTTGATCGGTGTTTTTCATTTTAATACAATTAATGGGGGATGATATAATTCAAATAACAAACCATACATGTAGAAGGTTCATCATTGGTGTCATTCCATTTGAAGCCATTAAAATTCATCACTCTCTGGTCCTGAATTCATTCTCTTAGGTTCCATCACCACATTCCGATTCACCGGTGTTCTTTTTTGGAGATAAATCCATCGAAACATATCAAAAAAATTCAATCTCTGATTCTCTAACACGTTGTCTCATTAAAATAGAAATGTATCATAAAATTTCTGTTAGGTTGAGTTGTTGTATCATTACGATATTTCATTCATGGAACAACATATTTGTTCCACTTTATTTATTTTTCCGCTATGTTATTTCATTTACGGAATGAAACGGTCATCTCATCACTGCATTGTAACAAAACAATTATTTCGAATAAAATAATATTTTTTCTTGTTTCTTTAATTTTTCTCTTAAAATGTCTTAATATTATCATTTTCCCTCAACATACAACAATCAAGGTTTGGTCAATTCATTGGTAATGTCACCATTCTAGATCCAATGGTTCCCATGGATTTTCAATTGGGGCCCCCATTTATAAGATTCCAAAACCGCGCACACACTCTAATTTAATTGGTTAAAAAAAGATCCAAAAAATATCTTTCTCCACCAAACTACACCTATCGAGGTTATAATTCCCTTATGGAAAACACATCCACATGAGATCAATTACACTCTATTATTTCCTATTCCAAATAGAGTTTAGATGTTATAATGGTTTGAAAATAAAATTACTATTTATTATTAATTTTATTTATGGCTAAAAACTAATATCCACGGTTGGCGAGCATTGACCAACATTAGGCTCTGCCTATGGAAATCATACCATCAAGAGATCAATGTTAGTCTATGATTTTCAAACTGATTCACTATTAATGAATTATATGAATTTAAAAAATAAAATTACTTTATTTATTTATTTTATTTACAGTTATGAAATTTTTAGGATTTCTCACTAGAGGCCTTTACCGACTAAACATAAGTTGTGCCTCGGGTAAACCTGCCATACTGAATGCAATAGTGCCCTCGGAATTCTAAACTGAGCATACATTTAATAGTTAATCATCTTTTTTAGTAAAGATATTTACGTATGATATTTAAAATGTAATATTTTTTCACGGATCATTATGGGAACTCTGGGCCTCGAAATTGCACATCGTCTTACAACTTGATCTCAAAATAATCCACTTAAATTTTTAAAGAAAATCATATAATTTCATGATATTATATTACTCCCCTTTAAATATTTCTTCCCTCATAAAAAAACAAGGGCTAATAAAACAAAATGGGTACTAGGCACAGATCTAAACATCCACTCCCATGTTCTCTCTTAGAGAATCAGGTACTTCGAATGAACATTCACTAGAGAAATTGACCATCCATGACGTATCCCTACCTGTAGAACCTGAATCTCTACCAGAAACTCCACAAAATTTGCCATGTCATCAATTCTCTAGAACATAGAGGCATATCAATATCTCTACTAAACTCTTCTCCTAGGTAGTTATAAACTGGGACAACTCGATTTTTCAGTCAACAATAACTAATATGTTATCATTCCCTATGGATATACTTTGTATTCCCCTCACGAAGTCCATTGATACTTCATCCCACATCAAATCTGGTACCTCGAGGGGTTGTGTAAAACCTGATGTAACCTAGTTCTCATCCATCAATTGATGTTGATTAGAGCATCTCAAGATAAACAGTTCCACTGCCTTCTTCATCCATGTCCACCTATACTAATTTCAAGGGTTCTGTTATATCTTATCCACTCTTGGATTTATAGACAAAGGGGATTTATGGAACTCCCTACACACATCCTCTCATAACAACATTTTTACTAAGGCACGTCCTCAAAAAAGAATGACAATCTACCCACCTTTCATATATCCATTAGTGGCATGCCCCGGTTAACATCTGGGCATGTGTTGTTTTGAAGCTGGCATCTCTATGTTTTTCCTCCCTTACATGTTGTAAGAGTGGAGGGGAAACCACCATCGACTAGAGATAAGATTCCTCATCTCTATCCAGAAAAGATATCTTAAGTGAGGCCAACTTCTTTAAGGCCTCATTTAGTAGTTCTTAACATGATCTCTTGATGATAGAATCTTCCTCCATGCTTCCCTTACGTGGAGTATTGACTATCCTGAAGTCATAGTCTTAGAGGAATAGTAGCCAACAACATTGTCTCTGATTCAGATCCCTATTGAAAAAAGACATACTAAAGACTCTTGTGGTCAGAGTAGATGGTGAGTCATTCAACCATGAAGTAGTGTCACTACATCTTCAGTGTAAAGACTACCACTGCCTACTCAATTTCCTGAATCCCATAGTTCTGCTCATGCAGTTTCAACTATCGCAAGACACAAGAAATCAATGATTTACCTACATTAGGACACAACCAAGGATTTGCATCATAGTACACCACGTAGTTGGTACCCTCATCTGGAATCCTCAAGATATGAGGACTCACCGGGCTCTTCCATAGCAACTGAAAGCTGTGCTAGAATCTTTACATCGACATGATGGGTTTTCCCTTCTTCACTGAAATCATCAGTGCGTCTACTCTAGAGATGTCAGGTGTAAACCTATGATAGTACCCATATAAACCAAGTAAACTCTTCACCTCGATAACACTCTTTGATGGATCGAAAGAAATCACCACCTCTATATTTGTTGGATCAACTATAACTCAATCTCTTTATATTTCATATTCAAGGAAGTTGAACTTTCATATCCAGAACTACACTTCTAGAGATTACCGTAGAGCCAGTGCTCTTAGATTGTGTCGAGAACCATCCTTATGTGTTTCGTGTGCTCCTCCTCTAACACTCAATACGCTAATACGTAATCAATGAAGACCACTTCAAACTGGTCTAGGTATGCCTAGAAGATCATGTTCATGAGCCCCATGAACACAGCTAGGGAGTTTGTCACACCCAATGCATCACGAAGTACACGTAGTGGTTGTATTGACAAATAAAACTTCCCTTCAAGTTTTACTGATCTCACAATCGAAGCTGGTGATAACCTGATCTAAGGACCATCTTTGACAACCATCCCACTCCCTTTATCTAATCTTTGAGGTCATCAATTATTGGTAGAGGATACTTGTTCTTTTTGATCACTTGCTTCATGTGCCTGATGTCCACACATAGCCTCAAGATTCTGTTATCCTTCTTGGAAAACAACACTGGGATGTTGTATGATGAAACAGTATGCCATATGTACTCCTTCCTCTTCATGTATTCCTACCATACCCTCATCTCCAGCAGCTCTGCAGAAGCCATCCGATATGCAGGTGTAGAAATCAGTTTTTCCTGGGGTACAGATCCATGCATAAAATCTATCTCTATGTGAAGAGGTAGTCTTGGAACATACCTAGAATATATATCCTCAAACATGTCCATGTACTTGATACTGACTTCGGCTTCCTTGTTTCAGACTATTGACATCCACTGGCTGTGTCTAATCATCTAAATAAATTTCAATCACAAGGGTTCTCTCTAGAACCCTTGCATAGGTAAGAATGTATAGTGGAATAGTGCTATATTGGATATTCCTAAACACATCATGCGTGGAGGTCTGATCCAATGAAGAATATATTTTATCATATTCATCAAGTAACAAGAATATTTGTTATGCCTCTATGAATACTTAGTTACCGACTTGTCATCCTACCTAATCTTTTGAAGCTATTGTGCACACATAAACTTAATATTTTATGACAATACCCCATTCTCAGAGAGAGGTAATCAAGCTATATCCAGGGAAAACTCCCCTCATCGTAATATCATGTCATCTAAACACCATTATCACTCTACTGAGCATCATAGAAGGCTCACTTCGAGGCCTAAAATCAGACTAAAAGTGCCCCGACTAGATGGAAAATGTTATCAACTCCTCAAGCCTATCCACAGCCTCCCGTGCATTGGGATCTTCTCATAACATGAGGGGTATCTTTCACTAAAACACATTTAGAGAACTGAGCCTATATTTTTTCAAAACAAGTAGATACTGAAGTAAATACTGACCAATGGGTGGTGGAAAAGAGGGGACACCACCCGAAGGTACCATCTCGAGAAACAATCCCTCTACTGACACCTCATCACTCTATGGAACATCCTCATGGTCACACAATGGAAACCTAGCAGGCTATCGGTGTGGATGAATCATGGAAGAGATCAAGATGCATCATAATTAAAAGATTATACATAGTTATATGACTCTAAATCATATATATATATTGAGAAAACATTTGAAGTTGCAAGAAACTAGATTTTTAATGTACCATGTTAGAAAGCATAATTTAGGGCCCTATTGTATGGATATGTTGGTTTCGACACCAACACTAAACTCCCTGACCATAAATCCAATCTCTAAACCCCTGACATTGTAACCCCATAAAAATATACTGACTCATAGTTTTTGTGGTAGAACTAACCACCTCTAATACCACTATGTCATGAACCGTCCCCTAGGGCCCATGCTATGACTAACCCCATGCCCTCCTTCCAAATTCTAGGGGGTGGGGACTAGCACCAAGAATTCATGTCCAAAAAAGTGATAGCATTTTCCTTTAAACCTGTACAAAAAAAACCAAATGTATTATGGGGATAGAATATAATCCCAAAATGAAAATGGAATGTACAAATGGGTGAGAATAAAAAACCAAAAACACAATAGACAGTACAACTTCCATGGTCCGTCCACATGAGACCCTACCTGAAGCATTGGTGAAGGGTTTCTTCCTGTAACTGTAGTAGTACACCTTTTCATCCTATCTAACTGAGCACCACCTCGTCTTGTACCATGAGGGTATCTTTTTAAGTGACCTTGTGTCCCATATCACTAAGCACCACCTGGTCATGTACCACTAAGGATGTCGTCAAAGCACCGATCCCATGCAATGTATACGAAACGTGTGTATGAAGCCCGTGAAGGGGTGAGTATCATATTACATGGTAGGGACCCTAAAAACAATAAAAAGACAAAAAGGAGTGTATGATATGTACACTAAGTACACGACTGAAGAGAGTACTCCATGTACACTATGTACACCACTAAGGAGAGTACACTAAGTACACTAAGTACACTAGTAAGTTAGATTATGCAATGTAATCGATGTACTCCAATGAGGAGAGTAGGCCAAGTAAACTATGTACCCTAATGAGGGGAGTATGCCAAGTAAACTGGGAAAACCCCAGAGTAAGATGACATAGGTACAACTCATAATATAGAATGAAATAATATCAATAATAACACTAAAACCATGGGTTGTTTGTGTAAATAGCCCATATAAGTTCTATAGGTATGATGGGTCACACGGAGCCACTCCCCACCATGAGCCTACTGGGTCACATAGAGCCACTTCCCAATAGCATTGGACTTATATAGTACTCATCCCTAATGAGTACCATGGGTATGCAGGGTCACATAGAGGTGATCCCCACCAGGGGCCTACTAGGTCATACATAGCTATTTCCTACATTGGCCATCGTAATGAGGTACTCCTTCTCGATGAGTATCATAGTTTATCTAGGTCACAAAGTGTCGCTCCCCACTATAGGCATGCCAGGTCACACCGAGACACTTCCCACTGGGACATCATAGATGATCCACATGGGGTCTCTTTTTAGAAGTATTTGGGTCTCAATTAGTTATTGGATCTCCATTCATAGTGCAGTTGATTCGGGGAGAAACCACTCATCAAGACATTCTTCATGTTTAATCTACCATGAAAACATCCTTAGAGTATTCCAAAAGAACTTCCTCATCGCAAAGGTTCCAACACCAAAAATATATCATCAATTTGACACATTGATTGAATGTTACATGTGTTTTATTTCAATGAGGGCTAGTTGGGACTAGGTCTAGTCCCACCTAAACTGACATCCATAGTTCCAACATGGGACCGACTAAAATCGGCAGGCCCTGGACCTGCCCACTCGGCCACAGGTCTTGCCCGCCAGCACAATCTCGACCCGCATCAGAGTGGGATGGCTCCCCCACCCAGGCTCCACTCTTCCGCGTCCGTCCAGCACCATGTGATGCCACCACATGTCTAGCTGGTCCTCATGAGGGTACCAGAAAAATCATAATGTAGCCCAGCTGTGTGAATCAATTCACATAGTTCCACCAAATTAAATTTGACAGTTCTTCACATCCAGCAATCCCACAGTATATGTCGCGAGTTTTCCCAGACTCAGTCTCCCCAAAACGCTGCCCTCGCCTACACTGGCGTGCCGATGGGCTATTCTGCGGACCACTAGACATGCTCCTTTGGTCCTTTTTTTAAAAAAAATCCATGTGATCCTGTCATTGTGTTCTTCACGTACATGGTCCAAAATCTCCATTATAATCTCAAATATAAAAAAGAAATCGATTTCCATTATCTCACATGCCCCTTCGATCCACCTTCCATCATTGTCGTTACACCTCCTACGTGTTATGTCCATATTCGATCCGTGATATCAAAACATTGTGATAAAAGGTATAAATGAAAAAAAAATCATTCATATCCCCATGGAGGAAAAATAACAGACTGGAATAAATATGGAAGGACCATAAGAAATGAACCTGAGGGATCTTTGGACATTGTTTGTTATGAAGTTGATTTTCTTTCGTTAGAAGGATGATGAACAAAATAAAACAATCTTTTAATTACGATAAAACTTTGTGTCTATCAGTTTGTGGGTTGATTCAGTATAATTATTTTGAATCAATGAATAGGGAAGATATAATTCAAATAAAAACCCCTACCTGGAGAAGTTTTGTCACTAGCGATGATCCATTTGAAGACATTGGAGTTCAGTGATATTTTGACCCAGATCCGTACTCCAAGGTGTCGTCATCGCATTTTGATTCCACAACGTTCTTCATTAGAGAGAAATCCTTTATTGTGCTTAATTGAAATTCCATCTTTGATTCTAAAATTTTTTATTAAATTAAAATAGAAATGTGTTGTAGCGTTTCGGTTTCAATGTATAATCACTTTGTTACGTTATTTAATTTATGAAACATCATATCTGTTACACATTAGTAAATGTGTTGGTATGTTGTTTCTTTTATGGAATGAAATAGTTGTCTCCTCGATGAGTTTTAGTGAAAAATTTATTTTTAATAAAATAAACATTATAAGATTATTTTTTTCTTAAAACCACAAAAATTAACTTTTTCTCTCCACCCGCGCTGATTGAGGTTAGGTCCATTCATATGTAATGTCATCATTCTGGACACAATGGTTCCCTTAGATATTCAATAAGTGTACCCATTAAGATGTTTCCCAAACTGTACATGCATTCAATTTTAATTCTATAAAAAAATTTCCAAGAACAATCTTTCACCCTTGACCAGTGCCAGTCAAGGACAACATTCTCCTGAGGGAAAACACCCTCATGGTCTCCACAATACTCTCAGATTTCCAATATGAGTAATCAATTAGATGTTATAAGGATTTGAAAATAAAATAATTGTTTCTCAATTATTTTATTTATAGTCAAAAACTGACTTCTGTTGTTGGTCCGCACCGACTAACATTAGGCTCTACCTATGGAATGAAGACCCTCACGAGTTCAAAGGTGGCATCATATTTTCAATCCAAATGACCATATGTATGTTATATGCCATTGAAAAATAAAATAAAAATAGTTATGTAATTCCATTTTTGTGATTTATCATGGGAGGCATGGACAGACTAAACATAAGTTGCGCCTAGGCTATACCCACCATCCTGAACACTACGGTGCCCAAATATTACTAATCTGGACAGATGATTAAGAGTTACTCCACATTTTCTAGAAAACCTTTCATATTTTCTTTTTAAAATATTAAATATATGGATGTATTATTCTAGGAACACTAGGTGTCAAAATCACATGCTGTCTCAACTCCTCATCTTGAAATAATCCCATGTCATTTTTAAAAATAAATCTTTAAATTCAAGGGTATTAAAAAACCATTTTATATTAAAATATATTTTAATAAAATCTTAATTATTATACATTTAAAAATTCAAATGGAGATTTGATGAAATGACGTGGGTAAATTCGTACATGTCGTACGATGTCAAAAAAACTTTCCTTTTTCACAATAAAAATGATAGAAAATTGCTTTGTTCAGAAATTGACAATAATATTATTTTGATGATATTGGTAAACAACGAAAAGGATAAAAATGAATTTTTGATATTATAGGGTAATGTTATAATATTCATGGAAAACATATATATAACATAAATTTTTGAACTAAGAGAGGGTAAAGTCAAGATTTCTTAAAAACACATTATTATCTAATATGTGTACCAAAGAGTAGAAAATGGATGTAATACGAGAGTATATAATGGAATTTTATAGGATAATGATGCTAATGAATATTCCTACGAGATGGATAACAATATTTCATCAATGCATTCATATACATTTATAATCTCAAAAGCAATGAGATTGTATCAATAAACTCTTATAATATGGTCTCTTGTGGTAATTCTCTTAATTTAAGGAGAGGAAATTATGTGAAGAATATAATATAATAAATATATTTAGATTTATTATTTGTAATGTAAAATGTATATATATGGACCTTGAATAAGTGTTTAGGTTCATAACCAAACATGAGTCACAAAAAAAGAAAATTGAGACATTTTTTAACCAATGTGGTAACATTGGAAACATTAACTCCAAGAATGTGAGATCATAATATTGGAATTTAATACCAATAATTTAAAATAAAATACATATAGAATAAAATAACATTCCGTACAAATACCACACAAAAGGATAGAGTGGTGAACATTACTTGTATCTCACAAAAATTAAAAGTGAGATTAAATCACCTTACCTTGTGTCTTGAATCTCATTGTACTCGTACAATCATCCTGCATAATAAATATAAATTTATTATAAATGTTTTACAGAAGAAAATTAGTATATCTATTTCTATATTTTTTTTATTACGACCTTATATTACCCTCCTATTATAAATTTTTTGTTAAAATTTCACTACGGATAATATTCACTTTATTTTTCACATGTGTTTTAATTTGTTATATCATTGATACTTATACTTATATCCTGATTACATAATTTTTAACATCATATAAATTTATGTTATATCTAGTTCGGATATATTATAATAAAATATTTCATAATGAAGTATGTAATGGAATACACCATTCATGGAGATGGTATATCGTACGTACGAATGAATGCAACTTTCTATTTTTTAATAGTGTATTGAAAGAAAGTATGTAAATGAAATATGTATATATATATATATATGTATGTATATATATATAATTATAATAATATCATGAATATATCATATATATTATATAAGTTCATTAAACCCATCCTTAAGACATTCTATGTTGTGTGTGAACGAATCACATCTCTCTGAGTGGTTGGTAGTCCACTCTTCCTAAAATGTGATAAACATATTAACACCAAATGGAAGATTGCAATATTTCTGTTGTAAAAAGAATAAAAAATCATAAATACAATATAAATATAAAATTTTACATGTATAAATAAATTTTCAATCATAATTTCCAACATGATTGGTGGTAAAAGGGAAACAAACAATCATCTTTACGTAAGGGAGTAGTTCTTCATACACTGAAACAATATGTTCAACATCAATTAGATAGAGGTGAATTTAATTTTAGGTAATACCATTTGAATAAAAAATCCTTGTATATGTAATATACTATTTTTTTCACAAAATAAGGAAATAAAAATATTTTATGGGTGGAGAAGGAAAATAAAAGAATGGATCCTGAATGAAGACGTTACCTCAAAATTGGGTAACTTCTTTTGGTTTGGGCCAAAAGGTTTCATTGAGAGGGTTTCATCCAAAATGGAGGCTTCAAATTAGAAGGGATGATTGTTGGGAGGCTAAATGAGTATATCATTAAGGAACATAAAAGGTTTTATAGCTGTGAAGAATGGGTAGTGGTGCTGGCCTTTTATAGGGAAGGAAAATGACTCAAATGGAATTTTTAGAAACTAATTAGATGTTCACATCTTCATACCTAAGAAAAGATTTACCAAACCATCCAAAATCAATAACGGATTTCTTGTGGCAGAACTAGGGAGATAAAATGGGTTTTTTAATTCTATCTAGGTCATTTTTGCCATTAATTTTATGGTTTTGTCCCAAATTAGGCTTAATTTGGCCTTAATTGCGGTGATTAGTTTTAATTTCTTTTACTAATAATGATGGTCAAAACATTAACATGGAAATTTTAGAAACTAAATATTAATATGACTGAAATGGATTATGTATGATTTTTGAAATTCCAATTATAGTTGTGACAAAATTATGAATAGTTCTAATCTCATAGGCGAGACAAAAAACATGGGTTTTAATATAGGAAAAAGTTAAAATGTATGTTAGGATTTTATATTCAGTATAGAAGTGTAATTGATTCAAATTTATACCATTTTTTATTATATTTAATATTTAACTAATGTGACCTTAAAATATTTTTATAAAATTATTTCTCATTAATAATTAATTAGAAAAAGGCTGTTTTTTAAAAAAAGTAGTTTTTTTCACTTATCATAAATAAAGAATTTTCTCAAAACAATATCATGAATTCACCCTATACCAATTTATAAATTAGGAATTCAAATATTAAGTTTATTTTATCCAATTAAATTTCTAAATATTTGTAAAATTCCATTCATTATTTGAAATAGTTCATTCGAGAAAATGAATTTTTTACATAAAAAGATCTTTACCAAAAATATTATCATTCATTATCAATATGTGTTATTTGTATAAAAAATCTATAAAAAATATTTTTAGACATTTATATTAATATTAATATTCTTAATGAATAGGTTATAATTATATTATTTAAATAATTAAAATAATAAAAAGAGATGTTTTGTAGAAACTCAGTGTTGTGTGTATCATACGCCATGTCAGTGTATCTTATAGTGCAAGCCATGTCGGTATTACATGTTAAAGGGATGTTTGAAACATTTTATTAATATATATATAACTATTTCTAGTGTCCTCTGAAATGAATTTTTTTGAAATGTTAAATTAATTTGAAAAAAATAATTCTCAAAGTCTCGTTGTCTTAAAACCAAAGTATGGTAAAATAATGGACCTAGTACCACACTCATGAGTTTAGTAATGGAATCACAAACATTGAAAATATTATTTGATACCAACTATAACATATTTTTGATAAAAATGAAAAAAATTACATTAATTAATAAAAAATATTTTATTAAAAAATTCTTATGACCATTTTGGTGTTCATATTTTAAAAATAAATAAAAATAATATAATAATAAATTTCATGTATTTTTCATCCAACTGATATTTTTAACACTAAAATAAGAAAATAATAATCTATAATATGTCTTCAAAAACTCTCACAAAGTCTTCATAGAAGCTATATTATGGGATAGACAATTTTCAGTTCATTTCATCATAAACCACAGAAATAAAAACATATAATGGGTTGTGATAAAATATATAGGTAATCTTAAACATAATATATAATAATCAAAGATCATGAGTGAGAATAAGATGAGAAAAAATAAAATAGAAATAATATATAACAAAAAATAAACACGCAATAGAATGGAAATGATATGATTTTATATCCATTGATAATAATTAAATGTAATATCTCACATGGATATTTATAATTAGTTCTTTTGTGATGAAATTCATAATGAAAAACAAATTAGTCCATTCTCTAAAGCATGAATTTTATTTCTTATACATAATGATCTTAATATCAATTCCCTTTGTCTGAGGAATATGTTTTTCGGGATAGGTATATACTAAAGTACCTAAACATGATTTTATAATGACTATTATCTATTCATCTTGGTGATATGTCTAAAGATCTAAAGATATATCTAATTTATTATAAGTTATAAATCATTTAAATGAATGATAAAACTATACAATATTTTACTATCATTTATTTTTAATGAATAAAACTGTAATGAAATTAAAAAACAATAAATATTTTGGAAATGTAAACTATAAATAAATGGGATTTCATTATAAATTATATTCCATAAATATTAAACAATATAAAAGAAGGTTAAAAATTTAATTCGGAAAATTTCATCAAATAATAAATGGAAGCTAAAACCTTTTTAATCCTTCTAAATACATTTGTTGAAAACACTAATCATATAAAGAGACAAAAGTATTACTTTTGAAAATATGTGAATGGAAATACTATGTCTAGATAAGATAACATATAATTAGCATTCAAGTTATAATTTATAACATTTTTTGAAAAGGAAATGATGGTCAAGCGGGTAAAATAATCAATTTGAAATGTCAAGAATTATTCTCAAAAATGCTGTAATGTATATTAATATAATTTTCTCAGGATAAAATAATTTAATTTAAAGGTTATATTACACTGAAAAGGAATATAAATTTCAATTAAATAATATTATATACCACATGAAACCAATATTTTAATAGATTCATTTAATAAGATACACTTTATCTAAATGAATATGTTTTAGTTAACAATAACTCTCAATGTAATAGTTTTGTATGAATCAAAAGAACATTAGAGAGAGTTAGTATTAGAAGAAAATTAAAATATAATGAGATGAATTATAGTCAATAAATGTGATTCTAATTTTATATTTCAGCCTACATAAAATTTAAATGATTACTTATATTGTCCAACATGTCTATCATATTTGAAAATGTGGAAAAAAAACCCTTATGATATTAAAAAAAATCATATAAAAACCCATTAATTAATATCATATAAAAGCAGACATAAATATAATTATTAAATAGTAAATCATGACAAATAAATATTAAATTATAGTATATAACTCATTTTAATGAAACCATGGTTTAATATAAGAAATATGTCTCAATAAATTAAATTTATGGCTAAAAAACCTTATCATATTTACTGAATTCCACTAAAGAACTTCCATATATTGTTTAAAAACTAACTCAGTTCGCTATTTCATAACTGTATTCATATATATAACCATTTATAAACATAATTTATAATTATTCTTGAAATGAAAATTATTTATTTATTATATATTTTGGTTGTGTCTGAGTTACCCTTATAAATTTAAACTAGTTTATTAATAGTGGTCTTCTTCATGAAAAATATCTATATTATCATTAATTAAAGATCATTTAAGAAAATTTAGTTCATAAATTATATCTATATACACATATATTATCTTATTACATTAGTTTATTGTTATGTTGTGGAAAAATGAAATCAATGTTGGCTAATTGCCATAATTTTAACGTTCGAATGTGATATTTTAATAATAAGTTAAAATGATAATTTTAAAATTATAAACCACAAATATTTAAGTTTCTTTTTTAATAATAATATATGTTTTTATGTTTTTATAACACCACAAGATTTCATAGTAGGCTATCTCTTCCAAGAAATTTAATAACTTGTGCTACACACATTACAGAGTTCGAGCGCCCCATGACTTACCAAACTATTCATTCAAAAAGTAGTTATGAATAGTATTAACTATATTTAGAATTTTATATAATGAATATAATTTTAGAATATATATTATGTGTTTCTTAGACATTATATAAGAACAAATTCATTTTTTTATATAAATGAAGTATTTTTAAAAAAATTTAATTTTACTGCCTTTTAAAAGAGAACCGTTGAAAAAAAATATTTGACACTTTTATATATTAAATTTAATGAAAATAAAATATTTTTTATAATAAAGACATAAAAATTTGGTTTGGAAATTTTTTTTTACTTTTCTGATAACTTTCATATGTTGATGAATAGTAAAAAATACTAAATTTTATTTAAAACATCTTTTTTAATTGAAATAATTTATAGTGTTAAATTATACATTTGAGTGGTTTTAAAGTATCATTAGATTTTATTTTTATCATTTAATAAAATTTAGGTCATTGGATGAAATCCAACATTAAAACTGGACTTAAATAAGTGTTAATCTTTTGATAATTATTATTTCTCAAAAACAAGCTTTTTATTTTGACAACGGGAATTAATTTTAAATTAATTTCTGCCACTTCTGTATTATGAATTTTGAAAAATGGATTCCATATTTTTAATCATGATTTACAATTTGTGTAAATAGGTAAGTTTCATTTTTAAACATTATGAATATTTATTTCAGTAAATATTTTATTTTTCATGGTTAATGGGTAAATCTGGTAAATAAGGGTAAAAAAATATTATAATAATAATAATAATTTACCCTAACATGTGTCCTATTTCTATTGGTTGATATATTTCTGACAATGGGAATCATTGGGTCTATTTTTGGAACACTTGTAGCCTCTTGAGAATGATAGTGACACTTTATATTATTTAATTTAAAGTAAAGAAATAAATGACATAAATATACATCCTTTTGTAAAACAATTTTTACAAGGTGTTATATAATTTATATTTTCCGCTATAAATTTTCATTAGAAATTTGAATCTATTTCCTACATAATGGAATTGTATTTATAAATTTTATAAATTATATAAAAAAATTATTTATGACACAATGATGATGCATTAATTACCTTTTTAATGAAAGAATCAAATAAATGGTATAATAAATAATAAGATAAATATAATTTCAAATTTTTTATGACATCCAAGAATTTTAATGTTTAATATTACATGGTTGTATTTATTCAATGTATTTGTTTCAAAGTAAACAATTGTTATGACATTCACCAAAACCAATTACTAAATAGTGTCAAAGTTGAAATAAATGAGTTTTTGAAACAATTATTATTTTATTAATTTATATAATAGTCCTAAAAAGATTAGGATTTTCCAAAGAAGTTATATAATGATATTAATGTCATTAATTAACCACTTTAGGTTCTCTTGTAACTTTAAAGCATATTTATTAACCACATAGTGTAAAAATACAAGAAGACACGATAAAAGATAAACTATTTAACTAAGAGTTAAATCTAAATGATATGGTTAATATGGTAACATAAGCCTATATAAAACTTATTTTTGGAGTTTTTATCAACCCATACCCACCTTATACTAGAAATAAATAATCTTGGAGCCATTAGAAACCAAAAATAATTTTATTATAAAATAATATTTCAAGCTTTTCCTAAAGGGACCCTCACCTCTCTTATAAAGGGGTACATCCCATTATCTCAAAATCACACCTCCAAAGCCATTTGTATTGTCCATACCTTGTCCAAATATCCTCCCAAATTCCTTCAAATAAACCTAGAATACTTAATTTGATAAGAAAGTCAACCTAAGAATCCATTTTGATCAACCCAAAAGGAAACACCCGAAGAAAAGGTAATAATTTCACCACCCTCATTCAAGTTATTTTCGTCTTCCACTTATTCTTTATTTGTTGTTTCCATACGAAAATAAATACTCCAGTACCTCATACATAATGCGAAGTTATTATAAGTATGGCACAACCATATTCGTTAGTCTATCCATCCAATAAAGGAGAAACTCACCATACGTGCTTACGTACGGCTTACCGTCTCGACGTCGTGGTGTAGTTTGTTATTCAAACACTTCATTATTTGGATGGGTATAATAATGAGTATAACATATGTAAATAATAAATATACCATGTTAATTATTCTTTATATATGATAAAACATCCAATTACATACTCTTTTTCCATCTATATTATGATATTGTCGCTCGTCCGTACGTACAGATTATTGTCTCCACGACGCGATGAGACACATTAACCATTAAACGATGATTATAAAAATATATATGTCTAATAATTATGTAATATATGACATAATAATTCTACTTAATTTATATATATAGGTATGTACTTATATATATCTTATTCACTTACTTCCATTCAATACGATATGCAAACATAAATAGCATTTATGCATACGTACGACCAACCGTATCCATAAATTGTGTTTTCCATTTCATACATCTATATATTATACATATTTAAACTCTTAATATATATTATATATAAATCATGTGTTATATTATGGATGTATTTAAATCATTATCTAAATGATAAGATAAAAAATAACCAGTTAAAACATTTATGATAAAGAATGTGATTATTACCTGAAATGTTTGTTTAACACAGAAATAATATTAAATGGGTAGTATAATTTCATAAATGAATCATGTATGATATAATAAATATGAATATGGTTTTTTTATAATTTAATAACATACTATGGTCATTTTATAGATCTTAAATGTACCCTCGACCAAAGAAAAGTGCAAGGTAAGGGTTAATTCTACACTCTCATTATTATCTGAGGTTGTTTTTTAGTGAGTATCTACTGGGACCTCATTATAATCCACATCTGTGTTTCATAAAAATATTTTCAAAAAGAATATTTTATGGTTTTATTAATGAGGCTCTTTAACTATATATTAATTTTAAATGGTTTAAATATTTATTCTTCTAAATCATTCTCATTAATGTCAATATTTTCAAAATGGTTTTTACGGATTTATTTATATAGACATGAATGTTTTTAAAATTTTAATTCCATTCAAAAGTTTCAATGTGGTATTGGAGACTTTTATTCATTAATATCTTTAAATTTATTCCTTTCTAAATTGTGTGAATTTTAAAAATTTTCATGAAAAATGGATGTTTCTCTCAAAGAGTTTTACCAATCATTTTCATATATGTCAACATACATTGATGGATTTTCAAATTATTTGATGTTGATTTATTATGATTCAAATATTATATATTTTATTGAAGGTTCTGTGATATATTTTATTTTGGATGTGTTATTTTTATACCAGTCATTGTGTGGGGTTAATGTATTGACATTTCATATGATATTTTTAATACGAATGTTTATGTTATGCTTCAACGTTTTAATATGAGGAATCTATTGGACTCATTAAGTGATGGGTGGAGACCGCTATAGCTCCTCAGAGCATCGGTAGGTCTCATGAGACAATTAGAAATGGAATTGGTTGAGGACTTTCTCAAATTTGATATATGGTTTTGGCCAAGTCCTTACTCATTTTAATAAGTCGTGGTTGAGGCCTTGAAAAAATGTTTTAGAATTTCTGGCATTATACATTCCATCATTTTAAAAATATAATTGATGGTTCATTTGGTTATTAGACTTGTATAATAATCATGAATATGTTTTATTATGACATTATTTACTCTTCCAATATTCTTTCCATAATGTTTTCATGTTTATTATTTGTAAACTCATGTGGTTTAAATTATTCACCATGCCTAAAGTTTATGTTACCTTACACTATATTGCTTACCCTTTTTGATCATTTGAGATCACCCATTTCTTATGTATTATTTCTAAGGAATATAAGATGTGTATTATTATTGATAAGTAGGGTTATGAAAAGGGATTAATTTCATTCTCAAATGATCATTTATTTTTTGATTTATTTTTCTAATGTGTAATGTAACCTTCATGTGTGTAATCTATTTTCCAAGACTGATAAACTGATCGGTCCTTAAAAATATGATTCCTTGTAATCATGACAATATATTAAAACATTACACCAGCTTCGGGCTTTTGGGGTTGGGGTGATACAGTTGGTATCAGAGAATGTTTTACGTCAACCATGGAAATATATTTATATAAACTCTAATTAAAGAGCATTAACTTATGATAGAATATGAGGATTAGTATAGAAGAACATCCTAGAATTTTGGTAATGTAAAGATTTTATGAATTTTCCAAGAAATAGATCCCTGTCTGAAAATCAGAAGGTAGTGGAACCTATGACACAGATGTACCGAGGAGTGAAAACATCGACATGGAGTTTTGGGTTTGACCTGGGGTATCCGGGTACATGACAACAAGCCTTGCTGAACTCTTGATTACAAAACTAAAGGGGATATTAATAGGATAATTCACATTTTCCTCATATGTGATAACTGGGGAAATAATCACCTTGGTAAATTCTTGAAGGGAATTGGAGTCTGTTATATGTGTGCAGAAAAAGGTCACCAAATACGTGATTTCAAAGTTAAGAAAAAGGTTTCAAATGTACAATGATTCATCTACAAGGAGTTGAGACACTAGATGAATCAATATAAAAATCATCAGAGTATGCTTCAAAAGATTATATTAGATAATAATCATGTTATTATACTACCATATATGAAGAGTAATGACTAGTGTTATTATGTTTTTATTAATGAATTATTTCATTTGAGTGTTGTATCAATGATTTACTTGTTATATTAATTATGGAAATAAATAAGGATTTCACTGTAGTACTATTTCATTAAGGATTTGAGATTGTATGATACCATGTTAAGTGACACAGTTTCAGGTTAAGATTTTTGGAAAATACAGAGTTGAAGGAAAGGTAAACCATAATATGGTGCTGATACTATGGTAGTGATTTTGGAATAAGAGATGGTTGATATGGATAAATTATATTGGATATTCTTGACTACCTTGGTTCTAATTAATGGTTTGTTCATTCCATCATTGGTGGAATATTAAATTTTTTTTGATATAAATAATATTTCAGTATTATATAAAGAATAAGGTAAAATTAATGTAATCAATCAGGTTTTATGGTAATTCAGGGTGTTACCAAGTTTTTATAGAATATGTGATGAAGTTATTTATATGTTTTTACGTGGAAAAATATATCTTTACATTGTTTAACTTCTTTATAAATTTTGGACTGTGAGTTTGAAAAGAAGTATTTTCGATAATTCTATAGCATGGAATGGATTAAGTTTGAAATTGGATAGTATTATCAATACTAAATAATTTCTTATTATTATTTATTTATTATTATAAAAAGGACAACCTAGAGGTCGGGTGACAACCAGTCACATTCGACAAGGCCGTGAGACTTGAACCCGCAACTGAAGGGAGAAGAGGGTGGATCAGGTACCACTAGAATATGTGATGTCTCGTTCTGTATTATGTAGTTTTTTTATTAGTTGGACAAATGAATTATAAATTCATTGTTTTTGGGAACCTTATACGAATAGGATAAATTGAATATTTTTTAAATTCTATTATCAATTAGAGTGAAACATGAGTTTGTTGTAGGAATTTTTTGAAGAATGAAACTCTACTTATCCAGTATATATATATATACCTAGTATTCTATGAATCAATTAATTCTTAAACTTTTTGGAATGGATCATAAAACCCAAAATGTGTTATCATAATACCATATTTTTTATTTAACCATTGATATTTTACATCATCTTAGATTTATGGTTTTGAGGCCTTCAATTTTACACTTGTTTGTGATGGATGACCTCAATAACTCCCTACAAATATTTACCTTTTTCCACTGATTATTTGTATGTAATTCCAAAAAAAATTATCCTAATTGAGATCATAATTTGGAGGTGACTATTTTATTTCCCTTTCCCTCTTATTAAGATTAAATTTTATTAACCCAATTTCCGATGATGGTTTTCCACAATTATATTTTTTTACATTTTATTTTTGAAGAACAACATAAATTTTCAAGGATGAAATTAATTTAATCAGGGGAGAATATAACACCCCAAGATTTCATAGTACGTTATCTCTTCAAAGAAATTCAATAACTTTCATTACATGAAACACAGAGTTCGAGCTCACGATGACTTAACAAACTAGTCATTCAAAAAGAAGTTACGAATTGTATTAACTTAATTTTGAATTTTATATACTCCAAATAATTTTATTATCCATATAATGTATTTATTATACATCATATAAGAAAAATTTCATTTTTTATGATAAAAGAAGTATTTTAAAAAGATACAATTTTATAGCCTTTTAATGGAGAACATTCTTTAAATTGAATATTTGACACTTTGATATATTAAATTTAATGAAATTAAATTATTCTCTAGAATTGGGACATAAAAATTTAGTATGGATATATTTTTTGTACTTTTATGATATCTTTATTATTTTGATGAATAATGAAAAATACTAAATTTTAATTGAAAAAAACTTATTTAATCGAAATAATTAATAGTTTTAAATTTTAAATTTGAGTGGTTTTAAAGTATAATTAGATTATATTTTTATCATTGAATATAATTCAGGTCATTGGATGTTATTTCACATTTAAACTGGGAATAAAAAACTATTAATCTTTTGATAGTTATTATTTCTTAAAAACAAGCTTTTGGTTTTGACAACGGGAATTAATTTTAAATTAATTTCTGCCACATCTGTGTTTTGAATTTGGAATAATGGATTCCATATTTGGATTCAGGAGGTCCAAATTGTTTAAATAGGTATCTTTTATTTTTATACATTATGAATATTTACTTCAATAAATGTTTTATTTACCATGGTTAAAGGGTAAATATGGTAAATAAAGGTAAAAAAATATTATAATAATAATATTAAATTACTCTAACATGTGTGTTATTCCTATTGGTTGATAAATTTTCAACCATGGGAATCCATGGGTCGATTTTGGGACCACTTGGATCCACTTCATAGTGATAATGACACTTAATATTAATTAATTTAAAGTAAAGACAAAAAGTAGAAAAACATATATCTATTTGTAAAATAATATTTACAGGGTGTTATATAAGTAATATTTTAGACTATAAATATTAATTAGAAATATAAAAATATTTCCTACATAATTTTATTTTGTTTATATTTTTTAGACCCTAAATAATTAAATTTATTAATGACACAATGATTATGCAGTAATTATCTTATTAATGAATTAATCAAATTAATGGTATTATAAATATTAAAATAATCATAATTTCAATGTTTTATGACATACACGAATTTTATAGGTGAATATGAAATTTTAAGATTTATTCCATGTATTTTTTTCGAAGTAATCAAGTTGTGATGACTTTCACAAAATGCTAATACTAAATAAGGTCAAAATTGACATAAATGAGTTTTTTTAAACAAATATTATATTATTAAATTATATAATAGTCCTAAAAATTTAAGGTTCTGCCCAATACCATATATAATGATATTAATTTCAGTAATAAACCACTTGAGCTTCTCTTTTATGTATATATTATGTTAATGTGTATGTACGACCTATCGTCTCCAAAAATAGTGTTTTCCATTTCATATATCTATCTATTATTCATATTTATATTATAAATAAATATTATATTTATATATTATCTGTTATATTCTGGATATATGTAAATCGGGATGTAAATGATACGATCGGGAATAATAAGTTAAAACACGTACAATATTGATAGCGGTTATTAATCAAAATGTTTATTTAACATTGAAATCATTTTTAAATGGGAGTTATAAAATCATAACTGAATCTTGTAAGTTAAAATATATATGAATATGGTTCCTTTATTACTTAATAACATACTATGGTCATTATACAGGAGGTTAAACATACCCTCGACCAAAGGAAAGTGTGAGGTAAGGGCTAATTCTACAATCTCCTCATTATCCAATATTTTTTTTTCATGAGTATCTTCTAGGATATCATTATAATCCACTTCTGTGTTTCAGAAAATTATTTTCAAAATTAATATTTTATTTTTTATAAATGGGAATCTTTTACTATATCATCATTTTGAATGGTTTAAATATTTATTCTTCTAAATCATTCTCAATAATGTCCATGTTTTCAAAAATGTTTTATAGAATTATTTATATGGACATGAATGTTTTTAGAAAGTCAATTCCATTCAAAAGTTTCAAAGTGGTATGTAACTGTTTTCTTCAAAAATGTATTTAAATTTCTTCCATTCTAAATTTTGTGACTTTTAAATGTTTTCATGAAAAAGGGATATTTCTCTCAAAGAGTTTTACAAATAATTTTCATCTATGTCAACATCATTTGGTGGATTTTAAACATGTTTGAAGTTGATTTATTATAATAAAAATCATATATTATTTATTGAAGGTTTTGGGAAAAATGTTACTATGGATGTGTTGTATTTATACCATTCATGTTTTAGGGTTAAAGTATTCACATTTGGTATTCTAGTTTTAATAAGAATGTTTATGTATGTTTCAACCATTTCATATGCCGAATGTATTTTACTTAGTATGTGATAGGTGGAGCCCACTATAGCTTCTCGATGCATAGGTATGTCTCATGAGACAATTAGACATGGAATTGGCTGATGCCTTTCCAAAATTTGATATATGGTTTTGGACGAGGACAGAATCGTTTTTAGATGTCTTGGTGGTGTCCTTAACAAAATATTTCAGAATGTACAACATTATACATTCCCTTGTTATAAAAATATTTTTGATGGTTCATTTGGTTATTTGACTATTAGAATACACATGACTATGTTTTTTTGACATTATTTACTCATCTCATATTTCTTCCATAAAGTGCTCATGTTTATTATTTTTAAAGGGATGTGTTTTAAATTAGTCTCCACACCTAATTTTTATGTTATCTTCTACTGTATTTATTACCCTTACTGGGCATTTGAGCTCTCCCCTTTCTTATATTTTATTTCCCAGAATTCCAAGAAGTGTATTATGATTGATAATAAGGGTTAGGTTAGGGTATTAATGGAGTTCTAAAAGGATCATTTTTTTGTGTTTTATATTTCTAATGTTAAATGTAACATTCATGTATGTAATATATTTCCCAAGACTGCTAATCTGATTGGTCCTTCGGGAATTAATTTTTTGTAACCATTCCAATGTATTAAAATAATTCACTGACTCCGGGCTTCTGAGTCGGGGTGTAACAATTGGTATTAGATTAATTTTAACAACATCCTTAGAAATAGATTTAGATAATCCCTAATTAGAGAAAATTACCCTAATATAGGATTTTAGGATTATTATATAAGAACTTCCTAGAATTTTTGTATTGTGGATATTTTTTGAATTTTCCAAAAAATACATCCATGTTTGGATACGAGCAGGTAGAGGTGGCTCTTGAACAGAGTTCTGAGGAATTAAAACTCCGAAAATGATTTTTGGGCTTGACCTATGGTATCATGGTACAGGAAAACCGGCCTCACTACACTCATGGTTATGACACTCCAATGGTATATTTTTAGGATAACTCGTGTTTTCTTTACAAGCCAATATGAATGATTTAGGAGTAAATACTTCCTCAAAGAAAAAATTTTATGATTATAGATTATATGAATAATAATTTCAATTTACATTAGATATTTTACATGATTTGAATTATTCATTGCGATTCATAAACTAAACTGGTGTATGCCATTGTTTAGAAATGGCACCTAGTAGAAGGAATAAGAATTTTGGCAATACGCAATATCAAAATATTAAAGAGGATCATATCATTCATTTTATTAAGCCAACATTTAGAAGAGAAATAGTATCCCACATATTATTATCATATGAAGAAATATTATCATTTTTTAATAAGATATGTAAATAATTATTTGAGTCATATGGCTTTGAAGGGAAACAAGAGAAGAAAAGGATGGTAGAGAAAAATATGGATAAAGGGAATAGGGGAAAGAAGTATTTTTCCATATGTGATAACTATGGAAAGAATCACCATGGTAAATTCTTTAAGGAAATGTGAGTTTGTTATAAGTGTGTAGAAAAAGGAAACCATGTATGTGATTGCATGGGTAAGAAAACAATTTCAATTTTGCAATCTACAAGGAGTGGGGACACTATGCGAATGAATGTCCACATCATCGGGGTATGCCCCAAATGATGCTATTAGATAATAATCATGTTATGATACTACCACAGATAAAGAGGAATGACTGGTGTTATTGTGTTGTTATTAAAGAATTATTTCATTTGACTATTGTATCAATGATGATATGGTTATATGAATTATGTAAATAAATCAGGATTGTGGTGAAGTACTATTTTATTAAAGATTTGAGAATGTATGCTACCATGTTATGTGACACCGTTTTATGTTTATTTATTAAAAAAATACATGGTTTAAGTTAAGGTAAACCATAATATGGTCCTGATATTGTGGTAGTGATTTTGGAATAAGAGATGGTTTATTTGGATAAATTATATTGGATATTCTTGTCTACCATAGAACTAATTAATGGTTTGTCTTTTCCATCATTATTGGAATATTCTAAATTTTTTGATATAAATAATATATATAGTATTATATAAGTAATACGGGAAAATGAATGAAATCAATATGTTTTTATGGTAATTCAGGGTGTTACCATGTTTTAAAAGAAAAAATAATGAATGTATTCATATGTTATTATGTGGGAAAAAAGATCTTGATATCGACTACCTTCATTATAAATTTTTTACTGTGAGTTTGGACAGAAGTATTTTTGATAAGTATAATGGTAGGAATGTATTAATTTTTTTGTGGATACAATTATTAAGGTTTAATAATTTCTTAAGATTATTTTTGGATTGTTTTAAAAAGGACAACTCAGAGGTTGGGTGACAACCCGTCGCATTCGGCAAGGCCATGAGACTTGAACATACAACCGATGGGCGAAAAGGGTGGATCATATACCACTAGCATGCATGATATCCTAGTTTGTATTACATAGTTTATTAATAGTTGTACAAATTAATTATAAATTCATTATTTTTTGTAACCCTAAACGATTATGATAAATAGAATATTTTTGAATTCTATTATCTTTTGGAGTGAAAGATGAGTTTGTGGTAGGAATTAGTTGAAAAATGAATCTCTACATTTCATGTAAATATATATATATATATATATATTTCTTTTTATTCTATGAATAAATTAATTCATAGACATTAGGGAATGGATCTTAAAACCAACGATGTGTTATCCTAACACCATATGTTTTTTTGAACCAATGATATTTTACATTATCTTAGATTGATGGATTTGTGGCCTCAATTTTACAAATGATTGTGATGGATGACTTCAATCACTCCCTATAAATATTTATTGTTTTCCTCCCATTATGTGTCACTAGTTTCCACCAATGTTCTTTGAATCGAGATCATAATTCGGTGGTTACTTTTTCATTTCCCATTCCCACTTATCAAGTCTATATTTTATTAACCCAATTTTCGATGTGGGTTTTCCACATAGGTATTTTTCTATTATTAACAATTTATTATGGAATAATAATTTCAAATTGAGAGGATGAAATTTATTTAAGGAGTGGAAAATTTATCATCCCTATAATTCATTGTACGTTATCCCTTCAATGAAATTCAATAACTTGTTCTACACACAACACATAGTTCGAGCGGACCATGACTTACCAAACTAATCGTTAAAAAAATGGTTATGAATATTATTAACTGAATTTTCAATTTTATATACTCCATATAATTTTAGAATCCAAATTATGTATTTCATAGACCTAATATAAGAACAAATTCAATTTTTTCCAATAAAAGATGTATTTTTTTAAAAAAATTGAAATTTTACCGCCTTTTAAAAACAAAACTTTTTTAAAACCAATATTTGAAAGTATTATATATTAAATTTAATGAAATTTAATTATTCATTATAATATATACATATAAATTTATTTTTGATAATGTCTTTATAATTTTCTGTTAACTTTCATAATTTGATGAATAGTTAAAACTAATAAATTTTAATAAAAAAAACTTATTTAATCAAAATAATTTATAGTGTTAAATTATACATTTGAGTGGTTTTAAATAGTCAATAGATTATATTTTTATCTTTTAATATAAATTAGGTCATTGGATGCATTTACACATTAAAACTGGACATAAAAAAGTGTTAATCTTTTGATAGTTATTATTTCTTAAAAACACCCTTTTTGTTTTGACAACAAGAATTAATATTAAATTAATTTCCGCCACTTCGTTGTTTTTAATTTGGAGTAATGGATTCCTTATTTGAATTTAGGGGGTCTAAATTGTGTAAATAGATATCTTTTATTTTTAGTCATTTTGAATATTAATTCAGTACATCTTTTATTTACCATGGTTAAATGGTAAATATAGTAAAAAATGGTATTCAAATATTATTGTAATAATAATAAATAACCTGAACAAGTGTCCTATTTCTTTTTTTTGATAAATTTCCAAAAATGGGAATCCTTGGGTATATTTTGGGACCACATGGAGCCACATGAGAGTGACAAGGACACTTTATATTAATTAATTTAAAGTAAAGACAAAAATGAAAGAAACAAATATCGTTTAGTAAAACAACTTCTACAAGGTGTTAAATAAGTTATATTTTAGATTATAAATATTTATCAGAAATATAATAATATTTTATATGTAATGGTATTTCATTTATAATTTTTATATATTAAATAATTAAATTTATTTATAACACAATGATGATAAAATAATTACCTTATTAATGAAATAATCAAATAAATGGTATTATAAATAATAAAATAAATATAATTTAAATGTTTTTGCAACATCCAAGAATTCTATAGGTGAATATGAAATTTTAGGATCGATTCAATGTATTTTTTAGAAGTAATAATGTTTTTATGACTTTACAAAAACCAAATACTAAATAGTGTCAAAATTGACATAAATTTGTTTTTAAAACAAATATTATATTATTAAATTATATAAGAGTCATAAAAATCTGAAGTTCTGAAAAAATTCTTATATAATGATATTTATGTAATTAATGAACCACTTGAGGTTCTTTTGTAAGTATATAGATTATTTATTAACCATATAGTGTTAGAATACAAGAAGACAAGGTAAAAGTTAAACAATTTAACTAAGAGTTAAATCTAAAATATAAGATTAACATGGTGACCTAAACATATATAAAACCTATTGGATGAGTGGTTTTAGACACATACCCACCATTTATTTGAAATAAATAATTTTGGATTAATTATAAACAGAAAATTATTTTATTATATAATAATATTTCAATCTTTTCCTAAATTGATTCTCACCTCTCTTATAAAAGGATACTCCCCCTTCTCTCAATATCACAACTCCAAATCGATTTGGATCGGCCAAAAATTGACCATATATCCTCCCAAATACTATCAAATAAACCTAGAGTACATAATTTGATAAGAAAGCCAACCTTTGGAGCCATTGTGTTCAACCCAAAAAGAAACACCCGTAGAAGAGTTAATAATTTAACCACCCTCTTTCAAGTTCATTTCTTCTTCCACTTCCTCTTTATTTATTGTTTCCACACCAAAATAATATCACATGTAACTTTTACATACTATTATGTTATTATAAATATTGTTTAACCATATTAGTAGTTCTATACATCCTATAAATGATGAAGTTATTATACTTGTGTATGTACGACTTACCGTCTCCACGTCATGGTGTGGTTTGTTATTCAAGCACTTCATTATTTGGATGGGAATAATAATGGGTATAAATTATTTAAATAATAAATATAACATGTTAATGATTATTTATATATGGTATACCATCCAATTATATATCATTTACCCAAAAATATAATGATATTGTCGCTCCTTCGTACATAAGGATTACTGTCTCCACGACGCGATGAGATCCATTTCCACATTCACCGTTCAACGATGATTATAAAAATAGATATTATTAATAAGTATGTAATATATGAAATAATAATGCTAATTAATAGAGATATATATTTATATATATATTTATTTATGTACTTACATATATCTTATTCACTTACTTCCATTCAATGTGATATGAAAATGGAAACAACGTTTATGCGTACGTACGACCTAAGGTCGCCATAAATAGTTTTTTTCCATTTAATATATCTATCAATTATATATATTTATATTCAAAATATATATGATATATAAATCATGTGTTATATTCGGAAGTATGTAAATCTTTATCTAAATGATACAATCATGAATAACATGTTAAAACACGTACAATAAAGAAAGAGATTATTACCTGAAATTTTAATTTAACATGGAAATAATTATTAAATGGGTAGTATAAAGTCATAAATAAATAATTTGTGATTTAATTAATATGAATATGTTTATGGTGTAACTTAATAACATACTTAGGTCATTATACAGGAGGTTAAATGTACCCTCAACCAACAGAAGGTGCACGGTAATGGTTAATTCTACAATCTCTTCATTACCCAAGGTTGTTTTTACATGAGTATCTAATAGGACCTATTTATCATCCACATATATGTTTCACAAAAATATTTTCAAAAGGAATATATTATGGTTTTATGGAAGGGACTCTTTATCTAGATCATCATTTTAAATGGTACAAATATTTATTCTTCTAAATCAATCTCAGTAATGTCAATGTTTTTAAAATGGGTTTTCAGGATTTATTTATATGGACATGAATCTTTTTAAATTGTTAATTCCTTTCAAAAGTTTGAATGTTTTATGGGACAGTAATTCAAAAATTTCTTTAAATTTCTTCCTTTTTGAATTGTGTGACTTTTAAATGTTTTCATGAAAAAGGGATATTTCTCTCAAAGTATTCTACAAATCATATTCATTAATTTAAACATCCTTTGATAGATTTTAAATGAGTTTGAAGTTTATTTATTATGATACAAATATTCTATATTGTATTGAAGTTTTTTTGTTATATTTGACTATGGATGTGTTATTTTTATAACATTCATAGTTTAGGGTTAACGTATTGACACTATGTATTCTATATTTTATAAGAATGTTTATGTAATATTTCAAACTTTTTATATGAGGAATATATTGGACATGGTATGTTATGGGTGGAGCCTGCTATAGCTCATCGGTGCATCAATATGTCTCATGATAAAATTAGAGGTGGAACTGTCTGAGGCCTTTCCCCAATTTGATATATGGTTTTGGCTGATGTCTTAATCATTTTTAGATGTCTTGGTAGAGGATTTGACAAAATGTTTCAGAATGTCCGACATTATATATTCTCTCATAATTAAAATATTATTGATGGTTCATGTGGTTATTCACTAGTATAATACCCATGACTCGGTTTTATTATGGAATTTTTTACTCATCTCATATTACTACCATAAAGTGTTCATGTTAATTATTTGTATAGTAATGTGTTTTAAATTATTCTCAATGCCTAATGTTTATGTTATCTTCTCCTTTATTGTGTACCCTTTCTGAGCATTTGAGCTCACCCCATTCTTATGTTTTATTTCGATGGATTCCATGATGTGCATAATGATTGATAAGAAATGTTAATCTATAGGACTAATTCTATTTTAAATGGACCATTTATGTTGTATTTTATTTTTCTAATGTGTTATGTAACATTCAGGTATGTAATCTATTTTCCAAGACTGATAAACTGATCGGTCCATCGGATTTTAATTCTTGTAATCATGCTAATGTATTAAAATAATGCCCCAGCTTCGGGCTTCTGGAGACGGGGCATTGCAGTTGGTATCAGATGAAGATTAGAAACTAACTTCGAAATAAATTTAGATAAACATTGATTAGAGAACATTACCCAAAGATAGACTTTCAAGATTACTATCGAGGAAATTTCTAGAATTTTGTAATGTAAAGATTTTGTGAATTTTACAAGCAATACATCCCTGTCTGGATACATGTAGGTAGAGGCAGCTCTGGAACAGATGTACCTATGATTGAAAACTCTGACAAGGCGTTTTAGGCCTGACCTGGGGTATCCTGGTACATAAAAGTGAGAATTGTTTCACTCTTGGTTATGAAACTCTAGGGGGATATGCTGAGGATAATTCACAACCTCTTTACAAGCCACTATGATGGATTTGGGAGTAAATACTTTCTGGAAGAAATTTTTTTATGATTATAGCTTATATGCATAATCATTTCAGTTTATGTTAGGTATTTTACATGTTTTTAATTGTGCATTGAGAATAATAAACTATCCTGGTGTATGCCATTGTTTAGAAATGTCACCTAGTAGAAGGAAAGAGAATTCCAGCAATACACAATATTGAAAGATTAAGAAGGTTCATATCTTTCATTGTATTAATCCAAAATTTTAAAGAGAAATAGTATCCCACATATTCTGATTTTATGAAGAAATAGTATCATGGGTTAATAAGATAAGTAAATAATTCTCTGAGTCTCATGGATTTTAAGCGAAGCAAGAGAAGAAAAGGATGGTAGAGAAAAAGAGGGATAAAGGGAAGAGGGGAGAGAAAGATTTTCCCATTTATGATAACTGTGGAAAGAATCACCTTGCTAAATGCTTGAAGGGAATGGGATTTTGTTATATTTGTGAAGAAAAGGGATACAAAGTATGTGATTTCACAAGTATGAAAATGGTTTCAAATGTTAAATGCTTCATCTACAAAGAGTTGGGACAATAGGCGAATCAATGTTCAAATCATCAGAGTATTCCCCAAATGATGATATTAGATAATAATAAAGTTATGATACTATCACAGATGAAGAGGAATGACTAGTGATATTATGTTGTTATTAAATAATTATTTCATTTGAGTATTGTATCAAAGATGTACTGGTAATATGAATTATAGAAATATATAATGATTGTACTGCAATACTATTTCTTTAAGGATTTAAGATTTTATGGTACCAAGTAATGTGACACAGTTTCAGTTTAAACATTTTGGAAAATACATGGTTGAAGGAAAGGTAAACCATAATATGGTCCTAATACTGAGGCAGTGATTTTGGAATAAGAGATGGCAGATTTGGATAAATTATATTGGATATTCTGGACTACCTTGAAACTAATTAAAGGTTTGCTTATTCCATCATTGATGGAAGATTCAAAATTTTGGGATATAAATAATATATCTAGTATTATATAAGGAATAAGTGAAAATAAATGTAATGAATAAGTTTTTATGGTAATTCTGGTTGTTACCATGTTTTAAAATAATACATGATTAAGGTATTCATATGTTATTACGTGGAAAAAGAGATCTTCATTTTGTTTTCCATCCTTATAAATTTTAGACTGTGAGGTTAGAAAGATGTATATTGGATAAGTCTAATTGTTAGAATGGATTAAGATTGAGGTTTGATACTATTATAATGGTTAATACATTTCATAAGATTATTTTTGGATTGTGATAACAAGGACAACCTAGTGGTCGAGCAACAACCCGCTGCGTTTGGAAAGGCCATGAGACTTGAACCCGAAATCGAAGTGCGATAAGGGTGGATCACATAACACTATAATATGTGATATACTTGTTTTTGTTATGTGGTTATTTAATAGTTATACAAAGGAATTATAAATTCAATATTTTTGGGACCCCTATACGATTAGGATAAAGAGAATATTTATTAGTTCTATTATCTTTTGGAGTGAAATATGAGTTTGTGGTAGAAATTAGTTGATGAATGAAGCTGTACATGTAAAATATATATATATATATATATTACTCTTATTATTTGTATAAATTAATTCTTAAACATTAGGTAAGGGACATTAAAACCAAAAATGTGTTATACAAAAACCATATGATTTGTTGAACCGATGAAATTTTACATCATCTTTGATTGATGGATTTGAAGCCCTCAACTTTACACTAGTTTGTGATTTATGACCTCAATAACTCCCTATAAATATTTTCACTTTACACCAATTATATGTCTCTAATATCCACCAATGTTCTTCAAATTGAGATCATAATTTGGGGGTGACTTTTTTATTTCCCTTTCCCCCTTATTAAGAATAAATTTTATTAACCCAATTTTCGATGTGGGTTTTCCGCAATGGTATTTTTATGTTTATAACTACGTATTAATGAAGAAAATTTTCAAATTGAGAGGAAAATATATATTTATTGAGTGGAGAATGTAACCCCCATGATTTCATAGTACGTTATCTCTTCAAAGAAATTCAAAAACTTGCACTACATGCAACACCGAGTTCGAGCGCATCACGACTTACTAAATTAGTCGTTCAAAAAGTGTTAATGAATAATATTAATTGAATTTTAAATTTTATATACTTCAAATAATTTTTGAATCCATATTATGTGTTTCATTTAAATAATATAAGAACAAATTAATTTTTTTTTTCAGAAAAAAGAAGTATTTTTTAAAAAATTAAATTTTACCGCTTTTTAATGGAAATCCTTTTTTGAAACAAATATTTTCCACTAAAATTTATTAAATTTAATGAAATAAAATTATTCTTTTGAATCAGTATATAAAAATTTTTTCTGGATAAATTTTTGGTACTTTTCGGATAACTTTCATATTTTGATGAATAGTAGAAAATACATAATTTTAATTAAAAATAAATTTTTTAGTCCAAATTATTTACAATGTTAAATTATTAATTTGAGGTGTTTAGAATTATCATTAGATTATATTTTTATCATTTAATATAATTTAGGTAATTGGATGTAAGTTAATATTTAAACTAGACATACACTAGTGTTAATATTTTTATAGTTATTATTTCTTAAAAAAAGCCATTTATTTTGAAAACGGGAAATAATTTGAAAATAATTTCTAACACATATATGTTTTTAATTTTGAAAAATGTATTACATATATGTAATAATGAAGTCCAAATTGGGTAAATATGTAACATTTATTTTTAGATATTATTAATATTTACTTCAGTAAATATTTTATTTACCATGGTTTAATGGTAAATATGGTAAATAATGGTAAAAAATGTAAGAATAATAATATTAAATTATCCTAACATGTGTATTATTTATATTGATTGATACATGTTCGACCATGGGAAACTTTGGGTCGATTTTGGGACCACATGGAGCCAGATGAGAGTGATAAAGGCACTTTATATTAATTAATTTAAATTAAAGACATAAAAGGAATAAACCTATATCTTTTAGTAAAAAAAAATTTACATGGTGTTATATATGTTATATTTTTACTAGAAATATTAAAAAAAATTCTATATAATGCTATTTTATTTATAATTTTTAGACATTAAATAATTAAATTTATTTATGACACAATGATGATGCAGTAATTACCTTATTAATGAAAGAATCAAATAAATGTTTTTATAATTATTAAAATAAATATAATTTCAATATTATTATGACATCAAAGAATATTTTAGGTTTATATGACATGTTATGATTGATTAAATGTATTTGGTTGGAAGTAATCCCGTTGTGATGACTTTCCCAAAAACCAAATACCAAATAGTGTCTAAATTGACATAAATGTGTTTTTAAATCAAATAATATATTATTAAAATATATAATAGTCATAAAAATATATGGCTTTTCCAAATAACTTATATAATGGTAGCTACATAATTAATGAACCACTTTAGGTTCTCTTGGTAGTTTATAATTAGTTTATTCACCATATAGTGTAAGAATAATGAGTATTACTGATGTAAATAATAAAAATAACATGTTAATGATTCTTTATATATGATATACCATCCAATTTCATATGATTTAACTATCAATATAATGATATTGTCGCTCGTGCGTACGTACAGATTAGCGTTTCCATGACGTAATAAGATTAATTTCAATATTCATCATTCAACGATGATTATAAAAATATATATTATTACTAAGTATGTAATATATTACATAATAATTATACTTAATATATATATATATATGTATGTATGTATTAACCTATATCTTATTCACTTACTTTCGTTCAATATGATATGAAAACGGAAACAACATTTATGGATACATATGGCCTACCATCTCCATAAACAGTGTTTTCCATTTCATATATATTTCTATTTTAAATATTTTATTTCTATATATATATATATGATATATAAATCATGTGTTATAATATGGAAGTATTTAAATCATGATCTAAATGATAAGATCAGGAACAACAAGTTAAAACACGTACGATAATGAAATCGATTATTACCAAATTTCTTAATTTCACATGGAAATAATTATTAAATTGTAACTATAAAGTCATAAAAGAATAATGTATGACATAATAAATTTTAATATGGTTCTGGAATAATTTAATAATATACTATGTTCATTATACATGAGTTTAAATGTACCTTCGACCAATGGAAAGTGCAAGGTATTGGTTTATTCAAAAATCTTATCATTATCTGATGTTTTATTTATGTGAGTATATACTAGGACATCATTATCGTCCACATATATGTTTCAAAAAAACTATTTTCAAAAGGAATATTTTATGTTTTTTAAGCTACACGTTAACTAGATCATCCTTTTAAATGGTTTATGTATTTATTCTTCTAGATCATTATCATTAATGTCCATGTTTAGAAAATGGTTTTTTAGGATTTATTTATATGTACATGAATGTTTTTAATATTTTAATTCCATTCAAAAGTTTCAATGTTCTATGGGACACTTGTATTCAAAAATTTCTTTAAATGTATTCCTTTCTAGATTGTGTGACTTTTAAATGTTTTCATGAAAAGGGGATATTTCACTCAAAGAGTTTTACAAATCATTTTCATTTATGTCAACATCCATTGATGGATTTTTATCTTCTTTGATGTTTATTTATTCTGATAAAAATCTTCCATATGGTATTGAAGTTATGTGATATGTTTGACTATTGTTGTGATATATTTTTACCATTCATGATTTAGGGTTATAGAATTGATATTTCATATGCTAGTTTTAATATGAATCATTATGTTAGGTTTCTACCTTTTCATATAAGGAATTTATTTGAGTTAGTAATTGATGGGTGGAGCCCGCAATAGTTCATCGATGCATCAGTAGGTTTCAAGAGAAAATTAGATGTGGAATTGTTTGAGGCCTTTCTGAATTTAGATATATGGTTTTGGCTGAGGCCTTAATCATTTTTAGACGTCTTGGCTAAGTCCTTGACAAAATGTTTCAGAATGTCTGGAATTATACATTCTCCCATTATGAAAATATTATTGATGGTTCTTGTGTTTATTTGACTAGTATAATATCAATGACTATGTTTTATTACAACATTATTTAATCATCTTATATTCCTACCATAAAGTGTTCATGTTTATTATTTTTAAAGGCATGTGTTTTAAATTTTTCACCATTCCTAATGATTATGTTATCTTCAATGGTATTTTTTACCCTTACTGAACATTTGAGCTCACCCATTTCATATGTTTTATTTTTCAGGATACCAAAAAGTGTATTATGATTGAATATCAGGGTTAATCTACGAGATTAATGGCTTTCTCAAAGGATCATTTATGTTATGTTTTATTTTTATTATGTGTAATGTAATGTTCATGTATGTAATCTATTTTTTAATACTGCAAAATGGATCACTCATTCAACACTTGATTCCTTTTAATCGGTACAATGTATTAAAATAATGCACTGGCTTCGGGCTTCCAGGGTTGAGGCGTTACAGTTTCCATAATAATCCATGAAATATTTTTTTATCAGAGTTCATATTGGTTGTTAGATCAACCAAAATATAAACATAAAATAATTCGATAGGTTGAGGTGGTTATGATTTTTTTGACATTATATAATTATAACTCAACAATAATGAAATTCTTAATAATTTTTTATTGTTTTTAATAAAAATTTAATATAATTGTAAAAAAAATTAAATCATGATGAAAACTAAAAACATTTCTTCGTGGTGGTTGTTTTTAACAAAATCTAAGACTAATGTTTTAATTTCCATCAAGATGAGGGGACATTAATATATATTATAATTTTAATATTTATATTCAAATCTAAAATATATATTTTACATATATTTTTAAATACCATCTTAATAAGAATAAGTAGAGGCTGTGGTAAAAATTTTAAGATGACACTGCATAGATGCAGTAGTACACAAAACTCACTATCAATATTCTTTTTTTTCATGCAAAATAGGAATGAATAAATAAAATTTAATCCACTGATATATTAAAAAGTTTAAGTGAAATATTATATTGAGGTAATTATATTACATTATATTCTCAAATGTTGGAAGATACATATTAACAAGTAAATGATTTAGACTTGTAATAATGACTTTAGTACCATTAAAATTATCTTAGAAGTATCCTTAGAAATTATCGGAATATGATAACATATGATGGGGATAATAAAATTTTATTGAAAAAAACTTCTATGAGTGGTAAACTTTTTATGGTTTGAAGTAAATTTTAATGTGAAAGTGGAGAATTAAATAACATAATTTTTCCCCCTTTTTAAATTAAATAGAAGAACACTTTTTTCAACCCAAAATATGTTTCATTATTGGAATGAAACTATTAATTTATAAATTCTTATGAAAATTAAATGTAATGAAATTTTCAAATATGTTGGTTCAATAAAAAAAAGATTAATTTATACATTATTTAAATAAATGGAGTCATTTTTTCATATATGTTTATTTATTCAATTTTTTTCTATACCAGGGTAACTTTTTTTTACCTGAGTAATATATGTTATACTAAAAATATAAAATAAAATTTTTACCAAATTATGGTGGTATAAAACAAAACATAATCTCTACATAATATAATTCAGATTCTAATTACAATAATATTAACTTATAAATTAATTCATTTTATATATAGATAAAATATTTTCAAGGAAAACATTATTTTCAATAATTAATATACTGAATATTATTTATTATTGATCTTGAATTTAATAAATGATAATTAATTATAGTTTTAAAACATATATTAATATTCACATTTTATGGGAGATTATTTTATTTTGATTAGAACAAAATTACATAATATAAATTAAAAAATTATATGAAAATAATAATTTTACCATTATCATGGTCATTAACAATGATCATAGTATCCATAACTCATTATGAAAAATGAAATTGAACAAAATACATAATATATCAAATTTGATTTAAAATTTTAAATAATTTTTTTATTTCATTTCTATAAGTGGTTAATTATAATTATTAAATATTAGCGAATTAATTAGTTTTTAGAGTAAAATATTATTTATCGTTCAAAATCAGTATACAATGGCATATAAATATAGCATATTTGTAACACCCCAATCTTCTACGGTACGCTTCTCTTTGAATAATGTGATAGCGTGTGTTGTACGCAACACCGAGTTCTAACACACCATAACTAATCAAACTAGCCGTTATGAATAGAATTACCTAATTTTTGAAATTATATATATTTTATATTTGAAAATGGACTTCATTTTTGGATTCGGAATATCGAATTTAGCCTAAGGTGAAATTTTGGTACATTTTGGATAACTTTCATATTTTGATGAATAGTGAAAATTACTAAATTTTAATTAAAAACAACTTTTTTAATCAAAATAATTAATAGTGATAAATTATGAATTTGAGTGGTTTTAAAGTATATTTATAATATATTTTTACCATTTAATATAATGTTGGTCATTGAACATAATTTTACAATTAAACCGAACATAAACGAGTGTCAATCTTTTGATAGTTATTATCTATTAAAAACACGCTTTTTGTTTTGACAGCGGGATTTAATTTTAAATTAATTTCTGCCACTTCTGTGTTTTGAATTTAGGAAAATGGATTCCATATTTGGAATCAGGATGTTAAAATTGTGCAAATAGGTAACTTTTATTTTTAGACATTTTGAATAATTACTGCGGTAAATATTTTATTTACCATGGTTAAGGGTAAATCCGGTAAATAAGGGTTAAAAAATAATATTATAATAATACTAAATTACCCTAAAACGTGTCTTAACCCTATTGGTTGATACATGGTCGACCATGGGAATCTTTGGGTCTATTTTGGGACCCCATGGATCAACTTGTAAGTGATAATGACACTTTATTTTAATTTAGTTAAAATGAATACAAAAATGACACAAGCATATATCTTTTAGAACAACAATTGTTACATAGGGTTATATATGTTGGATTTTAGATTATAAATATTCATTAGAAAGATAAAACGATTTCCTACATAATGATATTTTATTTATAATTTTTAGACATTAAATAATTTATTTTATATATGACACAATGATGATGCAGTAATTACTATAATAGTGAAAAATTAAAATAATTGATATTATAAATACCCAAATAAATATAATATGAATCTTTTAATGAATTAAACTAATTTTCTAGGATAATATGATATATTAAGATCGATTTAATTGACTTTTTTCGAAGTAATAAATCTGTTATGAGTTTCACAAAAATCAACTATTGAATAGTGTCAAAATTGACATAAAAGAGTTCTTAAAACAAATATTATATTATTAATTGATATTAGATTCCTAAAAATCTTAGGTTCGGCCAAGAGACTTATATCATGATAGGTTTATCATTAATGTACTACTTGAGGGTCGCTGGGATGTATATAGTAAGTTTATTAACCATATTATATAAAAATACAAAGAGACATTGTAAAAGTGAAACTAATTAACTTACAGGTAATACTTAAAGATAAGGTTAATATAAGTACCCAAACCTGTCTAAATTCTATTGGTTGAGTGGTTTTCGACCTATCCCCACCTTAACCTTTGAATAATAAACTTTGGAGCCTTTAGAAACCGAATATGAATTTATTATAAATTAATATTTCTAACTTTTCCAAAGGTGCCCCTCACCCCTCTTATAAAAGGGCACTCCTCCTTCTCATTTCTTCACACCTTCAAAGCCTTTTGGTTCGGCAAAACTCTACCCAAATACTCTCCCAACATCCCTCACTACAACCTAGAGGCCTTAGTTTGATCAGAAAGCCAACCTAAGGAGCCCTTTTGATCAAATCAAAAGGAAGAACCCGAAGAAGAGGTATTGATTTCACCACCCTTTTCTAAGTTCATTTCTTCTTCCACTTCTTCTTCCTTTGTTCTTACCATTCTAAAATAATAACTCCAGTATCTCACATATACTGTGATGTTTTTATAAGTATGGTACAACCATATTCAGTATTCTATCCACCCTTTGAATAACATGTCACCATACGTGCGTACGTACGGCTTACCGTCTCCACGTCGTGGTGTAATTGTTATTCAATATAATATTATTTGGATGGGTATAATAATGATGTGTAACTCATGTAAATAATAAATATAACATGTTAATGATTATTTATATATGATATACCATCCATTTATATATTATTCTAATATCGAAAGAATGATATTGTCGCTCGTGCGTACGTACGGACTACCGTCTCCACGAACGCGGTGAGATTCATCCTCCATCGTATCCATTCAAGTCTTATTCTCATTTTAGGGTTAAAAATAATGTTAATATCATTCTGATTATGAATAAGATTTAATCTATCCATTACAAACATGTCTTACATAACCAAACATTTAAGAAGAACGAATCGATTATCACCTGAAACGACGATAATACTAAGATATTATTAATAAAGCAATGTTAAACGATCATATATGATATCATATTAATGTATATGATTCTTGTATAATTTAATAACAATTATTTCACCATTATACAGGAGGTTAACCTACCCCAACCAAGGAAAAGTACAAGGTAAGGGTTATTTCACAATCTCTTCATTATCCGAGGTTGTTTATACGTAATAATCTACTGCGATCTCTTTATCATCCACATCCATGTTTCTTAAAAATGTATTTCAAATCATTTTTACTATTTACTAGAATATGAGTTAAAGTCATTTATACCCTTTTTGACTTTTATAAGTGGTTTATAAAGGAATCTTTCGGTCGTTTTCAAAACAATGTCCTTTTTAACCTTTTCGACAGAATTAAGGTAAGAATGTTTTTTTTAACATATACGGCGGGTGCGGCTATTTTCCGCCGTTATAAAATCTTCAAAGCTTCCCTTACAATCTTATAAGAATATTTTCAAAGAAAATGTTTTATTTTATAAATATATTACTTTTAAATGATTTCAAAAAAGAGATATTTCTCTCACATATATGAAAATCCAATGCAAATGTATACGTATTTAACGCAAGCTTAAAAATGTTTTTAGAAAATATGACTCTCGGGTATGGTAGACAGGAAGGGATTGGGCGTGGACCCATCATGGCCTGTAATTAGTCGAGCAGTCTCAGAATTAGTTATTTTGTTTTCAGAAGCTTGCATAATGTTTTCAGAAAAACACTGGAGTATATTTGAGCAATTTTAAAGGTAATTATCTTCTAAAAAATTGCATCGGTAGGTCTCATGAGACAAACTAGTGTCTTGGCACAAGGCCTTGACAAAATCTTATCTGTAGTCTTGGCACGAGGCCTTGGCTATGTGGTTATGATAGTCTGGCATTATGCATTCCAACATTATGAAAGTGGTTATTGATTTTTTCATGTGATTATTCGATTAGTAGAATATCCATGTGAATAAGTAAATGGCATTATTTCATTTTATTTATGCCATACCATGTTGAAATTCAAGTTTAAAAGGCTTTTGTTTTAGTTATACATTGCCTTAAATGTTTATTCTTATTTATGAAAGTTTCCGCTATATTGTTATCCTTACTGGGCATTTGAGCTCACCCCTTTTCTATGTTTTATTTTTCCCAGGAAGTGAAGAAGTAAATTATGAATGACCTGCAGGGATATTTTGTGGGGATATGAGTGTGGATTATGGAGACATTATGTTGTTGTAGTAGTTTTTCATTTTATGATGTAATGTAAATCTTATGAATATATCTAGTGTTTTCAAGGCTACTAAACCAACCGGTCTTTCGAGATTTGATCTTTCTTGTGATCATGCCAATGTTATGTAATAATGCACCGACTCTGGGTAACTGGGGTCGGGGCGTTATAGTTTGTATCAGAGGAAGTTTAGTACAAACCTTGGAAGCTAGATTTAGATAAACTCTGATTAGAGCACGTAGACCTAAGATGAACTTTGAGGATTAGTATAGAAGAACTTCCTAGAATTTTGGTATTGTAGAGATTTTGTGAGTTTTCCGAGAAATACATCCATGTCTGGATACGAGCAGGTAGAGGCTGCTCTGGCACAGATGTACCTAGGGGTAAAACCCGAAAACACCGCTTTGAGCTAGACTCGAACGGGAACTGGTGCACGACAACGGGCCTTGCTGCACTCTTGGTTACGACACTCCCGGGGGATATGCTTAGGATAACTCTCATTTTCTTTACAAATCATTTTGAAGGGATTATGAGTATATACTTCCTCAAAGAAAACATTCTTATGATTATGGATTATATCCATAAATAGTTCAATTTATGTTAAGTGTTTTATAAGTATGGTATTATGTATTTTGATTCATAAACTGGTCTAGTTTATGCCATTGTTTAGAAATGGCGCCTAGTGGAAGAAATGGAAACCGTATCAATGCACGCACTCCATGTAGGGATTACCCTCCTGCTCAAGATAATTATAGTGGGGCTGGTGATGCAACTGGTGCTGATCAGCTAATCACCATACTGGGACAACTTAATCAGGTTATGAATAATAACCTTACCCGTATGGAGCACCCTGATCCGCAGCGTGGAGGATCAATGTTAGATCGATTCATGAGGCAACAACCACCAACATTCAATGGGAATACAAATCCCTTAGTAGCTGAGCAATGGATATTTTCCCTAGAGAAAATATTTCAGGCTTTGGGGAGCAGTGAAAGGGAAAAAGTTATCATGGCAGTTTACCGCCTCACTGGAGATGCTGATCAATGGTGTTCATTGATTCAAAACATGAAGGAAGATGATGAAGTATCAAATATGTAATGGAGGGAGTTCAATGATCTGTTTTTAGAAAAATACTTCCCTCGCGACCATCGAGCAGATATGGAAAGGCAATTTCTGAGTCTGAGACAGAAGGAGGATGAGAATGTCACAATGTATGAGGCTAACTTTACAAGGTTAGCGAGGTATGATGGAGATTATATTCGCAACCCAAGAAGTAAGATTGATCGTTTCTTTGATGGGTTAAAACCATTTCTCCGTCGAGCGTTAGTCTCACAATCCTTTTCATCGTACGAAGACATTGTCTCATGTGCTATCAAGACCGAAAAAGAATTCTCTAAGTCTTATGACTTTAAAGCAAAGCAAGAGAAGAAGATATCTTCTGATCAATCTGGGAATGGAAATAAGGGGAAGAAGGGAAAGGTTGAATATCCATCTTGTGGTAAATGCGGGAAGAAACATCCTGGTACTTGCTTGAAGGGAATGGGAGTCTGTTACATGTGTGGTGAAAAAGGCCACCAAGCTCATGATTGCAAGGGGAAGAAGGAAGCTACCAACGTTCAGTGCTATAATTGCAGGGAGATGGGGCATTATGCAAATGCATGTCCTAAGCGTCAGGAGAACATACCTCAGAAAAGGCCAAGGGATCAAGGCCAGGCTTATGCTATCACTACTGCTGAGGTAGAAGCTCCGAAAGACGTGGTGGCAGGTAATTTAATGGTTTCCTCAAGTTTAGCAAATGCATTATTTGATTCTGGATCATCGCATTGTTTCATATCTTCCCAGTTTTCTAAGAAAATTAGATATTTCCAATTTGATTTAATAAGGGAGTTGTCAGATAAAACTCCTAAGGGAAGTATCGTTGCAACAATGTTTTGTGAATCAGTCCCCATTAGAGCACATAAATTTTCTTTATCTGCTGATTTCATCGTCATACCTATGATTGAGTTTGATATAATCCTCGGTATGGACTGGCATTCGGACTATGATGCAAAGATTTATTGTAAGAAGAAAGAGGTTACGATTCTTGATGATAATGATAAGGAGCACCTTATTTTTAGAGGAGAATCATCACCACCTAATTCTTATTTAGATCCACCCCCAGTAGCTCAACTTAATTAAATTATTGGGGTGGAAGAGAATGAAATAACTGTCGGTGAGGAAAGGAATGTTCAAATAGAGGATGTACCTATTGTGAAAGAATTTGTAGATGTATTTCCGGAAGATTTACCTGGACATCCTCCAGAACGAGAAGTTGAGTTTTCTATTGATTTGATTCCTGGATCAAGGCCTATATCGAAGACCCCTTATAGAATGGCCACTGTAGAGTTAGTCGAACTAAAGAAACAACTAGAGGAATTGAGTAATAAGGGATTTATTCGCCCTAGTGTTTCTCCATGGGGAGCCCCTGTTCTTTTTGTTAAAAAGAAAGATGGATCTATGAGGTTATGTATCGACTACAGGGAGATCAATGCAATAACAATAAAGAACAAGTATCCCCTACCTCGTATTGATGATTTATTTGACCAACTGCATGGAGCTCAATACTTTTCAATGATTGACCTTCGATCTGGATACCATCAGTTGTGTGTGAAGAAGGAAGACATTCCGAAAACAGCATTTCTAACCAGGTACGGGCATTACGAGTTTACTGTAATGCCGTTCGGATTGACTAATGCACCCTCTGTATTCATGGATCTGATGAATAGAGTTTTCAAGGAGTATCTCGATGAATTTGTGGTGGTATTTATTGATGATATTCTGGTATACTCCAAAACCTACGAAGATCATGAAAATCACTTGCGCATTATCTTGAAGACTCTGAGGAGGCATGAATTATATGGGAAGTTTAGCAAGTGTGAATTCTGGCTTCAGGAGATTTCTTTTCTTGGCCATATTGTCTCTAAAGATGGAATCTCTGTTGATCCTTCTAAGACCAAGGCAATCCAAGAATGGCCAGAACCTACGAGTATAACTGAGGTACGTAGTTTTATTGGTTTGGCAGGTTATTATCGACGTTTCGTCCAGAATTTTGCCCGATTGGCTAACCCATTAACGAAGCTCACACGTAAAGGGGTTAAATTTGTTTGGACAAAAGAGTGTGAATAATGTTTTGAAGAACTGAAGAAAAGATTAGTCAATGCTCCTATATTGACTCTACCATCGGGGAATGATGGGTTCGTTATTTATAGTGATGCATCGAAGAAAGGACTTGGCTGTGTCCTTATGCAGAATGATAGAGTTATTTCCTATGCATCACGACAGTTGAAAATTCATGAACAAAACTATCCTACTCATGATCTTGAGTTAGCAGCTGTGATCTTTGCTTTGAAGATATGGAGGCACTACCTCTATGGTGAAAAATGTGAGATTTATACTGATCACAAGAGTTTGAAGTATATTTTCTCACAAAAAGAACTCAACATGAGGCAAAGGAGATGGCTTGAATTACTCAAGGATTATGATTGTACGATACACTACCACCCGGGGAAAGCAAACAAGGTGGCAGATGCTTTGAGTAGAAAAGACCATGGAGTTTTGAACAATATGAGAATTGAAAGGGATCCAATTTTCATGGATCTAGTGAAGATGGACATGGGAATAACCAGGGAAGGTGAAACATCAATACTTTTTCAAATGGTTGCCAAACCATCTTTACTAGAAAGGATTAAGAGTTCTCAGACCGATGATGAAGAATTCCAAAAGAAGATTAAAGCTGTGAATGATGGGAGATTGAGAGACTTTGTGTATGAAGATGGAATTTTGAAATTCGGGAAGAGACTTTGTGTTCCCAATATACCTGATCTAAAAAGGGAATTGCTGGATGATGCTCATAGTTCCAATTTCTCTATACACCCTGGGAGCACAAAAATGTATAGAGATTTGAAGGAACATTTTTGGTGGGACAACATGAAGAGGGAGATTGCTGATTTTGTGTCAAGATGTATGGTTTGTCAACAAGTGAAAGCTGGAAGGCAACAGCCTGGAGGAGTCATGCAACCTCTTCCCATACCGGAGTGGAAATGGGACAATGTTACGATGGACTTTGTCATGGGGCTACCGAAGACTCCTAGAAGGAACGATGCAATATGGGTTATTGTTGATCATCTTACCAAGTCAGCACATTTTCTTGCTATAAGAGAAGATCTACCCCTGGAACGTCTAGCAGGACTATACATTAATGAAGTTGTGAGACTTCATGGAGTACCCCTATCGATTGTTTCTGATCGTGATCCCCGTTTTACTTCAAGATTTTGGAAAAGTCTTCAGAAATCCCTGGATACTGAACTTCATTTGAGCACTGCTTTCCACCCTCAGACAGATGGACAATCAGAACGGACTATTCAAACCTTAGAAGACATGTTGAGATCTTTCTCACTTGACTTTCAGGGTATGTGGGATCAATATTTACCACTGGTAGAATTTTCTTATAACAATAGCTTCCATTCGAGTATCCAGATGGCACCATATGAAGCGTTATACGGAAAGAGATGTCGTACACCAACCTGTTGGGATGACGTTGGTGAAAGAAAACTTGTAGGCCCAGAACTAGTGGAGGAAACGGTGGAAAAGGTGAAGGTAATCCAAAATCACATTAAAGCAGCTCAAAGTAGGCAGAAGAGCTATGCCGATAATCCAAGGAAGGATTTGGAATTTCAAGTCGGTGATCATGTTTTCCTGAAGGTATCTCCATGGAAGGGAGTCATACGTTTTGGTAAGAAAGGTAAATTGAGTCCCAGGTACATCGGACCTTTCGAAATTCTAGAACGAATTGGGGTTGTAGCTTACCGATTGGCAATGCCGCCAAGTCTCTCCAAAGTTCACGATGTGTTCCACGTATCTCTATTGAGGAAATACATGCCTGATCCGAAGCATGTACTCACCTATGAGGAATTAGAACTGGAACCCGATCTGTCTTATTGTGAAGAGCCCGTCAAGATTCTTGATACGAGAGAACAAGTGCTGAGAAACCGGACGACGCGTCTGGTAAAAGTTTTGTGGAAAAACCATAAGATGGAAGAGGCAACGTGGGAACCCGAGGAACTTATGATGAAGAACCACCCGAGTCTTTTTATGCAGTAATACCCTAGAAATTGCGAGGATGCAATTATTTGAAGGAGGGGAGAATGTAACACCCCAAGCTTCTATGGTACGCTTCTCTTTGAATAATGTGATAGCGTGTGTTGTACGCAACACCGAGTTCTAACACACCATAACTAATCAAACTAGCCATTATGAATAGTAATACCTAATTTTTGAAATTATATATATTTTATATTTGAAAATGGACTTCATTTTTGGATTCGGAATATCGAATTTAGCCTAAGGTGAAATTTTGGTACATTTCGGATAACTTTCATGTTTTGATGAATAGTGAAAATTACTAAATTTTAATTAAAAACAACTTTTTTAATCAAAATAATTAATAGTGATAAATAATGAATTTGAGTGGTTTTAAATTATATTTAGAATATATTTTTACCATTTAATATAATGTTGGTCATTGGACATAATTTTACAATTAAACCGAACATAAACGAGTGTCAATCTTTTGATAGTTATTATCTCTTAAAAACACGCTTTTTGTTTTGACAGCGGGATTTAATTTTAAATTAATTTCTGCCACTTCTGTGTTTTGAATTTAGGAAAATGGATTCCATATTTGGAATCAGGATGTTCAAATTGTGTAAATAGGTAACTTTTATTTTTAGACATTTTGAATAATTACTGCGGTAAATATTTTATTTACCATGGTTAAGGGTAAATCCGGTAAATAAGGGTTAAAAAATAATATTATAATAATACTAAATTACCCTAAAACGTGTCTTAACCCTATTTGTTGATACATGGTCGACAATGGTAATCTTTGGGTCTATTTTGGGACCCCATGGATCCACTTGTAAGTGATAATGACACTTTATTTTAATTTAGTTAAAATGAATAAAAAAATGACACAAGCATATATCTTTTAGAACAACAATTGTTACATAGGGTTATATATGTTGGATTTTAGATTATAAATATTCATTAGAAAGATAAAAAGATTTCCTACATAAATATATTTTATTTGTAATTTTTAGACATTAAATAATTTATTTTATATATGACACAATGATGATGCAGTAATTACTATAATAGTGAAAAATTAAAATAATTGATATTATAAATACCCAAATAAATATAATATGAAACTTTTAATGAATTAAACTAATTTTCTAGGATAATTTGATATATTAGGATCGATTTAATTGACTTTGTTCGAAGTAATCAATCTGTTATGAGTTTCAAAAAAATCAACTATTGAATAGTGTCAAAATTGACATAAAAGAGTTATTAAAACAAATATTATATTATTAATTGATATTAAATTCCTAAAAATCTAAGGTTCGGCCAAGAGACTTATATCATGATAGGTTCATCATTAATGTACCACTTGGGGGTCTTTTGGATGTATATAGTAAGTTTATTAACCACATTATATAAAAATACAAAGGGACATTGTAAAAGTGAAACTAATTAACTTAGAGTTAATACTTAATGATAAGGTTAATATAAGTACCCAAACCTGTATAAATTCTATTGGTTGAGTGGTTTTCGACCTATCCCCACCTTAAACTTTGAATAATCAACTTTGGAGCCTTTAGAAACCGAATATGAATTTATTATAAATTAATATTTCTAACTTTTCCAAAGGTGCCCCTCACCCCTCTTATAAAAGGGCACTCCTCCTTCTCATTTCTTCACACCATCAGAGCCTTTTGGTTCGGACAAACTCTACCCAAATACTCTCCCAACATCCCTCACTACAACCTAGAGGCCTTAGTTGGATCAGAAAGCCAAACTAAGGAGCCCTTTTGATCAAATCAAAAGGAAGAACCCGAAGAAGAGGTATTGATTTCACCACCCTTTTCTAAGTTCATTTCTTCTTCCACTTCTTCTTCCTTTGTTCTTACCATTCTAAAATAATAACTCCAGTATCTCACATATACTGTGATGTTTTTATAAGTATGGTACAACCATATTCAGTATTCTATCCACCCTTTGAATAACATGTCACCATACGTGCGTACGTACGGCTTACCGTCTCCACGTCGTGGTGTAATTGTTATTCAATATAATATTATTTGGATGGGTATAATAATGATGTGTAACTCATGTAAATAATAAATATAACATTTTAATGATTATGTATATATTATATACCATCCATTTATATATTATTCTAATATCGAAAGAATGATATTTTCGCTCGTGCGTACGTACGGACTACCGTCTCCACGAACGCGGTGAGATCCATCCTCCATCGTATCCATTCAAGTCTTATTCTCATTTTAGGGTTAAAAATAATGTTAATATCATTCTGATTATGAATAAGATTTAATCTATCCATTACAAACATGTCTTATGTAACCAAACATTTAAGAAGAACGAATCGATTATCACCTGAAACGACGATAATACTAAGATATTATTAATAAAGCAATGTTAAAAGATCATATATGATATCATATTAATGTATATGATTCTTGTATAATTTAATAACAATTATTTAACCATTATACAGGAGGTTAACCTACCCCAACCAAGGAAAAGTACAAGGTAAGGGTTATTTCACAATCTCTTCATTATCCGAGGTTGTTTATACGTAATAATCTACTGGGATCTCTTTATCATCCACATCAATGTTTCTTAAAAATGTATTTCAAAACATTTTTACTATTTACTAGAATATGAGTTAAAGTCATTTATACCCTTTTTGACTTTTATAAGTGGTTTATAAAGGAATCATTCGGTCATTTTCAAAACAAGGTCCTTTTTAACCTTTTCGACAGAATTAAGGTAAGAATGTTTTTTTTAACATATACGGCGGGTGCGGCTATTTTCCGCCGTTATAAAATCCTCAAAGCTTCCCTTACAAGCTTATAAGAATATTTTCAAAGAAAATGTTTTATTTTATAAATATATGACTTTTAAATGATTTCAAAAAAAAGATATTTCTCTCACATATATGAAAATCCTGTGCAAATGTATACGTATTTAACGCAAGCTTAAAAATGTTTTTAGAAAATATGACTCTCGGGTATGGTAGACAGGAAGGGATTGGGCGTGGACCCATCATGTCCTGTAATTAGTCGAGCAGTCTCAGAATTAGTTATTTTGTTTTCAGAAGCTTGCATAATGTTTTCAGAAAAACACTGGAGTATATTTGAGCAATTTTAAACGTAATTATCTTCTAAAAAATTGCATCGGTAGGTCTCATGAAACAAACTAGTGTCTTGGCACAAGGCCTTGACAAAATCTTATTTGTAGTCTTGGCACGAGGCCTTGGCTATGTGGTTATGATAGTCTGGCATTATGCATTCCAACATTATGAAAGTGGTTACTGATTTTTTAATGTGATTATTCGATTAGTAGAATATCCATGTGAATAAGTAAATGTCATTATTTCATTTTATTTATGCCATACCATGTTGAAATTCAAGTTTAAAAGGCTTTTGTTTTAGTTATACATTGCCTTAAATGTTTATTCTTATTTATGAATGTTTCCGCTATATTGTTATCCTTACTGGGCATTTGAGCTCACCCCTTTTCTATGTTTTATTTTTCCCAGGAAGTGAAGAAGTAAATTATGAATGACCTGCAGGGATATTTTGTGGGGATATGAGTGTGGATTATGGAGACATTATGTTGTTGTAGTAGTTTTTCATTTTATGATGTAATGTAAAACTTATGAATATATATAGTGTTTCCAAGGAAACTAAACCAATCGGTCTTTCGAGATTTGATCTTTCTTGTGATCATGCCAATGTTATGTAATAATGCACCGACTCTGGGTAACTGGGGTCGGGGCGTTACAATATTAATATAAAATAATTTATTTTAGTTAAAAATATATATAATTTATAGAAATATATTCTATTAAAATAAGATTATTACTATATTATGATAATGTCAAAAAAGTAATAGTTTTATAAATATCATTATTCTTTCAGTATTCAATTATATATCAATTACTTTAGAAAGATCTCAAAAATTCACAGTATGATAATATAGGACAGATGAATTTTAAAATGAAGTTAGTTTCCTAACATTCATTTTCTTTACTTTAAAAAATTATCGTTTACATGAAAATTCTATAGTTTAATAAGAACTGATATTATTATAGAAGAGAATATTATTAAACAATCTATATTCTTGATCATATTTCACATTAATGACTAATTTTTTAATTAATATTTATATCATAATATTTTAATTTTTTAATTTTAGTTACATTTAAATATTTCTATTACTTTAAATTTTTCATTCTTAAATGTTAATAGTGATCACATAATATCATGTTTTTATAATAATTTTTTTATTAAATATCATATCTATGTTAAAATAATTATTATTTCTAAACCATATTATTTAAACATTTTAATAACCATAAATAATAATGCTATAACTATTTGAAACATGTATAACCAAATAACATATTTTTATTGACAACGTTTGAAATAATCATATTTACAATGACTATATTTTATCCAAATATATAGTTTTACTTCACGTGTTGATTCAATTAATTCTTCTCTTGTTAGACACTTAATTTCCTTATATTTCATTATATATATAACAAAAAACATTCTCATTTAATGATTTTATTTCGCATTATAGGTTTTCATTGTCTATTGGTTTTCCTCAAGGTAGAAAATGAATGTGGGGGTTTCCTAGTGAAAATGATTTATTCTTTTCAAGTTATTTTCCACCATTAATTTTTGTAAATTTATTTTTTGTATTCATATTGGTTGAGTAATAATCCATGAATCCTATAACATTAATGGATTTTTAATTTTGGGGTGTTACATTCTCCCTCTTAAATAAATAATATCATCACAATTCTAATTGTTACCTACCATGGTAATATAAAACTGTATCTATAAGGTAGAAACAATATTTGATTAAATTTAAAGTGAGTTACCATATATGTATAATTGTTACATATCTATTACTCATAATACTATTTACCATAATAGGGATGTTTTATCTAACCATTTGACCACAAAGTCTACTATTATTTGGTGTCAATAACCACTTCATATAATTTCTTTTAAATGGGTGCTCCTATTAATCCAAACATTAATAAAATATCATATATTTATATGAAATGTGATATCCTTAATCAAAAAAAATTAATCAGTGAAATGGAGAGAACCAATCTATTTAAAAAATCATAGTAAATTTATTTGATGGATGATTAAAATTTTCTGTAGAGTTAATCTTGGGATAAAATAACAATACCACTCAAATAGTTTTATGATTTAATGTCGATAGATTTTTTTTAAATGAAAAATATAGAAATGTATAAAATAAAAAAATAGTTCTATAGTGTATGACTATAGTTACTCACTCTATATAATTTATTGGAACTAACATCAATACTTGTGGTGGAACAATACTTCAATTGGAACTTATGTTTTCAATGCATGTCATCCTTGTTAGCCCATGTATTAGGGTATTTACATGGATAATCTCCATAATTCCAATATTGGAGACATTAAACTATTAGGGGAACCTCTAAATTTTAAATTATTCCACTATTCCCCATGAGACCATTCATTGTTCACGTTATGTTTTTTGGATATTACCTCATATTAAACACATAAAACATCTCTGAGTTCATGTTTGAAATGTTAATTGTTTCTTTTTCAAACATTTTTTCATGTTGGAAATTAAACATTATTTATTTAATCATATTTCTGAACCAAAACTCTATTCGACTTTATCCTTATCTTCATTTCTTTTTTAGTAATATCTACTAGGTTTATTTTTTAAATCAGTATTCATGATAATTTTTTTAATAAAATCATTATGTTCTACAAAACAATTATAACCGTGTTAGGTGTTTTTTGAAAATTTGAATGATGTCTATGGAATCCATGATTAAATTGATTCGTTTAGGCTTTATATATTTATTGACCCAAAAATTATTATAATGAGTGATGAAACCCATAAGAGATTTATTTCAAGATAAATAAATTAGGTCCCAAAATATTTTACAATTATATAAATTATACATTTTTATTTATTTAAACATATGTAACTGTCAGTTCTATCTAGGTTTCATTATGTTGGGTTCCCTCATATTACATAACATAATTCTAAAACATAGTAAAATTTTTTAACAAAATGTATGTATATTTTTATTAACCCATGTGTATTCTTTAGGAGTGTGCACCTAGGTGTGTAGCCTTACACCCCCTCATCATGAACCATTGTAAATATTGAGTTTCTTCTCAAAAAACCATTTTTTGGGATATTACTCATAGGAGCATATTTTTGATAGACACATATAATTTTTATCTTCGAGATAGGAATTTAATTTCTATGAGATCCAAAAAATAACTTGTTGACTTAAACATTTGTATGTTACTATATATTTAGTCTTATCCCATAGACATATCCCATGTGTTTTTGCAAAATATCTCTTATCATAATCATTAAAATACACAATATTATCCCAACTAACCTAAATGGATATTCATACCTTAGATATATAATCAACCATATCATATAAAAAATTATATATTCCAGAAATAATATCCTAACAACTAAATCTATTTAAATCCAGATATGATACCAACTATAATATCATTGTACCCACACTCTCGGATCTGATGCAAATTCCCTTACATTTCATTAAAACATGGAAACCATTTATAATAACCCTAATATAACTGTCCCATAATTAATTGACTTAATGAAATATTATATTACATACATTACAACAAAATTTTAGGTTTATATATTTAAACAATTATGATAAGTTATTAACAAATAAATTACAGGTCTTTATCATCCAATATACATTCTTCCACAAAACAAGAAACTAGTTAATATTAAATATGTCATGAAAATATTTGATAATTTATCTACATATTATATTATGTTATACATATAAAAGGTAATACATTTATTCATAATCTAGGTAAATTGACACAATTTAAGGCGTGATCCCAGTCACTCCGTCAGGGTACACATAAAAGATTACAATCAATTATCTAAAGTGAGTATAATACTAGAATAAATAATACAGAAGGAATAGTTAACCACAAAATAATTTCATAATAGAATAAGAATAATAGAAAAATATTCCATGGATAATAATGAAAATTAAAATATAATATATATCATAATAATTGGTTCTAAATAATGGAATTCAAAAATTCGGGGAGCTAATTTCATGACCTGATCTAACTCAATGTGATCTCAGACATCATGATCGTACTAAAAATATACTCTGTCTATGTAATATTTTCTTCTAAGAAGGAATAAAAAAATACTCAAGATAGTTTGTCACATGAGTCCCATCAATGAATCTTGGTGCTATATATAAAATATCCCACCAATAAAAAAATATTTTCAATGAATTCTTCATATTAAACCAAAAATATACAATACAATAGATAACCAAAATTCCACTGTATTTAGAAAATAATAATATTAAAATAACAATAATATGGATGATCAGTATTGTCGAAAAAAATTGTAATAGTTTGCAATATAGATATCCCTAAAACTAAATCCTTATTTAGTAAGGGTACATATCTCAGGAAATAATATTTCAAAATAAATTAATTGAATAAAAAATATATTTAATACATTAGAAATTTTTTTTAACCCACATAAAAAAATAAAAAATAAAAAATTATTTTGAAAATAGGATAACGGAAATATAAAGGTCACCTGTGATAACACATAATTAGGTTTCCAATTATAAATAAGGTTATTCATGAAAAAGGTAAATATAGTAGAGGAGGGATAACCATCACTAAATGGGATTAGGGTCATTCAAAAAATGATATAATGTTTTAGAATGAAAAATATAAAAGAAAAAAATTTTATTAAAAAATTACTCTAGAGTATAAGATAAATTATCATTAACTAAACTATTAGGGTGAAACAAGCCAATAATTTAATAAATAAGTTCATGAAGAATAAATTTAACTAAATTAAGAGAGTTTATTTAACAAAAAACACAATCATTTTTAGAAATAAAAAAATCAAAATAACATGAGAGAGAGTTTCTATTAAATAGACATTAAAATAGTAATAGGTTAAGATTATTTTATACTCTTGACCCCATAGATATGTGAATAAAACATATAATATAAATTTTTGTGAATGATGTCAAACAGGTCTCATGGAAATAAATATTAGTTAAGGAAACACTTACAACTTTGGATTTATTAAAATGGAAACCCCATGAAAGATACGATTTCAGATGAAATGTTATATTTTTTGAGAAATGATAGGATCATGATATGAAAATATTAAAATGGGTCATAAATAAACCATTCCGATGAAAAAATTGTGTATAAAGATAAATATTTCTTATTAAATTAAATTTGTGATAAGAAACCCTTACCACAATCTTGAATTCCACTAAAGAACATTAATATACAATATAAAACCAATATAAATATTAAAAAACTATCTGAATACATTAATCATGTTTATATAATTATATTAATATCTTAAATAATCATTATTAGAATTTATATAATTTCGTTATTTTCTATATTCAATATTTTTTTTACGTTATATTTATTGCCTTCAATTAGTTTCTTAACATCAATGTTGTTCTTTATTCATCTCCAAAAATGTCATTATTAAAATATAATTTAATGTACTGGAATTGAAAACTAATTTTTTTATAAATTTCCTTTACTATTCTATTATTGTGTTAGTTATCTTCCATGAAAATGGAATCTGGGTTGGCATATTTTAGTAATTATAACCATTATTGATTTTATTTAAAAAAATATTTTATATAATTTATTATAACAATTCCAAAAACATAAAAAAATTATGATTTAATTATTATCATATAATATTATTTGTACATATGTTCTGATATTCATCCATGATATATTTTTAAATCATTGTTTAAATATGTGGTAAGGTTATCATAAATATAGATACTACATCGTTTGATGGGTGAGTATATTTAAGAAATTGTCAATTTTGAAATAATTTCATTTAAATGGAAAATAATGAAATTAATTTTTAATGTTTTTGTAATCATATTTAATTTTTAAGATAAAATTTGAAAATCATGATGAAGAATACAAAAATGAATGTATGTAGAGTTTTTTTCCTCACAACGCATTATTAATATTTTAATTTACTAATAAAGTGGAGTAAATTATGAGGAATTTTAATTTCATCTATAATACTCATAATTATGATATTAATTTTAAATGTATTCATTAATTACATATTTATAACCCACTAAGAGACATGTTGGTGGAAAATATAATATGTCGCTACATGGATATGATAGTCCACATTACAGTCAATCAACTTCCCTTTTATTGTAAGTGGATGTGATGGAATAAAAATTTTATTTTTTTTAATATAAGAAAAATTATATAAATTAATGATACATAGAAAATAAAATTAATATTATTAGGGTAGAATTTAATGATAAATATTAACAATAAAAGGATAATGATTATGTAATACTCACATAGGTACATTGAACATTATCTTGAATGTATCCTTATAAATGCATAGAATATAATAACTTACGGTTTCTAGTGGACTTATGAAATGAAATGGAATTATTAGAGAGAAAATTAACTAGGATGTCATAGATATTTCAATGTTAATGAGGATAATTGAATGGGTGGAAGTGATACACTTTAATGTGTTAGGAAAAGGGAACATTTGTAAACACACATTATTTTGCAATTATAGAATGTCACTATTAACATTATACATTTCCATAACATTTAAATAATGTTTTTATGGGTGTAATTATAAATATAAATAATCTGTATAAAATTGGTGCAGTATACATGAAAATAATATCCATTTAAAATAAATAAATTTCTCTTTAAGATAAAATTTTCTTTTATACATGAAATTAGATATATATATCTATATATATATTATTCTGTTGTAAAAATATGATTTCACTATTAGGTGTTTTTGATCTTTTTTATCATCTCTTAAAAATTAGTAATTAAGAATTTATCAGAATATAGGTATATGAATTATATTAAAATAAGTTTTTAGAATATATTAATTTATATTTTTAGATAAAAATTTACCAATATTAACAATATAATTCTAGGAAAATATCTATTTTACCATTATCATAGTTATAAAGTTAAATCATACTAATCATAATTTTATTCCAAAAAATTAAATTGACCATATTAAGTAATCTGATCATGTTGATCTGAAATATGAAATATTTTTTTGGATTAATTTATCCACATCATGTAAACTATTTTTCAATATAAGTTAATATATTCATTTTTAGTGTAAAATATTATAATTGATTCAAAATAGATATTAAAGAGTTTTATAAATACTATTTTATAGTATTTAATGAATTTTTCTACTTAGTAATTTATATATATTTATATAAATATTTTTAAATAACATATATTTCATTTTTTAATTATCATAACGATATAAAATTGGTGATTTTTAATATATCAATATTATATCACTATTCATTGAGAAAATAATTTAATTTAGGAAAAAATACTATAATTTACATTAAAATATTTTCAAATGATGAATCAAAAAATAAAATGATTTTAAAAAATTAAAATCTTGAAATTTATAAATTTATATTTTATATTAGAATACTTCATTTAAAAAATATATGTTTTTTTAATAATAATTTCAAAAATTCTACCTTCTTAGTATTATATAATATAGATTATATAAAAAATTAATATATATATATATTAATCGTTTTTTCAATATGTTGATATTTAACTATTTATTTAATGTCTTATCTTATAGTTCTTAAATATTACCATTTAGCACATAAAAACATAATAATAAAGAAAATATATTAAAAATTCAATTCTAGATATTTTATTTTTTATTTTTGAAACATATTATTTAATTATGTGTTCGACCATATAATATATCACTAAAACATTCTGAATCATTTATATCCAATGACCATATTTAAAATGACTATATTTATAATAACATTGTATGCAATGACACCATTTTCGAAAAATGAATTTCCTTCCTATATACAGACTTAGTACACATATTCATTCCATTCACAGTTATAAATTCACACATATAATTTTTATAGATTAAATTTTATAAAATAAATTCTTAATTCTACTATTACGATGTTATTATGATTTATAGGTTTCATTTGGTTATTGGAGATCCTCAAGGTTCCATATGATCCTATGGATTTCTATGTTGTAAAGATTTTATTCATTTATCTTAGTTGTATCAAATAATTTTATGAAATTTTAATGAATTTTTTTATCTTGGGTGAGTAATAAAAAAAGATGCATAATACTTTTTTTCAGGTTCTTTTTTTTAATATTTCACCATATTCAAATGTATCATTCTTTGTCATTGCTTTGTGTTATATATAAGATTGGGTATCATAACATTAATGTATTATGAATTAGGTGACGTTATATATTACTTATCATTTTTTCCATAATATTCCCCTTAATAAGTGACAATGTTATATAATATTTTATTGGATATATATATATATATATATATATATATATATAGATATATCAACAATTACCTAGATACCTACACAATACAATATCTAAGTCCCCATGATGCTTTGACTGCACCAGTTTTTAACAATAGACTAGTTTAAATATTAAACTATAGAAGATAAACATGTTGGAGTTGATTTTACCCTATTTAATATTATAATAAACTATTTCAACTTCACTCCCATAAATGAAATGGATTTTTTTTGAATACTTCTATTAAGGGTATAACTAGTTAATCAAGAGATGCTGGAAAATCATTGAACACCGATAGATAATAGAAAGTAATTATACATGAGTAACCATGAATTCCATGTTAAAAAAACTTCATAATATTTATAATTTAAAAATTAAATATGCTGCATGGATATATACAAGGCAGTCCCAATAATCCATAAATTATTAATTTAGAAACTTTTGTTTTGAAGCTCCGGTAGGGACAACCTAGGAAATTCATTTTATCATAACTCATACCTTTCATAAAAATACATACAAAAACATCATATTGACTCTATAAATTATATCCAAATAATAACCATTCAATGGTCCATTCATCCCTCATTCAATAATTTTATACCTTTAGTTTGGTCACACAAGAGAAGGTCTACATGAATTCCAAAGGAACATGTGTAGGGTTTTAACATATAAATCCTCATGGATGTCACCACCTGATCCATGGAAGACTATTATAAAATCAACATTTCAATGTAATTACAAAAATTATTTTATTAGAATAGAAAACATAGATAATTTTACCAAATTAAGAAAATATATGTAATCCTAAAATTCACTAATAAAAATATAGTAAAATACTAACAATAATTATTTTTATCTCTTTCGATTCATTCTTAGAGTACAAGTAATAGTATATGTATTCGATGAGAGGCATGTTAGTCGAGGATGTCTATCTTATCATATCCTCTATTTGTCAAATTATATAGAAATGTATATATATATATCACTATATATGGTTCTTTTGTGTGTGTCAATAATCATTCTCTAAATGAGTCCACTCTCTCCTTATCGTGAAGAATAATATATACATATATGAGGTTCCAATGAATATAAAGACTACTAAGAGAGGGAGAAGAATTTATATGTTATTTTATAATTTCTATAATCTTTAAATAAAACAATACTACTTTTTATGGTTTTTATCTTTAAAAAATTTATAATACCCAAACTCACATCGTATAAAATGTTTTTAATGTTGGAAAAACCAAAAGTTACTTACAATGTTCACTAACAGAATGTGTGACCACACCCATTCCATAGAGGCACATATTAGTATATTGAAATACATTATAATTTGAAGTGAATATAATTTTTAGAAACAAATATTAAAATAAATATATATCCTAACAAAAAAGTATACACAATCCAATAAAATATAATTTTTTAATATGAAATTGAGCCCGCACAATAATGGGAATCTTAAAAATTTCATCTATAAATCACCCATATAATTTTTACTATCGATTTATCCTTTTCATAGTATGGAAAAGGTCTATCTGGTGTGGGTCACAAATGTGTTCCATGAAAATATTCCCTATTTAGTTAGAAATAATTGTTTCTCTAACTATGTACTATACCTTTTTATGTTATAGCTGAGTATGATTCCTCTGACTGGAATCTATGTTTGGTACTTCGTCTCTATATACCTCAGTTTGATGTACTTCCTCTTTATTAATGAGTTACCATAGTATGAAACTCAATCATTAAAAAAAACATTACATCACCTATCAAACAGGTACTAATAGAAATTTTATACACACAAGATGCATGAACCCATTTATATAGGCAACCACCTATGACAAGAATATGTGGTCTCAAACTATTATAACATTCATAAAAAATTTGATATTTAAAATATTTCACTCATCAAAATGTTGTTAGGATATTTCTCAAAAATTCATCAACATTCATAGAACATCTAAAAAATATAAATAATGATATTCTTAAAACATACATATCTCAAATAGAATATAATATTTTATTGTTTAAAATTTCATCAACATTACTCGTAAACATTGATATGAATATTTAGTGATTCCAAACACACCATCCATGAGATATTTGTCTAGTGAATTTAAAATAACATATTCACCTTATACAAATTATTTTATAATGAATCCATATGGATGTAACTTCATTGATCTGTTATAAACCTCTTCATGACATAGTTTATTCAATTTAATTATTCTGAAAAACTCTATCTCAATATGGTATGTTTTATTATCATGAAACCTCTTACCGATGAAACAAATTTTCTTTATCCAGCCTATTTAGTGTATTCTTTAGCATTATATAACCTTTATATTGTTTCCTATTATTTCTATACATTATGTTTATAAATCTAATAGATATTTCAAAAGTGTCTTAAATAAAACTATTTTTCCAATAGCACCACAAGCAATTGATTTTATTTGATAGCATTGTAACTAAAACAACCTATATTACATTAAGACTTTGTAATATGTAAATCATGAAATTAATACTATTAAAAATAAACTCCCACTGCTTCAATTTGATTAGAACATAATTTTTCCCTTCATACATTCCTACCCAATGTAACTGAGATTTTATCTTTCTGGTAAACATTATGAATATCTTTGAGAACAAACATTCATCTGTTCATATGACGAACATTAGTTGAAACCCTACACAAAATATCTTCATTTATTAATTTTTGTCATTAAATATAAATATCTTTTAACTAATACATTGAAAACTATATACATATAAAACATCATATTGGTATTTTTAATACATTTAAATCGTTAAATTCATGTAGTTTTTACTCCTCCCATTGTACATCTTTAACGTTGTATGCCTATCCATTTCTACCAATATATATAAACTTTGTAACACATATTACATTCCCTTCTTCATTTGATTACTTCATCATTGGTATATCTTTTAAAAATGTACTACCTCAACCATTTTTCAATCGTATCTTGGATCATTATATTTTTGTTGATTATAGAAGAATGATAATTTAGAAATTATAACTTAACATACTGAAATTTTTATAACATGGTTACAAAACATCTATTTTTTCCTTAATCACATCATAATTCTTATTAAGAAAAACTATAGAAACACTTCCTTACAAGATCTACACAAAATTTAAAAACAATATATGTTGTGGAAAAATACAAAATTGGTTAAAACAACCTAATCATGGATATTAAATCATCTATCTTTGACATATTTTTGACATTCCTAAAAAATTTACTTTTCTTTTAAACAAATATTTTCTCAGGATTTTATAAAACTACAGTGTAAATCAAAAATATTATTATAACAAGATAATTATAGATAAAGAAATGTTTTGTAGGAATTACACCTCTCATTGAAGATATATTTTGTATCTATGGTAAGATAAACTAAACCGTGACATATTCTTCTCTCTCCTTTTTATGATAATAATAGCTTAGATTTTATAAATAATTGATTTTATATATTATTAGAACATATAACTATCTCTCCATATTTGAAAACCTAATCCAAAAAAATTTGGGAGAAATTTAATTATAATATATATAATGTTTTGGGAAATACATGAAAATGTTGATACACCCTGAATTCATCAAATATTTCCCTTCACACAGTTAAGTGAAAACTTCTCTAATTTGATGATTTTTAAAAATACACTCTAGCATAAAATCTCAAGCAACAACACTCACTTTGGTGGAATGATATTAAATATCAATGTGTATTGATCTATAGTCTTGTATGTTTTTTTCTATAATTATCAATAGAAAATTGATTACCACAAAGAATAATAAATTGTTTAAAAATAATTTCTATAAAATATTCTAGCCAGATATTCATCAACTACATTTTTGAAAAGCTTGGCTGGTATCGATATATTCTCCCTCTATTGTACTAAAAGTAAAAGAACAATTTTTCTTCTTATTCCAACTCACAGAATATTCTAATTAAAATAATATTTCTCTTGATGTATATTTTCTATAATTAAAATATTTACAACATTTAATATTAGTACAACCAATAATTTTTATAACATCACATATTCTATATATATTCCAACAATTAGATGTTCCTTTAACATACCTGACAACCCTTTTAGCTTCCATTATATATGATTCCCTTAGATCACTATGATATCATTCAAATAATTTAAGAGGATATAAATTTTTGTTCATGAATTAGTAATATGTAGTTATATTCATACCCATTTTTAGATGTCTTTATTATTCATAGGTTTCCTAGCTTTAAATTTACAGAACATCTTTCCAATGAAGATAGAAGTAGTAAACCACTTCAAATATACAATGGAAAAACATTTTAGGGACTCATTTTTAATAATTTCATGATATATATATATATATCCAATTTTTTTATCTTCTAATCCATGATAGAAAGGTAACTCAAAAATCACATACATTCCAAATAAAATATTCCTTTTCTCAAAAAGGTTTTCCAAAATATTTATTTTTTCCACTTAAAAAAATATATCTCCAATGTAAAAAAGAATAAAAGGGATACCTTTTCACATCTAAATAAAATATAGGTTTTTATAAACATTAAATATTTAAAAATTCAATTTATTCTAGGAAAACCCAAATTTAGAGTACCAATCATGAGGATCCTAATTTGACCCAAATAAAGGATTATTCAATATACACACCATAGTTGCTTCATTACCATGTTTGAACCCACATGATTACACAATATAAACTTCTTCATCAATTTATCATTTTAATAAATATGAATTATCGTGTATATGGTAATACTTGTGAAAAAGGGTGTATAGTAAATACCACGAATTTTTTTTATAGATTCCTGTATCTGAATAGTGGAAAAGGATTGTTCAAAAGCATCATCTTCCACATGTGATTAAATTTTTTAAACAAGTCATCCTTTATTTGTCAAAATCATTCGTGTTTCTTGTGTTTTCTAAAGAACACATACATTGTTCCTATAACATTCATTTCATTTTCACTATGGAATATAATACTATGTTTAATTTTTTTCAATCATATCTAACTCTTATACAAGAATATAACTAGTATGTTTTTTCAAATACCTTTAAAATCAGTTTTTCTTCCACCTCCGAGATCAATTTTTTTAGTTCAACAATATCAATTTATTTTTGTAATAATATAAATAATCATGGTTTCTAATATTTTTCTTAATTTTAACATATCTTTATATTGTGTAAATTCATATATTTTATTTATATTTGAATTTTTAAATCATAAAAATGACCTGAATCATCTGGTATATTTTTGACCTCACTTTTATCACCCCTTTTATTACCTATATTTTATGTTTTCAATATATTCTTCTCAATTGTAATATAACCATATTAAATAATTGTTTTTAAAAAATATTTTATTTTAATTCTCAATCACTCAATACAAATCATCTAAATTTTCTATATTTTTATCTAGACACATGTATCTTCATTCCTCAATAGAATATCTCATGAAATTCGACCTTCCTATTTTTCAAAAAAACATTACATGACTTTGATTTTAGATCATCAGATTGGAATAACTCTCAGAAAAATTATATATATTTCCCAATTTGTTTTATACCACATCTCATAAGAAGTAATTTTTAATCTGTGGATTGAAAAAATTCTATTTTCTATATGAACAACAATACTTATAGACTATCTATAGAATAATTAAGAAATCTTGTATTTAGTGATAATTAATTATTCCATTTCATATAAAAATATGTTTTAAATTTCATTTACGCAATTTAATTAGGTACAACATGGTGCACTATATTGAATTTTGATTTCATAATTCTTAGGTTATGAATAAATGGGGTTACAATTATACCCCTTCTGTTTTTTGTCATCCTCTTCAATATAATAAAATATAATTCTCTCTCAATAAACCATATGAAACATATAGAAATATTGACAACATCTATTTTATGCCGTATAAAATTACTATCAGTCATATGAGTAAATTAATCAACGAAACTACTAATGAAAAATAAATATTTTTATTAATGAATCATCTTCCCACAATGATAAGAGTGAATGATCTCAATAGGTCAAGTGGATTGTGTTTTAACATTTTTTATGTATGCTACTAACCATCCTTCATTTAAATATGGTTATAAAAACAAAATTATCATTTCTCTTCAATTGTGGTTAGTTTCATAGATAATATTATTATAAAAATTCTCAAACATGTTAATAAATTATTCCCACATCATTCAAAACATAGCATATGTTATTCTTGGAACATAAGAAAAATTATTTACATAGATCTCCAATCCTTATTAAATATTAAATATTTTTTTTATCCATTAGTAACATTAATTCTTGAATTTAAACTCATAATTATACATTAATATTTACTAAATATAAATTTTATACCATAATTACAGAGTTTTCTAACACTCAACAAATTGTTCTTAATCTCATCCACAAAATTAAATTCCAACAGCTATAGTTCCAAATCATCAATCTCTCTAATTGATATTCCTCTATTTATAATGATCTATTATTTACAAAAGTATCATATCCTCCATCACATTATTTAATATAATTTATGATTTATATATCTTCAATAACTTTTCAAGAACACCAACTATCAACAATCCACAGTTATTTTTCCTAGTTTTAAGAGCGTATCAACCAAAGATTTAATTTCGTGAAATTTATTCATCCCTTATTCCATTTTATCAAATAAGAAAATTTCCCAAAAATATTTTCCTTATATTATTTATCATATAGACTAACTTAGTTATTCTATCCAAAAAATCACTTATCTAGTCAAATATGGGTTTCATTGGATACTTTCCTTCATCTCATGTAGGGAATTTTTTTATTCCTAATACTTAATAACATTACTATCGTTTCTTCCACTATTCCACCCACATAGATAATTCCCAAAGAGAGAGATTTTGTGCTAATAATACAATTTCATGTTCCCATATATGCCACATCAACTACAATATACACCTATCCATGATCATCTATAAAAAGGATCATTCTATTTAGTATGTTTGAAGGGGATCCATAATACATCTAATATGTGATTACCAAATTCATTAGGAACCCTTTTAATTCTGATTTCATATAGCTTATATAGATGATAATTTTTTATCACATCACTACTCAATATTGTTTTTCCAAATAGATTTACTAACACACTAATGGTTAGTAAAATTAAATTAAATTTTATATTTCACGTTTAATGAAATCACCTAATTTTTAGATTGTTTTTTACAAATAACATCATATGTTTCATCATTTACCACAAAATCATTGTATACATTTTCACTTATCCTTATTAAGGCTCTTTAATCCACAATAAATTTTGATTGGGAATCACTAACCACATCTTATTTATAGGTAATATCCTTACCAAGATCTTCCACCATCATTCCATATTCTACAACATTAAACATGAGTTTCTTAATATTATAAATGTATATGTTTTACTGATGTTCATAACATTTTCATGTATTATTATGTACTCCCTTTACTGAATTTATATGAAATGTTCATAATTTGTGTGAAATATTAATGTTTTAATACTAAGTATAATTTTTGAGCATTTTTAGAAGTAGTCCAATTGAGTTAGTTTACTATTTTGATTATAACTCTCACCATAAATATTCACATTGTGTAGTTATTGTTATTTAGTATTTCTTATTATATTACTCACATATCATTAGAAGGAATAATGTTGCAATTATTCCATTTGAAGGCTCATATGGACCGCACAAGATGACCCAAATAATTTGTGAAAAAACTGGACTATCCATGATGATCGAGTTACTAGTCTCATTACCGAAGCCCATATATTTTGAAACAGAACCATGTGTTTCTTATTATCCAAAAGAATCATGGGTAAAAATGTAAAGGCCAAAATCTATGAAAAAGGATCCCAAATTAAGCTTTAAACTCTATCCCACCATTCTGAACGTGAATTAAAATTAGTATAGTATTTATGAAATATATCATGATGTAAGAATCGAATAGATATGAGATTTTTCAGTGAGAAATATGAGATATATGTGGCATACTTTGTTGAATAATGAATTCGGATTTGATGTAATGTTCATATTTTAAAACCCTTTCACATTGTGGACTTCAAAAATACAGGATTGAAATGGACAGATTAAATTTTTTTGATAAGCTGGCCATATCTTTGAATAACTACGTCTAAATTCCTCCAAATTTTGAGAGTATTCGGAAAACATTATTATCTAAAACTTTGAAGAAGGATATGTCTCGAGATTTGTCTGTCTTTATAGAAAACATGGCGATTCATGTGGAGGGATAGATTGAGAATGCAAACAGTCCACTCCTTGGGCTTTAAATACTCTCCCCTTCTTTCCTTGAGAGGGTTTGCGATTTCAAAAGAGAGGAGATCATATTGGAACGACCAATGATTTTCCAAAGGCTTGGGAGGACATTTAATACTCATTTTTTCACTTGAGAAACATTTCCTCCTCCCTTTTTTTCACATACTTTCATGTTCTTCATTTTTGTAATCTTGTAAGTCTCTTTCTTTGTAATCTTGTTTTAATGCAAGTTACTTATTTAATATCACTTATTCTCATACCCCTTCTATAATATCATATTAATTTTCTTAAAATAGTTTAAATACATTTGAATCCCATTCATTTATTTTTCTCCCTCATTCAATCGAATGTCATTTTTTACTCTCTTCAACGATCGTGTGTTATCCACACACTACTCTTTTCTTATCCCAATTTTTTCATTTTATTTATAATTTATCATCCTAATAATTATAACCATATTATTAAACACCAAAATGGATGAGTAAATGTCTCATTGTGGTGAGTTATAATTTAGTTAAGTTAAGTGATTTAGAGATTTTGATCGATTAATATTCTCTGAATTAACATTGTGTATGTTGGACTAAACATGTCATTGATTAATGACTTTTTTGTTTAACATGTGGTTTCCATGGATTATTGGAACCATAAATACACCACCATAAATAAGATTTGATTGATATTTGAACCTTATGTTATGTTAAGACTTGGATTAAAGCCTTACCACTTAGGAATTCTAATCAATGTCATCTTGTGACATGGGTGTTAGTTTAATGCAATATAATGAATAGCTCAAAGATATCACAAGCTTAAATACATAATTATGAACTCACCTCAATCTTTATCATTTTTTTAAATCAAACATCATCTATAAATTATTTCATAATCTCTAGAAACAAATCTTCCTATCAGAATACAATCAACTAAAAACAAACGACTATTACAAAGTATCATCGTCGACGATTCAACCCGAGTGTTGCTATTCACATTAGCAGAGCACTGGAACCTTGAACGGTCGATATGCGACAATCGGCCATGCATTTCAGTTACTTTTTTAAGGATGTTTTTCATTATATTATTTTTATTCTACCTTTAATTCATCAACATCTTAATCTCTTTATTGAGATTTTTTCTATCTCAAGACATGACACATGTTCTAATCACAGTTGATACATTTTAGAGGTTTTTGTACCTTCTTGTTCTTCCTTTTCTGATGGGTCATCCTTTCCAAAAAAACGTTTCAGTGAATGCTATATATTTATCAATATTTTAATCTTATAATGAAATATTTTAATAATATTCAAACTCAAATTTATTAATTTAAATAATTATTATTTTTTACTCGTGGGATCTTTTTCTTACATCAAAAGGATATATTATCTTCCAGGAATATTTTGGTTTACAACCTCCACAAGAAATTTTCTATAGATTCATTATTATATTCTATTATTTTAATCTTTGGAAAATTCATATTAAAATTTTTAATGTCTATAAACATAGGAACTGTAACTACATGTTTGAATTGGTACTTTCCTTAACCTTTTCAATAATGTTAAGAGATAAGATACACAATTATATCATTTTCGTCAGTATAAAATTCCATATCAACAAATTCCTTGAGGCCCATAAACCAATTTTATGGTCTAGTAAATGATTTATTCTTCATAAATTGAAATCCATTTCTCAATTAATCAAAATTTTTAATTAAAAATCTTTCCTCATCTTATACGATATAAGAACAGTATTTATATCAAAAATAGAAAAATTGTCCTTTATCTTAAAGAATAAACGTATGGATCAAAATTATCAAGAAATATTCTCATGAGTTTCATAATTTTTGTTGAACATTTAGAAACATCTTTTAATCTTTTGACTTATCCAAAAATATCATCATTTTTAGTGAAGATACTTTCAATAATTTCATTTTCTTTTATTTTGTTATCTCCAAGATTCCATCCCTATATTTTTTCATTTTCTTACTTCACTTTTATATTTCTATCAATAATTATTATTATTTTTACTCGTGTATCCATAACTATATTGAGACCCATAACCATCATTATTTTTAATGAAATTGATATAAATATTTAATTTAGATAATTAACATTAAGCTCATTATATATTTTATCATAAAATTTCCTAGAAGAATATTTCTCAATTAGTGGAAACTCTACTATATCAACATCAATTACCTCTAAAAACAGAGATAAGAGATATTGTATTATTTCATTTTTTTCATATATGATAATTTTTACAATTGATGGGTGAAATGAGTATTTTATTCAATAAGTATATATTATCTTTGATAATAATAGTAATAATATTATTTAGTGAATTTGGATTCATTTATATGTAATTATGTTCATTTAAGGTTTTAAAATACTGTTTATCTCGTATAATTACATTCCCCTTGAAATTATCCATAGAATAAAATTGTCAATTATATCCTTAAATAGTTTATAAAACAAAAAAAATAATCATATATAATGACATGAACGTAAACCAATACATAAGAATTTTTCACAGTTCTCCCCCAATGTGGGTGACTGTAATATTTCCCAAGAGACGCACATTGTTCAATGTAAATAATCTATAATATGAGATGAATAAATTATTAGCCAACTCATTTTAAGCTTATTAAATTTAAAAATAGGTAATTTTAGTAGCTAATTATATTTAAAATGTTTTCTTATATGACTAAACATATACAATAATGAATATCCTTATAAACATTTCACACAAATTTCATATAGAAACCATCCACTTGAATTTCTCCATCTTCTAAAAGTATGTATGAGGTGAATTTTATTTTTCTAGTATATAATTTTATTATCTTCCTCACAACTCTACACCTATAAAGTTTTCTATGTCTAGGGAACAAGAAATTTCCACTATTACTCTGTCTAGTACATCTTAGTTTGATTACATTGACCCAAATCTGTGTCTAATACTTATTATCTCTATACGTTTGTTAGGTGTTCTTCCTCATAAACATAGTTTTTCCTAGTTCTGAAACACACTTTTTCTTAAAAAATTAGATGTATTCCACAATTTAAAATATGAAAATTATTCTCAAGAGCATATTGTGGAATAACACCATTATATATGACTACTCTGAGGATAGAAACATGGGAACCGATAATATTTTCTAGATCAACCTAAATTTTAAATCCCCCAATATTCCCCAATAATAACATTATTGGGATTATTATACTCAATTTTAGACATTTCATGAGTATTTATAAAAACTTATCCCCAAAAATATTCTTCTAATATTATTATATCATCTAAATTAAAAAAATTTGTTGGATCATTATTATATTTTCATTAATTGTGGAATTTGGTGAAAATTAATAATATTATCAAAAAATCATCAAAAAAATATATTACTAATGAATTTAAAATAAATTATATTTCCCAATACATGATTATATATTATATGAACCTATATGAACATATATTCATTGAACTTTTTTCACCTCTTTAGGATATCCTTCAGCTAAATGACTCAAAATTATAAGAAACATTTCCAATATGGTTTTTAAAAACATATTAATATTATCATGTGACTAACATGGATGAAAATAATCAAGGAGGCATAAAAAATACAATGAATTTATATTTCAATAGGGAACACCAGGTTTCATTTTTGGGATTTAATTAATAATTTAAAAGTTCTTTTTATGAATACATTTAGACAGTTAATCATCACTCTACTTCATTCAACAAGAATTATAAATTTTTTATTTCATGATACAAATAGAAGAGATTAATAACATTATCCAATGAAACATTTTAGTCCAATTCTAATAAATAATGATATTATACATCCATGATTTCTAGACCAACCTAAGAGAATTTATCAAATGATATTCGGAAACATATAACATAGATGTAGGTATCTCAAAAGTAAATTGATACACGTATGTATAATTGAATTTAATAAACCCAAAATTTCATGGTCAAAATATATATGAAGGATTTGATGAATTAAATTGGAGCTAGATTAAGTGAAATTAATAATAATTCTATTATCATGGGGAATAATGAAGAAGATGAATAAAGAGGGAGCACTAAACTATTCCATGTTGGAGATCAGCTCATTTAACTATTCATAGTAAACTCAAATCATGGATGAATATGGATTCACTTGGGATTGAGGAATGGATATAGAAAGATTATAATTTTATAAAGACGACTAAACTGGAAATAAATCCCAATATGAATGGGTATTCGTGATTAATTTTATAGTAAAGTCCAAATTTTAAAAATGATTCATCCATTTATAACTATATATCATCTAAATGAATATTGTGGTTTGATTTAGTATATACATTACTAGTCAAACGAATTGAAAATAATTGTACATCAAACTAAAGAGAGCTAGAAATGTAAACCTATTAGACGTCTCTTCAATATGTTCAGGCATCTCAATAGTTCCAATGAAACTGGGAGAATGTATTCATTTAATTCTGATTCATAGATGACCCAATCAAGGGGAGATTGAATGAAATAATTCATCACTGACTCATAAAACTAGGGTTCATCACATATAGTCATATAAATTTTAGTGAATTTTAAAAAATAAAAACCATTATCATATCATCATTAAACGTTCAGTAGTCTTAGAGGATATGTTTGGACAAATAAAATATGATTCATCATTATATTTCTCACACAATAGAGAATGATATGTAACACCAAAAAGTGAATAAAATAAAAAAAATTGATAGACTCTTTATAGTTTTTATTGTATAAAATATATATAAGTGGTTTATAATAAACCTAAGAGACACCCAAATTGAAGATGACACCTCCTAATATATCTTGAAAAACGAGAATTGTTCTCTTATATTAAATGTCTATATATGTTTGATAAGTTATATTTTTAATGAACTAAATCTGGAGATCTTTTCCAATAATTTTTTATGTTTTACAAAACAATAATGGGTGTTGGTTATATATGATGTTAGTATTCACCCCATTGTGTTCCATGATATCGCTAATTTAATGCTTACAAAAAAAACCATGTTTTTCCTCTTAAATAGATATAAAATGTGAAGTCATAGTTATGAAGTAAACAATTACACTCAATATATATGATCCTTTTACATACTATGGTATGTTTATCACGAAATCAACATTAATCTTATCCCATTTTACACTAGTATTGTGTGAGGATTCAACTCCTAGATTGGGTTTTTATGTATTGATTTGACCTATAGACCAGTGATACAATGATAGATTATAATCATTGCATCTTATCTCATTATTTACCACAATAAATTCCTATATATATCCTTATTCATCTTAGAAACACCTATAAAATTATCTCTAACATTGGAACGACAATATCTCATAACCACTTCCTGAATGTAGGTTGGTACCACCAGACATCCATGAATATAAAGGTGGGAATCAGATTCCAAATATCAACCACTATAAATATAACTATCATTAAGTAACGTTTACTTAGAGACACAATCGAAGAGATACAATAAAAAATACATCACCTATTCCATAAAAATTCATGTAAGATCCATAAAATAAAAATATATCTCATTACGGTCTTTATAAATATCTTTATAAAGATTAGATAATGAAAATATTATATTTTATTCATATTTTTATTCTCACAGAAAAGTTTATTTGATATATAATACTAATTGAATTAAAAACAAGATATCCCTTAAATATTTCATATATTAGTGTGTAATGAAAATATCGATGGTTCTCAACACATAAATGACATGTTAACATAATATCACTTAGAGAATTTATATAATTAAAGATATGATAGTTTGTATATACTATTAATATATCACATAATGGTAATTATCTTTAGAAACATAAAGAATGAATTATAATGTCTACTCTTAAATCCCAGCATGGGTAATTTTATTGATGAGGACATAATCAACTAGAAACCTAGGTGATTATAAAATAGTATTGTATCAATATGAATCGTAGAAAATTTTAAAAATTTTTACTATATAAATTTAAACCATTATATAGATATTGTAAAATCCACATATATTTTATGTTAATCCCCTCTATAAACACTAAAAATTAATGCAATTTATTTTAACAAAAGTAATTCCACTTCTCTCATATACAGAGTTGTAATTAGTAAAATGTTTTGACTGAGCTGATGAAGATTGTTTATTGTGTTGTCTTCTGTTTTCAAGGTTTGTTTTGAAAGAAGGAAAGAAATTCACATTTTTTATATCAACAATTGTGATACTACTATTATTTTTAAAAATCAAACTGAGGGTATTGATAAGAATAGAACTCATATTGTTTATTGTAATGAGGTCCTGGTATTGGTAAATATCATAATGTGTTATTTATCAGATTAACTTTAGTTCGAGTTTGATAGATGTGGATTTTTTTATGGAGAATCAGAGTCACTATGAATATGATGTTTCAATTGTGATGTTGCTTTGTTGATTTGTATTTCATATAAATCATATGTTGAATTGAGAGCACATTATGAAATCCTGATGGAAGAAAGTGGTAGTGAAAGAGATGATGTCGATCAAAAAAAGAGTGTATCCAGATTTATCATATCCAGGTGGCGTAGAGAAAGAAGTGATACCGTTTGTTATTAAAAACTATCATATCCATGTGAATGAAAAGTATCATATTTTGATGATTGAAATGCAGGAGCTGATTCCAGAGGCAATGTTGTTTTAAAAGATCATGTATTGTTAAAATGAGGCACTATTTTAAAATTTGATGCTATATTAATAAGTAGTACAGATTGAAAAGTTGGTGATGATTGAAAAGTGGATTCAATTGGAAACATGGTGCCGATTGAAATGGAGAAGCATATTGAAGAGGTGGTGCTGACTAAAGAAGCGATACTGATAAAAGATTAAGAGATGGTGCTGATTATTTTTCAGAGTGATCGTACCCATAAAAGACGGTATTCTAGAAATTCTTATCCAGGGAAATCATATCTAGAATGATCTTACCCTAGAATGATCATATCCAAAAAAGATCGTATTATGGGAAATGATATCCAGGCCAATCAATTCAAGAATGACCATACTCAGGATTAACATATCCATATGTCTTGTTTTTAGAAAATAACACACTCGGGTTGGGAAGAAATGAAAGTATCTAAAAATAATGGAATTTTATGAATCCTTCCAAATCATGTTTAAAGATGAAAAAACTATTCTCAAATGAATTTAATTTCATGAAGGAAGTAACGTTAAAGGAAAAGGTTTGGTAATGATGTTTTGTATAACTGGGTTAAGAGGAGAGATAGATAAAATGACATCACCATTGTAGTAAACCATTTCAAAATTGTTGAATTAAATTTATGGTTTCCAACTTGTGCAAGAGAATAAGGCAAGATAAATTATTGACTTTCAACTAAGTCATGAAAAAAAGTGAAGGTTATTTTTGAAAGAATTATTATGGGGTAGATTTAAATTCAAAAGAAATATTTTCATTCAAATTGGTTCAGAGAATCGTATTCTACAAATTAGAATGGTATCCATTTCATCACATATATTTTTCAATTGATATATTGATTTTTTTTAAAGAAATTAGATTGAGATAATTAAGCTCATGTATTGAAATCAATCTTATGATTCAAATGAATTTCTGACAAAGGTGAATAAGTTTGAAGAAGATTCATGAAGTATTTAGAAGTCTTTATGAAGTCAAAATGCATTCCATATTTTCAGAGAAATTGATATATGGAAGAATTTTTTTAGTGGGAATATTTTTTGGAATTCCCACCCAACACATTCGAGGGTAACCTATGAAATAAGATGTACATGGTACTTTCTGATCACCAGTACTACTCACCACAGTAGAGAGAGAAGCTTTGAGTTTTCAATGACAGAATGTGATATGGGTTTTTTATAGATTTAAGTTTGACTAGGATGAAGAAAATATTGTAACATTATATTTAGATGATCATTATACTCAGAATTCATAATTCATAGTGGATCTTCATATTTGATTTTTCAAAATTATATTAAGATGATCTTTGTATCAGATTGGATTAATCATATTTGGGGTTTTTTGAATTGGGTTTTACCATACTGAAGAATTATAGAATGATGAAGAAGAATCATACTGATTATATCATACTAATATATTTAAGTGGTTCCAAGCCATTACTATTTTATTTAGAATGATAATTGGACTGGGAGAATCCGACTTAGAGAATAAGACTATGAAAATCTGACCCAAGAAAAATGGATTGAGTTTCATGATAAAGTACACAAGGTTCTTCCCTTTATTCTGCTTAAGGAATTGAAGAATATTATTTCAATTGAATACATTTGTTTAATTGAAAATAATAGTAGTTAACATTAATTCTTACAAAACTATTGTATTTCCCTATTTGTGTTAAGAGGGTGCACATAGACTTTTGGATTTTCTTCAAAGAGCAACACGAGTGAAAGGGCATATCATACTCACTGTAATACAAGGATTGTTTTCTAGTGTATTGTATGTTATTGAATTTTCTCTAAACCATGCCAATGAAATAGTTTTAATATTTAATATTTAAACATGTAAATACTTTTTTTCCTACGTATTTGTGTTTTTTTGTTTTCAGTAGGGAATTGAATCATTAATTGGAGTGAAGGGTTTTTCAATTGAAAGGAAACATAAAATAAAAAGACTATAAATTATTCACACCCACCCCCTATCAGTGATTCAATACCCTTAATTGGCACATACATGTGGTATTAGTGCTGAAGGTTCCCTTCACTATTCTTTTCTGATGGGGAATTTTAACTGTGTGAACAGTAATCGTATTCTGATCTGTGATCGAATTAATTATTATACATAGAAGGATAGAATGATACCTGATATTTTTTATATCACCTATGATGTTGTGGAAGTTTCAACAATTGATTTTTCACTCATAGATGATAAAGCATCAATTACATATGTTGACAAGATGAATCATGTTAATGCTGGAAGAGTAAAGAATAATATATTGTCATCACTTTCTGAAATATAATTCTTGATATTGAAAGGTCTTTATATAGCCAATAGTATTTGGAAAAAATTGGAAAACATATATTAAGGAAATAAAAATGAAAATAAAGAAAAATATCAAATCTAGAGATGTATGTATGAATACTAGAAGATGTTTTAGCATGAATTTTTTGGGGGAATTCCTTACAGTGGTGAATGATATAGTGAGTACTATTAATTGTCCTGGCGAAAATATGGATGAATTTATATTTTTTGTAATTATTTTGTGAATCATACCAAACCAATATGATGAAAAAAATCATTCATTAAAGGATATCGATCTCAAGAAACAATCTCTTGATGATCTACATAGCACTCTTATCACATATGAAATGAGAAGAGAGAAATCTATGAAAACGAAAATATTTTTTGATTGTGAAATATTATTCATTTCTATTAAGAGAGAAAAGTCAAATATGATTCTTATTGAAGAAGTAGATAATGATTATGACTTTAATAATTTGGTATGTAAAAATCATAATTATATCTTTCCCTTGTTTTCTAAAAATGTGAAAAGAGGTACAAGAAAATAAAAATAGAAACTTCCATTGAAATGTTTTGAATGTGGAGGATTTTCTCACTTTTAGGATAATTATCCTTGAATAAATAATGATGAAGTTAATGATGATGAAGAATGAAATCAATTAAAATATTGGACGAAATAGTGTGCTAAATGAAAGTGGTATTCCCTAGGGAATGAAAATAAATTCTTTAAATCCAAAAGAATTTGTTTCTTATCAAATGATTAAGAAAAATAATGAAGGGTTTCTGAATCTGAAAATAGCATTGAGTATGGTATTGAAATACATTCATTGTAACTATTATTGACAAAGAATATAGACGTATTAGTTCTGAGGAATAAAAAACTCAACATGAAGTCCAACAGAATCATGAGTTGAATGAATGTATGAGAAAATCATAAGAATTTAAAAACAGAAAAAAAAAGTTAGAATATGAATAATCAAACAACCAAGAATGTTTTTCTAATGAGAGAGAAAAGTTGTTGAAAGAGATTGATTATTTGATGAAATCTCTGGAAGAAGAAAATAATCATAATGGGCATAGAGAGGATAATATGATGTCGAAAGAAGAAGAGTGGAACATGTCTAACCAAAACACACAAAAGATGAATTGAGAAACACATGTTTCACAAACACTATCTTTGAGGTTGTTGATTATTATCAAAATAAGAAACCATGTACAGTTAAACAAAATTTTCTTTCAAAGGGTGAAAAGAAAGATGGAATTGTTTCAAAAATTAAGAATGCTTGTAAAGTCATGCATGTGGCCAAAACCAATAATGATGTTAATTTTGAAGCATAAATGAAAATTGAATATAAAAATGTTTTGAAACAATATAGATCTAGAAAAGATATAAAAAAGAATAAGAATTTCATTTATAGAAAAAATGTTGGTGGATCAGAAAATAGAGATGTGAATGTTGCTGAGAAATGTATCCACACTTATAATAAATATGGAATTCTTAGACGAAGATACTCATTATATTACTGTTGATGTATGTGTAGGGGACTTAAACACACGAAAAGTACGTATTGGTTTACCCGCAACATTACTATTATCTGAAAATTTATAAAAGTCAATGATTGTTGGGGAATTAATTTCCTCAATTAAAAAAGACTAAGAATGTTTTCGTGAAGAAATCAGAGAAGGTTAGATTAAAGATTGAAAATATGTCCCATCACCAATAAACTAATTGTGAAAGATTTCGACAATCTAGACACTATGAAAAATAATGTCTTGTTATATTACTAGAACAACAAAATATTCTTAATTCATAGAATCCAATTGTGTGGAAGGTAAAAGAAGATGAAAATTCTCTTGTTGTTGAATCTGCATTGTATGGCACAAAAACTTAACATCCTTGGATACTTGATATTTTTTGTTCTTCACATACGATAAAAGACATGAAATTTTTGATGAATGTAAAATAATTTAATTAGGGCATAGTGAAATTTGGAAATGATGAATCCATGATGATCAAAGATTTTGGTTCTTCTATCATTGGAAAGGAACAGATGAAATCGAAGAATAGATTATATGTTGATGGGCTGATGTACAAATTTTTATGTGTTTTTAAATTGATTGATTATGGTAACAAAGTTATCTCCAAGAAAAATTATTTTTTCTAAGGAATGTCGAATATGAGAAGACCATTACTTGTGCCCAATGTAAACAACGTATTTTTTTCATATTGGTAAAAAACAAAACTCTTATAACATGAGCATGGTTGAAGAGAATAAATTATGGAATAATAGACATTGAGATATGGTTCAATAAAACATGATATTTTTATCTAGTAATAATAGTTTATGGGACGTTCTTTATTTTACAATAATAAAGTATTGGAGTTTCACTATATATGGTAAATGAATGAATATAGATGTTGTGTATAACAAAGTTTATATTTCTTCAGAAAAACCCTAGGATATTATTCATTCTGATATTTATAGGCCAATGAGAAATGAACCATTAAATGGAGATAAATACTTCATCACTTTCATTGATGGTTTTACTCACATTAATATTGTTATGTATATGAAACACCAACTAGAATCTTCAAAAATGTTAAAATGTTTCAGAAGGAAAGTTGGGAAAGAATGTGATTTTTTTGAGAAGAATAAGAGAATAGGAAAAAGTTGTGAATATAAAAGTGATGAATTTGAAATATATCTAGAGAAAAATGGAATTTATAATGATTATAGCTCCCCATACATTCCTCAATAAGATGTGGTTTAAAAAAACAATAGATGCATCGTGGAAATGGGAAGAGCATCGTTACTTGAACATGGTCGTTCTCATCACTTTTGGAGGGATTCCAAGAGTATAACTACTTACAATGGGAACCTTTGTATCAAATGACCTCAATTAAATATCACTCCATAGGAATTTTTTTATTGAAAAAAAAAATGTTTGAAGCGCAATAGAGTTTATCGGATTCCATGTGTTATAAAGAATACATGTTGAAACTATAGAAAATTTAAATAGAAATGAGAAGATGGAATATTTCGTGGCTATACTCTGGAATGAATATGATATCTATTCATCAATCAATAAATAAAAATAATTGTTGATTATATTGATCTGAAGGCCATTAAATGATGTATGAAAGAAAAAAACAGCTATGGTAGAAAAATAAGTTGATCACGTCGAAGAAGGAAATTATGATAATGATGCTGACAATTTTATTCCAATTAATAAAAATAAATGGACTCAACTACATCATTGGATGAATATGATTCATTAAAAACTCTTCATAGGATGAGGAAATAAGTGGAATCTAAGAATATAATTGGGGATTTTCATTAAACAGTTCAATCCAGAAGAACAAAAAGTACTATAAAACATGCTTCATTGTCTTTAAAAGTATAACTAAATGATGTGAAAGATGATTTTGAGCATATAGAAAGGATTCAATTCATGAATGGCGAATTAGATAATATAAAAAATATCAATACATGGGAAATCATATCCATGACTAAAAACAAAACTATTGTTGTCAAAAAATTGGTTTTCAAGATAAAGTTTAAAGATGAACGTGATGTTATAAAAAATAAATAATGTTTTGTTTGCAATGGTTATTTACTGATTGAAGAAATTTATTTCAATGAAAAATTATCTCTGGTGGCCATATTGGAATCCATTAGAATCTTTCTTACTATTGCTGCACAATGAGGCTACATGATCTTTCAAATGGAAGTTAAATATGCATTCCTGAATGGTGACCATAAAGAGGAGGTTTATATTGAACAACATTTTGGATTTGATGTTGGGAACGATTAGAGTTATGTGTGAATATTGATGAATGATTTATATGGAATAAATCAGTCTTTGAGGGCATGTTATTCCAAATTGGATACATTCTTAAGGAAAGTTAATTTCAAGAAAGGAAGAGTGGATAGTAATTTGTATATTTGAATAATCTAATAGAATTTCCTCATTGTGATTATTTATAATTATGATATTATATTTTCTATGAATGATGAATTATGATTTAAAATATTTCATGAATACATGAATATGTTATATGAAATGTCCATGCTGGGGGAAATTAAATACTTTATGGGGATACAAATCTTGAAAAGGAAATAATAATTTTTTCTCTCCCCAGAAATGTATGCTGAAGAACATCTCAAGATGTTATTCATGGAAGGATCCAAACCTATTTTTACACCTATTTAAATGTGAACCAAGTTGAGTAATATTAGAGAAGGAAAATAAGTGGATTAGAAAGATTATTAAAAGCTCATTGTAAGTCTATTCTATTTTACTGCCTAAAGACCCGACATTTTATAATCTATTACCCTATGGGAATGATTTAACATAGATCCAAATGAATCAAATATTATTACTAGATGAATAATACTTATATAAATGAAATTAATTCCATAATTCTTTATCATGTATTGTTGCTCAAATTGTATTGATTTTTTTGGGTCATTCAGATGCTGATTGGGTAGAAAATGGGGATGATAGAAGATCCACATCTGGTGGAGTATTCTTTTTGATAAATAATTTTGATAGTGGTAATTCAAAGAAACAGAATTCCATAAATTTATGTATGGATAAAGATGTTTATGTTTCTCCAACTCATTCCACTAATCATCTATTATGGATAGAACCACTGTTGAACTATTTACTTGTTGATGTGAAGTTACCCTTTCTCTTGGGTTGTGACAAACAAAGTACAATCAGTCTCACCAGGAATCCAATTACACATTATCATTCATAGATCCTTGATATCAAATTTTATTTTATCATATATCATTTGGATAATAATGAATTAAATTTGGTGATTTATTAAAACATGAAACAAGTGGATAACATTTTCCCAAAATCTTTTCTAAAGGAATCATTCTCCAAATTGATGTTTAAAATGGGTTTCAACCATTATTCTTTTCCATACTATGGTATGTGTTTTTCTCTCCCCTCCCATAATACATTTTCACTATATTTTCAAGGGAGGGATTTGTATTATATTAAAAATATATTTCATAAAATATAGACTTGTGGATAATATATGAATTCAACATTGTTTTATGAGTCAAATATTCAAATTGTTTTTAGGGTGGTTATAGGAAAGAAATTGTTTTGTATTCTAGGGATTCTATAAAATATCATAGAAAGAAAGAAGAAGATGTTTTCATAATAACTTCTTTTGGAAAACATGGTTTTTTAGTTAATTATTCTAGTTTTTAACAATGAAATTTCCCATGTACGCATATAATTTGTGACAATTGATCCATTTCTCAAGGATAAAATGTTCACTGATTTATGAAAACATGGTTTACAAAAAAATACAATGTGGGAGAATGTCAGGACCATTCTAATGATGAAGGTATTCTATGTTGTCTTTTTTTGTCAAAGTATATTGGGAAGGAATGATATCACTTTATTTTGTTTCTTGTAATAATTGTGAAACTCTTGGCATTGGAAAAAATTAGGATCATGGTATTGATAAGAATAAAACTCACCTTGTTCATCGTAATGATGGTTTGGTTTTGGTAATGATCGTAACGAAGAATTGATCTGATTAACTCCAGATTCAGTATGAAAGAAGTTGTTGTTTTGATGAAGAATCATAGTCACTGGGACTATGTTGTTCCAATTGTGATGATGATTTTTTGATTTTTGGTTCATATAAATCCTAAGTAGAACTGAGAACATGTGATGCAAACTTGATGGAGGAATGGGGGCGTAGAAGTAATTTTTCTGATTAGAAAAGTATCGTATCATGATTTATCATATCTAGGTAGAAGAGAGAAATAAGTGATATGAATTGTTTTTCTAGACAACCATATCCATGTGAATGAAATTTACGATATTTTTTTGATTGAAATGTCAGTTCGGATTGAAGAGGAGGTGTTGTTTTAAATGGTGATGGGGTATCAAAAAGAGATATTGTTTTTAAAGGAAGTACTATTTTAAAAGGTGATGATGTTTTAAAATATGGTACCTATTGAAAAGGTGGTTCCAATTGAAAAGTAGTGTTGATTGAAAAGGTGGTACTGAATGAAGGGGTGTTGTTGATTGAATAAGCAGTACTAATTGATGTGTAAGAGATGGGGCCAATTGTTTTTTGAATTATCGTTCCCAGAATAGATTATATTTTTGATATTTTTATGCATAACAATAATATCTAGAATTATCGTACTGAGGATGATCGTATCCAGATCAAATGTTTTCACCAATGATCATACTCAAGTTGGGATGAAAATAATGCAGTTGGAAAGAATGGAAATTTACAATACATTCTAATTCAAGTCTAATGATTCTAAATATATTCTCAAAGGAATATAGTTTCTTGATTGAAGTCCTGGTACAAGCATAAGTTTTTGATTAATGTAGTTTATATGTGGGCCAAGATAATATAATGTGAAAATGAGATAAAAAATGTAGTAAACCATTTCAAAAGGATTGAATTAATTCATTGGTTTCCAACTAGTTCAAGAGAAGAGGATAATATGAAGTCATGAATCTTAAGTGGGCCAAGGAAAAGGAGATAATGATATTATTGAATGAATTATGATGGGGGAGTTGTACATTCAAATGAATGTTTTTGATTCAAATCAGTTATAAGAATCATATTCAGCAAATTAGAATGGTATCCATTTCTTTATAACATTGTTTTTAATTGATGAAGTGCATTACAATAAAAAAAATATTGAGAAAAATATAGCTTATGTATTACAATCAAACATACGAATGAAATGATATTTTGAATAATGATACGATGTTTCAAGAATAATCGAGACGTTTTGAGAAGTGTTAACAAAAAACTAATGTATTAAATATTTTAGGGGAAATTAAAATGTGGGAGAATTTGCGTGAGTGGGAAACGTTTTTGGGATTCTTGACGAAACCATTTGAGGCCCAGATATTAATGTTGAAGTAATTTTTTACTTTCTGATCCCTGTTAATGCTCACCGTTGTAGATAGAGAAGCTATGATTTTTCAGTGAGATAAACTGATACCATTTGGTTTGGTATTGAATACATTTCATCGGGGAAGAAGACATGATCATAACATTGTATTCAGATGATCATCATACATATAATTCATCATACATACCAGACCATTCTATTCAATTTGACAACATTGTACACATCTTATCATTGTATTAGGATGGATTAATTGGCTTTAGGTTTTTGCATATTGTGTTCTAAAGAACATATTATTTGTGGAATAAGAAAAAACAATTGTACTGAGTTTTTTGTACTCATTGATTGATGTGGTTCCAATTTATTACTATTGTATTCATAAAGTGAATCAGACTTAGTGAATCAGACTTGGAGAACTTTAATGAGAAAATCAGTCCCATGAAAATTTGACTCAGTTTTCTTAACAAAGTCCAGGAGGTTCTTCACCTTATTTCGGGTAAGTAATTGATGAATTGTATTGAAGTTGAATATTTTTTGGAATTTAAAATAAGTACAGGTAACAATATTTGTTACATAATAGTTGTATTATCATATTTTTTTTAAGATCATGAACATTATCTTTTGAATTCTCTTCAATGTGACACATGTGTGAGAGGTTATACCCTACTCTTTGTAATCCAAGGATTGTTCTCAGGTGTATTTTATTGTATTGAATTGTATCCATAACATACCATATACATAAATATTCATATTGGATATTGAACCTTGTAAATACTTATGTTTTTATGGATTTGTTTTTGTTATGTTTTCAGAAAGTAAATTAATATTTAATAAGAGGAGACGATTAATTCACTTGAAAAGAAATTGAAAAGAAAAACATTATCACTGATTCAGCCCCTCCCACTCTCAGTGATAAAATACACTTAATATGAACATATATATACTATATGAGTAATTTCCTAGATGAATTGACAATATTACCCATAAATTCCTAAGAAAAATTGGATATTGAAAACATTATATGGTAATTCCCAATACATTTCTCGGTCAACTTTTTTAGGATCAATATTTATTCTATCTTTTAACACTATATACTTTATAGATTTTACTCGTCAATCCAAAAAAAATATTTAGAAATATTTTCATAAATACTATACTATCTTATTTTTCAAAAAACCATATGAGTATTGTTTTCAATCTCAAATGGAGTTCATGATGCATAAGAATATCATCTATAGAGAATATAAAAAATTCCTAGAAAGGATATAAAATCAAATTCACTGTATCAATTAAGAAATAATGTTCATTGGTGTTCTTAAATGAGATATCATTAATTTTAAAAATCACATACTGACATCAAAATGTCACGTTTAGAAAATCATCTGGTATCACAGTATATTTTAATTAGATATTATCATAATACTTATTCTTATATAGTGTAAATAGGTACAAATCATATTAGTTGATAAAAATTATATATACTATATGATATACATGTTCTAAAGCCATATAATATACCAATGGTATGGATAAAATATGAAATTCCTTGTCTTGGAAGTGGAATGTTAAACATTTATGTTTGATCCTATCTCATACTTGAATTCATTATTGAGAGAAGTTTCATAGGTATTACTACATTGTAGGTTCTTTGCATTCATAATACTAATACATTATTGGCCGAAAAATTAACTCATTAGTTTTATAAAATATTAGTTAATTCACATCCAAAAGCAGAATGTCCTTGTTTTTATATAATGATTTTTTTCTATGATATGGTGATTGCCCAAAACAATTTAATACATGGAATGTTCTCCAAATATCTATTTCTCTCTCACCCATTGTCTGTATAACGTAGTAGCACGTCAATGGAATCATTAGATTCTTATTTGATCATTTATTTAATCACTACAACCCTTTGATACACCAAGGAGGTGATACATTAAAATTTATATAAGTGACTTTCATAGTTTACTAGGAAATAATAAACTAGAAAAGTAATTATCAGTGTATAGTATATACTTAAATTTATTATATATACATGTTTCTAGGTTAATAGTTTGATGATCGTGGTTTAATAAATTTTCAATTATTTATGATACATTCGCTATGTGTTAGAAAACTCTACAAAACAGAATAGTTTTAACAAATAAAACTATTTATAGTTAACTAATTTACTGGAAACGTCAAACTCGAGTGATGATATAATATAGATCTTCTACAAGTACCATTTATATGTTGCAAAGAGATTAATTCCTTAATAGTAGGGTAATGAAGTACTCAGATAGGTTCATGTGGATATCTCATTATTTGTTTCAATATATGGGATGTTTATCCCACCTCATAAGTTGTATATTATTTTTTTCCATGACATTTGATACTCAAACTTAAATTTGAATGTGAATAATTTTATATCTCATTTTGATATCATAATTACTAATGTAAAATTTGATAAAAATTTGAACAGTTCTTGTTTTAATTATAAAAGACATCATAAAATCAAATATGGTAATTTCATATAATATTTTATATCATATGTTTTAATTTTGATTAATCATTTGGGATTATGTTATGTAGTATCATAAGACATGGGCATCATAGAGTACGGTTTTTTGGATCATTAGTTTTAAAAAAGGGTCATGTAATATACATAATATATATAATATCATTTAAATGATTTCATGTAAATTGATAGTTTTATGTCCTTGAATATTATAGGTGGACACTCTATACACATAATGAGTTACTCTTTCATGGGTTACTTTAATATCATATAAGATTGAGGATTCAATATATTTATACAACATACACAAACCCCAATGGTTAATACTGTGTGAGACATATTTTATGATGCATTTTCTAAATGAAAGATGAGATAATCCAATGAAAACCCCATGATAATTACATTGTGTATCAACTATAATCAATTGTGATAGATATATATTGTCAGGATTTATCATAGTGGTTCTTTTGTATAAATTCTGATATTAATGATATATTAGAATATGATATTTTTAAATGGTTTTATCTTTTAAATTTTCTTTTATAAATTGAAATAAATTATTTATAAATGTTTTATAAATTAAAATAATTTATTTTTAGATATTTAAAATATAAATGAAGTATTTTATGGAGTCAATAATTATAAATTTTTTAGATTAATTAATTAAATGTTAATTAAAAATGTATTAAATAAATATAACATAATATTCATAATTAATTTTGAAATAACATTTAAAAATTAAAAATAAAAACATATAATTTTGATATTAAATGGTTAAAAGGAAAATTTTAATTCAAATACATAAAATTATAATATTCCCAAAATTAAAAAATTGTTATATTAACTTTATATCCCTAAAATTAAAGGCCTTTTTTTGGGAAACTATTGAAACCATACAAAAAGGGGTTTTCATAATTATTTTGATAGATTTTTATATAATAATAAATAAAAAATATTTATAATATTTAAATTTATTACATAAAATAATTGAAATATAAAATATTTATATTTCATATAAATAATACATTAAAAGTAAATTCTGTATAATGAATAACATGGAGGACTTCAAAATAGAAATGAATATAAATTGTTTATATAGTAAATTATAGAATTTTCCTTAGTTTAAATAAAATTATAAAATTTTTAAACTTAGTTTCTATTTATGAATTCTTCAAAAATTGTTTATCTTATGTTTAAATATATAAATTATTTATAAGTATATTATATATTAGTTCATATAATGTTTAAATGTTATTCATTTTTTATTCATGTCTATATTCTTTAATAATAATTATTTATATTATACATATATGTATTATATTATTTGTATTTTTGAATTTTTTTTGTTATTATACATGAACTTATAGAGTTACATGATATGTATGGTAATTGATTTAGTTTTATACTTCCAAAATTTTGGATTTTATTTTATTATGAGCGATAATTTGAAGGATAATTATATTTTATAAAAAACTTATGTGAGAGTTAGGATGGAATTGGTACTTTTCATTTGTAAATTATTATATGGATGATGAATTTTGGGTTAGTATCATCCCTATCTTAGGGACTTAATCATTTTCAACAAATACATGGGTCATCTATTTGTTTCACCAAGATTACTCTTATAAGGATTGTTGATTTTATAACATTCTAATCCTCCCCATAATGTAATTTAATTTACATTATTCACAGGAATCAATTTGATTTGAATTGATATATTTTTATTTTAAATTGGTTTTGTAACAGAAGATTTGAGTTGTGTAGTGATTTAATTTGAACATATTTGTTTGGTTGAAGGAATTCGGATACAGACTAAATTATTATAAGCATCAATACATGTAAAGGGAATATATGAGATAACTTGGAAATATTAAATACCCTTGTTTAAAATTAAGTGGTAGATTCATTCTATATAGGCACCTATCAATACATAAACCATCCAACATGGTAGGTCATACTAAATGTGGGTACTGTAATATTAACATATACATGAAAATAAATTAATGGGTTACCTTAATACGAAATAGTTCCCTTTACTATTATTCTCTCTAGGTTACGCATATCTAGGTCACCAAATGTATATATTATTCATAGATATATTAATTTAATAATTGAAATTTCATTTTTTCAACCAATAATTACATTGATTTTGTTAGTTTCGAGAATTTAATCATCTATTCAAAAAATTTCGAAAATGGAAAAATACTTTCATAATTTTGTTCTTTCTCTAACATAATATTTTCATTTTTCATTTTGTTTTTGAAATTTGAAAAAAGTTATAATTAAATTATTGGGAAAATATGGTCTCAAATCTTGGGGAGGACCCCATAGGCCTTGAAAAGCATATATATGGACTATCCTAAGGGAATATATGCCAGTAAAATGTTTTTAATTCATTTTATGGATCCAATAAGTTGATTATTCACTTTTTTTATTTGCATTTTTTAAACACATTCACTATTTTTAATAAATATCACTATAAAATATTTTTCATTTGGGGTATTATATTTACAATTTTTTTGAATGGATTGATTACTCATAGGTGGAAAGAAACATTGATCACAATGATAAGGAGGTCCTATTTCAAAGGATTTGTGATCTATGTTTTTAGCTAAACTTGTATTGAGTGGCCATGAGGATGATATCTTACTCCTTAAACTTATGGACACGTTTAATAACGTTAAAAATAATTACCAAACATTGATGGACAAAGAGGATTTACCACTATATGAGGAAGACCAACCTAATTCAACACAATTATCCGAACCACGGAATGAATAAATAACCCCATTATCCCTTCTAATATATTATGTTCATGTGGTTGAGTCCTAAAATGAAGTCTCTCTTAAACTCAAATATATTATGTTATAGATTCAAACCTAGTATAAGAAGCTAAATAGCAGTGTTGATAAATAATCACCATTTTATTTATATGTGACATATAAAATATATTAAAAATATATATGGAGAAAAACATAAATTGACATAATGTAATATTATATCTATATCCTTAAAAATATAGTATGAACACCATTAAATATATCCTTATATATAAAAGAAGAAACCACCCATGTAGTGGAGTTTGATGAAATAATGGAGTATCCTTACCACCAAACTATATCCACTCCAACTCGACACTATGTGGGGTATTTCCAATAATGATGAAATTAATACTGAACCAACACAGGTAGATGATCAAATCTTGAACTAATTCTCATGTACTTTTGTTGATGCTCAATTGAGTTTATCATTTCATTGTTTTTAATTTTTTTAAATTAGGAAGAGCTTTTTTTTCCATGGTAGAAGATAATGAAAATATATATACACCAGATGATGAATATATGTATCTCTTTAATGGTGTGGAACATTTATTAACTAGATTCAATAAAGAAATCCATGTGAATATTCCTGATTAAATAAAGATACAAGCTTTTTACATTAAAGGAATAAAAAATAAAATCACACTTTATCTTTCCCCTAGATTATTCCATTGATGAATCATATTATAAGAATGTTATAGATATTGAAGAAGGTATTTTCAAAATCAAAACCCAAAAAGGAGTAATGATTTTTTTTCTATCCTCTACTGAGAATGATATATCTTATTTCCATGGGGATGTATTTATTGTACTCTATCCATAGATTCCTCAACATAATAGATAGAATACATGTTAGAAGGAAGAAGTTTTGTGGATTAAAATAAATGAAACTCCATTCACCATTAGATTTTATTGACCATATAGTACATTATATCTGGAGGCAGCCAAAACCCAAAACCCACATGGTGGATCAAATCAAGGACTATCCATTTTTTAATCTATTTTCATTATATTATTTTATAGTTCAATTATATATTTAGGGATTATATTTATAAATATATTAGGATACAAACCATTCCCCTCATTAATTTTTACATTAAAGACATGGTCCTTAAAAATTAATTAGTGATTTTCATTTATAAGTCCATGATGAAGGAATAAAATATCTGTGTCACAAGTTCTTAATGAATAGATACAGATATAGCTTCCTTGAAATGGGTGTTTACATATATGTTTATTAATTTAAAATCCCAATATTTTTTAATATATGTTTTTTTGGTTTAAAATAGAATTTTCATACCAAAACATAGACTATATTCTTTACATTAGTGATCCAAGTGACTTTATTTAATTAGGAATCCTATCATGACATATTTTTTTTATTTCTAGGATAACTAGATTGAATGATTATGGTGGGTTATTTATTCAATAAGTTGAACGAATATAATTTTAGTTTTATGTATCAGGATTTAAGTGAATTTTTTGATTCATTTAAATGATTTTTATCAAACATTATATATTATTTCAATTTTAGAAATTCACGTGGATTTACTTGATATTTTTAATTTGTACCATGAGTGATTGAATTAAAAATTTATATACCATTGGTAATATAATATCTATACATATTCATTCAATTTTATCTAAAGGATATCTCATTTTGATATCTTGGTGCATCCACCCTTCTAGAACATTAATTTTATTCTTTTCAGAGATTTTATTATATGAAATCATAATTATTATGGGTGATTAGTTTTTTCAATTCAAAACATGATCTTGATATGGCCATTTACATTAATCCTTAATTATCCTATTGTAACTAAGAATGACCACTCTAGGAATGAGCCACATTAAAAGATAATATTCTAATTCCATAATTTCCCTATGAATTCGAATTATATTTTAATGTTTATGTTTCGGAGTGATGGATTTTATACAAAATGAAATAAAAATATATTATTATCAATTTATAGGGTTTAGTATTGGATATAGGGAATATTTCATGGTTTTTCAATGTACTTATCTGCTACCCCTTGAAAAAAAATAAGAGATAGAAAAATGAACAAAAAAGAAAAATATATACTATGTTTTGACATAGGACAATGAAAATATACATTGAAAAGTTTTTTTGTTTTATCATATAGGAATTGAGGGTATGTTAGAGATTCATTATAAGTATATCTTTAGAAAAAAATATAAAAAATTAATTAAAAAATGGGAAATGTATAAAATATTTAAGACAGTTGTACATCATTCATTGATCTTGAATTATTCCACGACCTTATCATTGAGTCTTGAAAAGTAGGATTTTTCACTTTGATATGGGGGGACATATTTCATTTCACATTAAATTTTATATCAAGAATTATGATTTACAATTATCATACACATTAGTCATTCGTTTGTTTTTTATATTATCACCTACCTACCAAAAATCTTAGTATCATTAGAACCATAATTGATATTTACTCATTATTTATTGTGATTTTGGTCCTTAAAAGTTGATAAAGTAGGTACATTGAAAGCATATGGAAACATGGCTTGAACAAATGTTATGATAATTACTATACATTAATCAATTTGATGAGTAATGAGGGGAAGTGTTTATTGTGAGGAAAATAGTAATGTAGGATTGTTAGTAATAATAAATTATGATATTTGGATGAATGAAAGTAGATGGTTTACAGATTTACTTTGGAAGAAATTAAAATGAATTTTTTTTTAGTTTTGTTTAAATTTCTGAAGTTTAATTAAAATTTTATGTTGAAATTGAAATTCACGTTTTCAATCGACATTTTTTTAATTTATTTACCATGAGATTTTATGATGGGTAATCATCGTGTTCAATTTTAATTCAAATTTCAGATTAAATTCTTAATGAAAATCATAGTTTATGTGGGGGTTTATTTGATATATATAATTTTTAACTGAAAGTATTTAGTATTTGATAATTAATTTCAATGGGGTTTAATTATTTTTTCCAAAATTAATAACTTTTTGAATAAAATGTTTCCAAATTAATCTCAAATAATTGATCTGTTTGAAATGGAATAAAAATGCTAATTTTCAATATTTTATGTGATTATGAATTTTTTAACCATTTTCTATGTTTTTAATAAAAGTTTTGTTTAAAAAGTGATAAATATCTTTACCTCACTCCTCCCACAGATTAAGACGCATATAATGCTGTAGGAGTAGTACACTGATACCAAATAGGAGTTTTTTTTCAGGGTATTAAATAATACATATATCCCTATAACATCACTCGAGTAGATGGAGCTACGTCCCATTTGACACCTTCATATCGTCATGGGACATTGACTATGTGTGCAATGTATTCGATCATTGATCCCTTTATAAAATGGAATTATCATATTATTCTTCTATATAAAACAATATATTGTGCAGGTATTTTAATAAAAATAATTATCTATAACAAATGTCATGTGGCTACTTTCCATATTTACTCAAACATCCCCCCTTAGCATTGCATCTCTTAACTTATGATATTTTCAGCAATGCCATTGACGTTCTTGGAACCGCTAAATAGAAGAATCCAGACGTTGAAAACATATATTTTTAATACATGTCAATCACATGATCACATCTATAAATAACATAGAGGTTAAATAAACTAAATTAATTACCTTAATAAGATTGGGTTATTCCTATTAAAATTTGAATGACGGGAATGATGTGATACCATCAGGATTTAAAAGCATCATCTTCCACCAGCTTTATCCTACCTCCATATCCTATAGGTATATCATTCAATAATCACATTCCAATGAGTTCTTCCTCCATGTAATTCCATATATATTATATCTCCACTTTCATGTGCCATCACATTCATACTACCACTATCTCAATTAGTATCCTAGAAAGGGTTCCCCCTACCACTAGACTCATACCATCAAGTGATGTTGCTAAGACCTTTCTACCGAGATATTATAATATCACCAAAATGATACATCTAGTTGGAATAGTACTCACATTCCACTAGTCCTCTAACTACGGCTGTGTCCTAAAATCACTCAATTACTTCATTAGGAGAAACTGAACATGCTCTATTATTTCCAATCTGATATTGCATGTCTATAATTCATTCTACCACTAACAGATCAAAATGTTCCCAAAACCACCATGATAAATAAATATAATTTGTAGCAAATTAACCAAAATATTTGAGTATGACATACATAACTGCTGGAATACAATGGTTGTAGCTTTGAACCTTAGAAGAATCTTAGATGAATACCATGAAGAAAAAAACGAATAAAATAAATGACTCTATGAAAAGTTGCATAAAAAGAAGATTCATTTATGTGAGATGAATGTGATGAGGGAGGATTTTTATTTTCTATACATGTGGTCGGATATTATGGGGCTCATAATATAACAAAGGACTCACCAAGGTGGGATCGCCAATTGTTGATAGGAGAATCTAAATATCAAAAGAATATACTTAAGGGATTGGTTCCAATATTACACCCGGATGAGAATGTGGATAAAAAGAATGAATACTAGATTTATTGAAAAATGAGAGAGTATTTATAGAGATAAATATCATTAATGAAAATATTTATTTAGGATGCCAATATCTATAAATAATTGAACCGATGATAGTGTTAAGTCAGATTGAACATGGATAAAATAATATTCATAAAAACGATGGTTGATGTTGAATTAAATCTTGATATAGTTTAGGGTCATGATATAATAATATTGGAAATTAAATGCCATATTATCATTCTATGATAGAATGGAATATTATTAAAAAGTGATTTTCTCATGGATTTAGTAAGTGATTGTATAGATAGATTTAAAGTTATAACCAATGTAACAAATATATGGAATAAATTGGTTTTTCAAACTCTCATCATTTGGTTTTGGATACATGTAAATACATATAATTCTCTATTATAGAGGAACAATGACATTTAACAGAAGAATTTGTCTCATGATAGTATTATTTTAATTTTTGTTTCCATTGATTCAGGTTACTCATATTCATGTTTAAATAATTTTTTCTTCTCTTACCTCCCTCTTTACCCACGTTGATCGATTGTACTCATAATGATGAAGAAATTTCAAGAGGATTATCCTAGCGGAGTAATATGATGTTGAACAAGATCCCACTTTAAACTTTTCCTTTTGGTAAATATATTGATGATTTATTATGCGTGTTATCCTTGATGTGGTTATCTAGATGTTGGATTTTAATTCAACAACCATTCTCCCTGAATCGATAATGGGGATATTCCATGTACTAGGTAAATTTTGAGAGAATTAAATTTTATCACCAAAGTTAGAATAATGTGTTCACACAATTGATGTAGTGTGTGAATTTTGTAGATTTAAAATCCGATAATAATGGTTCATTATAAATTAATCACTTGGGATATCATACTCTCTTTTATAACTTCCTTCATCTTATTTTACATTTAATCTGTATGTTAGGATTAGTTTTTCATTTCATTATCATCCCAACCATATTTTACCTTTCTAGAATAAAAAAAAAAGAAAAAAAGAAAAACAGGATTAGGAATAGTTTATAGTCCACTTTGAATCTCTTCACCTGATATGGACATGGTCATCCATTATTTTACAGTAGGAAACAAATTGTACATTTTCACTTCCCAAGGGAAGGTGTTTCAAATAATAATAATAATATTTTACTAGAGAAATAGATTTGAGAATATCCCTATAAAAAATTAAGGAAAGAGTTTTATTCTAATGTCTTAAGTATTTATGAAATTTTTATTAATCATTTTACTATCACTTATTGGTTTAATTGTATGCTTAATAAATTTTATATTTTTTTATATTATTAAAAAGGAGAATATAATGCTAAAGTAAACACCATTATATCCTAGATTACACAGAACATATAGTTTCTTTGTAACAAAAATTTAATATTATATTTTTTTAAATGAGAGAGTTATAACCTAAAAGTAAACCTTAGTGATATAAATAGTAATAACTACTTTTTATATAATATTTAGAATGGTTTTTTATAAGTAAATGATATTGATGATGAAATATATAATCTTTTTTAATGTCTTTATCTATTTTGGAAATACTATTTTCTCAAAACAACGACATTATATGTATTTATATGTACAATAATTAAATTAATCTTTTAATATTTTATAGTTTTTTGTAAAAATAAACATTAATTTTTAATAAAAACTATCAAAATTATCTTTGGGTGTATTTTTGGATTTTTTAAATACATTTTTTTCATTGAATAGGGAACAAAGGTAAATTTTAAGTGACATGCTATATTTTCTTATAATTTATTTATGCAGATAAATTATATTTTAACATAGTTTATACTTATAAATAAATAAATTATTCAAAAATAAATTATATTTAACTCACTATAATCAACATCACATTAAAATTGGATATAAAATCATTTCAATCTTATATGCATTTTCACATTAAAAACCCACTTTCCCGACACATCTATGAGGTTAAATTTAAATTAATTTGTGACACTTATTTTATTATAATTAAAAAATCGGTGAAGTATTTTTAATCATATTAATTTATAATTTCTATAATGGTAAACATTTTTTTGACAATGTCATTAGTGTAAGAAATTAAAATTAATTACTGTGATTATGGAAAATACTAAATTACATAGTGGTTAAAATTAAATCCAAAGGTGTAAAGATGACATTGAATATGTCAAAATCCAATTATATTGATATATATTGAAAATATACCATATTTTATAGAATATGAACCATTAATGGATGAACAATAAATAATGTTGACCTCTCAATAGTGATTTCATTTTGGAATTTACTACAATTCCCCTCCTCGACTATTAAAGATAACACACAATTCCTAGTTATTCCCTCATATTAAGACCTTTAGATAATAAAATACTATAAAAATATACCCCAAAATCCTATTATCATCATACTAGACTCATTTCAGGTATAAATAATACCATATTACACTGTTTGTGAAAATGAAAAAGAGTTACTCGAATAAAAGGAAACATCCTTCGAAGACCACTTTGGTTTTATTACCTTCTCCACCCCTTTGATTATTCTTATTAAAAGTGTAAATAAAATATTAAGTATCCTAGATTTAGAAAGATGTTTTTATATTAATGTTATAACTAAATCCCACACAAAATTACATCAAATAGGATATTCATTCATCGTTCATGTGTACGACAGACTACCGCATCACGAACCGATGTCATTTATTCTTCCCACACTAACACTCAAGGATTGTAATAATGATGGAAATAATATTTTTAGTATATAGATGATATATCTGTTTTCTTTATTCTTATTTAATTTTTATATAATACAAAACATTATTCAATCCATTTTCTGGCTATACGATAAAATAGTATGTGGGCGTGTAGACTATCGCCTCTACAAAGTGGTGTGATTCGTTCATGATTTTCATGGTTCATATTATGGTTGGGTTTAATATACATATGTGTTATATATGTAATATTAATTGTAATGGTATTTATATAAATATATATATATCTTTTACATTTTCCCCTTCTTTTAATATGATAAGAAAATGGAAACAATAGTCATGCGTACATACGACCAACCATATATATGAACTGTGTTTTTAAATCCATATTTCTATATTTTATATACATATATAAATAAAAATATAATTATAAAAATTGATATGTATAGTTTTTTATATTATTAAATCATTATCTACGTATCATTCCCCAGAATAATAAGTCAAACACGTATGAAAAACAAAGCCGTTATTCTCTGAAAAATATTTTTAGAATGAAATTAATAAAAAATGAATAATATAAAGTCATATGTAAATAATATACGGAATTATATATATATATATGAATATATTTTTCTAGTATTTATCTAATAAATATTTATTCATTTTATCATATTTTTTATCATTTACAATTGAAATCAATAGTGGAGGTAAGAGGATTTTTAGTCTCATTTTTATTTAATCATGAATTAATCCATATTTTCCACTCATTTATTTCATATATTTTTTATAATTCGTAGGAATTTTTTATATTATTCTTATCCTAATATTTAGTTTACTTTTCTTATCCATTTTATGGTCTTACTTTCATAGGGTTTACATTTCAATTGTTACAAAATCAGTTATGAATGTTTGTCTTAAATTGAAATTTTTGTGAGACATGTTGTATTATGATCCTATATTATTTTATGTGGTGTATATATTTACATTTGACATGTTTTATCATGAATATACTTATTTACATGATATATAGAGCTTAATTTAGTGTTCTTTCCAATGCTTTCAATGGGGTGTACGTGCCCGTATCTTTTAGGGGGACAACGGTTTTGTCTGTTTCCTTACATTCCCTCTTTCCAAAGGAGGGCGGCATTTGTCAGTTATTCAGGTACGTTTTCTCCTTAATTGAAACAGGATGATGGGATGTTGTTTCATCCTTCTGTGGATTCCTCCTCAAAACTCTTCACCTAGTCTGGGTCTCCCTTATAGATTTAATATGTTGTTCGTGAAACACTTCCTTGAACCATATCTTTATGGACACCGGTTAATTACACGGATTATCTCGGGACATTCCAAGGGTTCTGGTAAAGGCAGCAACCTTCAGTCAGGGGAGTAGTCACTTTGGGCATCACTGGCGTGTCTGGGTGCTGGGACACTAGCGCATCTGTCTTATGTTCCTTAGTATAGGGCTTCTCGAAGGAGTGGAATCATGAGGAATCCCATGTATAATGTGGGGAATTATATGCCATGGGCATGTATCTAAGGTTTTCCTCATCTTCCCATGTTTAACACAGGGTATGCTGCAAGTTTAACATCTCGCAGAGACAGATCAAACTGATCAGAACACTAACTAGAGTGGATCAGATGGGTGCCACCCCCGGAGGGAACCATGATGTTAGGGCCAACATGTGGTTGAGTTCCCAGTTACTGTTGAGGGGAATGAGGTATGAGGTGGCATGATCCCACCGGGATGTGGCAGCCCAGGTAAGAATCAGGATGGATGATGGAGCGGTTGAATGAATTTGATGGAAAATGGGATGGAATAGCCATGAACATGACGATGGTTTTGGGATTGATCCTTGAATATACTTCCTACATATCCATGTGGTAGAGAATAAAAGTCCATGTAGTTCATCTGACGATGGCTTACCACCGATTGGGGCTTTCATTGGCTTGCTACTGGGTGGGGTCGCAATGGCTTACCACTGGATAAGAATGTCAACGGCTTACCGCTGAATAGAATCAAAACTGCTTACCATTGAATAGGATCACAACGGCTTCCCACTGAATAGGATCATAATGGCTTACCGCTGAATTGAGTGACAATGGCTTGCCGCTGAATAGGGAATCAAAAGTGGGATATAGTTTAACATCATGAAGGATGGGGTTGGACCAATATGAAATGGTTGGGACCATTGGTTGTTGGTCTTGAACCTTAGGGAGGCTTCCTACATACCCTGCCTTGGCAAGGATCAAATTCCACATAGTTTGGGTATGGGGAAGGAGTTAGAAAACCGACCTAAATAAGGATATGTGGTCCAGGTGTATGGTGGGATTGAACCTCACGGAGGCTTCCTAAGTACCTTTCTTTGGAAAAGATCAAAGAAAACATAGTTCAGGGGAGGAATTTGGGGATTACTCTCTGAGGCGGCCCATGGTGTTAGTGAACTGACATGAATGGGGTCATAACGACCAATGTATGGTGGGCTTTAACCTCATACAGGATTCCTCCTTACCTTGCCTTACCAAGGATCAAAGATATCGTAGGTTCAGGTGGTGGGGGCTTGGCGCACTAATGTGAATGTGGTTAGAGTGATTGAATGTTGGGATGGAACCTCAGGGAGGATTCCTATGGACCTTTCATAGGCATAGATCAAAGACCATATAGTACACAAGGGACGGTGAACCGATGTGAATGAGGACCTGGGGTCCAATGGGTTGTGGGCTTGAACCTCATCGAGGCTTCCAAAATTCCCTACCTTGGCAAGGATCAAAGACCTATTTGTTTAGGTTAGCAGGGGGGCTTACACTCTAGGATTCCCGTTGGCAGATGTCATGGTAGATGCTTACTCTAATCCCACATGAGTCATGCCCAGTGTGAGAAGAAAGAGGTAGCAGAGACCTGACAATCACATCGTGAATGGTGCGTTCGTGAGAGGTGAAGTGGGGATTACACGTGATCGCAGCCCAAATAGGAAACAGTGGCATATGCATGGTCCGCAGGCTAGAGAGAAAACAAGGACTTTTTCATGGTTAGTGGCCCTAGGAGATGGTGATTTGAATGTACTCAAGGATGGTCCCAATGGTGAAAAATCCCAACGGGTGAGGGGTTTGGCACAGAAGAAATGAGGGGTTTGGTGTCCATTCCCCCTGGTCCTTGGGACCAAAGAATAAAGGAGGAGCCAGGATGAATCCTCTTATAAAAAAGTTAGGGGCTTACACCAGGGTGGTTTCCCTTTCCCCACGGACAGACGACGCTTCGATAAAAAGGATCTCATTCCATGTGAGGAATGATCCCACTCTTGTGGAGACCAGAGGAGTGTGAAGAATATCCAAGGTGGGGTAACCCCACGTGGAAGGAACAAGGCGAGGATACAGTTTAACATCATGTGCTGAGGATGATGGTGCTTGGCAGTTTAACATCCTCCAGCTCAGACGAGGTGGGTTCACTCCGCACCCCTAGGACATACATAACCGGTACCCTCTTCACCTTGGTGAAGAGAGGGGACAGGCAACGCCATGTCTAGGGGGTGTTATGGAGTAAACCATTTTGGGGCCATGTTAGTGTAGCTTTGAGAAGAAGCAATATCTGTTAGGGTGCCTATGCAAAGAAGCATGAGGAGAAGCAACACAAGGGGTGGTATCATCCATGGGACATTGAAGTTACTTCATGCGAACATTGGACCTCTCATGGTAAAAGAGTATATGGAGAAGGTTCTTTGGGAGTAAAAGGCGCCCAAAAATGATGCACGAAAGAGGGACATCATGGGCGCCCAAGGCGAGAGGGTTGCACGCAAAAGGCACTATTTCACAAAAAAGGGCCGAGCTGGCAAACAATTGTGTGGCTTGTGTGAAAAAGGGTCAGGATGACGTGAAATTGAACGGCGTGTATGAAAAAGGACCAGGCCACCACGCAATTGACCTACGTGCATGAAAAGGGGAAAGCACGCAATTGAGGTGCGCGTGCGAAAAAGGTCGAGGTGACATGCAATTGAAATGTGTGCACATAAAGGGGTCGACGCACAATTGAGTCCCGTGCGTGAAAAAGGCTAGGCAAGCACGCAGAAGTAATTGTGCATGCGAAACGGTGGAGGCGGCATGCCAAAGGAATTCTACGCTGAAGAACTGATCACGTGAAATTGGAAAGAATTGTACCTGGGGGAAGGGGCTCTATGGGATTCCGATAGGGATCAAGCCCGAGCCGTCGTGCGTAGAGGCAGACCCACCAGATTTCCTTGAGCAAAAAATTCAGTACCTGAGAGCCATCATTTTGCGTGTATGGGAGATGAATTTCGTGCAGGGGAAACAATTCAGATTCTTCGGCCTAGAAGTCATAGGGGTGGCCTTCTATTTATAGGAACTTGGGATTGTGGGTCCGTGTGGAACACAGGATAGCGAAAAAAATTTCGGGCGCCGGTGTCAGTAGGGAGAAATTTCCACTGCGTGGGGCGGTCACACATAAATTTTCATGCCCACGTGAAAAAACTCTCATGAAACCCAGAGTGTTTCTTGCGGGATATTTTTTTCGTGTGCCGCTGGATTTTTGTCACGTGGGCCCATCAGGGGCATGGAATGGGTTACTGGTTCAAAACACGACTTCTCTTTTTCACACCCCAACCTTCTTCATATCTTGAATGTTTTTCGGAGTATAAAAACGCCCCCCCTGGAATCGGATTGGCCAGGGGCTGCAATGGTCGGATTCTGAGGGAAATGTTGAGATGTAGGACTCCTTGGGGCCGATCCGCACTCAAAACTATAGTGTCACAAAAAAATGATACGGATCGCCGAATCCGCTTCTCGCACATGCGCATAACCCACTCTATGTGCCTATGAAAACCTAGTGGTCACTCCATTCCATATGGAGTTTCTCGTGTGATAAGCTAGGAAATCTCGTTCCTGAAGACATTTCCCCTGACTATGCGAAAAACCCTTCTGTTGTGCGGAATTCTCTGTGGTCATCCATCCATTTTTCACATGAACCCTGAATTTTTCGTGCGAACTCCCTATTTTTCGCGCGAGTAGCTCATTTTTCACACCAGGTGCTATTTTTTCACGACAACTTCTTCAAACCATTCCAGCAAGAGATGGCCACTAATCAGATAGATGTTGAGAGGGAATCTGCATCCGCTTCTCGAATGGATGAGATGGTTACCAACCCTGAGGTTTATGGCATCTGAAGGATCGTATCTAGAAACCACAATAATTTCAACTTGTTGACCCAAGCTTAGAAGAAGTATGCACTGTTTTCCAACCTACTGATATGGGATTTCAGTATCTTAGAGGAGATACACATTCCAAGTTTGAGGTCGACACACCGCAGTCATGGGTGACCCGCGAGGATGACCCACCCCAGTATAAAATCACCTACAATGGCCATCCTACTAGAGAAACTAGACATATGGACGTTTATGTCCAACATCCCATGACCAGGACCATTTCGGGGAGTGAGACTATCTCGTAGAATTCTCCGGCCCTTTACACAAGAACCTTCCGTCAGAGTGTTACTAACGAGACCAATGGATGGCTTTAGGATTGGGATCTATGGTCTGGAGGTAATTTTACCAGTGAATGGCCCTGTGTGTATTGGGTTTGCAAGACATGCGACTAGTTTGGGTCTGAACTGCGGCATATCAGTTTGTTCGAGGTGGTGTGGATGTTACAGTTTCACTTCTATCGACATCTTGAGTTCGGTCCAGATATGTTTAATCGATTTTCCCCTGATACCAATATATTTTATCTTCATCATGGGGAAGTTTTCATCAACATTTGGGACATTTATTGCATCGGGGGTATCCCTTTGGATGGGCACCGGTAAGATAAATTCCTCCTGCCAAAGAAAATCTGGGGATACAGATCACGAACCCCTATGTTGACATGGAACCTGCTGGAGCTGGTTAAGGAGAGGTTGGGTGTCAAGGATTTTTTGAAGGACATTTCATACAAGAAATGGTTTATATTGTTCCTGCAAAAAGCCCCAGATGTCAAGATGTTGGGGAAAGGGAGACTGATTCTGACTGTGGAATATATGAGAAAATGAAGATCGTACCGGAGGATCTTGGAGGCGGGGGATTATTATTCATGAGGTTTTATCCTAAATGAGAGTTGGGACCTAATCATTCGGTACACCTGATTTCTGGCCACTATTCTAAGTGGGTGGCTCTTGCCGGTGAGGGACGCAAGGATGGAAGTTCATCCAACAACCCTGTTGATGGACGTCATCATGGACTCCAATCAATGATTCATCATGGGAGTTCCTGTGTTGTTTGGTATGTACGCCATTTTGGGACGCATTTCGAGAGGATGGTCATCGAGGAGGATCTGTGGCCCCTTCCAGACCATTTATGGCTGGGTCGCAGCCCATTGTGGCAGGTATACCTTCCAAAACGCCATTCATCTTATAGGTAATGGCCTGCAACCTTCCATGATGAACATTTTTCGGGTCATGCTATTGATTCTCAATGAGGATGGATATGTATTAGAATCAGAAATCATGCCAATTTCACTTTCAGCCCAATTCCCACCCTGACCGGCCAGATGATAGATAACAGGCAAAGCTCACTAGAACAAAGGGAATACTTCCAGAGCATCAGAGATTGGGTGCTCATTTATAGGATTGATGGTAAGACCTTTGGAGAGCCCTACATGCTATCCTGGTTCACTAGGTAGTTTTGATTCCTTCAGTGGATGTTGAAGAATAAGAACACATATTTTTGGGAGGAAAGGCACCCATGTTTCTTCGCTAAATGTGGCTGATGTTCATGACCCAAGGCTCTGGAGACTTTATCACCTTTCCTCCCACCGGTGTTGATGATGACCTCTCAACCGAACATGTTGAACACTGGGCTAGAGCATACCCTGAGAGGCTTCTATGGAAGTGATTTTTGAATCTGAAGGTAGCCAGTGTACAACCTGGGCCGCGAGAGATTAGACAGGGTGCTGTTGGGGGGGAAAGGTTTGAAGCATTTCGGGAAACTGGGCCCACATAGGTCAAGACTTCAGTAGCGGGGATGTCGCGTGGCGCAGTAGAGCCCCCATCGCCTAGGGGATAAGGGATCATGTAGTGTCTAGGGAACTCCCAGGTAAATAGATAAGGTAATTTCTTCAACCATCCAATGACGCAATCTTCTCGGCTTTTTGGTTATCCAGGATGACCTTGCGACAGTAGATGGGTACTGAAGCTCTTTGGAAAAAGATAGTGCGAGATGGAATCTAGCTGCTGGAGGTTGGACCCATTCAGATTGTTGACAGGGTGAACAATCATATTCAACATACGTAATGGACGGCCATCGACGTGTATGCATGCCAACGTGTTTGGCATGAGGATCCATCTTTCTTGGTGAAAGTAATTCTCGGCCATGAGCATAATCTAGAAAAGATGCTGTCAGCGGATGATGACAGAGATGATTATCCAGAGGGCACCTAGACTAAAGAGGGGGAAGATTGAGAATGTGAAGGAGGGGTGTAGAAGGAGAGGAGCTTTATGGGGGTGTGTCTGGGGGGGGGGGTCGTCCCACCAAGGTAGTCTCTAGGAGAGTGGCGAGATCTTCGACTATGATGTGGATATAACTGAGCTGCTTGAGGTATGTCTCAGCCTTTATCTATCCATTCCCCTCATCTTCTTTTTTACCCCACAATTAGGTCTCCTTATTCTGTTCAATAGCATATGGGCACCGACCAAGGGTTTCCATTCTAAGGGGAGGAGGCACCGATTGAACAAGGTGGGAAGCTGACACCCATTCTTGAGCTGACAAGCATTGAGGGATCCCCCATAATGGTAGCTCCTATAGCAGCTAGGACACCAGAGGCCGATGCTTTGGAATCTTGTATGTTCAGTACATAAACACTGGTATTTATCATCAGAGATATTAGTTGATGAGGATGTTCATTGTTTGTGTTGTAATCACAGCCTTGGAGGCACGTCGGGCTGCTGAACCCGAGTCATCCTCAATTAGTTCAACAGAAAATGTGTTATCCCACACTTCTCAAAACATGCTGACCCAGACACTCGATGAGAAAATGGTTGTGGATATTAGCAGTACCAATGTCGAGGTAGGGCTGAAAGTTGATGAAGAAACTACCCAGACCGAGGCTAGAGAGAAAGGTCTCCCCAGCATTGAAGATCCTAACCCCTTGGGAGGAACACTTGAGGAGGACCCTACTGCTAGCCTATTGGATGATTTCCCCGACTATAGGCCTACATACCCTGAGGATATTGATGATTCATACATGGAGGAATACGAGGAGTGTCAGATGACACGGCAGAAAAGGTGGAAGTGCATCAGGCTCTTTCTTGGTCACCTCAGATGGAATGGATAAAGCGGATGGGGTCACTCCACACATGGCTGCACTTTCTCTATGATAGAGGTGTAGATTATGAACAGCTTCATTGGACAATCCGTGACTACATGGCTGAGAATCTGCATGAGAGCAGCCGACACTCCGACATTGCCCAGTGTCGGGAGGGGTCATGGAGTACCCAAGCGTTCATAAAGGCAGAACAAGAAGCTCGATGCCTTGAGGAAAAGGTGAAGAAAAATGAGATATTAATTTCACGTTGTTCTGAACTAGTGGAGAAGTTGAGGTCTTATCTGGAAGATGCTGAAGAGCATCTAGCAGAAGCATGTCGGCAAATAACTGAAATTTAAATTGAACAGGTGCAAGCATGGTCTAGGGTCAGTGGACAGCGCTATGTGGCCACTAATGCAGAGACATTCCACAATGGACATGAAGAAATCTTGGAGGCCACCAGCCAAAAGGTAGCAGTTCCAGAATAATCCATCAAGAAGCTGACCGTTAAGGGCCCTGTTTTGGTTGAACTCATAAACTCATTTCTCTTTACTACTTCTTAATCTTAACTGCATGTATGAATAAATTTATTTACTTGTTCATTTGTTTTAACCAATTAATCCACAATCTTGAAATAAATAGAAATCCATTCCTAAGCTCACGTAGGTTTCACCCAATGTGAGAAACAAGGGATGTTTGTACTATTACTTTGATTGTTTGTGGGAACGTCAATAAAATTCCAAGATTTTGATATTCGAAAAGACAATATGTATTCTCGAGAAGAGAAGAGGGAGTTCCAAATAAGGATGAGGTCCTCCAAACAATCGACATATCGTCTTCCGAGTGTGCTCTAGTGCACGAGCGGGGTAACACCAATGACAATAGAATCAATCCGAACATAGGGGAGTGGAAAATGTAAGTCATGATACCCAAGATTTGGAACATTTTAGGGGTGGCATGAAAATAATGGATAACTACTTAATGTGTTCGAAGCACAGTATACACATTGTATTAGCCTGAAATGGGATGAAAAATGAGGGCCGACTGATGACCATGTTCGAAACACAGGGCCTAACATAGAATGTCACCCATTAGTCTTTTGGAACATTGGCCCAAGATAGTTGGCATGCCATAGGCCATGTATCCATACTGTTAAAGGGTTCCTATAGATGTGAAAGGGGATGGGGCCTGATTAAGGGGAACACAAAGCGTGGAATGGGGAGTGATGGTTTGTTCGAACAGGCAAGGGGGCCAAAAATGAGGAGGAACAGGATTTATGATTCCTAGGGTTGGACCCAAGGTGAAATGTCTGGGTGTCTCTACGTATCCTATGAGGATGGGAATAAATCCATACATTGTTCTTAAGATATGTCGTGTAGTTTAACATCTTGCTGCAAGGATGTAGAGTGGTCTTCGTTTATGGTCATAGAGCTCAAACCATGGATGATAGGAAACGAAGGAGACATCTGGTGGGGAAATTATAAAACCCATCCTAAATGGGAACTTGGGGTCCTGACCACCACCTGTTCCCTAGGAAGGTTTTAGGTTGAGGGACCAGAAATGAGAGTTATGCTGGGCCCATGGGGGAAGTGCTCTGGCATTCCTATGTATATCATGAGGGTGAGAATAAATCCATACATAGTTCTAAGTGGTGGCTCAGTAAGGTACCAGTGCCAGGGATAAAATGGGCGTGCGTGTGTGGTCCACACACCAATGGAAGCTGTATTTCATATATCTTTTTTTTCCTTTAAGGTGAATGGTTTTTTTTTTGTGAAGAGAAATTCCTAGGATAGCATGTCACGGAATCTCCACAGGAATCAATCCGTATTCAGATGTTGACAAATGGATTGGTGTGTGACTGATACAAAATATGGTGTCCCCTTTAGGTAGGACATGACGATGCAATGTCGTTTTTCATCATGCGACCAGGATGACAATGTCAGAGTTTAGGGTCATGTGATTGGACCAGGCACCCATGTTAACATCATGGGGAAAAACGTAGTAGAGACGTGGCTAATGGGGAATCTTCACGGTTCTATAAAACATACCCGATGTGAATGAGGACATAATACCATACCACACCGTATGCGATTCCCTGAAAGACACCTTGAGCCAAGGGGTCAAAATAGAAGTAAGAGGGTAAGGGGAAAAGAAACTATCTCCCAATTGAGATGGACCAGAAAACGAGATGTCTAGGTGTTCTTATGTACTGCAAAAGGATGGGAATCGAGCCACACATAGTTCTAAAAGATATCATAGTTTATGGCCTTATAGCTCGGACCATGGATAAGGGAAGTTGGCATGGAACCCCAAATGACACCCTTACCATGGATTTGTCCTCCTAACGTGAAAATGTGAACTAAGGGATAGTGTCAGGAGTGTTAAAATTTTACTTGGACATGATGGGGTTGAAAATAATGTGAATCATGTAACCAACATTCATGGCTTAAAGGGGTTGGCATCGTGATGGAGGATGACTATTGACCCTGTTCGAAACACAAAGTCTATATCACGTTAGCCTATAATGAAGAAAAAAACAAGAATTGGTTGCTAAACAAATTCACAATGCGGTACTTGTATCAATTTGTTGTCTCAAACCCTCGAGGAAGTTGGCCCGTGATGGTAGGGGATCCCTTAGGCCTAGAATCCATGACATTTGGGGGTCCCTTCTGGATGTGGATGATTATGGAATCCCAAATGAAGGGGAACATGTTGCCTATAAAATGGGAGAATGCATGTCCATGTAAACTCCGACACTCCAAATGCTGAACTAGAGTACTCTTAGACAGATTAGTGAATTACCTAAAAGGGTTATGAAGGTTTCTCAACTAGAGAGTAACCAATTTGAAGGGATGATTATAGAATTCCGGGATAGAGAACATTCAGGAGGTAGAGGTACATGTTGTGGTCATTAAAACCCCGATGTGAATGAGGACATAGTTTCATGACACACCATACAATTCTGGGTAAGAACTTGGTTTGGGGCCCGAGAAGGCCAAGGGGCTAGAAAAGGTCGGGGGCCTGAGGCTGGGCCTGGATAAGAATGGCCCGACCAGTCTTCAGTTTAGCGTCTTGTAGTGAGGACGAGTATGGATAAGTTATCTCATCCGAGGATGTGTACGGTACTGTGAGTAACACTACGTGAATGAGGACATAATCCCATACCACACTGTACAATCCCATAAGAGAGAACCTAGGTTGGGGGCCTGAAACTGGGCACACGAATAATGATAGGAAATGTGCTCGTGGTATGGATGATAAATGAATGGAAGGATTCCTTAAAGAGAAATGTGTGGAATATAAAAATAGCTCGACATGAATGAGGACATAAGTCTGCTCCACACCACACAACCCTAAATGAGAACATGGGCCAAGGGCCAGAAAGGGCTATGGGGCCGGAAAAGGCCAAGGGGCCTGAAGCTGGGCGTCTTGACCAATGGAAGCCATATGACCTCTTGTGTGATTTTTTCCTCATCATAGCTCCTAAGCCAACATATGCAGTGCTCGGTGTGGGAAACAAGGAGTTGGATTCTGCTATCCCATCCATACAATGGTCTGGTAGCTGGTATCTCCCGAGGGGAGTTCGTCCCTTGGATATACAATGGGCCAGAATGAACAACTCCACTCGATGATTGGGACAACATGGGGTGTCCCTGACAAAAAAGGATAGCATTGACCATGTTCGAAACAAAGTTTCCTTATAGTGACCTTGAATGGGAACAATAAATGAGCATCGACCGCTGACCATATTCACAACGCGGGACTTGTATCAATTTGTTTCTCAACATCCTCAAGGGCATTGGACCAAATTGTTAGGATAGCCCTTCGGCCTAGCATCCATTCCATTCAGGGGCCCTTCTGGATTGGAAGGATGATGGAGTCCCAATCAAAGCAGTGGGTGAAGAATAGTCGTACCCATACATTTTAAAGTCAAGCAGGGCAGTGAAATTGTCGAAAAACTCAGGGGAGTGGGACGTACGGTGGAATCGAGATGAGATCAACGTGTATTGAAGAAAAAACGTCACCAAAAAATATGTATTTAACCAAGGGGAGGTAAATATGTTTGTAATAGGACAAAAAACGAAATGTTCGAGCATTCTTATGAATACCATAAGTTTGTGAATCAAGCAGTACATAGTTCTTGAAGTACATGTGGTTTAACATCATGCTGTGAGGATGTGGGAAGATAGAAAAATAGGTAGAAGGCACATGGTGGGACCATTATAATCCTAGCCTGAGTGGGTCTGTGGAAGCCTACACCATATCATGCAAGGATCCTCCAAGAGAACTATACCTAGGGGATAGTCAAAGGGAATAGTTTTGGGGCTGGGCTCAAGATGAAATGCTTGAGCATCCATACGTATCCCATGAAGATGGGAATTAAGCCACATTTAGATCTTGAAGATTATGTTTAACGTCGTTCAGGATGATGAACAATTTATAGTCATGTAGGAATGAACAATTTAAGGTTATCCGGGACCAGCATGCAGTTTAGGGTCATGTGGGACTGAACAGTTTAAGGTCGTGCAGGACCAAATAGTTGTCGGTCACGCCGAACCTTCTGGTTCAGGAATAGTATTTCTTGAGAAACTTTTCATTGGTGGGAGGAGTTATATGCTCACTATCTATGGTCACTGGGGAGTATACTTCATTATGCTAAACCCTGTGGATTATGTACGGTCCATCCCATTTGGGCTCCAACTTGGTTGGTTTATTTCTAGGGAGCATTGGTGTCTGATGGGCCAATACCAAGTCACCATTCACGAAAGAGAGAAGTCGAAACTTCTTGTTGAAGGCTCTAGCTGTCTTATTCTGATGCCTTTCCAGATTGTACAGGGCACAAATCCTATACTCGTCAACTGCTTCAAATTCATCCAGATGAATTTCGGTTTTGTTATCTAGTGCTTACTGGTCATATACCACTGTTCATAACGAAGGTAGGTGGATATCGATGGAAATCACGACCTCATATCCATACACCAGGTAATATGGGGTCACCTGGGTGGAATAACGAGTTGTCATCCGATAATTCCAGAGGGTGTTGGGGAGCTTGTTCGGCCAACCCTTCTTATTCTGACCAAAAAATTTGTGAAAACTGTTAGAGTGGGTTTGGTTGAACACCTCAATATTTCAATTCTCTTGCGTGTGATAGCGGGAGGTATGGTTCAAATGGATGTTGTACATGGCATACAATTTCTCCAGCTCAGCTACTCGGAAGTACATTCCATTATCGGTGAGGACAGAATGGGGGACTCCATACTAGTATATGATATTGGAGCTCATGAAGTAAATGATAGAATGGGCCTTGACCTCCTTGGGCGGAACTACTTCTTCCCACCTAGAAAAGAAATCCATGGTGGTCAGGATGAACCTGCAAAAGCGACCTGTCACCAGTGGATATGGTCCCACGACCTCAATTTTCAACACCGCGAATGGCCAAGATTACTTGCTGGAGGGGAGAGGTTCTAGTGTCCTAAGAAAGAAGTTAGCATGAATTTTGAATGCCTGAAATCTCTTGGCAAACTCGATGCAATCATGGATAACGGAGGGCTAGAAGCACCCTAATTTTCGAATCTGGTGAGATAGCTTAAGCCTAGTCTGGTGAGCCCCCATGAACCAGCATTAAACTCCTGCATGACCTAAGAAATCGTGACTACTTGGATGTAATAGAGGAGAACACTATCGAACCCGTGCTTTTAGAGGATCTACTCAAGACTGTGATCAATCTGGATGGTAAACTACTACACCAGATATCGGATTTTCTCGCGCTCAGCCCGATCAGGGAGGAGGTAACTATTTGGGAGATGCTCGAAAAAGGTGGATCTCCTATAGTGGGTCACTTCAACCACTTCATCTAAGGGACCTGGGGGTTCTGACATGGGGGTTTTGGCAGTAATATGCCTTACTCGTGGTTCGTCGTCATCATCTATAGTGACAGGAGAAATGAATCTCTGATGTGCCACATGTATAGTCAGATCATCATGCTTGGGTTCTACAATTGATGTTCCCAGGCCAGCTGGGGCATTGGCTCGACCGTTCTGAGATCGATGGACAAGAGTAACTTCTGGCCGAGATGGAAACTGGGCCATTAGCCGGAGGGTGCACTCCAAAAAAGGTGTGAGCTCTGGATTTTTGACTACGTAGTCACCATTGATTTAATTTATGAATAGTTTGGAATCCCCTTTCACATGAAAATGGGGCACATCGATCTCGAGGGCCAGCTCGAGGCCAGTGATAAGAGCCTGAACTCTGCCTTGTTCTTGGTGAAGCATTTTGATAACATTAATGAGTACGAAAAGATGGATTACACTAGGGTAATTAAGACAAAACCCAGGCCCACCCTGTTTGAGCCTGGGATATTTCAGTCTCCTGCTGGTGGGGCTCCGGGAAGCTCCATCAAAGTACATCTTCCAACATGGGATTACATGATATACCGAGAGGATTGACAAATCGGGAAAATCCAGGTCTAGGTACTAGTCCACGGGGTTTGGATGGGAAGCAAGGAAGGCTAACAATGTCAGTACATTGATAGATTTTTGAGGGACAAACTTGATGTCGAACTACTGGAGGATTATAACCCACCATGCTAGATGGTCAGTCAACATGGGGTTATTCAGAATGTATTTAAGCGGGTCTACTTGAGACACAAGTTATACCTTGTGGTGTTTCAGGTAATGTTGCAACTTCTGCATAGAAAATACAAGTGCAAGGAAGCTTCTTTCGATGATGGTGTATCTAGTCTCCGTATCAATTAGCATAAGACTGATATAGAAGAGGCTGTTTTTTGTCTCCTCATTGTTCTTTTGTGAAAGAAGGACACCAAGAGATTATTCCTGGGCAATAACGTATAGGATAAGCAGTTTTCTAGAGATAGGTGGCATCAAGAATGGAGGCTGGAGTAGAAACAGCTTGATTTCCTCGAGCGTGGTCTGGAACTCTTTGTCCCAATTTTAGGCGGGGCCTTTCTTCATGATCTAGAAAAAGGGATTACACTTGCTGGCTAGATTTTCAATGAATCGGTGTATATAGTCTATGTGGCCTTGGAATCCTTGATTCTCCAGAATATTACTAGGGGGAGGAATCTGGATGATGGCCTTGATCTTCTCTGGGTCGATCTCGATTCCCAGATACCTGACAACAAAGACCAGGAACTTCCCAGAGGTGACCCGGAAGTCATATTTCAATGGTTTCATTGTCAGGTGGTGGGAACGAAGGAAGCAGGACACTTTCTCAAGGTCCTTGAGATGGTCTTGGAACTGGTGAGATTTGACCACCATATCATCCACAGAGAATTCCACCAATATCCCGAGAATTGTCTTGAATATGCGATGCATTTCCCACTGATAGGTGGCACCTTCATTCTTCAGGCCGAAGGGAATAGCTTGGTAATAGAAAGTACCTTGGGGAACCCTAAAATCGTTGGAATCTTCATCCTTGAGGGACATTCGGATCCAATTATATCCGGAGTACTCATCCATAAAGGAGATGGCTTGAATCTCAGTCATATAATTACTCAAAAATTCCATCACAAGAAGCCGAACATCGTCTTTTAGATAGTGACGGTTGAGATCTCGGATGTCGATGAAAACTCCGATCTATCTGTTCTTCTTAATGACTGGAACAATGTTGGCTAGCCACATGGGGATCTGGTCCTCCATGATGAATTTGGCTCTGATGAGCTTGTCAACATCAGCCTCGACCATGGCACCATGATACGTGTGCATCTTCCTGGTCGGCTGCTTGACCCCACGATTATTTTTCGGGAGACCGAGGTGGTGGACGACTACCTAATGATCTAGTCCTTGAATCACATCATAACTCTAGGAAAAGACATCATTTTTTTTAATGAAATCCATGTACCACTGATACTCTTTGAGGGACATGGCAACACTGATCAAGGTGGGTATCAGATCTACCTTGCTATCAAGGTTCATCTGTACCGGTTCATCGATCGTGGCGGAGACACCTTCTTCGAAGGTAGGGGGAGCGTCCTCCAAATCATCTTCTTTCCTTGCAGAGGAGGTATCCACAGAAATGGAAGCATCCTTTGGGTTGGAAGACCCCGATGGGAGGCAGGTACGAGCCTGTGCAGCAATGAACAACATATCGGGAGATTCACATGCTGCCGAAACTATTGCAATGAAGGTAGTCGATCTGATCCCATCTGTTCTTCAGCCTATAGGTCCACGGTTGATGATATCAAAGAAATAGTGGCGTGTTGGCCTGATACAGTTAATTCCAGAATGGCGAAACAGACATGTATGACATACTGCCATTATCATGGGGCGAACATCCTGATACCGTGTAGGGGTATGAGGTTCCGGGGTAACCTGAGCCTTATTTGTGTACAAGTATGAGGTGATTTACCGCCATCGCTTCGACATGGGAATATGATTCCATATTGTACACGGATAACAAAAAATTGTCCCATGTCAGGGGTTGTGGCATAGAATCGATGGATTGGGAAGACGCAGGCATCATCCAGACCTTCCCAGGGGTTAGTTGCATCCGTGGTGGGATCAACCTCACTTTCATGACTCTGCTTAACATTTCTCCTATAATAGTTGGAATCTAGGTAGCGGGATTTACAAGAGGAAAAAGTAGAATAATCACGTTTAATTACACATTCTCGCCCATTAATGGAGTACACGAGGCACTGGTGAAACGACAAGGGGACTGCCGCTTGCAGGTGGAGCAATGGTCTTCCCATCAATATATTTTATGTGGTGTCCTGGGAGACAACCATAATCTCGGTGCTGGAAACTAGGCCACAAAACTGGGTCTTCAAATGGATCATTCTCACTTGGGTATGCATGGTCATGTCGTATCCCTAGATCATTAAGTCTGAGGGATTCAGGTCATCTTCGGAAAATCCTAGCTTCCGTAGTGTCCACATCGGGATAAGGTAAATCCCAGAGTCGGTGTCAACAAGGCAGGGCGAACCTCCACACCGTTAAATTGGCCAGTGATATATTGTGGGCAGATGTCAACTAGTATGGTAGAGCCTTCATCCTCTCCATAGAACGAAATGATGGCCTGACATTAAGCGATCTCGACCGCTTCAGCATGAAAAGATTCTGTAGTTTCTACCTCCTTCTCAAACTGGAGGGGCTTCTTAATGCCTCAACGAGGGCCACACACATATTTGACGATAAGCGAAGGGTCTTGAGGATGGAAATACTCACTGAGATTCCAACAAGATGCTTGAGGACATCATATTTCTACACCGGACACGAACTTCTTCTTGTAGGAGGCTGCTCTGTGATTGGTGGCATAGTGGGCCCTACCATCTGGACCGGTGGCTGGATGGTGCTGGGCATGTCCCACCATAAACTAGTTGATGCCCGAAGAGTTGCTTACCGATTAAGACCGGACGACTGAGATCATCCAGTGGCTAGGTGATTCTAGTCGCGACATGGTCGAGGTAGCTCTACCTGATCCAGTAGCACAAACTGTGGGGGAGGCGGACCTAACGACACCAAATGAAAAGGCTGCGCGGGCTGAGCGCTGTGCTGGGCTTATTTTCTGGTCTCAGTGGAATTCACAACCTGGCTAGACGTGCCAACTAATGTACCCTGATGACCCACATAGCATCAATGCCACCGACATTGGCGTTGGTGGGGGATGATGTGGAGGTTTTCCTGGGACTCCCCGTCATCAGGAGTAATATAGAGGTTTACCAACTCCACGTTATTAACTGAAGTGTACCATTAACTATCACTTGAAGAGTCATACACTACTAGGTGGATTCTGGGAGTAACCCCATCTCATGGGGCATGAAGATGCTGAGAGTGTGGGGAGATGATGGCATTGGCGAGGCGCGTTGCTTGCCCTTGCATCACCGATGCTTTGTCTTCCAGGAAGAGGCTGGCTGAGAAGATGATGCAGAGGTGGTTGTTATAGCTTCAGAAAGCTCCGCAGATTCAGGCATGCCCATATTATTCCATGGGCATGGGTGACCATTTTTTGAGCAATATAGTCTTCATACTTCAGGGACCCGCGGTTAGAAAACTACTGCCACTCACCTTCACTGTCGTTACTGCTGTCTGGCCTTACAAAGTCACCGGCCACTTGTGCTGGGGAATGGCCCAGCCTGCCTATGTTGTTATCTACCTGGTCTTGAAGCCAGTTTTGAACACATAGCACTGCTTGAGGGTGTTCCCCAGGATCCGATGATAGGGGATGTACTTGGGGTGATAAGTGAGGTTCGCCTCTTCTGGACTTCTATACTCAAGTAGACGCACACTCCCTTATTCCAGGGCACTTTTCTGAAATAGTCGGGGACATGATTCTCATTAAAAGCGTAAGACCGGTCTCTTCTGTCTAGAAAGGGGGTCCTTGGACCCGGGCCCTAATAACAATATGGAGGGGACGATCGATGTGGAAGAGCCTGATTGTCCTGCCTGGGCAGTGGCGGTGCATTCTGTGGGGCACCTGCCGATTTTGAGGATACTGCTCAGCCGGAGGCTTCCCATGAGGTGGAGGGCCTCTATGAGGTTGCGAGGCTAGTGCCACTAGAAGTAATTTTAGTTTCCTAGGGGATTCTATTTGGGTCACCGCGGTAGGCTCGACTTTAGAATCCCTCCTTGCTAGAATTATAGGGGGAAATAGACATGCCTGACTATCCCGTGGCAAGGATTCCTCCAGGTGCTGGGCCTTGTCGGATAAGTCTTGAAATACTCCAGGGTAGTTCTTGGTGATCAGAGAATGAACTAGTTCCTTCTTGTGTTAACTACACACATCGTCAATAATTTCTCCTGAGTTAGTGGCATGTCGCGGGAGTATGTGAGGCCCTTCCTCCTGGTGATAAAGACTGTGACTCTCTCATCAAGACTTTTTTTTCACATGAAGAGGACTGTGAGGCTCATTTTTTAGGAGGTAGAGCTGAACTGGTAGATGAATTTCTTGTGAAGGTCCTCCCAGCTGGTTACAGATCCGACGGGGAGCTGGCTGTACCAGACGAATGACAGCCCATCCAATGTCTGACCAAAACTGCAGAGCATGGCATCCTCCTACTGCGCTGAAGTCCCTAACATGGTCCCACACCTTGAATTGATGTGGGATAGGTGCTGTGGTGGGTCCACCGTCCCATTGAAGGGGGAGAATTTGGGATTCCCAAAATCCAGAGGTGTCAGCATATCATCCACCCATGCTGGATATGGCTTACCATCAGGTGAGATTTCCACCTGTCGTGTTTCCAATGCCTCAAGTCAGGCTATGAGTGTCGCTATAGGATCATCTGGGTGGGGGTCCTCATCTTGATGGGGATCTCTAACTACGAGCATGTTGGTGGGTTCTTCAACACGGTAAACAGGCTCAGCGGCTTATGGAGTAGCTGGTGGACTGACTTGCGGGGTAGCTGGGGGAACCCGAGCTGGATTCCATGGATTGTCGCACTGTTCAAGAGGGTTTGGTGAGACATACCGAGCAATATTGTCGTAATCTCTACCCTCAACCATGTCTGTGGGAGCAGTATGATTAGGGTTTTTTTGGGAAGCTTTACAAGGGGATGTTGTTCCTACCCCTGTTGTACTGGCCTAGGATTTCCGTAGACGGGCCATAGCTCTACATCCCATTCAGCCAAGAATTCATCGACCAAATTATTCTATTCAGAAAGTTGTTGGCACAATGTTACCTTATCAGGGTCCTCCTCCATCTTCTACACTGAGGAGGACGGGTCAGAGTGCTTGGCATCTCCGACATGCTATTTTCCCATACCATAATTCCAGCTGAGTACCAATGCCTGGGTGGGAACATGGAGAGAAAGGAGGTTCCTCTACTAATGAGTAATCCTTCTCGATGGGTCCAATAGTGGTGGAACTCCCTCAGGGTGTAAGTCTCCATCGAGAAGCTCCAGCTCATCCTCCTCATCCTCTATGTCGGCCATGTTGACTATGACCCTTCCTGGGGGAATGTCCTTGATATCCCCTAGCGAGTCGGGATGCCACTAGATTGGACTGAAGAGGAGGGCATCATACTTCCCCTACCCACATATTTTCACATGTGGGGGAACCTCTGTTGATATTTTTGTGGAGTACCTTGAATCATTAAATGCATTTTTGTCGGAGGGCCTTATGACGACCTGGTGGATCGGCGAACTGGGCCACAAGGAACGCAACCAGATCAATCAGAAAACATTTTTCACCAATTTCTTCAAGGTCATCTTGGCTCAAGGGGCAAACCACTCATCGATGACGAAGATGAAAGTACTTCGCCCATATGTTTTGGGGGAAATAGTCAACCTCCTCTAGGATGAGGGATTCCGGTATGCAGAAATTTGGTGCTACCACGAGCCAGAACATCTCTTGGATGTGGCCCGCTGTGAGGATGTTCCATAAGATCCTCGACCTCGATTTAGGGTCTGGAACTTAATTTCCCAATTCATAAACTGGGGGTGCTTAAGGAACCGGTAGCGGTACTGAGGCAGACCACTCGGACAGTAGGATGTCCATTGGAGAGTATAGCAAATAGACAGACTGGCCACCATATCTCGGGCTATTCTCCGAAGAGTTTAGCAACCTTGCCACTACGTCGCGATAAGACTGGCTGACAGCTACCGTTCCTAGATCTGGGGATAGGTCTACTGGTGATAGGCTGCGATGCTTCTCGCTTTCAATTGGTCCCCAAAATAGCTCTATGTTTTCTCTTGTTGAGGTAGAGAGCACTTCCGGTGATGATGGTGGTGATTTCCCGACCGTAACCTGAGAGGTGCAAAGATTTTCATCCTCTTGGATATACCTATGGAGGGAGCTGGGAATCTGATGGACCTATAATTCTAGGAGAACCAAGATGATGCACCTAGTCTATACCCCGACCCTTGACCAGGATGAGTGAGAGGAGGGTTCCCGCGCTAAGTCATACTCTGCCTCAGAGTCTGAGAAGCAGACTGGTCTAATATCTTTCCAGACATTCATGTAATTATACTTATGGCGGTGATGAACAGCCTTCTATACCTTGTGTGTCTCCTTATGACATGGAAGATTTCTAACAAGGGGTCCTTCAGCCGCACTGGTGGTGCGGCGGGGAGGGTTTCCACCCGAGAAAGCTGGGGTGTGAGGAGAACCATGAAAAATTGTCAAAGGGGACATGGGGAGGACATCCATGGGTAGAACTGGAGTAGGAAAGACCTCTGCTAGAACTGGCAGAAGGATGGGGAGGACCTCCATGCTTGTTTTCCTGGGCGACCTCATTACGAGGTGGGTCCTTGTATGGGTCTAGCTGAACATGGGTTGGACCTCCGTGATGGGTGCAGGTGGAGCAAGGCTGGCCCTCGACCCTCTGGTTGACGAGGTGAGGAGTACCTTCACCAGCTACTGAGAGGACATGGGGAGGATCTCCACATTGAAGAGAGACCATATTCGCAATGTCCCTACACCGGCAGTCGGGGGCAAGAGGAATGAATCCATACCCATTGTAATGGGCACATGAGAGGATTTTGTGCAGAGTATCACCACTGTGGTGAAGATCGTCATTCAGATTGAGGGAGGAATGGGGAATACCTCCATGCCGAGCATCGACGTGGGGGAGGACCACGCTCTCTATGGTAGTGGTTTGGGGAGGACCTTCATACTAGGTGACATTGCGTCGGGTTAGCTCGCAGTGGCCACTGCTCGTGCCAGTGACCAAGAGAGTCGACCTATCCTACCCATGGGGTAGTTGGGGCCTCAATCCTGGCCGGGCATATAAGTGCCCCTACTCTGTTTATACATGGAAATGATGATATGTGTCGGCAGTGGATCGGGCCATATTAGCTACCAACGTTGATGCCCCTTGTCGGGTGTCCTCCTCAGCTTTCACCCGACGCTGGCATCGGGTCGGACGAACTGGGGCCAGTGGTGTAGCTACATAGATTACCTGCTCCTCTTCCAACAATACTGGGTGGCGACATTGATGATTCCTGGTAGGAGTCCTTGCTGGGTGCCCCTGGAATGGGACTCTGACCGGGCTGGCCTGGGTGTCACCTACCTCATCAGTGTGAGGCATGGAATCATTAATGTGCTATAGGGATAGGCTCCCAAAATAGTTTTATGTCAGGGTGGGGAGCAGCAGCTCCCTACTCGGCCCTCGGGGGCATCATTGGTGAGAATGTGTAGATTCCTCTAGATCCCGGAGGGCCATATCCCGTGTCGGGATTATGACCTCCTCCTCATAACGGCATACGAGGTCATTGATCACCCTTCTTTGGATGACCTCATAGGGGGAGAGGGGACATGGGTGACCCACATTCGTAGATGTAGAGGCCATTGTGGAAGAGGTTAAGCCATGTGGAACGGCCATGTTGGCACTGCCCCTACCCCTACGTCGATGGGCAGGGGGTGATCGCATCCCAGGAGCATCAACTTGATTCCTGAGAAGCAGGGCGATTAACTCCTCAGTGCTGAACTAAAAAAGTAATTGACGATCAATACCCCTACACCATTCCATCTTCCATGTCTGGAAAGAGGGATCCACACTGAAAACGTCGCAGAATGGGATTTCCAACATTCTACTACCCCAACTTCTGGTAAGTTTCACACCAGGTCCACTATTTTTTAACAGGACCCGACATAGGGTAGCTGGATCTAGTGACACATCAATCCATTGATGCCTCGTGTTCTACTAATCTCCATATTGAGGAGTATAATTTCACGTCGGGTTCACCATTTCTTTTTTCAAAGCTTTCGCTAGGACGTGCGCGTCCGTCTCCTTTGTGGGGACGGCGATTCTATCTGTTGCACCGCATTCCCACATTCCAAAGGCATGTGACATCTATTGCTTATTCCTGGATGTTTTCTCCTTGATCGAAATGGGATGATGACATTTTGGTTTTTCCTTCCATGGATTCCTACTCCGAACTCTTCACCTTGTCAGGGTCTCCCTTATAGATTTAATATGTTGTCCTTGAAACTCTTCCTAGTGCCATATCTTCCTAGACAACAGTTAATTACACTGCTTATGTTGGGACATTCCAGGGGGTCCGGTCAGTGCAGCAACCTTCGGTCAGTAGAGTAGTCATGTTGGGAATCATTGGCATGTCTGGGCACTGGAACACGGGCGCGTCTACCTTCTGTCCCTTATTATAGGGATTCTCGAAGGCATGGATACCAGAGGCATCCCATTTCTAATGTGGGGAATTAGATTCCATGGGCATGTATCTGAGATTTTCCTCAGCATCCCATGTTTAACGTATGATATTCCACAAGTTTAACATCCAACGGAGATGGATCAGACTAATCAGAACACCGAGTAGAGTGGATTTGATGGGAGCAACCCTCGGAGGGAACACTGATTTTGGGGACAACGTGTGGTAGTTTTCCTAGTTACTATTTAGGGGAATGGGGTATGGGTGGAATGATCCCACTGGGATGGGGAGTCTCAATTAAGAACTAGGATGGATGAGGGAGCAATTGAATGAAGTGGATGGAGAATGGGATCGAACGACCTTGAGGATGACGATGGTTTTGGGCTTGATCCTTGAAGTGGATTCCTAATTATCCTTGTGGCAAGGAATAAAAGTCCATGTAGTTCATTTTATAACGGCTTGCCACTGATTGGGGGTTTCAATGGATTGCCATTGGGTGGGGTCGGAATGGATTACCGTTGCATAATAATGTCAACAACTTACCGCTAAATAGGATCACAATGGCATACAACTGAATATGATCTTAATGGAATACCACTGAATAGGATCACAATGTCTTATCACTGAATGGAGTGACAATGGCTTGCAGCTAAATAGGGAATCTAAAGTGGAATACAATTTAACATCATGCTGGACAGGGGTGGGCCAATGTGAAATGGCCAGGACCAATGTTTGTGGGGCTTGAACCTTAAAAAGGATTCCTATGTACCCTGCCTTGGAAAAGATCAAAGTCCACGTAGTTTGGGTATGGGGTAGGAGTCAACAAACCGACATGAAAAAGGACCCGATGTCCTAGTGGATGGTGGGTATGAACGTCATTGAGGCTTCCTAAAAACCTTGCCTTGAAAAATATCAAAGACCACGTAGTTTAGAGCCATTTGGGGCTTACGTTCTGAGGTGTCCCATGGTGTTGGTGAACCAATGTGAATGGGGTTAGAACAGCCAATGGATGTTGGGATTGGACATCATAGAGGATTCCTACATACCTTTCCTTAGAAAGGATGAAATACCTCATAGATCTGGTGGTGGGGCTTAGTGCACTGACGTGAATGGGGTCGGAGCGGCCGAATATTGGTATTGAACCTCAGGGGGGCTTCCTATGTACCTTTCCTTTGCAAGGATCAAATACCACATAGTTCATGAGGGTCGGTGAACTGATGTGCAGGAGGACCTGGGGTCTAATGGGTGGTGGGATGGAACCTCATGGTGGCTTCCTATATACCCTGCGTTGGAAAGGATCAAAGACATCGTAGTTATGGTTAGCAGTGGGGCTCACACTCAAGGATCCCCAGTGGTAGATGTCATGGTCTGTGCTTACTCTAATCCCACATGAGTCATGCTAGGTGTGAGAAACAAGAGGTAGCAGAGAACTGGAGATCACGTCGCGAAAGGTGAATCCGTGAGAGGTGTAGTGGGGCTTACACGTGATCGCATCCCAAAGAAGAAACAAGGAATTACGCATGGTCCATATCCTAGAGAGGAAACAGAGGCTTACGCATGGTTAGCGGCCTAGCGGGATGAATATTGGGACTTAATCTAGGATGGAGGCCCGATGGTGGAAAATCCAAACGAGAAAGTGTTTTTTCACCGGAGAGAGGAGGGGTCTGGTGTCTATTCCCCCTTAGTCCTTTGGACCAAATAAGAAATGAGGAGCATAGATGCTGCCTCCTATAAGAAAGCTTGGGTCTTATACTAGGGTGGTTTCTCTTTCCCCATGGACAGACGCCACTCTGATAAAGAGGATCTCATTCCATGTGAAGAATGATCTCACCCTCGTAGATACCAGTGGGGAGTGCAGAATTTCCAAGGTGGGGGAACCCCACGTGCGAGGCATGGGGAGAGGACACAATTGAAAGTCATGTGCTGAGTATGATGGTGCTTGGCAGTTTAACATCTGGCATCTCGGACAATGTGAGTTCACTCTGCACCCCTATGACTTACATAACAGTTACCCTCTTCACCTTGGTGAAGAGAGGGGACATGAAATGCTATGGCTAGGGGTGTTATGAAGTGAACCATTGGGAGGGTACGCATTAGCATGGCTATGAAAAGAAGCGGTAGCCATTAGCGTGCCTATGCTATGACCCATGAGGCAAAGCAACGCAACATGTGGTATCATCCAAGGGACATTGAAGTATATGGAGAAGGTACTTTGGGCATGGGAGGCACCCAAAATTGATTCCTGAAAGAGGGAAATCACGGGAGCACAAGGCGGGAGGCTTGCGCGCAAAAGAGACTGTTGCGTGAAAAATGGTCAGGTCGGCGCGCAGTTGAGCATCATGCATGAAAACGGGACTTGCTAGCATGGAATTGAATGTCATGTACGAAAAAGTACCGGGATGATGTGAAATTGACTTGCGTTTGTAAAAAGTGTGCAGTGCACAATTGAGGTGCACACGTGAAAAAGGTCGTGCCGGTGCACAATTGACTTGCATGCCCAAAAAGGGGTCGGCATGCAATTGATGTCTGTGCACGAAAAATGTTGGGCTGGTGCGCAGAAGGAATTCGCCATGCGAAACGGCGGGGGCGGCATGCAAATGTAATTCTGCACAGAAGAACTGATCAAGTGAAATTGGAATGAATTGTGCATGAGGGATGGGGCTCGATGGGATTCGGACAAGGATCAAGACCGAATGGTCGTGCGCAGAGGCAGACCCTCGGGCGACCTGGCGCGAAAATTTCAGGACCCGAGAGCCATCTTTTTGCGCACAGGGGGGGAGGAATTTTGCACATGGGAGATAGTTTAGATTCTTCATCCTTGAAGTTGAAGGGGGTGGCCTTCTATTTATAGGCGCACAAAATTGTGCGTCCGCACAAAACATAGGCATGCGTGAAATTTTCACGCGCTGGAATTAGCAGCGCGAAATTTCCACCGCACAAGGTGGCCACACTTAATTTTTCTCTCCCGCGCACAAAAACTCTGTTGAAACCTGATGTTTTTCACGCGAGACATTTTTTTCATGCACTGCAGCATTTTTTTTCATGTGGCCCCTCCAGGCCCCACGAAATGGTTTTCTAGTTTCAAACATTGCTTCGCTTTGCCGGTCCCCTCCTTCTTCATCTCTTGAGAATTTTTTGGCATCTAGAAGTGTTATTATATTATGGGTATTATGATTGAACGTTACCCAAGTGGTAAGAGTTTACTGCTAAAATCCCATCATTAATCGAGATCATTTATAATTTTGATTCCATTGATGAAATTTTATGAATTTTCTATCAAGAACTCACCTTATATAATATACCATAGATATTCATGATATCTTCATCTACTGGATCCATTATTCCAGACTATTTTTCTTATTGTGATAAAAAAATGTTATTATGAAAATATGACCATATTTATATATTCACCTAGAGATCAATTTTTTCCCAAAAGCATGTTTTCTAAAAACAATTGGTAATGTTTTACCATGATTTGAAATGAAATTTTAATCCATTTGATATTTATTTAAAAATTGTATTAAAATAAATATTATTTTCATATTTAGATCAAGAAAATTTGTAATTATACTGACTACATAAATGGAATCTTTGTTTAATTGTGTAACACCCTGGCCCCAGTTAAAGAGAGTCGGTGCATTATTACATTACATTGGCATGACCACAAAAGTTCAAGTCCCGAAAGACCGATTAGTTTAGTAGCCTAAGAATCACTAGATACATTCATAAAGATTACATTACAACATAAAGTGAAAAACTAAAAAAACATCTTGTCTCTATAGACCACACTCATATCCCCTCATACTATCCCTACAGGTCATTCATAAAATTACTTCTTTACATCCTAGGAAAAATAAAACATAGAAAGGGGTGAGATATGATGCTCAGTAAGGATAACAATATAGGAAAAATTTTCCTAAATAAGAATGAACATTTAAGGCAATGTATAACAAAAAAAAGACTTTTGAACTTGAACTTTAGCATAATATGGAAGGAAAAAAATGAAATTATTCCATTCACTTATTCACATGGATATTCTACTAGTTAAATAATCACATGCAATATTAATAACCACATTCATAATGATGGAATTCATAATTCCAGACTATCATAACCACATAGTCAAAGCCTTTTTCCAAGAATACAAATAAGATTTTGTCATGGCCTTGTCCCAAGACACTAGTTTGTCTCATTAGACCTATTGATGCATCGAGGAGCTATAGCGGGCTTCACCTGTCGCTTAGTAAGTCCAATGAATCCTTCATATGAATAAGTTTAAACATAACATAAACATTCTTATTAAAACTAGCATATGAAATGTCGATACATTCTCCATAAACCATGAATGGTATAAAAATTACACATCCACAATCATACTGATCAAAAAACCTTCAATACAATATGGATGTTTTGTATCATAATAAATCAACTTCAAATAAGCTTAAAAATTATCAATGGATTTTGACATAGATGAAATAAAAACTATTTGAGAGAAATATATCTTTTTTTGAAATCATTTAAATGTAACATAATTATAAAAGAAAACTTTTACTTTGAAAATATTCTTATAATCTTGTAAAGGAATCTTCGATTATTTTATGAAGGCGGAAGATAGTCCCACCCACCGTATATGTTAAAGAAGAAATTCTTACCATAATTTTTTCGAAAAGGATAAAAAGGACCTTGTTATGAAAATGAAGGAAAGATTAGTTTTATAAACATCTTATAAAAAGTAAAACATGGGTATAAATGAATTTTACCCATATTCTATAAAATAGTAAGAATGTTTTGAAATACATTTTTAATAAACATGGATGTGGATGATAAAGAGGTCCAAGTAGATAATTACATATAAACTACCTCGTATAATGAAGAGATTGTGAAGTAAACCTTTACCTTTTACTTTTCCATGGTTGAGGGTAGGTTAACCTCCTGTATAATGGAGAAATAACTGTTATTACATTATAAAAAAATCATATACATTAATATTATATTATATATGATCTTTTAACATTGCTTTGTTAAAAATATCTTTGTATTATCGTCGTTTCGGTTGTTTAACAGATTCATTGTTCCTTTATATTAATATTTATGTGAGTAATATTTGTTATGGATGGGAAGTATCTTATTCATATTTGGAATTATATCATGTCTTTATACATTATCATTAATCTTCAAATGAAAATTAGTCTTCAATGGATGTGATGGAGAATGAACCTCATCTTGTTTGTGGAGACGGTAATCCGTACGTACACACAAGCGACAATATCATTCTTTTGATATTAAAATAACATATTATTGGATTTTATATCATACATATAGAATCCTTATAATTTTATTGATATAATTTACATCAATTACATATCATTATTATACCCATCCAAATAATAATAAAAATTACACCACGACGTGGAGACGGTAAGTCGTACGTACGCACATATGGTGACATGTCATTCAAAGGGTGGATAGAATATAAAATTTGGTTATACCATAATTATAATAACATCACAGTATATATAATATACTTGAGTTATTATTTTATAATTGAAACAATAAATAAAAAGGATGTGGAAGAAGAAAGGAAGTGGAAAGTGGGTGGTGAAATTATTACCACTTCTTTAGGTTCTTCCTTTTTATTTGTTCAAAAGGGATCCATTTGTTGGATTTATAACTAAAGTAAGACCTCTAAGATGAATTTAGGGAAGTTTAGAGGTTATTTGGGCAGGTTTTTTCGAGCCAAATGGATTTGAAGGTGTGAATTAGAGAGAAGGGGGCGTGCCCTTTTATAAGCGGGGCGAGAGGTACCTTAGGAAAACCTAGAAATATCATTTTATAATAAAATCATTTTTGGTATATAAATGCTAAAAAATGATTTATTTAATGTATATGGTGGGGACGGATCAAAAACCACTCAACCAATAGGTTTTATATAAGTTTGGGTCACTATATTAACAATAACATTTAGATTTAACTCTTAGTTAAATCGTTTGACATTTATCATGTCTCTGTGAATTTTTATATTATATGGTTAGTAAAAATACTATATACTTACAAGAGAACCCGAATCGGTTAATTAATTATACAACTATCATTATATAAGTCTCATGGGTTATACATAGAATTTTAGTAATAGAATATCAATTTATAATATAATATTTCTTTTAAAAACTCCTTTGTGACAATTTTGACGCTATTTAATAATTAATTTTTTATGAAGTCGTAAAAACATTATTAATTCAAATAAATTAATTTAAGAAATCATAACATGCCATTATAACTAATAAAATTCGTGGATGGAATAAAAACTTTAAAATTATATTTATTTTAACATTTATAATACCAATTATTTGATTCATTCATTAATAAGAAAAATATTGTAATATTATTAAGTCATAAATAAATTTAATTATTAAATGTATAAAAATTATAAATACAATAAAATTATGTGGAAAATTGTTTTATCTTTCTAATGAATAATTATAGTCATAAATATAACATATATCACCCTGTATAAAAAATGTTTTTCTAAAAGATATATGCTTATGTCATTTTTGTAATTACTTTAACTTAATTAATATAAAGTGTCATTATCACTTACAAGTAGCTCAATAAGGTCTTAAAATAGACACAAAGATTCCCATGGTCGGAAATGTATCAACCAATAGGGTGTGGACATGTTTTAGGGTAATTTAATATTATTATAATATTATTTTTTCATGTTTATTTACCGGATTTACCCTATAACCATGTTAAATAAAATATTTATCGAAATAATTATTCAAAATGCCTAAAAATAAAAGTTACCTATTAACACAATTTGGAATTCTTGATTATAAATATGGAATACATTTTTCTAAATTCAAAACACAGAAGTGGTAGAAATTAATTAAAAATTAATTCTCATTGTCAAAACAAAAAGCATATTTTTAAGAAATAATAAATATCAAAAGATTGGAACTTGCTTATGTCTAGTTTAAATGTGAAATTATTTACAATGAAAAAAATTGAATAAAATGGTATAAATATAATATAATTATACTTTAAAATCACTAGAATTCATAATTTATCACTATTAATTATTTTGATTAAAAAAGATGTTTTCAATTAAAATTTAGTAATTTTCAAGAATCATCAAAATATGAAAGTTATCAGAGAAGTACAAAAAATTAATCCTAGGATAATTTCGATATTATGAATCCAAAAATGAAGTCCATTTTGAAATATAAAATTTATAAAATTTAAAAAATTGGGTATTACTATTCATAACGGCTAGTTTGATTAGTTGTGGTGTATTAGAACATGAAGTTTCTTAAAACACACGCAACTGTATTATTCAAAGAGATTCGTACTGTGGAAGCTTGGGGTGTAACATTATACCCTCCATCAAATAATTTCATCCTTGAAATTTCTATAATACTACTTCATGAAATAACATGGGAGGTTCTTCATTATAAGTTTCTCATGTTCCGATGTTGCCTCTTCCATCTTATGGTTTCTCCATAAAACATTTATGAAACGAGTCATCCGGTTTCTCAACACTTGTTCTCTGGTATCAAGAATCATGAAAATATCTTTGAAATAAGACAGATCAGGTACTAGTTCTAATTATTCATAGGTGATTACATGCGTTGGGTCATGCATGTACTTTCTCAACAGTGATACGTGGAACACATCGTGAACTTTGGAGAGATTTGGCGGCATTTCCAAATGATAAGCTATATCCCTAATTATTTTCTAGAATATAAAAAGGTCTTATTTACCTGGGACTCAATTTTACCTTCTTACCGAAACATATAACACCTTTACATGGAGATACCTTCATGAAAACATGATCTCCTTCCTGAAATTCCAAATCCTTCTTTCGGTTTCCAGCATAGCTCTTCTGCCTACTTTGAGCTGCTTTGATGTGGGTTTGGATTATCTCCACCTTTTCTATTGTATCCTCCACATGTTCTAAGACTGTGAGTTTTATTTCACCAATATCATCTCAACAGGTTGGTGTGTGACATCTCTTTTCGTATAATGCTTCTTATGGTTCCAATTAAATAGTTGAATAGAAGCTATTATTATTGGAAAATTCTACCAGAGTTAAATATTGATCCCACATACCTTGAATGTCAAGTGAGAATGATATCAACATGTATTTTATGGTTTGAATAGTCCTTTATGATTGTCTATCAGTTTTGGGGTTGTAGGAAGTGCTCAAATGAAGTTTAGTATCCAGGGTTTTCAGAAGACTTTTCTAGAATCTCGATGTAAAATTTGGATCACGATCAGAAATAATTGGTATTGGTACTCTATGAAGTCCCACAGCTTCATTAATATATTGTCTTGCTGGATGTTAAAGTGGTAAATCCTCCCTTAGAGCAAGAAAATGTGGTGACTTGGTAAGACTATCAACAATGACCCATATTTCATCGTTCCTTTTAAGAGTATTTCGTAGTACCCTGAAAATACCCATAATGATATTATCCCATTTCCACTCAAGTATGGGATGAGGGTGCATGACTCCTCCAGGCTGCTTTCCTTCCTGCTTTCACTTGTTGAAAAACCATACATCTTGACAAAAAATTAGCAATCTCCCTCATCATGTTGTCCCACAAAAAGGTTCCTTCAAATCTCTATAAATTTTGGTACTCCTAGGGTGTATAGAGAAATTGGATCTATGAGCATCATACAATAATTCCCTTTTAAGGTCATGTATATTGGGAATAATAACTCTCTTCCCAAATTTCGAAATTCCATCTTCATATAGGAATTCAGTCAATATCACATCATTCACAGCTTTAATCTTCTTTTGAAACTACTCATCATCAGCCTAAGAACTTTTTATCCTTTCTAGTAAAGATTGTTTGGCAACCACATGAAAAAGCATTGATGTTTCACTTCCATGGTTATTCCCAAATCCATCTTTTCTAGATCCATGAAAATAAGATCCCTTTCAACTCTCATATTATTCAAAACTATATGATCCTTTCATCTCAAAGCATCTTCCACCTTATTTACCTTCCCCGGGTGGTAGTGTATCGTGCAATCATAATCTTTGAGTAGATCAAGCCATCTCCTTTGACTCATGTTGAGATATTTCTGTGAGAAAATATACTTCAATCTCTTGTCATCAGTATAAATCTCAAAATTTTCACCATAGAGAAAATGTTTCCATATCATCAATGAAAAGATTACAGTAGCAAACTAAAGATCATGAGTAGGATAATTTTTCTCGTGAATTTTCAGCTGTCATGATGCATAGGCAATAACTCTATCATTCTACATAAGGACACAACCATGTCCTTTCTTTGATGCATCACTATAAATAAAGAACCCATCATTCCCTAATAATAGATTCAATATATGAGAATTGACTAATATTCCCTTAATTTAATCAAAACATTCTTCACACACTTTTGTCATAACAAATTTAACCTCTTTACTTGTGAGCTTCATTAATGGGTTAGCCAATCGGGAAACATTCTGGAAAAAAAACCGATAATAACCTGCTAAACCAATAAAACTGCGTACCTCAGTTATGCTCATCGGAGCGGGCCATTCTTGGAATTCCATGGTCAAAGAAGGTTCAATATAGATTCCATACATAGAGATAATATGGCCCAGAAAAGAGATCTCCTGAAACCAGAATTCACACTTTCTAAACGTCCCATACACTTCATGTCTTCTAAGAGTCTTCAGGATAATGTGCTAGTAATTTTCATGATCTTCATTTCTTTTGAAGTATACCAATATATCATCAATAAATAACACCACAAAGATATTCCTTGAAAACACTATTTATTAGATCCAAGAATACAGAGGGTGCATTAGCCAATCAAAAAGGAATTACTGTAAACTGGTAATGCCCGTACCTGGTTCGAAATGCTGTCTTCAGAATGTCTTCCTTCTTCACACACAACTGATGGTATCCAGATCGATGGTCAATCGTTGAAACATGTTTATCTTAAATCATTTGTTCAAATAAACCATCATTGTGAGGTAGTGGATACTATTTATTTATTGTTATAGCATTGATTTCCATGTCGTCGATACATAACCTCATAGATCCATCTATCTTCTTAACAAAAATGATAGGGGCACCCCATGGAGAAACACTAGGGCGAATAAATCCTTTATTACTCAATTCCTCTAGTTGTTTCTTTAGTTCAAATAATTTCACAGTGTCCATTCTACAAGGGGTCATTGATATGGGCCTCTAACCAGGAATTAAATCAATGGAAAACTCAATTTCTCGTTCTAGAGGATGTCCAGGTAAATCTTCCAGAAACACATATACATATTCATTCAAAATAGGTACATCCACTATTTGAGCAGTCCTTTTCTCACCCACAGTTATTTCATTCTCTTCCTCCCCAATAATTTAATTTAGTTGAGCTATTGGGGGTGGATCTAGATAAAAATCATGTGGTGACAATTCTGCTCTAAAGATAAGGTGTTCTTTATCATCATCAAAAAAAATCGTAACCTCCTTCTTCTTACAATAAATCATCGAATCATGGTCTGAAATCCAATCCATACTAAGGATTATATCAAATTCAATCATGGGTATGACGATGAGATCAACAGATGAAGAACATTTATATGATCTAAAGGGAACAGATTCGCAAAACATTGTTTCGGTGATACTTCCCATATGAGTTTTAACTGACAACTCTCTTGTTAAATAAAATTGGAAATATCTAATTTTATTAGAAAAATAGGATGATATGATACAATGCAATGATCCAGAATCAAATAATATATTTTATAAACTTGAAGAAACCATTATATTACCAACCACCATGTCTTTCGGAGCTTCTACCTCAACAGTAGTGATATCATAAGCTTGGCCTTGATCCCATGGCCTTTTCTGAGGTAAGTTTCCCTGTCACTTAGGATAATCATTTTCATAATTTCACATATCCCCATAGTGGTACCATTGAACACCCCCTTGTAATCACGAGATTGGTGGCCTTTTTTACTACACATGTAACATACCCTCATTCCTTTCAAAAAAGTATCGGGGTGTTTCATCCAACATTTACTAGAGGATGGATAATAAAAATTTCACTTCTTCCTATTATTTCCATTTCCAGAGTGATCCATAGATCTTTTCTTCTATTTCTTTTTAATGTCATAAGACATGTAGAATTCTTTTTCTGTCCTGATAGCACACGAGACAATATCTTCGTACGACGAGAAGGATTGTAAGACTAATTCTCGATGAAGAAACGTTGTTAACCCATCAATGAAATGATCAATATTACTTCTTGGGTTATGTATATAATCTATAGCATGCCTTACTAACCTTTTAAAGTTAGCCTAATACTTGTCAATATTCTCACCATCCTTTTTCCTCAGACTAAGAAACTTCCGTTCCATATCTGCTTGATGGTCACAAGGAAAGTAGTTTTATATAAAAATATATTTAATCTCCCTCCATTCCATATTTGATACTTCATCAACTTCCTTCATGTTTTGAATTAACGACTACCATTGATCAACATCTCTAGTGAGGCGGTAAACTGCCATGATAACTTTTTTTCTTTCACTACTCCCCAAGGCATGGAATATTTTCTCTAAGGAATTTATCCATTTCTCGGATACTTGTGGATTTGTACCCCCATTGAATGTTGGTGGATATTTCCTCATGAAGCAATATAACATTGATCCACCACGATGTGGATTAGGGTTCTCCATATGGGTAAGGTTATTATTTATAACCTGGGTGAGTTGTCCCAGTATGGTGATTAGATAATCAACACCAGTTCCATCACCAACTCCACTATATTTATCTTTACCAGGAGGAAAATCCCTACATGGAGTGCATGCATTGATACAGTTTCCATTTCTTCCACTAGGAGCCATTTCTAAAAAATGGCATACACTAGATTAGTTTATGAATTTCAATACATAAATCCAAACTGGTAAAACACTTAACATGAATTGAACAGTTCATGGATATAATCCATAATCATACAAATATTTTCGTTGAGAAGTATATACACATAAACCCTTGATAATGGTTTGTAATGAAAATGAGAATTACCATAAGCATATCACCTGGGAGTGTTGTAACCAAGAGTGCAGCAAGGCCCATTGTCATGCACCAGTTCCCGTTTGAGTCTAGCTCAAAGAGATGTTTTTAATTTGTACCCCTAAGTACATATGTGCTAGAGCCGCCTCTACCTGCTCGTATCCAGAAAGAGATGTATTCCTCAGAAAACTCAGAAAATATCTACAATTCCAAAATCCTAGGATGTTCTTCTATACTAATCCTCAAAGACCATCTTAGGTCTATGTGCTCTAATCAGATTTTATCTAAATATAGCTTCCAAGGTTTGTATTAAAATTTTTCTGATACCAACTATAACACCCCGACCCCAGTTACCAAGAGTCGGTGCACTGTTACCATAAATTGGCATGATAAAAAAATATCAAATCTCGAAAGACCAATTAGTTTAGTAGCCTTTTAATCACTAGATACATTCATAATGTTTACATTACAACATTGAGTGAAAAACTAAAACAACATCATGTCTCCATAGACCAAAATCATATCCCCTCATATTACCCATAAAGGTCATTCATAAAATACGTTTTCGGATCCTGGGAAAAATGAAACATAGAAAGGAGTGACCTCTAATGCCCAGTAAGGATAACAATATACCAAAAACATTCATAAATAACCATAAACATTTAAGGAAATGAATAACCAAAACAAAATCCTTTTAAACTTTCGCTTCAACATAATATGGTAGAAATAAAATGAAATAATTCCATTTAATTATTCACATAGAAATTCTACTAGTCAAATAATCACATGCAATATCAATAACCACTTTTATAATGATGGAATGCATAATGCCAGACTATCATAACCACATAGCAAGGAGTTGTGCCAAGACTATAAATAAGATTTTTTCAAGGCCTTGTGCCAAGAAACTATTTTGTATCATGAGACCTACCAATGCATCGATGAGGTATAGCGGGATCCACGCATCACCTACTAAGTCCAATGCATTCCTCATATAAACAGTTTTAAACATAACATAAACATTCGTATTAAAACTAGCATACGAAATGTCGATACTTTCTCCATAAACCATTAATGGTATAAAAATAACACATCCACAGGAAAACATATCACAAAACATTCAATAAAATATGGATGCTTGGTATTATAATAAATCAACTTCAAATAATCTTAAAATCCATAAAAGGATGTTGACATAGAATAAATCAAAACTATTTGAGAGAAATATCTCTTTTTCTAAAATCATTTTAAATTCACATAATTATAAAAATAAAACATTTACATTGAAAATATTTTTATAAGTTTGTAAGGGATTCTTTGTGATTTTATAAGGTCAAAAAATATCCAGCCCCATTCTATATGTTAAAAAATATATTCTTACCTTAATTTTGTTGAAAAGGTTAAAAAGGAACTTATTTAGAAAATGACGAAATGATTTCTTTTATAAAAATATCATAGAAAGTAAAATAGGGTATAAATGAATTTAACCCATATTCTATAAAATAGTAAGAATGTTTTGAAATACATTTATAAGAAACATGGAAGTGGATGATAAAGAAGTCCCAGTAGATAATTATATATAAACATCCTCAGATAATGAGGATATTGTGAAATAAACCCTTACCTTATACTTTTACTTGGTAGAGGTTAGGTTAAACTCTTATATAATGGTGAAATAACTATTATTAAATTATTCAAGATTCATATATACTAATATGATATCATATATGATATTTTATCATTTCTCTGTTAAAAATATCTTAGTAGTATCATCGTTTCAGGTGTTTAACAGATTCCTTTTCCTTTATATTCTTTGTTATGTGAGTCATATTTGTTATGGATGGGATATATCTTATTCATATCCATAATGATATCAAGTATTTAATAATTATTTTTAATAATCAAATAAAAATTAATCTTGAATGTAAATGATGGGGAATGAATCTCATTGCGTTCGCGGAGACGGCAATCTGTACGTACACACGAGCAACAATATCATTCTTTTGATATTAAAATAACATCTAATTGGATTTTATACATTATATACATAATATCTATCATTTTATAGATATTATTTACATCAATTACATATCATTATTATACCCGTCCAAGTAATAATGACAATTACACCACGACGAGGAGACGGTAAGCCGTACGTACGCACGTATGGTGACATATCATTCAAAGGGTGGATAGAATAATGAATTTGGATGTACCATAATTATAATAAAATCACAGTATATATAATATACTAGAGTTATTAGTTTATAATGGGAAGAAAAAATAAAAAGGAAGTGGAAGAAGAATGGAACTTGAAAGAGGGTGGTGAAATTATTACCTCTTCTTCGGGTTCTTCCTTTTGATTTGATCAAAAGGGCTCCTTAAGTTGGATTTCTGACTAAATGAAGGCCTCCATGATTAATTGAGGGATGTTTAGAGAGTATTTGTTCCGGGGTCGTCTGAGCCAAAATGCTTTTATAGTGTGAATTAGAGAGAAGGGAGAGTGCCCTTTTATAAGATGGGTGAGGGGCACCTTAGGAAAATCTAGAAATATTAATTTATAATAAAATAATTTTCGGTTTTTAAACACTCTAAAATGAATTATTTAAATTCTAAGGTAGGGATAGGTCAAAAAACACTCAACCAGTAGGTTTTAGATAGGTTTGGGTCACTATATTAACCGTAAATTATAGATTTAACTCATAGATAAATAGTTTGACATTTACCATGCAGCTTTTTATTTTTATAGTATATGATTAATTAACGTACTATATACTTCCAAGGGAACCCCAAGTGGTTCATTAATGATACACCTATCATTATATAAGTAATTTGTCTGATCATTATATTTGTAGGTATATAATATCAATTTATAATATAATATTTGTTTTAAAAACCCCTTTATTACAGTTTTGACACTATTTAATAAATGATTTTTTAAAGTCATAAATACTTTATTAATTCGAACCATATAAATTTAAGAAATTATAACATGTCATTTTAACAAATTAAATTCTTTGATGACATAAAAACATTCAAATAACATTTTTTTTTACATTTATAATACTAATTATTTGATGCTTTCATTAATAAGGAAAATACATCATCATTATTGTGTCACAAATAAATTTAAATATTCAATGTAAAAAACTATAAATAAAATAAAATTATGTAGGAAATCTTTTTATCTTTCTAATGAATAATTATAGTCAAAATATAACAAATATTACCCAATGTAAAAATTGTTTTTCTAAAAGATATATGCTTATGTCATTTTTGTATTTACTTTAAATTAACTAATATAAAGTGTAATTTTCACATACAAGTGGCTCCATGGGGTCCCAAAATCAACTCAAAGATGATAATGTCCAAACATGTATCAACCAATATAGTTAGGACAGATTTTATGGTAATTTAATATTATTATTATATTATTATTTTACCCTTATTTACCGGATTTACCCTTTAACCATGGTAAATAAAATATTTACTGAAGTAATTATTCAAAATGTATAAAAATAAAAGTTGCCTATTTACACAATTTAGACCTCTTGATTCTAAAAATGGAATCCATTTTTCTGAATTAAAAACACATAAGTAGAAGAAATCAATTTAAAATTAATTCCCATTATCAAAACAAAAAGCGTGTTTTTAAGAAATTATAACTATCAAAAGATTGGCACATACTTATGTACATTTTAAAAGTGAAATTATTTCCCAATGACCAAAATTAAGTTAAATGGTAAAAAAATAATCAAAAAATAATTTAAAATAAATTAAATTCATAATTTATTGATACTAATTATTTCGAGTAAAAAAGTTTCTTTTCATTAAAATTTAGTAATTTTAACTATTCATCAAAATATGAAATTTATCGAAAAAGTACCAAAAATTCACCCTAAGATAATTTCAATATTATGAATCCAAAAATGAAGTCCATTTTGAAATATAAAATGTATAATATTTCAAATTGTGTGTATTACTATTCATAACAGCTAGTTTGATTGGTTGTGGTGTGTTAGAACTCGATGTTGTGTGAAACACACGCTACTATATTATTCAAAGAGAAGCGTACCATGGAATCATGGGGTGTTACATTATCCCCTAATTCAAATAATTTCTTCCTCAAAATTTCTGGAATACTACCACATGAAAAGACTCAGGTGGTTCTTCATCATAAGTTCCTCGGGATTCCCACGTTGCCTCTTCCATCTTATGGTTTCTCCATAGAACATTTACCAAATGAGTCATCCAGTTTCTCAAAAATTGTTCTTTGGTATCATGAATCTTGACAGACTCTTCAAAATAAGTCATTTGGGGTTCTAGTTCTAATTCCTCATAAATGAGTACATTCTTTAGGTCAGGCATGTATTTTCTCAACAGTGATTGGTGGAACACATCGTGAACATTGGAGAGATTCTGTTTCATTTATAAAGGATAAGATACAGCCCCAATTATTTCTAGAATGTCGAATGTTCCTATATACTTGGGACTCAATTTTACCTTCTTTCCGACATTTATAAAAATTTTCCATGTTGATACCTTCAAGAAAACATGATCTCTTACCTGAAATTCCAAATCCTTTCTTCAGTTGTAAGCATAGATCTTCTGCCTTCTTTGAGATGCTTTGATGTGGGTTTGGATTACCTTTACCTTTTCTATTGTTTCCTTTAAAAGTTTTGGGCCTATGAGTTTTTTTTCACCAACATCATCCCAAAAAGGTTGGTGTGCGACATCACTTTCTATATAACGCTTCATATGGTGTCATATGAATACATCAATAAAAGATATTGTCATAGGAATGTTCTACTAGAGGTAAATTTTGATCCCACACACCTTGAAACGATAGTGGGCATGATATCAACATGTCATATAAGGTTTGAATAGTCCTTTATGATTGTCCATCAGTTTGGGTGTTGTAGGCAGTGCTCAAATTATGTTCAGTATTCAGGGCTTTCTGGAAACTTTACCAGAATCTTGATGTGAAACATGGATCAAAATCAGAAACAATCGATATGGGTACTCCATGAAGCCTCACAAATTTATGAATATATAGGCTTGATAGACGTTCAAGTGGTAAATACTCCCTTATAGAAAGAATATGTGCTGACTTGGTAAGATGATCAATAATGACCCATATTTCATCATTCCTTCTAGGAGTCTTTTGTAGTCCCATGACAATGGCCATCGTGATATTATCCCATTTTCACACAGGTATGGGAAGAGGTTTCATGAATCTTCCAGGCTGTTTCCTTCCAGCTTTCACTTGTGGACAAACTATAGATCTTGACACAAAATCAAAAATCTCCCTCTTCATGTTGTCACACCAAAAATTTTCCTTCAAATATTTATACATTTTGGCACTCCCAGTGTGTATATAGAAATTGGAACTATGAGCATCATCCGAAAATTACATTTTTAGTTCAGGTATATCAAGAACACAAAGTCTCTTCCCAAATTTCAAAATTCCATCTTCATATATGAAGTCACTCAATCTTCCATCATTCATATCTTTAATATTTTTTTTGAAACTCCCCATCATTAACCTGAGAACTTTTTATCCTTTCTAGTAATGATGGATTGGAAACCATTTGAAAAAGCATTGATGTTTCACATTACATGGCTTTTCCCATATCCGTCCATACTAGATCCATGAAAATAGGATCCCTTTGAATGAACATCTTGATCAAAACTCCATTATCCTTTCTTCTCAAAGAATCTTTCACCTTATTTTCCTTCCCCAGGTGGTAGTGTATCATGCAATCATAATCCTTGAGTAGTTTAATCCATCTCCTTTGTCACATGTTGAGTTCTTTCTATGAGAAAATATACTTCAAACTCTTGTGATATGTACAAATCCCACTATTTTCAACATTGAGATAATGTATCCATATCTTCAAAGCAATAATTACAGCATCTAACTCAAGATAATGAGTATGAAAGATTTGGTAATGAATTTTTAGCTGTCGTGATTCATCGGAAATAACACTATCATATTTCATAAGGACAAAACCATGTCCTTTCATCGATGCATCACTATAAATGATGAACCCATCATTCCCCGATGGCAGAGTCAATATATGAGAATTGACTGATATTATTTTCATTTATTCAAATCATTTTTCACACTCTTTTTTTCCAAACAAATTTTTCCCATTTACGTGTGAGGTTCGTTAATGGGTTATCCAATCGAGAAATCTTTTGGACGAAATGCTGATAATAACCTACTAAACCAATAAAACTGTGTACCTCAGCTATACTCATCGGTGCTATCCATTCTTGGATTGCCTTTGTCATAGAAGGATCAATAGATATTCCATACTTAGAGAAAATATGGCCAAGAAAAGAGATCTTCGGAAGCCAGAATTCACACTTGCTAAACATACCATATAATTCATGTCTTCTAAGAGTCTTCAGTATAATGCACAAGTGATTTTCATGATATTCGTAGTTTTTTTACTATTCCAATATATCATCAATAAATACCACCAAAAAATCATCGAGATATTCCTTAAAACTCTATTCATAAGATCCATGAATACAGAGGGTTAATTAGTCAATCAAAAAGGCATTACTATAAACTAGTAATGCCCGTACCTGGTTCAAAATGCTCTCTTCAGAATGTCTTCCATATTCACAGAAAACTGATAGTATCCAGATCGAAGGTGAATATTTCAAAAGTACTGAGCTCCATGCAGTTGGTAAAATAAATCATAAATGCGAGGTAGGGGATACTTGTTCTATATTGTTATAGCATTGATTTCCATGTAGTCGATACATAACCTCATAGATCCATCTTTCTTCTTAACAAAAAGGACAGGGGCTCCCCATGGAGAAACAGTAGGGAGAATAAATCTCTTATTACTCAATTCATTTAGTTTTTTATTTAGTTCAACTAATTACACAGTGTCCATTCTACAAGGGGTCTCCGATATGTGCCTTGAACAAGGAATTAAATCAATGGAAAACCCAATATCTCATTCTGAATGATGTCCATGTAAATAATACATAAACAAATATACATATTCTTTCACAATAGGTACATTCTCTATTTGAACATTCCTTTCCTAACACACAGTTCTTTCAAACACTTCCTCTCCAATAATTTAATTTAGTGGAGCTACTGGGGGTGGATCTAGATAAGAATTAGGTGGTGACAATTTTACTCTAAAGATAAGGTGTTCATTATCATCATCATCAAGAATCATCACCTCCTTATTACAATAAATCTTAAAATTATGTTTCGAATTCCAATCCATACTGAGGATTATATCAAATTCAATCATGTGTATGACAATCAGATCAGCAGATAAAGAACATTTATATACTCTAATGGGAACAGATTCTCAAAACATTGTTGTGATGATACTTCCCTTAATAGTTTTAACTGACAGCTCCCCTGTTAAATAAAATTGGAAATATCTAATTTTCATTACAAACTGGGAAGATATGAAACAATGTGATGATCTAGAATCAAATAATGCATTTTCTAAACTTGAGGATTGAATTAAATTACCTGCCACCATGACTTTTTGAGCTTCTACCTCAACAGTAGTAATAACATAAGCTTGGCCTTGTTCCCTTGGCTTTTTCTGAGGCAAGTTCCTCTGATGCTTAGGATATTCATTTTCATAATGTCCCACCTCCTTGAAGTTGTAGCGTTGAACATCAGCTGCTTCTTTCTTCCCCTTGAAATCAAAAGCTTGGTGGCCTTTTTCACCACGCTTGTAACAGACTCCCATTCCTTTCAAGAAAGTACCGGGGAGTTTCTTCCCACATTTACTACATGATGGATAATCAACCATTTTCTTTATTCCCTGTATTTACATTTCTAAAGTGATCAGTAGATCTCTTCTTCTCTTTCTTTTTAAAGTCGTAAGTCTTAGAGAATTATTTTTTTGTCTTGATAGAATGTGAGACCATATCTTTGTACGACAAGAAGTATTGTGAGAATAATGCTCGATGGATAAAATGTTTTAACCCATAAAAGAAACAATCCATATTAATTCTTGGGTTACGTATATAATCTGTAGCATGCCTCACGAACCTTGTAAAGTTAGCCTCATACTTTGCGACATTCTCATCCTCCTTTTTCCTCAGACTCAGAAATTGTCATTCCATATATTCTTGATGGTCACGAGGAATGTATTTTTCTAATAAAATTTCTTTAAACTCCCTCCATTCCATATTTTAAACATCATCATCTTCTTTCGTGTTTTGATTCAATGACCATGATTGACCAGAATCTCTGTTGATGTGGTAAACTAGAATGATAACTTTTTCCCATTCACTACTCCCCATGGCGTGGAATATTTTTTCTAAGGAATTTATCCATTTCTCAGCTACTAGTGGATTTTTACCCCCATTTAATTTTGGTCTTTGTTGCTTCATGAAACGATATAACATTGATCCTCCATGCTGCAAATCATGGTGCTCCATACGGGTAAGGTTATTATTCATAACCTGAGTGAGTTTTCCCAGTATGGTGATTAGATGATCACCACCAGTTGAATCACCATATCCACTATAATTATCTTTAGTAGGAAGGAAATCACTACATGGAGTTCATACATTGATATGGTATTCATTTCATCTACTACGCGCCATTTCTAAACAATGGGATACACTATAATAGTTTATGAATCGAAATACAAAAATCCAAACCTGTAAAACACTTAACATGAGTTGAACAGTTTATGGATATAATCCGTAATCAAAATAATGTTTTCTATGAGGAATTATATACTCATAAACCATTCATAATAGTTTGTAAAGAAAATGATAATTATCCTAAGCAATTTCCCGGGAGTGTCGTAACCAAGAGTGCTGCAAGGCCCGTTGTCGTGCACCAGTTCTTGTTCGAGCCTAGCACAAAGCGGTGTTTTCAGGTTTTACCCCTAGGTATATATATTCCAGTGCCACCTCTACCTGATCGTATCTAGATAGGGGTGTATTTCTCAGAAAACTCACAAAATCTCTACAATAACAAAATTCTAGGATGTTCTTCTATACTAATACTAAAATCCCATATTAGGTCTATGTGATCTAATTAGAGTTTATCTAAATCTAGCTTCCATGGTTTGTACTAAACTTCCCTTGATACCAACTATAACACCCTGAACCTAGTTACCCAGAGTTGTTGCATTATTTCATAACATTACATTGATCATAAAATATCATGTCTTGAAAGACCAATTAGTTTAGTAGCCTTAGAATCACTAGATACATCCATAAAGTTTACATTACAACAGAAAGTGAAAAACTACTACAACATCTTGTCTCCATAGGCCACACTCATATCCTCTCATAATATCCATGTAGGTCATTCATAAAATACTTCTTTACATCGTGGGAAAAATAAAACATAAAAAGGGGTGAGATTTGATGACCAGTAAAGATAACAATATAGGGGAAACTATTATAAATAAGCATAAACATTTAAGGAAATGTATAACCAAAACAAAATCATTTTAAACTTGTAATTAAGCACAATATGGCTGAAATAAAATGAAAAAATTCCATTTACATATTCACATGGATATTCTACTAGTCGAATAATCACATGCAATATCAATAACCACTTTCGTAATGATGGAATGCATAATGCCAGACTATAATAACCACATATTCAAGGCCTTGTGCCAAGAATACAAATTAGATTTTGTCAAGGCCTTTTGATGAGACACTATTTTGTCTCATGAGACCTACCGATGCATATTGGAGCTATAGCGGGCTCCACCCGTCACTTATTATGTACAATGCATTCCTCATATGGACAGGTTTAAACATAACATAAACAATCATATTAAAACAAGCATACGAAATGTCGATACTTTCTCCATAATACATGAAGGGTATAAACATAACACATCTACTTTCAACCACATCAAAAAACCTTCAATACAATATGGATGTTTTGTATCATAATAAATCAACATCAAATAATATTAAAATCCATCAAAGGATGTTGACATTGATTAAATCAAAACTATTTGAGAGAAATATATATTTTTTTTAAATCATTTAAAAGTCACATAATTATAAAAGAAAACATTTACTTTGAAAACATTATTATAATATTTTAAGGGAAGATTCTATGATTTTATAATGACTAAAAATATCCACACTCACCGTATAAGTTAAAAATGACATTCTTACATTAATTTTGTCTAAAAGGTTACAAAAGACATTGTTTGGAAAAATATGGAAGGATTAATTTATAAATATCTTTTAAAAAGTCAATAAAGGTAATAAATGACCTTAAACCATGTTATATAAAATAGTAATACTGTTTTGAAATACATTTTTATGAAACGTGTATGTGGATGATAATGAGGTCCCAGTAGAAAATTATATATAAACAACCTCGGATAATGATGAGATTGTGAAATAAACCCTCACCTTGTACATTTCTTTGGTAGAGGGTAGGTTAAAATCCATTATAATGGTCAATTAATTATTATTAAATTACAGAAGAATCATATTCATTAATATGATATCATATATGACCTTTTAACATATCTTTGTTAATAATATCTTTGTATTATCATCGTTTCGGGTGTTTAACGAATTTGTTTCCCATTATATTCATTGTTATGTGAGTCATATTTTTTATGGATGGGATATATCTCATTAATATTCAGATTGATATTATGTCTTTAAATATTATTTTTAATGATCAAATGAAAACTAGTCTTGAATGGATGTGATGGGGAATGAATATCATCGCGTTAGTGGAGAACATAATCTGTATGTACACACAGTCGACAATATCATTGTTTTGATATTAAAATAACATATAATTGGACTGTATATCATATATACATAATCCTTATCATGTTATATAAATTATTTACATCAATTAAATATCATTATTATACCCATCCAAATAATAATAACAATTACACCACAACGTGGAGACGGTAAGCCGTACGTACCCACGTATGGTGACATGTCACTCAAAAGGTGGATAGAATAATGCATTTTGTTATACCATAATTATAATAACATAAAATTATATATAATAAACTGAATTAATTATTTTATAATGTAAAAAACAATGAAAAGGGAATTGGAAGAAGAAAGGAACTTGAAAGAGTGTGGTGAAATTATTACCTCTTCTTCGGGTTCTTCATTTCGATTTGATAAAAAGGGATCCATAAGATGGCTTTATGACTAAAGGATAGCCTCTATAAATATGTGAGGAATGTTTAGAGGATATCTGGTAAGGGTTTGTTCGAGCCAATAGGCTTTGAAGGTGTGAATAAGAGGAAAGGGAAAGTGCCCTTTTATAAGTGGGGTGGGGGGCACCATAGGAAAAGCTAAAAATATTATTTTATAATAAAATTATTTTCGGTTTCTAAAGTCTAATAAATTATTAATTTAAAGTCTAAGTTGGTTATGTGTTGAAAACCACTCAACCAATAGGTTTTAGACATGTTTCTTACACTATATTAACCTTAACTTTTAGATTTAACTCTTAGTTAAATAGTTTGACATTTATCTTGTTTCTTTGTATTTTTATATTATATGGTTAATAAACATAATATATACTTACAAGAGAAACCCTAGTGGTTAATTAATGATAAAAATATTATTATATAAGCCTCTTGGCGGACCCATATTTTTTTGGAATAGACTATCAATTTATAATATAATATTTATTTTAAAAATTCCTTTATGACTATTTTGACACTATTTAATAATTGATTTTTGTTAAAGTATTAATAACTTTATTAACTCAAACCAAATTAATTTAAGAAATCGTAACATGAATTTTTAACCAATAAAATTAGTTTATGGCATCAAAACATTCAAATTATATTTATTTTATCATTTATAATAGAAATTACTTGATTCTTTTTTAATAAGGAAAATAGTGCATCATTATTGTGTCAAAACTAAATTTAATTATTCAATGCGTAATAATTATGAATAAAATAAAATAAATTATGAAATACTTTTATCTTTATAATAAATACTTATAGTCGAAAATATAACATATATAACCCAATTTAATAATATTTTTTCCAAAAGTTATATGTTAATGTCATTTTTTTATTTACATTAAATTAATTACTATAAAGTGTCATAATCACTTACAAGTGTCTCCATGGGTTCCCAAAATCAACCCAAAGATACCCATTGTCGGAACGTTATCACCCAATAGGGTTAAGACACGTTTTAGGGTAATTTATTATTATTATAATATTAATTTTTTCCCTTATTTACCGGATTTACCCTTTAACCATTGTAAATAAAATATTTACCGAAGTAATTAATCAAAATGTCTAAAAATAAAAGTTACCTATTTACACAATTTGGACCCCCTGATTCCAAATATGGAATCCATTTTTCTAAATTCAAAACATATAATTGGTAGAAATTAATTTAAAATTAATTTCTATTGTCAAAACAAAAAGGTTGTTTTTAAGAAATAAAAACTATCAAAAGATTGACACGTGCTTTTGTCCTGTTTAAATGTTAAATTATGTCTAATGACCAACATTGGATTGAATGGTAAATATATAATCTAATTATAATTTAAAATCACTCCAAATCATAATTTATCACTATTAATTAATTTGATTAAAAAAATTGTTTTTAATTAAAATATAGTAATTATCACTATTCATCAAAATATGAAAGTTATCAGAATAGTACAAAAATTTCACCCTAAGCTAATTTTGATATTTTTTATCCAAAAATGAAGTCCATTTTGAACGATAAAGTGTATAAAATTTCAAAAAGTGGGTATTATTATTCATAACGGCTAGTTTGATTGGTTGTGGTGTGTTAGAACTCGAAGTTTCGTACAGCACACGCTACTATATTATTAAAAAAAAAAGAGTTCCGTGGAAGATTGTGGTGTTTAAAATTGTTTATAGCAAGGGAAAAATGTCCGCCGTGATTACCATTCATTACCTAGAATATTTATTTATTTTTTTATATTATTGTTTTGTAGAAAGATAATTTCGAAATGGTTTAGATGACATATTATGTGCATTAAATGTTATTTTTAGTGAAAATAATTTTAAAAAGGATTTATGTTTTAAAAAAGATTTATTAAAAAATATATTATATTTTCCTAAAATATGTTTTAAATGAACCTTCAATATTATTTTTCATCTTAGATGAAATCCATTAGTGTTAATCATTTGTTACTAGCGCTATTATCTTAGGGCCCCATTTATATTATTTATATAAATGGTTCATGTTTTTTTTGGAATTATGTGTAAGGAAACCTTTTCTATTCCATGGGTTATATTATGACTAATAATTATTTTTTTACAAAATTAGGATATTATGAAATGATTATAAAACATAAATATTTTCTGAATGTTATGATATGATGAATTTCTTTTGACACCTATTACATTTCATGGGTTATGCTATACTTAAAAGTTATGATCATGAGGGAGAAAATTAAGTTTTTAATTATGTTATGGGTGGGATAAATTTTTCTGTCAAATGAATTAGGTAATACTTTATATCTCTTGATATATACATAACTAGAATGCAGAGTTAACCCTATTCAATAAAATACTTTTTTCTGGTGATATAGTCTAGGGGGTGAACCTTGACTGCTATAGTGAACTTGTGAGTTTACCTTGAATACTAAGATGTTTTGGGGTGTGAATGCATTCCACTAAGATGGACATGGAATTAAGCCTTTAAAACTATAGAAATAATTATATATTTTCTTGTGTCTACCAAAATTACATATCTTATTCTTATGTTATTATTTCATATATTTTTCTCTTTATTCATTTATAACTCATTTGTAATGAAATAGAAATATTTATTCCACAATTCAAGTATATGATATTTTTTTTCCAAAGTATGAACATAAAATGTTATTAATATGTTGTCATAAACTCATGTTTATGTATCTCCCTTTTTTACCCTTAATTAGATTCTAATCTCACCATTTATATTGTTACATTTCTTAAGGTTGTGTAGATATGTATTGTGATAGATTTGTATTAAAAGTAATATAGTTATAAAGAAAATATTAGTAGATTATGTTTCTCACTTATGAACCAATGTTTATATTTCCATGATTCTAAAGGAACAATATTAATTGGGTTTATATACATTTATTTATATAATATAGAAAATATTTCACAAAAAATGTTGTAATTTATATGTATGTTATGTATTGGTTTTTATAGTTAGTATTGAAGAAATGATTTAGTTGTACTTTAAAAACTAGGATGAGAATACCATATTGATATTTCTAAGGACATGGCTCTATGAATAACAACATGGATATTTCAACATATATGAAAATATCTTATAATTTTAGTCATATATATAGAGAATGGTTTCCAAGAAATAAATCCTTTTCAAGATACTATAAGTGGATGTGGATCTTGAAAACGTTTCCTATATGTAATAGCCCTAATAATATTGTATTGTGTTAGAATCGATTGAGAACTAGTGAAGTGCAATGGGCCTTGCTGCAAACCTAGTTTGAAGCTCTCTAAGGATATGGTTTCCAAAATCCAAAACATTTTACAAACCATATTAAATGACATAAATAAGTAATAAAAATGAATGGCCTAGCGGAAATTTTTTGTTTCATATACATAAAAAGAGGGTGCCCAGAATTTGACAACCTATAAGTGTTCATTAATTATTATGTGGTTCCCCACAATGTTAATTGTTTCTCAATATATTATTATTAGATTCACTCAATTGTTGTATCCTTATGTAACAATGTTATGGATTATTACGATGGAATCTATATTGATTTTCCTCTTGGGAAACCAGATTATTTGAATGATGGAATAAAAATTCTCATTTCAATGCTCACTCACTTTCACAATAAATGAACCATACAAGACATTCAAATAAGAAAATGCATGGACAACATTTTATTGAGTCCATCATGATCTAATGGATTACTTCATTCAATGGATCTTACAATCCACTCCTTGTTGAACATTGGATTTGTACCTCTAAAAATATATTTTACATTACTTAGTGTTCATAACATGAAAGGGTCATTCTGGTGTTTATCATTTGGAAGCTGAAAAATGCTAAAATATAATTAAGAATATGTGGAGGCAAGATTAAATTTTAAATATTTTTTTGGATGAGTCTAAGATATTATTATTCAATAACTACATTCCTCATGTTCTTAATATGAAAATGGAGAAGTTGTTCCTTGACTAAATGTAAAGGGATAATAAATCTATAAGCACATACATGGATAATTTTATCGTACTTGTGATGTATTCTTTGGGTATTATTATCTAACCTAAAATTTAGGCTGATATAATCTTCAGTGGAATAAACCTATATTTTAAAATGGTGTTAGAGATATGATACACCTCTATAAATGAAGAAAATATTCATTGTTATGTGATGGTTGAAATGAATTTTAGAGGTATATATAAATCTCATGGTTTTGATAAGAAATAGATGATAATGTATAAAGTAAAATGTTAATTACATTTACTTAAGAAGATGACCTTTACATTATTATAAATGTGTGGGATGAAGCATAGAGACAATTTTCTTAAGGGTTATAATAAATATTTTAAATGTCTAAAATTATTTTATTCTGATATTTGAGTTCTGAAGTGACATGAAGAAGTTAGTTAAAAATATGAATAGAGTGATAATTTCACAGGATTCCCCTCCCCCACTTCAGTGCCTCAAGTGTAAGTAAAATGGGAATTATACGAAACAGTTCCCAAAACTGAGGGTTAAAGAAAATTTTTAAAATCAGAAACATTTCATGACAAGGGATAGGATAATATCTTATGTGATCTCTATTTATGATGATTGTTTTACTGATTATGTGGTGAAATGTAAGCATACCATCCACTCAAGAAAATTAAGGTCTTATTGGATTCTTGATCTACCATGTCCTTAAAATCTAATTAAAATTTTAAGGGTATCAATATTTTTCAGAAATGATTAGATGCATAATTATTAATTCAATCATATAATGTTATAATGAATACAATTCATGCCTTTGATTCCTCTCTGATTGACGTTGGTGTGAATGTGCTTCCTATAAATCTATTCATTATTCCTTTAGATCAATTTCATATTAGGAATCTATTGAATTTCTATTCATAATTTCTACATCAATTTTTGATGATGGTATGCAACAGTGGATATTTGAAAACAACCAATTATATTTTATCATTGGGATGATAATTATGAAATTTACAGGGATATTACATCATGTATAGGGGTCTTAAATCCAATTAATAAGGCTCGATTGTAACAAATAATTGGGGATAAACATAAATTGATGATAATATTATTGTTCATGAATTTTTTCATATCTTTCCATAAGTGTTAAGTTTATTTACACAAAAATGTGATGTTTATTTATCAATAGAAGACAAACCTGGTACCAAATAATTTCACAGAATACATAGAGAATGGCCATGATTTAGTTTATAGAATTTAATAATCTACTCCAAGAAAGAAATGACAATGGATTAATTCAGAAAGGTGTGTCACATTTGGGTATGACTATAATTTTTTAGAAGTAAATATTAATAAATGGATATCTGAAATGATAATTGGGATTTGATCTATAATAAGACCAAGAACTATTATCATCTTCCTCATATTGATGACATGTTTGGTTAACTACATGTAGATAAATACTTTTCCCATATTGACCTTCATTATAGATATCATAAATTGAGGGTCATGAAAGAAAATATACCATATATGACATTATATACATGGTATGGAATCTATGAATATATATTTACACCTTTTAGTCTTACTAATTCCCCTTCTATCTCAATGGATTTCATAAATAGTGTTTTTAGAGATTACCTTGATCATTTTTTGGTATTTTTTATAAAAGATATTATTTTCTATAAAAAAATGAATATCATTAATACCACTAGAGAATTTTGATGAATAACAAAAAACGATAATTTTTTTCACAATTTATAAAGAGTGAAATTTTCCTGAAAAATAATTCAAATTTCAATCATATAATCACATGAGAGGTCATAACTTCAAATCCATCCAAAAAGAGGCTATTAAATATTCACCGAGACCATACATGGTGAATGATATCCAAACATTTCATTGTTTATGTGCCTATTATCACTATATTGGGGAGGATTTATCATGACTATCTTATCATTTATCCATGTTAACTCATAAGGGAGAAAAGGACCACTGGATAGATGAATACAATTAAATTTTCAAGGAATATAATAGAAGATTAGTAAGTGAAATATTCCTTACATTAGTGTATACTAGAGAAGGGTTTTAAATCTATATTGATGCATCCAAAGAGGTATTGGGATGTTTTGTTATGTAGAATAATATGGTCATTTTCTATGACTCATGAAAATTAATGATTCATGAACAAAATTACCCACCACAAAATTTGGAGTTAGTTGTATAAATTTATTCAGTAATGATTCATATGAATCATCATTATAGAGAACAGTGAGATATATATAATCATAAAAAATTGAAATATTTATTCACATAGTAGGAATCAAATGTTTCTCGGAGATGATGGTTGTAAATAATAATGGATTATAACGAGCCAATAAATGACCACCGAGGGAAAGAGAACAAGGTGGATAATGTTTTTATTTGAAAGGATAATTCTAGTTTATCAATTATTATAATCACAAAATATGAAAAAAAAATTATTATGAAAGGATGGATCTATTATTTCATATTTAGGTGGAAAATATTAACTTTATTGTTTGAATGTTCAACTACATATCAAAGTAATGATTAAAGTGATGTAGAAGGTAGATGTTGATCTACCCATGAATGTCAAAAATGTTCCTTAGTTTATCCTTAGTCATGATGGAATGATAATCTATGGGAATCATGTATGTGTTCCTTCCATATGAGATTTAATGATGGAATTTTTAGAGGAATCACATAGTTATTAATTCAGTAATCACCTCTGATTTACAAAGTTATATAGACTTGAAATAATACTTTTAGTGTGATGACATGATGAGGGATATCATAGAGTTTGTATCGTGGTTCTTGGTATATAAACATGTTATGGTTGAGAAATTTTTTTAAGGAGATGTCACATCCATTACCCATACCATAATACAAATGGGAGAACATCGCTATTTATTTTGTCACTGGACTCCCTAAAACCACTAAAGAGGATATTTATATATGGGTGGTGATAGATCTCTGTACTAAATCAGTACAATTTCTCACTTTCCTATAATTCTTCCCTCTAGATCAACATTCTTGGATTTTCATTAAAGAGGCTGTATGGTTTCATATAATACTATATTACATTATACCTTATTGGGATTAGCGGTTTACCTAAAAGTTCAAATTAATCCTCAACTATTCAATTGATATTAAATTGTGTTTTAGTATTACTTATCGTCCTCAGATGAATGGTTAGTCTGAAATAAAAACTCAAACCCTTAGGGATATATTGATATCTTGTTCTCTATATTTCAAAGGTGGTTTTGATCAAAATAATCTAAATCATGATTTTTCATAAAATAATAACATTCCCTCATGGATTGATATGGATGTGGTTTAATATCTCTATGTGATCAAATGAAAATTTCCAATGTACTTGAATGAAGATTGAAAAAAAACTCTATTTGAACATGAGATCAAAGAAGAAATGGTAATTAAGGTTAGATCCATATTGAACCATTTCAGAGAATCTCAGATTCAGTATAAATGTGATGATGATAAAAATCAACATGATATAGAATTTTAGGTTTGTGGTACTATGTTTCTTAGATTTTCTCTATAGACAAAAGTTATGATATTCAAGATTAAATGGAAAATAATCCTTATATATTTATGTTCCATTACAATTATAGATAATATCGAGGTGGTAGCCTATATACTATAACTTCCATTAAACCAATTCCATGTCCTTGATGTATTCCTGTATCTCTCCTAAGGAAGTACACACCTAACCATTCACTTGTGCTGAACTAGAAGGTTATACTGTAGGAAACAAATCTTCCTTATGGGGAATAACCTTTTGAAATAGTATATCTTATATAAAAGATTATATGAAATAAAACTAACATGTTAAATGTATTATAGAGAAACAACCAGTTTATGGAAGATACATGGTATCTTGGTGACATGATTAGGAATAATTATCCTCAATTTGTTGTATCAGCATGACGAATTTCATGGGTGAAATTAATTTAATGGTGGGTAGTATGTAACAAGTTGAGTTTTTATGAATATTTTTATGAATAAATTACGTATTTTTGATGGATTGAATTAGATGATATTAAAATTTTATATATATTTATAATCTGAACTAATTTATGCTTGTGCTATATAAAAAACCCACCTAGCTTGTGTTACATAGAATACTGGGTTTCTATGTTTTTTAAATTTTATAATTATTTAAATGATATATTTATGACTTTTACATTGAACATAGTTGTATGAATAGAAATATATAAATTTTAAATATTATTTTTAATGGTTTTATATAAACAAAACATATTGATAGTGATGTTTATAATTGTTATTATAGTCGCTATATGTTTTGAAAATGTTAATTTCCCAAAAGAATGAATTTCTATGTACATATATAAACAATAATAAAATTAGTTTTTAACAAATGCTGATTTTTAATTTGATAATTTAAATTTATAATTTTAATTCATAACATTAATATTGTCTGAGGGTTAATTTTTTTTATTTTTCTGAAATACAACATTTCTGGATGTATATGGAAAAATACTGAATTTTAATTCGAAACTACCATTTATTCTTATTCATTTATGTAAAAACATTATATTTAAAATTGGATTGAAAGTTTAATATTTTGAATTATAAATCAATAAATTCCATTTATGACACAATATTCAATTTCACCTTGAAATTTTATATAAACAAATTTCATACTCTGGAACATATTCATTTTCAAAACTCGCTTTCCTAACACATCTGTATGAATAATTTTAATTTGTTAATTTTCTTACTTATGAGATTATAATTTTGAAAAATGGATCCCATATTTGGATTCATAATAATCTATAATTTTTATTATGGTAAAAATAAATTTTTTCCAATGTTATTAGGGAAATGAATAAAAATTAATTAGAGAGATTACGATAAAAAAAGATTACTTATTGGTAAAACAAAAAATCGAAGATGTAAAAAATACACAAAAATTTTCCACATACCATTGTAAAAAACGATTAATACAAGATCAAATATTTTCATGAAAATGGATTATTATTTTTGGCACATGATGTATGGTATAGCTCTCAATAGTTTTTTCATTTTGGTATTTACAAGATTTCTAATCCACCTCCACTATAAGTGGGAACTCACCCACTTCTCTTATTCTCACAACAAAATAAACTTTTATTATAAAAAAATTACAAATATCATCCCAAAATCCATCATATGATCCTATATGAGTAAATATTGTCATAAATAAAACCAAGGAAGACATTTTTTTAAACCACAAGGAGTTACTCGAATAAGAGGTATCCTCCTTCAATGAGAACTTTTGGTTAATTTCAATCTCCACCCCTTCAATTGTTTCTATTGCAAGATTATATAATTGATTAATTATATTAAATATAGCAATATGTTTTCATTTTTTTATTATTACCTACACCCATAAACACTCTCATAAAATGGGATACACAACCATCTTTTGTGTGTACAGAGGACTACCACCATGCGAACAGTTGATGTTTGTTCTTATATTAGTACCTCTCATATTTTTGAATAATGATGGAAGAATTTTTTATATATTATATATTTATTGCCTATTATTTATTTTATATTATTGAATTATTATATGACAAATTCCATCAATCTTTTTAATTTCCAATAATATAATAACATTGTTTGTGGAAGTTTTGACTACCGCGTCTTAAGAACAATATGATTCGTTCATGGTTGGAATGGAATATATTAATGATGGGTTTAGTATACATATTTGATATTTATAAGATAATAATTCATAAATAATTAATATATATATATATATATAGTTTAATATTCATTCTTTCTTTTAGTATGATTTGAAAATAAAAAAAAATTCATGCGTACATATAGCATAATGTATTCATGAATGTTGTATTTAATATACAATTTATATCATTTTTATAATTTTATATATATATACATATATAGTGAATAAATATTATATTTATATAATTTTTATCAATATGTATATTATTACTTCGTTAACTATGTAATGTGACCAAGAATAACTTGTCAAAACATGTACATGTAACAAAGCATTTATTACCCGAAGTAAAACATTAGCAATGAATTGTAAATAAATGAGAAATAAAATGTAATAAAAAAATAATATACGGTATTATATATATATATATGATTTTTTATATTTATAATATCATAATATTAATTATATTTTAGTTTTGAACATGTGGAAAGTAATTGTAGTCTTAATGTAGGTGGATTTCCAGTCTCACATTTATTTATGCGATACTTATGCTGTATTCAACACTTGTTTATTATTTTTTCTAGATATAATGAGCATGAATTTATAATATTATTATTTTAAAAAATATTTATGGTATATACATATCCATTTTATAATATCTCTTTTATGGGGTATATGGTTACAATATACCAAATCAGTAAGGCAATTTTGTTACAATTTTCCTTATTTAAGACAATTGTTATGTCATGCACCTATATTGTTTTCAAGGTCAAAATACTTCTCTTTTTCTTGTTGTATAATTAATCTAATTAATTTCATTATATATTAAGACTCATGGAATTTTGTTCTCTCATAGTGATTTTGATTCAATTTCACCAATGTGGTAATTGTTTGTTGCTATAATATCAATGTTTATTTTGATTTTTTAGGCCTTTGATTCCATTGATGAAATATTATGATCCAAATAATAATAAATCTTGATAATTTTATTATCCCAATTTTATTAACGATATCATAATGTAGTGGTGCAATTTTACACTCTTTTATACTTATGTAGATTAAGAAAATGATTTTCATAAAATCTAGCATTATTTATCTCTTAATTCAAAAATATTATATCTATTAATACATTGTCATCAAAATATGTTTTCAAAAAGGGTTTGAAATTATTTTTAAAACAAATTTACATATAAAGTATACCTTTTTACAAAATTGACTCAATAATAATCTTTTTAACGTCTTCTGATAATGTATCCTTTTTACTTATACCGACAATTTGAATGGAATCCTTGTTTTAAAATGTATGACATGGAAAAAATATCCACATTGATGAACAATCATTTAATAAATGTTTTCTGTATATATTTTAAATTTTTTTAAAAAAAATTCAAAATGTTTTCAAGTGTCCATAATAATTTATCAAATTAATTTCCATATAAAAATATTTTATAAACCCTATATGTCTTAAAAAGTAATCGTCAAAGAAGAATGCATATTTTACTCACAATTTTTTTAATGATCATTAAAAATTATTTTTTATCTATAATTAAATCCCTTCATGTTACTAATGCCTTACAAAGGATATGATCCAACTATACCATTCAAATTATTTCTCTAAATGGTTTATGTTTTTTTGGTATGATGTTATTGAAACTCATTTATTTTCTATAGGTTATATGCTTACGATAATAAATTATTTTAAAGGGTTATTCTATGTTGAAATGATTATTAAACATGTCACTTTTTCAAAGGATATTATATGATGAATTTTTTATGATACCCAATTAATTTCATGGGTTATTATGTGTCGATTTTTTTGATCATTTGGATAACATATATATGATTGCATTATTTGATATTTGGTACCTATATCATCCTCCAATACATTGGTTAAATATTTATATCTCATGAGAAGGACTTTGATTGAATAGGGGAGTGAACCAAGTTTAATAATGATCATTATGTACTAAGATAGTTTTGGGAGGGAACCATTAATACTAATATTGTTTTGTGAGTAATCCAACACTATCAATATTCTTTGTGGACTGAACCCATTCCAATAATATGGCCTTGAATTTAATAATTGACTGCAATATAAATCATTTTATATTTTTATGTGTCTTCAATTATTTAATGTACTATTACTATATTATGATTTTATGTCTTACTTTCTCGATTCCCTTATGATTCATGTCTTATAAAATTTCAATATTTATTCCATGACTGATGTATTTGACCTATGATATTAAATGTATCATATTATAATTTTATTCTTTTGTTATCATACAATTATGTTCATGTCATCCTAATATATCTCCCTTATTTACCCTTACTGAGCATATGAGTTGGACATTTATTATGCTTATTTTCCCTGGGTTATGAATATTTTTATTCTGTATGATGGGTCTAATACGGGTTATATTTATAAATAATATTATTGGAGATGATATATCTCACTAATGTACTGTTTTTTATCTTTCCATGTTTCCAAAGGAACTAATATAATATGCTACTTGGGAATGTGTTTGTGTAATGTAGTAAGTAATCATAATTTTTTAAATGTATTGGAATTTTAAGTGAAGATCACTATATTTATACGCAACAGTCTATGATTCTTATATCAATTGATTGGGATAAAACCCCACATAAGTAACTTTATTGTGACAGAAACCACTTGGTGGACTCATTTGTTCATGAAAAAATATCATGTCCAATAAATGAACATGAAGCTTATTAAAAGTTTTCATTTTAGTGGGATAGTATTTTATTAAATTTGATTTTAAATGTCAATAAAAATGACATTCATTTTTATTTATGATATATTTCATCATTATCATCAACATCATAAATTAACATTGATATCAATATTTAAAAATAAATATCTTAACAAGTATGAATGATTTGACTGGTAAAGGGGTTAATATTTTTTATTATGCTTTGAAATGTTCTATTTGTTTATGAAAAAACATTCACGAGTACAAAATTATTAATGTAATCGAAAAAAAATTTCTATATTCATAAGAGAAGTATAAAATGATTCAAATAATGAAATATTACCAATTTTTTGGATATAATAACCATTTTTTATTGTAAATTTTATTAGTGGTTTATTATGTTTAACAAAAGTTTCCTTTATTTTTTTTACTCTTGAGGAAATATGAACTATTTAATTTTACATCATGATTCATCTATTTTTTTAAATGCACATGTGGATGATATTTCATACTAATATGGGATAAGAAATTTAATTTGTTAAGATATAGAAGTCCATATGATCGGGTAATTACATGAATTATAAACAATTCCTTTAAAAATATTCTGATGACATTTATGGCTTGTATTAAAAAGAAAAATGATAAAAAATTTAAAAAAATGAAATTTTCCATAAATATAAAAAATTGTCCAAATAATCATAAATATCAAATATTTCTCCAAATTTATTGTTAAATTATTCCATTCTATACATATAGTACACATCACCTTTTTCCTTGACATGTGGAAATGGAATCATAAAAAATGGGTGATCTTAGATGGTCCTCAGGGTTAAACATAAGTGATAACCATATATGATAATAAGATAGAATAATAAAATCATATGGGTATAATAATGGTAAAGAAGAAATTGATATCCAATATATCAATTGGTCACAAATAATTTCATTATGATTGACATAAAACAAAACATGAATCAAAAGCATGGGACAATAAACATTAACATTGAGAAAATAATATGGTCATGATAATAAGAATAAAACAATGAAAAATAATCAAATATATCACCAACATACTCATATAATTTTTTTTTCAAGAGAATCCAATTTCTTTTTATCTCATATCATGTTTTGGAAAATCACCAGTGAAACAACTTTGGTTTGGATAATCTGTCTGTGAAACATTTGGCTTGTGATAAATCATTATTTCCACCACATTTTCTTATGATAAATCCAATTATGTAAAATTTACCAGGTGATAGATTCTAAAATCTACCATTTATTTTAATTAAAATCCTCTTAAGACACCTTTTTCGTGGGATAAATCTTCATATGTATCCTTTTGTTTGAGCTAAATCCTCATGTGTACACTATGGATTGAGATAAATCCTCTAGTTTACCCTTTCACAAGGTATAAATCATCCCATGGGACCTTTATATATCCAGATATATAAAAATTACCAATTAATTGGAAAGTGATATAGGACCCCCTCATTATTATCCATATATATATATGCCACATAAGTATAAATTATCATAATATCATAAAGAACCAATGAGAAATTGAATGGGTTTCATAAAAATTTTAAATTATCACAAAAAATAAATTTATGAAATCATAGTTTACTAGGAATCACATATTCCAAAAGAAATCATTTCATAATAAAATATAGAGGTTGATCAAAAATTCACTTCAATGGATATAATCCTTCAAAAAAAATTATAATATAAAATATTTTAAAAATAATTTTAATAACTATTCTCATACATGATATGTAAATTAAATTCATATAAATTATTGAAGAGGAAAAAATAATTTTTTTAAATATTTATTAAGAAGAGTTATAAATAAAATATATTTGAAAAGACGTAATAGTTATAAAAACTGTAATATGTGATCATTTTTTTGAGATGATGAAAAACATTTTTAACTTTTTAAAATAAAAATTATGAAATCAGAAAACACTGATGAGATGATGAATATTTATTTTAAAATTAATATTTGGATAAAAAGAAACATTAGAGGTAAAAATAATTTTATTATCCACTTGGGATTGGTGGAAATTGGCGGGAAGTAAAAAACCTATATATGGATGAAAAATGTAATATCAGAGACTCTAGAAACCATGATTCTGTTTCAACATCAGTACATTTTAAATGATTAAAGGGTTTTGATATTGAAGGATATATTAGTTTATTATTATTGATTAGTAGTATACATAACTAAAACCCATTATAAATTGATATTTAAATACAAAACAGTGCAATAAAAACAACTGATATCTTTGAAATAAAAAAAACTTCTTCATATCTTTGGGAATAGAAAATAATAAGGTTGAGATAAAATCCTTAGTATGGGGCACATATAAAAGGAATTTACATGAGTATATAAGTCATAATAAATATGAAAATGAAAATAACTAAAAACAGATGCTATTTGATGAATAAATTGACTGTGAAATGCATCAATGGATGATAATAATTAAAAATTCTCATGGATAATCATTACTAAATTCACAATGAATAAAATTATTAATATTAGATATCGTGATCTCATACATCATGATATCAATACCATAAATAAATTTTTATAATATAAGTGAAAACTATGGTGAGGCAAACACCAGAGCCGCATATAATGAGTCTACACAACTAATGGGCCTCATATTACTTATTAATGTATTGATATGCTCTCTATTACGAGGCACTGAACATCACTTCATCTAAAATTTAATATTCATATATTGGATGATTATTCTAATTCATTGATAATTTTCCTATGGAAAAAAAATTACTTTTTTGAGTAAAGAATATATCATACAGATATTTCCCCAATAATTAAAATAACATTGAAATTAAATACTATTTTTAGAAAATATAATGGTTTTGATAATAATCATATTTATGATACAAATATTATGGATATTTAAGATAAATTTATTGTCTACCAATCAAAATAATTTGAATGTATCTATTGAATGATGGTGACTACGAAAATAAATGAGTTAAAATATAGGCTTTGTGATAAATCAACTTCTATTAGATGATAAAATAAAATAAATGTCAAATAATAAAATAATATTTCAATTAAGTGTAATTTTTTTAAAATCATTTAAACATGTTGAATAATTTAACATTAATAACATATTTATGAAATTTAGAATGTTATTTAAATCCATACACATTAAAAAAATACCTTTTGACTGTTTTTAATGAATGTCAACAATGACCATTTTAAAAAATATTTTAAATATTCATTTTAGACATTTTTTTGATTAACATAAAACTTCCATAATAAATAATTTTAGTAATATAAACTAAAAATTTGAAATAATTTTTAAATATATTCATATGGTGGAAAAATAAATCCAATTAAAAGAGAAATAAGATCAGATATTTATTTAAAAATTAATTTCCATAATTAATGTTAAAAAGGGAGAAAATGTTTGGGAAAAATATGGAATATCATTAAATATTCAATGGATAAGGAAATAGTTATATTTTATTTTGAATGTATTATAATATTCCTTCAAATAAATTTCATGTAATACTAAAAAAATGATATTTTAAAATAAATACATACCTCTTGGAAACATTGAAGATAAATCCTATAAGGCCCCTAGCATTTCACACATGTTATTACATTATTTAACGAAAAATCACACTTCAAATAAAGAAAATTTTTTATAAAGTCTAGTGTATTTGGATGATTAGGTGTATAATTATAGAAAATAAAAGTAAAATATTACATAATTTCCATAATGAGTTCCTAACTCTATTAATTATCCTACAACTATATAATTTATCTTGAGGAATTTAATAGAAAAACGTATGGGCTAAATATCACAATAAGAGAATAAGAGTTTTAATAATGTGTAATATATGAGTTATAAGGAATAACATGCAACTATAAAAGGCCTAGAACATGAATAATCATATGGAATCAATTCACATCGAACATAGAATCATATGATCATTGTAATAGAAGGATATGTAATCAAAACATAACATGACATAAACATGGGTCATGGATTACTTCTATACCCGTATTACTTCAAGGAAAAGGTGGTATAATGGGTTAGGTTTAATCCCTAATACCATTCATGATGTCTCATGAGATGAAACATTACCCATTGCATTGGATCCTTATCTGGGTAACCCATTAGAAAATGATCATGAATACATGTTCCACATGTGGAATATAACATGATGAATAAACATATTTGTTATATATGGAATGAAATGGGTATCACAATCATGTAATAAGGCATAAAAAAATTTAATTTCATAATGGTTTTTTTATTGAATGGATCGAATTAATAAATTGAAATTAATAGTAGAAAATTTTCATATATCATGATAATTTTTTTCTGATTGAATTGATAACCAGTAAATATGTTCTTAGGAACTACAGAAATTAGCTACTTTAGTGAGGTTGAATGGAAATATTAAATATTTTTTAATGAAGAAAAAAGAATAATTGTTTGTATAAACTGAGATATGAACTAATAAATTTATTCATTGTGAAATTAGTGATTTTTGGAAAATAATTTTGGCTTAAAATATACAATGGAGTATAATTGAAAATTATTAATATATTGGGGAATTTCCCTTTAATATGGATTTCATGTCCGGATTAATTAAAAATGTAACCTTATAATGTATTTGTTTCCCTATAAAATATAGATTAATTGATTTGGATAAATAATTTATGTACATATACATACAATTTAGATGTATTAAGGTAACATATCAGGTTAATAATGAATATAACTATTTTATATTTATTAAAATTTGTGAATTAAATATTAATTTTACCTTAAACGTGATGCTATGTTCGATGGCATACCTGATATGCAACATCATGTTTCATCGAAAATTGACGTTGCACACAACGTTGAGTTGTACTGAAAAATATTTATATATTATTATTATTTTAAATGGTTGTTCACACATAGCCGTTTTATTGGTGGTAATGAAAAAAATATTAATATTATGATTAAATATGTTTCTTAAATGTTTTTACATTTATACAATAAATTTTAGAGGATTAAAATAAGAAGGAATCTGATTTTAAGCCTAAATACACTAATATTCCTTAAAAGTCAGATTTACCACCTTTTGATGGAGAACACTCTTTAAATATACTTTTTTTTACTTTAATATGTTCTGTTTTAAAAAATAAAATTCTCCTTTAGAATTGGGACATCAAAATTTACTTTTTAAAATTTTTGTGGTATTTTTCTGATAAGATTCATTTTGAATAAATAGTGAGAAATACTGTATTTTAATTAAAAACCCCTTTTAATATAGTCTATTTATAAGGATATATTATCTTTTTAATTGGTCTTAAAGTTTAATTATATTATGTATTAACCATTTAGTACAATGTTGGGTAGTAGAATAAATTAATGTTTAAAATTGGACATAAATATGTGCCAATCTTTTGATAGTTATTATTTCATAAAGACAAACTTTTTGTTTTGACAGTGGGAATTAATTTTAAATTAATTTCTGCCACTTCTATGTTTTGAATTTTTAAAAATGGATTATATATTTTGATTCAGTAGGTCCAAATTGTGTAAATACATTATATTTGTTTAGAAAATATGAATATTTACATTAGTAAAATTTTTATTTACCATGGTTAAGGGGTAAATATGGTAAATAAGGGTAACAAAATAATATTAAAATAGTATAAAATTACCCTAACATTTGTCATAATTCTATAGGTTAATACATTTCCGACCATGGGAATCCATGGGTCTATTTTGGGACCCCATGGATTTACTTGGGAGTGGTAATGACACTTTATATTAGTTAATTTAATTTAATTTCAAAAATGACTTAAACATATATATTTTAGTAAATCAATTTTTACACATGGTTATATAAGTTATATCTTCGACTATAAATATTAATTTGAAATAAAAGAATATTTCCTACATGTTGATAGTTTTTTTATAATTTTTATAAATCGAATAAATAAAAATATTTATGACACAAAAATGATGCAGTGTTTACCTCATTAATGAATGATTTAAAAGAAATAAGATTATAAATATTAAAATAAGATCCAAAACCTGTCCAATTCTAGTTGGATGATTTTATTTTTAACATGAGTCACCTTGTCTTCGACTTTAATATGTTTTGGACCCTGTGAGACTGAAAACCATTATACAATAAAATAATATTTTTAAACATTCCTAAAGTTCCCCTCCTCTCCCTTATAAAAATCCCTCACTTATAACCCATTATTCACACATATCAATCCACATGGATCATCCAACCTCTTTCCAATTAAACATCATACATCTATCTCTTTCATCTAGAAGCATTACTCTAGGAAGAAGAAAATTCATGTAAACCTTTTGGTTCAAACCAAAGAGAGATACCCAATTTGAAGGTAACATCTTCTCTTAAGTTCTTTTGTTTAATTTTACTTCTCCCACCCCATTAACTGATTTTATTATTTTATTTTATAACAAAACCAGTATAATAAATATACTAGTTTGTTTTTATGAGAATTATTCGAACTAAACATACAAAAACAACCATCGAATGGTTAAAGAACATATTGTTTCTATGGACAAAAAACTACTGCCTCATGAAACGATGAATGTTCAATATTTTCATACCACCTCTCATGGTAGACATTAGGATAGAACCATATTTATATATATTATATATTTTAAGTTTATGATTTCTCTATTCTTCTGTAATTTATATTTACATGAATACCTTTATTATATCAAATTTTTGTAAATATGATAATTTCATTTGGAGAAGTGCGGTCTACCACCCCCAAAAAGTGATATGACTCATTCATACACCACGTGGAACATATAAAGGATAGAGTTAATGAAATTATATTTTATATTATACTAGAATTATTATATACCTATGTATAATTATGTTTTTATTCACTAAATTTGAAATATAAATGAAATTAGCATTCATGTATACGTATGGCTTACCGTCTCCTTGAATGGTGCATTTCATTTATTATCTACAAATGTTATTTACAATTATAAATACATATATATACTGTATATATATGAAATATATGATATCTAAATCATGAATATAATTCTGGAGATAATTTAATTTCGACCAGAAGGAAAATTTAAAATTATAACAAGTTCATTTTTAACTCATGTTCTGAACATCGAAAAATGTCCAATATGAACTCAAATAAGTAACATATTTTTATAGTAATGTTATAATTGATATAAAAGGAAATATTAACCTGAAAAAGGTTCTAAATCAAGTATAAATTAACATTAGTATATTATTCATGAGATTAAACAAAGTCTGAGTCATGTCAGACACAAGGTAAGGGGGTTTCTTATCTGAGCTTTAATTCCGCGAGATTTCCATTGTTCGCCACTTATTTATTGAATGTGGTGAATTATTTAATTAAATATGATATATAAGTTCATGATTTAATTTAAATTCATTGTATTAGGTTATTCATTAGGTAGTTATTAACTTTTTTCCAAACGACTTGATTGATTACAATGTGGTAAGGGGTTTTCATCTCACTTTTTATTCTCATGTGATTCAGGCAATATTTTACATTGTTTCCTTTTTTGTGGTGTATGTACTTCCCATGATTGTATTCATTTTGTAGTATAATTTAATTTATTGGAATGTAAATCTTCATTTTATGATCCTTCTTTCATGGGTTGTAAGTTTCATAAGTTACCAAATCAGTAAGGGAACCTTTCACCCTCATCTTTTTAAATGAATTTTCTTTTGTTATGTATTTTTATTTAAATATTCTTGTGTTGGGATATGTTCTTATATATAATTATTGATATAATTAGTTTTTTCTATGTTATGAGATACACTTTTATCTCTAATCAACACATTTTCTGAATATTATAGTGACACCATTAGTCTGTCAAATTTTTGTAAGAGAACTTTTAAACCAGTTTCAATTCTTTAGGTTAAACTTATACTTCTTGATAATGTCATGCAAAAAATATGTGTGACTATCTTATGATTGTTTTAAAAATAATATCCACTTACATTGAGTGTATTATTATTTGTCACACATAATTATTTCATTGATTTTTTGTTTAATCTAAGGATATGATCATTGGAAGGTACTTTGTGTCAATTTATATTCCATTGAAACTTAATTATTGTCATACTACAATTAACTTTTATATAGTGTATATAAATACCTTTTACCTATTATATCATGAATCACTCTATTATAAGGTTATTATAAGATTTTATTGAAGTTATTCCTAAATTTTTTGTATTCAAGTGTCTCTCATTTTTATAAAAACACTTTATTTAAAATTTCTTTTTAATTTTTTTAATAATTTATTCTTCTAAATCATTCTCATTAATGTCAATGTTTTTAAAGAATGTTTTTATGTATTTATTTATGTGACCATTAATGTTTTAAAATGTTAATTACTTTAAAATCATCAATATTGTATGAGAAATTTTGATTCAAATATCTCTTTATTAAATGTTTTAAATGGGTTTTGAAAATGGTTTGTTAAAGAATTGATTATGTCTATATCATGAAATGATATAATGTGATTGCAATGTAGAAATTTAATTTTTCTTTTCTGTTTGTTTTAAGTGTTATGAATATAATATGGTTCTCAGGAATTTTTTATATATACGGGTGGTTACGTGATAAACCTGGGGTGGGTAAGCCTAAGATATCTCTCCAATGCATTGTGTAATGTGATGGGGTTAAACATTAATGTTTCTCCAAATGACTTAGGGAATATACTATGATGGGTATTCTAATGTAACTCTCTATGTTGCGATGATAACTATAATGTAAGTATGTTTGTATGACATAAGTTACATTTAGGAATTATTATTTCTATGTGTTATTCATAAATCATATGATTTCATGAGGTATGTTATGATTGAAAAGTATGGTTTCATTTATTTGTATTTATTGATGAGTTAATGATTCCTTTCCTTATTTTGTAACCCTTTTAATCTTTTTATTCTCATCCCATGTTTTTGAAATGTTTTCCACATAAAATAATGACGAATAGGTTCAAGTATTGGATGTGTTCTAAACCTTAACATGATTTCCTATATAATCAATTTAGAATCATCAATAATTTAATTTATAACATATTCGTTATATATGTCATTTATTAAAATTTTATTATGTTAATATATGCCCATTTCAATGGGTTGTAATATTATATTTCATTGTTTCTCAGAGCATTCGTTTCATGGATTCATTGTCCATTCACTTGCGTATAATTATGGAATTTCATGAAATATTGATGAAAAATAAAGAAGTAGAATTATTAATTATTAATTTACTTCCATAACTATAAATTTTTCCATATATCTTTTCTTATATATGATAATGATTCATTTTGTGAAATGTTAAGGAAAAAGGTGATTAACTTATTTTTTTGGGTTTTCGATCATCACAAACTAATTTGTTTTATTATATTAAATTATATATATATCAGTTTAAATACATCAAATGATGTATAATATAAATTTTATGATATTTTTTATTAATATAATGGTTTTACGACTAGAAATGAATACGGTAATGAAAAAAAACTCATCAACCACGAAGAGGGTGAATCGACACATTATGAATGATGATTTTATTTTTAAAATAACATTATAAGAGAAGAAGTTTTGTTATGAATACTATAATAATAAAATAACATTACATTATATATATATATATTTATTTATATTACTATGGTTATCATTCAATTTTCGATAGTGTTGCTCATATGAGAATAAATAGATTTAAATTATAAGGGAATGAAAGAAGATTTTCCATCTGATATATCATCTCACTGAGAAAATTCATAAGGAACATGGAATTGGGGTTTTCTGGGGACATGAAAGAAAAATATGTGCAAAAGTGGTTTGGGAGATGAATTTGGTATAATTTTCTATTGCTACAATTTTGAATGTTTGATGGAAGGAGGTGGTGAGTGTGGTATTTATATGGTAGGAGTGGTGTGTTTTGATTATTTTATATATCGGTTTATTATTATGTCTCAAGAATATTAATAGTGTTGATCTATATTAGTAAATAAATTACACAATGAAGGATAGTTCCAGATAATGCTTCTTACATCATTCGTACAACATACATGACTAAAAAAATCACGAATTTAGCATATACTGTATATTGTCATTTTTAACTATTCATAATTTATTTTTCTATTTTATAAGACTCACAAATAATAAATGTAACTATTTTTTACTGAGTAGTTACAGTAATATATTCTATTTTATAATTTTTTCCTCATAAATTGGATAAATTTAAATAATAATTAAAAGCATCATTTAATTGAAAAATACATATTTTAATATTATAACAAATTCTATGACACTTTGAAAAATTAATTAATGCCTTATAAAATTGTCTAATGAATATAGTACAAAAAAATATTAGCTTCTAAATATATATTTTTAAAATAAATATTCCTTTAAATATTTATATAAATTATAATATTATAAATAAACATTTAGGTTTCACAAAAATACCAATATGAAAATTTTCATTTTAAAACATATATTTACTTATTTTATGATGTAAATATATCAAATTTTAATTTTTAAGAAAACAAAATTTTATTTATACTCTCATATTTGTATTTGGTATTATAATAACCAGATTAATACTATTATCTCTCACATTTCTTTTCCAACAGTTAGGTTACTATTCGAACAGTCATATTTTCAATGGTCATAAGGGTTTACTACTTCATATCAATACCTTTTACCACTTTCATTAGTCACAAATATTTTCTTTAACATTATTTTGAGATTCAACTTTAAAATTAATGTTTTATTATTAATATTATGTATTTTTTTGATATTTTTTTCAGAGTGTGGGAACTCTAGGCGACAGACGAGATCCAAAATTACCTATTATTAGTATCTTATTTTCTATATATTTTCCCACTTTAATGGTGGAAATTATTAATTTAATATTTTCTAAATAATGTATAATTATGTATTTATGAGATTTTTATTATTTCTCTATAATTGTCATTAATTATACAGTACGACATAATTATAAGAAGGGAATATTCATTGATAATATTCTGTGCCATTACATTCATCCCCCTTTTTATATTTCTCCATTGAAATTTTATCTTACAAACTAATGTAAAAATTGGAGAGGTTATTTTTGTTTCATAAAAAATTCTAATTCCCTTGTTCCTCTTCATATTTATGGTTCCTCCATGGTAATTTTTTCCCAGTGAGTAGTATTTTTGTTTATAAAATTATCTCTATAGTCTAACATCTTCACCAGATTATCCTCATAAGAGTGTTCAATTTTATGTTTTACTACATCTTGATTCAAAACATGTGATGGATATGGTACATACTTCCTCTACAAGGAAACATGGAATAAATAATTCACTTGAGACATGGTTGATGGAATTGTTAGTCGATAGTTCATAGCTCTAACATGATCTATAATCTCAAAGGTTTCAATGTACCTAGGACATATCTTTCTATTCATTTGAAATTTCTTACATCTCTTCCGTGGGATATGAAAATGAATTCCATGTTTCTAACTGTAGACCCCATGTATCATCACCTTTTTCTTCATAGATCATTTATCAACTAAGGGATGTATTGATATGTTACAGAATGGTTTTCTCCTTTTCCATCAATTAATCAACCATTTTTGGTCCCAACATCATTTCTTCGTTAACTTCATCTCTCCATGTAGGTATTCTATATCGTTTCCCATAAAGGGATTCATATGTAGCTATTTAGATTCTTGAGTGGAACATATTATTGTGAGGGAAATTCTATATAGTTATGTTTTGTTCCTATACTCCATTTTTCTCAATAGAATATGCTCTCTATAAGTGTTAGAGTATCTAAATAGTGCACTTAAACCATCCATTAGTATGAGGATGATAAATCATACTAAATTTCATCTCAGTATTTAGACAATGTAGGAGACATTTCTAGAAAATAGATGTAAATAGCTAATTAGGATCAGATATAATCAATAATGGTCGTCCATATACCCTAACAACTTATTTTATGTATATCTATGAATGTTGGTCGAGTAAGAAGTCCTATGGAATTGAAATAGTGTGAGGTATATTTGTAATAAAATCCAAAAAAACACTTATAGTGTTATTTATATTGTATGGCTTTGGATGTCCAGTGACAAAAATCATGGTGATTTTTTACCATTTTGATGATTGTATTGTTAATGGATACATCATACCCTAAGTGTTTTTTCATTTATCCATCAGATGATGATATACTATGAACTTAGATTCAAATTCAAATAAATCCTTCTTCACATTGTCAAACCAATAGTTTATTCGGTGATCTTGATACATCATTGATATCCCCTTATGAATAGAGAATGTTGAGCTATGTTCATCATTCAGTATCTCTTTCTGTATTTATAGATTTGATGGTATAAATATTTGTGTCACACATTTTACAACTCATTCTTCAAAAAAACTTAAATCCAATGATTTCTCATTTCCGATGTATTCCATATTATTCTAAATGTACACATAATTTCTTTGAGAATAATTTATTTTCTCCATAGGGTAAGGTTGATAGTTCTTTTTTGAAAGGAGAGATGATGTTCACTTTTATATGATTCCCATGTCCATCCTATGGAATTCTATGAAGAATGGATTCATTCTAGTTCTAATAATTTATAATGTTATAAAATCCTTTCTACATAGACCATATTCAATATTAATTAATTTACTATTATTGTAGTTTATTAACGATTCAAAATAAGTTATGATATGTTACCATATTCACTAGATCATATTATTCACGTTTTGTGTGAATATATATTTGAGGTTATTTTATTAGTACATATATCACTCTTCACCCCATAGAAATAATGCTTCCATATTTTCAACACGAAGATAACATTCACCAACTCCAATTCATTTGTGGGATAGTTTTTCTTATTAAAATTTAATTTTCATTAGTTATTAGATATCAGTTTTTCATTTCACATTCGTACATAGACTGATCACTTTTTTATGATTTGTTTCATGACACAAAGAGTTCCCCACTTGTCAATAGTGTATGTACTAGTTCATAGATACTCTACTCTTCCACTATTTAAAGCATTATAAACATTCACTGGTACAAAAAAACATTACTCGCATCTAATTCAACATTGTTATTGTGTTTTAAAATAATAATATGTTCTTCACAAATAACAGGTAATACACATATATAAAAAGGAAACTATAGATCTCCATTATAGAAGTTAGCCTAAGACACACATTGATTACCTTTATCTTTAAAATGTACAAATATATTCTTATTATTGTGATAACACGCCCCAATAATGATACATCCTTCACCTAGAACTCATAATTAATGTACTTTTCATATAGTTTCTCTCCTCGCAAATTGAATAGTACCATATTGAATTTCTCTTCATGCTCCTCCTTACTACTAGTGTATATCAAATTATCATAAATTAAGACTACCCATAAATTTTCAAGGTAATTTCTAAAAAAATTATTCTTTATATCCATGAATATTGATGCATCATTAGTGTGTCCAAAAGGAATCACTATGAAATCATAGTGTCCATACCTCATTCGAATGGTGATCTTGGGAATATATTCTATCCTCACCCTTAATTAGTGATATCCATTATGATGATCCAACATAGATAAATACATGTACACACATTGTTGAATGAACAATTCACTTAACCATGGTAGGGGATACCTGTTATTTATCATTATTTTGTAAGTTGATTATAATCAATGAAAATTATTATTGATATATCCTTAATCATAAAAAAGAGGACCAACACACCCCATGGAAAAGCACTCTAGAATATAAAACCCATTTCCAGATTCTCTTTTAACTGCTTCTTTAGTTATAATAACTCAGTGGTGGATATTTTCTTATGTAGTCTTTGATACATGCATAGAACATGGAATAAGATAAATTGAGACCTCAACAACTTGGTCATGGTGGATACCGGAAAATTATGTAGGGAACACATCAGTGTAGTGCCTTAGAATGGGAATATCTTTGAGCATGATTCTCTACATTTTCTAAATAATTTGAGCAATACATTATTTTCCATAAGGAAAGAATATTCATAATTGAAATACTAATTTTGATGGAGATTTATCATTCTACTTACACTTATATAGAATTTTAGGATTCCCCCAGATGTGAATAGTGATATCCAGTTCTGAAAAGTTTCTCTAGATTTATATAATGATAGAAAATCCAAGCCAAATATTGAATCAAACATTGAAAAAGAAAATATGAATAAATTTCCTGGAGGCTTCTTCAACAAACGTTGACCATGGAGGAATTATATACTTTGGATGAAATAATTTCACCCCTCACTTTTATGAAAGCTAACTCAAACTTCTTATTTTGAGGGTGTATTTGAATATATCTTCTAGAATTTCAACAAATAAAATAATATGTAGAAAAAAAATCAAAATGTGGGATCAATATTCATGATTGAATAACTATTTTACCCCTCACCAAATCATTGTCGAGCTTCGCCTTAGTATTGGTGATATAATATTCACTTCATTACTACATTGAAGGGTTTTTCTATTGGAATCCTTCGATTACCCTTGGATTAGGTTATTGGATCATACAATGCAAATTTTCCTTAACATTGAAACACTTCACTTCAAGATATGTTTTTATTTTAACAATCATTTATTCTTCCTATGTTTTGGTGTTTTCATATACTATAGGAAATATTTTTTCTGATGCACCAATCTTCAACATTTGAAGCCCCTCTAAGTTCCATTTAGATAGTTTTATGGAGGCCTCTTGCAGTGGTTTTGAAAAATTGGATACTGGGTTTTAATTCTATCACGGGATTCCTCAATTTATCCACCCATGATAAAATCTATTTTCATATTTTGACCTCCGAGCCGATGAGACGAATGAGAGTTAATGATATCCAATTAAAACATTAAGGAACAATGAAAAATCACATCATAGATATAAAAGTATCTAATTTCCAACTCGTTAAGAAGGAAAAAAAATTCTATTAATGAATAGAGATACATTACCTTTTGTGTTCATGACAATGCTAGAGGCTTATCGTGCATGTCTTCAAACTTTTACCTCATATGACTTGATAGAATTTATTCCCATTTAATTCATTATGATGAACTATATTTCAATTTTAATATGGAGAGTTTATGGAAACTATTTATTGCACAATATTTTACTGAATTCTTCACATTACACTGAATCAATTTCCAACTTAGACTATTTTTTTGATTACTTTCCACCACTGATTAACATCCCCAACAAAACTATTAACCACGATTAGAAGTTTTATTCCTATTGGAACATCAATATAAAGAACATTTCTCAATGGAGTAAATTCATTATTTATTATAAGGGGATAAGAAGATACACTAAAAATAGGATTCCTTATTCACATAATTTTAGAAGATTTATTAATTTAGATTTTGGCCATTTTAATGGGTTAAAATTTTTCGTTTCATTATCCCAGGAGAGTCCATTTCATGGATTCATGGTATGTCCGTTTTGGTTTAATTATGGAAGTTCTTGATAAATGGGAGAAAAATCCATAAGTAGGATTATATGGTATTAATTCAATTAATTAATTTTCAATGTTCCATTAAATATTTTTATTTTCATATATGAAATTTATTAATTAGGTGAAATGTTAATAAAAAATGATTAGTTTATTTTGGAAGGTATATGATCATCTTGAACTACATTGAATACTAATTAAATTTATGTATATATATATCAGTTATAGAACATAAATCTTGTTTTAATAATAATTTTACAATATTTTTTAACAATTTTAATGGTTTAATTATATTCCATGAATTTGGTAATGAAAAAAACTCTTCATCAATATAGGCTGTGAATCTACACTTCATGGATGATTTCATAATTTTTTAGAAAAAAAAGAAGATGAAAGGATTTTGGATTATGAACATTCCATTGACACAATAAAATAACAATATATATTTTAAAATTTAGATATTATTTTATTTTATGTAGTGGAGGTGGGAGTAGGATAAGAAAAGGAATGAAAATTATAAGATAAAGAAGGAGAATTTTTACTTTTGTATATCATATCATTGGGAACATCATTATTGACTTTGGAAAGGTTATTTTGGTTATTCCAAAAATACCAAGATGTAGGGTAGAGGATTGGGTGAGAAATTAGTAATAATATTATCAATACCCAAAGAAAATAATTTTTTAGGAGAAGTGTAGGTGGGGGTGGAATTTATAATTCAGAGTGTGGATTTTTATTATTTTTATACTTTTCTTATTAGTTTTGATCAATAATATCAATAGTTTTGATCCTTATGAAAAAATGAATTAAATAATTATGTAAAATAAAGATAATGGTTCTTACATCATCCTAACCATTTTTTTATTATTTCCTTCACACTTACCTTTATTTTAATGTGATTTGAGATTTACTATAATGGTTTTAAACGTGTTATTAACTTATAAATGAACCATATTTTTGTATACAATATTATATATTATACTATAATAACATATTATCACCCATTAATTAATAAAATTTCATTGCTTCCATTTATTCAAGTGTTGACTGCTTCATTTTTTCATTCATGTTTTTCCATGGATGTTTCAATTCATGTGTATAGGATATAGATCCAGATTTTATAGAATTATATTAAAGTTATAAGTATCATATTTTATTGTAGATTATTATTTTGAATCATTCTATAAATTTGAACATGGAAAATTAATCACATCACTTTGATGAGATGGAAGGCTATATGAATACATGAGGGACATTATCATTTTTAGTGGGTGAACGGGAAATAAATTAAGTGGTATAACAAATATAATGAATATATATCACATAATAATTATCATATATATATATATATTTATTATTTTCATTTTTATTACTATACATGTGAGTTGATCCAGGAAAACAATTTACAATGGACCAAAAGGCGGTAGTTTACTGTATACCAAAGCAATTACTGTTTTCCAGTTGATAGAGAAGAATATATATATATTATAAGACATAAAAATAATATAATATTAATATTATTGAGGTATTCTTGTCATTACATTTTTCTTTTCAATATATAATTGATGGAGAAAAAATAATTAGTAAAAAAGAATAAATGTTTTGAGACAAATACCTTCTCTTAGAAAAATCATCATTTGGATGTCTTATTAACGACCTTAGAGTTGGTATTTTGGGAATAAAACCTACATTAAAACATTGATAATTATTTTAATGGGGTATTTTTTTCGAGGTTTTATTGATAAAAAATGTATTTTGGGGTCTTAGAAAGTATGTGAAAGAGGATCCCTTTTCTAATTGAGGCGAGCGAAACATTTGTAATTTTTCATTTTTTTATGATATTTTCTCACCAATTTACTAGATATATTGCTCAAAAATGTCTCATATTAGAATTAAATAAGAGAAAGTCAAAAATATAACACGCCAAAGGGGTTCTATAATTTTTTATCATTTTAACACTTATCAATTTAGATCAACACCCATTTTACTTATTTCAAACATAACTATGGTAATTAGTTTTAACTTTTTTACTATTATTTTTGAAAAATTAATATATTGGAAAATTTTAATAATATTAAATACGATGGTTATAAATATATTAACAATTTTTTAAAAATATTTTTAGGGATTTCATAGAATTTAATTTTTTAATATACAGATAAAATGTGTTGAAAAAAAATTCATTCAAGAAATGAATTTTTCAAAAATAAGTTTACATAGATTAAATATATGATATGTAATAATAATTATATGGAATTAAATTAATATAGTTATGAGTATAATATAAATATTTAATTTAAATCATAATAATTTTATATTATTTAATTTACATAAAATTAGAATACAATTAGAATATTTTAAAATCATTTTCAATAAATATCTCATTTACCTCAAAATGATATTATCTTTATTTTTTAAAAAATTAAAGTCCATAAATTATAATAATACATATTTTAAATTATTATTATTTTAAATTTATAAATATTTATATAAAAACTTTCCATTTTACATAAAATCTCATTTTAAGTGAAATTTAAAAAAAATCATTCTAAGAGTTGTTGACCTATTAAGATAAAAATAGATATCCATTCTATAAAATAGAAATTTTTCCTATAAATATTAATTTTTTATATTTTATTATATTTTAATTCAAATATAATTTTCACTTACCCTAATTTAATATTTAATGTTATGTTCTTCCATCAAACAAAATTTTATTCCGCACAATTTTCATGGATATTATATTCTAATCAAATTAGGGAGGTTGTTCTTTATAAACTACTCTATTTCCAATCATACATACTCCATTTTATTATTTATCATATGAATATTTACAAGCATTTTATTTCAATTCCCCAACTCATTCTATCTAGTGTCTATAATATGGGTGGACCCTTAATAAAAACATAGATATAGTTCCAATTCTATTTCATAAGAAGTGAGAAAATATATCATGTCTAGCATGTAGTTCCATAATAATGATATATGGAACAAATCATGTTTTTTGAGAGGCTTTTTGGAAATAATAAATTGTAACCCATAGTTCTAATTCATTCCCAAAATTTGAAAAGATTGATGTACCAAGGGCAGAGATTTCTTTTCTTACCAAACCTTATCACAACCATACATTTATATGAATTCATGAAAACATTCCCTCCCCCATGAGAATCCAAATAACTCCAAAGGTTATCAGCATATCTCTATTTAATTATTTGAGATTCTATAATATGTGTATGAATGTTCATTACCGTTATCATTTTGACCTAAACTCGTTATGGGCCTAAAATTTTCTTTCAAAATATTTCTTCCCAAAATGATGGTGTGTGACATATCTTTCCAGGTAATGCTTTATATGACACCATTTGAATACATGAATGGAAACTATTTTTATAATAAAACTCTAAAAAATGTAAATAATGATCCCACAAAGCGTAAAATTTATGTGATCATCACCTTAACATGTATTATAATGTTTGAATAGTCTATTCAAACTATATATTAGCTTGGGGTGGTAGGTAGTGCTAAAATAATGCATATTTGAAAGGTACTTCTAAATAATTTTCCATAATTTTAATGTTAATGAGGGATAATTATTAAAAAGTATTTAAATAATGTCACCATGGTTTCTTATGAAATGATTAATATAGATCCATTAATCGAAATCATGTGGTAAATAATCACTTATATAAAGTAAATGTCATTATTTAGTTAGGTGATGAGTAATAACATATATTGTATCATCATTTGTAGTATAATTTTCTGATATAGGGAAAAATATATAGAATGGAAATAAAATTTAAAACAAGGAATATGAATAGATTTCATGACCCCAATAAAATGATATCTATTAGCCTCTAGTTTTTATTAAACCATTCTTCTGGATATATAATCTAGAATTTCATTCTCATATTAACCCCCCAAAAAAATTCCTTTAAATATTTATACGTATTATTCATTCCTGGATGTATTGATAAAGTAAATATTTGAGCATCATACAATAGTTTATTTTTAATCATAGGTATATATAATATACAAGGTCTCTTTAAAAAATTTAGAACATCATATTCATAAATCATTTCATCAAATATTCCATTAAACATATCTGTAATTTTATTATAAACAGACTATTCATTATATTGTGAACATTTTATATTTTATATCAATGTTGGATTAGAAATAATTTTAAATATCGTTATTTATTTCCATTACATAATAATTTTAATATACATCATCACTAAATCCACGAACAAATGACCCTTATCAATCTTCATTTTGTTCAAGAATCTAGGATCATTCTTAATTTATTTATCAATAACATTATTTTCGTTCCTTGGGGGGGTATTGTATTGTAAAATAATAACCATTGAGTAGATTTATTTATCTAATTTTCAATATATTCCTGAAATATTTATAAGTGATTTTTTTGATCTTATAGTCTTTTTATATCTCACATATTTAACAAAAAAGATATTGTCTCAATATCTTCAATGAAAATATTATAGCTTTGATCTCAAGAGAAATGGTTAGTGTAACATCCTAGGTAATAATAAAATATGACCTTTTAATATTTACTAATATTTATTAATTTGATAATAATTTTAATTTATAAGGGACACTATTTCTGATAGCGCACCCTACTCACAATAATGGGTTCCCCTGAAATCTAATGTTGCACACAAGACTGAGTTATACCAAAAACCAATTATTATTGATATTATTATTTTATGTTAATGAAATTTAATAGATGTTAGAATAGCATGAATGAGAAATAATAACTAAATTATAAATATATGGTTTACAAATGTTTATATAAATATTTATTTTTAATAAAATTATTTAAAAAATTAAATAAAAAATAATTTAATATAAAAGATGCATTTTTGTGGAAAAAATTCTAATTCAAATAAGTGAGTTTAAAAAATAAATAAGTCACTCTTTATGAATTTTATTAATGAAATATATATTTAATATATTCAATTTAATGATTAAAAATCATTTTATTTGTTTCTTATACAGTATATAATAACCTTTTCAAATTTTCGGACAAAAGAAGTATTTTTAAAAAATGTAGTTTCACCAAATATTGATAGAGAATCCATTTTAAATATTGTTTTTTAAACATTTATTTAATTATTTGACAAATTATACTAATTCTTTAGAATAGTAACATCAAAATTTACTTTTTATGAATTACGGTAGTTTTCTGATTAAATTTGTTTTTTAATGAATACTGAAAACACTACTTTTTAATTAAAAAAACATATTCTTCAAATTTATTTATAAATTAATATTGTCCATTTAATTGAATTTTTAGTTTAATTAGATTATTTTTTACATTCAATTAAATTTATTTCCATAGAACCAGTTTCATATTGAAATTGAATAGAAAAACTATGCGAACTTTTGAACGTTTTACTTTAAAAATCCATTTTTCATTCTGATGACAGGATAAATTTTAAATTTAGTTTTTCCCCTTATATGAATTAAATTTTAAAAATATAACATACTTGGTTGTAAAAGGTATGAGAAATATGGTCCATTTGGATAAAAGTTTTTTCACAATAGTAACATTAGTATTTTATTTATCATGGTTAATGTGAATTATGGTAATTATTGGTAAATTTAATATTATAATATTATTAAATTTCATTTCCACTTTTCCTAATAATATTTAATGAGTTTTTATCCACCAATAGAATTATTTTCCTTAAATGTTGTCCTTTGGAAGCTAGTTGGGTGTGATTATGACATTTATAACATTTAATTTAATTTAATGAAAAATATACCATAATTATGTCTCTTATTACTAAAAAAAGTAATATGTGGATATGTAATTGATATCATAGATTATTCCATTTAATGAAAAAAATATTTCCTATAAAATGGTAATTTATATATTGTTTTTAGTAATTAAATAATTTAATTTAATTAAGACACAACGATGATTGAGAAATAGATTTATTGAAGAACAAATCTAATAAATGGTCTTAAGAATATTAACATAAATATAATTCTAAATATTTTATTTCATAAATTAATTTTATGGATGACTATGAAATTTAGTAATATATTTGGTGTAGTTTTCAAAGTAATCATGTTTTTATGATATTTTCAAAAACTCATGTAATAAATAGTGTCAAAATTCACATAATTCACATTTTAAAATATAAATCATTTAATTATATGATATAATTTTATAAAAAAATATTGGAATTTTCCAAAAATAATATATAACTCTAAAAATTTGACTAATGACTCATTATTTGGTCGTTTAGAGTTATTTGGTAATTATTTGATCATTCTAAGTGTATATTACATGAAAAAAATGGTAAGAGTTAAACATGGTTAAAAAATATGTTTAAAAAAATATTCAAACAATTATAATTCTAATTGAATTATTATATTTGGACCTGTAATAATCTTATATTCTAAATTAATGATTTTGGACCAATTTGGAATAGAAATTGAATTTATATTAATATCAATATTTTAAAAATTCTATGGGTACTCTACCCCTCTCCTATAAAAGGAACCCATTCCTCTCTTTTAATAACTCTTCAAAAACTATTTATATCAACCAATATCTTCCAAAAACACTTACTAAAAACCATCCCCACGTTATTTATGTCTTCTTTTAGGCAAAATACCTACATTATAGGTGTTAATGTGTTCTTAAATGGAGATCAACAGAAAAATAGGTATCATTTCTTTATGTTTTTCTATATTATTTCTTCTTCCACTTTATTCAATTATTGTTCATAATCGATTAACTATTAACTATGTAATCCTTAATATAATGAGATTTTAATATGTTAATATAATCACCTAAATCCATATCCACTTCTATCAAATGGTAATGGAATTATCCGTTCATACTTTCATGTGAACTATCACCTCCATGAACTGATATAATAAATTTTCAATAATTATATCTCAAGATTTGTTATAATAATGGAAGTAGTTTTTTTAAATTAGGTTCAAGACAAATTTATCATTATATGAAAATAGTATATAAATTACATTCAATCTTTCCATATGCATAAAAATGATAATTCCATTCGTACGTACGTTTGAACTATCACTTCCATGAAGCGATGTAATTCATTTTTATTCATTATATCACTTATATTACATATATAAGTATATTTAAGTTAATAGTATGTTATCAATGTTGTTTTTATCAATCTGTAAATAAAAAATAACACTTGAACTCTTTCCATAATGATTAGTGAAAATGTAAAAGGTTACTCATGAATACATATGACTTACCGTATCTCTGATTATCACGTTGATCATTAATCAAAACCATAATTCAATGTTTTATTTAATATTATAATTCATTTATAAAAATGATAAAATTTTTATAAATATTATTTTTTATATGATTTACTTATGAACACTAGACTATTGACATCGTTCCATGTTAATTTTTGACTCTAGTTCTGAATATGGGGAAATGTTCGATGTGAAGATAAATAATTATGTAATTGTAATAACATTATAATATGTGATATAAATATAATAAGGAACAGAAATAGGTTTCTATGGAAATAAAAAATTCTCCTATGTTTATTATTTTGTAATATGTTGAATGTATGAGATGATTCTGACTTAATATGAGGGACTTCATCACAATCTCCTTTCATTGAGGAATATTTTGATGTTATACAACACCTTCATTTATATGGTTTATAATCAACACCATTGAAATTTAATTAATTAAAAGGTTTTCAAAAAGAATATTTTTATATGAATATTTTTACTTTCTTTACAAAATATAAATTGTAATTTTTTAAACTTATTCGGAGACAACGAATACTCTACCTCCATAATTGTTATTTGATATTTGGATTCACCTATTGGCCAAAATGTTTTTAAAAGGAAAATAAATACCTTCTTCCATTTTTGTGTGTTTTGGTATTGAAAATTATTTTTAACTTGGATTTACTATTTCATGATTGTAAAATCATTTCTTTTGATTGGAAATGAAATTTTATGATTGAAATTTTGATAATTGCATTCAATTATGTGTTATGATTATATAATGGTACTTGGAAATTTTATGGGTAGTTACATGATAATAAAAAGATAGGTTGTAACATGAGAAATAAAAATTGGGTGGTTTCATGATAATATAAGGATGGTTTATTATGTTATAACCTCCAATGATTTTGTTATGGAAGATGGTCGTATGGCTATTCCATTTGTTTGAGTGATATTTTTAGAAGTAGACTACACAATTAGTCTTTTTAAGTCTGATTAAGTATGAAGTTACCATTTAATTTTATATGTGTCTATATTTAGTATTTATTGTAATCTTTATATTAAAAAGGGTAATCAGTCATATTATATTTTGTGATATTAGTTTTCTTACTTCTTAAATGGGAAAAGTATTAATTTATGAAAAAGTATTCACATTTTACATGTTTTCTAAAGGGTAATATTATTCCATATTTTTTTATCCCTTATAGATATTTTTATTCTCATTCCATGTTCTAAAATGTTTTTCACAGTATTTAAAGAATAATAGAGTCACGGATTGGATCATGAAAATTTCTTGAAGCATAATCATTAAATGAAACCATGTTTCTTTTTAAATGTTTTTACTTTATGAAAAAATGGATAGTGAGTTTAAGTGTCTACAATATAATATTTGAGTAGTTTTTTGTGACTTATGGTCCAATTACCTAATTCTATAATCTTGAAAAGATCCACAATGTGATTGAAAGTCCAATTATTGACATCACTCAAGATGATGAAAGGTTTAATTAAGGGTCCATATAGTGTGTATCAGAGGTTTGATTAGAATACATTAGAATTTAGGGTGATATTTAAGAATAATTTAAAGGTTGAATATGAACAAAATGATCATTATATTAAAAAGGTTCCAAGTTAATTTAGATAAATTGAATGAGTTTAAGATAAAATTAATAAATATATATTAGTGTTTATCTTCCTCTTAAAAAATTATATGAGGATTCTATTAATATACTGACACTGACCATTTTTCTTTTAGTAAATGGATGGATCAATTATAAACCCATATAATAATGGATATGGAAGATATTGTGGTGGTTATAAGAATAATAAACTGAATGAAATAAGTGCTTTAATCAGAACAGTCATGGTTATTCTAAACCAACAATTATGATGTTTGATTATCCACTCGAAGCTTGGTGTGTTTTATAATGCATCATATATGAGGGAAATGAATCCCTATGGAAAGTGAGGTAATAATCTGAAAAGTTAAGTACATTTAATTACATATTTGAGAAGTATGTGCAATGATACAACTATAGTTTTTTTAAATTGACAAGAATATGTTATATATGTTGTAATAAGGGGGATAAAGAAATAAGATACCCTCAAAAAGGGATGAATTTGATTCACTCTATGAAATGGAAAGAGGTTATTTCAAAGATATAAGTTAAGTGTTTCAAATGTGTAGAGTATGGCTATTTTGCTAATAAATTTATTATGGAGAGGGTTCACGAATTGGATTAGAAAATCTATATAGATATATGTCTATGGATAAATAATGTCATTCCAGTGGAAGATAAGGAAACTGGATGCGACCAATGAATGGTATCAATTATTTATTGCATCATGCTTTTTGTTAGTGAATCATAAGACTTAATTCACGATTCTTTTAAAAAAGGTATAATATTGAAAGGCATGGTTAAAGGCTCATGAGGAACGCTGAATGATTTAAAATCCACTATATAAATAATACAAGAGTTACGATAGTTTGTAGAATGATGGAATTTTTTAATGTATTAATGCTCTTTTAATGATGGGAATTCATTTGAATTAATTTTTCAGTTATGTGTAACCCTAATGTTTGTTATGTGAAAAATTTATTTGATGAAGATTTATATTTTCCTATATGGACATATTTACAAAGGTATGGATAAAAATTAGGGTTTTTTTGATCTTGGGTTTTGATGTATTTATTGGATACTACATTTTGGGGTGAAAAATGAAAGGTAAAAGATAATACTTGAGGAAAAAACCTGTTATTGTTATTTTTGATGATTTTATCTCATTTTCATAATTTTGTAAAATTATATTATTTTAGGAAATGGACATCCCACAAGAAGGGTGACATCCCATCTCATCGAATAAGGCTGTGGAAATCGAAGCCAAAACTGAAGTGCGACATGGTGTTATCACATACCACTAGACTACGAGAAGTCCTAAGTGAGTATGTCATTTTATTTTTAATTAAAAAAGTTCATATAATAAAAAGTAGTTAATTTTGGGAACTTATGTTTTACAAATGGATATCCTTGGTATAGAAAATTTATTTGGGGATTAAGTGATAAATGTTATTTTTGAAGATATTCAAATTTTGGGAACAAATTATTTTTATGGAAAATAAAATACTATGGGATTTTATTTGTGTAATAATAGTAGAATATCATATTATAGGAATCAATGTTTTTATTTTTGAGTTATATAAATTATGGTTATTTATGTAGATGATTAACCTATCTTAGATAATACGTAGTTTTGGATATTTTATTTTTGGAATGTGCCATTAAGAGTAGTTGATGTTATTTGGAATTAAATGTAAGAACTTATCCAAGAAGATTATTTGATTAAATTCTACACATTTTTTGGATTTAATCCTAGTAATTTTTTTGAATTTTAAGGATAGATATTTACTGAATGGTATATGTTGGACTTTAGGTATTACTTCTGAAATATAGAGATTAAAATTAGTCATTAATTATTTATTATTTATTATATTTTAGTAATTATATTATTTTATGATAATTTATTTGTTATTGGTTGATGTTTCAAGACTGGATGAATATATAGTAAATATTTTGTGGATTATGTTATTATAAAGATGATTATTCTAGTGTTTTCCCTCAAAAAATACTATAAAATACTCATCATTTGGAGAGAAAAAATGATTTTTTTGGTTGAATATTATTAAATAATGAAACTATATTTTTCATGTAAGTATATTTCCTTATGTTATTATTCTGAGTAGTAAAATAATTCCTTATCTTTATAAAAAGGTTCTTAAAAACGTTTTATATTTAATTTTCCTATAATGAACTAAAATACAATTTAACCCCTAACTTTTTTTAGGTTTCCTGATTGATAAAATTCTGATGATCATGTTTTCTATGAATCTCCATCAGAATTTGATGGTTAGTTTTCCATCCATATCCATGTTTTCAGACATGGAATCCTTGTATCTATTATCTCGAGTGACCCTGGTACGTCACATTATTTTTTTTAAATAGGAATTATTATTAATTAATTTTCCGATGTGGGATTTCAATGTATTATTTTTAAATGAGAAACCTTATTTATCGATCTCGAATTTACAAATGTGAAGATACAATTACGAAAATGGGGGAACGATGTAACATACTTGGTAACTCTATAATTTTAATTTTTCATATTTATTAATATTTATGAATTAGATAATAATTTTACATTAAAATGGATTCAATTCCTGATTGCATACCTGACACACAAGAGTGGTTTTTATTGAAATCCTACAATTCCCACAAGAATAAGTTATACTGAAAAATAATATATTATTAATATTATTAGTTTAAGTTATTATTATCTCATAGCAAGTACAATGTTTGGAATGAATGATATTAACTAAAATATAAAATTATGGTTGACATATGATTATACAATGATTCATTACTAATCAAAAAAAAAATTAAATAAAAACCAATTGAATATAAAGGATGTGTTTTAAAAAAAACAATTGAAATAAAAATAATTCATTTTATGAAAATAAAAAAATAACTCTTGATGGGTTTCATTAACAAAATATATATAACTAAAATATTCAATATAATATTTAAAATTCATATTATATGTTTTTTAACTTGATATGAAAACAAATTAATTTTTTCAAATAAAACATGTAATTTTAAAAAATGTATTTTTGGCTTCTTTTGATAGAGAAACCATTTTAAATCTATTTTTTCACATAATTATAAGTTATATTTGAAATGGTAAAAATCTTATTTAGAAGTGTGACATCAATATTTACTTTTTATTATTATTTTTATTAATTCGACAAAATTAATTTTTAAATGAAAAGTGAAACAACGCAGCATTTTAATTCAAAACTGCAATTTGGTATAATTTATTTATATAGTTTGATTGTCGTTTTAATTTATTTTAATATTTAATTAGACTATTTATTAATCATTTAATACAATTCACTTAATTTTAACAAATTTCATTTTGAAATCAAATAGAAAAAACTACGTGAACATTTAAATGTTTTACATAAAAAACTTTTTCTCATTCTAACAATGAGAATAATTTTAAATTTAATTTCTCCACTACTGTGAATTAATATTTTTTTTGTAAAAATACATAAATTTTATTAATAATTATGAAAAATGGGTTCCAATATGATCAATGTATTTTTTAATAGAATATTAATTTTAGATTTTTATTTATCACATTTCAAGGTAAATATACTAATTAATGTTAAAATTAATATTATAATAATACATAATTACAATAAAACATGTCCTAATATAATTTTATGAGTTATTATCTTCTATTACAATCCATTATAATAAATTGGGACCTTGTTAATCCACTTGGGTGTGATTCAGACATTTATAACATTTTATTAGATAAAACATATATCACAATCATGTCTCTTATTACTCAAAGAATTTTAAAATTTCATAATGTAATTGATATCTTAGATTGGGAATTTCATTTACAAAGATAAAAAAATTAAATACATCAAGGAAATTTATTTTTAATTTCTAGGGACTTATTATTTAAATTTAATTATGAATCAATGATGATGCAATAATAGATTTATTAGTGAAAGAATCAAATAAATGAACTTAATTATCTTAAAATATTTATATTTTAAAATATTTTATGACATAATAAAATTTTATGGATGGCTATTAAATCATTTTATTTAATTGAGGTAGTTTTTTTATGTAACCAGGTCGTTATGTTTTTTTTTAAAATCCATGTAATCAATAGTCTCCAAATTAACATAATAAATATCCTAAAATACCAAATATTTAATTAAATGATATAAAATTTCAAAAAATATAATATTTAGGGTAAAAGTAAATATATAACTCTATGAATTGAAATCAGGACTCATTAATGGGTCTTTTGAAATGATTTTGAAATGATTTTAACCCTCTAAGTGTAAATTACATAACCAAATGGTAAGGGTTAGAAGAGGTTAAGACAAAAAATACTGATTAAAAAAGTACTAAAAAATTATTAATTTTAATTGTAAGATTATATTACAAACCATAATCCGAAAATATTATATATAAATTATTTTTGACACATTTTTAGTCAAAATTAAATATATAATAATTTATACTAATAATAATTCCAAGTGTACCCCTCCCCTCTCCAAAAAAGGCAGACATTCCTCTCTATTACACACTATTCAAAAACATTTTGGTTCATCAATTATCTAACAAGAATAATTCCTTGAATCCATTCCCAAATTATTGAGGCCTTATATTTTCCAGAAAATTGTCCTTAATTGAGTTAATGTGTTCATTAGTGGAGATAAATTGAAGAAGATGTATTATTTTCTTTTAGTGTTCTGATTCAATTTGTTCTTCCACTTCACTAAAATTTTGGTATTCCTATATTAAATAATAACTAAAGTATCTTGAATATTATTAAATTTTATAATGAAAATATCATCCCCATAACACAACTCTATTTCCATCTATGGGAAAGGAATTAATCCTTTGTTATTATTTGTTAACTATCACCTCCATGAATTGATTTAATTCTTCTTCTATAAATATCTCTCAAGACTGGTGATAATGATGGAATTAATGTTTATATATGATTTTAAGACATATTTATCATTATAATAATATAATTTATCAATTATGTTCTTACCTTCTATATAACAAAGAAATATAAATGCATTCATGCATACAAGTGAACTATCACCTTTATAAAGAAATGTAGCTTTTTTTATTAATTATATCCATTGTATGATATATATATAAGTATATTTAAAATAATAAATGATACTAATTATTTTTTAATAATAATTTAAAGTTAACATAATATTTAACAACTTTCCATAACAATCAATTAAAAATTGAAAATGTTACTCATGCGTATGTACGACTTAGCATCTACATGATTATAAAATTTCTCATTTATGATAATCAAACATAATGGATTGGTTTAAATGTAAAATTTATGTATAAAAATGATAATAATTTCATGAATATTTATAATTTATTCTGTATATTATCTACTTATGGGCTCATATACTATTGACATCATACCAAGTTTATTTTTGACTCAAGTACCAAATATCGAAAAAACATCCGATGTGAACTTAAATAATTTTGTACTTTTTTCTAAATATAAATATGTGATATAAAAAAATAATGAACATGGAACATGTTCTTATGGTAGTATAAATTAACGTAAGATAATTATTTAGGACAATAATGAATTTAGGAGAGAATTTAAACTTTAAGTAAAGGACGACTTTTTAATCTCCATTCATTGAGGAATGTTTTGATGTTATACACCACCTTAATTTATATGGTATATAATCAAACCATTTTAATTTTAATTTATCCGATGAGTTTTATAAAGAATCATTTCATACAAATATTTTTACTTTCCTTAGAAATGAAAAAAGAAATGTTATTTTAACGTTAGCGGAGACAGAAAATTCTCTACCTTCATAACCATTTTTTGATAATTGGCTTCCTCTTTAATCCAAAATGTTTTTAAAAGAAAAATAAATCCATTATTTACTTTTTCTATGTTTTGGTATTGAAAATTAATTTTAATGTGGATTGACTATTTTAATATCATAAAATAATTTCTTATTATTGAAAATGAATTTTTATTACGGTAATGTTGATAATTACAATATTTAATGTGTTATGATAATATAATGGCACATGTACATTTGATTGGAGGTTATGTGATAAAATAAAGACATGTGGTTATGTGATAAAATAATTATGGGAGGTTCTATGATAAACCAACAATGTTCGTTTCATTATAACCTTCAATGCATTGTGTGTGGATGTTGGTCGTATGGGTATTCTATTTTAAGAGTTATATGTGTGAATTTTTAGCATATTACTATTCCATTTAAGTATGATTATATACAAAGTAAAATTTATATATTATATGATTATTTATATGGATTTTTAGGTAATATTTTTATTAAAAAATGGTAAACATTTATTTATATATAGTGAAGTGTATTTAATACTTCATAATGGTGAAATGTACTACATTCAGATAATGTATTCATGGTTTACATGATTTATCAAGACTAACTATTCTCCTTATTTATGTATCCATTATTGATATTTTTTACTCATCCATTGTTTTTAATATTTTTTCATATCATTAAAAAAATAGTGTCAAGGATGAGATCAAGTAAAAGTTATCATGTTCGAACATGAAATGAAATCATGATTCTTGTTAATCATTTTTTTATTTTATGTATAAATGGGTAGTTAGTAGAATTGTTTACTATTTACTATTTTAGTTGTTGTGTATGAGTTATGGATGAATTCTGAAAATATATAAACTTTAAAATATCCTTAATGTGAATAAAATTAAAATTATTGACTTAAATCAATATTAAGTATTGTTTTTGGGTTGGGAATTATAGTAATAATAATTTATCCATGACTATTTAACATTTTAAATTAATAAGAAAATATTTTATCACTCTATATTTTGAAAACCCCAATTCCCTTCATCAATTATTCACTATATATAAAAAATCAATGTTTTATTAATTGTAGAATCAAAATAAGAACAATGAAAAGTATCTATTTCAATTATTCAAAAAAATCATCACATAACATTGTATGTATGAACTTAACCATTTTTATGTAATCTCGGATAACGAGTCTTATAGTTTGGAAAATATTCATCAAATCCCAACTTGTAACCTAACTAACCAATTAATCTTTTAACCCTTATTATATTCATTGGGGTGGTACAATATTTAAATTACATTTCATTCACCTGAAAAACTGAGAATCCATCCTTAGGGAAAATATTTATAAGAAAATAATCTTTCCAATGAGAGAATCCATAGTTCTTAAATTTCCCATATAACTTATTTTCCTATAGGAGTCTTAATTATGAGCCAAAAGTGAGTCTTAAGGTAATTATATATTTTAAAATAAAACTTGATTTCAAAAATGAATATGATAAAAAATATCAACATATTAAATGAATACCTAGTTTATTAGATTCATAAAAATAGATGGTATATTTGTTAATCAAAATTCCATTATGGTAAAATTGTAATTCTCATTGCTTGTTTGAAATGATGTCTTTGGAATATCATTATTCTTTTACTCAAAATTGAGGATACCTGTAACAAAGTATAGTATTTGAAAAATATTTATATCCACAATGTTGGTCGAATAATTCATCAATGTGATTGAATGTTTACTTTTTATTTATGTGAAAATAATTTATTTCAAAAATATTAATGCATATAATCATGGATCCATATTTAGTATTAATGAAATTGGGCTCCCCAAGGTGTAAAACAAGGGAATGAAAATACATTATCACAAAATCCCTCTAGTTTTTTTGAGAACTATACTAATTATATAATGTTTATTATATATGGTGTCACTGATGTGGTCCTTCCAATAAGGATTAAATATATGAAAATCCTAACATCATGCTCCAGTGAATGTCTATATCATTCATTAAAACAAAAATTTATTCATGTAAAAAATGTATGTCCTAAATTTAAAGATTTATTTTATTCATGAAGAATTTATTTTTTCTCTTATTCTCCATGAATGTCATTCAAATGAGGTAAAATGGGAAGATATAGGCATGAATAAAAGGATGATGTATCCCATCAAAAGCTAATAAATTCTAGATCTTCATCATAAATTATAATTTTCATATTTTTGTAATAAAACATGGAATCATATTTTTTATTTTTCAACATATCAATTATTATATAAAATTGAAAAATATTAATAATAAGAACGGCTATAACAGTGCATGTTTATTTTTTATAATGGGAATTTCATAACATGTCATTTTTGTACCGAGATATCCATTAATATTTTTGACTCAACACTCCCATCATAATTTTCGAGAATAATATCTAATATTTTTAGAACTTCAAGAAGATATAAATGAGTGAAATTTTGTATAATAGAATTATTAATTACCTAAATTTTAATCTAGGATAAAATTAACTACCACCACATCATTGGGAAGTTAAACCTTTTTTATATTCGTCTCATAATGCTAGATTTCATCACAAGGAATATTCAATGGTAGATTCCCTATACTCTTGGTCAATTGGTTGGAATAAATCCCCATTTCATTAATGTTAATGTAATTTATATATGTGGTTAATTTCATTCTATTACAATAAATAGATATATAAATATTATATTTTCACTGGTAATAAAGCCTCATGCCATTCAAGAACTATCAAGGATGTTTTATTCCTAAATTTTACCTGATGGAAATTGATTTATTTTCTTAGTCGTATATGATGAATTCCTTTTTTATTGATGTTCATTAAACCACGTATTCCATTGATTCCACATAAATATATGGTATCTAGAAAATATTTTCTCTGTTATTATGGATCCGAAATATATTTCATTATATGATTAATTATTTTGAGAAACTAGATCCCTTAGTGGACTTGGTGTCAACCATTCAATGAAATTTTCAATCTTGTATTTTGGATTACACATTTAATCTTTAGAATACCTGGATAGTTTTATAAAGTAATATGAATAATTTATAACACTTTCTACATACTATTTATTTAGGTGGATAATCTCTCCCTTCATTTTAGTTCATTACTCTTGATGGAAATATTTGATGAAGAATAATTCTTTTAAACATTTTTCTTCCATGTGATCTATTTTCTCTCTCTCAATGGTAATATAGATCAATGACTACCATTGATCATCATCAACAATGAGATAATATACTACATGAATAAAATATTCCATTTCACTACACTCTAAATCCAAAAATATCATATCTTGGGACTTAATCCATTTCCCTAGAACCAATGGATTATTAGTTCTAGTAAATTCTTGGGGAATTTTTTTCATAAATTATATAATATTGGGTTTCCTACAATGTAACATCATTTTTTTCATTTGTTGAAGGTTATTTATCATAAACTAGGTCACAAACCTTAGAATTTTCATGATCTACTTATCTCCAACATAATTTGTATTGGATTTCTCACCATGTTTATTTAAACATTAGGAATCATTATTGATACCACCCATTCTTCCACATGCTATTTCCCAAAAAAATCATTTACCAGATTAGCTTATGATGTTTATAATTTTAAATCCTAATAAATAATACTATGTGTGATATAAATCAAAACATAAATTGTAAATTGATGCATTATTTATCATAGAATTATAACATCGTTTCGTTGTGAATATATTTAAAAAATAAATTTTTAGAAATCATTCATGAAGTTTTGTAAATAAATTTTGAAAAAAACAAAATAATATCCCTTGGGAAAATAAAAAATTGCATATCTTGGGACCATTCACGATCCACTAGAATAATGGTTGATATATACTCAACCCAACTATTTTCTAGATTATTACCCTATGAAATATCAGCTCCAAACCACATCCACTTGTTTTATTGAGACCAATATGCTTTTCTAAGAAAAAATAAATAATATATACCTTTAAAAAACATTTATTATATTATTATAAAATTATAAATATCTTTAAATTCTATTATAGTGTTATTTTTTCTTAATCTATGATTTCTGAAATCCAGTTTCTAATGATTCTAGTAAACATAACCTAATACCAATTATAAGAATACGGGTTCTAGTAACCCAAATGTGGTTTCAAAATTATTATAATGGAATTGATATAAGTGTTCAAATACTCAAGGAATAATCAGGTTATTAGTATTATAGAGAAATATACATTTATGATAGCTATTTTACATTAGGAATAAAATTTCACTCAATGTAATAGAAAAACTATAAAATCCTTGAACACAATGAAATAATTCTTCTTCATATCCAGGGGAAAGGAAAAAATTAATGTTGGTTCAAATACAAAGTCAGAGTTACTTATAGTGTAATCTATCTTTGTTAAATATAGAATTATTAATATTGGAATGTAAATGACTAAAAACACATATCGTGTAATCAATAAATTGTTAATTAAATGTTTTCCTAGATAATATATATTCAAAAAAATCATTGATAATAATAACTAAATTCTCAATAGAGTATATGATTATTATTAGACTTCATAATCTCATACATCGCGATAATTATATCATAAATAACTTATTCTAGGACAGTTGGAAACTATGGGTAGGTATACACTATACACCCATTATCAAGGCTTTCTAACTAAATTTTCACATTAGAATTGTCAATGCATTGAGATGCTATATATACCTATTACCCACCTATCTCTACATATCAAATTAATTTCTCATATACTGAATGATCAATTAAATTTTTGATAAATATTTATAATGAATAAATATTTTTTTATTACAGAATAATGAATTTATATATATCTTCATTCAATCAATAAACATTCAATATATACATTGTATATAGTATTGGAATAGATTTTAGGAAGTATTAAAATCAATGTTATAATGAAAATATATAATTAATATAAACTTAATGATTGATGATCATAGGAAAGTCATTTTTAATAAAATATTATTGCCTACAATAATAATGAGAGATAATATAGGTTTTTGAAAATATTCATTTTCCTTGCAGGATTAATTAAAATTAAATAAAATGTTAAAATAATATTAATATAAAGAGTTTTCTTTTTAGAATTATTAATGATGTATATAAATATATAAATATTGTAAACAGATTACGGTTGAGGAGAATACCTTTAACATCATATTGATTAGAAAAAAAATTTAATTTGACATTTTGTAATGAATGTAAAAAATAACAATAAAAAAAACTAAATATTATTTAAATCCATATTAAAATTAAAGGATAATATAAAATTTATTTAATAAATAATTTGATTTCTAAAAAGGAAATCTGAAAAAATTGAAATATATGAACATTTAAGAAAAATATATTTATTTGAAGGAGAAATAATTTTTTGTTTTAAAACATTATTTAAATAATTATTGTGCTAAAGAGAGAAAAAATAGAGAGAAAATATTAATAATACATAAATATCAATACTATAATAAGATTTTTGGATTTTATGATGAGTGGATTATAATATTATTTCATTGAAAAACAAGTTTACCCAATAAAAAAGATATTGTAAAATAAATACAACCCTCTTGATAACATTCAAGTAAAATACCATTGGAAAAGATAATTATTTTTAACTATATAATACCATTAATTATGAATGATTCACTATATATCATTTAATATTGTAATTATATACTCCATATAGATAAAGTTTGTGAAAAACATTAAAATATGTCTCAATTAAATTAAATTGAGATGAAATCTCTTTCCCCACACTTCCCATTAATGGAATATAATTTAATCTTCAATATAATGGTTTAAATGATTTTGATAATTTATTCTTCAACCACATTTATTTTTATAATATTATTTAGGATCATATTATAATATATTATCATTCCTTTCTTAATAACATTTTATTACTACTATTGTTTTAGGTGTTAAATAATTCATTTTCTAATGCATGTATTTTCAGTAAATATCATGTTATTGTGAATATGATACAGTTAAATAATCTAAAAATAATTATATTGTTTTATGTAACATATTTATTCATTATATGAATTTTTATAACTGTTTTCTTATATGATGATGGATAATGAATCACATCGCTTAGTGAAGATGGTATTTCGTATGTACGCACAACTAATATTATAATTTATATAATGAGTGAAAGGGTACGAATGGTAAATATATATTAAATTTAATGAATTTTTATCATTATATAATTACAATATATATTCAATATTTCTATAATTATGAATATCCATGTTACATGGTGAGGGAAAACAAATTTTGTCGGTTTACGAGGTGGTAGTCTTTCGTACTCATGGTCGATGGTTTTATTTCAAATTTTATGTAGAATGAGATTGATAAATCATAATATACCATCATAGTAACATGTATGTATATGGTAAGTTCATATTTATATTTTAAATTTTGAGACAGAATATATGGTGGTAAATGAATAAGTAACATTTAAATATCTTGGTGAATACAATCATCTTCGGTTAGAAAAACCTAATATAGATCTCTTATTAAGGACCATTGGGTTTGTCTTTTTGGAATACCATGCGATATATTACATGTATATTGATATTATAGATTTATTTTATCAATATTTTTTTATTTATAATGGGTTTATATGGGTGAACATGTTAGGGTAAGAGATTCCCTTTTATAATTGACGTGAGTGGAAAAATTAAAATTTTTCAAATTTTATCATCAATTTGTTGTCACATTTTTAGAAATATAGATAAAAATGGCTAATATTTTAATGGGGTGATTTTATGGACTAAATTATTGAAAATAAATTTTTTTATTAATGAATTGTTTTCATTTTTGTGATTATCTTTACAAATTAACCCTAGATAAACCCGTTTTACCCTTAATAGTATTAATTAATTTATACATTTTTATTATGAATTATGTGCTGAAATAAAGAATAAAATATTACATAAAAATAATTATTCTAATAAAATTATGGAAACCAGTTTATCAAATTCAATTCATAGAATTTCAGGACAATATTTTAAAATACTACAGTAGTATTGTTCGGAAATGATTTTTTCAAAAAATATATATTTTCACCCAAAATACGATATTACAATAACTATATGACTTGTAGTAATCATTATATAGATTTGAATTTATATTAATAAGTATATAATATATTAATATCATTTAATTAATTCATGTTTGTATATTATATTAATTTATTAAAATGGAAAGGCCTTATTCATTTTTTAGAACAGTTTTTTGAATAATATTCATTTTTAACAGAGAATGATATTATCATTATTTATATCATGTTAATAGTCATTAAATTATTAATTATATATAAAATAACATATTATTATGTATATAAAAATTATTAGTTAAATACTACATTTTTTAATTCAAGATATCTTTTTTCTAGGATAATATATCAAAAATTCTTTCTAAGGTTATTTTGACTTGTTAATCTCAAAATAGATAATCATATTATTGAATTATAATTTCTTGTTTAATTAAATAGTAAAAAATTCACTTCAATAGAATTTTATTAAAATATAATTATCAGTTACTATAATTGAAGATCATATGTCACAAACAAATCATTAAAATAAATAAGAATTACTCTTAACAAAAATGAATTTTAATGATCCATTAAAATGATCAAGGAATAATTAATATTGGAAAGAATTATTTCCCCCAGAAAAGAATTTTTAAGTTAAAAAATAAATCATAATGCTATATAATAGAAATATTTTCAAATAAAATACTCAAAGATGTTTTATTATGACATAAGGGAAATGTTTGAGTCAAAAAAACTTTTACAACCATTGTATATTTTGAATCAAAAACCCATGATTGGAATAAATTTAAATAAATAATTTAATATCATGAAATATAAGAAATTCATGAAATAAAATGGAAATGGTAAATTTTTTAGACCATTGAAAATTAAACACAGTTTATATAATAAATTTTTCATAAAGTATTAAAAAAGAAACCCTTAAATTTTTTCGACTCTTAGTTGAATGAACACTAAGATATTTTTTAACATATAAAATTATCATTGTAACATTTTTATTAAAAAATATCATATACACAACCATTTAGATACTTCAATTATAAATATTTCCTAAATATTTTTATATCTTTTTCCTATTTTTAATGTTAGTCGTTGGTAATCATTATTATTATAAACTGGTTTCATAATAGTAGTCATGTTATTTATTATTGTATAAAAGTATGTAATTACATGTTCATTGTTTATACTATAATATTTTCATTATCATGATTTATACATTTTGAATTCCCCTTCTTATGTTGTTTATTCATTATCCTAGAAGAAGAGATTAAGAGAAAATATATTTCAGTGATTTTCAGAAAATGAACCCTGTTTAATTATATAATGAGTTAAATATTAATGTTGGGTTTCTAGAACTAAATAAAAATTATTTTTCACCTATTTTTATAGTAATATATTATTAATTTTTATTTTTTAGACATCTCGTAAAAAATATCATATCATTGTTCCAGTAGGTGGTCAAACTGACCAAACCATGCAAATAAAATGATTAATTGATGATTGCGAGTTGATTTCGTAACAGTATTATTATTCTAGTGGAGTAATAATTTCATAAATTGTTTATTATAGTGAATTATAATAATTTTAATTAACTATAAGAAGAAATAATGGATATGAAAATATTACTTAATGTAAATAATTTATTTTTCTTCTTAGTTAGAACTTTTAACAATGCTAATTTTGTAATCATTTTTTAATTATTATTAATATTACTTTATTAAATTTCTATTAAAAACCCATATCATTCTTATGAAAATATTGTTATCCTTGAAAACCAATTTGATGATCGGCCTTGTAATTTTGTATGGAAATGAGAAATGGAAATCGATCTTTCATGTAGGTGATAGTCTATAGGTACACATGGTTAATGATTTCATATTCCACATTACATGAGAAAATGAGTAATATGGTTTTCTATTTCAGAATATAAAATATTTTCCAAAATTTGATATTTTTATATTAACTTTTGTATAGTACCATCATTTGTTAAGAGGATTCAACCATTGAGTGATGGTCTATATAGAATAAAATCTCATTATAATTTTATGATTTGGTAGGATGTGTATAGGTAGTTCCTGCTTCAAAATAATGTGGGTTTTGATTGAATAGAAGTGAGGAGAGAAGAGAACATTTTATTAGTTAAAATATATATTATTTTTAAAAAATTACAAAATAATTTCTATAATGGAATGGAACTATATTTTAATTTTGTTCAAAAATTTATAGATAATATATATAAAAATTCATACGGTAATGATAGGTCTCTACCAAACAATCCTACAAATGTTTTAAACATGTTTGGGGTACGATACATATTTTTTTTTTACATTTAAAAAATAAACAAAAAATAAGTTTACATTGAAATAAATTGTTCATGACAATTAAATTATTTATTTTAAGAATATCAACAATATTATTTAATTTTGATACTTATTTTAAAAGAAAATTAATTTCATAAAAATTGGAATAGAAATTTAATTTGAGAACCATGTAAACATTGAATCGACGATTTTTTAACACAAACGGTTTTAAAAGGGGTTATTTTTTCATTAAGGATCTGATAAATATATATTCATTTAACACATTTTTAGTAAAATTAATGTCAATAAAAAAAGAGTTGTACTGAAAATTTTTAACAATATTTCTTTTAAACATTTTAAAATTAATTTAATATTAATGAAAATTAAATTATGAAATTATATAAATGTAGATAAGTACATAAATTAAATAATTTTAAGAATATAAACATGAAGAGGAATTATTCCAAACCAAAAGAAATAGAAAAGTTTTAATGAACACACCTACTTCATTTTGATCAAACTATATACCAATGGGAGATAAAATGGCATTAATACATACATATCTTCAAAATTACCAGTGTATAGTAATATATAGGTATTTAATGAGAAAAATAACACACATTTCCTAAAAATAAAGTATTAAACAAATTCAATCATGATTTTATGGTATGATTTAAAATAAAACCTTATAACTTAGGTAAAAATTGAATTAAATTCCCATGACATGAGGAACATTTAGGGTTTTAAAATAGCATAGATTATATATGAAAAAGGATAAAATAATTCCATGATGTTGTATATGCACCATATAATGAAGAAATGTTCAGAATAGAGAACATATCTCAATAAACGTAAAAAGTGATGTAAACCCTCACCTTTACTCTTGACATTTTTATAAGTATTTTAACCAATTCTACAGTAAACATAAAAATATAAATAATCTATTTTATTAGATTATCCATGAATATAAATTTTTTTACAGTAATCTATTATAATCATTTATTACACAAACACTAGTTAATCCATTTTTTTGTTTCATCATTAGATTGTAGTAATGTTTATTGTTTTATACATGTTTTGTAATAGGGATGTCAATACCCCTTCACTAATAAATGTTTGGTATATTCATGAATATTCACAGTAATGTAATGATTATATTCTATTGACTTTTACTCTATAATGTTCAATTGATTGACATTTTGGTTATATTTTTGGAGAATGGAATATATGATGACATCATTTATGGTAATTTATCAGTAACCAAAAGTCACTTTATATTGATAATTAATTTCACTCCACCCTCCTTGAACCATATTAAAAACATAAATTACACTATAGTATAAAATATTTTCATTATTAATTTCACGGATCACATTAATGATTAAAATAATGACGATTGTGTAACATCATTCCTATGGGAGGTTTAGTTGATTAAAACAAGAACATGTGACACTAGATAATGAGTAAGAGTTTAGTGTTATATAACAGTCATATCATATAATCTAGAGAATAATGGAAATGATATAATCGCCTTTCTATATAGGAAAATATTTAGAAAGATTTTATATTATCCATTTACTGAAAATAAATGTTATTAAATAGGTACTTACTATGATGAATTCTCTCATTCTCAACCTAATTTCGTTTGGAATAATGGATTTTGGAATAATTATTCAAAATAGGGGTTAAAAATAAATAAATATATATATATTATAGATTTAAAATTATATGATATCCATGATTTTTTAGAATAAATATAGTTTTCTCTATAGGGTATAGGAGATATCATTTTGTAGGTGAAAATGCTGGACAATTCAGAAGAATGATGGGTTAAGTTAAGCATAAAGATAAAATCCCATGTGATTTAGGTGATTTACCTTATTAAATACGGGTGATTCAATTTAATAGATTTCAATTTCAAATTCTGAGAAATTAAACTTGTAATGGAAATCATAATATATAGAAAAAATATATTTTTGTTGAAAAAAATTAAAGACAGGAACAGTTCTTAAAATCATTTCATATAAATTAAATTTTTAAATAAGTTTTAATCAAATTTTTATTTATGTAATAATTATTTTATATTAATTATAAATAATTTATAAATTTATATGATGAACATAACAATACAAAACAAATTAAAAAACAATTCTTTAAAAAATATCATAAATTTTTACATCAAGTAATTTTATTATAATACCCCTAAAATTAATTATTTATTATATAAATATTATTTTATATCAATAAATATGTCTTAGAAACCCTTTCCAAGTTTTATAGATACATAAAATCATTACATACTAATAATAATACAATTTGTAACATATACAAAATATAATTTTTAAAAAAATAATAATTAAATATTATGTTTTTATTTCATTCAATAATAACAATATTTATTAAATTATATTTTTAAATTTTTTCACTATTAATTATATAAATTCAATATACCTAATCGATGCATTCATACCCAATGGTCATTTACCCAATGACCATATTTCTGATGACTTTATACCCAATAATCATATTTAAAACAACCATACATATCACAATCATTTTTCATTCCTATTTATAAATTTACCTATGTTATGAAAATAAATCATCTTATCTAAATATATATCTCATAACATGTATATTATATTTACAATTCTTTTCCATTTATCCATAGATGGAGTCTTTTTTATGATCCTTGTGGAAAATAATTAAGATAACAAATTTATGTTCATTTTTTTTAATTAATTATGAATTTATTCTAATTGTATGACTCTTAATTATACTTACTATTGTATTCTCATAATGTTTGAATATTATTCTTAATTTTAAAAACTTTTCCACAATAAAGTGAATCTTTTTTTTAGTATAGTGCCACTTATAAAATAACATTTTAAAGTAATATTTATCTATATTAAAATTACATTATAAAGTTTAAGGGAATTTCATTATTACCCTCTAAAAATAAATATTCCATAAAATTTACCGTACAATGATGGAAACAAATGAGGGTACTACTTTATCCATAAATCAATTGGATTCTATCTTTCATCCAAAAATAGATTATTTATCCAAAAAGTATAATCTTGGTGGATGGTATTTGTTTTCATACTATTTCTCTATAATCCGTGATTTCTACAATTTCTTCATCATTAAAGAGTTCATATTCCAGTTTCGCAACATTTTAGTTTCATACATGTGAATTGTCGAGTATGAAATTAATAAAAATTAATATGTGGAACACATCATGTACATAGAAAAATTTTAGAGGAAGGGAAATATGATATTCTTTAAAACCTACATGATCATGAATCTCAAATGGAATGATGTATGTAAAGACCGTGTTTCCATTTATATAAAATTTTATAACCCTATTCTATAGTGATTTTCAATATAATACATTCTCTCTAACATGAAACTCGAAATCTCAATGTTGAATATCTAAATAGATCCATTTTTACATCATAGTGTTTTAATGTTTAAATGGATGGTTTAAATTATATCTATCATCTCATAAACAATATATGGTCTCATAATCATAAGCTCTATAACATCATCCAAAAATGTCAGAGTTCTACACATATTTCTATATAGAGTATCAGATTTTACCATTTGAATTAAATAATGGAGAATATTTTTTAGATGATAATTATACTCAGGTAAGGTGTTAATCCCAATATCCTTTGATATGTGTCGAACAAGATCCTAGAATATCCTCTAGAGTTTGAATTTTTCTTTTTAGATTATACATCATTTTGAAAACTATAAGTAGTTATGATTCACATATATATATATCCATCTCTTATTGAAGTCTTCCCTAGAACAATAATTTTAACCTTGTATCTCAATCAGAAATGATTTAGAGTGGTACTACATCAATTCATACAATAGACATTATATATATCCTAAAGTATTGATTAATAAAAAAACATTATTAAATAGAAATTAAATGTGTGATTTTGTGAGTAGATCAACAATATCCCAAAATGTATTACTTCCATTTAGGTTCTTTGTATGACCTTCCATGAAATTTTTGGGGATGTTCTTTCACACCACCACATGTATGGGACATATTTTTATCATTATGTTAGACTTCAATCATTCATATATTACTTATTGGAATACCATGAAGCAGTGCATATACTAAAACATGTACCTCTCGATGTTTCCCATTAAAAAACCATTCTTTATAAATATTTAAATCATTATGATTTAGATTGAGAATGACGATAAATGTGAGTCAATATACTTTTATTTCCTTTATTATATTATTAATGAAACATATATTCATATCCTGAATCATAAATTACATTATTATAAATTGTGAACTCTAAAATATTACATTATTCCATCTATAGATTCATTTCCCCTTGTCATGACTCTTTGGTTTTGGCATTGATAGATGATTAGCAGTCATTTTGTCAAGATTGTATTTTTAGACCACCCATATATTTTCTGGGTCTATCAAATTCAAATCCATGAATATTAGGTCTTATCAAATCCACAATATGGATAATGTTTTTTATGATTCCATTTTAAAGAATATAGAAAAAAAAAAATTTGTAAAAAAAATTCATGCATGTATTTTAGATAAAAAAATTATTGTTCTTTTCAATTTAAATTAACAATATTGAGAAAATATTTATTTTTTTTCATTAAAAGGATTGATTATATTGAATTAAAAAGAAAACAACCAACGAATATGGAATTCATGATGTGAAGTGTGTCCCACAATGTACCATATTTCGTAGCTCGAGTATGAAGGATATAATTGATGTTTGAAGTTAAATATTTCCCAAAAACATGATAATTACAAGCCACCTAAGAAAAACATATTAATAAATTGAAAATCCTCATGAATTAATGATATGAGATGAAGTCATAAAAATTTTCACTCAGGGAGGAGGATGAAAAATCATAGTGGGAAACTATATGTCCTTTCATAAAACTATATGTATTTATTTATTTCAAATTTGGTTATATTTTTATTAAGAAACATATTTTATCACATAGTCCCTACAGAGGTTAAATTGACATTATAAAATTATTGATATTATATAATTAAATCCTAATAGGTTTCAGTTTTTCTTTTATATACATTGACTGGATTGTGCTCTATCTTGATTCTTGAATAGATCTTTGGATGAATTATAATGTTCTTCACTTCTCTACAATCTCCCTCAAAGATTCTCCTTTAAATAAACAAGTATTTGTATTATTTTTCACCCTCTCATTACTTTAATGAGTTGAAAATGTATTCTTTTAGTATTATAATCAATGGGGGTTATGCGTTTGAATTATTATTTTTATTCTTGGATCATGTATGTGTTGCTTCATTCCAATTTTATAACTCCATTATTTCTTATTTTTAATTTCATTAGGAACAATACTATAAAAAAAGGACAATTTATTTCATCAATTGATTATCTTGAATTTGACATGGACACTCTATAATTTTTTATGATCATAATTAAAATTGGTCTTGAGGAAATTATTCATTATCATCCTAATGTACCAGATGATTTAAAAAGGTATATTTTTTACAATAAGGAGGGGATACAAATACGATGGATCCTTTACATAATCTACTCCAATAAAATCAATAAAAAACAATAACGTTTATAAACATCACAAACATATAGACTATGAATTTTATAGACCTGGAACATTTTCTCCAATAAAATTAAAAACCAATATTATTATATTCTCAAATTATTATGCCATATCATAAAAATTAATCATTACATGTTTCATAAAATCTATTATCACTATCTCATTGGTTCAACATTAATATCATATCTCACTCAATATAATTACATAGTTAAAATATAATTATTATTATTTTGTAAATTTATAAATTTGATTATCCCATAAAGAATAAATTACACCCTAAAACTGAACATTTTTATTTTTAGGGTGGAAATGTATTAAAAAATCATTTTCCTTGATAAAATCCATCCATATCCACTCATGTATTATCAACTACCTCTATATTAATATATTATATAGTCTCATGTGAGGAATATATATTTTATACACTTTTCCTTATACATAATTCCTCAATTACTTTAATGAAAATATCACTACTTCTAGCACTACATCATGACTTCGGTTATTTTTCCCATGATTCATTAATTAAATTATTGAATTAGCTTATATTATTAATACATACAAGAGAAATAAATCTTATTAACATCATTGATAAAACTCTATATATTAAAACCCTTCCATATCATTAGTTAATGTGAATATAAGTTTAGTGTCCAACCATCCCTTAAACACCTTGAAATGTTCTGCATATTCATATTTCATGGGAAATGTAACTCATTTCTGAGTTCATATGGTTCGTTAATTAAAAAGTTATGAATAATTTATCACATTTTTTTAATATCTATAAAATCGATGAAAACTATGGATCTCTATTATAGTTATTTTTATGGTGGATTATTCATTATCTTTAGACATTTAAATATATATTCACATAAACTGGCGTATGATCAAATGACCCCATAATGACACTTTTTGTTGATAGAACAAACAACTGCCTAATTTAGTATATGGAATCTCTTTCCTAAATAGCCATATATGAAATAATCAAATGAACTCTAGGATATTCCATAGTATTTGAATATATATTAATTTCATCTATAAAGACTACCATTAATTTATCATGTTAATTTCTAAAAAAAAATATCCATTAGATCTGTGAAGATACTAGAAAAAAATAAATGTCTGAATAGAATCATTAAGAATTCATAGTGCACAAATATTATATAGATTGATTTTTTTACATCTACTCATTTCACCTTAATAGATGATATCCATATTGAATATTCATAACTTAGAATATTTTATCTCCTTAATGCTAATTGAAAAAGTCATCAATATGGGGTAGATGATTATTTTAATCATGGTTTTGTTATGTCTATGATTATTAATATAGTGATACATTGATTGGTTGTTTCTCTTGACAATGATAACTGAAGCACCCTTGGGTTAGTCACTTGGGAATATAAAACACTATCCTAGAGTCTTTTTTGTGGTTCATCATCAATTATTTTAATTCGATCAGGTCAATTATATAATAGTACTTCTATATAGTCATACCACCAGATGTTAATTCAATGAAAAAACCCGCAAAATTTATGGAAAGATAGAACAACACTTATATAAAAAAATAAATTTATTCTTTATTAATTAATAAATATTCAATATTGAGTTTCTCTACAACTATTTGTCAAAAATATAAATACTAATTTGGAATTAATACTTATATAATTTATTTTAATTTCATATGGAGTTAATGGTATTCCTTGAATCAAATTATGATCATAGGATAATTAAGGATATGAAATATGACTTCACTCTCCTGGAAATTAATATATCATTGAATAAATAAAATCACATTCATTTCTTAAATCACATCATTTTAAACTAATGAAAAAATATAAATATTTACAAGGAATAAATTGCAATAAATGTATATGGGAGATGGGTAATATATTTTAGGTACAATAATCATACCCTGTGAATTTCTTACTGATAATTCATTGTATGATCTATTTAGTTGTGATTTTACAACAATAAAAATTATCTATATATAAAATAGTGGGTATTAAAAAATAAAATATTTATTTTCATTTTTATTTTCTTGATGGTGAGTTTAAATTTCACAGTTACATTTTATGGACCACTTCAGGAGTTTTAAAGAATATGATTTCTATTTCTCCATTTCATTAGGAGTTAGTTGATGGTTATTAGAATATCCTTTTATTAATTTACACAAATCATATTTATTATGGTTTTATTAGAATAATACTTTCGGATATAATTTTATTTTTTATGTAATATTGAAGAAAAGTTTTCTAATGATTTGAATGAGTCACTACTAGAATGACTCACTGCAAGATATGAGTCACTCCTAGAATGAGTCACCCCTTGACCGACTCACCACCATATCTGAGTCACTACTAGAATGTGTAATTTTCAGAATGACTCAGTACTAGAATTGATTTTCCTCTATAATAAATCACAACCTGATGATATCACAACATGACTTGTGTCACTGATAGAATGAGTCACTGCCAGACTTGACTTACCAGCAGACAAGACTCGTTTCCATTATTGACATACCAACAGACAAGAATCACCACCAAATTGAATCACCTCCAAATAGAGTCATTTCAAGAATCACTCTCCAATATCTATGAGTCACAACCAGACAAGAATAACCACTACACTTCTAGATTGAGTCACCACAAGAATAGATTCCATTAATATTCTTCCTAATTAGAATTAAATTATCACAACAAATATACTAATGAAATTAATGGTATGTATTATTTTATGATATTTTTATTTACCATTTCATGGAAACATTAAGCTGAAATTCATATTCAGTACATGGATCCAAAATATTTTGATGATTATTTTTCAAAGGGTTTATGTAGTGATTTATATTTTTTATTGGATGTTCCTTATGTGTATTATGGGGACATATCAAATGAATTATAAAAGGATCATCACAAAAATAACATACACAATGTATACCCACTAACATTAAACTATGATGTTTAGCAATTCATTTAAGATTTTTATCCTTTCATAAAAATAAAAATGGGAAATTTTATGATGATCGGTTTTACTGTTTAATTTAGGGAAACTGTTCAAGCTCCTCTCCACACCAATGTAGTGGATTCTAAAGCATCTATATCACGTCATATAGAGCGTCACAATATTTTTTATATATATAATTACATTATCTAAATTTTTATTTATTTTACATTAGAAATGTGTTTTGTTTTCTTATTTTTTCACTCACTTATTCCTTCACTTGAATTAGAGAATACATTATATTCTCTTTAATATATTGTTATCGTCATACCATTGGAAATTTTAGAAGAGGTCCCTACATAGACTGGGTAGTTTTACTTCCCACATAAAAATATGGAGGATTCTATGATCTTAGATAGCTGGTAAAATGTTTCTACACAATCAAGGTAGTGGATCTGATTATAGTTATATATTCTACACAGATGTAGGTGATTTCCTAGTAAAGTGGATTAGGTTTCAACATTATATTTTACCCATTATTTCTTCAAATTTATATTTTTTCCTTCATTTTAATTCTCTAAATATATTTATTCTAACACTCTGAAAGAACCTATACATTGATACTTAGTCTTAATTAATGGTTATATAAGGATGTTTTTGAGTTATTTTTTTTGAAATGATAATTTTTTATATTATTATATCTAATTACTCATACATTATTATGAAGTTTTTTAAAATATCAGACATATACCAATCAAATATTTTGATCTGGTGGGTATATATATTCTATTTTTGGGGTTTTATTTTAATTTTTTTCAATAGAAGATTTATAAGGTACGCAATTAACCCCCCCTCCTCTTGAGTTACCCACTATGAACAAATTTATGTATCAAAGGTTCTTAAATATCATTTCTACTATGAATTTAGATTTATTAAAGATATAACATTTATTTTACTTCTATTTTTTTTCATTTGTAGATTGTATACAAGAAATATAATTTATTGAGATACCACAATTCATTAATGGAACTAATTATGATTAGTTGAAAATTAATAAGAAGATGCATATTGTGAGCATGGGTTTTGGAAGACAGAATACTATTGTAGTTAAATATGAGGTATCTAAAATCTCAAGAATCAAATGGGATGATGATACTAAATGTTATTATCAAAATAACTCTACTGATATGAATACTTTTTATTCTAATGCAGGAAATGATTAATTCTATTGAATACATGTATGCAATGTAACTTTTTAAATTTGGGACACCTAGCTATTTTTTATTAGAGAACATCTAATGTTAAGGATATGAGTTTAAATACCTATAATATTAAATACGACATCTTAAAAACATGGTAAACTTATTTCTAGAATGTAACTTACATTCAATGACATAGTGAACAAAATGAACTCAATAGGGAATCATGATTCTTATAAAGATGAATTGATGCCTCTTTTGAAGTGTCTACATGAAATATTGATAATAAACTCTATGTAAATTGAAGAATCATGTGATTCTTGTAAGATAACACTAAATGGGATGATTGAAAAATTGATGTTGTGCAAGGGAGAACATAAATACAATAGGGATGTAGAGGATGAACCAAAAATAAAATCACTATCCTTGAAATATAATTCTTCAAAACAAATGCAGAACATTAAAGATTCTTGTTCAAGTAATGAATAATCACCTAATGACTGTGATGAAGAGTTCGAACTTATAGCTATGATATTTAAAAACTAATACAAGTAGAATAATTTCATTAGGAAAACCAAATACAATAGTAATTATGATAAATACAAAACATGAGAATGTAGTGGAAGAGAGAGGACACATAAAATGAAATTGTGTTCTATGAATGTAAAAGAAAATTGAAGGTAAAAACTATCTATCATAAGAAGAAGAAAATTACATATGATTATATGAATTAAAAATAAAATAAATCAATGTATTAAAACTAGGGTTTTTCTAATGACATATAGACTAATAAATAAACTACCCAAATATGATAATCATGACATAGATGACATGTGTTTTATCAAATGCATGTATGAGGTATCCAATTTAAATCCTACTTCTCTTGGAAATTTATCTAATCATTCTAGATATGGAGGCGGGAATGAAATCTTGAATAATTATGAAATTTTATAGTAATGTAACCTTTTAGAGGATACAATTAGTTATAATAAAGATATATTCAAAATTATATATATGGATCAACACTTAATTGAACCTTTTATATTTGATATGAGTATTGAAAAAGAGATAAATGATTAATTTTATGTAAGACAGATAAATTAAATAATTTCTATGAGAAAACAATGAAATATTTATAAGGAATATCTAATGTCAAAAATAATAATATAAAAATTCATAGAAAAAAACTATCATAACTACATGACTGTTATAGGGCATGATGCAGGATAAAGGGTAGTTAAAAAATAAATTCATTCCTAGTCCAGTACTACCACGTGTTTTAATTCATTTTGAACAAAAAATATTTTAATTTTTGAATTTTTAAAATATGCTTATATGGGACCTAATATGAAGATGTCGATTCCAAAATCATTAATTTCAAACCATTATTTGACCTAAGAGTATTTTTTTTATAAAAACTATTTTTGGTGTAGAACTAGTTTTTTTGAGTAACGTTCTTGATGACTTCTAATAAGAAACAATGGTACCTAGATAATGGGTGTTCTTCAAACATGTGTAGGTATTATTCATTCTTATCAAATAAAATTAATTTTTATGGTAGAAAAACTGCTTTTAGTGATAATTTCAAAGGATAAATTATTGTCCTTGGTGAAATTAAAAATCCTAGAAATACTTTAAATTATAAATTATTTTTTTTATATGATATTAAGTACAATATTCATATCACTTAATAATTATGAGATGATGGGTTTCATTTAAAATATTTAAATAATTCATGAATTTTTTTTATAAAAATGATTAAATTTTTACTTCCATGAAAAATGAAACTATTTATGTAGTTAATGTTGATTCATTATTTTATCAAAACGTTTCATGTATAAGTTCCCATCACAACCTATTTGGGATTTGGAATTGGAGACTATGAAATTACATTACTCACTCACATATAAATCCTAATTGGAAATGGTTTGTCAAATATCTATTAAAACCACAATTTCACACATGTAAAAGTATATATCCTATGTAAAAAATAGAAGTAAAAAAATATATCATTCAAATAAAACATCGAATATTAATTATCTCAACCCCTTGAAGTTGTTGACAATGAAATTTTTGACTATCTAGAGCTTCTATTACAAATTGTACGATCTATGTTTATGTAATTTTTAAATAATTTTTTATATATAATTTTGCATTCTTTCAACTTCTCAAATGTGAAACATACACATATATTACTAACAATTTTAAATCTAAATAAAATCATATTGGACATAAGATTATGACCATAAGAAGTGATCGTGGCCTTCAATTTGAAAACAATGTCATTAAGGCATTTTTATAACAACATTTTTATTGTTATAAAATTTATTCTTATAGAATTACATAATAGAATGTCCTATTATAATAATGATATTATAAAAATCAAGAAATTTACCAAATAATGATCAATGACTATTGAATTCTATTTAATTTTTGGGAAGATATTATGTATACAACTTTTAATATAACGAATTGAGTATTAATTATACCTCCCTTAACTAAACCCACATATTATTTATAAAATATTGCATAGAAAAATGTTAAATAATTTAGAGTAAATGGTTTCAAATTATTTATTATTAACACTCAGTATAATCTTAAATAATTTTCTTTCAAGAGTGGTGAAGGAAATTTCCTTGGTTATTCAACTACTTGTGAATCATATAGAGTGTTTAATAAAGTAACCAAGACTATATACAAATATTATATTGTCAAATTTAAATATACATATCCACATAAACCAAATAAACCTTTAGTAAATTGGGTGGCTGAACAATCAATTTTGAATATAAATTCCAAACCTTCTGAAAATGATATAAAGCCTTCATAAAAATCATACTATTTTGGGGAAAATAATGAACTTGTATTTATAGATAATCATGATATTTCTATACCTTCTTTTAGAAAGTGTTTAGTAATAAGACATACCAGACTCTCAATATTGTATTCAGTTACATTGATAAAGGTAAACATACTAGAGTTTCTATTTGAAATCATGTTGAACATTAAAAAATATTTCCACAGCTGGAACCTAAGAACATCAATGATTCAATTAACGATGAATTCTATGTGAGTTAATGTAATATGAACATTATCAATTTAAATGGAATAATTTTGGTTAACATTTACTTATAATTAATATCCTATTAATATTATAACTATGTGGGTGTTTAGGAAAAAATTCATTGAGTCATGTATTATAGTAAGAAATAAATCTAGGTTGGTTGCATAAGGATATTGTCAAGAAGATCATAGTGACTATAAAGAATCCTATACAATAGTATCATGACTATAATCTATTATAATAATAAATGACTATCTAGGACATTCAAATTTAAAACTATAACAAATTTATGATAAAAGTGCATTCTTAAATGATTATGTAGTTATGGATTGTTTTTTTGAATAACCCCTAGATTTTTAAATTTTCATTTTCCAAATTGTGTTTTCAAATTAACAAAATAAATATATGATTTTAAAAATTATCACGTCTTAGTAATATTGGAAAAGACTAATTATAATTTATAATGGGTTTTCAAAGGGTATAGATCATCGTAATATTTTTAAAAAAAATTGATTGGTATTTTAGCAGTTAAATTATTTGTTCAGGATATTATTTTCATATATTCTGAAAATTATTTCTATATAGTTTTTCCAAAGAAATTATTCAAATTGAATTTAAAATAAATATTATGGGTGAACATGAATTCTTCCTTGGTTTTAAATTTTTTAAAATACAATAAGGAAATTGTTCAAATGAATGTAAATACAATGAATACAACCTAAAATGTTTTTGTTTAGAAAGCATTAAAAGTAGTGATACTCCCAAGACTACTATATGTATGCTATATCATTATGAAAATAAAAAACTATTTATCAAACCATTTATTGTGGTATGATTCGAATCAATATATATTAAATGTCCTTCCATCCAGATAGTATGTTGATCATTTATATATGTTCACTTTTTCAAGAACACTAAAAGGAGTCTCCCGAATATGATGTTGAAACGATGTTCAAATATTTCAAATATATTACCACTTTAGTTTTACTCTATCATTCAATAAAATAATTTAAATTATTATTTTATTAATATTTTCATTTTTATGGTCGAACATTATATATAAAAACAACCTTAGGAAAATATCATCTTTTTGGAAAGTCTCTTTTATCTTGGTGTAGTAAGCAAAAAAATGTTGTTTCACAATCTATGGAAAAAGATAAATAATATGATCCAAGATGTTATTGGTCATAGATAATGTGGATGAAAAAATAAATTATGAGACTATAGATATTAGTTTACACATATCCCAATTAATTGTGACTATAAAAGATTTTTTAATATTATTAAAAATATTGTGTCTCATTACAGGAACGGGAAAATTTATATAATACAACACTTTTTGAGGGACTATTTTCTAAAGGGTGAGAAAAATATTAAATTTTTTATAAGGCCCCAGCATTAAAAATTACTTAATCTTGAGTTATTATAAGATTACTCATTGAGGATCTATTCAGGTTTAGAGTTTTAGAGAATTAGATCATGAAACTTGCATTACATTCCACATTTAAACAAAGTGGTCAATAAAAAGACAGTATTCATTTTTCCCAACAACGGAATCATATTTAAAATAAAACATGGATTCTTTTGTGACACTTCCTTGACACTATCATCACATCATGTACCATTCCCTTGACCTGTGAAAAACATTTCAGATACTTGGTATGAGCATAAAATGCTCAGTAAGGGATATAAAAAGTATGGAATGGAAAAATGAGTACATATATACATAAGAATGAAATCAAACATTACCCATAAATCATAAGCACTTTAACATACCTCATAAAATCATGAATAAATCATAGAAATCATAAGACACAAAGGTAACTTGAGGCATTCATAACATTCTTACGTTGGGAGTAACCCTCTTGGTTGCATTTGGAATACCCATCATAGTATAGTCCCTAAATCTTTTCGGAGGAACCTTAACGTTTAACTCCTTCGCGTTACCCAATGCATTGGAGAGCTATGTCGGGCTCACCCGCCCTTAGATTATCACGGAACCACCCGTCTTCATAACAATGCCCAAGAACCATAACATAATAATAGAACATAACTTAAGCATAAAGGAAAGATAACATTCCCACATTGCAATAACAATATAACATTTTAAGATATTGAAATAATGAATCCATTCTAAAAACCATTTTTAAAACCATTTAAAACATTTAATAAAGAGATTTTTGAATCAAAGTGTCCCATACCACTTTGAAGATTTTATCATTTTAAACCATTAATATCCATATAAATAAATCCCTAAAACCATTTTGAAAACATGAATATTAATGAGAAATGTTTATAATATTAAATCATTAAAACATTTAAAATGATATTTTAGTTAAAGGGTTTTTAACAAAATGAGAGACACTTGAATACAATAATTGAGGAATAACATTTAATAAAAACTTTATAATATCATGGGAATAAAGGGATTCATGCTATAATATTCCAAATGATAGTATATACACCATATAAGAGTGAATTGGTGCATAACAAAAATGAAGTCTCTATGGAAATGTAAATTGAGATGAAATCCATTATAAAGATGGTATCCTTAAATTAAGGATAAATCAATCCCAAAATTATGTGCGACAAATATAAATACACCCAACATAAGTGGATATTAAGTGTTAAATAAAAAAAGGTCATTCAAACATATTCAATGGATGAAATATTCAATAACTACATGTTGAACCCAAAGAAATCTAAATTGGGTTAAGAAGTTCCCATGGTAAAATTCAACAGCCTAACAACGTCACTTTGAAATTCAGAAAATGAGTTGATGAGAGATAAAAATGGAATCTCATAACATGGACATAAAATTTACATCAATAAGGATATAAAAGAACATATTCCAACATTACAATATGTAAACTAAAAGACCCAACAAAAGAAGTCTTTTAAAAAGAGGAAGGTGAAAGGTTCCCTTACCGACTTGGGTATTTTTCGAAACATACACCCCCTGAAAGAAGGAAAATACAACATTGATGTAAATACTCATAAATGATAGTATATTACACAAATATTAGAATAATGTGAAGTACATATACCACCCAAATGAAATGGTGGCAAATGTAGCATAAATCTCACGGGAATAAACGTGAGATGAAAAATCTCTTACGAAAACTCAGCAGCCTAACGACGCCACTTAAAAGTTCCAAAAATGGATTGATGAGATAAAATAGGGTCTCTCATCATATTAATATAAAATTTATATCAAGAGGAATATAAAAGAACATCCCCCAACATGACAATGTGGAGATTAAATGAATTGACATAAAGGAGAGTACTTAAAAAGAAAGAGAGAGGTCAGATCTCTTAAAAAATTTGGCAGCCTAACGGCGCCACTCAAAACTTCCAAAATTGATTGATGAGAGAAAGTAGGGTCTCTCATCATATGAACATAAAAATCACAGTAAGAGTATTATAAAAGAACATCCCAATCATAATAAATATGAGCTTAAAAGGAATGACATAATAGAGTGTACTTAAAAAGAAAGAGAGGGGTAGGGTCCCTTACCTCGTGTCCAACATGACTCGATCATTATTTTATCTCCTGAATAATAAAATTTGGTCAATTTATAATTTCATAAGGACCTCCTTTAAATATTATTATTCAGTTCATATCACATATTATAATGTTATAATAATTGGTTAATAAAGTGAGTTCATATCAGATGTTTTTGTCGATGTTCAGTACATGTGTAAAAATTGAACTTGTTGGAAAAGAATTTTCCATGTAGTTATAGGTACATCATCTCTAGAATAGTATTGATGTTTTATATATCATATATATCCAGTATATATTCATTTTATACTATTCCATAGAATTTGGAGATAAAAAATTACAATCACCGTTCATGGAGACGATATGCCGTACGTACGCATGAACACTACATTCATTTTTTGTCATATTAATAGAATTAAAACAAAATGTGAGATATATATATTATAATTCCAGAATTATATCAATCATTTATATGTAATATATTACATATATATCCATTATATATATGAAAATATAATATTATATAACATTTGTAGATAAAAAATGAAATGTAGCGTTCATGGAGACAGTAAGCTGTACGTACGCATGAACGCTACATTCATTTCTATTTTTTTTGTATTCAATGGAATGAAATAATAATGATATGAAGTTATATTATACTTACAGTAGGATAACATATGTAATACCATTAATTGCATCCTTTATACGTCCCACATATGGATTTAACGTATCAAATCACTTTGAGGGGGCGGTAGTCCGCACTTCCTAAAATGAAGATATCACGTTTACCCATAATGGAAACCATAAAGGTATGCCATAAATGAAAAATACAGAAGCATAAGGAAAACATAAACATATTATATATCATATATAAATATAGTTAAATCTTAATGTCCACCTTTGAAGGTGTTAAAATAATATTGAACAATCATCATTTTGTGAGGCAGTAATTCACCATCCACAGAAACAGTATGTTCTTTAACCATTAGACGAAGGTGTGTGAAAGTGTAGCTCGAATACTTCACATAAAAACATCCTTGTATATTTAAGATACTGGTTTTGTTCATAAATAAAAGAATAAAAATATTGTAGGGTGTTGGAGAAGCAAAATAAAACAAAAGAACACAAGGGAAGACATTACCTTTGAATCGGGTAACTCTCTTTGATTTGAGATCAAAGACTTCCTTGGAAAGGATTCTATCAAATGTGAGGCTTCAATTATGAAGAGAGGGATATTTATAGATGAAATGGGCAGGGGTTGGCCGATCCAGAGGCTTGAGAGGTGTGTGTAAGGTGGTATAGGTGGGGCCTTTTATAAGAGGAGAGGAGGGGAACTCTTGGAAAGTTATAAAATATTTATTTATTATAAAATTATTTTCGGATTTAAAAGGTCCCAAAAGCATATATTTCGAGGATAAGGTGATAAGGTTTCTAAATACACCCATCCAATAGGTTTTTGATAAGTATATGTTATAGTTTTAACATTATCTTTTCATTTTATTTAAATCCCTTATTAATGAGGTAATTGCTTCATCGTCATGATGTCATAAATAATTTAATTTATTTAATGTCTAAAAATTATAAAAAATATCATGATGTAGGAAATATTTTTATCTTTCTAATGAAAATTTATAGTCAAAAATATGACTTGTATAACCCCATTTAAAAATTGTTTTAGTAAAATAACTCATGTTTGTGACATTTTAATTTTAACTTTAAATAAAAACATATTTATGTCATTTTCCAACCAAAGTGGCTCCATGGGGTCCCCAAGTTGACCCATGGATTGTCTTGGTCGTACATGACACATAAAATGAGGGTAGGACCTGTGTAAAGTTCATTTCATATTATTAAAACATTACTTTTACCTTAAACTACACTAATTAACTCTAATCGCGATTAATAAACATAAAAGTTACTATTCACCAAAAAATTATTTTAATCCCATTGAACCAAATTTTACATTCTAATGAAAACCATGTATGTTGGATTTTTTAAATTCAAAACACAGAGGTGGCAAAGATTCATTTAAACGATAAATCAGTTTCTTAACTACCACTTAGTGGATTCACTATTCATCAAAAATGGAAGTTTTTCAGAAAAATACCCAAAATTTACCCTAAGCTATATTTGATATTCCGAACTCAAAAATGATGTCTATTTTACAAAATTAAAAACATATAAGCTGAATTAATTAATTTAATAATTAATTCCCGCTGTCAAAACTAATAGCGTGTTTTTAAGAAACAATATCTATTTAAAGATTGACACTAGTTGAAGTCCAATTTCAAAGTGAAATTAATTCCAATGACCACTATTGGATTAAATGGTAAAAATATATTCTAATTTAACTTTAAAACCAATTCAAAAGATAACCTAATAATATAAATAAATTAGATTAAAAAGTGGGTTTGAATTAAAATACAACATTTTTCACTATTCATTAAAAAATGAACTTTATCGGAAAAATACCAAAAATTTACACAAAGTTAATTTTGATGTCTCGATTCAAAATAAGAATTTTATTTTGTCAAATATAACACATAAAATTGTCAAAAAATGGATTTAAAAGAGGTTTCCCATCAAAGGTGGTTAATCGACCTTTTAAAGAATATTAGAATGTTTACGCTTAAAATTGGATTCATTCGCATTTTTAATCCTATAAAATTTATTGTAAAGAGTAAAAATATTTGACAAACATATATTATTATTTTTTAGATAGTTCTTTTCATTCACTCCATTACAATGGCTATGCGTTTACTACCATTTAAAATAATATTATTTTATTATTAGAGTGCAACGTAAGAGTCCCAAAAAAACTCGTTGTTGCGTATTGGGTATGCCATCGAGCATTGTGTCCCCTTTAAAGTAATATTAATATTTTATTCACAAAATATTGATAAATATGAAAATTTAATATTCTTTATTTACCTGGGGTGTTACATCCTTCCCCCCTTTTGGGAATTGTGTCCTCGCAATTTTAATATTGGGCTTGGGAACTTCATTGAAAATCCAACATTGGAACAACAGTCAGTAAAACAATCACTTTAAAATAAAGAAAGAGAAGTACAAAGGTCACCCAAGTTAACCCATACTAGGATTCCTTGTAGAAAAATATGGATATTGAGGAGAAAACAAAGGGTCATGTTCTGATGGAGAGTGATAGTAAACATGTCTAGGAGGAATTTAACCATAAGAAAATCACAAACTTGGGATGGGTTAAACGGTATTCGATTCCCCAATAGGAAAAGATAACATACAAATTTTTTGTTTTAAGTTACTCTTCATTGAGGAATTTATTTTTGATCTTAACTAAATCATATTGAAATAGTCCTACTTGTCATGTAGACATTCATCTTTTACTAGATTCCTTAATCAGACTAATATTTTCTCCAAAAGACGAGTATTTAGGAAGGCTTGTTCGCATTAAGAGTACTATAATCAACTTCTTGAGAATCACCTAATCCACAAAAGAGAGATATATATTTCCCATGTCTTTAGACAAAATACAAAACCAAAATTGTTAGTATGAGGTCAGATAATCCACAAAAGTATAATCCTTTATATAAAAAAATCTATTCTTAATCTCCAAAATTTGTCCAAAAAAACCCAAAGTTCAACGAAGAACATTCGATAAACAATTGTCCATAAAATTCTTCAAATTAAACCAAAATATGATTGAAAATATTTGAAGGATTTAATCACATAGTCTTCCAAGGTACATATTAACTTTTATCTCCAAATAACATTTGTTGCTCTTAAATTCTCATATTTAAAAGTAATTAACCTAATCACATATCCTCCATGATAGGTTAATCATTTCCATAGATAACCCAAAATAAACATACTCTTGATTCCTAAAATCATCTAACTAAAGAGAATTAGTCAAACTAACTAGTGACTTCACGTAATCCAGTGGTAGGCGATAAATACCAGTCGCACTTTGGTTGTGGGTTTGATTCCCGTAGCTTTGTCTGACGTGACGGGTTGTCACACGGTCTATGTGTTGTCCTTTTTCCAAAACTATATAATTCTTAAAACATTCCACGAAACGAGATAAAATTTTCAAAAATAATAATAACATATTTTAACCTCAAGTTTATCTCATGCCTTTGATTTTCCATCATAACATATAATTACCCATAATTACCTCAAAAGTAAGGATCATATAAACCATAATGGTTACCTTTATAATTATTACCTGAACTTCCACATCGATTGGTCATCTCATACATGATGCATTACATAACATACCAAGGTTCAAGTGGTTGATCAGGACTCATTGCTAGTTAGTTTAGAACAACAATGAGTTTCCTCATTGAATCCCCCATTTCATCCAGTCTCTTAATCAGAGAACCACCACAGTTTCCTTCAAACCTATTGTCACTTTGGTTCCTGCTAGATCCATCCATTCATTAAAAACATAAATGTCAGTGTGAGTATATCAACAAAACCATCATGTACTAATGAGGAAGATATACTTACTGATTCACCTTATCTAAAAACTATGACTCTTTCTGAAATCCTAACCGTTATGGTAATTTCACTTATTCTTAAAGAATACCCTAATCTCTGAAGTTATCTAAACCGACCTTTGATACCAACTATAAGTCCCCAGCCGTAAAACTTACATAATCTTGAGTTATTACAAGATTATACATTGAGGATCTTCTCAGGGTTAGAGTTTTAGAGAATTAGATCATGAAACTTGCATTACATTCCATATTTTAACAAAGTGGTTACAAAAAAGATAGTATTCATTTTTCCTATCAAAGGAAACATATTTAAAATAAAACATGGATTCTTTCTTGACACTTCCTTGACACTATCATCACATCATGTACCTTTCCCTTGACCTGTGAAAAACATTTCAAAAACTTGGGATGAAAATAAAAAGCTCAGTAAGGGTTATAAAAAGTATGGAAAGGAAACATGAGTACATATATACATAAGAATAAAATCATACTTTACCCATAAAGCATAATAACATTAACATACCTCATAAAATCATGAATAAATCATAGAAATCATAAGACATAAAGGTAACTTGAGGCATTCATAACATTATTACGTAGGGAGTAACCCTCTTGGTTACGTTTGGAATACCCATCACAGTATATTCCCTAAATCTCTTCAGATAATCCTTAACGTTTAACTCCTTCGAGTTACCCAATGCATTGGAGAGCTATATGAGGCTCACCCTCCCTTAGTTTATCACGGAACCACCCATCTTCATAACAATGCCCAAGAACCATAACATAATCATAACACATAACTTAAACATAAAGGAAAGATAAAATTCCCACATTGCAATAATAATATAACATTTTAAGATATTGAAATAATGAATCCATTCTAAAAACCATTTTCAAAAACATTTAAAACATTTAATAAAGAGATTTTTGAATCAATGTGTCCCATACAACTTTGAATCTTTTATCATTTTAAACCATTAATATCTATATAAGTAAATACTTAAAACCATTTTGAAAACATGGATATTAATGAGAAATATTTATTATATTAAATCATTAAAACATTTATAATGATATTTTAGTTAAAGGGTTTTTTACAAAATGAGAGACACTTGAATACAATTATTGAGGAATAACATTTAATAAAAACATTATAATATCATGAGAATAAAGGGATTCATGATATAATATTCCAAATGATAGTATATAAACCATATAAGAGTGAATTGGTGCATAACAACAGTGAAGTCTCAATGGAAATGTAAATTGAGATGAAATCCATTATAATGATGGTATCCTTAAATTAAGGATAAATCAATCTCATATTTATGTACGAAAAATATAAATACACCCATCATAAGTGGATATTAAGTGTAAAATAATCAATGTTAATTCACACATATTCAAAGGATGAAATATTCAATAACTACATGTTGAACCCAAAGAAATCGAAATTGGTTTAAGAAGTTCCCTTGGTAAAATTCGACAGCCTAACGACATCACATTAAAATTTAGAAGATGAGTTGATGAGAGATAAAAATGGTATCTCATCACTTGGACATAAAATTTACATCAATAAGGATATATAAGAACATATTCGAACATTACAATATGTAAATTAAAAGACCCAACAAATGAAGTCTTTTAAAAAGAGGAAGGTGAAAGGTTCCCTTACCGACTTGGGTATCTTTCAAAACAAACACCCCATGAAAGAAGGAGAATACAACATTGATGTAAATACTAATAAACTAGAGTATATTAAACAATTATTATAATAATGTGAAGTAGATATACCACCCAAAGGAAATGGTGTCAAATGTAGCATAAATCTCACGGGAATAAAAGTGAGATGAAAAATCCCTTACGAAAATTCAGCATCCTAACGGCGCCACTTAAAAGTTACAAAAATGGATTGATGAGATCAAATAGGGTCTCTAATAATATTAAAATAAAATTTACATCAATAATAATATAAAAGAACATCCCCCAACATAACAATTTGGAGCTTAAAATAAGTGACATAAATGAGAGTACTTAAAAAGAAAGAGAGAGGTTGGATCTCTTACAAAAATTTGGCAGCCTAACGGTGCCACTCAAAACATCCAAAATTGATTGATGAGAGAAAGTAGGGTCTCTCATCATACGAACATAATAATAATAGTAATAGTAATATAAAATAACATCCCAATCATAAGAAATATGAGCTTAAAAGGAATGACATAATAGAGTGTACTTAAAAAGAAACAGAGCGGTAGGGTCCCTTACCTCGTGTCCGACATGACTCGATCCTTCTTTAATCTCATGAATAATAAAATTTGGTCCATTTATAATTTCTTAAGGACCTACTTTAAATATTATTATTCATTTCATATCAAATATTATAATGTTATAATAATTTGTTAATAAAGTGAGTTCATATCAGACGTTTTTGTTGATGTTCAGTACATGAGTAAAAATTGAACTTGTTGGAAAAGAATTTTCCATGTAGTAATAGGTACATAATCTCCAGAATAGTATTGATGTTTTAAATATCATATATATCCAGTATATATTAATTTTATACTATTCCATAGAATTTGGAGAAATAAAATTAAAATCACTGTTCATGGAGACAGTAGGTCATACGTACACATGAACGCTACTTTCATTTTTTGTCATATTAATGGAATTAAAAAAATGAGAGATATATATATTATAATTCCAGAATTATATCCATAATTTATATGTAATATATTACATATATATCCATTATATATATGTACTTATAATAGTACATAACATTTGGAGATAAGAAATGAAATGTAACGTTCATGGAGACGGTAAGCAGTACGTACGCATGAACGCTACTTTTATTTCTTTTTTTGTATTCAATGAAATGAAATAATAATGATATAAAGATATATTATAATTATAGTAGTATAACATATGTAATACCATTAATTCCATCCTATATACGTCCGAAATATGGAATTAACGAATCAAATCACATTGATAGGGAGGTAGTCTGCACTTCCTAAAATGAAGATATCGTGTTTACCCATAATGAAAACCATAAAGGTATCCCATAAATTAAAAATACAGAAGCATAAGGAAAACATAAACATATTATATATCATATATAAATATAGTGAAATCTTCATGGAAACCTTTTCTGGTGTTAAAAGAATATTGAATAATCATCGTTTCGTGAAGAATTAATTCGTCATCCATAGAAACAGTATGTTCTTTAACCATTAGACGAAGGTGTGTGAATGTGTACCTAAAATCCTTCACATATAAACATCCTAGTATATTGAAGATACTGGTTTTGTTACAAAAGAAAAGAATAAAAAGAGTTTAGGGGGTTGGAAAATCAAAATAAAACAAAAGAACACAAGGGAAGACATTACATTTAAATCGGGTAACTCTTTTTGATTTTAGCTCAAAGGCTTCCTTGGAAATAATTATGCCCAAAGTGAGGCTCCAATGATGAAGATAGGGATGTGGAGAGATGAAATGGGCAGGGTTTGGCTGATACAAAGGCTTGAGATGTGTGTGTAAGTTGATAGAGGTGGGGGCCCTTTATAAGAGGAGAGGAGGGGCACTCTTGGAAAGTTATAAAATATTACTTTATTATAAAATGCTTTTCGGATATAAAAGGTCCCAAAAGGATATATTTCGAGGATAAGGTGATAAGGTTTAGTAATATACAAATCCAATAGGTTTTTGACAAGTGTAAGTTATATTTTTAACATTATCTTTTTGTTTTATTTAATCCCTTATTAATGAGGTAATTGATGCATCATCATGATGTCATAAATAATTTAATTTATTTAATATATAAAAATTATAAAAAAAATATCATGATGTAAGAAGTATTTTTAGATTTATAATGAATATTTATAGTCAATAATATTACATGTATAACCCCATTTAAAAATTGTTTTATTAAAACAACTCATGTTGGTGACATTTTAATTTTAACTTTAAATAAAAAGGTATTTATGTCATTTTCCAACCAAAGTGGCTCCATGGGGTCCCCAAGTTGACCCTTGGATTTTCTTGGTCGGAAATGACACATAAAATGATGGTAGTACATGTTTCATGTTCATTTCATATTATTAAAACATTACTTTTACCTTAAACTACACTAATTTCCTCTAATCACGATTAATAAACATAAATGTTACTATTCACCAAAAAATTATTTTAATCCCATTGAACCACATTTTACTTCATAATAACAACCATTTATGTCGGATTTTTGAAATTCAAAACACATAGGTGGCAAAGTTTAATTAAAATGGAAAATCGGTTTCTTTAACTACCACTTAGTGGTTTCACTATTCATCAAAAATTGATGTTTTTCAGAAAAATACCAAAAATTCACCCTAAGCTATATTTGATATTCCAAACTCAAAAATGATGTCTATTTTACAAAATTCAAAACATATATGTTGCATTAATAAATTTAATAATTAATTCCTGCTGTCAAAAAATAGCGTGTTTTTAAGAAACAATATCTATTAAAAGATTGACACTAGTTTAAGACCAATTTCAAAGTGAAATTAATTCCAACGACCACTATTGGATTAAATGGTAAAAATATATTCTAATTTCACTTAAAAACCAATTCAAAAGATAATCTAATCATATAAATAAATTATATTAAAATGTGGTTTTGAATTAAAATACAACATTTTTCACTATTCATTAAAAAATGAACTTTATCGGAAAAATACCAAATATTTACACAAAGAAAATTTTGATGTCCCAATTCTAAAGAAGAATTTTATTTTCTCAAATATAACACATAAAATTGTCAAAAAGTGGATTTAAAAGAGGTTCTCCATCAAAAGGCGGTTAATCGACCTTTTAAAGAATATTAGAATGTTTACACTTAATATTGGATTCATTCGCATTTTTACTCCTCTAACATTTATTGTAAAGAGTAATAATATTTGAAAAATATATATAATCATTTTGTAGTTAGTTTTGTTCATTCCTGCCACAACATCTAGGCCGTAACTACCATTTAAAATAATATTATTTTATTATTAGAGTGCAACGTAAGATTTCCAAGAAACTCGTTGTTGTGTATTGGGTACTCCATCGAGCATAGAGTCCCCTTTAATGTAATATAAATATTTTATTCACAAAATATGGATAAATATGAAAATGTCGTATTCTTTATTTACCTAGGGTGTTAAATTTTTAGTTAATGAACATTAATAATCTGATATTTTTATAAAACATTTAGTTTATTAGCGGTTGATATACCTCAAAAATGATTTCAGAATGATAAATTTATGGTAGTCTCCACCACTAGACATGGAACCATTTGATGCGCCACCATTGAATGAGCAGTCATTTGAGTGTCGTAGAAAAAGAGTAACCATTGGTGAGAGATGATTAGTGTGTCTCCATTGGTGAGTCAATATTAGTGAGTCTCCATTTGTGAGTCACCATTGGGAAATTCACCGGTCATTCTCTGTTGACCTTAATCATTAATTCTCCCTTTCATCTCATTTATTTATCTAAAATAGAGAGTTTTAATGACCCTGCATATTCAAATCACAAGGAAACTATGGTTTCATTTATTTTGAGAGGAAAACTAAACCAAGATATTGTCATGACCAAAAATATGAAGCATGAGAATCATAGAGTGGCATATGAAAAATATGTGGATGCCTAATGGTTTCATTACAACAAGTCATTGGTGTTCAGTGAGATCTTGTACACTGGATAGGTAGATTGGTTCTCCATAAATTATAGACACTTTTATCATAGGTTGGATCACCAATTTTATTAGTACAATGAGTTCATATTAGGGAAGGAGAAATAATTTATTTGAAAAATAATATATGGTAATGAGTTTACAATTTCTTCAAAATAATGGGAATTTTTTAAATTTTGAAATCAAAGTCTTTAAAATGATTATCACGTTTTAATACCCCATGATAGTTAATTGTTTGGTTATAAAAATTGTTTTCTGGAGAAAAAATTTGATATGAATGCAAGAAGGCATTCAACTACAGAGTTTTATTGAAAATATAAAAATATTCATATGTTTATCGATAATTTTTTATACCCTTTAAAAGGTACTTCAATAAATTGGGGCATCCAGATGGGTACCTTCAATTTCTTATGAAATATGGGGATAAAATTATAACATTCAGATAACTAATGGTATACGATATAGAATTTTTTAATTTATACATTAGGTATAATTCTGTCATTTACACCCGGAAGATTTCAGAAATATTGGAGACTAATTTGATGATCAATGAATAGGAAGAATATGAAGTGAAATATTTTGTTTCTACCTAACTAAGGTTATCTATAGATGGATGAGAGTTATTTTGAACCCTTGGATAAATTTTTTTATGTATAATTATATGATCTATGGAGATTTTAATAATATAGATCATCTTAATATACCATAGAACATAGTGGATCCTAGCTTCAATCTAGATGGTATATTTTAAAAATTAATTATGAAGAAGAAGAGGGTGTTATTATATCTATTGAAGTTGAGGTTGCTAACTCAGTTTTGAATTTTAGTGACCCTGACAACCTTAAGAGCCTTACCATAAATTTGTTTGCTTCTTTTCCTCTAGTTTCTCTATTTTCTAAAGAATTTATCTTATGTAATAGAGGATTAGGATGATGGCCATGATGATGAGACTAATGTTTTAGGAGATGATGAAATTAATGTTTCTTCTATTAATTCCTCTAAAAATATTAAGGAGGAATATGATATTGAAAATGTCGATTGTAAAAATGATTATTATGGTGATGGTGATGATGATGATGATGATGAAAACAGAAGTCATGTTCGATCTGATCCTGATGATTCTAGTGTTTTTAGGGAACCATAACATCTTCTTTTACATACATGATTGGTTTCCCATTATAGATATATAAGGAAACTTGGTTAGTCTATATATGATTTCATTGAATAGTAAATTGATATGTAACATGTTACTGATGGTGTACCTACTACATGAGAAAACATAGTTGATTTAGAAGGTGTAAATTCCCATGTTTTATTATTAATGTTTTTTATCATGTTGACACTAGTATTTTGACTCCAGTTACTGTGGAAGTAGCTACTCAAAATGACTTGTATAAATTCCCAATATATGTTCTTATTCGGTTGAAATATTTTTGAGTCCTATGATATAGAGTAAGATGATAGAAAGAAACTATATTCTTAGAAAAATGATGTTATTTTATACAATGGGAATCCTTTCATAGGATCCAAACCTCTTGGACCAGTATATGATAAATCATTTGATTATGGGATAAAGCCATTAAAGGACTGTCGTCATGCTGTCACATTTGGAGTTGGGAAAGATCATAAGGGATATTTAGTTGATCATATTTATCATAATAGTGATCTTTATAACATACCTATATTTTTTACATTCCAGAATAGACTATAGCTGATCTTATGCTCATTTCTGAGAGAGTAGCTACAATGCCTCCTATTATTGAACATGTTTGTTTGGATATTTTTTCCCTAGAAGATATGGGTATTTTTAGAGAGATGATGATTTCATAATTTAGGTGAATTTTAAGCTCTCATGAACCTATTATTACTCATCTTAATGAAGATTATTATAAGATCATTTCTGATTTTTTTGTATTCCACACACAACATGAGAGGAATTTTTATATTTAGGATGTGTAAATTCAGAACCGAAGGTTGGGTAGTGTAATTATGGTCATATTATTTTTCATGGAAGATATGAGAGAATAGATTGTTTCCATTAATTTTTCTATAATGGAGAGGATGTAGAGTTTAACTAAAAAATATTTTATATCATCTTATCCACCTTTCATAGTTTATATTTATTCAATATTGACATAGACCATCGTCATAGAGTATCATCATGCTATATTGGGAGTTATTTAGTCTTATCATCAAGACAATTTGAGGAATGTTTTGAAGTATAGTGTATATATATATAAAATAGTAGGGAAAAGTTTAAATAAATCTCAATGTGATAGGGATACTATCACCAATTCCATTATTTATTACCTTTCTCGGATATACAAAAGAAATGAGTGGAATTCCCATTTCATGTTTTTTGCTAAGAAACCAAGAATATCACATATTAACAAGGATTTAATAGGGAATTTGGATCATTTTAATGTGTTGAAACCTTTCTCAATATATTTTTAGAGGGGATGAATTTTTTTTATGTCTTATAAAGTAGGGTGGACACAATATTATGGATTTGGTAAAACTAATAAATCATTTCTCTAATGTATCTATTTTTACAATGGTTTTCCATGAGGAAATTACAATGATTTCATTCATGAATATTTCTTCCACTGTTCCTTTAACTCATATGTACCTACTATTTAACATGTCTCCCATTGAAGAAGGTCAATATATCAGACTCTTGGTCAACAAAGTGCTTCCTGCCACTACTCATGTCCTTCATCCATTACATCAATTCCCCATATCTCTTACAATAGAAAAAATCCCTTCCAGTCCTTCCTTTTTGGATGATACTGAATCTTATTAGTCATATTATATGATAGTTATTTTTTATACTATTACATATAAATAATTATTCTTTTAATATCATGACAGTTTTTTATTAATGAAATGTGACTATTATTATATCATTGTATTTACTATTTCTTATTTTACCATTTTTTCAATATCAAAAGTGGGGGAATAGTTATGGAATTTTACATGTTAAAATTATTTTACAAATCTTCTTTATTTTTTATAAGTTATATCCTTTGATACCAAATTTATCATTCATACTTATTCTCTAGCTATGTTATTTGAACTCATAATTTCATTCAATAATTATTTTTAGGTGAGTTTCTTTATGATTTAAATCCTAAAATAACCTTTCTTATTCTACCATATTTCTTTATATATTCTCATATGTGATAATTGAAATGTTGAGAAAACTATTATCTTTTAACATCATCTTTTTATACTAATTTTTCTTATAAACTTAGTTTCTATGAATTCCATGATTTTTAGTCATAATAAAGGTGGATGTTGTTAGAACCTCCATATTTTATTTCTCAAAAATAATATTCATTTTTTTTCTAATGATTATACTTTATTATTGTAGAATTTTATTTTAAATGGGAATTTGATGAAAATTTGTCTTAGTGTGGGAATGAATCAATGCCCAAATGAATCACCACCAGACATGAGTCCCTCCAGAAAGAGCCACCACTAGACCAAAACTCCACATAATATGATTCACCTTCAGTCTGGTTCATCACTAGAACAAACCACAACCAAACATGAGTCACTTTTAGAAGGATTCACCACTAGAATAAATCACCACCCGACATGAGTCCCCACAATAATTATTCACTTCTAGAATTGTATTACCACTAGATACATCTCAAAAAAAAATAATTTAATTACCCCCACACATGACTCTCTAATATATTTTATTACCACCCGACTATGTAAATGAAAAAATGAATTTCCCCCATATATGAGTCACCTATAGACAAGACTGTCCACTGCACTTGAGTCACTGCAACATGAAGTTACCACCAGAATAGATTACATCGTTCTTCTTCATAATTTGATTTAAATGCACCCAATAGAAATATTAATATAATTAGTCAAAAGGATAATTTTATGAGTATTTTTTTCCATTATTGGGAGAAATTAATTGAAATTTCAATGCCAATATGAGGATCCTGAAGATCATGTTGATTATAATTTATTGGGTGCATGAAGTGATTTTTATTTGTCAAAGGATATTACCCATGTGTATTGTTGAGGTGTTCGGATTAAATAATGATAAGATCATCGTATGAGAACCTAAAAACTACATACATACTAACTTATAACTAGGAATGAGTGGAACTTATTGAGGATCAATATCCTTTATTAATGATTGAATAATGAAGAATTTTGATGCCTTGTTTTACTATAACATTCATAGAAATAGTTTGATCTTTTATCGAATCAAAATCAGTGAAATATCTAGAATCTGGAGTACTTCAACCTAGGATGAACTACATTTTCTATATATTTTTACTTGATCAATTTTTTTTATTTTACAATTGCGTAGTGTTTTTTCTCTAATTATAAATAAACAATAAATTTTTAACTTGAACTAGAAAAAATTAGATATTCATTTCAATCTATTCCTATTTGTATATTGACAAAAACCAAGTAAGAAGTCCTTGAATGACTTGTGTAGTTTTATGTCCCACATAGAACTATGGAAGTGGATTTGGGCCTAGATGGCATATAATCCATTTTATATTTACCAAATCGTGACCATGGACTATATTATAGTTATATAATCTCCTAGAAGTGGTAGTCTACTAGGGGGAGGGGACTATGTATTTATATGAGACTAATCCCCTTGTTTGTTCTACTAATTTTTTTGTTTTCACCTACATTAATGATTTAATATATTTTTAAAAAAACTTTGATTGTAATAGTTACTTTTCTAGTCATACATAATTAGTATTTATATATTGGTTTTTTTGAGTAGATTATTTTTAAATGATATTGTAATTTTTCATATTGATATAATTGAGTCCTAAACTAGAATTCATTAATATTTTAAAAGAGAGAACATATATCGAAATACATTTTTTTATTGACTGGATGAATATGGTAATTGGGGGATTTTATTTGAATGGGTTTTCAATATAATTTTTTTACCTAATCAATTCACCCCCAACACTATTGAGTTACTCTTTCTGATAATCAATTTTTTTTCATAATTAAAATTAAAATATGTAAATGTTTATGAAAATTTATATAACCTTTACAAATGAATAATTTGAGTGTGTGTGTTGATATATGTTTTACATTCATAGATTCCATTATATTGATAGGGAAATATATCTCTCCTGAAAAATATCGTGATCTATGGACAATACTTCCACACAGGAAAATTTTTCTTGTTCCTTTTATGAATTTTTTGGGATACTTCTTCCCACATTATTTGCATGTAGGTTCAATGGTTACCATACCACCTGATATTTATCATTCAAATTTCCATGAAACATTAATTTACTTTTCTTATCACCAATTCAATAAGAATAATAATATTCTCACATTTCTATTTCCACCTTATGTACAAATAAATAAATTTATTTTCTGGGACCAAAGTTCCTTATATAAAATTTCTTTTGAAATGTGGGTATTAGTCCACTAATGAAATTAATGATCTTTATTTCAAGAGAAATGGTAAAAATATAATAATATCCTTCATATAACGTGAATTTTTCTTTATATGTACGAATGGATTCAAACTCCTTTTGTTGTAGTATAAGGAATTATCTCTCAATTGTTTTGTGAAGAGTTCAAAAAAATATTAATTGAAAAAACAGTATATTAAGATCATACAAGCCCACAATGTTGATTTATTCCTTCCACCTCATATTATTGAATATGTTCCACCATTGATCTATACCACCTTCCAAAACTTAAATAGATATATTAATAATTTCACGCTCTGAGATGTGGAGAATTGAAAATAAATTTCCCAATGCATTAGTTTATTTTGGAAAAATTATTATATAATAAGGCCAGGTAAAGGAAGTTCATCATAGCCACATGGAGGAAAAAATGGTTAGTTATTCATTCCTTGTTGTTTTTGGGATTTCATTATGATTATTATTATTATTTTTAACAATACGGTGTTTGGTGAGCATATCCTTAAATTTCTGAATCTAAATGTGATTATAATTTATCTTTAAATGGGACATTAATTACATTATCCATCACACTCAATGTTAACATCATCTCTTCTAGATCAAAATTTTTACTAAAACCGAAGTTGTTTTAATTTAGTATCAAACAATAAAAGTCAGATTATGAAACTAGAATATAACGAAAATAAATCCGTGTTTTCCCAAATTTTGATTCCTCCATTTTAAAATTTTTCATATTTATTCAACTTACTTCCCTTTCAGTTTATAAAATGTTGTTTGATTCTCTATACTCTAACTCTTCATCAACTGAACCCCAAGATTAATAATACCCCAATCTGATAACATCTATGGAGACCTACGAATAACAAAAAATAAATATTAAAAAAATTTAGATGAATATTAATTATATCTCTCATTAAATTAAACCTCAAACCCTTTCAGTTTAATGAAATTATAGTTTAGTTATATGATATCTGTATTTTATAATAATTCTAAATTAACAAACACCATATTCTATATACATAATATCATTCTACACATATCATATGTAATAAATTTCGTTATTTCATGCATAATGGAAACAGATGAAATGTTATATCTCAAATTCTCAGTAAGGGAAAACATAATAGATATATACTAATTATTATAAGTGATAATAAGTAAGAAACAAGGGATCCGAAATATTATCAGAAAACATGAACATAGTAGAAATAAATAATAAAAAATAACATTTAGTGCAAGAATCATTAAAAATGAATAATAACATAAGGATATCATCCAAACTTATGAAATGAGACATGGAAGTGTAAAAAAAAGTGTTAAAAATCATGATATTATTACATGATCATGGGAGAAATATATTTTTAAAATGATCATAGTATGTGAACATCATTCCATGAAAGTGACATCATGGAATCATGACACACATATCACTGTATAATGATGTGTTAACATGGGAAATGACCATGATCCATGGGGTATAACATAATAATGTTGTAAAGTAATATAAATTTGTAATACTATAGACTATTAAACTATCAATAATATCCATTATTATCTTTGTAAATATATCAATAATGTTCTTTAATAGCCTATGAAAATATTAAAATGATGCATGACTATTATTTTGAATATCATAATATGTTAGATTGTTATAATTGTGAATATCTCAAATAGAACATCTTGGAAATATAGAGATGATGGAGATAATTATATTTCAAAGATATTTAATAAACAAAATGTGGCTAAAAAGGATAGTGAGGGTACCACAACAAGATATGAGTCTCAAGAGAATGTTGAGACTAATTTTTTTATTAGTTATAAAGAAATGATTATCAATGAATGTTAATATGTGGATGAAAAACATGAATCATAGATATTGAAAAAAGATGGTAATGAAAATTTATCTAATTATTATTATTATATTCATAATGTTCAAAACATGTTCATATATTGAAGATATATTTTTTCTCAAAAAATGAGGAATCTCTCATGGTTGAAAATGTTACTATATAAACCACGAATTCCTGGATGATGAAGTGTCCAAATGATGAACTATAAACTGAACACATCTATTGAAATGTCATTGGTGATTTAATAACAGTAAGAAGAACCAGTACCAACAACATGAAGTGTAACTCATGATACATATTCTAACCAAATGAATAAGAGGACTTTTCATGATCATTAGATAGTATGTGAAACTATTAAGAGTATGTTACCTCATGATGTAATATATACCTATCTAATTAAGGAATACATGATAACCTTATAGTGAAATGAGGACCTACCTTATGTATGATTTCTTATCTACTACATGTTAGTTAAAAGGAATGCGGAAACACATTTAATATAAACTGACTATGGACACTCATGGTTGGTGATATACTATGGTTTATCTTGATATATTGATTTACCTTATGATCAATTAGATAGAAACTATAGTAGTAGAAAAAAATATAATAATTGAAACTTGATATTAAGAACGTTTCATGCAATTAATATTGTATTCCATGACGATGATAAAAATGTCTTGATAGTTAATTGAGCCAATGAAATGTTAAGTGTTATTCTATTGTACAAATTTCATGGAATTGGATTTCATTACTGTTATAATAAATTTCATTAATGGGGAGTGGAAAAAAATAATTTTAAGATATGTTATAATATGATGTCATCAAATCAGTTAAATAAATGTGGATCCGCTAATGTGAATTTTTATATGTTCTCCACATCAGGAAAAAAAATTGCATGGGTTCTCCAAACATGGAAAGATCTATATTCCCAAATTCAATATTATGTATCTAGATTTTTATTGGATAAGTTATCCATGTTAGAAAAATGTGTATACATAACTAATCACATATGTTTTGAGTATTTGGTAAGAGATTATATCATTATGTACTTGTCAAGATCCCTAGAATATGAAATTATGGAAGATTAATATATATATTACAAAATGAACTTTAATGTAATGATATTTATATAATATTGTTGTTAACATGCTAATTTTTGTATACAAAAGTGAGTATGTAGAATGGAATTAGAAATTAATGAAATAATGATGATGTTTATTAGTTTAAGGAAGTGAACATTCTTTTAATATATTAATGTATGAACATAATTATATATAAAATGAGTGTAAGGAAATGAATCTGATTTTATAACTTTGAGGTTTAGGGTATGTCCTTATGATCATATTACTCCGTCAATGTATCACATTACTGAGGTGAAAAAATAATAATGTCAAGAGCATAAATCATTGGCTATGTAAATAATATCAATTTAAAACTTATATAATTCGTGAATAGGAGATGGATATAGGTTATACAATATTTTTAAGGAAATCTATATAAGGCAGTGAGATTAAATAAAAGAGTATGAATAAATACAATATAAAAAAGAGAAACGGTTAAATGAGAGAAAAATAACTATAAGGGTTGTGTTACAAATTATGAAGGATCCGTGATTATATTTACTAGAGAATCAGATAGGATGAAGTATATATTTAAAAAAAATTAATGAAATATCTATTACATTATACTAACATAATATTATTATCTATGGTTCGTACATATGAATTAATGTGATAATGTTTATTATAAGGGAATTAGTTAATGATGTTTCTTCAATAATTTTAAATGATAATACAATGTAGTCAAATATTCGTGATCTAGTAGAAGATAATGAAGGCCAAGATACTTTGGTCTTGATTTGTTGATAATATTGGTAATTAAAAATATTATATTCAAAATGAATTTTCAATGAACAAAAAAATAAGGAAATGGTATTAAGTAACTGGTACTACCAACATTATTATTTCATATATACTGTATAAGACTATAGGGAATATAGTTATAGGTAGGGAATAATGTTTGGAACATTGATTCATGAGATAATATCTTGGTGTCAAGAAGAAGGAGACCCAACATGATGATAATCATACTCATCCACATGTTGTGAGTCAAATATAGGAAGAATAGACAAAATTAAAATAATATTTATTTAAGAATAAAAAAATATTGATATGCATGGAGAGGAGGAAATAATATATGAAAAAAAATGCATATCTATATTCAAAGAAAGATGACGATTTTAATGAATTTAATGAGTTAGTAATGATATTTACAAGTATGAAAATGTAATGTGTAGCCTAGTCTATACATATATGGATGGTATTTTAATTTATGTAAGATAAAATGAATATAAGGGAAAAGGTTAATTCATGCAACTATGTAAGAAAAATTAAAATTAGAATGATCAGAAGAATGAAGAAACACTATGAAAATCAACTAATGTAAAATGTGGTGGAAGAATTTATTGATGGTGAAAATTAAATGATGAAGTCAAACACTATATTCATGAGAATTGTAATGATTTAGTAGTTTTTTCATCTTAGAGTATGTTTTTACTAGTCAATGGACTCAAAATTATTTTATGTCACCCATCATATGTGTAGAAATTGAAACTATTAGGGTTGGTGTCCTGAGAACCAACTGTTTTGTACTTTGATTACATGATTGTTCACTTATTATATATTGTCCATTGTTCAGCATGAATATTATATAATAATGTTCTGGAATATTTTTTGCATTGATATGGTCATGGAAGATCCCTGCTATGATGAGAACCTTGAAATTCAATAATAATATTCTAAAATAAAGATCTATGGTTGGATGACATACTATGATAGGACACATAGTATACAGACCATCATTTACGGGTACTCGTAAGAAGACAAGACTCTCTCTCATGGAGTTTACACTGGGTAATCTCTAATATTGGAGACTATGAAAACAGACCCACTTGTTGTAATTCCACATTTTTTGGTGTCATCACACATTACTATCTACGAGCGTGCGTAATGGTCCTTAGACTGGAAGATTATCATTAACTCATGTCATGACACGAGCACTTAGATTTGCTGATGTTAACTGTCATGAAGACAGTTGGCGGGAAGTAGTGTATGTTGGGTGCTTCACGAATGACATGTAGTTAATGGATATGTCGAGGAAGGATATGTCCTTTCCATATATATGTAATTATATATCTCGGGCCCTTTGATTGAATTAGAACCATCGAACAAATTCCATGGCCATGGTGACACGACGAGTTAATTTCTGGAAGTCAATGAATGACAGATCAAGTATATAGGTTTATGAAACTGACATGAAACATGCTTGATGAGATATTGAGACAAAGGCATTAAATTACATAGTTAGCATTCGTATGAGATGATACATCAATGCGACGTCAACTTCTTTCTCTTGGGTTCCTTGACCCGTTTCTATACTCTAATCACGGTCATTAGGCAAGTCTGCCTAATGCCAAAGGGAAAGAGGCATAGTGGGTCGCAAAATAAGTGTATTCAAGTATCTGAAGTTGAATAAAGATTATTCCCATATGTGGTTTATTATTTATTCCTGGAATCCTAAATATTTTTAATGTGGGAGGAAGAATAAAATTGAAAACCATAACACGCCTGGTAGTTTTCATTTTGGAAAGGAAATGAATAAAAGAATACCAAATATACACTCCGTGTACATTGAATATACACACCGTGTAGTTTTAAATGAAAACAAAGTACCCGCCGTGTATTTATTATTACAAGCCAGGTAGTTTTTCTAGTAGATTTTTAGGAAATATCATTTTAATAAATGATATTTATTATAGCCTATGTGGGCGCATGCCAAGGAATTAATGACACGACATGGGTCTTTAAAAAGAGTTAATGAAATAAATAAAACTCGTAACACGTTTATTTATTTTCATAACTCTACAACCTCTAACCTGATTATAAATATCCTCACAACCCCAACTCTTTTCCTACAAGAGAATCGTTGTGCACAAAAATTCTGTAGAATTCTTTGAAGGTCGAAAGAACCTCTTCCTCCAAGAATGCTCTCAAGACAAAGAGAGACCTCTTCCATCAGATCAAGACGATCTAAGGCGGACAACACATGAAATGGTTTGTCCATATTAGCACTTGAAGACTCCTTTGGAAATGTCTAGAGATACGAGGTGCACGTGTGGATCACCTCTATAGGAAGTCTACACTTGGCTTATACGACGCAACGACGAATCACATCAGAACATGAGAAAGAATATCAACGAAGAAAGAACACCCAAAAGGTAGATCTTGTCAATTAATTAAATTAATTATAATCAACTTGTGATGATCCACTTTTGGGGTTCCGGTACTTTTCTTCTTGTTTTTATTTTCATGTGAATCGATCTGTGGAGATAGGCGTTTATCGTCATATTGATCCAGGATTGATCATTTCTAATGACAAAAATACAAGTGGGCACACCTACACATGCTCTACCACACTGCCCAAAACCTTCAATTGGAATCAGAGCGACGTTACAACGTTGATTATAGTTATTTAATTTTTGATGATAATTTACGCATTTAAATTTGATTCAATTCTTGATAAATCGTTCTATTAAGCTGAATGAACGAGATCTGTTATTCCTCCTTTGTTTCCCGATTTACATCATAGAAACAACCTTTTAATTTTGATTAAATTAAAAACTTGGAAATCATCCAGAGGAGCCTCTCTTTCTTTCTATACAACACAGGAATACACTAGGTGTAATGAAAACTATACATTCGTAATTAGCTTCAACGAACCGGTACTGGTCCGCCAAACAACGTTGTGTGAATTGAGTACACCTGAGTATTTATTACCCCGTGTTGACCAGAAATGAATGGAACATGTGAACAAGAATATATGGCGTGTATGATAAATCAGCACTCTGTGTAGTCCGATCTGATTCAAGTGAAACCATGTATAAGGAGAAGCCGTGTTCCGCGTACATGGGATTTCTAGGCCGGTAAACCGAATAACAAGGAAGTACACACCATGTTAGATTAATCTACACATCGTGTACTCCAAAATTTATAATGAAGAGAAAACAAGCCAAAGTCCCTAGTGTCTACTTTGTATAAAGGGTGAAAAGAAATACACGCCATGTAAATATAAACTACATGCCGTTTACTTTTTAGAAATAGAATTTCAACAGGATTCCACCAAAAGTACAAAGACGTATACAACGGATATGGATGAGAAGAATATCATGAAAATTCAGAAAGGAATTTAAGATAAAGAATTGATTAATTATAAGATAGTAATTATTTAATTTTAAGCGCTACTTATCATAAATAACAGAAAGATTAAAAGATATTTCATTCTAAATATGCATAAATGACGTTTCATGCTTTGGATGATCACGATCTAGACCAAATACCTTTTGTATGTGTGTATGGTTTCATTTAAATTTTTTTAAATTCATTGGCCTGTGAGCTTTCTTCCAATAAAATGTAGTGACTACGTTCCCATGGTATCTTTAATGTAAACCCCATGTAATGGAGAATCTCCCAAGCTAGATTAGACGGTTAAAAACCTGAAGTCGAGGCAAAACCAACCCAATAAGATACAAAGGTGGAAAGTTGGGAGCTTCAAAACACGAACCGTTGGTTCAAGCTATTTTTTCCTAGGTCAGGGTTAGCTCATCAAACCTCTAGATAAGCTAACCAAACAAATATCATGATCATGCCATCTGATTTTATTTTTTTCTTGATTTCATGGTTTATTTATTATGTATGTGTTGTCGCGATCACAAAGTTAATAAAACGAACAAGCATGCAAATATGGAATAAAATAAAAACTAGACTATGCATAAACATTATAGGAACATGGTTAATCACTTAAGAGAGCATCATTTAATATTAAAAATCATGTCATAATGTGAAACTACACATAAAAGATTAAAATATCTCAATACCATATTAAGTCAGACCGAGATTTTTGTTACTTGATTAAGGGAAAGACTCAATAAAACTATGTGTGTGACCAACCCTATTTGGGGCACTTAAATTTATAAAGGAATACCTTATGAAATGTTTCGGGTTCACATAACCATATTACATCAAGATGAGTAGCCCTTGTTAGACTTGATATAATATTGGAGGCTAGAGTTGAGGAAATCCAAGTCAGGATTTCAGGATTGGGGAGTCCCCTCAACTAATCAAGGAACTGTAAGATCACAGTTGGAAAATACCTGGCTACCTGAATACCTTCAAATAGATTGACCAACCCTTGTTGGGGTTATGTGAAGGGGAATATGGATCCTTGCCACTAGAATGACAAATAAATTGGACATTCTGAGCTTAATGGTGAGGGGCATTGGGACTTGAAAAAATAGTGGGAGACTTAATAAAATTTATTATTTCTCATAAAATGTAATCAAGAAAGTACTGATAAATATGCTCTTTTAATTTGTAGAATATGAAAAACTCATCAACGACATTTTCTCTACAATAAATTCTGGATAAAGACAACATCCTCACCGATAGTAACTTTCAGGAATGTTTTAGGTGCCATCAGGTTATCCTATGACATTAACAAATATTTTACGTGCTGGAGTCCTCACTTCCTGATTCACCTTCCCCATGAGCGTGTGATGAAGATTTCCTGGTCTATGATCAACATTTTAACGATGCACTCGACATTCAATGTTTTCTGATGTCACCTATGTCTAGTGAGCTCATTAAGTCTCATGAGACATGGATGCCTACAGCTTGGTCGAGCACCTCCGGGGTCTAAACCAGGAGAGAGTAAGACAAGAAAGGATAGAGTTCTCCAAGGCTCTATTTTAGAGAAAACATAGAGAAGGTGCCCCTGCAGGGACCCTTGTGGTCAAGCTCATTGGCTACATTGAGCGCTTGGAGGTTCTAGGGTTTAACATCCCCAAAAAACTGGGTACCGATCTCATTCTCTTATCACTCCCCCAAAATATCTCAACATTGTTGTAATCTTCAAGATGAACAACATTGAGAAGTCTCTGTCTGATCTTCTTATCCTCATTCGCCAAGTGGATAATGACATGAAGTGTGAAAAGCCTTCTATCCTCATGGTGAATAAAAGGGAAGGGAAGGCAAAGAGCTTTAAGACCCAAGCATCTTCATGTCCTTCCATGAAAAGGAAGATCAAAGGGGAGGCAAGAGAGAAGGATGTTGTTTGTTTCGCATGTGGCAGGAAGGGCCACTAGAAGAAAAACTACACCCAGCCATGGAAGAAAGGGGAAGCTTCAGGTGCATTTGTTATCGAATGATAATCTATCTGTTTCTACCAATTGGGTATTAGATATTGTTTGTGGTGATCACATCTGTATCCAAATACATGAACCATGTAGATTCAGAAAGATTGACCGAGGTGAGGTGGATCTACAAGCAGCCAATGGAGCCAGACTAGCTACTGTAGCTATTGGAGACTACCATCTCACATTGCCTAATGGGATGGTCTTGGTTTTGAAAGGATGTTATTATGTACCCTATGTAACCAAAAACATTATTTATGTATCCAGATTAGATACTGATGGATTCATCCTTATGTTTGGAAGTGGATGTTGCTACATTTATAAGGATAACATTTTTTGGGTAGGGCACCTTTATATAAATGCCTTTATGTGTTATACTACACAAACCAAGTAATGGAAAATGATGACAAAATTAATTAAAATGACTCATACCACACTCAACTTTGGAATAACCGGCTAGGTCATGTCAATGAGAAATGTTTGAAAAAATTACATCATGATGGGTATTTAGATTCCTTAAAACTAAAACCACTTGGTGTATGTCATGCTTGTCTACAAAGAAAAATGACCAAATCCCCATTTAGTGGGAAAGGTGAAAGAGAAAAAGTGCTTCTAGAATTAGTTCACACAGATGTGTGTGGACCATTTCCATTTGATGCAAGGGGTGTGTTCTCGTACTTCATAACTTTTACCGACGATTTCAGAAGATATGGACATATTAACTTAATGAGGTATAAGTGAGATTCATTTGATCGGTTCAAAAAATACAAGAATAATGTTGAGAACTAGCTTCGTAAGAATATTAAGAAACTCCGCTCAGATAGAACAAGAGAATATCTTAATCAGGACTTCCTTGGTTTCTTATGGGAGTTTGGGATTATATCTCAACTCACTTCCCTATACACAACTCAGTGGAATGGTGTAAGTTAAAGGAGGACAACAACCTATTGGACAAGGTGAGATCAATGTTGAGTCATGCAAGTCCTCCATTATCCTTTTGGGGAAATTCATTACAAACAGAAACACACATACTAAACCAGGTACCAACTAAATCGATAAATGGTATTCCATACGAGTTATGGAGTGGCCGCAAAGCCATTTTATCGAATTTACATGTGTGGGGTATGGAAGAATTTGTTATGGCCTCTTCAGGTAATAAAATTCCACCATAAGCCACAAAGTGTATCTTTATATGATTTCCCAAGGAAACAAAGGGATATTACCTATACAACCCCTTAGACAAAAAGGATACAGTGGAAAGACATTCCATATTCCTTGAGAGTGAGTACATCTCCAAAATAGATAGTGGGAGCGAGTTAGACTTTGAAGAAGTCGAGGCTCAAGATACACATGAGTTGGTATAAGAACAGAATCCACAAAGGCATGTGGAAGAATGATCTGTTCTAGAGACACAAGAACTGCGTATGAGCACAAGAGAGGTGAGGGAACTTGAAAAATATGGTTTTCTATTCACCAAGGATGGTGACTCATTATTGGTTGAAAATGATAATCCTCTAACCTATAATGAAGTAGTTGAAGGCACATACCATTCAAAGTAGAAATAATCCCTGAATTCTGAAATGGATTCCATGTACCAAAACCAAGTATGGATTTTGGTATATCCTCTAGTTGATGTAAAGCCTACTAGTAATAAATGGGTATTCAAGATGAAACTAAACCTGGAGGGGAAAGTCATCACCTATAAGGCACGACTGGTTGCCAAAGGTTTTAGACGACATCATGAAATTTACTATGATGAAAACCATTCACAGGTTTCAATGCTAAAATCCATCAGAATCCTATTTTCCATTGCCACTTACCAGGACAATGAAATTTGCAAAATGAATTTTGAAATAGAATTCCTTAATGGAAACCTCCAGGAAGATGTCTACATGACGCAACCTGAAGGGTTTGTGACTCCAAAGGATGCCAACAAGGTATGCAAGATGGAAAAATACATTTATGGATTAAATAATGCATCAAGGTCATGGAAAATTCATTTTGATGAAGCTGTTACAGTATTTGGCTTTGTTAAAAATGAATGTGATCCTTGTGTCTACAATAGGTTTAGTGGAAGTGTAGTCGTTTTCCCAATAGTATATGTTGATGAAATATTACTATTTAAAAACAAAGTACCTATCTTAATGTCAGTTAAGGAATGGTTAGATAATTTCTTATCCATGAATGACTACGGAGAGGCAGCATATATTCTTGGAATCAAGATACATCGTGATAGATCCAAGAGAATGCTGGGCCTGAGTCAAAGAAAATACATTGACAAGACACTGAAGAGATTCAGTATGGAACAATCCAAGAGGGGATTGTTTCTAGTGTCACATGGAATTCATCATTCCATGAAAATGTGTCCTTAGACACATGAGGAATGAATGAAAATTGAAAGGATACATTACACATCCGTGATTGGGTCAGTCATGTATTATATTCTATGTACAAGGCTAGATTTTGCTTACGCATTATGTGTGGTAGGCAGATATCAATATGATCCAGGAGACCACCATTGGACGGCAGTCAATCCAATCCTTAAGTATCTAAGGCGTACTAATGATACGTTCCTAGATTATGGAGGAGATGAGGAACTAGTCATCAGAGGACATGTAGATTCTAGTTTCCAGACTGATCAAGATGAAATGAAGTTGCAGACTTTCTACCTCTTCAGTTTTAATCGAGGTGTAGTGAGCTGGAATAGCTCGAAGAATAGTGTGGTGGTCGATTCTACAACAGTTTCCGAGTATATCGCAGCATCTGAGGCAGCTAAAGAAGTATTATGGATGTGAAACTTCGTCCAAGAGATGGATTTAGTACCTAGTAAAGATCTTATCACACACTATTGTGATAATACTACAGCGGTGGAACTTTCAAAATAACTAAGGTCATATCAGCGGACTAAGAAAATACTTCAGAAGTATCATCACTTAATGGGTTTTTTCTCTTAGAGGTGAAGTTTTAGTGAGAAGTATTTCCATGGAAGACAACGAGGTAGACCACTTGACTAAAGCCTTGACTTAGTAGAAACATGATCATCATGTGATGTATAGTGGACTAAAAGTCGTAGGCAGTTGGATGTAGTCCAAGAGGGGATTTTTTAGGGTTGGTTTCCTGAGAACCAACTATTTTGTACTTTGATTACATGAATGTTCACTTAATATATTTTGTTCATTGTTCTCCATGACTATAATATAATAATGTCCTAGAATATTTGTTGCATTGATAAATTCATGGAAGATCCCCGCTATGATGATAACATTGAAATTCTATAACAATATTCTGAAATAAAGATCTATAGTTGGATGAAATACTATGATAGGAAACATAGTATACAGATCATCATTTCTGAGTACTCGTAAGAATAGGAGACTCTCTCTCATGGAGTTCGCACATGGTAATCTCCAAGATGGGAGATTATGAGAACAGACCCACCAATTATAATTCCGCATGTTTTGGTGTTATCAGACATTACTATCCATTAGCATGTGTAACGGTCCATAGACTGGAAGATTATCATTAACTCATGTCATAATTTTCGCACTTAGATTTGATAATGAAAACCGTCACGAAGACTGTTGGAGAGAATTAGGGAATGTTGGGTGTGTCACGAATGAAATTTTATTAATGGATAATTTGAGGAAGGATTTGTCCCTTCCATATTTATGGAAGTAGATATCTTGGGACCTTTGAGTGAAATAGAACTGTCGAACAAATTCTATGGCCATGGTGACACGACGAGTTTATTTTTAGATGTCAAAGAATAATAGATCAAGCATATAGCTTTATGACACTTCCATAAAACCTACTTGATGAGATATTGAGACAAAGGGATTAAATTACACAGTAAGCATTCATATGAGCTGATACGTCAATGTGGCTAAAACAACTTTCTCTTGGGTGCCTTGACATATTGCTAGACAGTAATCTTGGACTTTAGGCAATCCCACCAAATGCCAATGAGAAAGAGGCCTAGAGAGTCACACACTATGTGTATTGAAGTATCTCAAGTATAATAAAGATTAATCTCGTACGTGGTTTAATAATTATTCATGGAATCCTATATAGTTTTATTGTTGGAGGAATAATAAAATTGAAAACAAGTACACGCCGTGTATTATTAAAAGTACACATCGTGTCGTTTTAATTTTTGAAAGGCAATGAATAAATGAAAATAATATATTCACTATGTGTACATTGAATGTACACACCTTGTAGTTTTAAATGAAAAACAAGTACATGCTGTGTATTTATTATTACACGTCATGTAGTTTTCCAGTCCGGATTTTGAGGAAATATGGTTTTATAAAATGGTATTTATTATAATCAGTGTGGGCGCATGTCAAGGAAATAATGACTCGACATGGGGTTTTCAAAAGAGTTAATGAAATAAATAAAACACGTAACACATTTATTTATTGTCATAAATCTACAACCTCAAACCCAATTATAAATATCCTCAAAAACTAAACTCTTTTCCTACAAGAGAATCATTGTGGACAACAATTCTGCAGAATTCATTCAAGGCCGATATAACCTCTTACTCCAAGAACGCTCTCAAGACCAAGAGAGATCCTCTTTCATCAGATCAAGACAATCTAAGTCGGCCAAGGCAAGAAATGGTTTCTCCATGCTAGAACCCAGAGACTCCTTTGGCAATGTCTAGAGATTCGAGGTGCACATGTGGATCCCCACTAGAGGAAATCTACACTTAGCTTCTTCGACACAACGAAGAATCACATCTGAACGTGATCAAGAATACCAATGAAGAAACAATTCCCAAAAGGTACTTCTTGTCAATTAATTAAATTAATTATAATCAACCTGTGACAATCCACTTTTGTGGTTTCGGGACCATTCTTTTTATTTGTCTATTTCTGTGAATCGATCAATGGTGACTGGTGTTTATCGTCGTATTGATCCCGGATTGATCATTACTAATGAAGAAAAGCCAAGTGGTCACATCCACCCACGCGCTTCCGCTACGCCTGGAACCTTCAGAAACATTCTATTCAAAATTGATACCATTATAATAAACTATAACAACTTGATCATTATCATTTTATATGAGATCATGGGTTAATTCCCATTCTTACCATGGATTTGAATTTATTATACGGAATACGATGACATCATTATTGTGTATGGCAGAATACAGCCTCGCAAAGCGTTGTGATTCATTCACACATTGCATGGAATGTTTTAATAAAGGTTTTAATAAGCACATGTGATATATATGACAGAAATATGTCTCTATAATAATAATAATAATATGCTTTTCATTCTTTAAAAAAGTTAAGAAAAGGGAATCCATTTTCATGTATATTTATGGCTTACCATCTATATGAACGGTGTACATTATTTTCCAACTTTAAACATTATAGACCACTATAAATCCATATATAATAAAAATATATATGATATTTACAAAAAATAATTATAATGTTGGAGCTATTCAAATTAAGATATATGGATGAGGACAATGAATAATTAGTCCTAACATGCATGCAAAACAATGCTATAATTTTATGAGGAATGTATTTATAAAAGAGTAATATATAGTCATATTTAAAAAATATATGATATTAGATATATGATTATCATTCCTTAGTAGATTTATAATAAACAAATATTTATTATATATTATATCTTATTGTGTACCAAGGATCTCAAGAATTAATGTAAGGGGATTTCTAGTCTCACTTTTTTTCACTGAGATTTACCATATTCACACCTAATTCCTTTATGTGGTGTATGTAATTTAAAGAAATGAAATATAAAAATCAATTACTTAAATTTATGTGTATTTACTGTAACAACCCAGGTAAATAAAGAATATTACTTTTTCATATTTATTAATATTTGTGAATAAAATATTAATATTAATTTAAAGGGAACGCTATGCTCGATGGCGTATCCAATACGCAACAACGAGTTTCTTTGAAATCTTATGTTGCACTATAATAATAAAATAATACTATTTTAAATGGTAGTTAATGCGTAGTCGTTGTATTGGCTGGAATCAATATAAATAACTAAAATATGATTATATATGTTTGTTAAATGTTTTTACAATTATCCAATAAATGATAAAGGCTTAAAATAAGAAAAGAATTCAATTTTAAGCATAAATACTCTAAATTTCGCTAAAAGGTCGATTTATCACATTTTGATGGTGAACCCTCTTTAATATATTTTTGGTCACGGTTATAAATTCTATTAGACCAAATAAAATTCTTCTTTTGAATCGGGACAACAAAATTTACTTTGTGTAGATTTTTGGTATTTTTCCGATAAAGATCAGTTTTTAATGAATAGTGAAAAATGTTGTACTATAATTCAAAACCCCTTTTTAATCTAATTTATTTATATGATTATATTATCTTTTGAATTGGTTTTATAATTAAATTAGAATATGTTTTTACCATTTAATCCAGTAGTGGTCATTGGAATTAATTTCACTTTGAAATTGGACTTAATCTAGTGTCAATCTTTTGTTATATATTGTTTCATAAAAACACCCTATTTGTTCTGACATCAGGAATTAATTATTAAATTAATTCATGTAACTTATATGTTTTTAATCTTGTAAAGTAGATATCATTTTTGAATTTGTAATATCAAATATAGCTTAGGGTGATGTTTTGATATTTTTCTGAAAAACTACAATTTTTGATTAATAGTGAAACCACTAAGTGCTACGTAAAAAAACTGATTTTTCATTTAAATGAAACATTACCAATTATGTGATTTGAATTTCAAAAATCCAACAAAAATGGTTTTCATTAGGAAGTAAATTTTGGTTCAATGAGATTAAAATAATTTTTTGGTGAATAGTAACTTTTAAGTTTTTAATCGCGATTAGAGGTAATTAGTGTGATTCAAGGTAAAAATGATATTATAATAAAATGAAAATAAATTTACAATTTTCATAACCCTATTTTATGGGTCATGGCCGACCAAGACAACCCATGGGACGATTTTGGGGACCCCATGGAGCCACTTGGGTAAGATAATGACATTAATGCCTTTTATTTAAAGTAAAAGTAAAAATGACACAAACATGTATTGTTTTACTAAAACAATTTTTACATGGGGTTATACAAGTCATATTTGTGACTATAAAAGTCATTAGAAAAATAAAAATATTTCCTACATCATAGTAGTTTTATTATAATTTTTAGACATTAAATAAATTAAATTATTTATGACATTATGATGATGCAGTGATTACCTCATTATTTAACGATTTAAATAAAATGAAAAGATAATGTAAACACTAAGACCTAAACATGTAAAAAACCTATGGGATGTGTGGATTTTGAACTACTATCACATTATCCTCGAAATATATAATTGTGGGACCTTTAAAATCCGAAATGCATTTTATAATAATTTTACTTTTCAGGACCTTCCAAGAGTGCCCCTCCTCTCCTCTTATAAAAGGCCCCCACCTCTACCTCCTTACACACACCTCTCAAGACTTTGGATCAGCCAACCCTTGCCCATTTTGTCTCTCCACATCCCTCTATTACTCCTAGAAGCCTCACTTTGGGAAGAATTCTTCCTAAGGAATCCTTTGGGGTGAAATCAAAAAGAGTTACCCGATTTTAAGGTAATGTCTTCACTTGTGTTCTTTTGTTTTATTTTGCTTCTCCCACCCATAACCACTTTTTAATCATTATTTTGTAACAACTCCAGTATCTTAAATATATTAGGATGTTTTTATATGAAGTATTAGAGCTACAATTACACACACCTACATCTAATGGTTAAAGAACATACTGTTTCTGTGGATGGTGAATTTCTGCCTCACGAAACGATGATTGTTCAATATTCTTTTAACACATTAAAAGGTGGGCATTAAGATGTCACTATATTTATATATGATATATAATATGTTTATGTTTTCCTTAAGCTTCTGTATTTTTAATTTATGGCATACCTTTATGATTTCCATTATGGGTAAACACGATATCTTCATTTTAGGAAGTGCGGACTACCGCCCCCTCAAAGTGATTTCATTCATTAATACCATACGTGGTACGTATAAAGTATAGATTTAATAACATTATATATGATACCATACTAGAATTATAATACTATTATGTATCATTATGTTTTAATTCCATTAAATATAAAATAGAAATGGACGTAGCGTTCATGCGTACGTACGGCTTACCGTCTCCATGAACGGTGTATTTCATTTCTTACCTCTAAATGATATGTACTATTATAAATACATGTATATGAAAGATATATATGATATATACGATATCCAGATCCTGAATATAATTCTGGATATAATGAACCTTTGACCACATAAACAACATGTAATTGTAAGAAGTCCATTTTTGACTTAAGTACCAAATATCGACAAAACGAACATTATTAACATAAATGATTACATATTGTTTATAAAATGGAAATAAGTTATATAAAAGGAATAATAAAATTTAAAAAAAGTTCTTAAGAAATTATAAATTAACTTTAGTTTATTATTCAGAAGATTAAAGAGCGATCGAGTCAAGTCGGACTTGAGGTAAGGGATCTGACCTCTCTCTTTCTTTCCAAGTACCCTCTTTTATGTCATTTAATTTATGCTCCATGTTCTTTTGTATGAGGATGTTATTATAAATTAAAAATACTGTAATTTTTATTTTAAAATTATAATATACCCCCTATTACTCTCATCAATTCATTTTTATAATTTTTAAGTGGCGCCGTTAGGCTGCCGAATTTTCGTATGATATCCAACCTCTCTCTTTCTTTTAAAGTACTCTCCTTTATGTAACTTTTTTTAAGATCCTCTTTCTTATGTTGGGGGAGGTTCATTTATATTCCTATTTCTGTAAATTTTATTTTAATATTACGATAGACCCTATTTGATCTCATAAATCCATTTTCTTGAAGTTTTATGTGGCGCTGTTAGGCTGTCGAATGTTCATATAGGGATTTTCATCTCACTTTTTATTCCCGTGAGATTCATGCTACATTGGCCACTATTTCCTTTTTTGTGGTGTATGTACTGCCCATTATTTTACTATTTGTATAATATACTCTCATTTATGGGTAGTTACATCTTCATTGTATGACCCTTCTTTCATGGGGTGTACGTTTCGAAAGTTTCCCAAATCAGTAAGGGAACCTTTCACACTCCTCTTTTAAAAAGACATAGTTTCTTATGTCTTTTAATTTACATCTTTTTATGTTGGGATATGTTCTTATATATCCTTATTGATGTAAATTTTATGTCAAAGTGATGAGATACCATTTTCTCTCTCATCAACTAATGTTATGAATTTTAAAGTGACGTTGTTAGGCTATCAAATTTTACCAAAGGAACTTCTTAACCCAATTTCGATTTCATTGGGTTCAACATGTACTTATTGAATATTTCATCATTTGAATATGTGTGAATGACCTTTTATTGTTTTACACTTATTATCCACTTATATTGGGTGTATTAATATATTTCACATATAATTATGAGATTGATTTCTCCTTAATTTAATGATACCTTTTTTATAATGGATTTCATCTCATTTTCCATTTCTTTTGAGACTTCATTGTTGTTATGCACCAGTTCACTCTTATTGGGTGTATATACTACCCTTTGTAATATTATATTATCCCTTTATTCTCGTGATATTATCATGTTCTGATTAAATTTTATTCCTAAATTATTTTATTCAAGTGTCACTCATTTTATTAAAAACCCTTTAACTAAAATATCATTTTAAATTTTTTAATGATTTATTATTATAAATATTTCTCATTAATATCCATGTTTTCAAAATGGTTTTAAGGATTTATTTATATGGATATTAATGGTTTAAAATGTTAAAAGCTTCAAAGAGGTATGGGACACTTTGATTCAAAAAGATCTTTATTAAATGTTTTAAATGGTTTTAAAAATGGTTTTTAGAATGGATTCATTATTTCAATATCTTAAAATGTTATATTGTTATTGAAATGTGGGAATGTTATCTTTCCTTTATGATTAATTTATGTAATATGATTATGTTATGGTTCATGGGAATTGTTTATAAAGACGGTGGTTCCGTGATAAACTAAGGGCGGGTGAGACCGATATAGCTCTCCAATGAATTGGGTAACGCGAAGGAGTTAAACGTTAAGGTTTCTCTAAAGAGATATAGGTAATATAATGTGATGGGTATTCAAACAAAACCAAGAGGGTTAATCCCTACGTAAGAATGTTATGAATGCCTCAAGTTACATTTATGTCATCTGATTTCTATGATTTATTCATGATTTGATGAGTTATATTAAAGTGATTATGTTTTATGGGTAAAATATGATTTCATTCTTATGTACATATGTTCTCATGTTTCCTTTACATATTTTTATATCCCTTACTGAGCTTTTTATGCTCATCCCAAGTTTTTGAAATGTTTTTCACATGTCAAAGGAATGGTACATGATATGATGATAATGTCAAATAGGTGTCAAGAAAGAATCCATGTTTTATATTAAATATGTTTCTGTTGATGGGAAAAATGAATACTATCTTTTATGTAACCACTTTTTTTAAATGTGGAATGTAATTAATGTTTTATGATCTAATTCTCTAAACCTATAAACCTGAAAAGAAACTCAATCTGTAATCTTGTAGTAACTCATGATTAAGTAAGGTTTAAGGCTGGGGCCTTATAGTTGGTATCAGAAGTCGGTTTAGATAACTTTAGAGGTTAGTGTGTTGTTTATGAAAAAGTGACAAGTTGTGTATAACCTCAATGGTTAGTATATTAGATGGAGTCATTGTTTTTTTTTAAAGTTTGAATGAGTTTTAGATAACATGGATAAGTATATCTTGGTGTTTATCATCCTCTTTCTTATATGATGATTTTACTGATATACTCACACTGACATTTTTTGGTTTTAGTAAATGGCTGGATCTAGCAGGCACCAAAGTAAAAGTGGATTTGAAGAAAACTATGATGGTTTTATGAAAGTAAAATTGAATGATATGGGAGATGCAATGAGAACTCTTGTGGTTATTCTCAACCAACTGTCTGGATTGATGATTGACCACCTGAACCTTAATGATTTTTATAAGTCATTGTATATGCTAGAAACAAATCCCTACCTATGTTCAGGTAATAATCATAATGTTAAGTATGTTAAAAACCCTATGTTTCAAAGATGTGGAAATAAACACATAGGAAAATGTTTCAAAGGGACAGAAATATGATATAGATGTGGAAATGGAGGTCATAAAGCAAGAACCTTCCAGGGAAAATGGAAGCATCTAGTTGACTCTAGGAAGGGGAAAGAAGTTCTTTCTGAAGGATCAATTGACTGTTTCAAATGTGGTGTGCATGGTGATTATGAAAACACTTGTCCTATGAAGAAGATTCGGGAATGGGGTCACCAAGATCATAAAAATATTAGTTCACCAATACCTAATGCCATTCTGATTGAGGATGAAGAAACTAACAATGACCAATGAATAGTATGGATTATTTCTTAACATATGTTTTCATATTATTGTAATCTTGTGATATGATTCATAATTTTGATTGTAGGAAAGAAGTATTTCAGAATACATTGAAAAGGAATGGTTAATGGATCATGAAGACTATTGAATGAGTAATAAGTCAACATATAAGGGATTCAAGAGTTATGGTAGATTTTAATATGGTGAAACTCTTAAATGTATTAAGTATCTTTTGATGATGTAGGTACATTAGAAGAATTTTTTTATAGTATATGTAACCCTGATGTTTGATATATAAAAATTTTATTCACGGAATAATTATCATTTCTTTTTTGGATATAGTTATAAAGAACGATTTGGGTTTATATGATCCTTGAATTTGAGGTAATTATAGGTTAATACATTTTGGGTTGGAAAATGAAAGTTATTAGATAACCTTTGTGGTCAAATTATGTTATGGTTATTTTTGAATATTTTATATCTTTTTAGGGAGTTTTTTATAAAGTTTTGGAAAAAGGAAAACACACAGACCGTGTGACAACTCGTCGCGTTGGATGAAACTGCGGGAATCGAACCCACAACTAATGTGTGACTGGTATTTATCTCTTAGCACTGGACTACATGAAGTCCTTGGTTAGTATGACTTATTCTTTTGGGTTAGATGATTTTATAAATTTAGAGTAAGTTTATTTTTGGTTATCAATGGAAATTATTAACCTACCATAGAGTATATGTGATTAGGTTAATTACTTTTCAATATGAGACTTTAGGAGAAACTGATGTTATTTGGAGATAAGTGTTAATTTGTACCTTGGAAGACTATGTGATTAAATCTTTCAAATATTTGGGTTTCAATATTAATTTGGTTTACTTTGAAGAATTTTATGGACAAATTGTTCATCGAATGGTCTTCGTTGAACTTTGGGTATTGTTTGACAAATTTTTGAGATTAAGAATAGATTTGTAAAAAAAAGGATTACCCTTTTTAGGTATTAACTGATCTTGTTCTATCCTTTTTGGTTTTGGATAATTTCGAAAGACATGGGAAGTATATAGTTCTCTTTTTGGATAAGGTGATTCTCAAGAAGTTTATTTTAGTACTCTTAATGCGAACAAGTCATCCTAAATACTCATGTGTTGGATAAAATATGGGTTTGATTTAGGAATCTAGTAAAAATTGAAAGTCTACGTGACAAGTAAGTATGTTTCATTATGATTTAGTTAAGATAAAAAATAAATTCCCCAAATAAGATTAACTTAAAACAAAAATTTTGTCTATTAACTTTTCCTGCTGGGGAATCGAATACCGTTTAACCCATCACAAGTTTGAAATTTTCTTGTGGTTAACTTTCTCTTAGACATGTTTACTATCACTATCCATCAGAACATGAACCTTTGTTTTTTCCTCCATATCCATATTTTCTTACTTGAGATCCTATTATGGGTTAACTCGGGTGACCTTTTTACTTCTCTCCCATTCTTTTTAAGTGATAGTTTTACTGACTCATTTTCTGATGTGGGCCTTTCAATGAAGTTTTCAAGCCCAATTTTAAAATTGTGAGGACACAATTTCCAAAAGGGGGGAAGGATGTAACATCCCAGGTAAATAAAGAATATTACTTTTTCATATTTATTAATATTTGTGAATAAAATATTAATATTACTTTAAAGGGAATTCTATGCTCGATGGCGTACCCAATATGCAACAACGATTTTCTTTGAAATCTTAGGTTGCCCTCTAATAATAAAATAATATGATTTTAAATGGTAGTTAACGCCTAGTCATTGTATTGGTGGGAATGAATAGAAATAACTAAAATATGATTATATATGTTTGTTAAATGTTTTTACATTTATCCAATAAAAGATAATGGCTTAAAATAAGAAAAGAATTCAATTTTAAGAATAAATACTCTAAAATTCGCTAAAAGGTCGATTTATCACCTTTTGATGGTGACCCCTCATTAATATAGTTTTGGTCAATCTTAAAAATTCTATTATACCAAATAAAATTCTTCTTTAGAATCGGGACATCAAAATTTACTTTGTGTAGATTTTTGTTATTTTTATGATAAAGTTCATTTTTTAATGAATAGTGAAAAATGATGTACTTTAATACAAAACCCCTTTTTAATCTAATTTATTTATATGATTAGATTATATTTTGAATTGGTTTTAAAATGAAATTATAATATATTATTACCATTTAATCCTGTAGTGGTCATTGGAATTAATTTCACTTTGAAATTGGACTTAAACTAATGTCAATCTTTTGATATATATTGTTTCATAAAAACACGCTATTTGTTCTTACAGAGAGAATTAATTATTAAATTAATTAATGTAACTTATATGTTTTTAATTTTGTAAAATAGAAATCATTTTTGAATTTGGAATATCAAATGTATCTTAGGGTGAAGTTTTGGTATTTTTCTGAAAAACTTCAATTTTTGATTAATAGTGAAACGACTAGGTGGTACGTAAAAAAACTAATTTTTTGTTTAAATGAAACATTACCACTTCTATGATTTGAATTTCAAAAATACGACATCCATGGTTGTCATTAGAAAGTAAAATTTGGTTCAATGGGATTAAAATAATTTTTTTGGTGAATAGTAACTTTTATATTTTTAATAGCGATTAGAGGTAATTAGTGTGATTAAAGGTAAAATTGATATTATAATAAAATGAAAATAACTTGAAACTTGTCCTAACCCTATTGGATGAGTCATGGATGACCAAGAAAACCAATGGGTCTTTTTTTGGGACCCCATGGTGCCACTTGGGTAAGATAATGACAATAATGCCTTTTATTTAAAGTAAAAGTAAAAATGACACAAACATGTATTCTTTTACTAAAACAATTTGTACATGGGGTTATAAAAGTAATATTTTTGACTATAAATAGTAATTGAAAAGATAAAAATCTTTTCTACATCATATTATTTTTTTATATTTTTTAGAAATTATATAAATTAAATTATTTATGACATCATGATGATGTAGTGATTACCTCATTATTTTACGATTTAAATAAAATGAAAAGATAATGTAACATATAAGACCTATACATGTCAAAAACCTATTTCATGTGTGGATTTAGAACTATTATCACATTATCCTCGAAATATAAAATTTTGGGACCTTTAAAATCCGAAATGAAGTTTATAATAATGTTACTTTTCAAGACCTTCCAAGAGTGCCCCTCCTCTCCTCTTATAAAAGGCCCCCACCTCTACCTCCTTAAACACACCACTCAAGGATTTTGCTTGGCCATCCCCTGCCCATTCTATCTCTTCACATCCCTCTATTACTCCTAGAATCCTCACTTTGGGCAGAAGTCTTTCCAAGTACGCCTTTGAGCTCTAATAAAAAAAAGTTACCTGAATTTATGTTAATGTCTTCACTTGTGTTCTTTTGTTTTATTTTTCTTCTCCAACCCCATAAACTGTTTTTATTCATTTATTTTGTAACAAATCCAGTTTCTTAAATATATTAGGATATTGTTATAATAAGTATTTGATATACACTTTCACACACCTACATCTAATTGTTAAAGAACATATTGTTTCTGTGGATGGTGAATTTCTGCCTCACGAAACGATGATTGTTCAATATTCTTTTAACACCATCAAAGGTGGCCATTAATATTTCACTATATTTATATATGATATATAATATTTTTATTTTTTCCTTATGCTTCTTTATTTTTCATTTATGGCATACCATTATGATTTCCATTATAGGTAAACGCGATATCTTCATTTTTGGAATTGCGCACTACCGCCCCCTCGAAGTGATTTGATTCGTTAATACCATACGTGGTATGTATAAAGGATAGATTTAATAATATTATATATGATACCATACTGGAATTATAATACTATTATGTATCATTATGTTTTAATTCCACTAAATAGGAAATAGAAATGGAAGTAGCGTTCATGCGTACGTACGACTTACCGTCTCCATGAACGGTGCTTTTCATTTCATACCTCTAAATGATATGTACTATTATAAATACATGTATATGCAGGATATATATGATATATATGATATACAAATCATGAATATCATTCTGGATATAATGAACCTTTGACCACATAAACAACATGTAATTGTAAGAAGTCCATTTTGACGTAAGTACCAAATATCGACAAAAAGAACATTATTTACTTAAATGATTACATATTGTTTATAACATGGAAATAAGTTGTATAAAAGGAATAATAAAATTGAAAAAAATTTCTTAAGAAATTATAAATTAACTTTAGTTTATTATTCCGGAGATTAAAGAGCGATCGAGTCAATTCGGACTTGAGGTAAGGGATCCGACCACTCTCTTTCCAAGTACCCTCTTTTATGTCATTTCATTTATGCTCCATGTTCTTATGTTGGAGGATGTTATTATAAATTAAACATACTGTAATTTGTATTTTCAAATTATGATATACCCCCTATTACTCTCATCAATTCATTTTTATAATTTTTATGTGGCGTCGTTAGGCTGCCGAATTTTCGTAAGAGATCCAACATCTCTCTTTCTTTTAAAGTACTCTCCTTTATGTCAGTTCTTTTAAGTTCATCTTTCTTATGTTGGGGGAGGTTATTTTATATTCCTCTTTCAGTACATATTATGTAAATATGATGAGAGACCATATTTGATCTCATCAATCCATTTTTTTTATGTTTTATGTGGCGACGTTAGGCTACCGAAGGTTCATAAGGGGATTTTCATCTCACTTTTTATTCTCGTGAGATTCATGCTACATTGGCCACTATTTCCTTTTTTGTGGTGTATGTACTACCCATTATTTTAATATTTGTATAATATACACTCATTTATGGGTAGTTACATCTTCTTTTTATGACCCTTCTTTCATGGGGTGTACGTTTCGAAAGTTTCCCAAATCCGTAAGGGAACCTTTCACAATCCTCTTTTAAAAAAACTTATTATGTTATATCTTTTAATTTACATCTTTTTAAGATGGGATATGTTCTTATATATCATTATTGACGTAAATTTTATGTCCATGTGATGAGGTACCATTTTCTCTCTCATGAACTATTGTTATTAATTTTAATGTGACGTCGTTATGTTGTCAAAGATTACCAAGGGAACTTCTTAACCCAATTTCGATTTCTTTGGGTTCAACATGTACTTATTGAATATGTCATCATTTGAATATGTGTGAATGGCCTTTTACTATTTTACACTTAGTATCCAATTATATTGGGTGTATTTATATTTTTCACACATAATTATAAGATTGATTTATCCTTAATTTAAAGATACCTTATTTATAATGGATTTCATCTCATTTTCCATTTCTATTGATACTTCATTGTTGTTATGCACCAGTTCACTCTTATATGATGTATATACTATCCTTTGGAATATTATATCTTCCCTTTATTCTCATGATATTATCAAGTTATTATTAAATGTTATTCATCAATTATTGTATTCAAGTGTCACTCATTTTGTTAAAAACCCTTTAACTAAAATATCGTTTTAAATGTTTTAATGATTTATTCTTATAAATATTTCTCATTAATATCCATGTTTTCAAAATGGTTTTAAGGATATATTTATATGGATATTAATGGTTTAAAATGTTAAAAGATTCAAAGTGTTATGGGACACTTTGATTCAAAAATTTCTTTGTTAAATGTTTTAAATGGTTTTAAAAATGGTTTTTAGAATGGATTCATATTTTCAATATCTTAAAATGTAATATTGTTATTACAATGTGAGAATGTTATCTTTCCTTTATTCTTATGTTATGTGCTATGATTATGTTATGGTTCTTGGGCATTGTATAAGAAGACGGGTGGTTCCATGATCAACTAAGGGCGAGGGAGCCCGATATAGCTCTCCAATGCATTGGCTAACACGAAGGAGTTAAACGTTAAGGTTTCTCTGAAGAGATTTAGGGAATATACTGTGATGGGTATTCCCAACTTAACTAAGAGGGTCAATCCTTATGTATGAATGTTATGAATTCCTCATGTTACCTTTATGTCTTATGATTTCTATGATTTATTCATGATTTGATGAGGTATGTTAATGTGCTTAAGTTTTATGGGTAAAGTATGATTTCATTCTTATGTACATATGTTCTCATGTTTCCATTCCATATTTTTATATCCCTTACTGAGCTTTTTATGCTCATCCCATGTTTTTGAAATGTTTTTCACAGGTCAAGGGAATGGTACATGATATGATGATAACGTCAAAGAAGTGTCAAGAATGAATCCATATTTTATTTTAAATATGTTTTCATTGATCGAAAAAATGAATACTATCTTTTATGTACCCACATTGTTTAAATGTGGAATGTAATGCATGTTTTATGATCTAATTTTCTAAAACACTAAAACTGAAAAGATCTTCAATCTGTAATCTTGTAGTAACTCAAGATTAAGTAAGGATTAAGGCTGGGGCCTTATATTTACATATCCATTTGATTATCTCCCTTTCACGGGATTTATAATTCATCACTTACCAATTAGGTAAGTGAATTTTTGTCTCAATTTTCCTTCTTTGAGACCCATGTTACGTTCTTAACAAAAATTATTTTATAGGGTGTCCATACTATCTGTTGAAATGTTATCTCGTGATTATAATAAATTTCATTATATTATAAGAATAACTTAATTGTATTCTTTATTTGGTCGGGAAACTATGTTCCTTTAAATTAATGTTTCCTTCAAATGATTAAAAGGTGTTTAAAATTATATATGAGGAAATTATAAGGAAAAAGGATTTACAATATGTTAAAAATAGTTTATAAAGAATCTACTCTGATTGATACTGTTTATATTAAATGAAATGGGACATCTAAATAATTTTTTATTTAAAAATAATTTTTCAGTATAAAAATTTTAATTTTATGAAAGATTATTTCAATTGATATTTAAATTAATTTTCCATCTTGGAAACATTATTTAATGTTACTTATGTTTTAATAGGTATATGATCCTATGATACCATTATTATTCATTTTTTATAGTTGTCAATTTTAATTTTGGATTCAAACATATTAAATTTTTTCATTTCCATTAGTTGTATTATTATGAAATGTTTTGCAATGCCATTTGTTTTTATGTGTTCTAATATGATTTATATTATTCTGGAACACATATATATAGATTTAATTATGTGATGGGTCGTACCTTTGTCTCCCATAAATTCATTGGTTAATGATTTATATCATATGGGATAATGATGGGAATCAAGTCAATAGGATTGATCCACTAGGCGAAGAAAGGGAAACCAGATACAATATGGGAAAAAGGGGAATCCCGATAAAATATAAGGAAATGACTTCAGTTGGGGATGATGGTGTGAATTTATAATTAGGTTCATCCCCAATGAAGCTCTCTATTATGTTTTGTCATTGATTCATGGTTTATGGGGATGAATATTACATATTTATGTCTTTGAAACAAATTTCATGTCATATTCCCATGTTATGTGTTCATAGTTTATGATCTTGATTTCCACATGGTTCATGTATTATGAAAATCCATTATTTATTTCATGAATCATATATATCATAATTGATATTCAAGGTATGATATTCTAATATTATATTCAGGTTTTCATACCCTCATGTTCATGATTTTGCAAATGTGTCTCCCTTGTTTACCATTACTGAACATATAAGATAACCATTTTCATATGTTTTATTATCCCCATGTTATAAATAACGGTTTCTAATATGGTTATTAAAGGGAAAGATCTTGTTGGAAAACATTTATGATTTGTAACCTAACTAGGATTTTTTGTTCTTATCTTCCAAATGAACTAAACTAATATGTCCTTTATTTTTGTATGTTTTATTCGAAAAAAAATCATGTAATTTTCTATGTATGGTAATCATGGGTCATTATAGTCAAAAATATTTAAAATCATTTTATGATTAAAAAATTCCCAATAAGAGGCATAAAAAGTGATAAAACTGTTAGTATAGTAAAAAACAGGAAAAATCATTTAATTTTTACCATTATAATCAATATTCTATAATATTATAAAAGAAAACATTTTCACTAGAGAAATACAGACCGTTTTTTTCTAAAATGTAGAATTTAATACCCAGTACCCAAAATTAAAAACCCTATTTGGAAACGTAAAATATCATATTGAAAAAATAATTCTAAAAAAGTTTAATTTGTATAACTATTTGTAAGACATCCAATATAAGCATTACCCTATATATTTGACAGCTATAATTGTTCTCACCATTCGTATATGTTATATCTGAATCAATTTTGTGCTATAGTGGTGCTAAACCCATTTTTTAATCTATATTGAGATCACCACTTTTTCATGACATATATTTGGGTCAAACATTCATATAAGTTATATCGGGCACTACTGTTTTTTTAGCTATAATGGGGCTCAACCCTTCATATAAGCTCTATAGAGCTCAGCTGTGAGATATAATTGGGAACAAAACATTATATATTCAATTTCATGATTATTATTTATTCATATAGAGATCATTAACCATATTATGAATTAATAATTTATACTTTTCCCTTTTCATCATAAAACCATTTTTAATACACTTTTGAAACCATATAAAAAACAATATCAGATATCAAAACACCCTTTAGTTTTTTAAAAACACATTATCAATAAGATAATACCCTGAAAAAAGAATGTAGGTTTTTCATTGTAGAAAACATGAAATTTTCCCAATTAATCAATAAATAAAATAATAGTCACAATGTTCAAAAAATTCGTTGTAACTCTATAAATTAAAAATACAACATAATATTTTTTGTTTTTCAGAAAATTCCATTTAAAAAACATGAAAAGATTTCATTTAAAAAACAGTGAAATAAAGTAAAAGGAGGAATTAAATGTACATTATATATATATTTTCCCATATAAAAAATCATAAAATCAATTTAAATTCATATACATGCAATAAAATGTGTTCGAAGGAATACATTCAAAGATTATTTTTAAATGAAAAGTCACTTATCACATGGGAAACACATGGATCTTAATCCCCATGAATTGATAACAAAAAAAGAACTTATAAATATCATAGTAGTATATAAATTCATAATATAACATGTTAAATAGGCTATAAGTACACCTTAAAAAAGAATATTAGGGCATAGAATCAATATATGCCAAAATGAAAGGAAATTCAGATGAAAGTGGTTACCATAAGTACAACACGTCCCATACATTCTTTATCTGGATAAAAAATAAACAAAAATTTATTATTCACTTTTCTGTGAAATGTGTTAAATTTAATATTCCTTTTATTTCACATATAATCATTTTATATGAAATTTATTAATCAATTAAAATTATGTCGAGTGTTTTGATTATATTTGGCATATGTGTCAGAAAAAATACATCTGTAGGGTGGATATTTCTTAAAGAAGTCATTAGTAAACATATATAGAATATTAATAAGGAAATATTTATCATATATTTATATATATATATATATTACTTTTAAAACAAATCATGAATGATCGTTATGAAAAATCAGCAATGTTAAAATCATGGAGATGTTAGGTTGCACATACACATGTTTAATGATTAAATTTTCAAAGATGTTTACAGAAAGAATGTAAGTAATGTGTTAACATTTAATAATGATAATAATATCATATTTAACTTATTATTTCATTAAATATACTTTTACATATAATTATTTTGTTTTCCTTATGAAAAATATTGCTACATCTCAATGTGACGGTAGTAGTCCACCAGTACATAAAAATATGTTATTGTTTTATAGTGTAAAAAATCGTATATTTTCATTATTGAATGAATGATAATAAACTAATATAATTATAATTTCATTTATATCACATGTATAAATTCATTTTATCCTTATTATATTCTTTTAAAATCATTAATAAAAAATCACATCGCTTCACTTGGTGGTAGTTGACTATACAAACAAGCAACATTATCGTATCCATCACAGATTGGAAGGAGGGAATTTATATGTGATATTGTAAATTAATAAATAATAATATTTCATAAATAATATATATATTTTAAATCCAGAATCATATCATCCATTATAATCAATGGTGTTAAACAAATAACATCTATTTCTAAGCTTTATGTACACCATACACACGAATGATGAATTCAGATAAAATTTGATAAAATAAGAGATGGATTAAGTATTTATATTAATATAATGAGATATTAGAATTATTTAACTACTAGTAATATTATATAATAATTTTTTAATAATATATTTTGATGGTGGAAGAAGATATAATACAAAGACACACAATTAGTTAATTTACGTCTTCTGGGACCGCATCTTTAGGTATATACCTAAACTCATCATAGAATATATTTATAATAAAAAAACGCTTCTAGAATTATGATATGGAAGTGATGAAGTGAATTTATTACGCATTGATCTACCCAATGTGGTTTTGTTGTTTTAATAGGGGGGGTATGGGGAGGCCTTTATTAAGTGAGGTGAGGTGCACATTTGTAGTTATTGAAAATAAAAAGGTTTGTAGACAATTATCAAATTCCAAATTTCTTCAATATGGACTATTATTGAGAATTATATAATTTATGGTAGAATTATTTAAATATAATGGATTTTATATCATATATTTTATCATTTTAACCCTTATTATTTTATTTTAATTCCTTAGTGAAATTATTTTTTACCTTAACGATGGTAATTAATTTTTACAGTTTCAGTGATCATTATGGTAAAAAATTATGTTCTGTATTTCAGATAATATAAATTATGATTATTCTAAATATTTAATCTATTTTTTCATATTCATTTAATATAAGATATAAATTTTAATTTAATACCAAACTAGCATAATCATCTAAAAATAGGTTTTGATCAGTGGTATTTTTACGGTAAAATATGATTTCATATTAAATATATGACTGTTAATATAATTTTATAGATTATAATTAATTTTTATTTATATATTATCTGTATGTTTCCTTTAATAAACACGTAATTATTATTATTTTAATTAAATTGGAGAATCGTTATTCACATTAAAACAGTTTTCGAGGAATTTGGATTATTACAATAAGAAAAAAATACTAAAATCTTATATAGTGTTGATTCAAAATAAATTTAGTGGTTTAAATATAACTACAGATTAAATATTTTACTCTTAATCATATTCAAACTATATGGGGTTTTTTAAATTAATTAAATTATTTGGAAAGGAATAACTTATTTACAAAAAATGGTATTTTACACTATTCAATGGATAATATATATATATTTTACAAAAAACCCCCAAAATTTCACATTAAGTACATTTTTTGGGGGAAAAAGTTTTTTTTATAAAATATAATTTCTAAAATTTTAAAAAATAATTTATAATATTTCCTTATAAAAAATGACAAAATAATTATGAAGGAAACCTATTTTTTGAAAAAAAAAAAACTTTACAAAAAATTGGTTGACATTATAGTAACAACATGAAAATTAATTATATTAAGATGTAAATATATATATATATATATATATATTTGAATGTATTTAGTATAATTTATAACAACCAAATTAATAGTGATTTTATATTATGAATTTATTTCATCTATTGTTTAGGATTAGTGTTGCCACTTGAACAAGCTATCAAACATAATTTTAATATCATAAATTAGGGTGTGTTACATCCACCAACCTTTTAATAAATTCCATACTCATAATTCAAACTTTCCCTTGGTTTTAAATTGTATGAAATTTCTAAATACTTTTATTTGGAACCCACATGATAAAAAGGGTTTATTAGACTTTATTTTAATAAGAGTGAAAATGATGTACAAAGGCCATGATGAATAATGTGTATCTTAGTTTAAATGTAGGAGGACATAAGTTGTAAGTGAATATATTGAAATGGATGATTAGAATAATTTTGAGAAAACTATGGATAATAAAATTGATCATTAATCACAATAAATTGATTGATAAATATATAGTAAAAGACCAAAAATTAATAAATTTACTAATAAGTTAAAAGGCCATTAGATTTATTGGATATGAAAATAACATGAAAAATATTTTTATTTGATAGAATATTTTCTTATATTTAAATAATTACATAACCATATTGAAAAAATAATAAGGATATATACTTAAATTTATTGTAAAATTTTATCAATTAATCTATTTCACCCACACTATCATCTTTTTTCCAAGGATTACTACCCATGATGTATTTTCCTTCCCAAAGCACTAAAATTTTCTTATAAAATGTCACATAATTTATAATATAATAAATATTAATTCATCATATTATTATTCATTAACCAAAAATAAAATTATTATCATAAGGAAATGTGTTTCCCAATATTATAGTTATCATATTCCAAAACAATAATAATCACTGAATCACCAAATCAAATTTTACTACCATGGTTTTCTATGTGTTAAAATATATATTAAAAAAATAATATTTTTGATTAAATTTATTATTTTTTTTAATTTATATTAATTATTTCTTAATAACAAATACATCACGTATTCAATGGGTTAGAATTTCAACCGTATTTACCTTCAGTAGGGTATTCAAGTCTTCTGACCATTCTGGAAAAATTTGGCTCTTTCTAGTCCTTTTGGAATTCATTTCTCATAGTGTGTCATCATTATTACTTTAATAAATATATTATTCAAATCCTTAAAAATAACCTTAATCATCAATGATCATATAAACCCAAAAGGTTATAAATAACATAAAATTCATGTCCAAAAAAGTAATGTTTTACATCATGTTGAACAAAAGACATACATTTACACTAAAAACAAAATTAATCCCAAAATGTTATTAATAACTTTAATATATCTTATAATAAAACTTAAAATTCAGTTCTAAAAATTTGAACATATAACTAACCTTTGAAAAATATTGATCTCCATGGAGTTGGATCTACTTCACTAGATCTCCAAACATTATCTATAGTAGTATCAAATTTTTTTAAAACACCAATATATTTATGATTATAATGATTTCAACCCATAATAAGAAACTATGGACACATGTTAGAAAAATTTCTGAAATAAATGAATCTAAAACATCTCACTATTTATTGGATATTTATTATCTCATTTTTTGATTGTTCAGGTCTCTTTTCATTGATTTTAGAAATCCTATCACTAAACACACTACAATGGTTACACATTCAACATCATGAAAAATGTCTTCCCATCTAGGATAAATAAACTAAGGGGTTTGAATTAGTGTATTAAATTTTAAAACAACAACCCATTGAGATCTTATTTTCTCATTATATAAAATTATATTATCTATCTTTACCATAGTAATGTATTAAAAGAAATGAAATATTCAATGAGACATATCAATTTTACATGGTTCATCCACACTGGGCTATGACCAATGAGCCTAAAAAAGAAATGATCTTGTATTATAAATCCTTAAAAGTGGAATACTATTTTAATGTCCAGATCAGTGTCACTATCCCTTAGGATAAACAACCTATCATAAAATTAAATCTCAATTCTCTCTCAACTGAAGTAAGCTCACTAGTTCAATAGAGGATCCTCATTTTATTATATGAATCATTTTTTTAAACCACACTTTGTGTATCATTATGTTACCCTTTCATCAATATTATCAATACCACTTTATCAAATATTTAAAAGGAAATAACTTTTTTTAAAGAATTTGTTTTTTGAAACCATTTGATATCTTTCACAGAAAATTATATTCATGCATTAAACATTTCACATTTCACACAGAAGTCAAACGTCAGTGAATGATTCATAATTTATACACAACATCCATTATAAAGAAGACACATGTTATTTTTTTCAAACAAAAAATATTTTATTAATTTCCTCATAGACTCTCATTGTGTGAATCCTTACTTCCTTACATGTAACAATTGCACGATTCAAAGACACAGGATTTTAAAAATGTAAATCTTATAAAATGAGGAGGTTTCCATCAATTTATTGAATCATATAAACCTACATAAAAAATGATTATGCATCTCCCTCTATTCACACATGATTTTCAAGAGCATAGATGATATCTATTTTAGGTCACAGTAAGTGCCTAAAATCTTTTCCCTCAAAAGATACATCTCTATTTTGTGTACATTTTCAACTCTTCGTTTGTCACAAAAGTCAATTTTTTTACACATTCAGATATTTCACTCAAATATTTACTTAGGCATATTTTAATGTGAATATCTTGAATCATTACTTGTGTAAAATATTGATAATAACTAACACCCTTCCACACAATATTTTACTTTTATGAAAAATTAATTTCTTTTCCAAACTCAAATTCTTCCATCCACGTGATTTTAGACCCCAAAAATTGGGAAAAAACTGGTAAATGATACCACTGTGTATACACATCTTTCAGTACTTCTTCTAGAGTATCCATTATTTTTATGGACCTTTGTCAATATATCATGTCCACAATCTCCCCATACTCTACCAATTACTATGTAATCTTGCTTTCTCAAAAATCACAATCAACCCAAAATTCCAAAAATGTTACATTGGGGATTTTTTAGCAACGAAAAACAATCATCAAAATGTATTTTACCTTAATGGAGCATGTTTTAAGATTAACTCTTGTAATCCAAGTTATCTTTTATCTATTTCCTACCAGATTCACCATTTTTTAAATGTTTCAACTTATAGAATGAATGTATTGGAAAAACTCCAACTCATATTTCCCGAAATAACGAAAAAAAATCACATATCATCCAAACTTTCCTACAGCGAAATTATTATTTTTTAAAATATATTTTAATCTTGATTAAATATATTTATTTTTATAAACATTGTATTCAACAGAATCTTGAAAATACCAAGTCAATCATGTTGAGTTTTATTTCAATGAGGCCACTGATTCTTCATTCAATTTATTAAATTAAATGAAACATTTCTCTATACTAATCAAAAACCATGTAATGTATTTTTTAATATATATATTCTTAAATTTTCTCATTCCATGATATCAAGATCATCTGTATCTCCAGTATTCATAACCATAGGACACTGTCAATCAGCTTCATTGTCAATATGATAAATGGAAGGGGTTACCTTTTGACATTCCAAACATCCTATGAATTTAAATATTAGTCAGGTCACTTGTTCTGTAATTAATAACTAGAGGTGGGGTGATTAGTCTTTTTTAATTATAAATCAATATAATAGTGATAACATTTGATCAAAATTTAAAAATATAACACATAAATTTTTGTATAGAGGATTAGACAGCCAAGATCATAATCCACTCCTAAATCTACAATACCTTGCGAGGTTAATTTTATTAACTAGATCCTCATATTTGAATTGGTGTGATAACCTAGTCATATGAAAATGAAATTTACCTTTTTCACAACAACTAGTATAACCACTGACTTTTGAATAAGTCACAACCTTCCTTCATTTTTTTAGAGGAACAACCCTACATTCAATTGATAAAAAAATTAAAATAGGAGCTGATCATATAATGTATAAATTTATTAAAGATAAATAAGATTGATAACTCCATTCATTGATGATGAATGAGATGTGGATATTTCATGATCATAGTAAAAGAATAGAATTCAATGAAGATTCTTAATCTATAAGGAGTATAAGAAATTTTATATCTAGTTATTGTCGAATGATCTTCAATGGTATATGTTTTTTTTCCTGGAAGAGATCATCCATATTGTTAAAAAATATATTATGGGATCGTGTCCTTAACAAATATCTTTACAACCATTGTTTTTTATTTCATCCAAAAAATATGAACATTTTCAGGTTTTTAAAGTGGTTCTAAAACCAATATAATGAATAATATTTATATTTCATCATTAAATATTAATATTAAACAACTAGTATTTTATGTACATGAATTTTAAACAATTCAAAATTACAAAACAATTGAAATAATAATATAATCTTCAACATTAAAAATAAATAATAATGATATAAAAATATAACATTGCATGACTTTTAAACAACAAGAATAAGTAAACGTAATACAATGCGACAATTAATTTATATATACATTGTAATTTTACTTCAAAATAAAACAATTAATCAGTTACCAAAGTAATTTATTTTAGTAAAATTAATTTAAATAATATATAAAATTATTAAAAAAATTATCTAATGGTTACTCATAACCCACCACTAAAAACCCATAGTGGTGTGTCATAACCAAATGCTAACAATAGAGAGTGATGGATTTATATAAAATATTATAACCTTGAACATATAAGAAAAAATAGGGACAACCAACTAAAAAATAACATCTTCTTTTCTAGTGAACAATATAATGATTCAGAAGATGAAATATAAATTTTGTAGTTGTTAGGTGTATAATAGTGACTCATGAATTACATTAATAGATGTCCAATAGTGATTCAGGACCTTCCATTAGATTTTTTCAATAGTTTCTTACTGAATGATTATTCAACCAAAAAGAATAAATATAAGATAATGAAATATGTTAATGAAATTTTAAAAAATATTTATTTCAGAAACAATATATAACATCAATACTGAATTTGAAACTATGAACATATAATCAAAAAAAGAAAAAACTACTTAAAATGAATCAATATGGAAGAAGATATCATTTTATATATTGATGATATTATATTAATACTATTTTCAAATAAAATAAAACCTACTGATGATAGGAAAATATAAACCACTCGCGATGTCCAATGGAGAGAAAGATGACGCTACATTGTAATCTGGTGAAATAAAATTTTCAAATAACCCACAGTGACTCATGGACACACTGTTGGGATCCCATAATGACTCAAACCACTATTTGGGTCCATATATTACTCAAATCACCATTTCTATCCAGTAGTGACTCAACTCTCCATTGATATCTAAAAAATGACTCATCATGAATCAAATAATGATAAAGAATCTAAATTGTTAAAAAAGTGTCTCTTCTCAAAGTTGTAATAAAAAATAAATAGAAAATATGGAAATAAGAAGATGAAGAATCTGAGATAATTTATACTCAATAGAATATGAATAATATTTTATCCAGACCAAATGAGATAGAACAAAATCCTTTAAGAAACATGGTTAGATTTTTCAGAGAGAATATGATGATCGCATGTGAACTGGAAGGTGAAGGATTTATGAGTATGATGATGGGATTTGAGCACTATTTTGTGGGATTACTAATGTAGAATGAGTTCTTAATATAATTAGAGAGGGATAATGTAAAGATATTATAGATCTCATAAAAAGGACAATTGTCTCAAGACATCTATTCATGTTTTTAAAATACGTATGAATAGTAAAAAAAAATTAATATCTGACATCAATTTCGATATAGTTTGAGAGAGTGGTATATCAAAAAATGGGGATAGTGATACTTATTTTGAGATAAAAATCAAAGATCAATAGTTGTTTATATACTAGACATAAAATGGTCAGTGCACTACTAACTATCCTAGACCACCCATGTGTCTATGGGCATGCTCTGTGATCCCTATAAATTGTCCCACACTTATTAAGCATATACTATGCACACCGGTCTCCATAGCTTCCTTGTGGGTAGCCTGTGTTAGGCCTTCCTACTATGTTAATGTTATGTGTACCCTATATAGTTAAGGGATATCCATGGTGTCTCACTATGGATAGAAAAAAAATATTCTTAAATAGATTAATTAATTAAAAATGTCATAATAAAAAATATAAATTTAAAATATTTAAATAAAAAATTAACATGATTAGAACATGTAATTAAAAAATATATAACTTTTAAAAAAGAACATTCGAATTTAATAAATCTATTAATTTTTTAAAAAAAATTAACAGAGATTTATTGATCAAAAAAATTAATAGTGATAAATTACAAAATAACATTAGAAAACTTACAGATTCCCCCTTTTCATAAATTATAAAACAAATTTTTTAAAAAAAATTCAGAACAAATATTCAGATAATATTTTTTTAGATATAATTCAATATATAAAATAAGAATACATTTTTAATAAAAATAAATTAGTAAAAAAGTATCAATGAAAAATATTACAATGATAGTAAACAAAAATATATAATATTTGATAAAAGAAGAAATAAATTATTGATATAGTTTAACAATACATTTTGAAATTGTACTATCTATTTATCATTTAAAGATAGTATAAAATAATATATATATTTTAAACTTATATTAAAACATTATTAAGAATAAGGATTATTCTAACATACATTCTAATATTATAAAATACCCAAATAAAATATCATTTTTCAAATTTTATAGAATAAATGGGTTTTGTAAAAATTTAATCTTATTGATTCTCAATAAGAAAAAACATTAAAAATATATCGCCTTTATATAGATAATCCCAATGGAAATGAAATTAATCTTGAATTTGTTTAGTTCGGGAGTGTTGAGAAGGCCATTTAGAAATTTGAATATCACTACAGTTATCAAAATTGTTTTTAATTTAATCAAATCTAATAATAAAATCATTCAATGTTTTCATTATACAAATATTTTGTCCACAAAAACATATGAAACAACATATTAATTGTCAGATATGGAAATTGATACTAGAATTCTCTTCTTAGAGATCCATGAAAATAAGAATTTACCTAAAATGTGGCACATACGAAAATTTATTTTTTGGTCATGTCTACAACCTCGAAGGTTAGAATTAGAGTAAGATGATAATCGATATTTTCTAGTATTCCAAATTAAAGGGTCCAATTGTTAAGAAATATTCTCCCCCTCAAATGATGCATTATTATATTCATCGTCACCATCATCAAAATTGAATTTTTTAATGTATTCAATATTTTCAATACAATCAATATCTTATTTTACATTATTTTTAATGAAATTATCATGCATAGATTCTTCTATTATCAATGTTCACTTATTATATTCTATATGAGTCTTAATTTTATTATAATATCCTAAAATTTATCTTTGTGAAATTTAGAACCAAATTTTTAATATATTATCATTATTATATATATATAGACTATATATAAAAAACATTAATTATCCAATTTTGGGATTCAAATTCTTAAAAATTTTATAGGGAGTTTTTATTAACAATGTTCTCATATAGACTCTATTTAAGTTGTAAAATTTTCTAAAAACTAGCTCAATAAAAAATTATTTTGGAGTGATAAATTTAGTAGGAATATTAATTTCCACTTGTTGAATAGTTCAATTTATTTAGTCTACATCAAAATTTTGGTAAGGTATTCTCAGGGAGGAAAATTTTAAACAAGAAATACATTACATTATGATAATTTATCAAATTCTATGTTATTAAATTACCCTCATTTATAAATTATAATATAAAAAATTAAACGAACTTTTTAATTTCGAATTTTCTTACAGAATGTGACAAACTTGTTTATGGATTAAATTTTAAGTCATAAAAATATGGTCCATGTATATCCTCTATAATCATATATAATTACAATCACATAACTTATAGAACATAAACACGAATTTTTAATTGGCCTAAATAGATCAAGATATAGTATTTAGAACCATGTATCATTATTAAGTATTTAAAATATATTAAATACTCTCTGTGATTCTAAAAATTTATAAAATAATCACATATATAATAATTACATATACTCAATATTGGATGATCTATAACCTGTTCATTGTTTTTCCACAATATTTATCTGTCGAAGATTAACACATCCTAACCATGTGTGCCACAAAATGTGACATGAATCTAAAAATTTTGATCATTTTAAATTATACATGGTCAGTTATGAGAAATCAATTGAATATAATTTTTTTCTATAATCATAAAATAAAAAAATAGTATATTTATAAATAAAATGTTTTTCCTCAAATTTTACACCCACACCATCATAAAAATATTGTGATATGTTAATTAAATTGTATTATAATCGCAATATGTATTGTAATTTTGAAATTATAACATAATTTTACATACATACTTCTACAAACCCTTTAACTATAACTTTATAGTTATAATTGAATGTGACAGTACCTCCATCACTAGAATTAAAATATAGGAAATTAGAATTTTCATTAGCCATGTTCCTTGATAACCCAAATTCAACCTTGTTAAATTATACAATTTCTAGTAGTATTCCTAAAAAATATATCAAAATAGATTCTAACACATCTATTTTTCAAAAAGAAACACTATATTTTATAGCATACATGATACAACAAATTTAGCTTAAATGAACAACCTAATATTATTATTTAATATGAATGTTAACACATAGCTATTAGAGTTTTTGGAATGAAAAGGATTAAATTAATAGTGAAAATATGGTTTAAAAAAGTTTATTTAATGATTCAGTGGTCACTAAAACATTGATTAAATTAAATATAAATCCATTGAATATAAATGAAGTATTTTCCAAAAAAACTTCCTAAATGAAAATAAGTGAGTTTATAAAATAATAAAAACACTCATTATAGATTTTTTAATGAAATATATATTTAATATGTTCTATGAAATTTTTCTAAAATTCATCTAATATTTTTTCTAGTGATGATATAATAAAAAAAGTCAACTTTCAGATAAAAGTAGTATGTTTTTCAAAAAAATTGCAGTTTTACCTCCTTTTAATGGAGAACAGATTTTAAATATATTTTTGACACATTAATCGGTTACATTTTATCAAATTAAAATTATATTTGGAATAGGGACATCATAATTTGATATCAAAAATGATTTGTTTTTTATGATAAAATTCATATTTTAATGAATAGTAAAATATTATGTGTTTTAATTCAAAACATCATTTTCTTCAAATTTAGTTCTATTTATAGAATATCATTTTAACATGTTTTAAATTATATTATTATAATATTTGTATCATTTAATCCAATTTTGGTCATTGTTATTAATTTCAAATTTAATTTCGATAAAAAACATTTCATTCTTTTGAATGTTTCATTTTAAAACCCCGCTTTTTTTTTGTTTCTGTAATTAATTTAAAATAAAATTCTCCCAATTATGTTTATTAAATTAGATTTATAGGATTCCATATTTGGAATAATAAGGTACCAAATATGTTTTAATGTAATTTTGTTTTATTTTAATCAAATATACTATAGTACACAAATTATTTACACTAGTAAAAGTAAACTATTGACATGGGATAAAATTAAATGTTAAGGACATAACAGAACTAAAAACTACAAAATTTAATGGTTGGTTGAGGTTTTATTAGAAAATAACCATGCTATAATTAATTAATTAAAATAGAATTTCATGGAATTTAATGCCACCTCTATATAGTTATCTTTTAATATAAAATAAGCAATAAATTAAAAACCGGAACCCACCTCTCCTCAAGTTTAAGTACCACCTCTCTAGCACCCTATTCCGACAAAAAAAATCATTTGTATTGTAAAATATCTTCCCAAACATCTCCTCCTAAATCTATCCACATGTTAGTTATTTTTGTCTCACCGAATAACCAAATCCAAGGTCCTCAAGTGTGTTTCATGGAAGGGATATTGATGGGGTAATTTTCTCAAAGTATCTCTTATTTTATATCCCTTTTCCATTTATCCAAGACTCCTTCATACAAAAATACCTTATAAATCCAAAATCAAAAACATATCATAGTTTTCTGTTACTAATTTATAATCACATATCAATTTATTTTCTCACATCCTCGTATTCAACGAAAGGAGATTGATGTCTATGTTATACCGGTTAATCAACACTGTGAATAATGTTTTGGTTCATTTTCCATTACTACATTAAAGACTAGTCATAATTGTTTTGGGTTAAATAATATCTAAATATTTATATTATAACATATTTTATATCCATTAAATTTTAGATTATATATAACTTCATTCATTCCATATTGTTTTTATACAATTACTTCGTTTCAGGACGTGTGGACTATCGCCTCCTCAAAACAGTGTGATTTGTTCACGCATCACATGGTATGTATTAAGGATTTTTTAGTAAAAATATATGATATAAATTAAATAATAATTCTACTATAATGATATTAAAAATTTATAAATATTTATAAACATTTCATACAATTTCTCTCTTTCAATACGATAATAAAAATTAAAATAGAGTTCATGCATACATACGTCATATGACCTCCATAAATAGGGCTTTTAGTTTTTCTTCCATTATTATTATAAATAATTATATATTTAATATATATAATATTTATATCATGTTTTATATTTTCGATATAATGGACTTATGAAAACCTGGATAGTTGATATCTTACTACGTCTATTTTATACTCAAATAATGAATATCTACATAACTTTTAACACGGACATGAATAATTATGTAATTGTAATAACATGGTAGGAATTGAAAAAAATGAACAATACACATGAAAATGGTTTTCAATAGAGTATAAATTAAACTGATTTTAATATTCCGAAAGATAACTATTGTACGAGAGAAGTCAGACTCGAGGTAAGTGAATTTCATAACCTAATATCCATTCATGGGGTTAAAATTCTAATTCTTGATTATGATGTTCAACTGTAATGTGTGAAATTAATTATTAATTTATAATCATTAATTTCTTTATATTATACTAGTTTTTATATTGAAAAAATAAAATCGATATATTTTATTGAAAAATGATATTTTTAAGGGACTCTTTCACTAATACATTGTTTTAAATGATTAAATGATTTATTTTAATAAATATTTCACATTAAAGTCCATTTTTTAAAAATGGGTTTAAGGAAATTATATATATATATATATATGATTATTTTAAATTTTTAACTCCCTTGGAAATAATCAAAGTTGTATCGGTCAATTTTATTCAAAAATATTATTTTTAAATGTTTTAATTAGTTTTAAAAATAGATTGATTATTTCAATTACCTTGAATGTTTTATTTAACATATATGTCACTAACTAAATATCATTAAATTATATAACATTAATTTTTTTGTTTTCACGTTGAATGTTTACAATTTCATTTTGAAATGAATTGTTTTCATTAATGAGTTCATGACATTTTTAAAATGAAATGCGATTTCAATGTTGAAATGTTATTTTTACATTATGCATATTTTAGGTATCATGAGTATATTGTGGTTGTTATTTATTATTTATTTATATTGTTGGATTTTTGATAATCTGAGAGTGTATGAGCCCATGATATCCTTCCAATTCATTGGATAATGATATGGAGTTAAATGATAAGGTTTCTCTAAAGAGATTTTGGGAATATATTGTGGTGGGTATTCAAAACATAACCATGAAGGTTAAACTCTATGTAACTGTGAAAGATAGAATATAATTATGATATGGATTCCAGAAGTCTCATTTATTATTTATGATTTCTAATAATATTTTTCGGAATATTATAATTTAATGATGTATGTTGTTATGTATGAAAATTACAATTTTGTGAAAATGTTTCCTTGAGCTTAAGAAATTTGTGGGATAATGATTTCATTTCTTATTTTATATCCATTACATTTATTTTGATGTTCAGCCATACTTTTTTGGAATTTTTTACACATGGAGTATATATTTTTAAGGGAAATTAATAATTCTAGAATATTTTTATCAATAAAAGGAATCATTTTTTATTTTAAAAGTTTTATATTTTTAAAAAAATTTGAGACTATTTTGGTAGTATCATCTTATTTGATTATGGGATAGTGTATATTAATGATGGCCCAATTATCTAAAACAATAAACCTAAATAGATACTCAATGTGAATGCAACTTAATTCTTTAACAAACTCCTGATTCTGTAATGTTTAAGGTAGTTGACTTATATAGATAGATTTTTTGGTACAAAATTTTTTTGGGTCCAACTGGATTAATATCAAAGATTTCATATTCCAATATAGATTTGAGTCATTTTTTATAAGATGATATAGAAGATATAATTTATTGAAATAAATTTTATAGTATAGAATAAATATTAAGTAAACATTAATGAAAATTAATTTTCATAATTCCATTTCATGCTACATTTGATGAAAGTATCATTTACAATATTACCATTTAATATTTTAACAAAAATATTTCTATACAACTTAAGATGTGGATTATTATTTCAATAATTCGTTTTATCATTTTTGGTTTTGTTAATAGAATTTATATTATCAAAATTTTCATGAACCTGAATAAAATATAAATGGATTCCATTAATCTAGAAATTTAATTTTTTAGGTTTTCTTTATCTATTTTAATAACATCCAGGTTATTATGAATTTTCACATTGAAACACGATCTAGAAAAAATTATTTTTCAAGTTTCAAGTTTAAAATTGATAGATTACTATAAAATTTTATATAAATGATAACAAACTAATTTTATTCTTCAGTCATGATTTCATCTATTTTGTGACAAGAAATATTTTATTATAATATTATTATCTTATACATTTAACATTTTAGAATATATAATAGTTCTTCTTCATTATTAGTAAAAATAGAATTATTCATTTTTATATTTCCTTCCATTGTATTCTTATTTTCCATTCGCTATATAGTTAAACCATTATCAATATGAAACTTTTAAATATTTTATTTTTGAACACTTAATTTTGTAACATCAATTTCAAAATCATATTCATAATGAGAACAGTATTTTTAACAGACTGCACCACAATTACAATTGTTACCATCCAACCCAGCTTGTATGAATTTTCTGAGTTTTATAACTATCAATTATTTAGTCTTACTCTATTTTAAAACTCCATACTATATAATATTCCATTCATTCCTCCTAATTATGTATCATTCATGATCAATTTTTTTATTTTGGGATAGACTAATTTTTTATTCCACCTTTTCTTTCATTCATATATTATTAATTTTGAAAAATCATATTTATTTATTTTACCACTTTAATTTCTCCTAAAATCATTTTTTGATGATATCATATGTAATTTTTGATAAATCATCTTTACTTTTTGTTCACTTGTAAATATTTTTGGTAAAAGTTTTTATTTAATAATTTTCAGTTTTCTTCATCAAAAAAATCATAGAAATTGAAAATAAAATTTCTATTTGATTTAAATAGAATACCTTCCATTTTTTAGGGTAATCAGAATTTTAATTTTTCATTTCCATATCATATTGAATAACTTATCCTATCAACTCATCCATTGATTAATGAAGGAATCCCTCACATTCAATAATATCATATGTCACAAAATACCATCTCTTAGGTAGAGTTTGAAGTGGTATTTCAATGAGAGTTTCATTCTTCATGGTCTATTTGAGTGAAAACATAGTATTGAAAATTTTGGTGAATTTATTTAACATATCATTAATGATTTCATGATCATTAATTCTAGATTATGGGCACTCATCTCTATGAATAAAAATCTTGGATATCTATATCATATTCACTCTTCGACGAGTGCCTTTTATAGTTATTTAGATGTAATACATAGTTCTACGACATGAAATTTGACTATACATTCTCCTACAAGGAGAAAAATATAGTTCATTCCTTATTTTTTTAATTTAAAATGATTTTTTAAACATCATTACAATTGATGATTTCATAATCTATATCTGGTAGTTTATATGGTTTTCACATTATATCTCAATAATATTGACTTGAATTTTTATGAAATACCTCCATTTTACAATTCTAATAAACATTTTCAATTCCTAATTAGTATGTTTTTTCTAATTGGATTGAACATATAAAATTCCAGACATTCCATAAAAAATTTTGCATCTTTTCCTTATACATTAAAATCTAGGATAATGGGTATTTCCAAAATTGAAAATGAAACAACTAAAACCAAATCTATAAAAATGAACCATCATGTGATACAAATTTTGTGGTCCCCTAGTAGTGCAGTTCTGAAAATATTGGAGGTAAACAGATCTATATGAAATATTAATATTAATAATATTAAATATTAATTACAATAGGTGATAAAAGTGTAGTTAAAATTAGGCAGATAACAAATGAAGGTTTTATAGGGGTTCCGGTCACCAAGATCCTAGTTCTACAATCCATATCATCTACTCTTAAAGGAGACACATACTAACTATATTCACACATTTAAAAATGGGTGATAAACCGATTACATATAAATGAAACATGCCTTTTCACACCATGTGTTATAAACCCTTACTTTTGAAGGAGACACAATGTACGTTCCTTTGGTATGAGAGTAACAATAAGACTATTAAAGGACAAATAAAAAATTTAAAACATGTGCTAAGCGAATGATGTAGAAATTAAGTGTTGGTTGATTTATTTTGTTCACTCAAGTAGTGGAAGATTAATGTGAATAAGATATTTTATGATCATATTAAAAGAATATAATTTCAATAGTATTAATAAGAAATTTGGAGGAAAATTATATATCATTTTATTTTTAAATTTTATTCACTAATATGTGATTATGAATTCTAAATATATATCCCAAATCATTTAAAACGTTTCCTATGAGGATTCCATTTACCAATATCTATATGACACATTATAGTGCGTAATAATTGAAAATTATGACTGTTACCTTTTTCTAAACTCAGCATTGAACAACATTGAAAAATGAGCTTTATATATCATCATTAAATACTAATATAAAACAATTCATATGTAATATATGTCATTTTTAAACTATTCATAATTATTAAATATTTATAACAAAAATTTAATCATTCATATTAAATATAAAATGAAGTCATATAAAAAATGGAGCATCACATTGATTTTAATCTACAAGCATAAGTGTATATATGAAAACATCATAATTAATTTTTACAAACCTTTTTATTTTAGTTCATAATAATTTAATAAAACAATTAGGAACATAATTTATTTTGGTAACATATGTTAAAAATAATAAATAATTGTGTTTTGAAACAATTTTTATCTAATTGTGACTCTTGACCTAATGATGAAAATATTGAGTAGTGTACCATGGCACAACATTGAAAATAGAAAGTTATGGCTTAACATAGAATATGATACCATTGTATATATAAGAAAAAATATGGATACCCAACCAAAATAAAAATTATTCCATGATCGTGATCAATCAAAAGATTCAGGATAAGAAATTAAAAATTTTATACCGTTAAGAGTCCAATGGTGACTCATGATTCAAAATTTTAGATTTTTTATGGTGACTCATGACCAACCATTGGAAGTTTCCAATGGTGTATCATTGAAAATATTACCAACCAAATGTAATAAACCAAATATTAAGAAAATAATTCTAAAAAAAAGAAAAAAACCAATAAATATGAATGAACGTTCTAAAATAAGAATCAATTTATATTATATATTTAATACTAAAAAACAAATAACTACTACGACCAAATAAATAATAAAGAATATATCATTTTATAGCATGATGATCTTCTACTAATACTTTGTACATCATTAAGAAAAAATATAGTATGTGGGATAACCTGACACATCTTTGATGTGTTTTGGTGACTAAAATGACTCACCATTACAATATAGAAGTATCTCATGACTTTTATTTGTGAAATACTATTGGTGACTCACTAACTTGCTATTGGGTTCTAATGGTGACTCGAGCCACCATTTTTGTCCAAAAGTAACTCAAAAAGAAACCAATAGAAATGATGACTTCAAACCTATAAAATAGTGGCCCCTATAAAAGCTACACAAAAAACTATGTATAAAATATAGAATTACAATGAAGATGAATTAATTCAGCTGTTCTCATGAGAGAATATGCATAAATAGATTTCAAGACATAATGATATAGAACCACATGTTCTATGAAACTTCTTTAGTTACATTGGATACACTATAAAGGTCTTTGGTGACCTAAAAATTGGTCTGATACTAAGGATGATGATTTAATAAGAAAATTGGTAAATATATTTTAGTATTTTCAAAATACAAATATTGAGATATTGAATAGATGTGATGGATATCATCCGGAGAATAAGAATTAGTCTGATTCTGTCTTAGTATTTAAAATACTAATGAACAATAAAAAAATTAATGTCCCACATCAATTTGGATATACATTAGAGATGTGGTATTTCAAACAAGACTTAGTGATCCTTGATTAATTCTCACTATTGGTGATCAAAAAAATTACACATTTCACATACATAGACCTATGGCCTAGTAGGTGACCTTGCCCACCCATTCATCAATGGGTCTGCCCTGCATGCCTTTTCCATGGGACTGCTTGTGTTAAGCTTGAATTATGAAAACCAATCTCCATACACTACCTATAGTATTTTTATGGTGGTCCTTCCCATGTTTATGGCTAAGTGACCCCCCCAATGTGGTTGAGGGTTATCCAAGGTGCACTGCTGAGGATGGATCTAATGTTTTCTTATAAATACACAATTTTATATACACTACAATAATAAAAAGTGTTAATTTCAAACATTTACATAAAAATTAATATAATTAAAACATGTTATCAAAAAAGTGATTAAATATAAAAAACACCATCATAATTTGTAAAATTATAGAATTTAATAAAATGTTAATAGTGAGTAATTTATCAAAACAAATTGTAATGCCCCAACCCCAGTTACCCAGAGTCGGTACATTATTACATAAAATTGGCATGATCCCAAGAAAGATCAAATCTTGAAAGACCGATTGGTTTAGTAGCCTTGGAAACACTAGATATATTCATAAGTTTTACATTACATCATAAAATGAAAAACTAATACAACAACATAATGTTTCCACAATCCACACTATTATCCCCTCATAATATCCCTGAAGGTCATTCATAACTTACATCTTCACATCCTGGGAAAAATAAAACATAGAAAAGGGGTGAGCTCAAATGCCCAGTAAGGATGACAATATAACAGAACAATCAAAATAAGAATAAACATTTAAGGCAATGCATTACTAAAACAAAAGCCTTTTAAACTTGAACTTCAACATAGTATGGAAAAAGTAAAATGAAATAATGCCATTTACTTATTCACATGGATATTCTACTAATCGAATAATCACATGCAAAAATCAAAAACCACTTTCATAATGTTGGAATGCATAATTCCAGACTATCATAACCACATAGTCAAGGCCTCGTGCCAAGACGACAAATAAGATTTTGCCAAGGCCTTGTGCCAAGACACTAGTTTGTCTCATGAGACCTACCGATGCATCGAGGAGCTATAGCGGGCTCCACCCGTCACATATTAAGTCCAATGCATTCCCATATGAAAAGGTTTAAACATAACATAAACATTCGTATTAAAACTAGCATATGAAATGTCAATAATTTCACCATAAACTATGAATGGTATAAAAATATCATATCCACAGTCAAACATATCACAAAACCTTCAATAAAATATATAAGTTTTGTATCACAATAAATCAACTTCAAATAAGCGTAAAATCCATCAAAGGATGTTGACATAGATGAAATCAAAATTCTTTTTAAAGAAATACCTCTTTATATTTTTGAAATCATTTGAGAGCCATATGAAATAAAACACTTTCTTTGAAAATAATATTATAAGCTTGTAAGGAAAGCTTTGAAGATTTTATAATGGCGGAAGATAACCGCACCCGCCGTATAAGTTAAAAAAAACATTCTTACCTTAATTCTGTCGAAAAGGTTAAAAAGGACCTTGTTTTGAAAACGACGGAAAGATTCCTTTATAAACCACTTATAAAAGTAAAAAATGGTATAAATGACTTTAACTCATACTCTAGTAAATAGTAAAAATGTTTTGAAATACATTTTTAAGAAACATGGATGTGGATGATAAAGAGATCCCAGTAGATTATTACATATAAACAACCTCGGATAATGAAGAGATTGTGAAATAACCCTTACCTTGTACTTTTCCTTTGTTGGGGTAGGTTAACCTCCTGTATAATGGTGAAATAATTTTTATTAAATTATACAATAATCATATACATTAATATGATATCATGTATGATCTTTTAACATTGCTTTATTAATAATACCTTAGTATTATAGTCGTTTCGGGTGATAATCGATTCGTTCTTCTTAAAATGTTTGGTTACGTAAGACATGTTTGTAATGGATAGACTATATCTTATTCATAATCAGAATGATATTAACATTATTTTTAACCCTAAAATGAGAATAAGACTTGAATGGATACGATGGAGAATGAATCTCATCGCGTTCGTGGAGACGGTAGTCCGTACGTACGCACGAGCGACAATATCATTCTTTTGATATTAAAATAATATATAAATGGATGGTATATCATATATACAGAATCATTAACATGTTATATTTATTATTTACATGAGTTACACATAATTATTATACCCATCCAAATAATATTATATTGAATAACAATTACACCACGACGTGGAGACGGTAAGCCGTACGTACGCACGTATGGTGACATGTCATTCAAAGGGTGGATAGAATACTGAATATGGTTTTACCATATTTATAATAACATCACAGTATATGTGAGATACTGGAGTTATTATTTTAGAATGGTAAGAACAATGGAAGAAGAAGTGGAAGAAGAAATGAACTTGGAGAAGGGTGGTGAAATCATTACCTCTTCTTCGGGTTCTTCCTTTTGATTTGATCAAAAGGGATCCTTAGGTTGGCTTTCTGATAAAACTAAGGCCTCTAGGTTGTAGTTAGGGATGTTAGGAGAGTATTTGGGCAGAGTTTGGCCGAACCAAAAGGCTTTGAAGGTGTGAAGAAATGAGAAGGAGGAGTGCCCTTTTATAAGAGGGGTGAGGGGCATCTTTGGAAAAGCTAGAAATATTAATTTATAATAAATTCATATTCGGTTTCTAATGGCTCCAAAGTTGATTATTCAAAGGTTAAGGTGGGGATAGGTCGCAAACCACTAAACAAATAGAATTTATACAGGTTTGGGTACTTATATTAACCTTATCTTTAAGTATTAACTCTAAGTTAATTAGTTTCACTTTTACAATGTCTCTTTGTATTTTTATATAATATGGTTAATAAACATACTATATACATCCAAGCGACCCCCAAGTGGTACCTTAATGATGAACCTATCATGATATAAGTCTCTTGGCCGATCCTTAGATTTTTAGGAATTTAATATCAATTAATAATATAATATTTGTTTTAAGAACTCTTTTATGTCAATTTTGACACTATTCAATAGTTGATTTTTGTGAAACTCATAACAGATTGATTACTTCGAAAAAAGTCAATTAAATAAATCCTAATATATAATAATATCCTAGAGAATTAGTTTAATTCATTAAAAGGTTCATATTATATTTATTTGGGTATTTATAATATCAATTATTTTGATTTTTAACTATTATAGTAATTACTGCATCATCATTGTGTCATAAATAAAATAAATTATTTAATGTCTAAAAATTATAAATAAAATATCATTGTGTAGGAAATTGTTTTATCTTTCTAATTAATATTTATAATCTAAAATCCAACATATATAACCCTATGTAACAATTGTTTTTCTAAAAGACATATCCTTGTGTCATTTTTGTATTCATTTTAACTTAATTAAAATAAAGTGTCATTATCACTTACAAGTGGATCCATGGGGTCCCAAAATAGACCCAAAGATTCCCATGGTCGACCATGTATCAACCAATAGGGTTAAGACACGTTTTAGGGTAATTTAGTATTATTATAATATTATTTTTTAACCCTTATTTACCGGATTTACCCTTAATCATGGTAAATAAAATATTTACCGCAGTAATTATTCAAAATGTCTAAAAATAAAAGTTACCTATTTACACAATTTGAACATCCTGATTCCAAATATGGAATCCATTTTCCTAAATTCAAAAAACAGAAGTGGCAGAAATTAATTTAAAATTAAATCCCGCTGTCAAAACAAAAAGCGTGTTTTTAAGAGATAATAACTATCAAAAGATTGACACTCATTTATGTTCGGTTTAATTGTAAAATTATGTCCAATGACCAAAATTATATTAAATGGTAAAAATATATTCTAAATATACTTTAAAACCACTCAATTTCATAATTTATCACTATTAATTATTTTGATTAAAAAAGTTGTTTTTAATTAAAACTTAGTAATTTTCACTATTCATCAAAATATGAAAGTTATCCGAAATGTACCAAAATTTCACCTTAGGCTAAATTCGATATTCCGAATCCAAAAATGAAGTCCATTTTCAAATATAAAATATATATAATTTCAAAAAGTAGGTATTACTATTCATAACGGCTAGTTTGATTGGTTACGGTGTGTTAGAACTCGGTGTTGCGTACAACACACGCTAGCGTACCGTGGAAGCTTGGGATGTTTCATTTTATATTTTTGATGTCCCCATTTAGTCAAAAAGTTTAAAATATAGTATCTAAAAAGGGTTCACTTTTAAAATTTGGTAAAAGTGAAATACTGAAAATGAATTTGTTCTTACATTATGTCTAAGAAACTCATAATATGGATTCTAAAATTATAAGGATTATATAAAGTTTAAAATTTAGTTGACACTATTCATATCCTCTTTTGAACAGCTTGTTTGGTAAGTCATGGTGCGATTGAACTTGGTGTTGTGTGTAGTAAAAGTTATTGAATTATTTTGAAGAAATAACACACTATAAAATCTTGGGGTGTTACATTCTCCCCTCCTTCAATAAATTGCGTCCTCGCAATTTGAAATTTTTTTTCGAAAATAAAAGGTTGAAAATAGAAAATATCTTTGTGGGAAAACCCACATCGGAAATTGGGTTACTAAAATTTAGTCTTAATATGAGGAAAAGAGAAATGAAAGGATCACCACCAAATTATGATCTCTATTAGGAGAACATTGGTGGAAATTATAGACATATAATTGGAGGAAAAATGTAAATATTTATAGGTAGTGATTGAGGTCATCAATCACAAACAAGTATAAAATTGAGGTCCTTAAACTCATCAATCTATGATGATTTGAAGTACCATCAGTTCAACAAAATATAGGGTATTGGGATAACACATTTTTGACGTTTCAAAATATCTTAGTTGAAATCCCACATCGAAAAATGAATTAATGATGCCTCTATTTTAAAATAAAGAGTGGAAAGTATGAAGATTACCGAAAATAACACATAATAGGGTTCCATGTAGGAAAATATGGATATGGAGGAGAAATCTAACCATCAATTATCTGATGGAGATTGGTAGAGAACATGGCTATGAAAAGGCCAACAATCCCAAAGCCATAATGTAGTGATGATTTAAGGTACCATCTAGGACAACATTTTTGTTCTAAGTTCCTTTTCTTAATGATGAGGAATTTATTTATGAGATTGGCTAAGATCATAAGGAGATATACTTACTTTAAAATTAGAGTTTTATCCCTTGATAAATTTCTACCAAAAACTCATCATTCACTCGTAAAAAAAATTCTATTTATACTATTCATAGAGGGTTCCAAAATAAACGAATTTATAATTCATCTACCAGATCTTTTAAAAAACTACTTTATTTAATCCAGGACATCTCGTGGGATAGTGGTAGGTGATACACCCTTGTCGCCCTTTGGTTGCGGGTTCAAGTCTCGCAGCCTTGCCGGACGCGACGGGTTGCCTCCCGACCTCCGGGTTGTCCTTTTATGGAAATCCAAAATAATTCAAACTAGAACTATCCAAAATAATTCTGTCCAAACTCACAGTCCAACATTTATAAGGAAGGTAAACATAATATAGATCCTTTTTACCCTGTAATAGCATATGAATACATTCATCATGTACTACCATATTCCTTATTGATTACATTCATGTTCCCTTATTCCATATAGAATGCTGGATATACTTCATTAATCCAAAAATGTTTTAAACCCCAACAATGATGGAATATACAAATCATTAATCAGCTTCAAGGTAGTCAATAATATCCAATATAATTTATCCAAAATAATCACAAATTATTCCAAAATCACTACCTCAGTATCAGAACTATATTATGATTTATCATTCTCTCAACCATATATTTTCCAAAAATTTATCCTGCTATTGAGTCACTTTTCTTTGTTCCACACAATCTCAAGTCCTTAATGAAATAGTACTGCAGTACAATCCTTATATACTCCATAATTATTATAACAAGTATATTGTTGATACAACACTCAATTGACATAATCAACATAAGAACTCTAATCATTCCTCTTCATCTGTGGTAGTATCATAACTTGATTATTATCCAATAGCATCATTTGCGGCATAGTCTGATGACTGGGAAATAGGTTCGCGTAGTGTCCAAACTCCTTGCAAATGAAGCATTGTACATTTAAAACCATTTTCTTACCCTTGTAGTCAAGTACTTTGTGCCCTTTTCCTCCACACTTATAACAAACTCACATTCCTTTCAGGCAAGTTCCAGGGTGTTTCTTTCCATAGTTACCACATATGGGAAAATTCTTCTTTTCCCTCTTACTTTTATCCATCTTTCTCTCTTCCATCCTTTTCTTCTCTTGCTTCCCTTCAAAGCCATATGACTCAGTAAACTCTTTACTTATCTTATCAACACATGATATTATTTCTTCATATGATGATAATACATGGGAGACTATTTCTCTTATAAATTCTAGCTTAAGACCATGAAAGATATGATCCTTCCTTCTCTTTGGATCATGTGCATTTCTGGAGTTCTCATTCCTTCTACTGGGCACCATTTCTAAACAATGGCATACACTAGATCAGTTTATGAGTCAAAATACATAATCCCATACTTATAAAACACTTAACATAAATTGAACTATTTATGGATATAATCCATAATCATAAGAATGTTTTCTTTGAGTAAGTATATACTCATAATCCCTTCAAAATGATTTGTAATGAAAACGAGAGTTATCCTAAGCATATCCCCCGGGAGTGTCGTAACCAAGAGTGCAGCAAGGCCCGTTGTCGTGCACCAGTTCCCGTTCGAGTCTAGCTCAAAGCGGTGTTTTCGGGTTTTACCCCTAGGTACATCTGTGCCAGAGCCGCCTCTACCTGCTCGTATCCAGACAGGGATGTATTTCTCGGAAAACTCACAAAATCTCTACAATACCAAAATTCTAGGAAGTTCTTCTATATTATTCCTCAAAGTTAATCTTAGGTCTACGTGCTCTAATCAGAGTTTATCTAAATCTAGCTTCCAAGGTTTGTACTAAACTTCCTCTGATACCAACTGTAATGCCCCGACCCCAGTTACCCAGAGTCGGTGCATTATTACATAACATTGGCATGATCACAAGAAAGATCAAATCTCGAAAGACCGATTGGTTTAGTAGCCTTGGAAACACTAATTATATTCATAAGTTTTACATTACATCATAAAATGAAAAACTAATACAACAACATAATGTTTCCACAATCCACACTATTATCCCCTCATAATATCCCTGAAGGTCATTCATAACTTACATCTTCACATCCTGGGAAAAATTAAACATAGAAAAGGGGTGAGCTCAAATGCCCAGTAAGGATGACAATATAGCGGAACATTCAAAATAAGCATAAACATTTAAGGCAATGCATTACTAAAACAAAAGCCTTTTAAACTTGAACTTCAACATAGTATGGAAAAAGTAAAATGAAATAATTCCATTTACTTATTCACATGGATATTCTACTAATCGAATAATCACATGCAAAAATCAAAAACCACTTTCATAATGTTGGAATGCATAATGCCAGACTATCATAACCACATAGTCAAGGCCTCGTGCCAAGACTACAAATAAGATTTTTCCAAGGCCTTGTGCCAAGACACTAGTTTGTCTCATGAGACCTACCGATGCATCGAGGAGCTATAGCGGGCTCCACCCGTCACATATTAAGTCCAATGCATTCCCATATGAAAAGGTTTAAACATAACATAAACATTCGTATTAAAACTAGCATACGAAATGTCAATAATTTCACCATAAACTATGAATGGTATAAAAATAGTATATCCACAGTCAAACATATCACAAAACCTTCAATACAATATAGAAGTTTTGTATCACAATAAATCAACTTCAAATAAGCGTAAAATCCATCAAAGGATGTTGACATAGATGAAATCAAAATTCTTTTTAAAGAAATATCTCTTTCTATTTTTGAAATCATTTGAGAGCCATATGAAATAAAACATTTTCTTTGAAAATAATATTATAAGCTTGTAAGGAAAGCTTTGAAGATTTTATAATGGCGGAAGATAACCGCACCTGCCGTATAAGTTAAAAAAAACATTCTTACCTTAATTCTGTCGAAAAGGTTAAAAAGGACCTTGTTTTGAAAACGACGGAAAGATTCCTTTATAAACAACTTATAAAAGTCAAAAAGGGTATAAATGACTTTAAATCATACTCTATTAAATAGTAAAAATGTTTTGAAATACATTTTTAAGAAACATGGATGTGGATGATAAAGAGATCCCAGTAGATTATTACATATAAACAACCTTGGATAATGAAGAGATTGTGAAATAACCCTTACCTTGTACTTTTCCTTTGTTGGGGTAGGTTAACCTCCTGTATAATGGTGAAATAATTGTTATTAAATTATACAAGAATCATATACATTAATATGATATCATATATGATCTTTTAACATTGCTTTATTAATAATACCTTAGTATTATCGTCGTTTCGGGTGATAATCGATTCATTCTTCTTAAAATGTTTGGTTACGTAAGACATGTTTGTAATGGATAGATTATATTTTATTCATAATCAGAATGATATTAACATTATTTTTAACCCTAAAATGAGAATAAGACTTGAATGGATACGATGGAGAATGAATCTCATCGCGTTCGTGGAGACGGTAGTCCGTACGTACGCACGAGCGACAATATCATTCTTTTGATATTAAAATAATATATAAATGGATGGTATATCATATATACAGAATCATTAACATGTTATATTTATTATTTACATGAGTTACACATCATTATTATACCCATCCAAATAATATTATATTGAATAACAATTACACCACGACGTGGAGACGGTAAGCCGTACGTACGCACGTATGGTGACATGTTATTCAAAGGGTGGATAGAATACTGAATATGGTTGTACCATATTTATAATAACATCACAGTATATGTGAGATACTGGATTTATTATTTTAGAATGGTAAGAACAAAGGAAGAAGAAGTGGAAGAAGAAATGAACATGGAGAAGGGTGGTGAAATCATTACCTCTTCTTCGGGTTCTTCCTTTTGATTTGATCAAAAGGGCTCCTTAGGTTCGCTTTCTGATACAACTAAGGCCTCTAGGTTGTAGTTAGGGATGTTAGGAGAGTATTTGGGCAGAGTTTGGCCGAACCAAAAGGCTTTTAAGGTGTGAAGAAATGAGAAGGAGGAGTTCCCTTTTATAAGAGGGGTGAGGGGCACCTTTGGAAAAGCTAGAAATATTAATTTATAATAAATTCATATTCGGTTTCTAATGGCTCCAAAGTTGATTATTCAAAGGTTAAGGTGGGGATAGGTCGAAAACCACTCAACCAATAGAATTTAGACAGGTTTGGGTACTTATATTAACCTTATCTTTAAGTATTAACTCTAAGTTAATTAGTTTCACTTTTACAATGTCTCTTTGTATTTTTATATAATATGGTTAATAAACTTACTATATACATCCAAGCGACCCCCAAGTGGTACATTAATGATGAACCTATCATTATATAAGTCTCTTTGCTGAACCTTAGATTTTTAAGAATTTAATATCAATTAATAATATAATATTTGTTTTAAGAACTCTTTTATGTCAATTTTGATACTATTCAATAGTTGATTTTTGTGAAACTCATAACAGATTGATTACTTCGAAAAAAGTCAATTAAATCAATCCTAATATATAATAATATCCTAGAAAATTAGTTTAATTCATTAAAAGTTTCATATTATATTTATTTGGGTATTTATAATATCAATTATTTTAATTTTTCACTATTATAGTAATTACTGCATCATCATTGTGTCATAAATAAAATAAATTATTTAATGTCTAAAAATTATAAATAAAATATCATTATGTAGGAAATTGTTTTAGCTTTCTAATGAATATTTATAATCTAAAATCCAACATATATAACCCTATGTAACAATTGTTTTTCTAAAAGATATATGCTTGTGTCATTTTTGTATTCATTTTAACTTAATTAAAATAAAGTGTCATTATCACTTACAAGTGGATCCATGGGGTCCCAAAATAGAACCAAAGATTCCCATGGTCGACCATGTATCAACCAATAGGGTTAAGACACGTTTTAGGGTAATTTAGTATTATTATAATATTATTTGTTAACCCTTATTTACCGGATTTACCCTTAACCATGGTAAATAAAATATTTACCGCAGTAATTATTCAAAATGTCTAAAAATAAAAGTTACCTATTTACAAAATTTGAACATCCTGATTCCAAATATGGAATCCATTTTCCTAAATTCAAAACACAGAAGTGGCAGAAATTAATTTAAAATTAAATCCCGCTGTCAAAACAAAAAGCGTGTTTTTAAGAGATAATAACTATCAAAAGATTGACACTCGTTTATGTTCGGTTTAATTGTAAAATTATGTCCAATGACCAACATTATATTAAATGGTAAAAATATATTCTAAATATACTTTAAAACCACTCAAATTCATAATTTATCACTATTAATTATTTTGATTAAAAAAGTTGTTTTTAATTAAAACTTAGTAATTTTCACTATTCATCAAAATATGAAAGTTATCCGAAATGTACCAAAATTTCACCTTAGGCTAAATTCGATATTCCGAATCCAAAAATGAAGTCCATTTTCAAATATAAAATATATATAATTTCAAAAAGTAGGTATTACTATTCATAGCGGCTAGTTTGATTGGTTACGGTGTGTTAGAACTCGGTGTTGCGTACAACACACGCTAGCGTACCGTGGAAGCTTGGGATGTTTCATTTTAAATTTTTGATGTCCCCATTTAGTCAAAAAGTTTAAAATATAGTATCTAAAAAGGGTTCACTTTTAAAATTTGGTAAAAGTGAAATACTGAAAATGAATTTGTTCTTACATTATGTCTAAGAAACTCATAATATGGATTCTAAAATTATAAGGATTATATAAAGTTTAAAATTTAGTTGACACTATTCATAACCTCTTTTGAACAGCTTGTTTGGTAAGTCATGGTGCGATTGAACTTGGTGTTGTGTGTAGTAAAAGTTATTGAATTATTTTGAAGAAATAAGACACTATAAAATCTTGGGGTGTTACACAAATAATTGTGATAAATTATTAAATAACATGAAAATACTAAAAATATCTTCATTTAGGCATTTATCCATCATTAGGATACTAATGGGTCAAATGAACCACAAAATGTTGGGGGTGGGGGTTTCTATTAATGTTCTACACAGTATAAAAATTCCTTCATTATAGTTTAGGTTCCCCTATAGAATATATTCCACCACCATTAAAATCTTCTTTCAACAAATCCATCTCTTAAAAAAATAGATTGTTCCAATTCCAAAAATCTTTGGATGTATATTTAGAAGTATATTTTTATCTTAGTATATTCCCATGGAATCTTTTCTATTTAACCTATGGAAAACTATTCTAAATAGAGATTGTTTTTCTAAATCAAAATGGTAATATTAAAATCTAAATTCCAGTATTCTTAATTATAAATTAAAATAAATCGATTGTTTTTATTAAAATTTTCCTAAACTAAAAATCCATCTAAGCATTCAATTGATACCAACTACAGGGGTAAAACATTAACTATAAAATAATATTTAGTTTTAGTCAACATTTCAAAATCTATCACTTTGATAGACTTTTTAGGTTTACAGTTTTAGATAATTATGAAATAAATACGACACAATAATACCATATAATATAATTCATATTCTTTATATTAGTATTCATTCTCCTCGTCAAATAAAAATTTTAAAAACATGATTTATCTTTATGGTAAATATTCTGTAATTTCAACATGACTTACTTCATTCCCTTATACACCCTTATACCATTTGAAAAACATTTTAAAATGTGGGATGAGCTAATAATGATTAGAAATGGGCATGAAAGGTGATAAATAGATTACTACAATGTAAAACATGAAAACTAATATAACATTTAAATATATTATTAATGTTATTTGGTTATATGAAATAAATATTTTTTACAAGGAATGCATGCACACATTTTTCTCAATGTAATATTTTCCGTTCCATATAAATTAATTAAAAACACTTTTTTGGAATCCTTGGGCATCCTAAAATTAAATGCATTTAAAAATGTTTTATTTGGAATAACTATATGGAATCCTTACAATATCATCATTACCCAACGAATTAATGAGATATAATGGTGCTCAACCTTTTTCTATGCTATATTGGGCTCACCCATGAGCTATAATTGGTCACAACAAGTAATATTATATATATAGTTATCACGCATTAACCATGACCTATAATGGGGATCAACTCTTTATATATTCTATATCATCCTGACCTTTTTTGTGATATATAATGGGGATCAACCATTCATAGATTCTATATTAGGCTAACCCATGATATATGATGTGAATAAACCCATCTTATAAGTCATATCAGGCTCACCCATTATTCATATAATTCTTATTTAATATATCATGACTAATTTTCATTTCTTTCATCTTTTTATCATAAATATGGCTGAATAAAACATTTGAACAGATATGGAAAACCCCCTCATATATCAAAATTCCCTTAAAAATATTTTAATACAAAAACTCCCAAAATGGAATGATGGGTTTTTTGTTAAATATAACATGAAATCATTCAGAGTAATATATAAATATAATAATAGTAAAAGTATCAGAAAAAAATGTTGTAATCATATGTGATAAAAAATGATAAATCTTTTTGTCATTTTTCAGAAAATTACGTATAAAACATTTAAAATGATTCTTATGAAATCCATTGATATAAAATATAAATATACATAAAACATAATTTTTAAATTTTTTATATACATATAAAAATACTATAAAATTATTTTAGAAACATTTACTAAGAAGATAAATAGTTTTATGGAAATCATTAAAAGATGAATTAATGGGAACCCCCTTATCACATTGATAACACATAAATTGTAATCCAATTGAATGATTAATAATAAATAAAAAATTATATAAAATTATAATAGTTAAATTCGTGATATAAAATGTCCACGGGGCGTTATATAACACTTATAAAATAATATAGGTTCATAACATCAAAATATTCCCCAATGAAAATAAATTAAGGTGAAGTCCCTTACCTTGAGAATAACATGACACATCCGTTATTTATCATCTAGAATAAAAAAAAATTTAATTAGTTAATTTCATGGGATAATTTTTATATTTTATTATTCATTTCATTTCAGTTATTATCAATTTATATATAATCACATAAGTAATTAAATTTATGTAGTGTTTTTCGATGATATATGGAATATGTGTCGAAAATTACTTTTGTAGATTGACTCTTTGTTAATGATGTTATTATTAAAAATGTAAAAATTAATAAACATGTAATTATTATAATTATTATAAAAAATATACTTTTAAAACAATTAATAATAACGAATATGAAAAATTAACTACATTACATTCACCTAGATGGTAGGTTCTATATATGCATGAATAACATTTCTTTTATCAATTACCATTATGGAAAGAATGTATGTGATATTTTATGTTTAAATAATTATAATAATGTAATATATACTATAATATTTATTTAATTTATCTTTTATATATCAATCATCTATTGTGGTGATTAAAAAAGTATCACATCACTTCATAGAGGCTGTAGTCCACTAGTACACGAACGACGTTATCATTTATTATGTAAGAAAGAAATAAGATATTATCATTATATAATGATTAATATGTCATTAATATCATTATTATTTAATATATATCACATATATTCGTTACATTTATCCTTATTACCATCCATGTAATGTGTTAGTGAAAATGAATCACATCACTTAGTGATATTGTTACATGTTGCACACACGAGTGATATTATTGCATCCCCCATTGAATGGAATGAAAGAATTTATATGTTATATAACAACTCCATATGTTTAATTTTTTATAAATATACTATATAAAATTTAAATCCATCATTATATCATTATGTTAGAGGTGAGGAAGGGAATCAAATGACATCAATTCATGAGGTGGAAGTCCACTGTACATGCAAATAATGATTTCATATCCTATTTGATAGAAGATAAGATTGATTTATGTTATTAAATTAAAATTATAAATTCTAATTATATATGATATATTTATATTACTATATAATGTTATTTTAATATGATTTTATGGTGGTTTATGAATAAATAAATTATACCATTACATAGGAAATTTACCTCTTCTCAAACAACCTCTTAAGGATTATACCTGATGTCATCCAAAAATGGGTTTCTCATCTCACAAAGGAATATCATAATAGGGTATTTAATTTTTTTAAATTAATTTTCGAAGTTATTTTCTAGAACAATATGTCTTATAATTTTTAATAGGGGTCTAGATAGGGTGGCCTCTTATAAGTGAGGTGACTGGAAAACAGGTAATATTAGAAAAAATGTTATAACCTTGTTTTCCAAATAAAAAATCCTAAATGTAATTTTATCAATAATTTTAAATTATAAGTTATAAATATATTCATAACATGAATTTTTGACCTGTTCGAGATCATTTTGACAAAATAGTTTGATTTTAACCCCTGATAAATCCATTTTTACCTTAACCATGATAAACAATTTTTAGTGTTTTCTATATTCAATATGGTAAAAAATTTAGTAAAAATTATTAGATTGAATAAATTATTCTGATTAATATTATTGAATTATTTTTTCATATTTAATTCTATGAAATAGAAATATTTAATCTAGAATGAAACCACTAAACATGATAAAAAAGTGTGTTTTCAAGATGTGAATTCTCAAGAAAAAAAATACTTTTTATTAAAAGTATTATTATTGATATTTATTTTATGAACCTCAATTAATATTATAGAATATATAATCTAAAATTTCAATTAAAAATTTCATCATTATGTATTATCTTAATTAATTACATTTTATAATCATTATTCATTTTAAATGTAATTTTTAGAAAAATCAATTTTTCATACCCAAATACAAAATTAAACTAAAATATAACATAATGTTTATTTAAAAGAAATAAATCAGAATAAATATAAATAAATTATTCAAATATTATTTTAAATAATATAAAAAATATAATGGTACATCCAAATAACATAATTCATTAAAAATAAATGACTCTTTTACAAAAACAATCATAATTTTTCTCTATTAACTAAAAAACTATACTTTGAAAAAAAAAGTAAACGTAATTAAAAAAAATTATATTATGATTTAAATAACTATCTTCATTGAATTAAACAAATTTTTGACAATATAGAGAAAAATTATTGTCATATTTCTTTTTAAAAATCAATAAAAATCATTTTTTGAGAAAATCTATTATTGAAAAATAGAATAATTTAATAAAAATAGATTGATTATTTAAAAATAATTCATATATAATTTATATTGTGTATTATATATATATATATATCTATATCATTGTTTATTTCATAATTAATTTAATGTTAGTCATTCCACAAATTTAATTGTTTTTTAATGGTTTTATATTTTGCGTGACGTTTATGCTCAGTATTCCCATTGATTAAGCTATCAAACATAGTTTTATTTAATAAAATATCTTGGTGTAAAATTTATATTTAAATGTAGACCTTAAAAATATTCTATCCACTTTATGTCTATTCTGGATAATAAATAATATGTAAGAGAGTGAGAAAATCAAGATCTCTTCCAGTCAATTAGTTAAAAGTGATAAAAGGATAATTTTATATAAAATGACACAAAAACATTCTCCCCCATTTTAGTGTTGAGAAGATACCAATGTTTTTCTCAGAATTAGTAACAATGTTTTTTTACCATTATTATATTATCCATAATATAATTTTTCCTCAATTCATGATTTTAGTTCCTTTCCTATAGAAATATTCATGTACAATTTTACTAAATTTATGCCTATATTCGATCCAAATTTTGTCTATACCGAGAGTATGATTAATTGAGGAAACAATGTGAATAATATTATGTAAAATGTTTCCATATTTTCTAATGATCATGTTTTATCAATCCATGATATAAAAAAATATTTCTATAATTTAAAAGAATATGAGGTTCAAATATCCACCATGAAGAATGACAACACTCTAACATCATGTTGATCATAGATGATAATAGATCATAATGTATATGAAAATTATTCTAAAAAATATTCAATTGAATGAGAACCATGTAAATGTGATCATAAATTAATTTATTCACAAGTTATATATTTTAAAATATTAAAGGATAGGTTGTATTATTTTCCCAATGAAATATATTATTTAGTTTTCTGGATTTTGAAAATTCAGCAAGTGGTCTCTAAGATAAAATGTGATGTAGATATCAATGAATTTATTCTATAATAAATATTTCTACAATGTATAACTGGATCAAATATGTTAAAGAAAAGGAAGAGATTAATAATTACCTTGAATAAAAATCTGTATATATAATGAAAATCTAAAACTATTATAGATATCATGTTTCTCTATTGGTGGAAAACATTGATAATAAAGGATATTGATATGTTTTTATATGAAAATATCATTATACATGGTGAAGAGACTGAAAATGTGGGGAATTTTTTAGAAGAAATATTTTTGATGATTGATTATCTGAAGAATATTCTTATTATGAAATTTCTAGAATTAGAAATTAATTTAGCTAATATTGATATGGTATTTACTATGTACTTTTAATCAATGTAGTAAAAAGTTTATATTTCCAAAAATTGTTCTATAGATGATTATATTGATAATAGACAACTAATATGTAAAAAAAGATCATTATATCATTTGATGACAACTTAAAAGTAACTAGGATGAAAATGGTATCATACATACACCTCTCTAGAAATTATTCTAAATTTGAATTTACCCACAATGTATGACTAAAATAACAACACATTTATTGATGAATAAACGTGGTGAAGAACTTCAAAAATATCTATGGTGGATAGTATATATGTAATTAGTATAGGTTCATCAAGATCATCCTAATTAGTAATGAAAGATACTTGAATATATATCGATAAAAAAATATTGATTTAATGAGTAAAATATTGAAAATAAACATTTATTGTGTCATGGTGATGCTAAAAATTATTTAGGAATCGTGCATATGATTATTAGTTCAACACTTTTAATCCTAAAACACAATGTAATTCAATTTCAAGTTGTTGAATTCAGAGAATAATAAATGAAAATATATGTTGAAAAATCTTTCTTAATCATGATGGTTTGATATACTTAATGAAATCAATGATAAATGTAATAAGAGAGGTAACAAAAATTGTTCATCCTTATCTAAGAGTGTATCAAAATTATATTTTAAAATAAGTGCATTGAAAATTGTAATGAAATAACAATAAATCCTAGGAACATAGTATATTAATTTTTCAAATAATAGATCTTAAATAAATAAATATACTGGAAAAGTGGGAGATATATCGATAAATATATAGAACAAAATTATGTTTCCAAATAAGACCACAAAGATTGGGAATTCTACATTATCAAAAGGATAGTAAATATTATTGACACACCTAAGAATAAATGTGGACAACGAAAACATATTTCTAACATACCCAATAATATTTTGTTCATCATTGCATCCAATTTTAAGAGAGACCAAAAAATAGAGGAGTCATGCTAATATGATAGTGCTCAAAATATAGAGAATAAGACACATTAATCTCTTTAGTTTTACAAGATTTTCAGAATAATTGGAAACTAAAATGAAAAATTGTAATTTTTTTGAGTAGATATACAACCAGTTACACTTATATTTATTATTCTAAAATAATTACAACATAAAAATAGTTCTTAATGCCCTTGAATTATCCCCAGGTAATATATGTTTAGAGAAGACTCTTTAAAATGAATTTTCACACAAATAAAAATGTACTAAATGGTTATATCCTTGCTCTCAATAGTTAAACTAGAATTAAAATGTATAAGTACATCTGTAAAGAGTTGAGAAACATGTTTAATAAAATCCTCTCAACGATTATCTTCACATTATGGAAGGTAATGATCCACCTCAATCTCATAACCATATTGTGTTTAATTTTTTCCTAAAATGTAGATAATTAATGGTGATATGGGATATTGTCATGTGAGTGATGAATGTTAATTTTAGATACCCTAGATAAAGAAGTGACAATAAAATATTGAACTCTCAATCGGTTATTTGGAAAATATAATTTAAGGATAATCATTGATGATATTAATAATGTTGTTTTTTGAAAAAAACTAATTGAAAAATGTAAATGAAAAAATATTGGGTTTATCTTACAATTGGTATTCTTGAATACATTGATTGAATAAGATCAACCATGATGATGATTTATTGGTTTACAAAACTAGATAGTCACATGATGAATTCTATTTTGGTGTATTATCAATATGTAAATCCTAATACATATCTATTGAAGAGTTTCAACATTAGGAAGAGTATTTTCTTAGGCGGGGAGAAAAGTAGATAATGAATAAGAATATTCTTGAAACTATATATTTATTTATAATCTATAATTTCATAGAATGTTTTTTTGTTTAAATTTTATTATTTCATAATCAATCATTCCAACTAATAAAAAAAGTCATTAAAGGGGAGAAACATTTTTACAATTTAAAAATTGTCGAATGTTGTGGAAGAAAAAAATTAATTGATAAATCATATTATATTTAAATATTCTAAAATTTTATTTCAACTGAGTTGAGGGAAATCTTACGGATATTTATAATAAATTTTTATCCTACTTTGTATTTCTCCTTTTCAATAATAGATTTAGTTTGAACAGTACATGAGGAAAGATTATGAGTTTCTCATTTCAAATGGTATTATGTTCAGTTGTAAATAGATATCCATATTTTCTAGAAAAAACACTACTGTATTGTATATACAGTATGGATCACGTATAAATAGATTATATTTACTGATAGAATATCACATGAGTTTTTTAGTCACTCCAGCTTCCCATTTTCATTTGAATTCTATTTGATTTTGGGGTGAAAATATGAAACTAAATATTGATAGGAAAATAAGTAAAATATGAATAAATGTATATCATATTGAATCATCATTTGGAAGGTATTTCCAAAAAATTGATGGTTATATTATTGGTCCTACTTTGTCTGAGTTTTATTTGATGCAATGAAACTCTTATTACGGAATGCAAACATGTTGATGAAGAAGATGTAACTTGAATATTCAATGGAGATCGTGATAATTGTATATATATATATATAATTTATTTTAATATGAATTAATATGTGTTTTTTTGTTAAAGAGAGTAAATTTTTTATAAATATGAAGAAGCCATTGTGGTATCTGGTGTTACAGCATCCTGTGTGAAGTCAATTTCGGTGAAGTAAACATATGACAAAATTTGAACTAACCATATAAAGTGTAATGTGAGAGTTTTAATTTATCCACATGTTGAACTAGTAGGGATTACATGATGAGTGAAAATTAAAATATTCATTATTCAATATGTAATGATTCCATGAGTTATATACTATTTGAATTAATCTAAACAAACAACATTATGTATTGAAAACTGATTATATAAAGAAATGTAGTCCCACTACATGATGGATTTCTTATTTAATATATTGTGGGTCAATTGAAAATGGAATCACGTTGCAGGAAAATTTACCATGAAAAAAACATGGTATATTTTGTGACTATGGGTTTGTAAAATAAGTTGATTTAAATCATGATCAACATGATGGAATCTCAAGCAGTGGAAGTACTTGAAATTCTCAAAGAATGTTATATAGACAATTAAATGAAATTTTCTATTTATTGAATGAAAAAATACATTGTTATGTATATAGTTTATTAAATTTTTTAAAAATGATTTTTTTCTAACATTTAATTGATATTGTATTGGTTATCATAATTATTCAAACATTATCTTCGATAAAATGTAATATATGAATTATGTGTAGAATAGGGAAGTATATAAAGTCATAAAATAAAATAAAGAAGTTAAGATCCACATATTCCAATGTAAAAACAAGATATATGTTATTAAATATTAATATATATTTTTTACCTATATAGGAAAATCATTATAGCTGAATGTTGACCGACATATTCAAACTCTCATAGAATCAAATCTCTATGTGGAATGAATGTTCATATATAATTGGTCAAGTAGTCTTAATAATATGACATAAGGGGTTGTATTATTATATAGTGGTGGATATCTGATGATTAAAAAATTCTAGAATACACCCTTAGATGATGAAAAGTTATTTTTTCAATATTATTATTTATATCTTGAGATTATTATCCAGATGATAGAATAATAAGAAACTGTAGAAGCAAAATGGATTTGGAATTTAAAAGATCAAGGATGGTGATAATTAGTGTAAATCATATAATATATTTATAGTGATTTATAGTTTGAGTGTATTTCTTTGTAAAATAAATGAATTAATTTGAAGATGATCATATGACTCAGATGTTTCACATAATTCATTATGATCATAAGTATTTACAATTGTATGACTTCACCGAGGTAGAAATATTATAAAGAGTGGGAATAATCCTTGGGATAAAAATATGACTTATTTATAATATATCAATAATATTAGAATATTATATATCTAATGAAAGAAATTATTTATAAGTAATACATGGAGAATATTGATCATAAATTAATACAAATTAATCATGTAATTATAATGTTAATGAACCCATAAAATGATGATGAAGAGAGTGTGAGCCTTATGATGTAAAGGAAATAGGATCCATGGATTTTTTTTTTAATAACACACATTGAAGTATCAATTTTGATGAATGTAGAAGAAACACTAGTTCCAATATATTGAAATGTAGTTACTATGTGTTGTTATTATAGGTGAAATAATGATATAATTATTAAAATATTTGGAGTGCTGAATGTTGAGTATTTGGACACTTTTAATGAAAAAATGATACAATAAAAGATCATGGATCAAGTGGAATATAATAGAGGTCAGGATCAAAGTGATTTGAATTGATGATAAAAATTATAATTTAAATTATTTTACCCCTATTGAATTTTGAATGTAGTTAGAAGATGAGAATATCAGAAAAATTATTTTATGCCACATGGTTTGTTATTATATATACACATCATGGTAATTAATTGTATAGAGAGAATAAGATGGATGTGTGTGAAGCTGTGTTAAAATGAATAATAATTTATTGTTAAGAATAACTAGTAATATATATGTGATAATCATGTGAATAAAAATGTTATGATTCAAAACCTTGATGAAGAGAACTAGAGTAGAAAATATTCAATAGAACGGAAAATAAAATAGAAAATTTTATAATGTATGGGAAGAAAGGAATGAGTTTTGATGTTCTGTTTACAAAAGAATTAGAATAAGAATTAGAATAATAATAACTTGATGAGTTTTCCAAGATGTTCATAACATGAATGATATGTGTAGTCTAGTTTATAAAGAGAATCAAGGTTTTTTTTAATAAATTACATAGAATATACAGATATGTAATATGGTGTTTTTCATGGGTACAATAAAAAAACCATAATAGAATCATGATGGGATGAATAAAGCGTCACTGTGATAGTTAATAGAATTCAGATCCAATGGAGTACATTCAATATATGTTAATAAATTTTATAAAGCTAAATATGATTTATATAGGGTCTATAAATATCTAGTAAGGGTATATATATTAGACTGGTCTATCATAATCCAAATGAAATTTGATTAATTTTTTCCCCTTCTGAGTAAAGGGTATTGAAATTCTGGTTTTCGAATTTTTTTCTAGATGACACATTATAAATATTTTCTTAGTATAGTATCTTGTGTTATTATGGATTATTTACAATTACACCACGTACTATTTTTTCTTATTGATTACTGAACACATTAAATATCCTATCCAATCTTTGTGTGGGATGGAAAATAAAGGATATGTAATATAATGGGAGAATATATATCTTAACTGGTCAAATACATAAAATAAAATAAAAAGATAATTTGATATAAAATTGTGCCAACATAGATCCCCCCACTTCTGAAAAGAGTATATCCCAATGTGGTCCTAAAAAATAACAAAAAAAATCAATGGATACAGTTTCCTCATGGAATAGACATACTAATAATTTTTTATTCATTACATGGGATTAAACAATGGTTTGGTAGAATTTGGTTTTGTTGATTTATCAGGAGGTGCTTCGAAACATATCTCACATAGAAGATGATCCTACTATTCACCATGATTATTCAATACCAACATGTACATTCATTGTATTTTATTCATGTAATCATCCCAATGTATGTGAAACTTATCCCACTAAATATATGGTAACTTATAAAAAATCATCCCATATAGAATATTATGGATTTGGGTCCCTCTGTAGAAAATAAATGAGTTTAAATGAGAGGTATTCTTAAGGGATCATGGAAGGAAATTATCACACTAATGTGGAATGAAATAATAATTTAAATAAGGTAATTAATTAATTTCTTATTATAAAATTGATAGCAGTTTGTTAACTCTTCAATAGATAAACAACTCTATAATTTTATCAAAAATCATCATCCAATAATGATTGGTATAATTGAGCCTAATGAAAAAATATAGATCATTTAAGTAAATTAATTTTACTACCATGTGATATGATATTTTTGAACGTTATTGACACTCATCTATGGTGGAAACCCTTTGGGTCTTGTTGTCAATAAGTGCTACCAGCTAATCTGTTGTGTATAACATCTAAGAGATGATCACCATTATGGTAACTCATAATAATATCAATCGATATTGGTCGTTTATATGTGTACATAATAGTTACAACTATAGAATGACTATATGGTTTTATATTTATAATATAAACATATATATTCATGGGCCATGTTTTCATACTATAAATTTTAATTCCACTATTGGATTGCATAAAAGTGGATGAAATCCTTACCATGTCATTTCAAAAAAATAATTATTGGAATTTTTTGATTATAATAAACTAGTGTATATATCACTACTATAATAGTGATATACCATGTATAGAAAAACATTTATTAGTCTTTTGATAAGAAAATTGGTTAATATTTATTTCAATTTCAACAATATGATAAATGGTAGAAGGTTAAGTCAAGAAGCTTATTAATGGTCAACTCATATAACTGGTCAATCTTAAATTCTATAATTGTAAAAAATTAAAGGGGGACTTTTACTTTTTATTCTATAATGATTTGGTTAATAATTTGGAAAATAATAGGATTTTTCAAGTGGTGTTGGATAATAATAAATTCATTGATGGTTATTGTGGATGTGTTCCAAAGCTTAAGAATTTTATATCTATATTATAATCAAGTACTCATGAATTATTCTACATAATGGATGTAGGAATTGATAGAATGAAATATAAAAAGTAAGATCTACTATTGAGATATAAAAGATATATTTTATCTCCTGTTTAAATAAATTTGTTGAGTTATATAATTTTATTAATAATAAAATTAACATGAAAGAGTCCATCTTGAAATAATTTTCCTAGGCTAAATAAAATGGGATTGGTGAAAGGAAATCCTACTTATTTAATTAATTATAAATTCTTGGAATGATTTATAGCATGCATCATATTGTCAAAATATAAGTTATGAAATCTCAAGTAATAATGGAAATGTGGACGACTATAATAGAAATTTATGGATACTTTTAACAGTTGATTTAATAAAAATATCAACTATATGGAGAATTCCACTCTTAGTATTATGGATTTATTATATAAGGTCATTTTAATAATGACTCTTTACCTAGTTGAGGTTATGAAATTATTCTTCCCCCTCAATCTATGGAGTACACATTGACAATATGATTTTATAAATATACTCTTATATGAGTAATAGGATGTTGTTCAAGGTGATTTGATATTGACGATAACTATATATTGATAGAATGTTATTCTTCATAAAATTATAAAATATTATTATTTAATTCCCTAACCCAAATATGATGTTTCATATTCTACTAATATAAATAAAATTTTTTCTATATCTAACATGTTTTATAAGTATTTGAGTAAAATTTTGTTGTAACGATATCTAATATCATTATAATGTTTTTTTTCTAGAAAGCTGTACTGTTTTTTTCATGAAATAAGATTAAAAGATTTTATTTAAAAATACCTTACTTATATTAACATGATAATGAAATATTTATTTTAAGATTGTACAGCTAAAAAATTATTTGATAGGAAATCATTTGATACCATCAATACAAGGTTTGTGTTGGATGTATTTCATATATTTGGTTTCAGTGCGCTATTTATAGATATAATTTTATTATTATTTAACTCTATTATAAATTATGACTTCTTCAATGGATGCACTGAATCATGTTTCTCTTTATCCAAATGTAATAGACAATATGATTCTTTATATAATATATATTTTCATTAATTAGTAATTCATGAGTAGGTGATTTATTCATTTAGCGAACAATGGAATGATTATATTCATTCAATAAGAGAGAGTTTCTAGGGTTATATCTCAGCTCATTTATATTGGTTACCATATTATATTTTATAAATTTATTACATGAAATTTTTAACACATCAATGATTTCTATTATTATTATGGGTCACAGGATAATGATATTATAAATTTTATCAATTCATCTATTTTCCAGATTAATTAATATAATTTTTAAAAAATCTTATTTTTCAACAGAAGTTTGGTCATTTGGGATTATATCATTACATAAAATTATATAAGTGTTACTTTGTTCTAGGATTGATAAAAAGTTTTTTCATTTTTGGATTTTAATAATAGAATAAAATAAATGCACAAGTCTTTGACAGTTTTATCCCGCTCTCTTGTAGGATGATTTTCCCTTCAAAAATGAATTGTTCTTATATAAATTGTTAACTCAGTTATGAATTATAAATGGATGAATCTCTTAATGTAATGTTTCTAAACAATCATAATAATCATCTGATTAAATATAATTTTTTTAGTGTGAAAATCAATCACTATTAGTTACTACTACAAAATAGAACTTTAGTATCCACTAAAGTGGTCTTTATCCGCACAAAAAAGTCACTAACTAATAATGAAATATTAAAATCCCAAGCCTTTTATCAGTGCTTAAAAGAGATAATAAATGGGAATATTATATTGTGTTTTACAGCACACTACGACATAGGGAAAAAAAGAGAAATGAAAAAAAATCAATTATTTATATAGTATTTTAATGATATAATATTTCTATCACAAATAAATTAAAAAAACATCTTATGGATATTGAAAACATTTTTTTATATAATTACATTAGTAAAAAAATTTACATTCATTCAAAAACATCAATGTTTTTTTCATTTCGATGCTTACCCCCACTCATGCTATTTGAAAATAAACCACTAATTATCAATACAAATAACTCACTTGTATAAAAATTTCTTATAGTTCTGGTAATATAATGAATCAAATTAACATAATGTGATCATTTTAAACTAAACATTGAGTCATGTCAGGAAAAATGTGTATCAAATTGAGTTGTGTTTGATTCATGCATGTCAGAACATTTCATGTTTGTATTCAAGAATTATTTCTGAGAAATTTAACTAAATAAGTATAATATAAAAAGGTTGTGGAATTTATTATATAATATAATATCTAATGGTTAGAAGACAATATAGGTGCCTTTGATCAGTTTGAAAAAGTGAGGCACATTTTAAACTATAATGAAAATAATATATTCATAAGATGCAGGTAGAGTCAAACCAGTTAAACCATTTATAGTATTTAGGTGTGAATGATTAAAAAACATCTATATTTACTATGGATTTTTTCTCTAAATTATTAAAACATAAGAATGTGTTTTTATATTTTTCATTACATCACTTTATTTTTCTACTAAAATGACATTATAAACTAAAGACACATACATTTAGTCATTCAAGTCACATCATCAATCATTTTGATGTGACTTTGATTTCTTTGCATCAAAACTAACGTAAAATTAATTTTGATGAATTATCAATACAATAAATAAAATTTTTCTCTAATTTTAGTGAGTGACATTTTTTTAACTAAAATGCCTGTTATTAAATGATAATGGACAATTTGAGTCATACTGGGAACAACATATATGGGTTTGAGGGAAGGATAATTCATACCCATACAAAATGACATATGAATCATTTTTCTAACTTATCAAAAATTTATGAATAGATTTTCTATGTTTTGACTTTGTCAGTTTTCTTTTATAATAAAATAAATGTCAATTTTTAAGAAAAAGATGCACTTTCAGTCATATTGGTCACACCATGCATTATATTGATATTAGAATGCCTCCTAAAAGTACCAAATGTCATATGTATCATTTTAAAAAATATTAAAACTATCAAAAATCATTTTCATGATTTTTAGTACATCGATTACATTTTTTATTAAAATGTCAATTTTAATTGGAAACACATACTGTGAGTCATACCTATCTCATCATGTATTGGGATGATGTGAGAATAATTCATACATATCAAAAATAACATATGAATAGTTACTCAATACTATAAAGTAAATCCCATCATGTTTTATTGGTTTTCAGTGAATGACACTTTTTAATGAAAATGAATATTTTAAACTGATGATAGACACTTTTAGTCATATCAGGCTCATCATTTATTATATTTAAGAGTGGTTAATTATTAAACATCGCAAACTATGTATGGATAATTTTCTTAATTTATAAAATTAGTTCAATTTTTTTATTAGTTTAAAGTATTTTAGATATGTTTTTCACTAAAATTACTGTCAATTAAAAAAACTACTTTTCATCATATCTGTCACACTATGTATCATACTAGGGTGAATATAATTAGTATATGTATCAATTGATATATGTATGGTTTCCCTAAAGAATAAAAAAACAAAATGTGTTAGATCTAGTTTGAGTATGTAGCATTTTGTTCCTAAAATGTCATTTTAAACTGGGTACACTATATTTGAGTTATACCAATTACATCATGTATCAGTTCGAAATGAGACCAATTCCAATGTATCAAAAGTGAAATATGAATAATTTTTTTAAATTATAATGACCATATCAGCATATTTACTTTTATTTATTGAGTCGCACTTTTTGAATTTGTTTTTTTATTTTAAACAAAAAGTAGAATCTTTTTTATATATTGAGCACGTCATGTACCATATAGAGGTGATGTTGATTAATAAAAGTCAAAAAACGTATATACCATTATAATAATATATAAAAATAATCTAAATGTGTCTTTTATGTTTTGATATTGTTAGATTTCTTTTTTATCAAAATTAATTTAAATTTTTAATACAACGTATCACATTGAGTCGTACTAGTCACATTGTCTATCAAATTGAGGTGATGATTATTATTACACATCCAAAATGACTTATGAGTTATTATACTAATGTATGGAAATAATAAGAATGTTTTATCTAATATTTGATTATGTCACTTTTATTTTTTCTAAAATGTCATTTTATATTGGAAACAAATACTTGAAGTAGTGTTGATAACATTGTGTGTTAGTTTGACATGAGATTGTTTCATATACATCAAATGTAACTTATTTATCATTTTTTTAAATAATCAATAAAATTAGAGTGTGTTTTCTATATATTTAGTGATTGAATTTTTTTTACCTAAAATGTAAATTTTATATCGATAACTGAAAATTTGAGTCGCTCTAGGAATATTATGTATCAGATTAAGCGGATGTTAATTCATACACATCAAAAAAGGATTATGGACTATATTGAAAGAGTACCAAAACAATATGAATTATTTTTCATGGTCTTGAATTCTTCAATAGATTTTTACTAAAATTATTATCAATTTTAAATAAAAATAAATAATGGTGTCATACCAGTCACCCTGAGTGTAAAATTGAGGTGCATATTATTTATACAGGTTAAAATCACATATGGAACATTTTCAAATATTACCATATCAATCTTATTTTTTTCTTTGTTTTTAGTACATCAACTTTCTTTTCAACTAAATTTTTATTTTACCCTGGAAACATTAAAATTGAGTCATATTGATCACATCAATTATACTTTTGACATGAGATCAAGTCGTACATTTTAAATATTAATTATGAATCTTTGTCCTAAATTATTAATTCAATATTTGTGATTTTTTTTGTTTCCAATGAGAAAATATTTCTCAATCCAAATGTAAATTTGTAAATAGAAAATGGACACATTGAGTCAAACCATGAACATAATGTATCAAATTGAGTGGAAGATGATTCCAACACATCATAAATGACGTATGTATCATTTTTATAATGTATCCAAACAATCGAAACATTTTTTTATCAATTTTGAGCATGGAATGTGTCTTTTTTACTAAAATAAATGTAAATTTGGAATAAAAATAAATACATGAGGTAATACATGTTACATCGTGTAGAGGATTTATTTTTGGAACATCGAACATATTATATTATGTCGATGTTTTATCTAAAATTTTTTTTTTGGAGAAAAACATCTACTCAATATGTAGTGTTTAAACTAGACAAATAATGGAAATGGAAATCACTGAAACATTGGAAGAAAGAAACACTTTATCTATTTTGTGGATTTTATTTTTCAAATATTAAACATAATGTAATAGAGAAAAATAGTGTTTCCCATGAATTATATTCAAAATTGTGACTTATTTGGAATGTTTGAATTGTTTATATTGGAATGCAATTTATTTCATGATGTCATTAAAATTCCAATAGAATAAATATTGTTTACCATAAATTATCTATTACATCATATAAATATATGGTATTCATTGTAAAATTATAAATTGATTATTATAAATATAATAAAATGTTATTATTACTTATAATTACCATTTTCCTATATTTTTTCCATCAACTGGTATGTGAAAGTATCTCTCTCACATATGTACTACTAAATATCTCAACAAAGCCATATTATTCCTTTTCATCCCCATCTATTATTGATTGTTATTACGGTATGTTTAATTTGTAAATATGAAATTTTTTACATTATTATACTTCTATAATCATAATATGACATATACATTCTTACCTTATGATTCACTGTAAAATGATAACATCGCTCAAGAATACATGTAGACTACAACCTCTATAATGTGATGTGATTTTCTTTTTCATTTTTGTTCAATATGTATGGTAATAAATATATATTTAAATAATTTATAATATATATATATATATATATGATATAATAATGATTCTGTAATGTGGAATTATTATTTTACCATATTTCTTTCCTTCTGTCAAAACCTTAAAACTGCATTCATGTATACGTACATCTTACCATCTCCATGAATGATGTAATTAATTTTTATATTTATAAAATGAATATATATATATAATATTTATGATATTTATTTACTAATTAATATTTTGGAGATGATTTAACTAGGGTCGATGTAGAATAACCTGAACTACAGGACATAAATACTCTAGAAAGACAAAACAATTAACACTCAGAAATGAAATTTTTAATATGTAATTATTCAAAAAATTATATTTAAAATTTATAAAGGTTTAATATGTTATATTATAAGTATGTACATGATTGTGTTATAAAATTATAACAGACTCATGTTTATTATACATGATTTTATTCTTTTTCTAATGAATTTGTTGCTCATGGTAAGGGTATTTCATCTCAAATTATATTAATTGGGACATATGTCAAATAATACACATAAAATGTTTTTTAAGTTGAATATTCAACCATTAGAAATGTTTTATAACTATTATTTTCATTTTCATTTTATTTAATGTTAATTTGGAGTTAATATTTCATTGGGATTATGAATCAACCATCACAATGTCAGTATGTTTTTTTATGTAGAGTCTCATTTATTATCAAGAATGTTTATTATTATGTTTATAATGATTAAATATTACATTCTATATTTCATGAAATTAGTTAAATTTATTCTATAGTGGTTATTTATTGAGAATACATGTTTTACTCTCAATTAATTCATCATTAATAATAAATACAATGTAACAATATTTTTAAATAATAATTTTTTTTCTTTATTGAATTAATAAAACATTTTCTACAATATCAATTTTTTGTAAAAATGTTTTGATAAATATTTTTAATATTACACTATTATTATTTGAATTCTGTTTTCCCTATAATGTTTCATACCCTATAGTCCATTACATTGAAGGAAATCTGGTGTTTGACGTGTCATGGGATGTCAGTGTGACTCTTTTCAACACATAACAAAATTTCTAGTTTTCCATGATTTCTAATGGTGACTCTTTCCAATGGTTACTCATACCACTGTTGCATCATCCTAAAGGTGTCTCACCATGTTCTAGGCTCACTGGTGGCATCTAACCTAGGTGTGTCTTTCTAGAGGTATCTCACCTAGTTGATGGCCCACTGGTTGTGTGTCTCCTAGTTGGTGGATTTCTAGTAGTGTCTCAACATAGAAGAATCTTGTTATGAATGTATCAACCTAACAATGGATCTTTGGTGGTCACTCGTTGATGGTGGCTCACTAGAGGTTACTAATCTGGAAGTTCCACAACAAACGGTGTCTCACTAGTGGTTACCCATCTTATGCTTCCTCATTAGTGGTGCCTTGTCCAGTGGTGCCTCATCTGGTAGTGTCTGGCATGAAGTGCATCCTGAGAAGTGTTATGAGTTCTTCCAATTTTCCCTTTTTTTATCATTCATGTATGAAAAATGTGTTTGATGACAAATTTTATAGGATTTGAGAATGATTAAATTTCCATAATTTATATCATTAATTTCCTAAGGGTCCAAAAGATATTATGTGGTAAAAACATGTGGTCTTGGCCAAATCCACTATTAATGGAAAATCCAAAGTGTATCTAATCTCATGAATCAGATAAAATATTCCTAAATATGAGATATATTTCCCTATGTTCATTACTTATTTTTTCCTCTTTCTTTGAGGCATGCTGAATCCTTCTTCCCTTCAAATTAGTCATCAGATGATGTTATATTTGGTTCAGGATTCCATGTAGGGTTGAATATTGTATGCATTCCACTGTTTTTGGAAGAACCAGGAAGTGTCAATCATTTTTCTTCTATGTATGATTTCCTTCATCTTTCTAATTATGCTTCATGTGATTTGGGTATATAGATGGTTTATACTATGAAGGTAATTGTTTGAGGATTAATAAATAAAATAAAACTGGTTTAAAATAAAATATACATGGGCTAGGGAAATGTGTTATGTGTTCTTACTATGTTATAATTATTATGGATATTGGGATTTTTATAGACTCACTTTGCATTGAAAATTTTGGGGTCCTTTTTTTTGCTTACTAGGTTATTTTTGGAATGCATATTGTTTAGTTCTTTTGAATTCATATATATATATATATAATTTGTTTAACCACATATATTTTGATAATAAATGGACTCCCTAGGATCATACAGTTTATGTTATAACCCCTAAATGAACATGGATAAATAAATATTGGTTTCGTTATTAAATCTGAAAATGTGTTCTGACTTGGTACTTGAGGGGATGTTATGTGTTGGATTGTAGTAATTTTATTGTTTAGAAGACGTTTATGACTTGTTGTTATACAGTGTGGCTATGATGGGTGAATTGTGATTATGAAAAAGGGATGAAAATATTGTTTTGTTGTAATGTGTTGTTGAATGTGGTTGTGAATTGGAGTTAGTTCTATTAATATAATCAACTGGGAGGACAACTATGAAGAAATACAATAGTGTTTGTGTAGGTATATACTGATATTCCTTTCATTGATATCATTTAGATAGCTTCATCTCATATCTATATTTTTGGTATGATGTGACATTATTGTTATATATGTTAATTTACCAGTGCTAATCACCACATAAAAGACTCTTACTATATTTCTTGTTATCTTTCATAACTGATATATTTTTGGGTAATGATGGAATGAATAAAAAATTGTTTTATAATATTTAGTGTGTCTTCGTATTGTTTGATTAATAGAATGGTTGTTTTTTAATGGAATTGGCTGAAAATGTAAAAAGGGATTTGTGGCTTGTTGTTTGGGGTTGTGCTTTTATAGTTTGTAACAAAGGTGACAGTTTTTTGAGTTGGTTGTTTGTATGAGAAATCATAGGTTGAGATTAAGTGTTTGGAATTATTTATATATACTTTTATTTTTTTAGATTTCAATATAAACCCTACTCACTTTGAGCACTATGTTCCAAACACCCACATCGTCACACATGGTATTTTTTCCAAACATTTGGTGAGTATGGATGTGTAGGTTCCCTTCCATTAACATGGTATCTTCTAAGTGAGGTATGTATGGATTTTTTGTGATGGATAGAGGATTTTTAGTGCTTTAGATGGTGTATGTGATAGCCTATGTGATTGTGGGTAATGTTGTTCATAGACCAGACATCATCGGATGATATGTGATAAAACCAGTGTTTGTGAATGAGGTGGTTTGTTTACTAGGTGTGTAAGAACCAGGGTCTTTGTTTCATGTATTTATTCGTTTTTTTGGAGTTTTTGGGAAAAATAATGTTTCTGGATATTTTTTAAGTACACGCCGTATAATTTCTGTGTACACACCGTGTACTCTTTTCATGCTCGAAGTCGTGTGTCGGCCGTGTCCAGGCCACACACACGGTGTGTAGGGGTGACGTGGAGGCCGATTTTGGTGGAGTACAGAAAATACCTTGTACATCATGCGTACTATAAAATTACACACCGTGTACTTTCTTTTTATTCATTTAACGCACCGGGGTCACTCTTGAAGAATAGAACACACCCCTTCTCCAGGTTCTTCATCAGAGAGCAACCCGTACGACTGCATTTCTTCTCTGGATCCCTGAGCCTCCATCTGTTCTCTGATTTGAGTTCTTTTGATTGCATTGGAATCGCAGCAGTGATTTCTTCCTTCTTCTTGAGCCTTGTTTTCCAATTTTTTCACTTTCTCATGTTATCGTAGGTTGAGTATTTTTGACGTTTTCTCAGATCCACAACGCTCTAATGGGAATAAGTCATCGTGGTTCACATATATCGATCTCCTAGGATCAAGGTAGGTGGTTTGTGACTTCTTGTAGAATGTATTTGAGTATTTTGTGCAAAATTAACCAATACCCTTTAACGTGGTATTCTGTGTTCCTGTTTTTCCCCTGTTAAATTGCCTGCTTTTCTTGATTGCTAGAGTAGATGTTTCTTCCTTTGAATATAGTAGTTTTACTATACTATGGATGTCTGATATTTTTGGTCAACATGTTTGGCGTTTTTCCAGTTTCCATTCCTAGTTTTTGGATAGTGGAACTGTTTTCTTGTTATATTGTTGAGCATTATAATGATAACCAAGTATTTCGTGAGGTTTACATGGAAGATACACATGATCTATGCATGTTTATTTTACATAGGGATGTGAGAACCTAGTGTAGTGGAGCATATGGAGAATGGATGGAAGGGCTTCTCCAGATTGTCCTTAACTACGATGCGAGACCATAGGGGGATTTGACATTGAGTGATTCCTCAGAGAGTCTGTAGATCCTCGACGAAGGCCACATGTGGAATTGACATTGGGTTCTTCCACAGAGAGCCTTTAGCACGACAAGAGACTATATGGGGAATTGACGGTGAGGGCTTCTTCAGAGAGTCTATTCATTAGCTAAACCAGAGGGGTGAGACTTTGTGTGATTCCCAAAGGGTAGCTAGTAATTGTAGGTTTAACATATGGGGTTAGGCTGTGAGAACTACCTAGAGGTTGCCTTTTGTTCTGCATGCTTCAGTGGTTGTTCCTTTTGTACTTTATATATAGAACTGTGGATTGTAACTGCTTGTATTTTCCTGTTTACTGCTTATTCTTTTTTATTTCCATGTATTCACTGACTATTAGGCATAGATCTTTGGGTGATTGCAAACAGGGACTATGTCTCACACCCTGTTTGGGTCATTCTTTTGGGCCCAAACAGACTATGTTGTTGCAGGTGTAGAAAAAGGAAAGCACCCTTCTACTTCAGGTACCTGACTTGCTGTGGAGCTGGAGAGCAGGGGACAAAGCTATGTCTTGCGATGCTGAGGAGTTTAATTTGCTTTATTTTTCACTATATATTCAGTTGTATTTCAGCACATTGGTTTGTTTACAACTTTCCATAGACATATGTACCTTGTTGCATCATTACTATTTTATACATCGCTTCTCTTGTTCAGTTCAGTTGTTGTATGCTGTTTATTGTTTCCTCTATTGTGTTTGGTTGTTTTCCGCTTTATTCTTTACCGAATGAGGTCATAGATTCCCCACTGACTCACCAAGTCCCTCACTACTAGTCGGCAGCCTTTGGCGTTTTGGGAAATTTGCTTGAGGTCATGTGGTGAATCGGGTACGGGGCACCCCTGGGTGGCTTCCGGAACCGGGACTATACAAGGGGTCTTTGGGAAAATTCCTGACATGTTTTCCATGTGTCTTCTAGATGAGTCGTGATATGTTTTTTGGATTAATAATGTGTGGGTGGGATGTTTTAAGTGGACCAGGTGTGTTTTGGAAGGATTTGATGTGGTATAAAGAAATTATGAGAGATCCAAGGAATAAAATATCGTGGGAGAGCTTCATACTAGTGGGAATGTGGTGTGGGGTACCCTATCATCGATGTACATTATTAAATATTATATTATGTGACCTTCATTTCATGGTTTGAAATATATGGGTTATTTGGGTTTGGTTAGTATACCTATTTAGGTGTTCTTTAGATCATTTGTTTTCTCATAGGGGCGTTAGTATGCGACTTTTTCATGTACATACTTGACTCTGGCATTCCTTCTAAGAATACTTTTATTCTAACCCTATGTATATAAATAATTTTTTTTGTTTTCAAGTGGATTACGTTGAATGTGCAGCGAATTACTAGATTTGGTCTTGGGATAGTCAGTTTATAACTTTTTTTTCACTACTTTCGGGTATTTACTTTTTAGAATTTAATCTTTTTGTATTAGTTCGATTTATACATGCATTGCATGATGGTTTGGGTATCCCGTTTATATTATGTATTGGTGTTTTTGTGGGTGATTAAATGTATCTCCCAATATTGTTTCTTATAAAGGGTAATGACTCGCTTATTGTTATATCAATACACCATTGGTGTGAGTCACAAACCCAAACCCCATTGGAGAAGGGACTCGAGGTTCATTATATATCATTCTAAAATTCCAATTGAGGACGTGTATCTTTGGAGGGAGGGGGATGTGAAATAGTTTTTTCAAAGATGATGTATTAGATCTGGGATGGAGAATGGATATTGGACGAGTGGGGATTGCATGGGGGTATGAAAATAGTTTTTGTACCTTAGTTCATGACATAGACCTTGGATACGGACAAGGACATGGGATGTTAGTCTCCATCATGGTCCATTCCATGGAGTATGTGCTTATTGAATGACCAAGTGAGATAGACCTATTTTCACGATAGAGACATAAGAAATGTACATGAATCCTAATTTTTTTTTCTTTTTTTTGAAATTTGTTGTTTTGGAATGGTTAAAATGGATAAAATAAATAAAATTATGAATAATTAAACATAAAAAAACTCTAAAAAAGGGGGACTATGAAATATTTACTAACCTTTTAGATATTGATCCTGGTCATCGTCTGCATGTGGCTCATTTATTTGAGGTTCAATAGGCAGTTCTAGTTTATTGTTGTATGGTTCATCCATCTTGGTAGGATGGCTAGTGGTAGAGAACGTTGCATTATTTCCATTAGAATTCAAAGGGAAATTATGATGGATTAGTTCTATACATGGAGACAGAGAGTTTCCTGGAAGAGCTTTGGGATACCTTCAGTTGGATCTAGGAATTTATTGGTTACTTGGACCCTTTAGTAGTTAGTCAGATGTGGGGAGTTATGTGTTAGGGGTAGACTCTATATTAGGGGGAGAAGAAGGTGTAATACTTTTAGTGGGTCGACCTATTGAAGGAGATTCTGGGAGAGTTCCTTTCATCGACCATGACGGATTGGAAGAGTTAGAAGATAATATCCATTTAGTAAGGGAGGATGTTAAAGTGGGTGTAATGGACCAAGTTATAGGACCTTCAAAAATTTTCCCTAGACCTTTTTCTAGATGAGAAGTCACGTGCAATAAATCTTGTGGAGGCACACCGCCCATTTATCTACTATGATACCACTACTTACACATAACCAATATATTTGGATGTTCAAAAGAAGTTCAAGGTGATCGAGCATATGTAATCATGTGGAGATATTCCCAGATAGGGGATCCAGTAGGGTTCCTACAGTTGAAGAGTTATCGGTAGATGTTTTTAGGATCCAAGACATACGAGTTTTCAACTGAGATAGATTCGACCTCCTGAGCTTCCTTTCCAGCCTTTTGGTTCTAGTAGTTTCTATTCTTATCCTGGGATCTTTATGCCAAGGTTTTTTTGGAGTTCTATTTTTGGATTTCTCAATATATAGTTCCTAGTGGTTCCTCGAGAGTGGCTTGGTGAATGTGGATAGGGTCATTACAATCCCCAAATGTAGTTTCCAATGATATTGTTTCAGCTGTAAGGGCATCATGGTTATTCTCCTCTGATGGGAGATGGAATAGGTAGATTCCGACCTCTTGATGTTCCTCATGTTGAAGGACCACGACAAGAGCATAGTCATGGAGGTGGTCACTATTAGAGGGGAAGGGTATATGTGTGTGGTCAGTTGCACATAGTGGAATAAGTAGTTCCATATTCACCAAACATCATCAGAGGTATGATCAGTTTGTTTATTACCCCTGTTTTATCCTTGTTCGAATCATGAGATTCGTGCTCCTTTTTTCACTGTCTATAGCCCATAATCCTGGACTAGACAAAGAGAATATTTCATTCCCCAAAGTTAGAGGTCATAAAAGCTTGTTTGATGTGTCATGTGAGTGTAGACTAATGATGGGACAATGTTAATCAAATTTGGATCTTTTCTTGTTATTGATGTAGTAGCAAGTTGTAATCTCTTAGGGGTCCACATAATTATATCTCTGTGAGTGTAACTATAAAACATATGACCTAGATATGTTTTTAGTTTTTTTTCTTCTAATGTTGTGGAGACATTAACATATTGGGGAGTGATTTGTGGCCTTCATAGACTACAATAGTTTTTTGTTTATTGTTTCCCGTTATGAACATAATCTAAAAATATAGAGGTGGATTTAGTTTCATTAGTATTATAATTTTCAGATCTCATACACCTCAGTAAAGGGGGATTACATGGCTGATTCATTAAGAAGAAATCCACAGATGTTTTTTTTCAGGAATATTTGGATGCTTTGAGGGAAAGGGAGGAGCTGATATCCTTCAACATAGATGCAAGGGTAGATGGTGGTAAAATATATTTTTTATAGATGATGGTGAAATATTCTCTAATTCGGTAGTTGGAGAGTCTCATTGGGGAGACATAGAGGTAGAGGTGATGTGCGATCATGTTTCATGTGGTATTACTCTACAGGGTTGGTCAAAGGATTGTTGGAACTAGATGTTGTTTCATGTAATGTTTTTGTGTTCCGGTGGTGATGTGTGATGGAGTCATTAATGATTTTCATATATCACTTTTTATGGTGATCCTATGAGTTTCCAAGATTTACCATAAATTAAGGATACATTGCTGGTGTCCAGGGATGAAACTTGTAGTGGCAGAGTTTGTGGATAAGTTTTATATTTTCCAAAAAATAATAGTTGATCGCTATATTATAGGTGGGTATTTATATCCTTTGTAAGTAAATGGATGAAAAAGGGAGGAAATATATATATATTTCATCACATGGTTACACAGAGCTCATGGATGTTGAGATGTTATTTGGGTGGTTGTGGATTAGTGGATGAAATAAGCCCACTTCTCCATGATTAAGGAGTTGGGCATAGTTGATGCTTTTTTTATGAGATAAGTAGATGAGGTCGTGTAATTTCATGTAGTTATGAGGTCCTTTTTCTTAGATTAGGATGCACTTTTTTCCTCAGTAGTCCATAGGGGATTTCATCATTCTTCTAGAACTCAGTTATGCCTCTGCACTACTTTCGACCCTCATAAAATGAGATAATGGAACAAACTATTCCATCATTGGATGATATGCTGAGAGAGTGTGTCTTTGAAATTGGTCTATCTTTCGTATGACACCATCCCTTGGTGGAGTTTTCATATAATAATATTTATCCCTTATCCAATGGCATGACACCATTTGAGGCTTTGTAAGGGAGACTATTTTCTTCTCCATTGTGTAGGATGGAGGTTGGGGAGATAACTGTTCTTGGTATCGAAGTGGTACAGAGCATGATAAAAGATTTTTAGCTCATTAATATTAGGATAAAAGTATCAAAGAACTGGTATAATTATCATGTCAATCATAGAAGGAGGGCCATGGAGTTAAAAGTTGGGGAAATGTTTTTTTAATGTTTCACCTCAACATGGATTGTATATTTTTTATAGAGGAAGTATGCTTTGTCATAGGTTTATTGTGCCCAATACGGTATTAGGATGACTTGGAAAGGTGGTGTAGGAACAAAATAATAATATAGATGCTCAATATACAAGAGGGGGGGGGGGGTTGATTTTTACACTTTAAAAATTTCCTTTAACCGAGAAAAGAGCTAAGTTTAACAAAGTTAAACTAAGAAAATTCACAACACCTCTAACATCAATTGAAAAAACAGAAGAAGAAATGAAGTTATAAACTTCATGTTCTATGTACTTTCTTAAAACTGGAAAGAGATTCCGAAATTAGGTTCCAGAAATATGGATCTGGAAATTGAAACATAACTAAAGATTACAGAATGAGATTCTACCTTAATGCATATAGAATCTAAACTTATCAAAGTACAAGTAAAGAATTATAAGAAAGTTATACATTTCTTACAATAAAATATGCAGCGGAAACAAACAAGTAGTAAAACTACAAGTAACAAGATATAAGTATTTTAACCCAAAGAGAAGGGTATCCAACAGCCCTGGATAAAGGTCCCTTGATTTATACTTTCAAGCAAGTATGTCATTCCCAATCCAGGGTAAGCCCTCGATACGAATATCGGAATCTATGTCTTGCTATCTCCGCAAGACCTCAACTTCAAGGTAGTTGGGACCTCTGTCTTCCTCAGTAAGGAAGCCCTCGAACTTTAAGGTAGTCAGCACCTCTGTCTTCCTATACCCGGAAGTCCTAGAATGTAATCACCAATATTCGGAGTCGCACGAAGAAAAAAGTAAATGAGCGGTTCAGTACGCACAAGGCATGAAAAGCATTCTCTCTCTAGAAATCACTTTAGAAGCGTGTGGTCTCTAGATCGATCAACTTCTATATCATTGTGAGCTCTTTCAAATGAGCTCCTATTTATAGGCAAGGTCGGCCTCCTTCTCAACGGTCATATTTTCCATAAAAATTAGAGGGACTTGTACACATGTAACTTAATCAACGGTTAGTTTATAACAGAATAGACGACATCGTTTTAAAAAAAAACAAGTGTAATAGGAAGTACGACATCGTTTTAAGTCTAACACAAATGTTCGGAGTGAAGGTTCGGAGTGTAAAAAAAATGTCAAAGAGTAGACAAATTATAAAAGTGGAAGAAAAATGAATGTTAGGAGTCTAAAAAAATTATATTCAGAGTCTAAATAAATTCGGAGTGTATAAAGCAAATATAATCAGATTCTGTTTAATAGTTGAATTCGGAATGAGAATTCGGAATGAGAATTCGTCATCAGAATTCGTAATGAGAATTTGTAATCAGGATTCGTCATTAGATTTTGATGTTGAGCTTCATGAGAGTTCGTATCCAGAATTCAGAGTAGAACTTTATTAGAGTTCATATCCATAATTCGGAGTGGAACTTCATTACGGTTCTCATCTAGAATTCGAAGCCTAAAACAGAATACTTAATATCAATGTTTGAAACGATTCCGAGAATATAGAAATGAATCTTATTCTTATACTAAAGAAATATATGGACATAGATATTGAAATTATGATAATGATAATTCTCTTTACAAAAGCGATCTTCCTTATAGAAAATATTTTCCTTATAAAAGATATTTTCATTATAAAAACGATTTTCCTTATAAAAGTGATTTCCTTATAAAAGTGATTTTCCTTATAAAAGAGATTTTCCTTATAAAAGTGATTTTCCTTATAAAAGGTGTTTGTGATTTTCAAAACATGAAGGAATGGAAAAGTCATAAGGAAATATTTTTTGACTCAACAATATCCCCCATTTTGGAAAGCACAAACATCCTTACGAAAAAGAATGTCTAAGAAGAAAGAAAACATTAAGGATTTTCTCCCTTTGCTTATGGATGATGATGAATATGACTAACTCCCCCATAGGATTTGAAACTCTAAGGATTGTATTCTATATTTCCAGAATGATATTTCATTAAGAATAAGAATGTCTTCTTTAATGAAAAACTCCCCCTGAGATAAACTCTATTAGAGTTATTTTTCTTTCTCACGATTTGTTAAGGTTCTTTTTCCTTTTCCCCCTTTGTTAGGGTTATCTTCTTTATCCCCCTTTGAGATTTTCAAAATGAATTCGACGGAATGGAAAATATAACAAAGTACCTAAAAAATTAGTAGCAACAACAAAAGAGACCAGCAAGCACAATTTTCATTAAGTTTGAAAGTTGAAAAACAAGGAAAGTAAGATACAACAAAAGATCAGATTTGTCTATTTTGGATCTTTTTCATTAACCATGAGACCCTTAAGAATAGTATTTATCTTCTTCAAGTCTTTATGGTCTTCCTCAGCTTGCTTCTCTAACACAAATATTCTTTCACTTTGAGCTTCAATCTTTTCTTCCTGGGCTTTAAGCTTTTCTTCCTAAGCCTTCAAGATTTTTCTTGTTTTAACAACTTCCCTTCAAACTCAATCCGATGATCCCTTTCATACCTCTAGTTTTGAGCAACATAATTCAACTTCCTATTCAGATCTCTGTCTTCTTGAATCTGGGAATTCTTCTCAGCTTTCAACTTTTCTTCAAAGGAATAAGTAAGTTCATTCAGCTTCCTGTCTTTTGTCTCAAAAGAATCCTTAACATTATCATAGAATTCATAAAAGAGCCTCATCTCTTCTACAGTTTTCTTTGACCAACTAGACATTCTCTTACAAGACTTTTTTTGGGCTTCATAGCTGATAAAAAAAGTTTTGAACTGAGCCGCCATCTCAACACATTTGTCCATAACCATGGATACAGAGTCTGTTTTCTGATTCATTGAATGTTGAAGCATCTGGAATCTTGAATCAATACTTGAGAAGGTCGGAATAGAACCCACTAACATAATTAATGACTAAACAACAAAGTCATGCCCCAATTAATATGACTCTGAATCCGAGACTTTACATGGAGAATTTTCTTCTTCAATTATCTCAATCTTTCTCTTTGAAGAACTACCAACTTCCCTTCTGTTTACAGCCATTGAGCTCGGGGTATCAACAATGAGTTGCCTTCCCTTGTCCTTTTTCAGAATGGAGTCCTGTTCCGGTGTTCTCTTTTCATTGTCAGACACTTGAATAACATTGTCTTCATCATTAATAACTTTTTGAGCACCATCCTCAACATTCTCCATTTGAGCAATATCATGTAGAAGTTGTTCTTCCTCTGCATGATAAGGTACTTCTTGTTCTCCTTTCTCCTCATCCTTCACTGGAGTGACTAACTTAGATGATTCAGCTTCTAATGTTCGGAGCGACAAATGTTCCAAAGTTGTCCCCTTATAATCGTCTACTTGCTTCAAAATATCTCCGGTCTCACGACTACCATCAGAAACTGCTTCTTCGTCTTCCACTTTCGGAATTTGCTCAACTTCATCAATAGGATTAGCAACTACCTCTTCCGGAGTGACATAGTTTTTTCCTGGAGTCTCAGGTAGATATTCCAAAGAAAAAGATCTCGGAACGGGAATGATTGTGTAAACCATATATTTAAACTTCAACAATGTCTGAGCTACCTCAGCTTCATACATCTTCTTCTTAAGCTTCTTTTCTTTCTTTTGTTTTTCTAGGTCATCCGCTGTTTTTTCCATCAAGGCCTTAGCCTCCGTAGGATCCAAGACAAACTGAGGCTCCCCTTGCACTCTATTCTCTTTGATTTCCCTCCACTTAGCAACAACCTCATCAGGGTAAGATTTATTCTTCTTCGGTTTTGGAAGTGCGGAATGAATTTCCTTAGATTTGGGATTCTCTGCTTCAACTGAAACTTATTTCAACTTTCTCTTTTTCACTAGATTAGAAGATTTAGGTTCAGCAACTTTCGTAACCGCTTCTTGTTGAACTGGCATATCAAAGAACTCACCAATCTTCTTGTCGAAGGCAACATCCATCCTTTTGAGGGTACCATCACTCACAAACATAATTTTGCAAACTCTTGGCTTAGACTTGCTATCCTCTTTGAAAGAGTCATGGAACCGAACTATTAACTTCGAGATGATTGCTGGATACATAATGATGTGAGCTCTCAAATTTCCTTTCTTAACATTCTCAATGGTAATAAGAATGTGTTTCATCAGATTAAACTTTCTTAGATTTATCATAAAATTTAGAATATAGATCTCGCTCTTCTTCAAACTGTCTTTGTCACCCTTTCTCAGTACGATAAAGCCTTGTACCCATAATTCTAGAATACGAAAATTTGAAGACAGAGTAGTAATCTTTGGAGCCTTGTCATCTGCCAGTCCTGGAGTTTCCAAAGCCTTTTCCTTGTTGAAGATTCCTTTTTAATCTGGTAAAACATGAGAGATGAACTCAGCTTCTCCTTCATAGGTCATCCCTACCATGCTAGATTACTTGACATAAGAAAGTTTATAGGTCTTTCCATAAGACTTGAATGAAAATTTCTCCCTACCATCTTCCTTAAAGAAGGAAACTGTCTCATAGAACTCTACAAGCAACTCCGAAAAAACTTCATCTCGATTCCCAGGCTTAGACACAACAACATCTTCCCATCCGTTAATCTTTATGTTCTTGGATATAAGAGAATCATATTTGTTGAAGAAATAAGGATGAACCAACCTTTATCTATATTCTAACCACTTGGAAATCAGCTTAGAGGAAGACATGTCTTGAGAAGATACTTCCACAGACATTCGAATCTGAAGACTTCTGAGAAGTTTGGAACGGAGATTGATGATGTTCGAAACAGCCTTAAAACAGAGAGGCAGAGCTTCGGGATTCTGGAGCTTGAAAAACCGATGTGGGCGACCATTTGGGGTCCCCTTTATATAGGCAACGATATAAAAGTTCATCTTCCTCGATTGATCGAATTGTTGTAAAAAGCTATGATCAGATCTGACGGTTGAAAACCAATTCTCAAGAAAACATGAATCCGAGATTTTGAGGTTTTTATTAAAACAAGGATTTAAGAAAACATATAAACCGAAAACTAAATATAAGAAAATATCAACATGTATGATTACGAAAACTTGAGTAAGGGAATCAAACCTTTCAAATTGGCTTAGGAGGATTATTCGTAATGGGTAATATTCTTCTTCTTGAAGAAAAATTAACTACAAAAAATCTTTACTACGAAAAGACAAAGTTCACAAAACTCAGTACGAAAAACTCAACAAAGAAAACGAATAAAAAAATTATAGGATTTTTAGCATGAAAAATTCATTACAAAAGTTTGAATGCAAAATTCTCATTATGGAAGTCTCGGTACGAAAATCTTTTTATGGAAACACCAGTACGAAATTTCCCATTCCGGAAGTTTTTAATACAAAAATTTCCATTACAGAAGTTTTCTATATGAAAATATCCATTCTGGAAAATTTCAGTTCTAGAAATTCTCATTCTAGAAATGTTAGTTCCGAAATGTTTGAAAAACTAACTTAGAAAAGAAATTTAGTTACTCTAACAATCAAATGTACCCCCCCCTATGAAAAGGAGTTTATTTCTGTAAGGATACTTTGTCAACAAAAATTTAATTAAGAAAGATTACCTTATGGTTATCATTCCTATCTTCGGTTTAATGTATTCAAATCTATCAGAAGGCAAAGATTTTTTGAAAATATCATCAAGTTGATCTTGCGTTCCGATAAACTGAAGAATGATATCTATTTTTAGTGTGTGATCCCTAAGAAATTGATGCCTAATATCTATGTGTTTTTCACGTGAGTGATGTACAAGGTTCTTAATTAAGGCAATGGAACTTGTGTTATCACACAAAATTTGAGTTTTAGTAAAACTCAAGTCATTTTCTGTGAGTGTGTGTTGCATCCACAACACTTGAGCACAACAACTTCTAGCTGCTACATATTCAGCTTCATTAGTGGAAAGTGCTACATAATGTTGCTTCTTATAGGACAAAGAAACTAATGAATCTCCTAAGAAATGACAAGTTCTGGATGTACTCTTTCTATCCATTCTACATCCACCAAATTTAGCATCAGAGAATCTTTTTAGAACAAATTCATTTCCTAAAGTATAAAATAATCCTATATCCATGGTTCCCTTAAGGTAGCAAATTAATCTTTTTACTACCATTAAGTGAGATTCCTTAGGATTGGATTGATATCTTGCACATAATGATACTGATAACATTAAGTCTGGTCAACTTGCTGTTAAGTAAATAAACTTCCTATCATACATCTAAAAGATGTTTGATCTACTGGTTTTCCAGCTTCATCAAGACCTAAAGAGTTTGAGGTACCAATGGGAGTACTTATACTCTTAGTTTTGTCATAACCATACTTTTTGAGAAGATCTTTAATATACTTATGTTGATATATATAGATTCCTTATGGTTTTGAGATATTTTAAAACCAAGGAAAAATGTAAACTCACCCATCATGCTCATTTCAAAATCAGATTTCATTAGACTTGCAAAAGAGTCAGTTAAAGATTGCTGAGTTGAACCAAATATAATGTCATCAACATAAATTTGAACTGTCAAAAAAAATTGCTTATCTTTCTTTATAAAAAGGGTTGGATCTACATTTCCCTTAACATAGTTATTTTGAATCAAAAATCCAGTGAGTCTATCATACCATGCTCGTGGGGCTTGTTTAATACCATACAGAGCATTATAAGTCTAAAAACATGATCAGGATGTTCTATATCTTCAAATCTAGGAGGTTGTTCAAAAAAAACTTCTTCTTGGACATAAACATTAATAAAAGCACATTTCACATCCATTTGAAAAAGTTTAAAATTATATATTGTTGCAAAGGAAAGTAGAATACGGATGGATTCAAGTCCTGCTACTGGAGCATAGGTTTCTTCATAGTCTATTCCCTCTTGCGGATTATAGACTTTAGCAATGAGTCTAGCTTTATTTCTTAATATGACTCCAATTTCATCACATTTGTTTTTGAAGACCCACATTACTCTAATAACATAAGTTTCCTCAGGTCTTTCAACCAAAGTCCATACTTTATTACTTTCAAATTCATTTAGTTCATCTTGCGTGAATTTGATCTAATCATCATCACCTAAAGATTCATCAGTGCTTTTTGGTTCTAATTGGGAAAGAAATTCTAGGTATTCTACTTAATTTCTTATGGAACTTCTAGTACTTACTGGTTTATTTACATCACCAGTGATACTATCACTTGGATGATTCTTATGAAACACCTGATTTGGGTTTTGAAAAGCTTGTTCATCAACATAGGGTACAATGTCTTCTGGGGTAAATGTTTCGGAAGTTTCTTCTTGAACATTTTCCTTATCAAAAGGATCTTCTATCAATGGTTGATAATCAGTTTTTGAAATCACACCTAAGGATGTAGGCTGGGATAGTTTAAAAACAAAAGGATCAGACTCATAAAATTTTACATGTACTGTTTTTTCAACAGTACAAGTATTTTTATTAAAAACTCTATAAGCCTTAGAAGTTGTGGAATAACCTAAGAAAATTCTTCATCGAATTTTGGTGAGAATTTATGTTAGTTATCTTTAGTATTCAAAATGAATACTTTGCAAACAAAAACCTTGAACTAGGATAGTCTTGGTTTTCTACCATTCCATAACTCGTAAAGAGTTTTATTAAGAAAAGGTCTAATCAAAACTCGATTTATAGTATAGCAAGCAGTACTTACAGGTTCATCCCAGAAATGTCTAACTATAGAATATTCACTCAACATGGTTCTAGTTATCCCTTGAAGAATTCTATTTCTTCTCTCAACTACACCATTCTACTGAGGAGTTGTAGGTGTTGAAAAATTGTGAGTAATACCTTTTCAACTAAATAAAGCATCAAAATCAGAATTTTGAAATTCTCCCCCATGATCACTATGAATAGTTTTCAATGGAAGGTTTTTCTCATTTTTAAATTGAGCTCTAAAACTTTTGAAATAACAAAAAGCTTCAGACTTCTTTGCTAGAAAATAAACCCAAGTAAATCTAGTGTAATCATCTACTAGATCAAACACAAAGTATTTGACTCCAATACATCCAGTTTGTGTTGGACCAAAAATATCCATGTGCACTAACTGTAATGCATCAGTTGTTGAGACTTCACTGATTGATTTAAAACTATATTTATGTTGCTTACCATATTGACAAGGATCACAAACTTTAGAAGAATCAAATATAAGCTCTGGTAGATCCTTAACTAGTTTCTTCTTAGAGAGTTTGCATAAGTTTCTAAGGTTACAGTGACCTAGTCTTCTATGCCATAACCAAGAATGATCTTCTATTTCACATAGGAAAGGTAAATCTTTGCTCCTAAGGTCTTCTAAATTTACTGTGTAAACATTCTCTTTCCAATTGGCTGAAAAAATAAAATCTTCCGCGGAATTATGCCTGAAGCACTTATCATTCCTAAAATTCACAAGGTATCCTTCATCACATAACTGACTTATGCTAATGAGGTTGTGCTTAAAACCCTTTACAAAAAGAACATTTGAAATCAAAGTTTTACCCAGAAGATCAATATTACCAATACGAACAATCTCTCCCTTAGCATTATCTCTGAAAGTAACCTTTCCTCCTTTCATTTTGATAATATTTTCAAGATAGCTTTTGTTACCAGTAATGTACCGGGAACATCCACTATCCATGTACCATGTGTTGTTGCTGGTACTCTCATTATTTTCCTGAAATCAAGAAGAGAATTAGACTTCCGGAATCCAAACTTGTTTGGATCCGATATTTCTAGATAACAAAATTTTGGGTACCCACATCTTCTTAGAGAAATAAGCTTTGTGAAATCCTAGAGATTGGGTTTTGTTTAAGGAACAATTCTTTGCCCAGTGACCACCACATTGACACTTGGTACAAAATGGGGCACTTTGAGGAACATAATAATTGTTACTAAAAATTGGTTTTGCATGGGTATAACCAAATCCGGATTTATTTCTTAATGGTCGTATTTGGGAATACATTTTATCAAAATTTTCCGTACCATGGGTAATGTTTGATAAAATATTCTTTAAGGAAAAAATTTCAGATTTGAGTTTTATAACCAGGTTTTTATCCTCAAAATCATTATTTTTAGAACTAGAGCTAAGCTCGAAAACATTTTTATCAGAAATTACTTTTTCTAACTCTTTAGAAAGTTTGTTCATCTCAGATCATACTTCCTCAATATTTTTTGAAATACTTTCAAAATAATCATTTTTACTATCAAGATCTTTAGAATGATCTGATATTTCTTTTGTGAGAATATAATTCCTAGAGTTTGCCTTATCAAGTTTTTTATTGAGTTTGGAATTCCCAATTTCAAGAAGTTCAGCAAACCTAGAAACTGCTTCATAAGTAGGTAAAGTATTTTCTTTATTAAAAGAGGATTCTTCATCATAAGAGTTATAATACTATTTATCGTTGGAATTTAAAGATACATTGGTCAATTATTTAGTATTCCGTACCTTAACCATACAACAATGATTGTTAATAGGTAATCTGGTTATAAGACCAAGTTTTTTTTGTCCTGAAGATTCATAATCAGAAGATTCATCTGAAAATTCACCACCACTGGCACTCCAGGTGTCATTAGCTTTCAGGACATTCTTAGCATTGGCTTTATAATACTTCTTTCTGTTCCTTTCTGAATGCCTTTATTTCCTTTATTTCTTTTTAAGCAATGGGAAATCTCGCTTAATATGTCCAGCTATATTGCATTCATAACATGTGACTTCACTATCTTTCATATCTCTCTTTTACTCTTTCTTATACTTAGATTGGAAATTTCTATGATCGGCTATCTTCTTCATCCTTCGAGCACGACTTTCTAACTCATTTTCAAGGACTTCACCCTCACTAGATTCGGATTGGAAAATAAATTTTTTAGACTTGGATCTGGTTACTCTCTCTGGAGTCTTGGCTTTCATTTGATTTTATGTTGTTGTAAAAGCTATAATACTATTTCTATTTTTCTTCTTGATGTTGTCAGCATCTCTCTTCATTCTGGTTTCATGTTGGAGAAGAGTTCCAAACAGCTCATCAAGAGAAATTTGAGTGACCTTCCTGTTCTCATCTATAACAGTTCTCTTTGATTCCCACTCATTGGGCATAATATCAATTATCTTATCCACAAGTGCTTCATCATTCAACCCTTTCTCTCCCATAGACTGTAAACAGTTGACTATAGTCATAAATCTCTATTTAACTTTACATATTGGTTCACCATAACGAAAATTGAAACCATGGTATTCAGCTCTAAGCATAGCTCTCCTAGTCTCAATAAATATTGAAGTTCCGAAGTGTGTGACCTCTAACTTCTTCCAGATACAATTAGGTGCTTCAAAAGAAGAAATTTGGCTATATATATTTCTAGTCATTGAACAAAGTAAGGTATTGTGTCCCTTATAATTGAGTTGATACTCTTACTTTTCCTGGTTAGTGAAAGTTCTAACTTCCTTATCAAGAATTTTATAATCACTAGTAATCATAAAAAATTTATCCACTCCAGTATTGATAACAAAAGTATTCATTCAATCTCTCCAGTAATCATAGTCCTTGCCATCAATTATTGGTGGTCTTATAGGATTTAGATTATCAATGGAACCAATATTGATTATTTCCATACATAAAATAACCTTCGGCACACAAACTTGTTAGTAGAAAAAGTTCGTAATAAAAAATTTCGGAATGACAAAGTTCGGAATGACAAAGTTCAGAATGACAATGTTCGGAATGACAAAGAACATTCTAAGAATGTATGAAGAATAAAGAAAAATGAACATGAAAAACTTAAACGTGAGTATAATTATTTAAGAAACCTTTTTTGATACCAATAGTAGGATCAAAATAATAATGTAGATGCTCAATATACAAGAGGGGGTGGTGAATTGTACACTTTAAAAATTTCGATTAACAAAGGAAATAGCTAAGTTTAACAATGTTAAACTAAGAAAATTCACAACACCTCTAACATCAATTGAAAAATTAGAATAGGAAATGAAGTTATAAAAATCAAGTTCTATGTACTTGCTTAAAACTGGAAAGATATTCCAAAAGTAGTTTCCGGAAATATGGATCCGGAAATTGAAACATAACTAAAGATTACAAAATGAGATTCTACCTTAAAGCATATAGAATCTAAACTTATCAAAGTAAAAGTAAATAAGTACAAGAAAGTTATACTTTTCTTACAATACAATATGCAGCGGAAAAAAACAAGTAGTAAAACTACAAGTAACAAGATATAAGTCTTTTATCCCAAAGAGAAGGGTATCCAACAACCTTGGATAAAGGTCCCTTGATTTATACTTTCAAGAAGTCTATATTACCCACACTAGGGTAAGCCCTCGATATGAATATTGGAATCTCTGTCTTAGTATCCTATCAAGCCCTCAACTTCAAGGTAGTTGGAAACTCTGTCTTCCTCAGCAAGGAAGCCCTCAAACTTCAAGGTAGTCGTCACCTCTATCTTCATATCCCCGGAAGTCCTCAAATGTAATCACCAACATTCGGAGTCGAACGAAGAAAAAATTGAATGAGCGGTTCAGTACACACAAGGCATGAAAATATTTCTCTCTCTAAAAATCAACTTAGCAGCATGTGGTCTCTAGATCGATCAACTTCTATATAGTTGTGAGCTCTTTCAAATGAGCTTCTATTTATAGGCAAGGTCGGCCTCCTTTCCAACGGTCATATTTTCCTTAAATATCGGAGGGACCTATACACGTGTAACCTAATCAACAGTTAGTTTATAATAGAATAGATGACATCGTTTTAAATGAAAACAAGTGTAACTGAAAGTATGACATCATTTTAAGTCTAACACAAAAGTTCTGAGTGAAGGTTTGAAGTGTAAAAAAAATGTCAAAGAGTAGACAAATTATAAATGTGTAAGAAAAATAAATGTTCGGAGTCTAAAAAAAATAATATTCGGAGTCTAAATAAATTCTGACTGTATAAAGCAAAGATAATCAGATTCTGTTTAATAGGTGAATTCAGAATGAGAATTTGGAATGAGAATTCGTCATCAGAATTCGTAATAAGAATTCTTAATCCGAATTCGTCATTAGATTTCGATGTTGAACTTCATGAGAGTTCATATCTAGAATTCAGAGTAGAACATTATTAGAGTTTGTATCCGTAATTCGGAGTGGAACTTCATTATAGTTCTCATCCAGAATTCGGAGCCTAAAACAGAATGCCTCATATCAAAGTTTTAAATGATTCCAAGAATATAGAAATGAATCCGATTCGTATACTTAAGAAATATATGGACATAGATATTGAAAATATGATAAGGATAATTTTCTTTACAAAAGAGATCTTCCTTATAAAAATGATTTTCCTTATAATAGCAATTTTCCTTATAAAAGTGATTTTCCTTATAAAAGTGATGTTCCTTATAAAAACGATTTTCCTTATAAAAGTGATTTTCCTTATAAAATATATTTTACTTATAAAAGAGATTTTCCTTATAAAAGGTGTTTGTGATTTTCAAAACAAGAAGGAATGGAAAAGTCATAAGAAAAACCTTATTGACTGAACATATGGAATATTGGTTTGTGTTTCCACATTAGTTAGAGAAGATTCATGACATCTTTCACATCTCTCAGCTTTGTTGGTAACTTCATGATGAATCCCATTTCATTGTCTTGAGAGTGTTAGATATTAAGGATTATGTTATGTTTATGGAACATCTTGTATTGATCCATGATCATATAGAGAAGGTGATGTATTGACAGAAAATTCTTTCAGTATATATGTTTTTGGGTCATGGAGGAAAAGAGGAGAGTACTTGAGAGCAAGAGACAAATTTGTGTTCTATGTACATAGAGTATCGTTTAGTTTTTCCTTATATGGTTTTACATTGTGATGTGATGATTGAACCTTTTTTATTATGAGATGAGTTACCTTCTATTGGTTTGTAATGTGTGTTGTGTAATGGGTGATAATTTAATGATATATGAAAAGGGGAGGACTGGATTCCTAAACAAGATGCGTTATCTGCGATGCAGTTAAATCCATGTTGGTCATTTAGTTTTACATATAGAGGATAATATCATGACTTGGATGATGTGGTTTTCAGATTCACATGTCTAGTATGGAGTAGTTTTTTGCTGTTGTGTGATGTGTTTTATGGTCATTTTGGGTTAACATGTCAACAACAATGATGATAAGGCCTATTTAGCAGATAACATAGGGGGTGTTTTTGGGTGTGTAGGTTTACAAAATTGATTTAAAAAAAAGTTGTTTATCATTTATTTTAATGTGTTTACTTAGTAGTACAGTTCTAAGTGTGATGAGATCCTTGGGGGTATCAAAAGGGATGTATTTTCAAACCCTTCTTCTCTTTACCTTTGTTCTTGTTTAAAATTCTCATGGATAAGAATAGTTTGAGAGGTATTTGATGTAATGGAATTTACCCTATGGTCCATAAATTGATTGTAAATCAAGTGTTTTAGGTGTCTTAGGATGTCAAGGTGACTCTTATCAATAATTTGACAAATTCACTATTTTCCATGTTTAACAATGGTGCTCATCCCAATTGTTCCTTATCCAATGGTGCCTCATCTCAACAATGCCCAAACCTAGTGGTGAATCAATGGTAGTGTATAAATATGGAAGTGGCTGATTGGAGGTGTCACACCCAAGTGGTGGTTCATTGGGGGTGTCTCATACAACTGATGGGTCGCTGGTGGTTTCTCACCCTAGCAGTGGCTCGCTGGAGGATGCTTGTCTGGTAGTGCCTCAAATAGTAGTGGATCATGGATGGTTCTTCACCTGGTAGTTCCACGCTAATGGTTCCTCTTCTAGAAGTGAGTCAGGGGAAGTGCCTCTTCTATTTATCCCTCACTAGTGATACCTCATCTAGCGGTGGCTCATCTGGAATTTTCTTGCTATCGATTCCTCATGAGCAGAATTTCAGGTTCTTCCATTTTTTCCATTTTGATGTATTTAATTTATGTAAAATGTTATTAATGATAAATTTAAAAGGATTTTAGATCAATAAGAATTATATAAATAATATTTTTAATTTTATAAGATTCTTGAAGATTATAAATTTTCAAAATGCCTAGTATTGGACATATCCTCCATTAATGAAAAATCATAACTATATCTAATAAGGTGACTCTGATCCAATCTTCCCAAAGCTGATATATCATTCCCTTTATTTATTCATTCTGGATTCCTTTTTTAATGTGGTGTGTTGAATCCCTATTCCCATTGGAATCCTATGGTCATGTTGTTTCAGTTGGGTCATGATTCCCTAGAGGTATACCTGTTATATGTACACCACTATTTTAAGTACAACCAGGATGTGTCGACTGTTCTTTTTTCAGGTATGATATCCTTCATCTATCTAAATTATGCATCATGAGGGATGGATATATAGATATTTTACTATGTAATTATTTTTGTCTCAAAATTTATAAATATAATCAAATTGGTTTCGAAATCAATATATAGTGGAAGAAAAAATTGATTCATGATCTTACTATGTAATTATTATTATTTATATTGTTATTTGTTTGGGATAACAACACACTGAAAATAATGTCTATTGGATCTCCTTGTTTTCACACTTGATGGTTTTTTGAATTCAAATTGTATTTTTTATATTTAACATTTATATATGAATTTTTGTTAAAAAGTATATTCTAATAATAAATGGATACCCCAATATCATATAGTGATGGTGAAAACCCCTAAAACATGTTGAATTAAATGGGGGATTATTTGTAAAATCTAAAAATGCGTTCTACCTTTGTACTTGATGTTATGTGATGTATGAAATTGATGTTTTTTGTGTGTGGGGGGGGGGGGTAATTGGATGGAATGTGATTTTATAGTGGGGATGTGATGGGTGTGGATGATTATAAAGGAAGGCTGTGAAATTGATTATGTTGAAATGTGATGGTTAATAGGGTTGTGAGTTGGGGTTTGGTTCTGTAAATACGATGAACTAGGATGATGAGATTTAAAAGTAATGTAGTGTTTGGGTGGGAATTTTATGAGAGTCTATTCATTAAAAACATCCCTAAAGATTCACCAAATATATATAGTTCATGGTATGATAATTAATTAATGTGAAGTGAGTTAATTGACCAGATATCTTCACCTCCAAAATGACAATTACTGCATTTCTTGTTTTCAGTCAAACCTGATAGTTTCCTAGGTAGTGATGGAATGCATATATATATTTTTAATAGTGTTTGGAGTGTCTTTATTTGGTTTGATTAATGGAATATATGTGGTTAAAAACAATAAGTTGGAAATGTGAAATGGGAATTGTGGCTTTTTTGTTGTGTTGGGAGTTTAGAGGTAGCATTAAAGGTGACAATGTTGTGAGTTGTTTCTTTATCGGAGAACCCAAATGTTGTTCTTGAGTATAGGGTATTATTTATATAGATTTTTATTTCCTACTTATTTTTATATGCACCCCATCCATGTATAGAATTATCTTTCAAAGACCTACATTTTCAAGCTGGTGTGCTTTTCCAAAATTTTGGTGTCGAGAACTAATGGATGCAGACCCAATATTTTTTACTCCCTCTTTGATTAGAAGTAGGTATGTCACATGATTTCATGGGAGTAATATTGATAGTGATTTATATTTTTGTTGTGATAGTCCATGTTTTTACGGGTGTAATGGTTTGTGGCACTAGTGTCTTTGGGTGAGATGTGATCACCCTCATGTTTTCAGGTGAGGGGGTTTATTTTACAGGTGTATTTTGGATGAGTTGCGATGTGTTTTTGTGTTTAGGTGTGTGCTGGTGGGATTTAAACTAGATGTGTGTAGGCAGGATCTGATGTGGTATACAGACGGGATGTGATCACCAGGACATACGATGTTGGAAGTGAGTAGCATACTGGTGGTAAAGTGGTGCAGGGTATCCTATCATTGATATGGTTTATAACATATTATATTACATGACTTTCATAATATGGTGAGTAATCATTGCTGAGTATGGGTTTGGTTTGTATACCTATTTATGTTTTTTGGGGTTTTTCTATTTTCTCATGGGGGAATTAGTATGCTTCTTTCAAATGTGAACAACAGACATTGTATTTCTTACTATGTTTATATACACACCATTCATATTTAAAACTATTTTCATGTTTCTAGGAGGATTACATGGACCGTTATGGGCATTAATAGCTTAGTCCTTGGGATGGTTGTTGTGTCACTACTTTATTATTACTTTTGGGTATATCCATTATATCATTTACTATTATTTGTATCAACTATAGTAATACTTGCATTATGGGGTTGTTTGTGATTATCTTTTATATTAAGTATTAGAGTTTTTGTGGATGATTTATTCTATCTATTAATATTAATTCTTATAAAGATTAATGCCTCCCATATTGTGATATCATCTCATCCTTGGTTCTAGTATCCAACTCGGGGCCTAATAGTGGCAGGACACGAGGGAAATTATATCCCTTTATTCATTGCTATCTTAGGAGGGGTATATATGGAGGGTGGATTTGTGAAATTACCCTTGGTTGAATTTTCATAAAATATTTAAAAATGAATCTTCGTTTCATTTTCCCAATTTAGTATTTTTTTTACCAATGTATGAATGGAATGTTTTTGTAATTTTATACGGAATAAATAGAATTTTCCATATCATCACAAAACAATTATTTGAAGCATTAAATAAAAATTTAAATTATTATTTTCAATTAATATTTTCTCTTTAATATTTGGTAAATTATTATATTTTAAATAATTTATTATAAATTAATAATAATATTTAATTCATGAAATCTTCCAAGTGATCTTTTAAATGAATTTATTCTTTCGATAATACCCCTTAATATTAATTATGATCAATAAGAGATATGATCCCATGATACCATCATTATGGTTTCAGTGGATGGTTTATTATTTTCATGGTATTATTTTTATAAAACATGTACCATTTTCATGGGTTATTAAATAACCAATTAATGAAGTGATTATGATACCGATTTCTTTTATGGGGGTTATGATACAATAAAATGATTATTAATCTCAATTTTCCCTGGTTAATGAATTAATGAATTTTGTATGGTCTACTAGAAGAAACATTTTTGATATTTATTATGTGATGAGTGGTACCAAAATCATATATCTATCTAATGTATTGGGTAAAGATATATACATATCATGTTCTAAATGGGGATGGAATGGGGAGTGCAGACAATTCGGTAATGGATACTTTCAACTATGATAGTATTTGTAGTGAACTAGGATTACTATAATGATTTTGGTAGATAGTATAATCCACTATGATAGTATTTTATGACACCATTGACTATAATGAAATTTATTTTCTATTCTTATGTATATTCCATAAATTTTTTTCTTCTCTCAATATTATGGGGTCATATCTCATGTTCATTAATTCAATTATTAATCATGACTTATGAACGTAAAATATTTATGGATTGACTCATGATTATAATATATTATATACTATGTATGGGTTTAAAATTTTATGTTTATCCATTCAATCCCTTATACACATGTTTTGTTCGTGTGATAATTGAAATCTCTAATATTTTCCCTTACGTAGAATCCATGCTAAAAAATTTATTATGTTTCTATTCCCTAGGATAAGAAGAAAGGTACTTAGGATGATATGTATAAGAAGGGTTATATTTAAAAATATTTTAGTGGAGAATATGTATTATACATATAAACCAATTCATAATGTATCCATGTTTCCAAATATAATATTATTATATGATTCATGGGTATATTTTTATTTTATCAATTGAATAATCTTTTATCAATTGAAAAATATTTTAAAAATATGTCAAATATGTGTATGAAAAGTATGGGTCACTATAGACTCTATTACATATGGTTTTAGTTACCTTTGGAAACTATGTTGATAATACCTTAGTGAAAACACTGCAGATAAGTCTAGGTATACGATAACATCCTAATGTTTTGGTAATAATCATGGATGAATTATGTTAAATCTAAGGATTAATATATTGAAAATAATGTTTCATGATTTGAAAATAAAAAAACTATTATTCAATATTATATGGCTTCCCAATGTGAATATTATTTCCCACCCAAATATTTTTTATTCTATTCAGTTTTTGAACTCTAAGAAATTGTGTTAATGATGAAAATTATAGATAATGAAATAATTTTCCACCTAAAAAACCAAATAAAATTAGAGTTGGAATATTAATTAACATGAATACTCCAAATAATATATCATATTTTCTCATCAACCTTTTATTGGATGAGTTTATTAACGAACCTAATAAGATAAACAAGGAGTATAATTAAGACCATATAGGAAAAAACAGGCATCTTTTTACATGTATAGAATATGGGAGAATGCAGTCAAGGGAATATAAAAAAGTAATTTGAAGATATATTTTATTTGGAAATTATGATAATAGAGATATTAGTTGTATCAAAAAAGTGAATAGTTTTATGGATAAAAATGATGTCTATGTTAGGGTAGCATATATAGTTAAATTCCTCATGTGTGGGAAATTTGTTTATTATCCAAACAAAATCCCTAATAAAAGGGATAACTCATATAAAAATAAAGGTCATATCCTATGGAACTAGTCAATGTAAAAGGATTTATGTGCTAAATTATTGGGATTAAAAAATTATATTAATTATATTATGGAAAACTGAATAAAAAACATCATTGGATTGTTCCATATTAGTTATGAATAAATATTTTAAAACAAAATTTTAATAGTTTTTATATAAAATAAAATTGATTTAGTTGTAAGATGATAATGTTTACATGTGATAAATAAATTATTGATAATTATTTGTTATGATTGGTGACATAGAAATTGGGTAATTATTTATGAATAAATTCATTTTGGAAATATTTGATTATTTTTATTTCATATTTTGATTTATGTAATATATTAAGGATTCTAAGATGTTATTTCAGGAATTAGTATTTCATTAATTTTATAAATCATATATGTTTTCCTGTAATGTTAACTTAAAATTTATGGATACCATCATGGGTTTGTAGTTTATAGTGGACCCTATGTTCAAAGAAACACACACCCAATTTTTCATGAAATAAATGAAAAAAATTTTATGGGATTTGAAATATTAGTTGTTTTTTATAAAGAATAATATATTGAATGTTAAATAACCCTTTGGTTTAATATATTATTATTTTTAATGATAATTTTATTCTATTGTATAGTGTGATAGATATGATATGGGTGATTGGAATTTAATTTATTGACAAGGATACATTTAGAAGATATTTATAGTAAAGCTAATGAATAAATTTTAGGTTAGAATTTAATTTTGTTTCTTGGTATTTTGGTAAAGGTCACTACATAATAATATTTGATAGTGATTTTTCAAGGTGATTAATTATATATTTTGAAATTCAATATTTATTTGATGTATATGTAACCAAAAAAATATAACTGTGATAAAATTTTGTTTGAATTAAATTAAATTTTTTATGATATAAGATGGAAATTTAGAAATAACCATTTAGGGAAAGACATTATCAAATGTTAAAAGTATTTTTTACAAACGTCACTATATTCCTTGGAACATTATTGGAATAATGTTATTAATGTTTTATAAAAAGGATAACACATAGTCTGGGAAACAACTCATCAAATCAAGTAAGACCCCAAGGACTGAACCCAAAACGAATGGGTGAAAACGTTGCATCACCTACCAATGATCAACATGATGTATCCATGCATATGAGCATTAATTAATTTAAAATATTATTACAATGTTTATATTGGGAACATTTTCAGCATCCAAAATCCCAGTAGCTTGTTTATATTTTCTACTTTATTAAATTGTAACCAGATAAATATTGTCACCTACCAAAGGACTAACCAGTTGAGTAGTATTTGTGAACTATTTGATTTATAGAATTTAAATTACATTTTAACACATAAGAAAAACAAAGTATTTTTTTATGGAACCATTTATTTTATTATCATATCACAACTTATCAATCTCAAAAAAAATCTACCTATTTTGGATAATATATAAAATAAGTAATGCGTGAGGTTATATGCTTAGTAAAGTTAAGAATACATTAGAGGATATGTATAATTAGTATGGAATAATAAATATCTGGAACACATTCCATTTAATCAATAACATGAGAACAATATGGAAGTAATAAATGATAATTAAAAATGCTATATAAATTCTCACATGCCACTCAAAAATTAACAATGGATATTCTAAATTATCAAATAATCACATTAAATATATATTACTAATTTATTAATGATGGAATACATAATAAATAGAGATTTAAAATATTACATTGAGGCCTTGTGCCATGAAATCGATATAAATTGTTAAGTACTTGACCAATTCCCAATCTAGATTATCTCATGAGACCTTTGGATGCATCTAGGAGGTATAGTTGTTTCTAATATTCACATAATAATTCAGATTCAAATACAAGCATATGAAAAGAAAGAATATGAAATGTTAACAATTACCATAATCAATAAAAAGAATAAAAAACTTTATTGGGAAATATAAATGGAATCAAACATGTATTACCCTATCCAAACTAAACATAAACCAACAATAAATAAATAATGATGATATCAATATAACATATCCCCATTGGATCATATGTATAATGAACTAAGGATTTTTTTATGAATAGAAATACAATAGAATAGAGTCAAAATTATTTTGGAGAAAAATAAAATTTTATTTTTGAACATCACATTTCAAAAAATGATTACAAAATATTTTAAAGATAATTAATTTTTAGAATTACCTTCAAATATTATAAAACATGATTTAAAATATTGATTATTTATTAATGTGGAAAACTAATTTCATTTCATACATGTTAAAACTGATATTCCATTATCATTTTTGATAAAATAGAAATAGGAATTTATTTATAGATGACAAGAAGAATCCTTTAAAAAATAGTAAAAATTAAAAAAGGCTAAAAGTATATTTATTAAATCATTTTAAAAATATATTATTTTTTATAAAAATTATATAAAATATGGGATTTGATTAAAAAGGAGTTCTGAACTACGAGAGAAATAAAGTCGGATTTTCTTTAAAATATTATATCAATAATTTTAAGTACCCAATTGTGTAAAAATTCTATTATTTCTTAATATTTTCATAATTAACTAGATAAGAATAAAATATATTAGTTTATAAAATTAAATATCATATAATTCCCCTAATGGTGATTTGTTCATTTATAATCTTAAATAATGGTGAGATTATGAAATAAACAATTACCACTTTGGTAATTTTTGAATCATAATCCTCCGAATAGAAATTGAAATTGATTAAAATTTATGTAGAATTAGATTAAAGGAAATCATGATATAACATAAAAAATGGGAAGTATATACACAACATAAAAGAAAAAAGTGGTGAATATGGAATATGTCACAAAAAAGTAAAAGTGAGAATAGAAAACCCTTACATTAGGTTCGACATCCTTAAAAAGTGCTTGAACCTCCTGTATAATAAATATTGAAATATTATAAATCTATTTACCAACCAAAATCATATAAATTTTAATATATAAAATCTTCTTATAACATTTTGTCAACCCTATATTAATAATATTTTTATTATTTTCATTGTTTTAGGTGTAAATTTTTTTATTTCTCTTGTGTGTTTTGTCATGAAGGATATGTTTTTTATACGAAGGATATAGATACATCATCACTAGGATGATAATAATGTAAAAATTTTCAAATTTATTTATTAATTAAATTATTAAAACCATTCTATAATATAGGTCCTAGAATATTAATTCCATCACTTTGTGGAGAGAGTATGACATAATTACTATTGAGCAAAAATATCATTTCCATAATAGGGGAAAGGATATATAAATTTATTATATATTAGTTTTTATATATTTTTTATAATGTCACATGTATCCTATATATTTATTAAATTTATCCTTATGACATTCTATATACATTAGATGTTAAAAATGAACCACAATGCTTTATGATGTTGTCGTATTTAATACATTAGAATGATAATATCGTATTTAAGACTGATGGATTATAAAATGTTATATTTGACATTATAATTATATAATTATAATAATTTTATAAATATAATATACATATATTAAGTACGTAATTATATATTCAGGAAAGGTGGTTTTGTAAAATGATTTATCAATTTTCACCGTAGTAGTCCACTATAAACATGATCAATGATTGTTTTTGCATTTGATGGAAGTGGAGATGTTTGAATATTATTCCATAAACCTAATAAAATATTTTTTAATGTTGTAGAATGTTTTTATTATATTTTATGTGTTAATAAAAAATTTATTGTTGAAAAAATTAAAGAATATGAAAGATCTCTTTTAAGGTAAAAACCTTACCTAAGAGAAATCACCTTTTGATCTCCTCTTAAGATCCATAATGGTGGTCGTTATGGTAGAAAATTAGCTCTAAAATTATTCTAATGATTTTTGGTAGATAATTTTTAAGGGGTTTTCTAATAAAATTTCTTTTCGATGTATGAATAATTGATGGGATGGAGTTCTATTTTATAAGTGGGGAAAGGAAACCCTTTTAGAAAGTACATGGAAGTTTCACAAAAATATCTAAAATCAATAAGTAGTTTTCTTGAAAATTTTTTCAAATGAATTTATGTAATAATTTTTTAGGGATGATGTCAAAATATGGCCATTTAATAAAATTTTGACAACCTCGTGAGTCATTATAATCATTATCTTCATAGTTTAACCGTAAGATAAACCCTTATTACATTAAACATGATAATTAGTTGTTACTAATTTCTATATTTACGTCATTGTTAAATTATTTTTGAATAATTATCTAATATCAATTAATAAAATTCAAAATTAATTTCTCAAAAATAGATGAATTCAATTTATAATAAGACATGTAGGAACGAAAAAAAGCAGGTTTTCTAATAGAAAATTTGCATGAGTATCTATTATTTTGATATAAAAATAAATATAAACATGAATATAATAACATTAATTAGATAAATATTATTATAATTAAGATATTTTTAAATTAAAATATAATTTATTATTTTAGTTAATTTAAATGAAAATGTTGTTTTTAGTAAAAATTATTATTTTTCACTTTTGGTTAAAAAATAAAAAACTTCAGAAAAAATAATAAAAAAGAAAAAAAAGAAAAGGATAGTTTTAATATAATGATATAAAAAAAATAAAGTTTTTTTTTAAACATAGTTTTAATTTTTTAAAACAAATTTCAACTAACCGTCGTTTTAAAAAATTAATTTTTTTTTGGAAAACATTTCATTTAATTTCAAATGATTCTTATTCAATTTCTGATTAATATAAAACCATTGAATTTACTTAATACATTTATTAAATATATAATTTTCATAAATATGTTAGTTTTATTCAAACCCATAAAATTTAAAAATATTTTATAACGATCTCATTTAAATAATAATATTTCAAAAGAGTATAATGTTTCTATTAAACATGATGTTATTTACTTTTCTTTTTATTAGAGGGATTGAAATTATTAAAAAATAAATGTTTCTTTATGTCTTGGGATTTTATATTATCTTCCAATATGGGTGTAGGGTTTCTTATATTCGGTTTAATTGGATATTCATATTTTAAAAAGATAGTTTTGTTACCTTCTCCCTAATTTAAATAAATTTAATCCATGCAATTTAATCTGAGTTTTGAAAATCAAGGTTTTGACATTTTATAATGCATTTATTGAAATCCCACATCCTAAATATGGTTAATAAAACATTTTTTTAATGTTGATAAAGGGAATTATGATTTGAATATGAAATAAAAAATATCTAGGTTTATATATTTCTTAAAATTGGTGGGAAATGGAAACATGGAAATGGAATGGAATACTATTGATCAAGGATTGAAAGGGAGGGGTAGTGTTAATTGATTAGGTGAAATTTGGTTTTCCAAATAATGTTAAATATTAAGAACTGATAAATTTATGATGAGTTAAGGTACCATTTGGTTCATTGAATATAAATTAAATATGATAATTTTTTTCAAGATCATTTTTTAGAGGGGATGAATTAGTTTATCATTTTGGATCAGTATATATGAATATATAATGAATTCATGAATTTATTAGAAAACAAGTCATCCTTTGATTTTTTTTCGATCAGTTCCCTCATTATTTCATACTCAATGAAATGAATATCTAGATGAATTTTTATGCCTGAAGCATATCTAATAGAACATTGGAATGAAAATTCATTCCTTCTATATCAATAAATTTCCCATATCAAAATGTTTAGAAAAAGTTATATAATATCACCAATAGTTCTTATTTATCTAATCCAAAAATAGATAACATAGTGACTTATCAAAAAAACTTCTCTCAAAATTCAATTTTAATTTTTTTTTATTAAAGGGCACTAAACCAACATTATTTCCGCAGAAATTGTAATGTTTATCCTATTATAAAATCACAAATATGTTAATAACTCGATCACAATAAAACCATAATGAATAAAATCATTCATCAAAATATAAATTTCATGTTGTCAAATATATTATATAAATCCATACTAGCAGTTAACTTCATCTAATATGTAATGAACCATAAAATCTCTAACTAATTTCATGATCAACAACTCTATCCTTTAAGAATAAAATTATTATCTCAATATCGAGAACTAGTTAAGGGTTATCCTTCCTCAATCATGTGTTTTCTAAGAGGTTTAATTTTCCATTGAAATTCTTTTCATGGTCAACAGTACACTCCAACATATTCTCTCAAATACACTGTGAAATAATTTTATAGTACACTAATTTTACTATTAACGATTATTATAACAATAATGTAATTGATCAAAACAGTATTATAACAATTTTATTTAATACTAACACAACAAAATTAATCATTCAACTTCTTCTGAAGTAATAAAAATGTTCTACCTTGATCTCTTAGATTATTTTGAGTTATATTAACGTGATACTTGGGAATTAATTCGTGTAGTTACACATCCCATTACAATTTAATCATTTCCAATAAGAAATTGTTTTCTTCCCCTTGATATCATGATTATGTACGAAGTTTTATTCACACTTGAATCATGCTCCTTTTCCTTTTATACATGTACCAAGTTTTTTCTTCCAAAAGTATCACATTTTGGAAAATACTTCTTTCCCTTCTTCCATTTATCATTATTATTCACTCTCATACACTTCTTATCTTACGTTAAATTATAGTCATAATACTTGGAGAAATATTTCCCTATTGTGATATCACAGATACTATGTCTCTATATGATTAGAAATCATTGTAGACTCGTTCCCTTTGAAATATTAGCTTAAGCATGTTATGGAAATTATCATTTTTAATCTAAGGATTCAATGAATTTATGGGGCGTCCATTCCTACTATTAGGATTTCTTTCTAAAAAATTGAATAAACTTGTTTATATAGCAAAATTATGAAATATAATTTATAATCCAAAAAATATTTAAATACTTATCATAATTTGGAAACATTATGCCTAGCTAATATCATAAAGATAAATATGTTTTCCTTAGGGATGTCGTTTTTCTAAAATCTATCATAATGATTTATAAAGAAAATTTAAATTATCCAAATTGTATTCTCAGTGAGTGTCAACCCATGTTCATATTAATGCCAATTTTTTGTAACCATTTCTTTTTCAGGTCATGTGAAATTTTCTCTTTTTATAGTTATTAACCCGAGGTACATCTGTTCTATAACTACGTCCACTGGTAGAATCCAAAAAAGGATATGTTGATAAAAAACTATATAATAATTTCATTACAAAATAGTAGGGGTCCCTTATATACATAGAATAGAATTCTATTATAGATTTATGTTCCTTAATCGATGTTTTCCTATATCTAATTCTAGTGATTTCTACTAAACTTTATTGGATACACACTATAGCGACCCAACCTGAGTTTCCCAAATCCTGTGTTTACATAGTTTCAATGGCGCTATATAAAAGGGATCACATCCCAAAGGAAGGAATTTTTTAGTTGTTTTGGTAAACAATATTCACAAGAAATCATATTATATATTAAATCATAAAATACACAAAGTATTTTTTTAGAACAATATTATTCCCCTTATCATAACACTGCATATTAATCATAAAATACTTCCAAGTGTTCTAGGTAAATTAAAATATAAGAAAGGGTTTTTTTAGATTCTGACAAATCATTAGTGTACTATTAATGATATTAATAATCAATCTGTAAAGGTAAACAAACGAAAAAATTTCCATTTAATCAAATATTGAGGATAATATGGAATTAATTATTTATTATGAAATAAGTACATCTAAATAGCCAAATGATCTTGGAAACATAACCATGAATATTCTTACTAACTAAATAATACCATGGTACATAAATAACCAGATTTATAATGATTGAATGCATAATTCCCAATATCTAAAATACCATTGTGTCCTTGGGACAAGACATCCCAATAAATAGTTATGTCCTCAACTAGAAACCATTCTAGTTTGTCTTATTAGACCTACAGATGCATATAAGTTATATTGCAGACCTTGCCTATCACATACTATGTCCATTTCATTCCTCATATTGAGGGGTTGAAACATAATAAACATCAATGTTCTTATTGAAAAACTAGAACATGACATTTTAACAATTAACCTAAAATATAAGCATAATCAAGATCCATCCAGAGTAATATGAATAATATCAAAGAGGTTAATCCCCATTAAAACTTATGATAAACCCTCAAAAAAAGGAATAATCAGGATAATAATTTGACATATACTTATTTGAGAATAATTACAATGAAGGATTGATTTCATTGATGAATAAAAATACAATAAAATATTCATAAAACATTTTAGAGGAAAATAACCATTTAATTTTGAAAACCACCTTTCAGAATGAAAATATAAAAAAAAATTAAATTTTTTTAGAATATATCCTTCAATGATATTAAAATATGTTTTAAAAAAATTGGTGTTCATGATAGAAAAAAATTTCCATCATCCCATATAAATTAAAATAATGTTTCATTTCACATTTTCATTAAAATCCAAAAAATCATTATTCAAAACAACATAATGATTCATCTTGAAAAAATTTAAATCGTAGAAATGTGTATAAAATTAATTACTAAATAATTATTAAGGTGTAAAAATAATTTTTGAATAAATATTTCTAAATCATGGGTTCTATTGGAAAATGATTTCTGACTGAAGACAGAGATTGTGTTGGATTATATTATAACCATTTTCAAAATAATTGTAATCACCAAAGAGGTTAAAATGTATAATATAGCTTCAAAATGTCATTAATAACCATAAGATAATAAAATTTAATGATTTCAAGATAAAAATATCAAATAATTCCCCAAAGGGAGATGTAAACACAAACAATATTGAATAATGATGATATTGTTAAATAAACTCATATCACATTAGTAATGATTGAATCATAATCCTCATGAAATAAATAACAGTAGAATAATATTTAAATAACACAAATATAAATTAGTTCATGATATAACATAAAGAGGTCCATTATATACACCAAAAAATTAAAAAAATTGGTAAATATGGTTTATGTCTTAGGAAGGTAAAAGTGGGGTGACAAACCCTTACCTCACGTTCGAATTCATTCACATGTGTCTTATAATACTTTATAATTAATATATTGTGCATATAAGTTTATAATTGAAACATAATATTATAAATCAACCAAATATAATCTCATTATAACATTCATCCACCCTTTTTTATTAATATTTCATTATTTTATTTATTTTACCTGTTTATTTCCTTAGTTTCTCTTAGATGTTGCTTTGTGAAGCTTCTAATTCTTCTATATATTATTTTGATCCACAATAACTATAATGATAATAATTTTATAAATATGAAATTTTCTTAGTATATACATTATTGTAACCATTTTAGATTGTAGGTCATAAAAAATGAATCGCATCATATTATAGTGACAATAGGATGTATATAATAAGGATTGAAGATATAATTACCTAACAGGGTATAGGGTCAAGAAATGTATCATATAATAATTTTTTATAATTTTAATCATTTAATATATATAATATATATTCAATAAATATATCCTTATTACATTCCATTTAAATCTTAACATAAATAAGAATCGCATCACATCACGAGGCGGTGGTCCACCATACATATAAATGAAATTATAAAAATTTAAAGCGAATGGATAGTAAGAATATAAATGTGATATTCAAATTCTATAAGAATAATAATTTAGTAAATAAAATATTTCTGTTAAATCAATCCTTATATCCATTCTTGAAAGGAGGTTATGGAGAATGAACTAATCAGTTCGTAATGTGGTACTCCACTGTACACACGATTGATGATTTCTTTTCTCATTCAATGGATGTGGAGGTGGATAAATATTATTACATCAACATAATAACATTTGATTATAATTTCATTACCGGTGTTATAATATTATAATACGTATGACATAATTTTATTTCTAAATATAAGAATAAAAACGAATGTTATTTTTTTAAGATAATGTCCCTCTCAAAGAGAAACCTCCTTTGTTTCTCCTCTTAAGGACCACATTGATGGTTTTTTGGAAAAAATGGATGATCTAAAAAGTGTCAATGGATGCTGGGGAGAGAATTTTATAATTTTTTTTGGTAATAAGGGCTTGGGATGTGTTAATAAGTTATGGGATGGAGTTTACTTTTTTATGTGTGGAAAGGGAACCTTTATATAAAATATATGGATATTTTTCCAAAAGATTCCCATATGATAAATTGTTTCCTGAGAAAATCGATTACAAATAACATCATATTCTAATTTTGAATTTACAGGTCACAATATGGCCATAAAATTATATTTTTAAAAGTATTTAGTTCATTTAAACTATTATCTTCGTAGTTTCGCCTCTTTGAAAAGCAATTTTTAACTTCACCACATAAATAAATTTTTATTATTTTAATTATTCATTGTGGTCAAAAAATTTGTTGATCTTATTAGATCATATAATTTTTTTCACTCATAATATAGAATCAATTTTTCCATATTCAATTCAATGAATTTATAAATTTTAATTTAAAACCACACCCATAGGCATGATTCAAAATAAGTTTTGCAAAGGGAGAATTCTTATAACTATATAAGGTTTTAATATCGGAAATATACTTGAAATTAATGCCATTTGTAACGAACCAGGATTTTATCAATGAAATTTTACTTTCTTATAATTATGTTTTTCATTATATAGAAAATTAATCATATAGAGAACTCAATTAAAACATTATTCAGAAAAATTAATATTTATAAAATAGTATCCAAACAAACCAATAGGATAACCAAATTTTACTTTGATAATATAAACAGAATATAAGATCATTAGAATTTAAAATGTAGGATCCCCATGATTTAATAGAATGACCACACTTGGAATCAAATATGAAAAAATAAAACGTAAGTTTAATAATAAAATACACATTTGGGACAAAATATAAGTGATTGTATAAAGGAATACTGTGTTCTTATTTGAAGTAGCATTTCATTATGATTGTTCGCAATTTGACCGTTGGAATAGTAACCTAAATGTTGTTAGAGTAATGTGGCCATCAGGAATATTAATATGGTCATAAGAGTAGTAGTAACAACTATTAAATTATAGTTAAAGTATCATTATCTTATAAATCAAACTATGATATATTTATATCAAGAATTATTAAATAAAAGATTTAAAATTGAAAAATAATGTTTTTTTGTTTTTTTGAAAGGTTAATTTTAACTTTCTATTTTATAACTGAAATAATGATTTAAAAGAAAATTTATTTTCATAAAATTTATTAATAAATAAATATTTTATTATAATTAGTATATAATTTTATGACACATTAATTATTTATTTAAAGATGCTGAAATCTGTTATAACATTTAAATTAGTATTTTTTTTAACAAATAATTGATTTAATTAAGAATTCAATTATTCATATTTATATTATTATTATAATAAAATAAAGTTTATTTATTCAATAGATAATTATAAAAAAAATTGGCCTGAACTATTTTGATTTCTCTAAAATAGTTGAATTTTTTGTGAATCGTGAAATATAGTAATTTATATTATTTAGCATTATAAGAAAAATACATGATTTTATGAGTCATCGGTGATATAAGAAACCATAATTTTGAAATAACATGAAACATTTTCTATAAAAAATCATAATAATAAACAATACTGATAGGTTTGTGCCATAATATTAAACAAACAAATAAAATAATCCAAAAAACTATCATCTCTGCCCATATAAATACCACCCCTCACCAACCCTTATCTTCACACATCATAAGCCATTAATTTTTTCGATATTGATCGCAATTAATCTCAAGACCATCTTCCCCATGTCAATGACTTACTGTTCCCACAAAAATAGAAAACCCATGTGCCTTAAGGAGGTTCTCAAGGAGACGATAATCAAGTGGTAAAATCCTATTTCATTCTCTTTTAAATTATTTGTTTCATATGCCTTAACCATAGAACCCCTATCCAAAATAGAATGAAAACCCCATTATCATGTTTATACTTAATTTTAAAATCCATAATTGAATACACATAAGGAAACTTGTTGTCTTTTCCTTTTATTCTAAAAATAAAAACATCATCCATTATGTGTTTATTCACCTCCACTATCGATGTTGATTTTTTATATTCCATTACCACCACCATTGACAGTCATAAAACAATTATAATGGATAATAAATATTCATAAGTTTATTTTATAATTTTTTAATTCCCTAGAACTTATATAAATACATAATATTAAATAATAAAAAACTACTTCTTCCTAATAAAAAACATGAAAGAGTAATCTAAACATTTATAATTAATATTTTATCAAATGAAATCTAAAAATATCAAAAAAGAAAATTATGTGCGGTTAAACGTAAATTTATGGAATTTAATTAATACCATATCATTTCACATATGAATAATTATTCAAATTTTATAAGAACTTCTATAATTGCACACATGAAAACAAACCGTCAAACTATGAAATGAATTATCTTGGAATTAAGAAATTAAAATCTATAACCCATAAATATAACCATGATTGAACTTATCAAAAATATAATAAATAAAAACAAATTTATAGGTTATGAATTAAATTATTAATCATTATAATTTTATTATCTATTAAATTATCTCAAATTGAAAAAAAAAAATTCATATATAGGGTAAGGGGTTCTCTCTGAAGATCCACTTTCTCAATCGTATTACAATTTCTATCCTTTTACCCAAATATAATTAATAATTATTATTATATACTAATAATAAATTATTTTTTCTGTTTAAAACAATTGTATTTATCAAAATTCATTTTTATTTTATGGGTAAATATATATTTTATATGGTTCCCTTTTCAATTCAAATCAATAAAAAAGTTCGATTGATAGGAAATTCTTAATATATTGCCCGTTTTCAGGTAAAAATAATAATCTATTTTACCCCATAATTTTTTTGAATCACTCAATAAATAGTGGAAAATCTATTTATTTCATTTCTTGTTTATAAAAAAATATTCCATTTTTTCTAGTTAGGGAATCTAGAATTTTCCCTTAAACCGTATTAAATTGGATCATTTATAATGTCTCATAAACCTAATTTTTACATGTTTCCAATTATAATAGACGTTATTTATTATGATCTAGGTCTAGTTTCCCTTATATATTTCCAAATATGATTTAAATCTAATCATTAATATATATAATTTCTATATGCCCCTTGATTGTTCTCTATGGTAGGATTATGATTCCCATTTAATCAAATGGGTATCCCTTTTGTTAATCACATATGTTTGATTCTTAAGGTGGCACATATATTCTTGAAATTGTTATCATGGCTGCACCCAGATCAGGATCCAATGGATTGGGTAATATTTAGTCTCATGAGACATCATGTATAATATTATATAGAAAATCTAATCCATTAAAGGATTTTCTCCACCACATAATATATTCTTGGAAATTATCTATGACTCATATTTTTTCCATGTTATATGTTTCTTCCACATTCCAATGATTCCATAATTATATGATACCATGCTATAAATTTTATTTTCACATATGTTTATGGTTGTTTCATTCCTTTTATGTCATCATGTTATTCCTTTAAATCCATGTGCTATGTTTTATTCCAATTACTATTCACTTATATGTATTTTTATCTTATCCATTTTGTATATGTGTTACCCAAGTTATCCTAGAAATATATAAGAGGTCCATGTAAATTATTTATCTCATTATGTATATTAAATAAATGATAATTTTATTTTTCTATCATGCATTCAGATTAGGTACCAATCTCTAGAAAGAAACTAGACATTATGATCCATTGTTTGTATTTAATGGTAATTATGATTAAAATCATGAATTGATATGTCTAAAAAGATATTGTGACTACATAAATAACCAATTTTGTTTAATTCATAATATAATTGAAGTAATTTTAAATTAAAATGAATTTAATATATAATTTATCGTCATAAATAAATTAAATGAAAACGTTTTTCTTGAAAAAATCATTACATTACATTATTAATAGAAAAAATGATAAGTCTCATTGAAACCCAAAAATAACCCACAGATGATTATGATATTATAAATTAAAAATGATATTTATTTTCCTAAATAAATTTTCACAATTTGTTAAAAAATATTAATATATTATGTATGAAAAGTGAGACTAAAAGACCTTTTAGAAAAATATAGTTTTTTAGAAATCATTTCATATACATAAAATTTATTTTTATTTTGTATATACACATTGATTATTTTTTATACATTTTAAAACCATATAATTTCATAATTTTTTAGAACTATTCATTCCATCCAACATAAAGTCTAGGTTATAATGGCCATGCCTAAATAATAAAATTTTAATATATTATCATGTTTTTTTAATCATGGATTCGCAAGCATCAAAATATATCAAAAAGACATAATTTATTTAAAATTTAATGTATAATAAATTATAGAATATTTATATTCTATTATAATCTTTTTATCATAAAAAATATCAAACATGATTTTTATTTTTTAAAAATCATTGTTTGTTATAACATTTTATGATCGAAGAAAATGGAAATACTTTTTTTTAATATGATTTTTTCATTAGGGGTAATGTTTGAATTGAATTTTTGAATAATATATGATATAAATATTGATTTATTATTAGATTATTTATTGAAATTATTAGATAAAATCGTTATTATATAATTAAGCAATTTATATTTTGTGTATTATTTTTAAATAAAATGTTACGTTGATCTTGTAAGAATATGTTAATGAAGTCCCAATGATTTTTTTATTCTAAACCTATAGTATTATGTAGTGTTATATATTTAATAATATATATTTTTTGTTGGGTTTTATTTTGTAGTATTTATAGATAAATGTTGTATTTATTCAAAATGGATTGTTGATTTTTTGAAATATCTTACCCTTTCTGAATTTTATTGGGCTGTGATTAATTCCAAAAGATATGAGTTATTTCATGATATAATTTTATAATCCATCATAAGATTATTGTAGTGTATATAACTTTAAAAATTCAACTCAACTACTCATATTTTTGGGAATCATATTTTATAATGGTTGAAATTAATATGTGTATTAAATTAAACATTACAAGTAAATTAATTTTATCACATTCTTAGTTTGGATGGTAAATTACTTCTTCAAAACAAAGAAAAAGATCTTAAAACAAAAAATTTGTACTTATACATTTTATTAAAATGAATTAATGGTATTTTCACACAACATAAATTAGTATTTTTTTCATTAACATTCAAATGATCATTCCCTTTCATGGGATTAATGTTCTCTTTCACTCCACATTTTTATGTGGATATTATGTTTTTCGTACATAACCATACATTAAAATTCAACAAATTAAACCCCATCATGAAGCCTATACATGTGTGATTCCAAAAAACCTATATATTTTTATTTCCTTTTTTTAAATATAATGTTTTATTAATCTTTTTAGTGATGTGAGTTTTGAAAAAAAAGAATTTTCAAATATCAAACCCCTGATTTTTTGAATGAGTTTAAAATAAGATCATGAAATTTATTAATGTGAATGAGAGGTAAAACCATGATATCATAAATGAACACTATGTTCAAATGGATATGAGATACACATCACAAAGCTCAAAAAACCATGACATATTATCATTATAACATAGTAATTCAATTTGTGGAAATGAGTATACTTAAACACATTATGAAATATTAATAAAAATTTCATACTCAAAAAACATTATTTATTAATTATTATGAATGGATCATTGAATTATTAGTAACAAAATTTTATTCATTTAAAATATGCATTCCAAAATATTTATTTTTATTTCATATTATGATAATATTTTAATCTAAATATTCATTTTTTTTTTGAAAAAATGATATAATTTGTTATTCTATTTTATCAAAATTAAATGATGACTAATTTTTTATAATATTTTGAATGGATTGATTTTTCAATGAATAGTGAAAATTTAATATTTTTATTGAAAATTGAACTTCTTTTTTTGTGATGAGAATATTAAATTGTATATTAATTTTTTTATAAATATAAATAGTTCCATTTTATTAAAACAACTAAATATTGTATTTGGAATGAATTTCAGAATTGAATTATATATATAACATTTATATAATTTTTTTTTCAAAAACTATTTTACATTCCATCATGAGTATTTATGATGATTTAATTTAGTAAAATTATTTAATTTGGATCTTGTAAAATGGATGCCATATTTAGAATCATTAATTTATATTTTTTTAATATTGAACTTTTTCATTGGTTCATAATGAATAGTAACTATAGTAATTTTTAATTATCAAGATAAATGTAAATTGAGTAAATTAATGTTAACACTAATATATCTGAAAATATAAAAAAATTAATTTATCCTATTTTATTTATTTCTTTCTAAAATTTTCATCAAAATCTCTAATACATTTTTTTTACATTTTCTGTTGAAAATGATATTTATGATATTTATATGAAATATAAAGTCAAAATTGCCATTCTCTTGACTGTAATATCTCTTAAATTGTTACATAAGGAAAAAGGTGTAATAGTGTATTTAAAAATTGTTGTTTTGAAGATACGTGATTTTTTATCATGTTACATTATCTCTAAATTTTAGAAATGAAATAATTATCTAAAATTCTTATTCAACTCTAATGAAATAAGTATTAATTAATAGAATGATAAATTGAATAATTATAAAAATATTAATAGTACTATAATTTTTGTAAAGAGATATTCCTGGAATTTTTTTAGACAATTATTTCTTATTATGAATTTTTGATTGGATTGTATTACAATTCCATATTTTCCCTGATGTCTGTAAAATTCAAATTAAATGAATTGTGTTATAGATGATACTAATGATATTTTATGGAAATAATATTTTATTAAAATATTTAGAAATTCTCAAAATAATTAAATTTGAAAATTATGATAATATATGGTTAGAAATTTATTACTTTTTCAATTGATTAATGACCAGTTACCTTATAAGTAAAATAATACCCTTTTTGAGAAAAGAGGTTGTTTCTATGGTTAAGGATAAATTGTGTTAAATAAGGTGTGAAAATAATAGAGAATGGATAAATCAACACATAAACAAAAAAAATTATATTGGAATATGGGATTACATACACATAATTCATTATATTTCATTATATAGATATTTTCAAGTATTTTTTTAATATAAATGACTTTATTATAATTTAATCTTTTATGATATTAAAAATGTTCCCCACACCTCAATTTCTTAAGGAAACGATATACCCTCTCATATTTATAAATTTTATGTCATATATCATGACCAACCACTAAATATATTCATAACCAATATTAATTGACACATTATATATAACTTTTTCTTCCCACAATATAGACCCCAGGATCCATATGAGGATATCTAAAAGTGTTATTTCAATGAAGAGGTAGTCCCCTTAATTGATCACTTTTTTTACATATTCATAAAATATATAAATACAGTTTACTTATCATGATATAATAATGTAATTTTAATAAATATATTTTACTTTTATAATGATTTTTAATTCATCATTATCCACTATCTATTTAATAAAATGGGAGTTAATGTGTCACACCGAAAAACCTACGTCTTATAGTCTCCATATAGAGATACTGTTCATTTTTAAGTGACATATTTTATGGATGATTATTTTTATAGTTTTTATTTCTATATATGATATTTATGAAATATTTATAAATTTTTAATTATAATACCACATCTACTCTCTGACCTTTTAATCGTCTGTGAAATATTAACATTGTTTTTTTTGTGTGGATAACCACATCCACAAAGTGATTTGATTTTTTTAAATTTATATTATATTAGGATTGTGATAAGGATTTATTTTTTAAATAAATATTATATATATGAAATTATAATTATTCTTTATATTGTAATTATTATTTATCAATCTTTTATTCCATTTTCCAAAAAGTGTAAAAATCACACATGCATACGTATGACTTACCTTCTCTAGGAATGGTGTTATTCATTTTTCTTTCTATAAATTTTATTGATTAATTTAAATATGTATATATATAATTAAAATATTTTTTAAACCATGATCAATATATATTGATCAAAACTACTAAACATAAATACTTTTGATATGAGAAATAGTTGACACCCTAAAAATATAATTTTAATAAGGGATTCTTGATAAATGTGTCATGAAATGTCAAAAAAGTATAATATATGATAATATATGTTTGTAATGTATTATCTTATATAATTATAATGAATATAATTTTATTATACTAGATGTTAGAGTTATTTCAAAGAAAGTGGGACTCGAGGTAAGGGTTTTTCTTCTCAAACAAACCTATAATATTTTATGAGTTGTATATATTGACCTTTGAAATGTTATATAAATATTATATTTATGTTCATGGTATTTAATTTTTCATTTGGTATAATTCATTCACGGATCATATTTTACAACTATTTCCAATTTGGTGAGGGGTTCACATACAATCTCATTACTTATAAATATTGATTATGATTGAGTTCCTAGTTATGAACTATTATGATCTATCTATAAATAACATCGGTAATTTTTTTCTCCTATTGTTATTTTTTGGTAAAATGTATATCCACTAATTTAACAAATATTAAATTTTAGATACTCATATTTTCTATGTATCAATTTAGAATATTTCTATATATAATTTCACAGCCAGATGCTGAGACTATGTGTGATTCTGAGGCCCTGTGTTACCAGAATTAATTTTATAAAAATATAAAATAAATTATATAAACACACACACACACACATAGTTTCTTAATGTAAATCGGATAAATATTAAACATAATCATAGATAAGAAATATTATACCCTATTTGAGTTTGGAATGTGTTTTTTTCAATAGGCATAACCTCAAAATTCATGGTGCATGTCGTTCGGATAAGACATACCTTAGATGAATGTTTGGTGGATTTGAAAAACTATTAATTTAATTAATTTATTAACGAAAAAATTGGTATATTATATATTTATTCTACTCTGATTATTTTTCTAGGGTTTACTGGATAAACCCTTAGAGTATTCAAGTACGTTCTTCCCCCTTCTGTTGGAAAATCGACAACTAATGATGATGAATATCTTGATTGGACATGAAATAAGAGAAAATAATGCAATGAAATAATTTATTCATTTAACATAGTGTTATTATTATGAATACTTATTTAATATGTTTGTAGGACTCATCAAACTATGTATTACAAATTTTTTTATTAAATTTATTGAGTATGAACATATCTTCAATGATATGTTCCAATTGTTGAACCCTGCATACATTGATGTAATGATTTCATTGATTATTAAAAAATTCTCACCCATTATGTCCCTTTTCATTTTTTTAAAATAATTGATGGTAATTATTGATAAACACATTTTATTATGCATTCCTCTCACAATTTATTTTTGTTTCTTCTTTGACTAGACCTCCCGGTCCAAGATAGACGTTATCGGGCAGTACTAAGCCCGATATGACCCCCAAATCATGATGAATCAATGTGAGATAGAATTATCCCCAAAAAGTTTTTTTTTGGGATTATTGAATGTTTCAGGTGATTAATTACCAGTATTCTATATTTGAAAATAAGCGTTGAATGGAGGAGGCATGCCTGCTATGCAATGAACATCTAAAGACTAAAAGGTACCAATTTATAGCCACTAGTTTTCCATAAACAATGAAAGTATACAACTTCCATAATTAATTTTTATTGATGAGGCCAAAATCACAGTGGTAAGGTTGGACCAAAATCATGGGATTCAGATCTAAATTTCGATGAAAAACATAACTAAACAGTATCTAGATTAATGGACACATATTGTGTGTCCTGTATGATGTTGAGATTTGGTTTTTTGAGATTGATAAGGTTGGAATACAATGTATACCCCCTACACACCATGCACCTATTCTCAAATTAGAATATCCATTTGGTGGAGCGCATGGGTAGGACCCCCAATAGGAATACATTGTCAGGTACACAATTCTGTAATGAAATATGCTGATTCGATGAATGAGCATAGGGCATATCCCATGTAGATAAAACATGATGTGTAGTCCCCATGAATTCCATTTAATTATACATGGTATTTGAGTTGTTCACCTCTACGTATATGTATAGTTATCATAGCAATACTTCACATCATGTGGGTCCCCTCACAAATCATGGACACCTTTTTTCCTTTTGAGGAAACATCTATGTCCAATATCACCTTGGTTTTAAATCATTTTTTCCCTAGCGGGTAGCTTAACCTGGGTGTTGTTTCATGGAGAAATTTATCATTCCCATCACTGTGGTTTTTTAGAAATTATGTTAGTTATTTTAGTCCTAAAATTTATTTAGGTTCCACCCAATGATGGCAATGATCCGAAAGGATTACAAGAGGTATCTTAAGTGGAACCCTCCAACGGGGCTGAGCATGGGTCCTCGATTACTACAGTGAAACCCTCTATCTTGGATGGTAATGGGCCTTATAAGTACAAAATTATTAGAACCATTTAGTGGAATCATAGAATAGGTCATATAACATCAGAGAGTTGAACCAACTAATGGGGAAAGGGATTGAGTCCTCGATATTTCACTATGGAACCCTTCGGCTAGGTTAGACTTGAGTCCTTTATCGTATTCTAGATTAAAACACTCATATAGAGTTAGATAATGCGTATTCTTGAACCAGAGTGGAACCCTCCTGTATATTCTAGGAATCAATCCCCAATCAATAATTAGAGTCTAACCATCATGCAGGGAAGGACATGAGTTCTCAATCGACATTTAGAGTGTAACCCTCCTACTAGTTAGGGCATGTGTACTCAATTGAATATTTGTGTCGAACCATATTATGGTAATTGGGAATGGGTACTATATCAATCCACTAAGTGGAATCCTCCTGTTATATCCAGGAATGGGTCCTCTACCGAGTGATTTTACCTCCATATTATATAGAACAATGGTGAGGTGATTCTTAACATGGATGTTTTCCGATGAAAAAATATACAAGATTTTGTGCATCATTGATACACTTTTAGAACTCATGGTTAATATTTTCCTCAGTTAATATTTGAGATGGACATTCCCTTTCTCTTTTAATTTGGGATTGTTTTTCAAATAAAACAATATATATATATATATATTCATTCATACATTTATATTTTTTACTCTTTTACCATTGGAGGTGAAGGCTTGCGGGGTATGCCATGTACATTCTGTTTTTAACTTCATGTGGTCGGATGAAATTTCTCTCATACTATGGGTGTAAAATATTTTATGTGTTTTCCATATACAAACTATTTTGTTCCATTTTTCTTTGTACGAGGTTACTCTTTTAAAATAGTGGTTAGTGATTCTTTTTGTTTATTATCTAATGTATTTTTCTTCCTAGTGTGACTCTTACCTCTCCCCCTTCAGCTATTGGGGGATCCAATTGGGTATGCATATACTCACATCTACATGAGAATTTCAATCACATGTCCTATATTAGGAAGAAGATGATCGTGTCCTTTGTACCTAAAGAGTATCTTAGGGTATCATCGAACATTGGATTGTGTAGTGTGGTTGCAGAAATGATATCAGGAGATTGACCCTCCACATGTTTTACCCTCTAATTTTTTCATGTGGTGACATATTTCTAAATGTGTAAGAATTTTTTTTGATTATCTTATTATTTTGCGTTGATTTAATCTGGTAAAACCCATAGTTTTTTCATGGTTGGTTTACATTCTAGTTGTTTCACCTTTTTACTACTATTTATCTGCACTTATACCTCGAGATAGCCCTGTGTGTTCTTACAGGTACTTAGGAATAGTCCTCTACATTTTATTTATTTCATTGTTTCTAGTCTCCATCCCCTATACTATAAATGTAGGTGTGAATTATTTGTTGATCGAGCCCTGGTTTTGGTCGGATCATGAAATATTGGTATCAAAGGTGGATCGATCCCTAGAATAGATTTTGTGTATTCCCTTTATGAAAAGTTGTTTGGGATATAGGGAAAAGGTGTCAAAGGGTCTCAAGTGTGTCTATCAATCTATGGAATCCTATGTTGTTATGGGTAACTGACATATCCATTCACTATGACCTTGATTACATTTTTCTCAACTCGTCATGCCATGTCATTGGTTGTAGGGGTCAATGGTATATGAATCTTAAAGTATTGAGTCACTAAAACTATTTCATTAAAATTTCCCCATTATATACATATATATTGTATCATTTGATCTTGGTATGTCTTAATTAAATTTCATTATACCCCCACACTGATAGCTAGCCAAGATACCCTTTATGGATTGTGAAAATTATCCAATTAGTGATGTGGCTTTAGTTCAGTGTCCATAACGTGATATTTGTCCTCTAGGATCATATAAATAAGCACAAACACCTCTAGAGTATCATATAATCCCAATAGAGAATGATGATTATGGACACATTCTTAGCACACACGATGAGTTATTGAACTAGATTTCATTGAGATTCTGTGATGAGCTAGATCCTTATGTAGTAGAGGATTGTATAGAATTGGGGGGTATGTGATATCAGGCTCAACTGAACATAAATGGATCATGTGGTTGCCTTGGAATCTTGAAATTTCCATAAATAAATAGTTATTTCGTGGAGACTTTTTACCCATATTCCTATTGAGCCGACACTCTTGTGGCCCGACATCCTTTAGATGTATATTGAGGAGAACTAAACCTACTATTTTTGCTCAGTTTAGATTTATGATCTTTTAGAGATAAATAAGGGAGGGAGCATGGTGGATGAGTATGCAGATAGGTTCACAGACCTTACATAGTACTCCCTTGAAGAGATCTGTGGTAGCAACATTCGTTCATAGAAATTTGAGTGGGCACCCCTCTGGGTGATCTATGACAGTGTGGTATACTAGAGAATCCCCACCTATGTTAGGGTGTTAGAGAGGTCACTAGTAAAATATATATTCCTATTAAAGGAAAACCATGTATATGGAGCTAGGTGTGGGGGTCACATAGATAATTCTTAGGTATTAGACACTAGCCAGTAGGATCTCAGTGTAAGAGTTATTCTCAGGATTACACTCAAATATGTGATCATGTAACACATGGAACACATAGAGGACTAAGGAATCCTAGGGGGTGGTTCTATTCATATGATAGGAATGGTCACATAGCATGTGACTTCCCCAAAAGCAATGCAGAGAAGAACATGGAGATAGAAGGTAAACATCCATAATAGAGGCAACACCTTGACTAGTGATCTCCGAGGAGAGGGCAGGGAGGCCCTAGAGAGGATGGTCTAGAAGAAGAGAATGAGGATCTATGGATTCATGATGATGCTCAAAATTTCTTCCACCACAACCACTAAGCACCCAGCTAAAGGCTCAGGGAGATGTTGGTTGGGGTCACAGACAACATCAAGCCTTGGAGACTTATGAATCTATAGTACATGATATGATTAGATGTATGAACAATGTATTTTATTATATTAATTCATTATTATTATATGTAGGTTACAGTCGTTACTTCATCTCTATAATATTAATGTGGGAGATGGTGCTCCCATTATAAGCATCAGTCGAGCGACTTCTTCTTGAGGATCCAACATGGAACAATTATTATCTGTCATTTATTAGTTGTTAGTGAGAGTTATCTCTTAGTGGAGTGATCTTCACGTGATAAATTCTAGAAATCCTGATGAAAACCTATGACATGATCCGGGTTATGGATTGGTTTTCAATGGTATGTGGTCAAATTGTCTGGAACCATAGATGAGTCAGATTCATATGAACTATGGGAATGATATTGTTCTTTTTTGTTGAAACAGATCTCATGGTGGGACATGTAGGTTTTGTGAGAAAGTGTAATAAATAAATAACCCAAAAGATGGAGAGTATATCTATTGGTGTAGAAAGATATTAAGAAATCTAAATTTTACCATTAATCAAGGATATATAGATGTTTCACTCAAGAATTTTATAGGATTACCTCTGTGGTCAGATATGTATTTGGGTATCGACATTCATCCTAAGACCACTATAATTTGTTCTATGGAATATTGTTTGTACCCTACCAAGATCTAGGAGATTCTTTTGTAGTTGGAGGACCTCATATTTAAGGGATTTATCAATACATTTGTGTCCTTATGGATGGATCTAGTGTTGTTCTTTAAAAATGGTGGAATGGAGCTTACGAAATTGAATTGATTATCATTAACTGAACCATGCCAGGATAAATAAAATAGTTGTTGTTGAGGATTGAATACCACATAGACCAGTTTCAAGGCATGTGATTGTTTTCGATGATCAATATCATGTCTAGATACAAAAAATTTGGAGTTTATGAGGATGATTTTCTGAATCCATTATTCAAATGTCACTAAAGAAATTATAAGTTCTTACTGATTCCCTTTGGTGATATGAATTCCCATTTCATGTTTATATCTTCAATTGACTATATCACCCACGTGTACATGGACTATTATTTTTTTTCATCATTCAAGAGATACTGATCTATTCTTTATCAGAGATGGAGCATGGATAGTACATGGGGATCATTCTAGATTTTCATTTAGATCACTAGCTTTATGGAATGCTCTCAAAAGGGCAGATCTCGATTTATGAGGATTAATTATTGGGGAATTTCATTTTTGAGCATCAATTTTTCATGGGACCAATAATGATTTATAATATTCTTTCATGGTATCCACATAAGAGTGTGAAATCAGTGTGGTGTTCTCATGACATATAATTGAACTACCTGATGTTTCTATAAGAATTATCCTTGAATGAAGCTGCGTTGAAAAAAATGTCATAGACATGGATTCTGTTTTCCTATATTGGGAGTTGCTAAAGATCCATTGAAAATTTGTTGTTAAGGATGATTACTTCACCCGTGTTGAGACTATTGAAAGAGGGTGTGGAGTATGTACTATATTTTTAGGACTCATGAGCTGGTCTCGTCTATGTGTTGATATAGTGGTATGCAGTTACCATATAAAACTTTTGGTTTTTGGGACCCTATGAGTTGAACTATCCAACTCATCACTTAAATTTGATATTAGTATTCGTATACATAATGATGTGGTGGAACTATCTTCTAAGGGATCTCTTTTTGGTTTACCAAAACCATTGGGTTCTTAGCCATGTACTCAAATAGAGATATATGAACATGATACATGGGAACTAGTTTGAGATCCTTCAGTAATATGACTTCTTGAAACTATATACTCAACTGAAGGGAAATGTAGTTGGATATTCTCCTTTCAGGATGTCCAAGGATATTTTGGTTCATGAGTATTCTGAATAGTTTTCTTTCTTATAGTTCACCCTTGTGGAGTATGAGGGTGAAACTTTTCTTCATTTGATGGTGTTACATACTCAACTTATGAAGCCTATGAGAGATTATCTGTTGGGAGACGTCAACTGTAAGGTCTTTCTTAACCTCATATCCAATGAATACTAACATGATGACTATTCTAGTTAAGGGAATCATTTCATCATTTTCTATGGATTGACGGTGGCCTGATACACGATTCGAGATATAGGGATTCAAGTGTTATACACCTATTCATTGGTTGTACATCCCAGTGTGGGGAAGATTTATAGATACAATTAATGTAAATTTTATTCATTTTTAATGAGACAAAACATTGCTGAGTTCGTCTCATGGTGCAGCATCAGTCAGTATGTGTAGGCTTTGTATTATGTTCCTGTAGGTTTTTTATATCCCCTTAAGATACTAGAGTTGAAGTGGGACATATTATACTTGTAAATTATGAAATAGATTCTAATAATAGTGAATGGGAATGATTCTATCCAGGATATAGTTGACCCAATAGAATTCAGCATAATTCCTGGCTATCTGGGACATGTGTTTGCTGGAGAGTTTGGAGCTGTTGTACATACATTATAATATTTTTCATCATTTCTTTACTTCAATAATCGTTTCTAATGATGATATATGGTTTTATTCACAATTGGGCATATGCTTGTAGTTGGAATTCAAGACTTAGATGAGGATAAATACTTCCTTTCACCACTAGATATATGGGAAAACAAGAACATTATCTAGGTGTTGTAGGATATGATGAGAGATTGTGCGATTGAATTTTTATAGAACCCACCGGATCACGTACCCTTAGTATAGTTTTCGTACTAAAATTGATTCCATTATACTATCAGCATGACAAAATTTAATTCCATGTACATGAGACCCTCCAGGTTGACCTTTTATTGGAAAATAATTGGTGAGAATTATCTTATGGGTCCATAGTTTGTGTGTGCAATGATGTGGAAGGTCTAGGTCCTCTATGATCAGATGAGAACAACCAAGAGATGATAGAAATATTATGCATATTGGCATTATATCCCCTTGGAGTTTGAGTAGTGACACAATATTTTCTATATAGTCTCCCCACAATGTGGACCTGAAGGTTCATCTAAGGAGAAAATTTGTCCTTGAGGTTTTTCGAGCTATTCGACATCTTGAAAAAGGTTTGTGAGGTTTATTTCCACCTCAACCAACCCTTGTGGTTGGAGCAGGTTCACGACATCATCTATTTATTGCATAAATAAAGATATGTCAATGACCCCACACACAACATTGACTGAGGAGATATTGAAGTCGAGGTGATAACCACTTTTGTGAAGCACCAAGTAGTGATTGAGGAATGACAAGAGAACATCCTTAGTGAAAATAGCATCCCCTAGGTTCACCTGTTTTGGAATTGTGGGAACATAAACGATGGCTCTTAGGAGTGGTTTATCTAGATGTGGTCTCAGATCCCATAGTTTTATTAGTTTTGCTTCTTAAGGATTAAAATCATTACATATGAAATGATATAGATACCAAGTTTTTTACTTTAATATCTTTAAAACTATTCTACATTTATTTTATAATCCATGAGGTGAGATGGCATGCGATTCTAATGCCCGAATTACCCAAAATTAATTTTCTAAAAATTGTAAATATAGATCATATTTAATGAGAATAGTTTTTTAAATATATTTGGAAGAATCTTAAAATGAATCTTGTGATATAAATATATTACCCTGATTGATTCTGGAACACATTATTTACTTTGTCCATGACCTGAAACTGGTCTGTGTGGGGCATTCGGATAATCTGTCCATTGGTAGTATATTTATTGGATTAATAAAATTATTAATTTAAATAATGTGTAAAAATATACCAATTCATTATTTTTATAAGTATTCTTGTATGGATATATTCCTATGGTTATCCAAATAACACCTTGGAGGATTTCAAAAAATTCTTTCCCCTTCTATTAGATAATAGACATCAGACGATAATGAATCTATTGATTGACGCCTATCAATGAGTAGAGAATGAAATTAATTTTTCCACTAATTAGTTAGAGAATTATTCAACATGTAATAATCCAATATCTAGTAAGGACTCAAAAAAATATGTATTACACCATTTTTTCTATTAAATTGATTGTGTAGGATCATCTCTTCTATGATATGTGCCATTACCGAATCTTGTATGTGTCCATGTACCCATTTTTATTATTCAATTTTTTCAAACCCTATTTATCACTAATTTTTATTTTTTATTAGAAATAAATGGATATAATCGATAAACATCGATTCTTGTACCTTTTTCCAACAATTTCTTCATGTTTCTTCACTAATTGGTCATTATAGTCCCTATTCGACAATGTTGGGTGGTACCAAGCCCGATCAAACCCCCTAAATCATGATGAATCTGCATAAAATGGATGGATCTAAAAAATAAAGATGTTTTAAATATGATTTCAATTTTATGGTGATTTATTCCATATAATTGAGATCTAAAACCATGAACAAAATGGAAGAGGAGTGCATGGCATGTGACGAACCTCTAAAGATCAAAAAGTATGACTTTTAGGACAAAGAATGGTGCGAAACAAAGAAAAAAAATAGGCAAAATTCATGAAAAGATAGGAAGCTATAACCTAGGTGGAAAGGACACATCAAATATGTGGAATATAGATCATGATTTCTTGGAAAAACATGACTATACACTATATTGTTATATGAACACAAGGTGTGTATTCCCTATGCTTCATTGTCTAGAGTTTGGGAAATTTATAAGGATGTAGCACCGTGTAGAACAATACATCTCATATACATCTTCCTTACATGGGAAAGATGTTTTGTGGAGCACAAAATAATGACCCCATTTTGGAATACAAGGCTAGGCAGACACCTATGTATAGAAGTACACAGACAAGACTAAGGTGCTCAAGTAGTATCCGAAATATCTAGGACTGTGTGTAGTCCACCCACACACCATGTACTTATACATAGGTTTGGATATGTATACCAATAGTTTAATGGATAGGTAGTGGAGTGTGACCACATGTCATATGGGTCCCCCCACATTCCATGTACATTTTTTTTTCTTTTAGTAAAACCAAAATATCTCCTATCTCATTCATTAAAACACTGATTTTGTCCATAAAGTATCCTATCCCAACTATCATTACATGTATAATGTGATTCTCCCCTCCATTATATATTTTTGGAAATGATGTGGGATGTATTGGACAATGTTCTTACATAGGTTTCACTCAACGAAGGCAGTGGTTAGGATGGATTACAAGAGGAATCAAGAGAGGAACCCTCTAGAAGGGTTAGGAATGGGTCCTCTACAGAATCTTATAGTGTGATCCTCCACTATATTCATGGAATGGATTCGGTAGAATTATAGAGTGGAACCCACTAGCATGAATAAAGAATGGGTCTTCCATACTTTATAGTGGAACCTTCCACCTAGGCTGGGCATGGGTCCTCTACTGAATACTATATTAGAACCCCCCTATGGAGTTAGGGAGTTTTTACTCTCTCACTAGATTGGAACACTCTTACGGGATCATGGAATTCATCTTCTATCTTTTATAAGAGTATTACCCTAATATTCGTAAATTAATGATCCCTCTATCAACTGTTGTAGTGGAACCTTCCTATTGGGTAGGTAATGAGTCCACTATCGAATATTGGAGTGGAACCCTTTTTTGGGTATAGGGAACATGTCCCCTATCTATCCAATTATTTTAACCCTATTTTTTTACTAAGGATTGGATACCACTACCTACAGATTTTGGACCATCAACATTCTCATGTAGTGGGAAGGTGAGGCTTTACATGGATATTTTCTATTGGATAGAAACATGAGTTTTGTGAATCATTGATGGACTTTTGGAAGTGTTTGTGACTCTTTCAATGGGTAGGGCTGTGAGATAGAGATCTTAGTTTCCTCTCATTTGGAAACATTTTTCTACAAATATATATATATATATATATATATATATATTCATCCATATCTTTGGATTTTTTTACTCCCTTTCCATGGGTTGTGAAGACACATAGTTTTTTCCACATTGTTTCCATATATAGATTATCATTGTTGAATGGGTTTACTCATCCGATATAGGTGGAGATAAATATAAGTTTATGCTATCTAGACACTATGTTGATACCTTTTTTTGGTTGAGATTACTCTTTATCTATTGTTGGGTTGAGATTTATCAATTTTATTACCTATTATATTTCTTTTTCTATTATGTCTTTTACTTCCCCACCTTCATATTTCATGGTGTCCTATTTTGTATGTATATACTCACCCCTAAAATAGATTTTACCACTAATTTAATGTCGTATGAAAATGATAGATAAGTCTTCAGTTACTATAAATGGGCCTACGAAGACGGGGATCTTTGGACAATGTGTGTTGGTCGCAGCATGGAGATCTTAGATGGACTCTCCCATCATTTTACTTTCTAGTTTTATTAGGTTGGGAAATCTTCTTTGTAGTGTTTCTATTTTTTCAATTTACTTTTCAGTTTTCAATATCATATTACTATAGACTCTAGAGGTTTTCATTCATGGATATCATTTTAGATATTTCATATTTTTATTTGTAGTCCTCTCCACTTCGGCATTGATAAGGCCGTGTGTATACATAGAGGTACATTGGAAATGGTCTACCCAAGTTAGTTATGCCTGTAACACTAGTTGCCATCTCCAGGACATAAATTCAATCTTGGAGAAGTTGTGGCTCAAGCCCCAATTAAGGTGAGCTCATTCTCTAGATACTTAAGAGACGATTTTTTTTTTCAAGGAATATCTATGTTATTTCTCACTTTAGTCTAAAAATAATTTTATTCTATATACATGTTTTACAAAAATGAAGAATATTTTCAATATTCTCATATAATTTTTTAAATCATTTTCTACCCATAATTAAATATTAATAATATGGTTTAATATTATTATTATTATTTTCCCAACAAGGTACTTGTTTTATTTTTTTTACTAAAGTATGAAAGTAATGTTTTTTTAACCAATAAAACATTAATAGAATTTCTACCATTATAGTCGCATAATTATTTGAGGATTCCATTATAGGATCCCATATATATTTTTATGAAATTTTTGTAATTAATAATTGATAAATTCATAGATATTAAAGAATTTATTTCAAAGTGATGTTTTTATATTACCCAATTAATATTTAAAGAGAGCTTTTAAAATAATTTACTATAAGAATAACATACTTTGATGTTACTTATACTATATTTAGAATATGATCAGATGATACAATTCTTATTCATTGTATTTATGGTTTATGATTATGATTTCATGATATTTCTAAAACCAATAGATTTTCCTAGTGTTATAAACTGATGAATCAATTACATATTTATATTTCATTTCCACATGTTCTGATTTTATGAAATGTTTATGAAACACCTATATTTTCATGGGTTTTGATTTGATGAATGGTTTATGATATTTTGGATGAAATTTATAATATTATCATTATTATAATGGTTGAAATAGAATTATATATCCCTCCAATACACTTATCAAATATTGGTATTTCATGAGATAAACTGGACTCAAATAGTGTGTGACTTCGGTTTTGTATGGGACTATTTCCACTATCAATGCCTTGTGAGTGAACCGATACAATAATGATTATTTTGGGAGTAAACCTAATAAACTATTACTGTATTGGGGGTGATCCTTGAATACTAATGAAATTATTTTATTTTCTTCTGTCTATGCCTAAAATATATGTCTTATGATAATGGTACATTGTCACATCTCATGGTCATAGATTATTTTATGATTTAACTCATATAAAATTCCAAATTTTATTGCATAAAATTATATTATTATATATTAATATCAAATTTTCACACCATTATCCTCATTATATGCCAACATGATCATTGATATCTCCCTTGTTTACCCTTACTATTCATATGATCTCACCATTTTTTTAGGTTTACTTTCCCTAGTTTTGAAGACTGTTTATCAATATGATATTTATTATAATGGTACTAGTTAAGAATATTTTAATGGGGAATGTTGTGTTATAATTATGAACTATTTTTTATATATCCATTTTTTCAAATATAATAGAACTATACATTTCTAGGGTGGGTGAGGGTGTTATATATTAAATATCTATCTAACAAGAGTTAATTTATCTATAGGGAATGTAAGGGTCACAAAAAAATTCATCTTCATAATAAACATCACATGATAAATTTTCCTCATTGTAATGATGTTGATTATTTATTTTTTGTAGAATAAATCTTTTTCCCTAACACATTTTATTACCTTATTTACAGAACCAGACTAAACAAAACTAATACAATTTATAACATTATAAAAAAACCAACTAATCAAAACCCATCCTTAATCTAAATGGTTATTTAAATCGACCCATTACATAAACCCCCTTGAACTATTGTATAATTAGTAAACTAGAATAGTGAATAAATTTCATGTCTAATTTTTTGTCAACTGGGTAAACTAAAAAATTATATACCTATAAATATAACACCTAATTAAATCCAAAATATATTTACATTCATATTTTAATGATAAGAAAAATAAACTCTTTATTGACGATAAATAATTGTAAAAATAATGGTATATAACAAATGATCCATACTTAATAATTATCCACATATTTCCTTCTTCGACACTATCTAATCCAATAATGAAACCTTACTAGAAACTTGATTCTTTTTCCAATTATCCTTTTCATGTTCATCAAGATGAATATTTTTTTTTCAGTATAATAAATCACTAAAAACTTTCGTATAACAATCCATGTACCCTACCCATGTGAAAATTATGAGGACAATATGAATTTTATAAAAAAACATTCCTATCTAATATCAATTTATATAACTCAAAAATATTTTTAAAATATCAACAGACTCAATCTTTTCAAAAAAATAATGAATTCATAACTCTATCAATTAAAATCAAGAAACACACAAATATATTATCGTTTCTAATATTTTTATAGCATTAAACACCAATTTTTAAAAATTGGGAAACTCATAGAAACATTTTATCATTTTTTAATCAATAATTATTTCACACTGAAGTTTGATTTGATAGAATACCTCATCAAACTCGGTAAGGTTTCCCAAAATGTAAGTGTGATACATAAAATCTGATTTAAACTACTTAAAAATAAAAATAATAATTTAATAATAATTTAATAATTATAATCACTTTGATGGTATATAAAAAATTATTTAACTAATAATCATTCACATCATCAATTATATTCATCCAAATTTCTGATTATTTTATTGAAAAACTCACGTCCCTGGTAAAAATTAAATTATTTCCACAAAGTGTAACACACATCAAAAATATAATTTTCAATACATAAATCCTTAATCATTAATATTTTTATACACAATTAAAATATTTATTATTTAATAAAACATGAAAATTAACCATTTATATCTCAAAAAAGTGTGTTTGAGAAGTCGGATACCTCTATCACTATGATAATGATATAAAAGTTTGTCCCTAAAATGATTAAACCAACCCCAATAATTAATAAACTAATAAATAAAATAATTATGCAATTTTTCAAAACACTACCATTTTATTTCAACAGAGAAATCCGTTTCATTTTTTTGAAAAAACATTAATGATGTAATGAGGAGAGATTTAAAAATTGATATAATTTTGAATTAATTTCCCGCCACCACAATAACTAAGGGATAAGAAACATATATTGAGATATATACCAAAATAATAATAAAATTCAACCAATATTTAGTCCAAAAAAATAAAAATGAATTGGTAAATGATTTTTTGAGATTTTTATTGTAAAAAAATTATTTGGATCCCCTTTATGTAATTATATAGTTAACCTTTATATTAAACTAGTTCATGTTTCCACTTATACAACATGAAATACCTAATTATTTTTAATTATACTCATTCAAAACCCCCTTTTAACATCACCAAAATCATAATAAACTCCCACTATATATTTCTTTTTACTATATTATCCCATTATTAACAAAAACCAACATCCTGTGTCTATTGAATCCAGAAAAACCTTCATTATAATATTAACTACAAAATTTGTGTCCGACACTTAGAAAATCTTGGGGTATTTGTGAATGTTGGTTATTTTTCATTGAATTTTATTTATCAAATTTGGATTCCTCTATGATATGGTATGTATGAAATATGTTACTTTAACTGAATTATAATATGGAAATTCATAACCATCGTATTTTGAGTGTAATGTGATGTGATCATCTTTATGGATGAAAACATGTGTTTTATTCATCAGAATTATAAAATATATTTTAGAGAGAATCAAGGATGAATGAGTTTTCTTACCACAGATTTACATATTCCATACTCAAGGATATAATTAATATATTAAAATACCAATTATGGGAGTTTTTATATAAATTATGAAGATACATTTAGTATACACGATTTCAAAATATTTTTTCATTGATGATGATTAAGCCATATAATTTTATAAGCTATGTCAAGAAGAAAATAATGTAAAATGGAAATTCATTTATATTGTTATAAATTTTGAATTCATAGTAATTTCCAATTTTACCATGACCCATGAGGACATGCATGAAAATATAGTATTAAGATATATATTGTTATAAATAAACTATCTAAAAATAGTTTTTATAATATTTTATTTAAATTTTGTTGGATGTGTTATAATGTTTTAAAAAATAATTTATACTGCAATATAATACACTAAATAGTATTGTAGTGATGCATTTAGACATAGAGAAAGTTGATTTTTTTCAATGGATTGCTATTATAATTCTAATTCATTTTTGTAAATTCATATACATTAATCACAAATTCTTTATGTTAATGATTGATTTCTATGAAAAAAATGTATAATATGAGGTATAATATGATGTAAAATAAAAAGAATAAATAAATTATAACACCTTTATATTTGATTATCTATTTATTTTTAAATAAATTAGATGTTCTTAGAGCTTTCATTACATGAAACCATAATAAAAAATGGGACACAATATACTATTGAAAAAATATTATTCAATTTTACTTTTATAACCTCGTCATTGGATTTGTAGATATGAATTGGAATAAAAAAATTAATTAAATTTTTAACCAGTTATAATTAATAAAAATGTATTTATTAATGCGAAGGAAACATGTAATCAATTTTAAATTCATAAAATGATTAATTTTTTATAGTAAAATATTTGTTTGTCCAAATTATTTTATTTTTTATATTATGTATTTTTTCAGTAATAAAAAATTATTTGGAAGAAATAAATTTTTATTTAATGTAAAAAATTGAATAATTATTGATAATGTTAGTATATATTGGTTAAATGTGGATAAAAATCATTTGATGGAAAAATGATTTATTTTTTAAAAAATGGTTTTTATAAGATATATATATATATATATATATATATATATATCAGTAAATACTAGTAATCACCTATGATATATGATTTTAAATTTATTTTTTGATAATATATTGTATAAAATCTATAAACATATATCTAATTTTTTTCACTAGTAATTAATGATAATAATATAATTATTATACTCAAATATTTCTTCTATATAAAGTAGACATTATTCATTTTGCGTATAGATATTGGAATTAAATTTTATATCATCTTGGAATTGAGCCTTTGAAAATGTGTCACATTCTTTAAATTACAATACATATTATTATTTTAATATGTTCATCTTAGTTTATGGTCAAAATATATTGTAATCATGGTAAAAAAAATTAGTATATTAATGGTTGAAAGGGTTAAAAGAATGGTAAACCTAATAGATATTGTGAAAAATATCACAAAACACTTGGTTTAATTTTATTGGTCAATTTTGATTCTACCGTATTTTAATTATGTTCAATTATATGGAAATATTGAGCTAGTTTCCAAAGAAAGTAAATGTATCACCCCAACTAACGATACACGTAAAACATTCTCTAAACTAGAGGGCCAGTGGGAACTAAGTGCACCACTATGTACAATTAAGGATTCTCAATAACTGGTCTGTTCTGTTGTGTCAATCCCAATAGTTTTATCCCTTAATTATTCTTGAATCCATTAGGTTATTGGGCATCTTATGTGTCTTATACAAGCTGTTATTATAATCTTAGTAGGCCACCACCAATGTGTTCTTGTCTTAATGCTACATCCATATCAGAATATGAAATTATTATGTAAATGAAAACAACTCACACACTATATAACCCTAATTTCATGTTATAAACAACTAGAAGGGGGAATTTACATACTTATATTGTTTCTATAGTGGAATTATTTATCCATTTTATATCTTTTAGAAAGATCCTTCATTTTCTCAACAATTTCCATATCATACGAAACCATATTCCAACGATCTACATATGAACAAAATTTCAAATGAACATGGTGTCCCAATGGTATTCCCTTAAGTTTATCACGAGTCCCTTAGACATCCATTTAATATATAATTGTCTTCTTAGAAGCCCGAAATCATAAATAATGATGACATGTTACCTTCTATTGTCCTAGACCATCTGCATCAACATCACGAAAAGCCTTTTCCTCCATGCAATGGTCACATACACCATCAAATGAGGTTTTCAACGGTGATAACCACCTACTTAACTTATGTTAGTCACCATATCATATTCCACTTTCAATTTAGAGGCCTCCACAAAAATTGAGAAATCAAACCCACCTCAATGGGTTATAATACATTGTTCACATGACCATAAAGGCACCATCAATGAACAACAATGAGCATAAATTAAAGAACATACATAAGACACACATCCAGTGAACCTTTTGTGTCCAAATGAGAACCCCATCACCTAGTCGGGTCATGTTTTATCACAATATATATCAACATAATGACCCATTTCGCATTAATTATAGTGATCAACATCAACCCAAATATCATGGTCCAATACCAACATGTTCATAAAGATCTCACCTTCCCATAGGCTCAATTCAATTAAATTATCAATAGAAACATCCTACCCCACCAACTAAAACAATTAGATCCTCCCATGTCATTCCATTATAGGCTCAACTTATTTTTAAAATACATTGAATTAACCAACGTTACCATCCAATAATAGATTATAGGAAAATATACATACCTTTACCTCCCACCTCATATGCAGTCATCATGTCACATAACACACTTATAAAATAAGATTAATGTAGCCACTAATAAATTATAAATGTGGATGATAAATAATTGATGATCATCCTATAATTTGATATAAAATGGGAGAAAATGGTAATACATAGAAAGAACATAGAAATAATACATATTACCTTATATAGAAGAAGTACTAAAATTTAAAATAAAATACAACAAAACATCAAGAGGACTTGTATCTATACCGCAAGTTATCCAATAAAAATGAATTCACCTAAATCCTGTCACAAATGAAGATGAACTAATGATGGCTATGGGGATCCCATTAATGAATCCATGGTTATGAGATTAATTTGGATAACGGGGAAGTAAAATCAAGTAATAAGGGTTAAAGACATTGGGAAAACAAGTAATTTAACCCCCCTTTAATGAAATGCATGGTTTGAATGCATGGTTAGGCTAACCGTGTGTTGACCGTATAGTGTGTCTATACAAAGAGACCACCACCCCACACTGTTACAATGCACAGTCATACAAACCGTGTTCCTATCCATGTAGGTATCTCTAACCTTATAGAAAAAATTCACATCCATTCTTCCCCTTTCATGATTTAGTCTATCCCTGCTCTAATTAAAATGGGGAACATGGTTTGGGATGAACAGCTAGCACTAACCACACTCCCTATGATATTTCTCCTAATTTTTATTTTTTAATCCCAAATCTTTTAAAATTGAACTGAGACAGTGATACACATTCTGATCCATAATAAAAATCCCAACATAGCACATTAATGAGTATTAAATATCAATATTTATTTTCTATGATTAAATTTAATTTTATCCTCTCTGCCAATTAAAATGTTCGTATTACCATAAAATTTCTCAAAACCACTAAAAACCCTGGATATTACAACCTTCCCACCTTATGATAGATCATCCATGAAATTTGGAATGGAAGTGATTAGTTAATTAATTCTTCTAGTAGGAAGTTTCACATGAGTATCTTGATGTAAGTGAATAACCATGGATTTCTAGGACCACCATAGATGCCCATGCCCCATCATCAGATGTCATCATTAATATATCTCATTTTATTCTGAACCCATACCTCCATCACATGTGATTCTCATTAACCCATCCATTACAATTGATTCCCATGAGTAACCACATCAATCCTAGAGCCAAGATTTTACTAAATAATATACATAAATAACACAAAATATCTTCATTAATAAAAATCATATACATGCCAAGCATCATACCTAATGCCAACATATTAATCAGAACTAATATAATTCAACCATCAAATAGACACATTGTGTAGTACTATTTGTCATTTAAAAATAATAATATATAAAAAACATAGATTACCTTTAAATATCATCATCTCTTAATACTAGATAGAATGTAAATGCTTTACTAGTTGCATCAGGCCAGAAGCTCAACTACCTGATGCTTTTACTCCCTATTGAGTTAGAGAAACTACTACGAATTAAACCATTGCGGACTCTCTCTCTATATATAACAATCTACATTCATATTAGTATCCTAGCTACCAATTACTGGTAATACTCTCGGTCCTACCACAAATACCTAAGTATAACCAGGTGCTTGACACCTGGTATCCTAATACATCTTCTGAAAGAACCTATTATGTTGTAAAATCAATATTCACGCCCATGGTCCCATTACAGGCTTCTCACAATGAGTCTGAATGTGACTTTTCTTCCAAAAATAGGATAACATTAGCAATTACCCTCTTTTCAGTGTTATTCCCAAGTCCCTAACATAACATTCCATTTGATACTCCTCACATCCTTGGATCTAGACTAAAAAAAGACCACTACCTACTTCATCAGACACTGTCCCCCCAACTCGTATAAGTTATGTATGTTAGGTTTTTCTATGCTACCATTGACTTGTTCATTACCTCTAATAAAATTATGATCAAGAATATATTAACATACACGATAATTTCACGATAAAAACCACCCCAAAACATATATCCTATGATATTTTATTCCCGTATTAAAATGGAAAAAAATTAGATATGTTTGTGAACCTCCCAACCAAATCCATGACTGACATGTCTCCCAGCATCGTGTTTATAAACTCTATAGCTCATTATTCCCCTGATTTATCTGATAAAAAGTGGACAATGATTTTGGTCTTGAAGATTTCTACATAAATCCATCATTCTTGTCTTCAGGTGCCTTTATGTCCAACCATATCTTTGTAGGTCCCCTGAGCATATACATATCATGCTTCAACCTCTGCATTGGTGGTTCCTTGATGTGAATGAATATCATATTCACATATTTGACCCAATAATCTAATAATTTTAGTACATCCTCACTATAAAATAATTTTGGGTGATGAGACTCAAACTCTTGGGTCATATAACATATAGATGGAATATCTCCTGGAGCTCCCATGTCAATACTCTATACGGTGCATAGCACACTCTCCCTGAGATTCTCATTTAACCATGAACTAGCCGATCTGATTTACATTGTTTTCCCTTTGTTAATTGATTAATCTAAGGATATACCATTCATATCCCAACCAGTAGTGTTATAATTTTAATCATTTTTTGTGTAACCACATATTTGCTCTCCCAATTCACCATAATAAACTGTCTTGGTGGCATCACTGTAAAAACCAAAACCCATGATCAAAGTTAACAATATCATTCAAGGTATAAAAAATAAGGAAGGTTGTAATTTATATCACATATAACCACAATTCATATCCCTACCAATGATATATCACATATCCTCAATCCTCATGCCTCTTTGCTGACCCATATCAGAGTTAGGACTAACATATTAGTAATATCAAAAACTACTAGTGAGCAATGAGTTATTAGAATGCCACTAAGAAGTTATTCAAGAAAATGGATTTTAGATTATTTTTGAAACCATTAAAATTTCACAGCTTATATTTTTCCTTCTTAATATTATCACATTTATACCCTCCAACACTATTCATACATAACACAACATACAAATATCATGAGGGATCTTATACTTCAGTTGGCTAAGTCAATTGAAACCAATAATATATAAATGAAAACACTATTTATCATGTTATTGAAACATTAAAAATAAAAAAATTCATGTATTCTACATACTAATAAAAATAAAAAGAACATGTATATATCATATGAACTTATTTTTCAATAATGATGCATTAATGCACACCCCTTCTATATAGGTACAAGATTCAAAAGCCTCATAAACAAATAACATAACACCCATGTTCTCTACATGAGGGGGAAATCATTAAATAGTAAAATTGAAAGAATAATATTGATATTCCACCCCTTGAAATTTGGATTATCTCATGTGGGTGGGGATATATTCATGCAAGAATAAATATATTACCTACACATAATATTCAAGTCTCTTATCAAATGTACCATAATGGTTAGAAAATAAAATTTCACTTATACCACTTATTCCATTTTTACAAGATATCCACATAATATATTCTCTAGGCTAGAGGCCTAATATTCTTAAAGTGAATTTCTCCATATCAAAAAGGTGACTGACAAGAAATGAAGGTGTATTGAGTGAATTTTTGGAGAATATATCCCATGTTGATAATAAGAATAATAGATTAAATTTAATCATAGAATAAAATATCAAATAACAACATATAATAACAAATATAAAACACATTAATAACTAGAAAAAACCATGCTAGGCATAAATATCAGATAATGTCCACATTTCAATAAAGTCATACAAAATGGACATGCATGATATCTCATGGTAAATCTTATAAGTATGTACCAAAAATATAAAATGAACAGAAGCTTGATGAAAACAACCCTATGAATTAACTTCTATTCATCCCATGAAATCATGGAACATCCCCTATCATCCCATGATAAGGATTCTATACAATATCTCATAGCCAAAAAGTCTACACTCATCCCGAGGGCCCCATGTAGAGTGTCTGAATGATCTTAGTAGGCCTAACAAAACATATTATTATCTAACATCCACATTTATATTAGTGTATATAAAATTTAAAATATAATTAAATAGAAACTAACCACATATAAAATAGCCTGATTTTATTATTTTCTATATGAAAAATTGATATCATTAATTCTACATGCATCATAACAGAGGAATGTTGTATCCTCTATATATGATACCAAAAGAACCCTTGATTAACTAAATATTTATATACCACATGGAACTGCATCTGAACCACTTCCATATTAATACAATGTCAAGTTTACCTAACTTCTCATCGTCACATCGATAAGAATATCCAAAAAACCTTGTAAATCTATTAAATATGTCATTTTTTGGATCTTCTAAATGACATTCAATGTCAATATGATACTTGTACTTCTATTTTATTGGCCTATTTGACCCAAAATCATGGAAAGCCTCAACACTTGTCCAGTGGTCTCACAGTCCATCAATTGTATCATTCTATGTTGAGCACATCGCCCTTAATTGATGCCCATCCCCATCTCCTATTTTTATATTCCAGTGGAGGCATACACCTAGATAGTGTGGTAAGAACCCCCTCATTAGGTCATGATATTATGTTCAAACAACCTATATGGTACCTTAAAATAGAGATGGTGTTTATAAATTCACCAAAAATACCTAAGACACACCTCCAGAGAACCTCTATCACCCCATTTTAACCACATTACCCAATCACATTATTGGTGATCTCCATAGGCCTAAACTAGATAAACCAAATCACCTCAATTCTAGTGATCAACCGAACCCAAAGTCCAATGGTCCATCCCCATGATCTTCTGACATTACTCACATAGAAATATGAACAATTTAATTAAAATAAAATTATAATAAATACCTCCCAGAAACATGAAAACACATTCCCACAATTCTATACCATTTGATGATCAATGTATTTTGTATAGATATCAAATGTATCATTTTCATATTCCAATATTATAATACTATAATCAAAATAAATAAATTGTCGTAGCTAGAATTACCCTACCAGGAGCATTCAATGAAATTGATGAATCCTAAATACCTTCTCAAACAAAGATGATCCAACAAAACCTAGGGAGATCCAATTTAGATCTCCATAAATGGTGGATTGTCTAGGATAATGGTGTAATAAAATTTATACATAAGGGTAAAAGGATGGAGAAATTTTATAATTTCACCCCTTTAATGATTCACACTTTTTGGATGCATGGTTTGGATAGTAATCCATCAACTATGGTGTGCCACAATCCATGGAGACAATATCCTCACACAGTTAGAGCACATGATTAACCAAACCATACATCTAACCATGTGGGTTTCTATACCCCAATATGAAGAACAACCCAACCATATGCTCCACTTGAATTGGAAGATCTAACCATGTTTCAGATCAGAGGGTACATGAATATTGTGCTATATAGTTATCAATAATTCTACCCCTGTAATGAACTATGTGTTCTGTATTTTGAATTTTCGTTCATTATGCCTGATGATTATGAAACTGAACTGAAACACAAAGATGCTTATTGATCCTTTATACCAATCCAATATAAACACATTAATTCATGTTAACACTCAAAACATAATTCCTAATTATTATATTAATAGTTGACCCATATTCAAGTTAAAAAAGATATAATTCCATTATAATATCTCAATATTCTCAAAAATGTAACTTTATAATACGTCTATTATATTTTAATGTTTTTATTATTTACATTTCATTCCAAAAACATCACTTATAAATGTCCACATCATATTCTCATTTCTACACACATGATACCTTTATCTTAATTATGATATACCCATATACTCTCACAATTTTATATTCACATACATTAGGTACTTTTCTTCTAATAATACCCATCCATGAAGCCATATGGTGATTTTCAATGGAGATTACTCAATGAATAGGGATATGTTATTCTATATATTTATCATGTTTAATTTTTATTAACACTTTCCAAAATGTTATGTTAAAATATAAAAATTATGTAATCATTATATTTAATATAATAATATATTATTTATGTTTATGTGATTTTGATTTCTTATCTCTTTCCCATCCATTGAAAAATAATAACATTTCTTGTGTGTTTGTCGGGACTACAACATCTATGAAGTGATGTGATTTGTTTTCCATTTCCTATTTGTATGGATGGTCATAAGGATATATTTTATGAATTTATAACATATTTATAATATAATTATGATTATATTATGGTATATTATTGGGTTTCATTCATTATTTCAATCCATAGACAAGTTAAAGCATCACCCATGCATATTGAAGGACTACCATATCCATAAAGTGATGTAATCCATTTTAATCACTATTATATCTGAATTCAGGTAAAATTGTATATAATGAATAAATATAATTATTATGAATTTGATTAAATCCTATATATTATGAATCAATAATCAAGGTGTAAGGACTAGAATCAGCAAATTCAAATATGTATAGAAAACATACTTTTTCACCTGAATAGTTATTTAAATGAATAATTTTTAATAAATGTGAAATTGTAAATTATAATTGTATGATATATAGTAATATCAATATGAATATGGTTTAAGAATATATATATAATAAATTAATATATTCAATGTATTATGTTTTTATGATTTCTAATCAAGATAATACCTTAAGTAAGGTTTCTTCATCTCAATATTATTTTTATTTATAAAAGATTCATGTTATGAACCTATTTGTGTTTATATGGTGTATAAGATATCACAATGGAATGTTATATAAATAATTTCTTTATATTAATGTAATTTGATGTTTCATTTGATGTTAATCATTTTAAAGTGATTATAATTCAAATTTACCAAAGCAGTAATGGTTAAAGATGAAATATCAATTCATTTCGAGGTTGTAAATATAAAATTAACATTGGGGGAAATTATATTATCCTTATAATTTATGATCCATATAATTTCATCCCTTATTTTTAATTATATATTATTTATTTTCCCTTACTGTATCTCCTCTTTCGTATTTATAAGGATGATGAAATGTTTTTTTATGAAATCCTACAATTATTTATAATTTTATTTGGTTGTTAATATTTCCCTTCCATGTCTATATTCTTTAAAATTCTATATGTAATTTTTCTGAAAATACATAAATTTTTAATAAAAAAGTTGTAATGCATTTTAATCGTTTATGAAAAAATAAAATTAATCATTTAAAAAATCAGAATAAATTACTTTTTAACTTTTTAACAAAAGTTTTAAAAAATTTCTCTTTTTAAATATACCACATGAACAGATTTTACAATAAAATGTCATTACTTTATCATATTGTATCAATTACATGTTTCAAAGCTCTTATAAAAAACATAATATTATCATTTTAATGAATATTATTTATTTTTAATGTTAACAAAATAAAAGTCACATTTATATGGATTATCAAGTCATATTTTACTTTATTTTTTAAAATCAGGTTTTCATCTATGTTAGTATGTATTATGGATTTAAATGATTCCATATAGATTTTATCATATGGTAAAATAAAATTTAATTCTCTTTTTGTCTTATAGTGATGATGTTTTAAATATGATTCAACATAACTCATTACTCTCCATTCAGTTAACTATGTAATGATGAAATAAATATGAAACACATTTATATTCCACAATTTATACTATTTTGGTACGATTAATATTATTTTTATATTCTACATCACTTTTTTGGGTTTTAATTATTTTATTGGTGATCCTGGAATTATATAGCCCTTCAATTCATTGGTTAATGATTGATTTTATGTGAGATAATATAATATATAATGGGGAGTGAACCTAGTTCCGTAGGAGACTATGTCCAATATGACAGTCATTAGAGAAATCATAATGGGCCCATAATAATATATCCGTCTAACAAATCGGGCCAGGATTGATGTCTCATGAGGTAATATGTAATAGAATGTGTTGTGATCATAGTTTTGTACAAGACTAGATACATTATTATTGTATTGAGAGTAAACCATGAGAAATGAAATGATGTAAAATGGAGTTAACCCAATCCTCTATAGAAATATTCCCACTGTAGTAGTCTTGTGAGTGGACATTGACTATGTAAATGATAGAATGTTTAGTGAACCCAATCCACTGAAATTGTCTTATAAGGGAACCCTAGTATGGAAATGTTGGAATATGGAGTGAACCTATTCCAAAATGGTAGTCTTAGATATGATCATTGAATTTGGAAGTAAATTTACAATCTTATGTGTATGTAAAAAACATAACTGTTATGCTTATGATATGTTTTCATGGATAACAATATATTAATTATAATTCAATGCACATTTCTCATGATTATTTATATCTAATAGATATGTTATTTCTTTTGTATTTTATCATCATTTTGTAACTCCCTTATACATATCAAATTCTCACATTTGATAATTGATTGATTTATCACATAATAATGCTAACTGGGTATCTGCGCTCACTATTTCTTATGTATTCCTTTCACAATGATACGTATAATAGAAATAGTATGGTATTTCAAAGAATATTGAAATGTGAGAATAAATTTATAGTGTATTTTGAATATATTCCATGAAATAAGTTGTTTATGTATCATTTATCGAAATGAAATAATAGTTTACTAGTTTGGGAATTTTTTATTGTGATATGTTTTAATATTCATCGTAAATGATTTAATATTTATGTAAGAGACTATCAAGTAACCTCAATTGATATCAAATGGTGGTTAATTTAGTTTTGGAGATTATGATTAAAAATATTAAGTGACATCCCTTTGGATAAATATTACTATATGATAATATCATGATATTTTGGTAAAGTACATATTGTGTAGTTTACTATAAATGGATTCCAAATCTAGATAAAAACATGTAAGTGATGTCTTTGGAAATGATGCACCCGGGGTTAGTAACCGTAAAGTGGCATGTTTAATATTAACTCAATATTCACCTAGTGCATAACAAAGATGATAAACTGCACACCTAGCTTTGAAATCCCTTAGAATATGCTTTTTTCAGTTCAATTTATCATTATAAACCAATATAAATAATCAATGGATGAGATATATGATTTGTATGAAATTACCAAAATGAGGTCGTGTGATCTTGAAGTGTCATAGGTTGATGATAAGGTTTCATGATTTAAGAAATATTAGAAACATTTTTTATTATCTTGTGTTTCATTAATTTGGTTAGTATTTGTTGATACTCTGAGGATGTATTTTTTTTAATCTATGAATGAAATATGAATTAATTTTATAAAAAAAATATGATATCTAGTAAAATGAATTACATCATGAGAAAAAATGTAAAGGAAGATGATTAGAAAACCCACATGTTTATTCTTAATCCACTATCTTGAATTTTGATTTAAAACGTATACAGATTTAAAATTCCAAAAAATAAAAAATTGAGATTCAATACATTTGAGGTGATAAAGATCATGGAGGTGAAAACATTAAATTTTATACGTGTAAAAATTTTTCAAAACACAATTTGGTAAAAATTTCTAATGTAATGGATGATTATTTATAAATGGAATAGGTGGGGAAAAAGTTTCAAATTGACTATTAAAAATAATGTGTCCACTTTATTAAATGATAGGAAATAAAGTTCATCATATGGTACTATTAAAATATAAATGTTTTAATTATTGAAAAATTTGGATACATAGAAATCTATTCAATACTACTAGGTATAAGAAGGATGAATGTTTTTACTAAATCCCAAGACTACTGGAATAAATTAAATCCAATTTAGTCACATTTACTGATGGTGGTCCAAAAAATGCTGTAGAGTAAGATGGACTAATCATATACTCAAGCAAAATGGGTTTTGTATCTGGTTTATATTCAAAAAACAACATTTTAAATATAATATTAGATGAGAAAATAAAATCTCTACATTTATTATTATATGATAATTTATAAATAAATAAACTTCTAGTGATAAGATGTTCTTATCTCAAGTCTATAGATCGTTACCAATAAAGGATTTTTGGAGTACGCTTCCTAAATATTTAGTTTTTAACCATATTATTTAATTTTATGATATTTTATTCATAGAATATAATTATTTATATGGATCCAACATTAATTTAAAATTAATAAAAGTCACATTTGATATTATGAATCATCCCAAGACTCATATTGGTTCGGGTATGGACATTAATGTTCAATTGAAATTACTTCCATTGTATGGTTGTTATTACTTCTTCCTAAGAGGGCCTTATCGAAAATGGTGGGGGAGAAAATAAATATTGAAGATATAGATTAATTATTTATATAGTGAAAGGAATAAAATTTATATATTGATCATAAAATCTTGAATTATAGATTCACATGGAAAGTGTTTAATATTTTTTGATGGGGATGGTTGGGGTTGATATATTGTTTTGACAGCTCAATACATTACCAATATTGGAAAGTCATAAAGGTGTATAATGATATGATATTAAAGGACCATTATATTTTATCATTGATAAGGATTGAAATAGACATAATACATTATTATTTTTAGGGCATGATCCTTGAAATCCTAACGAAAAGGACAAGATTTTATCATTCTTCAAAAAATTTCAACCATATATTCATGTAATGATTAATGAGGCAAGAGAAAGAGGTATAAATATAGAAAATAAGGTAATAAATGTTACTATGTTTAAAAAAAATAACATTTTTAGGAGCGAGCTATTTTTCTTATTAATACAAAAAATAATGAACGCTTTATCGGATGAAGCACATAGCCCGTCTCAATTTATCCTTCTTAGATGTATGAAAATGTATGTATATCTCAAAGAGTATATATGGTGAGACAACATGAAAACTGATAAAGTATAGTATGTATATTGTTTCATTTTATATCATCATGTTAATTCAATGAGAATAAATTATAGGGGTATTTTAAAAGAATTACTCATACAAAAATTTTAATGGGAAAACATTACCTTGAAATTTATCAGCGAAATCCCCAAAAGACATATAGTCTATAATAAAATATTATTAATAGTCATTCCCCATATAAATTAATTGTATTTTATTGCTAATATAATAATATTGTCTCTTGACAAGCCTTACATGATATAAAATAAGTAATTAGTAATGTTTTACGGAGTACCATATTTTATAATATATGTATACTATATAGGGTATAACTCAATGTTATTTGGAAATATTTAGTGGTGTTTCTATTGGATATTGATATTTGTCACTGAATATCGTCATTTTACTAATGGAATGTTTTAGATAACCATTCAATAAATATAATATATTTTTAGACAATGTTTATGTATTATAATTTTATTATGATCAATCCCATTCTCTATTGGTATTCTATTTCAAAAATAATTTTCACGTGAAAATTCAGATGAATCATTATGAATCCCATTATATAAAGAAGAACTAAACACCAATACTTTTAGACAAATATATGTTTTATATATATATTTATTTTATGTTATTATAAAGGTATTTATATGAACATCTCATTAGAATGACATTATTTTATTTGTAAATAATTACCAATGTAGCCCTATATTTTTGTCATTTTAAATTATTAATTATGTAATGATAGAAACATGTCATTTAGTGTTGTATTGAATCTCTCTAAAATCCAAGATGTCTTCCATTTATCTCTCATGAAGAGGTATATACCTGATTATATTCATGTACTAAATACAGAGGTCATACCAACATGTGTTTTATTTCTCTTGTGACTAATAACGGGGGGATATTCTATATTAAATATAGAATAGTTTGTACAGAAATATATCTCACATGGTGAAATTTGTCCAGAAAAACCAAAAATTTTATGAAGTTGAGTGAGAACATAAGGATTTAATGATTTTGGGTTATCAAAATTAATTTTTATCAGAGTAATATAATTTCAAGGGTGATGATATTATAATGCGTGATATATTGTAACACACCACAATTTTATGATATATTAATATTTTAATCAATTGGTGTGTTTAGTAACTATCTTTACACGCAACACTAATATTTAAAAACCATGACATTCTATTGAATAAATATAAGAAAATATTATTATTATCACACGTCCATTATATAAGAGGGTATGAATTTGAATCAATTTGTTATGAATGATTAGGTTTTAATGTTTTCTTTAATAAAATATCATTTATATTTTCTAGGAAAAAAATATTCAATTATGAAATGTAAAAAATGTTATCATTTTATATTAGAAGATAAATTATTTAAATTATTTTATTTTTCAATATATTATCTATTTTAATAATTAATAAAATATTATTTTGATGAAATATATTCTTATTTCATGTAATATAAAATTAATAGTTATTTATACATTAATTATTATTTCGTTAATAATGAAGAAAAAATCATTTTATGGTAAAAAAGTTATTTCTCAAAAAAGTTTTTTTATGAAGACAATGTATTTTTAAATAATTACATTAAATAAAAAAATATTTACGAAATATATTAATATAATTTTTAAACAAATTCTTTAATTAGTTATTTTATCATTTATTTAACGGTTTTTACTTTTAATGTAATGAGAATAAAATCATGTTTTAGCTTAAAAATAGAATTTCTCTTATAAATGTTTTTATGAATTTTGTGAGCATATATTATAATTAATTTATAAAATTTACATAAATTTAATTTTTTATTATCAATTTAATGTTTTTACCAGATTAATAAATATTATTTCATAATTGCAAATTAATTTCTCATCATAATGAATAACAACTATGGTAAACATCTTGTAACCAATGTAAGGGTAAAATATGTTAAAATAGAGGGTAGCCTAAGAGATAACATTTAAAATGTATAAATAAAATCTTCATCTTGATTTGATGATTTAATTTCAACCATATCAATATTATAAGAAAATATATGGAAATTTTGATCAATATTCCCATGAGAATAACATTATTATATTTTAATATTCTCAATATTTCCATGTTTTTCATCAAACACACTTATAAAAGGAACCACTTATTATTATTTATAAAATTCAATAGATCCATTTATATTTATCAGTATATACGCAAATACTCTCCCATAATCTCAATACTTGATCTTTTGGAATTGGAATTCCCAAGTGATCCATCCATGATGCCAAAATGTTCTCTTCAAAGGAAGATACCCAGATAATATGTCTTTATTATTTACAATATTTTTCATGTTTCATTAATTTTATAAATAATTTAAATATTTTATAATTGTCTTAACATGACTAAATTAATATATCTACTATACATTTTTGTATTTATGGTAATGGTATATCCATTTTCTATATCCTTCCAATCTGTTGAAAACATGTTTACTACCACCTCCACGAAGCCTGATTCATTTTTGTTTTACTCATTAAATGTTTAGAAATAATCATATACATAATGAACATATATATTATATTTAATATTTGATTATAATTTTATAAATTTTAATGATTATATATTTTTTTGTTTTGTCTACGAAATGTGATAGCACCAACCATCCAAACACACAGACTACTATCTCCACAAAGTGATGTTCTTTATTTTTCTTCATCTATGTATAAGAATGGTTTTAATAGTTTATATAATAAAATAATATTATTCTTATTAAATTATTAATATTATATATATTATTAAAGAATGGACTAGGTGTAAGGACTGATACTATTGGTGGTTAAAAACCCATGGGGCACAGGTACTGGAGTAGCACTGTAGCGCTACTGTAGCAGCTGAGATATTGTTGCAATTGCAGCACTGTAGCAGCGGCAGGGGAACTCTAGCGGTGGCAGGGGACTGTAGTGGAGACGGGTATTGTTCGGCACTGTAGCAGTGCAGGTACTGTAATAGTACTATTCACAGAATGGGTCTTTGGCCTAAAAATTTCGGCCTACTGGCTATGTAATGGGCAAAATTCCCACTGGGCCTACGGGCTATGTAATGGGTCTCCCTCTACCAAGTTAAAGAGGTCTTTCCTTTCCTTTAATAATAAAAAATGAGGCTTTGGCCCCAACCATTAAAAAATACCATAAAAATATCTTAATGAAAATATTTATTAACGGGTAATTTGAAAATATAAGGTAATTTTATAATGTATTATTTATCTTAAAATTTTTAAATAATATATTTATAAGAAATATAATTTTATTATGCATTGTTTTTAAATGTGTATAAACTATAATGTGAATTTATGTTAGTGTTCATCCTCTCAATATTGTTATATTGATAAATGATTCATTTTATATAGCTATACATGTTTATAATGTATATATATAGGGCCCCAGCCGTAAACCTTACTTAACATTGAATTAAATGAATAATTTCCATTGAGGATCTTTTGAGGTTTAGAGTTTTAGAGAATTAGATCTTAACTATTACATCTCAAAAGATTACAAAGTAGAAACTTCTACTATGTTTTCATAAAATAAAAACTCTTAAAAAGAAACATTTCTAGTTCAAGGTTTTATATAGCATGACTTTCCCTTGATCCCATCCTTGAAACTATTCCACATTAAGTCCTGTGAAAAAAATTTCAAAAAAACTTGGGGTGAGCATAAAAAGCTCAGTAAGGGAAACAGAAAGAATGAAAACTTTTAATTCTTCAAAACAACAAGTAAACCATGTATACTTTATCAAAGTAATACATTTCACCTTTATGAAGTAGTAAGAAATCTTCACTGAATAAAAGATCAATAATTACCCTTTTGTAACCAAAATATTACCATAAAACCCATATAAAGAACACATAACATATAAAGGTAACTTGGGACATAAACATACTTAAATGGAATAACTATACGGTCGACTTCCACACATATCACTTAATGGAATAGCCATACGGCCAAATTCCACACCCAATGCATTGGAGGTTATAACGTAACCTCCCGTCCTAGTATTCACGGCACCACCCGTCATATGGTTTATCACGTAACCACCCATGAAATGTCCAAGTACCATTATAAAATGATAACATATAAAATAAATATAATGGAAAGAAAACATTTCCACACATTGATCAAAATATATCACTTAAATATATTGACATAACAAATCCATTATAAAAACCATTTTCAATACCAAAATACATAAAAGCATATATGGTATTTATTTCCTTTTAAAAACATTACGGCTTATTGAGGAAGCCAAGGACCAAATAATACTCGCGGCAGCAGAAAAGGTCATTGTCACCGCGTACGTTAAAAGAAACATTCCTTTTTTCATTTAGTAAAACAATTCATTGAAAAATATTCCTTTTGTATAAAAGTCAAAGGGGTCTATACACCATATAAAAGAAAGTTGTGTGTAAAACGAAATACGCCTCAATGAAAGGAGATTGAGACGATGTCCCTTACCTCGGGTCCGACTTGACTCGATCGTTCTTTAACATCCTGAATAATAATAATGAGTTAATTTATAATTGATTAAGAACCTTTTTAAAGTTCATTATTACTTTTATATCACTTATTATCATGTTATAAACATTATTTAATCATTTAAGTTAATAATGTTTGTTTTGTCGATACTTGGTTCTTAAGTCGAAAGTGGACTTCTTACAATTACATGTTGTTCGTGTAGTCAAAGGTTCATTATATACAGAATGATATTCATGATTTGGATATCATATATATCATATATATCTATAATATACATGTATTTACAATATTACATAATCCTTTAGAGGTAAGAAATGAAATGCACCGTTCATGGAGACGGTAAGTCGTACGTATGCATGAACGCTACTTTCATTTCTATGTCATATTAATGGAATTAAAACTAAATTAGTGGTATGTATATTTTAATTATAGAATTATATTCATCATTTAGATGTAACATAAATCATATATAACCATTATATATATGTACTTATAATATTACATTACATTTGGGGATAAGAAATGAAATGCACCATTCATGGAGACGGTAAGCCGTACGTACGCCTAAATGCAACTTTCATTTCTATCTCATAATTTAATGGAGTGAAATAATAATGATATAAAGTTATATTATAATTATAGTATAATATCATATATAATATTATTAAATCCATCCTTTATACGTCCCACATATGGCATTAACGAATCAAATCACTTTGAGGGGGCGGTAGTCCGCACTTCCTAAAATGAAATTATCGTGTTTACCCACAATGGAAACCATAAAGGTGTTCCATAAATGAAAAATACATAATCATAAGGAACAAATAAACATATTATATATCATATATAAATATAGTGACATCTTAATGGCCACCTTTGAAGGTGTTAGAAGAATATTGAACAATCATCATTTTGTGAGGCAGAAATTCACCATCCACGGAAACAGTATGCTCTTTATCCATTAGATGAAGGTGTGTGTAAGTGTAGCTCGAATTCAATTTTATAAAAACATCCTATTATATTTAATATACAGGAATTGTTACAAAATAAATGAATAAAAATAGTTCATGGGGTTGGATAAGAAAAATAAAATAAAAGAACACAATAGAAAACACTATCTTTAAAATGGGTAACTCTTTTTGATTTGAGCTCAAAGGATTCCTTGAGAAGACTTATGCCCAAAGTGAGGCTTCTAGGAGTATGATAGGGATGTGGAGAGAACAAATGGGCAGATAATGGCCGAACCAAAAGCTTGAGAGGTGTGGGTAAGGAGGTAGGGGTGGGGGCCTTTTATAAGAGGAGAGGAGGGGCACTCTTGGAAAGGTATGAAAAGATACTTTATTATAAAATGATTTTCGGATAAAAAGGGTCCCATAATTATATATTTAGAGGCTAATGTGATAAGGGTTGGAAATCCACCCATCCAATAAGTTTTTGACAAGTGTAGGTCTTATATTTTACATTATATTTTTATTTTATTTAAATCGATAAATAATGAGGTAATCGTTGAATCATCATGGTGCTATAAATATTTTAATTTATTTAATGTCTAAAAATTATAAAACAAATATCATGGTGTATGAAATTGTTTTAGATTTCTAATTAATAATTATAGAAAAAATCTTACTTTTATAACCCCATTTAAAAATTGTTTTAGTAAAACAACTCATGTTTGTGACGTTTTTATTTTAACATTAAATAAAACGTTTTTAATGTCATTTTCCCAACAAAGTGGCTCCATGGGGTCCCCAAGTTGACCCATGGATTTTCTTGGTCTGACATGACACATCCAATAAGGGTAGGACATGTTTCAAGTTCATTTAGAATTATTAAAACATTATTTTTACCATAAACTACACTAATTACCTCTAATTGTGATTAATAAACTTAAAAGTTACTATTCACCAAAAAAATATTTTATTCCCATTGAACCAAATTTTTCTTCTTAATGAAAACCATGTATTTTGGAATTTGGAAATTCAAAACATAGAGGTGGTAAAATTTCATTTAAATGAAAAATTAGTTTTTTAAGTACCACTTAGTGGTTTCACTATTCATCAAAAATTGAAGTTTTTCAGAAAAATACCAAAACTTCACCCTAAGCTATATTTGATATTCCAAATTCAAAAATGAAGTCTATTTTACAAAATTCAAAACATATAAGTTTCATTAATTAATTTAATAATTAATTCCCGCTGTCAGAGCAAATAGTGTGTTTTTATGAAATAATAAGTATCAAAAGATTGACACTAGTTTAAGTCTGATATCAAAGTGAAATTAATTCCAACAACCACTATTGGATTAAATGGTAAAAATATATTCTAATTTAACTTGAAAACCAATTCAAACAATTATCTAATCATATAAATAAATTAGATTAAAAAGATGTTTTGAATTAAAATACATCAATTTTCACTATTCATTAAAAATGCACTATATCGGAAAAATAACAAAAATTTACACAAAGTAAATTTCGATGTCCCAATTCTAAAGAATAATTTTGTATGGTCCAATATATGGTATAAGGGTGACCAAAACTATATTTGAAGAAGGTTCACCATCAAAAGGGGATAGTTCAACCTTTTATTGAATATTAGAGTATCAATGCCTAAAATTGAATTCTTTTCGAATTTTAAGCCTTAATATTTTATTGGATAAATGTAAAAAAAATTAACAAACATATATAATCATATTTTTGTTATTTCTATCCATTCCCTCCAATACAACAGCTACGTGTTAACTACCATTTAAAATAATATTATTTTATTATTAGTGTGCAACATAAGATTTCAAAGAATCTCTTTGTTGCGTATCAGGTATGCTATCGAACATAGCAACCCCTTTAAAGTAAAATTAATATTTAATTCGTAAATATTAACAAATATGAATTTTTTTTTCTTTATTTACCTGGGATGTTACAATATATTTCATTTATATCATTTAATTTAATGAATATAAATTTATTAAGTTAATTTTATTTTTCATTTGACATTACTTCTCCAAAATGGATTACTATTTGAGATTTACCCATGCTGTAAGGGCCTTTGTTAAAATCACATTTTGTTTTGGAATTGTCTATGATAAATTTCCACTATGGGATGTTATATGATCTTCGTCCTTTAAAAACTATATCTATTCTTATCCAATCGTTAATTTTTTGTTTTAGTTATTCAATAAAATTTCCAATCTTTTTACATAAAATAATTAAAAAAGTTTTATAAGATAATATCTCATTATTTCTTTTATTTACATCTGGTATATTTATTCTCAATGTATAGGTTCTCTATATATATTTTTATGTTAATGTTATATGAATTATTGTATGAAACCCATTACTCTCTAATGGGGTTTCTATGTCATGATGACATCATTGTGAAATAGAATTCTTTTCCATGGGAAATACTATAATAAGATAATTAATATTTTTATGATCTTATGGAACACATAGTTTAAGTGATTATTATGTTTTGGGTGTGATGGTCATTATATATCCATTCAATGATTTGGGTAAATATTAAATTTCCATTATATAATATGACTAAGAAAGTAGAGTGAACACACATCATTAAGGACTCTATCTACTATGATGGCCAAAAGATTGATACATTACTAAATATAATAAAATGGGGAGTGAACCAAATATATTATAAGACTATGTATATTTTGATAGATTTGGATGTAAATCTATTATAGGTAAATGATGGAATCATTAGTGGTTCCAATACATTATGATAATCTTTAATGTGAACCATGACTAAGAATGCATTAGGATGGAGATCAATCACAATCTGTTGTCATAGATATGAATGTTATATTTGTTTGAGGAAATTATTTTCTTTGCTTATGAATATTCCAAATGAATCATCATAACTTTATGTCAATATATGAATCATTTTGAGTCATCAATTACCTCTTTTCTATGTTCATATCAATATATGGTTGTTTTTTACATTGATATTTTTCATCTAATGATTTATGAAATTAGTGGTTTAAGTCTTGAGAAGTAGAATCATTAAATAGTGGATTTACACTCCCATTAGCTAATTGGTGTTATAGACTATGAGTCTAGTACTGTATTATAGGTTAGTAGTATTTTGAAGACCCTACCTTTTTTCCAAATGCTTATCATTGCACCTCTGATGGTTCCACCATCCCTCTAGAGTGCCCAATATATTGGTGAATTAAACACACCTCATAGGATGTTAATTTTTTATCATTTTAGCCTTCTTAATTAGAAATTTATTACCACTAAGGCCCTAACATGAATTTGATATCTCACCACTTTTATACAGACTTTCACATTCTTATCTCCTTGCCTCTATAATGTTCGGATAATTTTGGGATATGAGAATAGTGTGTTCTTCATATATATTCTTTATATTCTTGTTCGTCAGAGAGATATGTACAAAGATATATATCATATCTATGATTTAATAAAAATCCATAGAATATTACTTCTTTTGTACTTAGATCAGGGGAATATATATTGATTTTAAATCATTCGTGGGTCATATAAGTATATATGAAAAATTATATACGTTCTAGGGGTAAGAATTTCTGGATTAGTCATGTTATCTCAATCCCATGTAGATGTAGACTGTCATGTCACAAGCCTCATAACTAATTCATGATTAATCCGGAAATCTAGATTATCGTTCCGGCATAGAGACTTAGATGGTATGGTTGGGGATCATGGTGACGTGGTTAGCACGTGGTTGAATGGTATATAACTATTTATTCTTGAAATATAATTTATTTTTATCATAGAATACACATGTTATACATGATAGCAATTTAAAGGATGAATTGGTGGTGTCCTATCGTGTTTCATTACCCACAACCTATATGGGTATCCCGGGGAGCTGAAAAAAATCATGTATAGTGATATAAATAAGGGGTAGGGGCTCAGAGAATATGGTTGATCTATGTGACATGGTACAGGTGGAATGACCAAGATAGAATATTGGGGGTACTAAATTTTTCTTTACATATTTTCTACTCTTATCCATGAGTTTTATATGCCACTTTAGAAACTTATTTTATTACACAATGTTTGACATGTGTTTCATCCATTTATAAATTTTCAATTTATTAATCCAATTGATATTATAATTGATATTATATATATATATTATTTATGAAAATATGTGATATTGGGGTTATATTATCCCCACTACTGACATCCAAATCCTCACTACTAGTCGAAAAAATATTTTCTATGAGGAGGTGTTCATGAGGTCATGTGACTCTCCAATGTAGATAATGTGGTTTGGGCCATGCTTTACTAAATGTAATTAGAGAATAGTTTTATCATATTCTATTAACTAACATGGGACATAGTATAAAGGATGTAGTATATGTGGATCTCGTGGAGTTAATTTTTCATCAGTCTAGCTCGCTCATGCATTACAGACATCCATGTTACCATTGATAGGATTACTCATTTTGTTTTAAGGGATTTCGGAGATTTCATAACTCATTAATAGCAACATATAATTCATTTAATATAAATGTATATATTTTTTATCTTCATAGTGGTTCATTAATTTAATCATTCAATATAAATAGTTTTCGGGAAATATTTTTATTAATTTTTTTGTGATATATAAGTTTTACACTGTGTTGTGACATATCTATGGTGGAATTATATAGGTGAAATTCATCAGGTTTCTATATTTCATATATATATATATATGTGACTATTAATAACATACATTGAAGTATAAAGGGGACATTTGAATGAGGATATACCTCTGGATTATGTGTAGCCTCCTAGAAGAACCATAATGACCTCCCATAGACTTGTTCGAATCTATCATGATCTATTGACTTAAAATATGTTTTAATGTTATTCAAGTATTTTAGAAATATCATCGTTGAGATGATTGATGGTACTTTTATATGTGGAATCCCAGGATTATCCAGTTAGGGATGAATCCCCTAATCCCCCACGACAGGTGCATAAGGAAGTACACGTACACTATCATATATCGGCCATGGAGATCCAATATGTCAATCTAGTTCAGCTGGGAAACGTTCAGATTATGAATATTTAGGGAGAAAACATCAATAAGACCATTTAAAATCATGATTGGGACGTCTAGATCTATAATCCTTTTAATATTTAGAGAATTCATGTTCATAGGATATATAAGACTACCTTGATATTATCATGATCATTTTTCATATTTTCCATAATCTTGAGGATTTGATAGTGATTCTATAGACCGTTATATTCCAAGGGACATCCAGGATATGTTTGAAACTAAGGAATCATAAATAAATTTTAGATGGTCATACATAGGTGACCTTCATAGAGATATTTCATGAATAATATTTTCTAGTCATTCTGAAGTTAGACTATTCCACATAGATCATTGAGTTTTAGTGATGTTATATGATTGTCTATAGGTGTTATAATTGATTCCTCAAGTTTCTTCATTTATGAATTTCTAGAATAGTAATGATTTGAAAAATTCTTGAATGTTCAATATAGGCCTCCATTTAAAGATCAAATATTTGTTTTGTGGATTTTACCATATGACATATTTCCAGTTTCTTTGTAAGGCCCTATCAATTGGGAAGGGGGAAGAGGAGGATATTATATCTTTTCTACTTCCATTCCATCGAGGACTATATATTATTATTCCTCATTATAATATGGTTCCATATTCTTGTAATTTGAATAGGAAAACTGATGAGGAGAATAAGGGCAGTAGGATATCAGGTTAGAGAAGTAGTTCCTCATTTTTCTCCATGTAAGATGATTCTAGTAGGTTCTTAAATTGTATAAAAAGGGGAAATTACATAAATAATTACTGAAGTTGTTCCACCATTATGGTAGGGTTGTTCACCTTCATCATTTTTCCTAGGTGAATTATCATAGGAGTTCTGAGATATTATTGAAATCAAGGAGTGGAGGGACTCAATACAGGGTATATACATCACAAACTATGGTATCCCAGAGGGTAGGGACATGAATATATAGTTCTAGAAGTTCATATATGTTATTAGATTAAAAAATATGGTGGATATGAACAATATATTTTTCAATGTATGATCTTTAAAATATATATATTCTAACATTTTTTATGATAATAGTGCTTCCTATTCCAATATATCTGAAAATGTAATAGTTAGACCGAACAAACCAATCAAGTTGTATTATTTATATCATTCACTTGACATACCCAGAGGAAGAAAGTTTGACCATTTTTGGTGATATCCAAAGTTCCTTATATCCCTTTCTAAATATGGGTTTCTATGCACATTATGATTCTATATATGAAGAGCTTCAATTTTATTCTTATTGAAGACTAGTTGAACAGCTTCTACCATCACGTCTATTTATATATGATGTGGCGAAATTTCACATACTAAAGAGATGATAAAAAAGAGGAAAGAGATGATAGTTTCTGTTTGATATGTGATTGGAAAATTGTAGATGGAATATTTGATCTGGGGTTTATGACATTTGGGATGTTCATGGTGGGGATTTTTGGCATTGCCCTTTTAGTAGGATTAGTGGTATTCTGACATCAATTCGTATAGTTTGGTATGTCTATCACAACATAATCCCAAATAATTACATAGGATTACCCCTAATAGGAATGATAACATTGATTTAGAGGCCATTTTATGTTCAAAACAATTTCTGCATCCCCATATCACATTATACATGTAATGTCCTGATCCCAGTTACCCAGAGTCAGTGCATTGTTAAATTAGATTGGCATGTACAATGAATTAGGTCTTGAAAGTCCGATCTATTTTTTAGTCGTAGAAGGACGAGATGCATTCATAAGATTTACATTACATCATGAAATAAAAACATCAACAACATTTTGTCCCATTTTGATCTCACTTATATCCTTATCCTGTCCATGTTGGTCAACCATAAAATACATCATCACATCCTGATAAAAATAAAACATTTGAAGGGGTGAGCTAAGATTCATAGTAAGGAAAGAAATACATAGGAATATTTCATAAATAAGAATAAACATTCAAGTAAATGTATTAGAATAAAACAAAATCCTTTTAAACATAAACATCAGCATAATATGGCTAAGATAAAATCAAATAATTCTTTTTTACTTATTCAAATGGATATTCTACTAGTCAAATAATCTCATGCAATATTAATAACAACTTTTATAATAATGTAATGCATCCATACTAAGTCCAATGCATTCCTTACATGAAAAGGATTATACATAACATAAACATTCAAATTAGAAATAGCATACCAAATTTCATTACATTATCCATAAATCATGAAGGGTATAATAATTAAACATCCACATACAAATATATCACAAAACATTGTATACAATATGGATGATTTGTATCATAACAAATCAACTTCAAACAAGCTGAAAATCCATCAAAAGGATGTTGGCAAAGATGAAATCAATTTTTTTTAAAGAAATGCGTCTTTCTATTTTCAAATAATATAAAAGTCATATAAGTATAAAAGAAAATATTTATTTTGAAAATATTATTATAAACTTGTAAGGAAAGCTTTGTCGATATTATAAAGGCATAAAATATCCACACGCACTATGTATGTTAAAATACATTCTTTCATTAATTTTTCCAAAAAGGTCATAATGTACCTTGTTTGGAAAATGACAAAAAGTTTCATTTTAAAACATATAAGATCAAATAAGGTTATAAATTACTTTAACCCATTTTCTAGTGTATAGTAAATATGTTTTAAAATAAATTTTTAAGAAAACAAAGATGTTGATTATAAACAATTCCCAGTAGATACTTATGTAAAAACAACCTCGGATAATAAATAGGTTATCGAATTAACCCTTACCTTTTACTTTTCCACGGTCGAGGGTACGTTAGAAACTTGTATAATAGTTAAATCATTGTTATTACATTATATTGTTGGTTATGTAAGACATGTTTGTTATAAATGTGATGTATTTTATTCATATCCTGAATGATATTAAGTTATTAGAAATTATTTTTAATCATAAAATGAAAATTATTCTTGAATAATTACATTGGGGATTAAATCTTAACTAATCTATTTTGATTTATATGATCAGTTATGTAAGACATTTTTTTTATAAATAAGATTTATTTTATTCATATCCTGAATGATATTAAGTTATTATAAATTATTTTTAATCATAATATGAAAATTATTCTTGAATGATTATAATGGGGAATGAATCTTATCGCGTTCGTAGAGACTGTAATCCATTCATATACACGAGCCAAAATATCATTATATTGATGTTAAAATCATATGTAATTGGAAATTATATCATATATATAGAATTATTAACATCATATATTTAGTATTTACAATATCTATACTCATTATTATACCCATCCAAATAATGAAGTGTTTGAATAACAAACTACATCACAACGTGCAGACGGTAAGCCGTACGTACCCACGTATAATGACTTTGTCATTCATATGATGTATAAAATAATAAATAAGTTTTTACGATTTTAATATCATCATAGTATATAGAAGATACTAGAGTTATTATTTCTTAATGGAAACCAAAAATAAAGAGGAATTGGAAGAACAAAAGAACTTGAAATAGGTGATGAAATATTTACTTCTTCTTCAGGTTCTTCCATTTGATTTGATCAAAAGGGATCCTTAGGATGGCCTTATGATCAATGTAAGGTTCCTAGTTTAAAGGCATGATAGTTGGTAGGATATTTGGGCTGGGTTGGCCGAGCCGAAATGCTTTGGAGGTGTGAAATTAAGTGAAGGGGAGGTGGCCTTTAAAAAGAGAGGTGAGGGTAACTTTTTGAAAATCATGAAATATTACTTTTTTATAAAATCTTTTTCAGTTTTTAGTGGCTCAAAAATGAATTATTTCGAGGTTAAGGTGGATATGTGTTGAAAACCTCTCATCCAATAGGTTGTACACAGGTTTAGGTCATCATATCAAGCTTATCTTTTATATTTAACTATTTGTTAAATAGTTTGACAATTTCCATGTCTATTTTTATTTTTATATTACATTATCAATAAAAATACTATAAAAGAAAATATAACCCCATTAGGTTAATTATTAATATATATTACTTTATCTATGTCCTTTGGACGAATTGTATATTTTTAATAATATTATATCAATTAATAATATAGTATTTGTTTTAAAAACACAATTTTTTCAATTTTGTCACTATTTAGCATTTTATTTTTTTAAAGCAATACAGACATTATCAAATAGAATAAAATTTATTTATCCAATCCTAATATTTCATATTAACCTACAAAATTAGTGTAATTCATCAGAAGTCTAAATTTAAATTTATTTTGATATTTATAATATCAATTATTTTAATATTTCATTAATAAGGTAATTATTGTAAGATCATTGTGTCATAAATAAATTGAATTATTTAATGTATAAAAATATTAAAAAATTAACACAATGTAGGAAATCAGTTTTTATTTATAATTAATATTTATAGTTGAATTTATATTGTTTGTATCCCAATATTAAAGATGGTTTAGTTGTAAAACATTGAATTTAACTCTTTTAACTCTTCTTTAAATAAAATAATAATAAATGTCCTAATCTAATACAAGTGGACCAAATAGGATCATATTTTATTAATAAGGTTTTTTTATTGAATTATACTTATCTAATAGAATTAGTATATGTGTTAGGGTAATTATGTTATCATTTTTACCCTTAATTTCCCTATTTACTTTTAGTTGTGGTAAATAAAAGTCAAAATTTATTATTCACCAAAAATAATTTCCATCATATTTAACAACATTTTATTACTGATATTTACTGTTTCTCTCAGAATTTTTGAATTCAACTCACTGAAATGGTAAAATTATGTTTTATACAAATTTGCAAATGCTACTAGGAGGTTGGTAAAAGACGGTAAAAAGTTCAATAAAATTTTTATATAACTAAACATATTATAAAATGACTCTAATGAATTAAATTGAACTTATATAGGTATTATATATCTATTTTTAACTAAAAAATTATAAATAAAAAAATAATTATTTAAATAAAAATTCAGTTTTAACCAATAACGCAGTGTTTTTCACTATTCATCAAAAATTGAATGTTTTCATAAAAATACCAAAAATTCACCCTAAGATAATTTCAATATTCCGAATTCAAAAATGGTGTCCAATTTGAAAAATAAATTTTTTAAAATATCAAAAGTGGTTATTACTATTTCTAGTTTCTAGTTTGATTGGTCCTAGTGTGTTAGAATCATGAAGTGGCATAGAATTAAAGCTTTTGAATTATTCAAAGGGAATCATATGGTGTAATCATTGGGTGTAACATTCTTCCCTCCATAAAAAAATTTCATCCTCGATATTTCTATAATACTATCACAGAAAAAGATTTGGGTGGTTCTTCATCATAAGTTCCTCTGGTTCCTACGTTGCCCCATCCATCTTATGGTTTCTCCATTGAACTTTTACCAGATGAGTCCTCCAGTTTCTCAGCACTTGTTCTATTGTATCAGGAATTTTGACAGGCTCTTCACAACAAGATAGATTATGTTCCAGTTCAATTTCCTCATAGGTGAGTACATGCATTGGGCCAGGTAGGTATTTTCTCAATAGTGATACGAGGAACATGTCATGAAGTTTGGAGAGACTTGGAGGCATTTCCAATCAATAAGCTAAAACTACAATTTTTCTAGAATTTGAAAAGGTCTGAAATACCTGGGACTCAATTTACCATTCTTACCAAAACGTATAACACCATTCCATGGATATACATTCAAGAAAATATGATCTCCAACCAAAAGTTCTAAAGCCTTCATCCAGTTATCGACATATCTCTTTTGCTGATATTGAGATACTCTAATGTGGGTTTGGATAACCTTCACCTTTTCCATCATTTCCTCAACAAGTTCTGGGCCTATGAGTTATCTTTCACCAACATCATCCCAACTAGTTGGTATGGAACATCTCCTTCCATATAAGCTTCATATAGATCCATCTGAATACTTGAATGGAAGCTATTATTATTGGGAAATTCTACTAGAGGTAAATATTGATCCCACATCTCTTGAAAGTCAAATGAGAAAGATCTCACCATTTCTTCTAAGGTTCGAATAGTCCATTCTCATTGTCCATCAGTTTGAGGGTTGTAGGCAGTGCTCAAACAAAGTTTAGTTTAAAGGGACTTCTGATGACTTTTCCAGAATCATGATGTAAAACAAGGATTATGATCAGAAACAATCAATAGGGGTACACCATGGAGTCTTACAATTTCATTAATATATAGTATTTACAGACATTCAAGTTGTAAATATTCTCTTATAGAAAGAATATGTGATAACTTTTTAAGATGATCAATAATGACCTATATTGCAGTATTCCTTCTAGGAGTCTTTTGTAGCCCCATGTCAAAGGCCATCGTAATATTATCCCATTTCCACTCCGGTATGGGAAGAGGATGCATGAATCCTCTAGGTCGTTTCCTTCCAGCATTCATTTGTTTAAAAACCATACATCTTGACACAAAATATGAAATCTCTCTCTTCATGTTGTCCTACCAAAAATTTTCATTTAAATATCTATACATCTTAGTGCTACCAGGGTGTATAGAGAAATTGGGGCTATGAGCATCATCCAACAATTCACTTGTTCGAACAAGTATATCGAGAACACAAAGCCTCTTCACAAATTTCAAAATTCAATCTTTATATATGATGTCGATCAATCTCCCGTCATTAACATCTTTAATTTTATTTTGAAATTCATCACCATTAGTCTAAGAACATTTTATCCTTTCTAGTAAAGTTGTTTTTGAAACCATTTGAAAATGTATTGATGCTTAAACTTCCATGGTTATTCCCATATATATCTTTACAATATCCTTGAATATAGGATCCCTTTTAACTCTCATCTTGTTCAAAACTCAGTGATCCTTTCTACTCAATGAATCTGCCACCTTATTTTCCTTCCCTGGGTGGTAGTGTATTGTGAAATCATAATCCTTGAGTAGATCAAGCCATCTCCTTTGCCTCATGTTTAGTTTTTTTGTTTTAATATATACTTCAATCTCTTATGATCATTATAAATCTTACATTTTTTACCATAGTGATAGTGAATCCATATTTTCTGAGAAAGTATTACAGCAACTAACTTAAGTTCATCAGTGAGATTGTTTCTCTCGTGAATTTTTAGCTATCTTGATTCATAGGAATTGACTCTATCAATCTTTATAAGGACCCCACCAAGTCCTTTTTGTAAATAATCACTATAAATAACAAACACATCATTCTCCGAAGGTAGAGTCAAGATAAAAGAATTATCTAATCTTTTATTCAATAATTCAAAACATTTTTCACAATGTTTTATCCAAAAAAATTTAACCGCTTTACGAGTGATCTTGGTAAATGGGTTAAACAAATGGGAAACATTCTTGGAAAAACGCTGATAATAACCTGTTAAACCAATAAAATTGTGTACCTCAATTATACTCGTCGGTGATGGCCATTATTGGTTTTCCTTGGTCATTGAAGGATCAACATAGAATCCATGCATATAGAAAATATGGCTAAAAAATAAATCTCTTTAACCCTAAATTCACACCAGATAAACTTCCCATATAATTCATTTGTTCTAAGTGTATTTAGAATAATGCACATTCGATTTTCATGATATTCATAGATTTGGGAGTATACTAAGATATCATCAATAAATAACACAACAAGTCATCATGATATTCATTGAAAAATATATTCATTTGATCCATGAAGATAGAGGGTGCATTAGTCAATCCAAAAGGCATTACTGTAAACTCGTAATGCCCGTACCTAGTTCGAAATATTGTTTTCGGAATGCCTTCCTTATTCACACACAACTGATGATATCCAGATCGACGGTAATTATTTGAAAAATATTTATCTCCATGATGTTGGTCAAATAAATCATTAATGCTCGGTAGATGATACTTGTTTGTTATTGTTATATCATTGATCTCCCTATAGTCAATGCACAACCTCATTGATCTATCTTTCTTCTTAACAAAAAAGACACGAGCTACCCACGGAGAAACACTAGGGTGAATAAATCTGTTATTAAACAATTCCTCTAGTTGTTTCATTAGTTCCACTAATTACTCATTTAACACTCTATAAGAATTCTTCAATATGGTCATTGAACTAGGAATTAAATAAATGGAAAACTCAATTTCACATTTTAGAGGATGTCTAGGTAAATCCTATGGAAACACATCAATATATTCTTTCACAATAGGTACATCCCATATTAGAAACTTATTTTTTCAACCATAATTACTTCATTCTCAACCTCCCAAATAATTCAATTTAGTAGAGCTATTGGGGGTAGATTTAGATAATAATTTGATGGAAAAGTTTCTTCTCTAAAGATAAGGTACTCCATATCATCATCTAGAATTGTAACCTTCTTCTTATTACAATAATTTTTTGCTTCATGGACCAAAATCGGTTCCATAGAAATGATTATATCAAATTCAATCATGGGTATGAAGATGAGATAAGTAGATAAAGAACATTTATATTCCCTAATCGGAACTTAATATCAAAACATTTTTGTAATGATACTTCCATTAAGGGTGTTGATTTCTGCTACCTTGTTAAATAAAATTGGAAATAACTAATTTTCTAAGAAAACTAAGAAGATATGAAACAATGAGATGATCAAAAATCTAATAAAGAATTGTCTAAACTTGAGGAAACCATTAAAATACCTGCCACCATGTCTTTTGGAGCTTCAACCTCAGTAGTGGTTATCACATAAGCTTGGCCTTTATCCCTTGGTGTTTTTTGAGCTAATTTCTCTTGGATTTTAGGAATTTTTTTTTCATAATTCCCCCTTTCTCTAAAATTTTAGCATTCAATATTGACAGCCACTTTCTTTCCCTTACAATCACGAGATTGGTGGCATTTTTACCACACTTGTAACAGACTCTCATTCCCTTCAAAAAAGCACCGAGGTGTTTTTTCCCACATTTATTGTAGGATTGATATTCGAGTTTTCTTTTCTTCCTCTTATTTCCATTTCCAGAGTGTTTAGCAGGTCTCTTATTCTCTTGTTTTCATTAATGTTGCAAGACATAGTGAAATATTTTTCTATATTAATAGCACATGAGACAATATCATCGTATGATAAGAAGGATTAAGGGACTAATGGTTTCTTGAGAAATGGTTTTAACCCATCAATTAATAAATTAATATTACTTCTTAGGGTACTTATATAATCTGAAACATGCCATGATATCCTTGTAACGTTAGCATCAGACTTTGAGACATTATCATCCTCATTCATTTTTTGACTCAAATTTTTTTTTCCATTTCTGCTCGATGGTCATGAAGAAAGTATTTTTCCAAGAAAATCTCTTTAAATTCCCTCCATTTCATTTTTGATACTTCATCATATTCCTTTTATTTTGAATCAAGGACCACCATTAACTTGCATCTCTTGTAAGGTGATAATCTGGCATGACAATGTTTTCCTTTTGGCTACTCCCCAAAGCATGAAATATTTTATCTAAGGAACATATTCATTGCTCAGCTACTTTCATATTTGTACTAACATTGAAATTTTGTGGTTTTTTCCTCATGGAGCATTCAAACATTGATCCTCACTGTTGTGGATCAGGGTGCTGCATACGGGTAAGGTTATTATTCATAACCTGAGTGAGTTGACCCAGTATGGTGATAAGTTGACCAGAACCAGCTGCATCATTGGGTCCACTATAATTATCTTCAGTAGGAGGTAAATCCCTACATGGATTATGTGCATTGAAATGGTTTCCATTCTTTCCACTAGGTTTCATTTCTAAATAATGGAATATAGTAGATAAGTTTATGAATCACAATACATAATTCTGAACTTGTAAAACACTTAACAGAAATTGCACAGTTTATGGATATAATCCATAATCATAAAAATATTTTCATTGAGTAGTTATATACTCATAAACCCTTCATGATGGATTGTAAAGAAAATGAGAATTATCCTAAGCATATCCCCCGGGAGTGTCATAACTAAGAGTGCAATAAGGCCTGTTGTCGTGCACTAGTTTTTGTTCGAGTATAGCTTAAAGCGGTGTTTTTGTGTTTTACCCCTAGGTATATCTGTGTCAGAGCTGCCTCTAACTACTCATATCCAGATAAGGATTTATTTCTTAGAAAACTCAGAAAATCTCTATTGTACCGAAATTTAAGGAAGTCCTTCTATACTAATCCTCAAATCCTGTCTTAGGGTATTGTTCTCTAATCAGGGTTTTTCTAAATCTAGTTTCCAAGATTTCTACTAAACTTCTTCTAATACCAACTATAATTCTCTAAACCTAGTTAACTAGATTTTGTTCATTATTACATTACATTGGCATGGGAAAAGGAATCATGTCCCAAAAAACAGAGCAGTTTAGTATCTTTGGATGCACTAGATACATTCAAATGTTTTACATTACATTATGAAATAAAAAAATAAACTAATTTTTTTTCATTTTTATCATACTTATATCCTTAGCTTATCCCTGTAGGTCAACCATAAAATACTTCTTCACATCCTAGAAAAAATAAAACATAGAAATGGGTGATCTCAGATGCACAGTAAGGATAACAATATAGCCGAAACTTTCATAAATAAGAACAAACATTTAAGGAAATGTATTAGACTAAAACAAATGAATTTTAAACATAAAATTCAGAATAATATAGAAAATTCAAAATCAAATATTTAAATTTACTTATTCACATGGATATTCCACTAGTCGAATAATCACATTAAATATCAATTGCAACTTTCATAATGATGGAATTCATAATGTCATACTTCATAATGAAATAGTAAATGGCTTGTGTCAAGACTAAAAATAAGATTTTGTCATGGCCATGTTCCAAGACAAAGATTGTCTCATGAGACCATCTGATGCATCGAGGAGCTAGACCGGGCTCCACCCATCCCGTACTAAGTCAAATGTATTCCACAAATGAAAAGGTTTAAACATAACATAATCATTCGTATTAAAATTAGAATACAAAATGTCAATACATTATCTATAAACCATGAATGGTATAAGAATATCACATCCACATTCAATCATATCATATATCCTTCAATATAGTATAGAATATTTGAATCCTAATAAATCAACTTCAAACAAGCATAGAATCCATCAAAAGGATGTTCACATAGATGAAATCAAAACTTCATTTAGAGATATATATCTTTCTATTTTGAAATCATTTAAAAGTCCTATATTATAAAAAACATTTATTTTGAGAATATTAATATATGCTTGTAAGGGAAGCTTTGACGATGTTATAACGGCAGAAAATATACACACTCTCCATATAAGTTGAAAAAACATTCTTACCTTAATTTTGTCAAAAAGGTCATAATGTACCATGTTTGGAAAACGATGGAAAGATTCCTTTAAAAACATATAAGGTAAAATAATGGTATAAATGATGTTAACCCCTTGTCATTTAAATAATAAAAATGTATGGAAATATAGTTTTTAGAAAACACCGATGTGGATGGTAAAGAGGTCCTAGTAGATACTTACATAAAAACAACTCGAATAATAAAGAGATTGTTGAATTAACCATTACCTTGTACTTTTCATTGGTCAAGGGTAAATTAACCTAATTTATAATATTTAAATCATTGTTATTAAATTATTCAAGAACAATATACATAAATATGATATCATATATGATCCTCTAATATTTCATTGTTAATAATATTTTAGTAGTATCATCATTTCGGGTGTTAACTGATCCATTTTCCTTTATATGCTCCATTACATAAGCCTTGTTTGTTATGGATAGGATGTTTTTTATTCAAATACAGATTTATATTATATTTTTATACATTATTTTTAAACATAAAATGAAAATTATTCTTTAATTATTACGATGAGGAATGAATCTCATCGTGTTCGTGGAGACGACAATTCGTACGTACGCATGAGCGACAAAATCATTATATTAATGAGGAAATAGTATGTAATTGGATGTTATATCAAATATAAAGAATCATTAACATGTTATATTTATTATTTAAATCATTTATACTTTTTATTATACCCATCCAAATAATGAAGTGTTTGAATAACAAACTACACCACGACGTGGAGACGGTAATCCGTACGTACGCACATATAGTGTCTTAGTCATTCATATGATGGATATAATAATGAATATGGTTATACCATTTTGATAAATTCACATTATATAGAATATAATGAAGTTATAATTTTAGAATGTAAACAAAAAATAATGATGAAGTGGAAGAAGAAAAAAACTTTAAAGAGGTGATGAAATATTTACATTTTCTTCGGATTCTTTCGTTTGATTTGTTGAAAAGGTAACCATAAAATGGATTTATGATCAAAGTAAGGCCTCTGGGTTGAAGAGAGGATAGTTTATAGGATATTTGGGAACTGTTTGACCAATCGAAAATACTTTGGTGGTGTGAAATTAAGAGAATGTGAAGTGGCCTATTAAAAGAAAGGTGATGGTCACTTTTTGAAAAGCATGAAATATTATTTTGCAATAAATTCATTTTTGGTTTCTAATGGATCCAAAATTAATGATTTCTAGGATAAGTTGGGGATGGGTCGAGAACCTCCCAACCACTAGGTTTTAGATTGGTTTATGTCATCATATTAACCTTATGTTTTAAATTTAACTCTTAGTTAAATAGTTTGACATTTACCAAGTCTCTTTGTATTTTTATATTATATGGTTAATAAACATAATAATACAAGTAAAAAAGAACCCCATGAGGTTAATTATTATTATATATAACCTTAAATAAGTCCTTTGGCCGAACCTTATATTTTTATGAATATTATATCAATTAATAATATAATACTTATTTTAAAAAATCCATTAAGTCAATTTTGACACTATTTAGAATTTATTTTTTTTGAAAGTCATAAAAACATTATCACTTCATTTAAAATTTATTTAACCAATTATAACATGTCATATTAACCTATATTGTTAGTGTAAATCATCATAAGTATCAATTTACTTTTATTTGGATATTTATAATATAAATTAATTTAATATTTCACCAATAAGGTAATTACTACATCATCATTATGTCATAAATAAATTAAATTACAGAACATCTAATAATTATAAATAAAATACCATTATATAGGAAATTTTTTTGCATTTATAATTAATATTTATTTTTTAATTTATATTGTGTGTAACACTATATTAAAAATGGTTTTGTTATTAAACATTGAATTTAACTATTTTAACTCTATTTTAAATAAAATAATAATAAATGACCTAATCGAATCCAAGTGGACCAAAGAGGATCATATTTTATTCCTAATGATGTTTTAGACTAATTTTACGTATTAAATATAATTATTACATGTTTTAGGGTAATTATAATATCATTTTTACACTTATTTACCCTATTTACTTATAATTGTGGGAAATAAAAGTCAAAATTTACTATTTACCAAAAATTATTTTCATCTTATTGAACAACATTTTACATAATGATATTAATAATTTCTCTCAGATTTTTTAAATTTAACTCACATAAGTGGTAAAATTATGTTTTACGAAAATTTGCAAATGCTCCTTGAAGGTGGGTAAAAGATGGTAAAATGTTCAACAAAATTATTATATATCAATACATATTATAAAATGACTCCAATGATATAAATTGAACATATATAAGTGTTATGTATCTATTTTTCTCTAAAATAAATTTAAAATAAATAAATAAATAAATAAATAAAAATTTGGTTTTAACCAATAACATAGTGTTTTTCACTATTCATTAAAAATTTAAAGTTTTCAAAAAAATACAAAAAAATTCACCCTATGCTAATTTAGATATTAAAAATTTAAATATTTAGTCCATTTAGAAAAATAAAAATTAAAAATTTTTAAGAACATGGTATTATTATTCATAACGACTAGTTTGATTGGTCGTAGTGTGTTAGAATCTCTAAATTGTGTACTGATGCATGCTATTGCATTATTCAAAGGGAAACATACCGTGGAAGCGTGGACTGTTACAGTACAATTTGATTTGAAGGATAACAATGTAAAAATCTAGATGTCGAAACAAAAAGGATATATTAGTCCAAGTACATCGTTATGGGGTGCAAAAATGTTTTTTTCAAAGAATGTGGATAATTTTATTACACACTATAAAAATTAACAAAAGTTAAATTATTTTATAATGATGAATAAATATCATTTTTCTGAAAATGAATACTTCTTAGATCAGATGGTGAGAGACCATTCGTTCTTGAAGATTGATCATTCATTATGATGTCACTAGTTATAGGTAAGAAAGGAATAAATCATGAATATTGAATTTCTGAGTAGGTATGGATTATATGAGTAGTTTTGAGGTTGTTTAGACTAAATGCGGAATTTTTAGTGTTAATATGTCTCATTAAAAAGATCTCCCATCATTATCTTAAATTTTTCATCGTGGAATACAATAAGGAAACCCTCATCAAATCACTGGCCCTGAAGTAGTGTTATAGAAATATCATTATAAAATTGAGTACATTTCGAGGTATCAAATTTATTTCATGTTTTAAATGTGTAACTATTAGATCCAAGATGTGAATTTCATGGGTAATGTGTTGTATGATACTAGTATATCAATTGATTTAGAGAATGTAGATGATGGGATGGGATGTAATGATCCCCATAATGTGATCCAGATTGAGATATTTTAGGGATTAATAGGATTCTATAAACATTTAATCAAATAATTCTCCCATCTATCAGACCCCATGACTATACTGATGAGGAAGGTATAAAATTTTTAGTGGTGATAAAAGTATGATGTTGTTTTCTTAAGATTAATAGGGGATTACTATATCCCTATTTTTGATACTTCTTGAGATAGTGATTGGTTATGATGTTTATTATAATGTATCATGTGTTGGATTGGTAATAGTATTGATGTGGAGGGATGATATAATAACAAAGGGACATTTCATCTATGAACCCATGAGAAAACTATCCTACACAATTCATAGAGCTGACAGTCATGGTCTAATCGTTTTTGTGATTATTTTAATATATCTTTGGTGATAGGATTTTAGTCAACATTGGCCATAAGAGACATCACTATAAATTAATTATTTAGGAAATAATCTATTGGATCATGTACTGGGTATAGTATCCATATATGATCAACATTGATACGGCCTTTAACCATTTAAAGGTAATTTTCTTATAGATTTACATATCAATAAGACATGTGTCGCTCAAGACCTTGGTGTACGACTGTAATTGGAAGAGTAGACCCATGGGATCTTATCTTCCATCTTATATTGGACGATTTTGAGGGTCATGGGTTGATGAAATGTTCCACTTCATAGGTAACATATTATTTAGAAGATTGTCTAATGAATAGATGGGTGACTGACATAGGGTATTCTAGTATGCATAAACAACTATATGTTTGTGACCTAATATTTGATTGTTCGTTTGATAATAATGATGTAACCCTTTCACATAAATGAAATTAAATACCTACATCATTCATGAAATATATTATGAGGGACATTAATTCCTCTATGCGGTCGGTATATAATGGAGAGAAAAATATATCTCATGTCTTCATGTGGTTGTTCTGGTGGACATAAATGTATAACAACATTTCTAGATTCATTTTCATATTCCATACCATATAAATTATTAATATAGAGAACTGTTTCCTAGGTGGTATACTATAAAAATGTCCAATTCCAATGAATATGTTCGAGGAAATCAAAATTGAACTTTGGATTAGGTTACCCAACACCAGAAGGAGTTATGATACTATTTGGGTCATCTTTGTTAGGATATAAAAAGTTTCTCATTCTCACTGATCAATGATAATTACTCAATGGATGAAATAGGAATGATTTTTGTCCATCATGTACAATTATTAGATGGATTTCCATGATACTAGAAAGATTATTTATGTTGTGCTTTTGTAAGTGATTATAGAAGTCCTTAGGGGATAACATGTTGTTGAGCACAACATTCCTTCCTCTTACTAATAGACAATGGGATTGTATGATCTATATACTGGTGATATATTATATTCTCATTCCATAGAAATTGGTTTAGCATGGAAGGATAACGATACCTAGTTTATTTGGAATACAATAAAAGTTTTCTTGCATCGATTTAGATGGAACCTTATAAGGATATTATTAGTATTCAGTTTTATTAACCACATTTTTGGAAATTGGTTCTAGTTGAAGAGATTATTGGGTGCATTAGGGTACATAATTCCACCATTAGGGTGTAGTAAATTCAAAATAGGTTAATAATATTGCAATTTTAGAAGAAGTTGTGTTCTTACATAGAATAATACCTTTAGGAGTTCACAATAGATGATCAAATTTTATTGAGGGTGACTTCTTGGTTAGGTCATCAACATTTGATGTATAAATTGAATATACTTACACACAATGTTATATCCTATGATATCATCTAGTGGTTTGGAATGGGGTCTTCCCACCAAGCTCTTCTTCCACTCTACTGAGATATGAATTTTTTGTTTTATATCATTCCACTTCAAAGGTACATTCTTGATCCTACTCATGTAATCAACAATAATAATATTATGATGGAGAAAGACACATCAAATGTGGAGTGTTCAGTTCAGCTTGTAGATTGAAAGAAGAAAGTTCCTCAAGGGACGAATGTGGCCCTCGTTCAACTATTAGGATGACTTGGATGAATCCAAGAGGATTCCTAGGAGTATGTGGATAATATTGAGAGTTAATGGATATATTGTTTTTATAAAAACCATTGATGGTAATTATTGGGGACTATAATTCGTTAGTGGGGAATAATTCTAACAATCTGCCATTATTTTGTTCTATAATTTATTTTGAGTCTATTAATTTAACCTTTCTCTTTTGTTTTATTACTTTATGGTCATTTTAATATTATTTTATATCTCAAGGGTTTCATAATTTGTGGTACAATAGTTGAAAATAGTAATGTATAAACAGTACTAGTAAAATACCAATGGAAGGATAGTGGACCCCATCATCCCTCCAACAGAGTTATATCAAGTCTGCAAGCTACATCAAACCCCACGGACTAGCCAAAGGGGTCCCACTAGCTAACTGAAGGGTTTCTACTCTATGGTAGGTGGTGCTAGAATAACTCAAGTAGTTCTTATAAGAACAGTGGGTTGTTGGTCCACCAAGTATGTGGTATATTAAATTCACCTAATACCATTTAAAATTCACGTAGTATTAACCCTCTTTAATATCCAAATTCAACCCCAAAATCCATCTTCTATATTTTAGACCTCCCCTTGTATATATACTCTCATGTTCTTATCCCCATTCCTATTCAAAAATTATTTGATCGGGATATTCTAGAATAGTCTATTATTCTATGACATTCTCAAAATTCTTCTTCTTCTTTTAGAGGAAAATATTATATAGGTCAAATATATGTTTTCCATACAAATATAATGAAATTTCATTCCTTTCGTAACAATTTAAAGGAAGATCTAGAGATTTGGTGAATTTTTTTAAACAAATCAAAATATAAAAAATAATAAGTAAATTCAATAAGAAAGAGTTTATAGATCATATTCTAATAACACGTCTTCATAAGAGATTGATTCATTGACATTAATTTGATAATAATTATTTGGTTGAATGATATGGATGTTAAAAAGGGAATGATAACCCCTATGACCATAGAAAGAAAAATCTTGAACAATGGATTTTTTGGGGTAATCCATCATAGATCCATAATCATGTGAAATTATTTTTTGAGTATCATATTGAATATCTTTTCTTTGGAAGTATTTTTGATGGATTAATGATAGTTTTCAAGACATGATGTATTCTGTTTACAATTTCTTCGTAATTAATCAATATTTACTAAATTTTAAATTAATCAGATGTTCTGGTTTCCTCTCCTTAGTCATACCTCACAATTGGTTTCATTGGTGAACTTAGTATGGTATGTAATTCTTGAACCAATCTTCTTGAGTTATAATATTCATGAGTCACACCTCTAAAACTATTTCATGAAAAACTTGAACTGGAGTTAGGAATACATGATATATGATTTCATTATCCCTAGTTGTGTGGAATCATTAGATCTTTGGTCTTTTGAAAACACACGGAATTATTCATCAACAACCTTTTGGTAGGATGTTTTTTGGAAGCATTTTTCACTCATATTTCCTTGATTCATGATGTACTATAATGAATTTATGTTCATGATTATATAGTTTTTCCTGTCAGTGTCTACTGTTAGGATAACCATATATTATAAGGTTTAAATGATTATTGTTACTGCACCATGGTATTTTTCATTATTTTTATCACATGTTCTATTGTGCTTACTACAATATTCTACTGAAAACATATTATTGTTTTCTTATTATATTCTGCCGATTTTTTCTGTTGCAATGCATTTCGTGGTTTTTTCTTGTTACTAAAATAGTTGGACCATTTTGGTATATTTATCCTTTTGAGGGGGAGCATTCATGACATGAGGTGATGATAGAGGTGGAACCATTTATGGGGAAGGATAATGATATACCTAAATACAAGAAGGAACTTGATTCCCTAAGGATACTAATGAATGTTCAAGAACATGATTCCCTATAGATACAGAGTATCATGTCCACTAAATGCATTGATAAGTCTTACTGATATATAACCATATTTATACCTAGTTTATGATCATTTATTACATCATGATCGTCTTTTCGACATAGATTGGAAGCCTGTGCATTTTATTCTTGTCATTTATCTATTAGAAAATAATTTCTCAATAAGTGTGGGTTTATGATTTTTTGTGAATTTAATTTTATCATGGTATATAAATATTATACATGTGAACATTTTTATGGAAGCATTAGTGGTTTCCTAATAGGATATATTAGTAACTCCTATTATGGGCATCTCGATCCACTGGCTAACTTAATGTATAGTGATCCACGAATAGGAAAGGGTAACGTGGAAGATTTTTAGGTTGTAGATCATGGATCTAGTTGTAGGATTAAGATAGACTCCTAAGTATACCAGAATTTTATTCACATTCCTACGGAACATATAATCTTTTCTTTTTGTCCACTTTGGGAGCTTGTTTATTTATATGTTTAAGGAAACATGTGTCATCCATTACAATATTTTATTTTAAAGAATCTACATGATATTCTCATAGATATATTTCTATTCATATTTATGTTTTTTCAATAGATATGATACCGAGGGTGTAGTCTCCCCACTGATAGAGTTATGACCCTCACTATAATTAATAAGCCTTCTCCATATGGGGAGGTTTCTATGAGGTCAAGTGACTCTCTATCTTGGACCAATGGTTTGGTTCCATAAATTGCATATATAAACATATGTCTTATTCTTATGATATGTTATCATGGATCATGATTTATTGTTTATGATTATTCACTCCAACTAATTATGAATTTTATTTTGAAAATTCATTATTCAGTAACTTAATATTAATTACCTTTAAAGAATTGGGGATGACTTTTATAAGGTATAATCATGTTCTTCTACCATTATCCATATCATATGATCACTAATGACCCTATATTAATATTTATAATTATCACACTTATTCATCATCTAAGCATAACCATTATTTAGTTATGTTTCCTCGATTTATGAACAAATGAATTAGTAGGCTATCCTTATGAAGAGTACTATTTGATAATAAATTCCTTAGAGATGTTGAATATATTTCCTGAAAATAGTTTTTTAAGTATCAAGTCTCTAGACACTAAACCATTATACTTCTAGGCATGTTTTATTATGAGACATACTGAATAGTCTTCTTAAATAATCTAAAAGTATTTATATATATTATTATTATATATCCTCATAAATAGTTTCATAAACCTATAATTTAATATTATTAACAAATAATTATATCCAATAAAATGTAAAGGTATATAGTTATGAGAAATCGAAAAAATTGGATCTATTATGTTTGGAAAGTAATTTTCCTCTTCATAAGTTATTTTGTTCATGGCCATTAAAAATATAATAATCATTTGAATAAAACAATAAATCTATTTAATATTTTTTCTCTTATAAATATCCTTTAGATAAATTTGTCAAATTATATATAAAAATAATAATTTTCATAAATTATGAAATTGGTTGGGAATTGTTATTCTTCAATGCTTGGACATGGATATCTTTTCTGTAATTCAAATATGCCTATATGAATCATCTATGAATATAAATAGTGAGATAGACATTTGAAAAACAGATAGAAAATGTATGGAGTTATTCTTGATTAATCATAAGATAATTCAATAATTATCATCCAATGACTTATGTTTATCGTGAACATTAAAATGAAATACATGTGTCCATTAAATCCTATAAATAAATATTTTTGGAAATTTAAATACAAATGTTAGATAAATTATAAAATAATAATGTAATACATATTATATACAACATTAATCATGTATATCCACAAAAGTATTAGAAAAATATATATTCAATAATAAACTAACACAAATAGAAATGTCGAATATGATATTAAAATATGAAAGGAGATTATGAAATTGAATGATTCTTATTTGTTGGGTTTTAAATTTATTTATAGTCCCTCAATTTACATTGTGTGTAGATAAGATTCAATAATTTAATGAAATCACAATACCTTTCCATATTTACCTTCTATCATTCATATTTCATTTATATCACAGAAAAATGAATGATCAACAGTACATTATCCAGATAATTTCTATTCAAATTAAATAATTGTAATGAACAAAAATACTTCTTCTATTATTTATTACCAAAAATAAAATTTAAAAAACGTTTTTCTTTAACACCAACATAAATGATGTTCCTCATATATTATAATAGATTATTACATAAATAGATAACCTAACATATTATTTATTCATGATGTAAAACTCTAACTCATTCAATAAAAAATCATAACATCAATTATAAAGTATGTTATTAAATATAGAGTATCTTATAGAGAACTAGTTTTATCCGGTCACACCACCTCCTTCAATAACATTATATATAAAATAAAAATTTCATGATTTCTATGCCTCAAAGATGAAAAAATCACCTCGAAAATAGTGCCAAAAAACACTTACACATTTATCTTCGTCATCTTCAATTTGTTTAAATGTATTTAATGATAATAAATTGACATTGAATACGTTCAATCTGTAGATATTAATCAATGAAAAAATGAATGGAATGGGTTATAAGAATTATCATAGAGAGGTGATATTTGTTTTTGTTATGTTTTTACCCAATTTAAATAAAAATATCCAATGTGACAACTAATCAAGTTATGGATAATTGGATTAGATAATTGATGTAGGAAAAAAAGTTTATGCACCCAGAAACATAAAATGTGAGGAATTTTTTCTATTTTTAATGAATAAAGTTTGTTTTTAATGGAAAATGTTTTATTTTATGTTAATTTTTTTGTTTATATAATTTGATGATTTGTGTTTAATAATGGTGTGTTTCGGGTAATTAATCAATAAAATATTTATTGATCTTATTTTCAAAAACAAATATGACAAATAAATTCTTCATTAATAATGAATCATTATTTTTATGAATATTTTATTTTATTTTTTTGGTGTTTTAGAAAATAAATTCATTTATAAAATGCTATTCAATAATTTTGAATAATTTATTCTAGAAATAATTATATCTTGAATTAAATTATTAATATGATTACTTTTTAATAATTTTTAGTACAAATTTTTTATTATATTTCCAATGATTCTGTACAATATAAAATATATTTTAGGTCTACTACCATAGAATTCTTCTATTTCCATATTATTATGTTATTCTTGCCTTCAAATACATCTATCCTATGCTCACCAATGTTCTTTTCTACATCCATTTCTCCCCTATTGTTTTACATTCAGTACTAAATACATGATATCATTATTGTTCATTTTCTATCACAACTATATATTATTCTACTAATGAAACACCCTTATACTAACAATAAGACAAAAAAATATACTACCACTATACCTTTTCTACCACCACATCTCTCTATGGTACAATCATTCCTTCCCTAGAACTAGGGAATAACAATCCTCATGGTTGAAGAAGACCCACATACCTGATCTTGAGACACGGTTAAAGGATCCATAGATGAATAGACTGCCGATATGAAATGAAATCTATATTGAATCTTTATAAGCCGACACCATGTCTACCGAATGAATATGTATGATCAGATTCACACTCCCCTATAGTTCTTGAGTGAGATAATTGAATAAATTTAAGATTGAAGTTGATAGAACCAACTTTGTGGATGCACTACTTGAAGATAACCATATATGTGAATGGACCTCAAGATTACTCATTTAGTGATTTTTATAATATACCATGTAGTATCAATAAATTGCATATGAATAGGTTTTCCCTAAATTGCGGTCATCTATCAAAACATAATATTTTATCCTTTTCATGAAGACAATCCAAACTGTGATTTTTTTAGAAGAACAAAACTATATGAGTGATTGTTACCCTAGAACTACCATGACAACTAAACTGTTTCATTGAATCCAATCTGCATCATTCTTTAAGAAGAACAATGAAACCATACCTCACTGATAGAATAAGAAATTTTATGACCGATCTGAGTGTTTTACTTGATTGGATAATTTTTTTTACTGAAGTAGAAGGTCTATGTTTTACTTTATTTTTAAATAATGAAATTAGTAGTCTAAGTACATTATCTGAAAATGGATGAATAAATCTAGGTTTTTAAATATATGATCGTTAAAAAAATCCAATGATGTTCATCTTATTGTAGGTTAAGAAATAGAGGTCTCACTGCTCATCCATAATCCATATGTTGTATTGATTTGGGTTCAGGAACACCCCATAATGGAAGGACATCCAAAAAAGTAATTAATTTTGCTGAAATTTACAATGAAACCATCTTATATAATCTATGTTGATTTATGTTTACCCATGATTGGATATGTTAAATGAAAAAAAATTATTTTTTATATGATGAGAAGACTAAATTTGACAAATTTTAATGATTACATGCTAAGTAGAATAAAGAACATGTTCTGGGGAATGCCAAATTTTGATGAAGACATATAAATAACATTTATTATGAGGGAGTGAACCACATGATGAGTGTGACTACTATATGTTTGAATAGACCAATAAATATTCTTCGGTTAATTTGATATTTTTAAAGGACTAAACTATTACATTTTCTCGAAATCCAATGTCGATACGAGTATTTCCAAGCTATTATAGTCATTTTCTTGACAATTAAGTCACATAACATATATTAATTTAAGATTATGAGAATTTAATTCCATCAATGTGGTTAATCTAAAATTAATAGATTCGAAAAATATGAAAATAATATTTCATTTTTGATTGAGTAACAAAAATGGAGGATCATAATGAGCTAAATAAAATGAAATTCAATGCTTGTGAAAGTGATAGGAATCTATAGAAATGTTATATATGATCAGGATTATTTTTATGGAACTTAAATATTCCTAATTTATATTGTATAGTATGTGTTGATAATGGGATCTATTTTTTAATATAATAAAGGGACACCAAAGGGTTTAATGAAAATCTACATGAAGCCTATATATTGGATTTGGGATTTACAGTAGAGGGTTAGATTGAGGGATTGATAAATAGAATAAAAATGATTAAATCCTGAGGGGGAAAATGTAAATTTTATCATTGAATTGCTTTTGTACTCCAGGTAAATGTTGTATATTTTACCTATTTGTATGAATAAATTGGAAAATATTGGTGTGAGGGATGGTGAAGTTGATCACATAATTTCGGGGAATATTTGGGGGAAGCGCATGTCAATTTAGGAATATGGTTACTCTTATAGGGAATTCACTATGAGAAAATGAAAAAGGACCTTAAATCACACCACATGCACTTCTATACCAATTAATTTATAATGTCACATTTTTCAATTTTTTTTTCAAAATAAGTGGATGGATTTTTCTATTTAATATTTTTCCCAAAATATCAGAATTAGAAATGTATTACTAATTTTTTGGAATAAATATTGTTTTTTTGTCATCCCCTTTCCCAAAATTCTATCCTATTTTATATTACATTTTATGTTGTTCATTATTCATTATCTCTATTAAGATATTCATCATTCAAATATGTACATATAATTATAAATTTTAGAAGCAGAAATTGAAACTCAACATCTCCAAGAGATTTGAGCAACATGTTGATCAACATACTTCATATTTTCTATTGATGGACTGTTTATGTGGAAATGTAAGATTTTTAAGGCCCAAAATAAGTGTTCATTACTTTTTTCCCCTTAATCAGAATTACACTTATTTTTTTTAGAAAACTTGAGAGAGTATCTTGGAGTGGTTGTGTGATTAGTGATATCATGAATATAACTTCATCCAATAAGTGATTCATCGTTAGAGTGGTTTGATTGGCTGGTTCATCACTTTGGGAGAATATTTCTGTTCTAAGAGATATTCTAAGAATAGTTATTCATTATTTTGGATTAGATATGTTTAATACATTTCATATTGAGTGTGTAATTAGTATGTTGTGGAAATGATCTCGAGTGGCTGGAGATCATTTAATGGTTCTAATGAGTGGATTGACTAGGATGTTTTTAGTTTCTTGGTAACTCCCTTTACATTATATTTATTTTATTTTCTATTTAATTTTTTAATTTATAATTTTTATACTTTATTCATTCAAACTCTATGATTTTAGTCACATTGTATACATATTTGTTTTACTATTTTCAAATATAAAAAAAGAAAAATAATTTCATAATTAATCACTTGAATATTTTACACTATATCTTTCAGATTTACCCTTATGTTGGACATTGTTCTATATTTAACAAAATATAGGTATATTTTTTACCATCCTTATGAGAAGGTTGCACTCATAAATTTGTGTTTTTACTGATGAAGTAACATTTTTCCTAGGGTTTTTCATTTTTATTAATTTTTTCCTCTATTAATAAAAAACCAAAAAGCAATAACATTGGTAGATACTATTGATTTTGATTCATTATCAAAATTATAGTATTCTCTTTTTCAAAAAACAATTGTGGAGGATGTGGTAGAATTTAGTTGTGGTTTACAAGAAAAAAAATATTTAGAGCCTAATGCGGATGAAATATAATATTATCGACAAATGATAAAAATATTTCAACATGATTTTGATATGTACTGTGAAGTGAAATAGACCGATGGAAAAATCCTACAACCTAATGAAAAACATTATTTAAGGAGTATAAGAATAAAATAGGAATGATTTAAAAAAACATAAAAAAAGATTGATCTTCCAATATTTGAGATTGAAATTACCTACAAACCACCTTTTGAGATTCAATATACAGATTCTAATATTTGATAAAATGGAATGTTGAATATCATAAATGTCTAAAATGATAATTCTATAATTCATTTGAGTGATCAATTTATTTATTGTTCTTTGTGATGAGTAAAACTATTCCATCTCTTCTAATGAAGTTTCATTGATTAAATCGATTCCATCAGCACAATTCATCCTCCTTTTTCCCTTAGAAGGTAACACACACAATGTTTTCTATTTTGATGATTGGATTAAAGAGGTCATCTACCTCAATCCTATCCATGAACATGTACCTTAATAACATTCTATGATTTAGAATGAAAATAAGACATATTTGAGGTACATTTTCACATCAGTAAAATGATTTAACATTAATTTGAAATTGATATTTCTTGAAAATGATATTCAAATTTCTCGTACTTTTGTTGAACTAGTTGAACTTCAATATTTCATACATAGTCTTGAAAATACTGGATTAGTTATGTAATTTTTATAATACCCAATTAGGGTTGAATTATTTTGTGTGAAATGTTGTTGAATAGGAGGTGTTGGAGTAGTGAACAATATAAAAAGATGGAGAATATTTATTTTTTATCCAAAAAGAAAATAAGATATTTGTATGAACTATAAGAGATGTCACATGTAAGAGTTAAATTAAAATAACATGTGAACTCTAACAATCGTGACTGGGAAGAGGGAAATTAAATTGTTGAAATATTTTCTTCTCAATCACATGACTAGTTTTTCACAACCCAGGAGTTGGACTGGATTGAATCTAAAAAAGGATTACACTATAAATTTGGAAACATTGACGATGAATATAATAGAAAATAATTGTACTTATACCTGATTCCAAAACCTCTATCCAACTAGGGTAGATCGAAAATATTTTATCATATGTAAATTCTAAACAAAAAACCCCTTTGAGGATTTTTTGAAGATTATCTTTCTCTTGTTTTTTCACTTTAATGTAAATTTTCTTGTAAATATTGAATTCCATGGTTTTTACTATAGAAAAATAATCATATACAAAATTATTTATAGAAACCATTCATGTAGAAATAACTACGACCTAGATCACCATGGTCAAACTACAAACCCCAATATTTGGATGCATTTTACTTTATGTTTGAAAATTTTAACTCTTAATTTAATTTGATTACATTTGTATGAACATTAATGTAGTACAACATGATCACTCACCAAGATAATTGTGGTATTTTCTTTCTTGAAATTCAATGTTTTAATTATTTTATACTAGGCGAATTTTAATTTTAACTCATCTCATCTATATTTCATACTACTATGATTAACGCATATGGGATACCCCTTGTTTTAGTTGAAAGATGAGAATATATTTTCTTAACTGGGAGTGAGGCTTGATTATATCTAATTATTTGAAAACCAAATTTAACCTAATTGATGAAATAAATATCACTGTTAAAATTAATTTTTTTAATATTATCTCTTTGTTCACTATGATATTTATTTAGTTAAACAAAAAATTATTTTGTCTTTTAAAAACTATTAAAAGAATTATCTACTCAAAACAATTCATTATATTTGTGGAAATTTTTTTTATTAAATTTAATGTATCCCTCAAATATTATTGGATCTATTTTATTGAAATATGTTATGAATGAAAATTATCTTCCACTATAGGATTTATCATTTGGGACACTTTTGAGATTTATTATGGGGGAGTGGGTTCGTTTTCAATGCTAAATTGTGTTTAAATTCTATACACATAAAAATATCCCACTTTTTATTAGAAAATTCACCCATTTAAATATTAATTTAATGGTGCTTTAAAATAATATATTATCAATGACTCTAAATAAATTTTGTGCCTTTCTATGTCTCTATGTTATGAAAATAAAAATCAATGTTTCCTACCTGTGATAAAACATTAATTCCCATATTCTATAAACTGAACTAACTATATAATGGATAGTATTTCATGATTTTCAATGGATGTTATTCATTATTTTTTTAAAAAAATAGAATCTATAAAATATGAATAGAAGTTTGATAGGTATTGTTTTTTTAGAATTGGAATTATCAGATTATGAAACATGATTTAATAACATAAACCATGTAATTTGTACTTGGTAAATAGAACACCTATGGTAGAAAATAAGTTAATATAATTATAATTCAATCTAATATGGTTGAAAATTGGAAATGGGGATCCTATTATGAACTTATAAGTCTAAGGAGAAAGGTGTGTTTTGTAAATAAATCCATAGCCAAACTCAATAACTTCTTTTCAGAGTGCAATACATAAATTTTTGGATTGGAAAAATTAATATATTATACCTTTGTAAAAAATGAGGTCATTAATTTGTGGGGGTATTGAACCTAAATGAATTAGGGTAAATTTTATTTATACTAAAATCATTTTAGTTATATCTATGAGTTGTAATGAATAACTATAGTTTGAAAAACCTAAGAGATGGTTAAATCTTCCAATAATTCCATTTAAAAGTTCGTTTTTAGTAGAATATAAATATTCTTCACTCCTTGGACATTAATTGGATACACGTATAGGTAATTATGTTGGTTTTTATCATATAAGAAGCATGAAAATTACAATTAATAGACGGATCAATGATTTTCTTTGATTATTGTTTGAAATATAACCTAGGAGATATTTTCTTTTATTTTAAGGAATCATTGAGAATAAAAAAATTCATTAAATTAACTAAGAGTGAAATTTATTTAGTGTGGGAGATTTTTACTTGAAATATATTATATGTATTTGAAAACATATAATTTGAGGCATTTTTTATGTTTTTAGTATATTTTTTAATGGAGTTTTTTTTCTAAAAAAATTAATTTGTTGGTGTGAATAAAATTTGATGATTTTTGCTAATAAATTCATTTGTAAGTTAATTATTTGATCAATAATTCATTTTATTTTATTTTAAAAGAAAATTACAAATAAAAAATATTCATTAACACTAATTCATGTGTTTTCAAATTATTTTGAACATATTTTTGTAGTATTTATCAAATCAATTCATTTATATAATTCCATGTTTAAATTTTTAATAGTTTACAATAGAATTAATTATTTCATTTTTTATTTTTATTTTGATGAATTCATTCATTAATTTTTTTAATGAATTCATTTTAAATATTTTAACAAATTCTATAAGAAAATATAAATTTTAGGGTTTCCTACCATAACTTGTTGCTACCACTAACACGTGTTACCGCTAATGTATGTGTCTTCCGACAGATTAATCTACCATAAACCTATGGTACTGCCTTTGTATTGCGATACCACTAGTTCACATATGTCTTAATACTATAAAAATAAATAATGATACCTATATTGTTCTATCCTATAGCCAAATTCCATTTTTATGTTACCCTTGAACTCTTCTATTATCACTACATAGAAAAATATTACTACCAAAATCTAACTTCTACCTCCACCACTCACCAAATTACTAAACATTTATAAATAGAACCATCTTATAATCACCTGTATGATTTACGATGACCCATTTTCATATTTATAAGCCATCATGGAATTAAATTATGATGTACCCAGCCTCAATAAAGAAATAATCCAATATCAAATTTGTATAAGATACTGCTATGTCCATAGATTTAATATTTCATATGAGAGATGAGACTGACCTTGCTTGTGTGGATATAAAAATTACTAAATCTAGTAATACTGATAATGGATCTGACCACATCCATCCCCCACTTCATGAAGATCCGATGTTAAAATGGACTTGAATAATTATCATTTTTTTAAATGATCCATGTATGGTCTATAAATAATTAATGGATGTGATCCTGTTGACCATTTATAGAATAATGAAAAAGTGATTTGAAACTCTAGTTTATGTCAACCTAACAAGTCTTGATGTAAAAGGAAGAACCCAATCATAGTAATTTTCACACCAGAACACCCATGACCACTAAACTCACATTTTGAATCAGATCCTCAGTGATCTGGAAGAAGAACCACACAATCTATCATTGATGATTAATGAAAAAAATTTATGACTAAGATGATCATCTACATTTAAAAAAAATTTATTATAAATAATATGAATGTTAATGTTGGATTTCTTTCTTAAAATATGATTTTAGTATCCCAAGCTATGATCAGAAAGGGAAGAACACAATCTATAGTTGAGAAATCCTTGATCTGTAATATTATGTGAATTGATGTTCGATTTCATCTAATTTAGGTTATGGAGGGGCTACCATTATTCATACTCTGCATACTAAATAGATGTAGGGTCATACACAAACACTGTTTAAAGGATTTCCCCAGTTGGAATTATACTTTTTAATGTTTTTTATGATGTCTAGAAGTATGATCTCAGCGGATTTATGGTTACTTAGGGTTGGATGAGATGAAGGAATAATGTTTTGATTTCATATTATAAAGAGTTCAAGGTTGAAATTTTCACTAATTCCATGCAAATATCAAGGAATTACACACTTTAGAGAATTCAAAATTGATATTTTGAAATTGTAATGGAATTTAGATTGAGGATTAATTTTTCATATTATGGAAAACTAGTGGATGTTTTATGCAACCTAGAAAAATTATTTTTTTGAACCTGATATTTTTGAAGGACTAAATCATGAAAATTTATCGAATCTCAAGGTGTGTTGAGAAATTTTTTTCCTACAAATGATATCAACATTTTATTGAATTTCCCAAACATGAATTATTTTATGAGCATCAAAATGTCATGAAATCAATGAATTTCATCTGAATGTCATCAATTTAGAAGACATGAAAATATTTTATTTGTTTTATTGTGATAAATGAAAATGAAGGATAATATCAAGTTGGTTCGGGTGTAATTCAGTGTTTGTGAAAATGAAATATAAATAAAAATTATATATGATCAATATAATTTTATTTTAACTTTATAAATTCAAAGTTATACTATTGAGTAAGTACAGCTGATACTAATATTATTCATAAAATTACCAATGGAAAATATGGTTTGTATAAAAATATACTCTAGGCATAGATAATTGATTAGGATGTGTATTTACATAGTTGATTAAAGCCCAAAAATATAGAATCAAAATAATCAAATATTTAAGAATGGAGGAATTCCATTTCCCCAAAGTATAGCTTCTCAACTAATGGATAACATCCCATATTTTTTCCATTTATATAATGGAATCATGATGTGTTAGGGCGAACATAGGTGAAGTAGATCTTGAGAATTTCATGGAATATTGAGGTAAATTTCATTTCTTTTAGGGATGATGGATATTATTACAAATAATTCATTGCAGGTGGATGACAAGCCCCACGATGTATGTTTCATGAATTTCAATGACTATTTTTTTAGAGTTTCACAATTTTATTTTATATGTAATGAATAATAGGAGGGGTTAAAATATCTTATATTAATTCTTAGATATGGTAGGCATCTCAGAATTATTTAATTATTAGACTATTAAAATTTTTTCTATATCTTCTTGTGTTTCCCATATTCTTATTCTGGTAATATTTTTTAAATACATCAGATGATGTTCATTCAAATTCCTATATATTTTGATATTAAAACATTATATATGAATGGGTAATTTATTATTCCTTCTCATATAAGTGAAACTAGATTCTTACAAAATATCTAGGAATCATTACAATCATCATTATTTTAATTTTATCTTATAAAAATGTGTAAGTGTTAATACAATATAATGGACACGCAAGGGAAGTGTATATTACTATTTTCCACTTCATATTTATTCCCTGTTATTCTTATATTTCTAAAGAGAATATATTGGGGCAGCTGTGTGATTGATGATATCATGAATATCACCTTATCTAAGAAAATATTATTTCGTAGAGTGGCTCAATTGGCAGGGAATTCACTGTTGGAAAATATTTGTTTTTTAAGCGATACCAATTATATATATATATTCATTATATTTGGTGAGAGAGTTGTGAGACTCAATAGATTGATCATTCAATAGGTATAGTTATGAAATTATTTAACCAATTTAGAGATCAATGATAAGATGTGAGGTGTCGATATATGTGGACTTAAACCTATTCTTTCTAACTCCCTTTTATTTTTCTTTCTATTTTTTCTGTTCTTTCTTTCTATTTCCACAATTTCTTATCTATTTATTCCAAATATATTATTTTTAACAGTATGTAAGTAGGTTTTATTAAATTTTTTCATATATATATATATATCCAACAAAATTGTACATGAATCACTATATCATTCAACATGTATTCATAACGATCAAAAATATTTTTATGCTTTGGGATATATTTAGGGTATTATATATTTATTTTTGACGATCCTCGTGACAATGATTCACTAATAAAATATCAAACTACTAGAATTTACTCAATAAGTCTATCATAAATGGTATCATTCTAGTCTAGTAAACTAATGGAGTAGTGGACCACATAAATAAGGCCAATATCATAGCTAAGGTAGAGTTAATATCCTCCTACAAATTAGAAAGCGAATAAAATACCACTTAAATACTAAAATAAAATATCATCTTATAATTATATATATTTTACCAAAAATATATTCTATATTCGATATAAAAACACAAAATATTCATTTGACAATTATAAAAATATGCCAAGTCAATATAGAAATTACCATAAAAATATAATATTTATATGAATTGAATAGTTTTACAAATATTCATAAAATATTCAATTTTTTTAATGTAAAAAATAATTAATTTCTTATGCACCCTAAATCATATTCTACAATAAGCTATAATTGATTAAATATTTTAATATTGATTCAACATTACTATTTTATTGATTAATTAATTTCCATTTTAGGCATAACATAGAAGTACGATTTAATACAAATATATACGGGGAACACAAGAATTTATGCCACATCCATTAGTATGTTTAGTTTATCTAGAATGTAAAGTATTAGTTAGGTTAAAATATATTAAAATGGCTTTTTCATTGGATGTCATATTTATTTAACTTAATAAAATTTAATGTTATAATGGATTAAATAATTCCATGGGAATTTGAAAGATGGTTTGTCAACTTATCCAAAACAATGTATCAACTATTTTATAAGGTTGAGGATATTTTTTTAATTTTAATAATCCTTTAAATAAAATATCACATGTGGGATAGAGAATTATATTAATTTTATTTAAAATACTTTATTGGATGATTATATTAACATTTAATTTCCTATTTTTCATGTATATGAAGAAAATTTTTATTATAATTCAATTATTTCATTATCAAAAACACATGGAAGACCAATGCTATTTTCAAGGAATGTTTATACATGGTTGAAATGGAAATCAGGGAAAATTTTAAAATATTAAAGGAGGTTATATATGCACTTATTTTCCCAAATTCCCTAACTCATTCATATAAATATATTTTTAGTTTCAATGTTTTCAAACAATAAAACTGTCATTGAGGGGAATTCATAAAATTTTATCTATGTTGTATTTCATAATAAAAAAAAGTTAAAAGGTTTAAAATTTCAAAACATGCGTGTTTTGAATTAATATATACAAAAAATGTAAATATGTTTTCTATTCTCAATAAATTCTTGACACATAATCACTAAGATATGTTTTATTCTCAAATCCATATAAAATAAGTTTATTAAAAAAAATTCTATAAATAAAATAAATGTAACTTTATATAAATTGGAAATGTTATTCAGACTATTATTTATTGATATTTATTTCATTAGGTGAGAGATATTACTTTTTTTCCTTTTATTCATTTTTGATGGATATATAATACTTAATATTGTTAAATAATAATGAAATATTGTAATAAAAATTAAGGATGGCTACTGTATTTTATTATAGAGAGATATTATTAAATATATTATTTAATTCTATATTTATTATCTATAAAACATGGATAACATTGGCCTTTTAAAATTTCATAGTAATGAGAACAACGAAGGGGGAATAATTCAGGATTTCATGTTTTTAAAAATTCCCATTAATGATATGGAACACATACATATGTAAAAATTTTAATATTACGTGATGATTTTTTAAAATATTCAAACTCACTAATAAATTATTAGTAAGCTTAATCCAATATTGGATGAAAATTGGATATCCAATTCTCATAATCAATAGTTTATTAGTTTTTTTATACTATAATTAAAATAAATTATTTTTATAAAATAATTATTATTTTAGAAAATAATAATGGTCAGATATTGGTCCATTTTTAAATGTATTATCACCAAATTGGTACATAATTAATTATTATTCATTATATACAAATCAACACCATTATATTGAAACAAAAATGAATATCTAGTCACTATTATGGATGATGCAATGCATGCATTTTGTGTAAATTATAGAAATGTTATTTATATGAATATTTGTTAAATTGATATTATTGAAAAAATTATATAATATAAACTATGTCAAATTATATATTCCAATTACCTAATGGATTTATATAAAGATTATTATTTCATAATGGAATCAAAAGTACTATAAATAATAAAAATATATTTTATGGAATTGTCATGATAAAAATATTTTCCATAACAAGTCAATATTGATTACATACATTGGGATTAATTCTAGAATAAATATTTCAATAAAAATAGAATAATTCTATAATGCTTCCAGGAATTGATGAAAAATTTTAAGAATAAATTGTGGAAACTATTTGATACACAATATATTACTTTCCCATAAATGAAGTCAAGTATTGTTGGTTAGATATTTTTAAGGGTAAATTTATTACAAAGTGTGGGGGAAGGGGAACTACAACGAAACAATGAAAACACACACATATACACAAGTATGTATTTATGGACACATGAACCTGATAACTCTTCTACAACCCACATGTCCTTTTCTATATGGTTAATCCCTGGTGGAAATTAAGGAAATATGTTTTAATTTATATTTAAATATTTTAGAATTCATTTCAAAGTACATGCTGATATAAATAATATATAAAAATTTATATTTCAAAATAATTACTTCTACTAAATTTTTGAGATCTTCTTGAAGGAATGTCAATACCCACCCACTATTGTTACATGAAATCTTCATTTTCAGGAAACATGATATTATTTTTTCCCATATGTGAGTTGTAGGGATTTTTGATAAAAATTAAATTGATTTTAATTTATTAACATGGAATATAAAAAGTATTGTATTTCAAAAAATTTATTTTTAAAAATATAAATGTACTTCAAAAAAATATAATTGTTTAGAAAATACAAAATAGACATACCATAAATTAGTCATGGGTTATGATACTCTTGAGAAAAAAAATTATATATACTACGAATTAATAATAGATATTTTTCATTATATAACTAATTCATTACACTTATATCTATATTAATGTAACATCTCAGGTAAATAAATAATATTACTTTTTCATCTTTTTGAATAAAATATTAATATTATTTTAAAGGGAACACTATGCTCGATGGCGTACCCAATACGCAACAACAAGTGTCTTTGAAATCTTACGTTGCACTCTAATTTTAAATGGTAGTTAATGCCTAGTCGTTTTAATGGCGGGAATGAATAGAACTAACTATAAAATGATTATATATGTTTCTAAAATATTTTCACTTTTATCCAATAAATGTTAGAGGCTTAAAATGCTAATGAATCCAATTTTAAGCTTAAATATTCGAATATTCTTTAAAAGGTCGATTAACTGCCTTTTGATGGAGAACCCTTTTTTAAATCCAATTTTTGAAAATTTTATATGTTATATTGGACCAAATAAAATCCTTATTTATAATCTAGACTTCAAAGTTTTCATTGTGTAAATTTTTGTTATTTCTTCCGATAAAGATCATTTTTAGTGAAAATGTTGTATTTTAATTCAAAGCCTCATTATAATCTGATTTATTTATATGGATAAATTATCATTTAAATTGGGTTTATGGTGTAGTTAGAATATATTTTTACCATTTAATCCAATGTTGGTCATTGGAATTAATTTTACTTTGAAATTTGACTTAAACTAGTGTCAATCTTTTGATATGTATTGTTTCATAAAAACACGCTATTTGTTTTGACAATGAGAATTAATTATTAAATTAATTAATTCAACTTAGATGTTTTGAATTTTTTAAAATAGACATCATTTTTGAATTTGTAATATCTAATATAGCTTAGGGTAAATTTCTGGTATTTTTAAGAAAAACATCAATTTTGGATGAATAGTGAAACCACTAAGTGGTAGTTAAAAAACTGATTTTTTGTTTTAATGAGTCATTACCACTTCTGCAAATTGAATTTCAAAAATCTGACATACAAGGTTGTCATTAAGATGTAAAATTTTGTTCAATGGGATGAAAATACCTTTCGGTAAATAGTAACTTTTAAGTTTTATTAATCGCGATTGAGGGTAATTAGTGTAATTTAAGTTAAAGATAATGTTATAATAATATTAAATGACCTTGAAACATTCCTTAACCTTATTGGATGATTCATGGACGACCAACAAAATCCATGGGTCAACATGGGGACCCCTGGAGTCACATGGGTTAGAAAATGACATTAATAACTTTTTATTTAATGTTAAAATAAAAATGTCACAAACTTGTATTATTTTATTAAAACAATTTTTTCATGAGATTATACAAGCCATATATTTGACGATAAATATTCATTGGAAATATAATAGTATTTCCTACATCATAGTATTTTTTTTATAATGTTTAGACAATAAATAAGTTAATTTATATATGACACCATGATGATGCAGTGATTACCTCATTAATGAAAGATTTAAATAAAATGAAAAGATAATGTAAAATATAAGACATAAACTTTTAAAAACCTATTTTATGGGTGGATTTCGAACCCTTATCACCTTATCCTTGAAATATATAATTTTGGGACCTTTGATATCCGAAAATCATTTTATAATAAAGTATGTTTTCATGACTTTCCAAGAGTGCCCCTCCTCCCTCTTATGAAAGGCCCCCACCTCTACCTCCTTAACCACACCTCTCAAGACATTGGCTCATACAACCTCTTATCATTTTGCCTCTCCACATCCCTATATTACTCCTTGAAGCCTCACTTTGGGCATAAGTCTTTCCATGGAAGCCTTTGTGCTCAATTGAAAAAGAGTTATCCGATTTGAAGGTAATGTCTTCTCTTATGTTCTTTTGTTTTATATTTATTCTCCAACCCCCTAAACACTTTTTATTCAATTATTTTGTAACAAAACCAATATCATTAATATACTAGGATGTTTCTATGAGAAGTATTAGAGCTACTCTTACACACACCTCCGTCTAATGGTTAAAGAACATACGGTTTCTGTGGGTGGAAAATTACTGTCTCATGAAACAACGATTATTCAATCTTCTTTAAACACCTATCACGGTGGCCATTAAGATGTCATAGTATTTATATATGAAATATAAATATATTTTATTTATTCCTTATACTAATTTATTTTTCATTTATGCCATGCCTTTATGGTTTCTATAATGGGTAATCGCGATAATTTCATTTTAGGAAGTGTGAACTGCCGCCCACTCAATGTCATTTGAATCATTAATACCATATGTGGGATGTATAAAGGATAGATTTAATGATGTTATATGTTATATAATAATTTAATTATAATATAACTATTTATCATTATTTTTTTTATTTCATTAATGTATGAAATTGAAAGGAAAGTAGCGTTCATGTGTACGTACGACTTACCGTCTCCATGAACGGTACATTTCATTTCTTATCTCAAAATGTTATGTACTATTAAAATTACATATATATAATGGATATATATGTCATATATTACATCTAAATGATGGATATAATTCTGGAATTATAATATATATACCTCTAATTTAGTTTTAATTCCGTTAATATGATAAAGAAATGAAAGTAGAGTTCATGCGTACGTACGGCCTACCGTCTCCATTAACGGTGCTTTTCATTTATTATCTCCAAATTTTATGGAATTGTATAAAATGAATATATAATGGATATATATTATATTTAAATCATTAATACTATTCTATAGATTATGTACCTATAACTACATGGAAAATTCTTTTCCAAGAAGTTCAATTTTGACTCATGTACCGAACATCGACAAAAATGTCAGATATGAACTCAAAATATTAACCAAAAATTATAACATTATAATATGTGATTTTAACTGAATAATATTCATTAAAGTAGCTCCATAAGAAATAATAAATTGACCAAAGTTTATTATTCAGGAATATAATTAAACGAACACGGAAAGTCGGACTTGAGGTAAGGGATCTTACCTCTCTCTTTCTTTTTAAGTACTCTCTTTTATGTCATTTCTTTTAATCTCATCTTTATTATGTTTGGGGATGTTATTTTATATTAATAATACTTTAAATTTTTGGTTAATATAATTAGTGACCCTATTTTATCTCATAAATCCATTTTCAGAAGTTTTAAGTGGCATCGTTAGGCTGCCGAGTTTTCGTAAGGGATTTTTCTCTTCACTTTTATTCTTGTGAGATTTATGCTACATTTTCCACTATATCGTTTGAGTGGTGTTTGTACATCCCATTATTCTAATCTTTGTGTAATATAATTTCTTTTATGTGTATTTACATCAACGTCGTATAGTCCTTCTTTCATGGGGTGTACTTTTGAATGTTACCCAAGTCGATAAGGGAACCTTTCACCCTCCTCTTTTTAAAAAGACTTATTTATGTTATGTCTTTTAATTTACATCTTATTATGTGGGGATATATTCTTATATATAATTATTGATGAAAATTTTATGTACAAGTGATGAGATACCATTTTCTCTCTCATCAACTCATTTTATGAATTTTATAGTGACGTCATTAGGCTGTCGAATTATTGCAAGGGGTCTTCTTAACTCAATTTCAATCCTTTGGGTTAAGTATGTACTCCTTGAATATGTCATGCTGTGAATATGTGTGAATGAATCTGATTGTTTTACACTTAATATCCACTTATATTGGGTGTATTTATATTTTTTACACATAAATTATGTAATTTGATTTATCCTTAATCAATGGATATCGTCTTTGAATGGGACTTCATCTCAATCTCCATTCATTGAGGAATATTTTGTTTTATACATTACTCTCTTTTATAAGGTGTATAAACCCCTTTGACTTCTACTTTTATTCAAAAGGAATCTTTCATATATGAAGCATTTTACTAAAGGACAAAAATTATGTGTCTTTTTAACGTACACGGTGACAACAACCTTTCCGCCACTGCGAGTATTATTTGATCTTTGGCCTCCTCAACAAGACGTAATATTTTTTAAAATTAAATAAATACCATTTACTATTTTATGTATTTTGGTATTGAAAATGGATTTTATAATGGATTTGTTATGTCAATATATTCAAGTGATATATTGTGCATGAAATGTGTAAATGTTTTCTTTCCGCTATATTTGTTTTACGTGTTATGATTTTATAATGGTACTTTGACATTTGATGGGGGGTTGCATGATAAACCATATGATGGGTGGTTCAATGAATACTAGGATGGGTGGTTACGTTCTAACCTCCAATTCATTGGGTATGGAAGTCAGCCATATGGCTATTCCATTAAGTGATATGTATGGAAGTCGACCGTATGGTTATTCCATTTAAGTATGTTTATTTCCCAATTTACCTTTATATGTTATGTGTTCTTTATATGGGTTGTATGGTAATATTTTGGTTACAAAAGGTTAAGTAATGATCTTTTATTCAGTGAAGAGTTTTTAAAAACTTCATAAAGGTAAAAAGTATTACTTTGATAAAGTATTCATGGTTTACTTATTGTTTTGAAAAACTAACAGTTTTCCTTCATTGTGTATCCCTTACTGAGCTTTTTTATGCTCATCCCATGGTTTTTTTGAAATTTTTTCCACAAGACATAATGTGGAATATGGTCAAGGATGGGATCAAGGAAAATCCTTGATGTCTTAAACATGGAACTACACATGACTCTTTTTTTCAAGTGTTCATGTTTTTAAAAAAAAGGAAACTATGTAGAAGTGTCTACTTTGTAAACTTTTGAGATGTAATAGTTATGTCCTAATTATCTAAAACTCTAAACCTGAAAAGATCCTCAATGTGAATTATTCATTTAATTCAATATTAAGTAATGTTTAAGGTCGGTTCATTACATTTGGTATCATAGGTCGTTTTAGATAACTTTAGAGGTTAGACTGTTGTTTAAGCATTAGTGACAAGTTGTGTATAACCACAATGCATAGTATATTAGGTGGAGTCATTTTTTTTAATGTTAGTAAGTGTTCGAGATAACTTGGAGAAGTATATCTTAGTTTTTATCTTCCTCATTATTATATGATGATTTTACTGATATACTCACACTGACCCTTTGGATTTTAGTAAATGGAAGGATCTAGCAGGCACCAAAGTGACAATGGGTATGATGGAAACTGTGGTGGTTCTCTGATTAAGAAACTCGATGAAATGGTTGATTTAATGAGGAATTTTGTGGTTATTATAAACTAACAATCAAGGAGTCATGATTAACGACTTGAACCACGGTGAGTTATCTGATGCATCATGTACGAGGGAACCAACTCGATGTGGATTTTCAGGTAAAAATTATAAACGTAACCATTAGAGTTTATATAATCCTTACTTTTGAGGTAATTATGGGTTACTATATGGTATGATATAAAATGAAAGGAATGAGATAAACTTGAGGTTAAATTATTTTATGGTTATTTTTTTATGATTTTATCTCTTTTTGGGGAATGTTTAAAGAATTATATAGTTTTGGAAAAAGGACAACACACAGACCGTCTGACAACCCATCACGTCAGATGAAGCTGTGGGAATCAAACCCACAACCAAATTACAACTGGTATTTATCGCCTACCACTAGACTACGTGAAGTCCCAAGTTACTATAACAAATTATATTTAGTTATATAATTTTATGAATCAAGAGTAATTTTATTTTGGGTTATCTATGGAAATTATTAACCTATCATGGAGGATATGTGATTAGGCTAATTACATTTCAATACGAGACATTAAGAGAAGATGATGTTATTTGGAGATAAATTTTAAGGTTTATCATGGAATAATATGTGATTAAATAATTTAGAGATTTGTGTTTCAATCATAGTTTTTATTACATTAATGAATTTTATGGATAGGTGTTTTTTGAATGGGCTTTGTTGAACTTTGGGTATAGTTTGACAAATTTTGGATATTAAGAATAGATTTTTTTTTATAAAGTATTATCCGTTTTGGGGATTGTCTAATCTTTTACTAACCTTTTTGGATTTTGTTTTGGCTAACATCTAAATACATGGTAAATATATAGTTCTCTTTTTTGGATTAGGTGATTCTCAAGAATTGGATTATGGTACTCTTAATGTGGAGAAGTCTTCCTAAATAATCGTCTTTTGGAGAAAATATGAGTTTGTGTAAGAACTATAGTAAAAGTTGAAATTCAACATGACAAGTAAGTATGTTTCCTTATGTTTTAGTTAATCTCATTATAAATTCCTCAATTAAATTTAAATTGAAACAAAAATGTTGTCTGTTAATTTTTCATACTGGGGAATCAAATACTGGTTAACCCATCACAAGTTTGTAATTTTCTGGTGGTTAACTTTCTCTTAGACATGTTTCTATCACTCTCCATCAGAACATGACCCTTTGTTTTTTCTTCCATGTCTATTTTTTCCTACATTTAATCCTAGTATGGTTTAACTCGGGTGACCCTGGTACTTTTATTTATTTCATTTAAAGTGATAGTTTAATTTACGTCTTTTCCGATGTGGGGTTTTCAATGAAGTTTCCAAGCCCAATTTCTAAATTGAGAGGATGCAATTCCCAAAAGGAGGGAAGGATGTAACATCCCAGGTAAATAAATAATATTACTTTTTCATATTTCTGAAGAAAATATTAATATTACTTTAAAGAGAACGCTATGCTCGATGGCGTACCCAATACGCAACAATGAGTTTCATTGAAATCTTACATTGCACTCTAATTTTAAAAGGTAGTCAACGCCTAGCCGTTGTAATGGCAGGAATGAAAATAACTAACTAGAAATTTATTATATATTTTTTTCAAATATTTACACTTTTATCCAATAAATGTTAGAGGTTTAAAAAGTGAATGAATCCAATTTTAAGCGTAAATATTCAAATATTCTTAAAAAGGTCGATTAACCGACTTTTGATGGAGAAAACTTTTTTAGATCCACTTTTTGAAAATTTTATAAGTTATATATGACCAACTAAAATCCTTCTTTAGAATCTAGACATCAAAATTTACTTTGTGTAAATTTTTGTTATTTTTTCGGATAAAGATCATTTTTAATAAAAATATTGTATTTTAATTCAAAACCTCCTTTTAATCTGATTTATTTATATGGATAGATTATCTTTTAAAGTGAGTTTTAAGTTTTGTTAGAATATATTTTTACCATTTAATCCAATGGTTGTCATTGTAATTAATTTCACTATGAAATAGGACTTAAATAAGTGTCAATCTTTTGATATATATTGGTTAATAAAAACACCCTATTTGTTTAGAGAACGAGAATTAATTATTAAATTAATTAATGAAACTTATATGTTTTTAATTTTGTAAAATAGAAATCATTTTTTAATTCATAATATAAAATATATCTTAGGGTGAATTTTTTGTATTTTTCTGAAAAACATCAATTGTTGATAAATAGTGAAACCACTAAGTGGTAGTTAAAAAACTGATTTTTTGTTTTAATGAAACTTTACCACTTCTGTGAATTGAATTTCAAAAATCCGACATACATGGTTGTCCTTAGGAAGTAAAATGTGGTTCAATGGGATTAAATACTTTTTTGTGAACAGTAACCTTTAAGTTTTATTAATCGCAATTATGGGTAATTAGTGTAATTTAAAGTAAAGATAATGTTATAATAATATTAAATGACCTTGACACATGTCCCAACCTTATTAGATGAATCATGGATGACCAAGAAAATCCATGGGTCAACTTGGGGACCCCATGGAGCCACTTGGGTATAAAAATGACATTAATTACTTTTTATTTAAAGTTAAAATAAAAATGTCACAAACATGTATGGTTTTGATAAAACAATTTTTTCATGGGGTTATACAAGTCATATTTTTTACTATAAATATTAATTGGAAATCTAATAAGATTTTTTACATCCTAGTATTTTTTTTATTATATTTAGACATTATATTAATTATTTTATTTATGACACCAGGATAATGCAGCGATTACCTCATTAATGAACGATTTAAATAAAATGAAACGATATTGTAAAATATATGACATAAACTTGTCAAAAAAATATTGGATGGGTGGATTTATAACCCTTATCACCTTATCCTAGAAATATGTAATTTTGGGACCTTTGATATCCGAAAGTCATTTTATAATAAAGTATATTTTCATGATGTTCCAAGAGGTCCCCTCCTCCCTCTTATAAAAGGCCCCCACCTCTACCCCCTTACCCACACCTCTCAAGCCCTTGGATCATCCAAAATCTTCTCATTTTGTCTCTCAACATACCTATATTACTTCTAGAAACCTCACATTAGGCAGAAGACATTCCAAGGAATCCTTTGAGCTCAAATCAAAAAGAGTTATCCAATTTGAATGTAATGTCTTCTCTTATTTTCTTTTGTTTTATTTTTCTTCTCCATCCCCCTAAACTATTTTTATTCCTTTAATTTGTAAGAACACTGATATCATAAATATACTAGGATTTTTTTTATGAGAATTATTCAAGATACTCTTACAAACCTCCGTCAAATGGTTAAATAACATACAGTTTCTATGGGTGGCGAATTACTGCCTCACGAAACGATGATTGTTAAATATTCTTTTAACACCTCTCATGGTGGCCATTAAGATGTCACTGTATTAATATATGATATATATAGTATTTTTATATATTCCTTATTCTTCTGTATTTTTCATTTATTCCATACCATTATGGTTTCAACAGTGGGTAAACGCGATAATTTCATTTTAGGAAGTACAGACTACCGCCCCCTCAAAGTGATTTGAATCATTAATACCATATGTAGGATGTATAAAGGATGGATTTAATGATTTTATATGTTATATAATAATATAATTATAATATAACTATGTATAATTATTTTTTTTCATTCCATTAAAGTATGAAATTGAAATGAAAGTAGCTTTCATGCGTACATACGGCTTACCGTCTCCATGAACGGTACATTTCATTTCATATCTCCAAATGTTATGTACTATTAAAAGTACATATATATAATGGATATATATGTCATATATTAAATCTAAAAGATTGAAATCATTCTGGAATTATAATATATATCTCTCATTTAGTTATAATTCCATTAATATGACAAAGAAATGAAAGTAGCGTTCATATGTACGTACGGCCTACCGTCTCCATGAACGGTGCTTTTCATTTTGTATATCAAAATGTTATGGAATAGTATAAAATGAATATATACTGGATATATATGATATTTAAATAATTAATACTATTCTGGAGATGATTTACCTATAACTACATTGAAAATTGATTTCCAATAAGATCAATTTTGACTCATGTACCGGACAACGACAAAAACGTTTGATATGAACTCACATTATTAACCAATTATTATAACATTATAATATGTGATATGAACTGAATAATAATATTTAAAGTATGTCCTTATGAAATTATAAATTGAACAATGTTTATTATTCAGGAATATAAAAAAACGAACAAGACAAGTCGGACTTGAGGTAAGGGATCATACCTCTCTTTTTTTAAGAACTCTCTTTTATGTCATTTCTTTTAAGATCGTCTTTATTATGTTTGGGGATGTTATTTTATATTACCCATACTGTACTTTTTGTGTTCATATTATGTGATATCCTATTTGATCTCATAAATCCATATTTGGATTTTTAAGTGGTGTCGTTAGGCAGCCGAGTTTTCATAAGGGATTTTTCATCTCACTTTTATTCTTGTGAGATTTATGCTAAATTTGCCACTATTTCATTTGAGTGGTTTATGTACAGCCCATTATTCTAATCTTTGTGTAATATACTTTTTTTATGTGTATTTACATCAAACATTGTATAGTCCTTTTTTAATGGGGTGTACGTTTTGAAAGTTACCCAAGTCTGTAAGGGAACCTTTCACCCACCTCTTTTTAAAAAAGACTTCTTTATGTTACGTCTTTTAATTTACATGTTCTTATGTTATCATATGGTCTTCTATATCATTATTGATGTAAATTTTACATACATGTGATGAGATACCATTTTTTCCTTCATCAACTCATTTTATTAATTTTAAAGTGATGTCGTTAGGCTGTCGAAATCTTGCAAGGGGACTTTTTAACTCAATTTCAATCCTTTTGGTTAATCTTGTACACTTTGAATATGTCGTGCTATGAATATGTTTTAATGATTCTGATTGTTTTACACTTAATATCCACTTATATTGGGTTTATTTATATTTTTCACACATAAATTATGTAATTTGATTTATCCATAATCTAAGGATATCGTCTTTGTATGGGACTTCGTCTCAATGTCCTTTCATTGAGGCATATTTGTTTTATACACAACTTTCTTTTATACGGTGTATAAACCCCATTGAATTCTAATTTTATTCAAAAGGAATCTTATATATACGAATCGTTTTACTAAATGACAAAAAGTATGTTTCTTTTTAGCGTACAAGGTGATAATGACCTTTCCGCCACTGCGAGTATTATTTGATCTTTGGATTCCTCAACAAGCCGTAATATTTTTTAAAATTAAATAAGTATCATATACTCTTTTATGTATTTTGGTGTTGAAAATGGTTTTGATAATGGATTTTTTATTTCAATATATTTAAGTGATATATTGTGCTTGAAATGTGTAAATGTTTTCTTTCCATTATAATTGTTTTATGTGTTATGATTTTATAATGGTACTTGGGCATTTGACGAGAGGTTACGTGATAAACCATATGACGGGTGGTTCCGGGAATTCCAGGATGGGTGGTTACGTTATAACCACCAATGCATTGGGTATAGAAGTCAGCCGTATGCCTACTCCATTAAGTGATATGTGTGGAAGTCGACCGTATGGTTATTCCATTTAAGTATGTTTATGTCCCAAGTTACCTTTATATGTTATGAGTTCTTTATATTGGTTTTATGGTAATATTTTGGTTACAAAAGTGTATGTAATGATCTTTTATTCAGTAAAGTATTTTTTTACAACTTCATAAAGGTGAAAAATATTGCTTTGATAAAGTATTCATGGTTTACTTATTGTTTTTAAAAACTAACAGATTTCCTTCATTGTGTATCCCTTACTGATATTTTTTTGCACATCCCAAGTTTTTTTTGAAATGTTTTTCACAGGACATAATGTGTAATAGGGTCAAGAATGGGATCAAGGAAAAGTTATGTTGTCTTAAACATGGAACATGACATGACACTTTTTTTTCAAGAGTTCATGTTTAAAAAAAAAGAAACTATGTGGAAGTGTCTAATTTCTAATATTTTTAGATGTAATAGTCATGTCCTAATTATCTATAACTCTAAACCTAAAAATATCCTCAATGTGAATTATTCATTTAATTCAATATAAAGTAATGTTTAAGGTCGGGTCCTTAGAGTTAATTCGCATATTAATCAATCAGATGATGCCACTTTCTCCATCCCAAATCATGATCCATGGAATGAGTTATGTACAATTAAAAAAGAATATATTTTAGATAAAAATACACAAAAAATATTATATACATGTATAAGAAGTAAATAATTAAAATCTACAATTTATTAAATTTATAAAACATGATATTTACTATTAATGTTTGACTATTTTGTTTATAAAAAATATGATTCATCTATAAAAGGTGGTTAGTAACTACTTAAAAGAGTTTTTAATCCCATTAAATAGAAAATATTTATCTGAAGTGTGGGAAAATCAGTCTTAGTAGGGGAATACATTAATAAATAAAATTAACGATTCGGTTTTGGGAATGAATTTGAAGAATTAAATACTAAATGTGTAACGACCCAAACATTCATTAATGGAAATCCCTCTTGATCTAATAAAATGTATCTTAATGTAAAATGTATATATAAAATTTCAACTTCTTCGGTTTTATGTTATGAATTGTGACAGCTAATAATATAGTCGTTGAACAGTGATCACATGAATGGTATAAATATAAGGCTTTAACAAATCCAATTTACTCAGAGAAAGGGAAAGATGTCCTCTTCTAGTAGATGTGCCACATATAAAGCTCATTTTTCAAAGCTCAGAAAGGAGGTGGAATCATTGGGATTCACTCTTGACTAAGCCCAAGCGGAGCATGAATATGTTATTTTTGAGTGGGACCGCCTACGAGAGAAGTTTATGTTGATAGAGATTACCACCCGAGCAGTGTTATCCGAGCCACCCCAACAGTTTTTCACCGTCACACACCTTACTATTCAGTCTTATGTAGGTGTTATAATAGGTCATGTAACATTACATTAGCACTATTTTTATGTACATTATTTTTGAATATAATAATAAATATACATTCATTTTATTATTGTTACCTTGTAAATAGTTTTTAAAGATAAAATAGTATTTATTTTGTTAATGTTGAACTATGAACTCTCTTTGGATTAATTAATGGATTTTTGAATTAAATAATACATTAATAAAATATTATTATTATTATTAAATTATTTTTTATTACATATAAATGATCGTATATTTTTTATGAATGCAGTTGTAATTTTTATTAAGGTTTGAAAGCCGTTTTTGTCAAAACCAGTGATTTATCGATAAATGTCAATTTTTATTTTAAAAGTGAAACTTAACATATTTTGAAAATTATTTTGATAAAATAAATATTATTTCTAGAATCAGGACCTCAAAATTATCCAACGGTGAATTTTTCAGAATTTTCTGAGACAGACAAATTTTTGGGTAAAAATTAAATACCGTTTAAATATATAATGTGTTTTATGACATAATAATGAACCAATATTGAATTAATAAAATACTATAAGCCTTATGTTCGGAAAATATATGTTTTACCATTAAAATAATGTGATTTTGGGTTTTTTGACTAATTTTACAAAGCATTAATGGACCCTTTAAGACTTATTAAACATCTTGTCTTTTTAAATTGTTTTCCTTGGGAGAGTGACTCACCTCCTCATACGAAACCCCATTTTTTTATGAATTTAGGACATGGCCTTAAAAAATATTATTTTCCTTCTTTCCTTTTCAAAAACCCATTTGCAAGAACCATGGACTGGTTTGTCGTTTGGATTAGTTTAATTTGAGGTGTCCCAAACCTAAATAACAAAGAATTCCCTCATCATTCCTATATAAACCCACCCAAGATCCCACTTCCTCCTCACTCAATTCCTTTTCAGTTCATCATAACTGTTCCCTCATATCTCAATAATCCTCCCAAGGTGCCCCAAGCTCCCAAGAATCCCTTATCAAGCATCTCTCCGGACTTTGGAAGCACACAACCAAGTAAGGGTTGTTCTTCCTTTCTCATTTTTGTCAAATATTAATTAAAATGTTATGACCTTTTAATTTTAGTTATAAATGTTGGGGTATGGTTTAAAACCTCCCCAATCCTTCCCTAATTATGTTTGAATAATGGGAGACCCCTTTCTCTCACATTAAATGGCTCTCATGTACACCCGTTACTATGCCAAAATTCGTAAAGGAATTTCTCTGTCCTCTTTTACATTCTAGCAATTTTTTTGTATCATGAATATAAAACCCATTAATATTGCTGGGACATGTATCTATATGACCCCATTACTGTCCATTTAATGTACATATTATGATACACCCCTTTCTCTCTCATAAACCATTTTTATTAATTCTTTCGTCGCGTCATTATGCTGCCGAAATTATACCTCGTTTTTCCAAGTCAATGTCTTTGTATAGTGAATACCATGCTCATTTCTCTATCAAGGGTATTCACCATTATGCACATATACTTATTGTTTAAAGAGTTTCATTTATGTATTCCACATTACTTTATCGTGGAATAAATAATGATGTTTTATGAATCCATTTTATATGATCCAAGTGGCACACTTATTCATGAAATGAAATGTTTAAAAAGGGTGCTCCCTTATAGCGCTCCAATGCATTGGGTAAAGTATTGTATCATGATAATTCATGTGAAATGGGTGTTTAATCATTCTAATTCATGTTCAAATAAGTTTTTCTCATGCTTCATGTGCAATGGGGATTTACTCGTGCTCCATGTGCAATGAGCCTTGGCTCATGATAATTCCATGTTAAGGGTTGTTGCCACATTTCCATGTTATGTTTATCAAGCTTTATCATTCCTTTATGTTTATGATTCTATTGAGATCTATTTTTATGTATACTTTCTAAAATTTATTGAATTCCTCATGTTACTCCATGTTTATTTCTTTAATTGGATTTATAACTCACCCTTTTCTTATGCATGTCCTCAGGTTATCCCATGCAATGCTAAGTACGAGGGAATGCAGTGGTCATGTAATAGACGTTTTCAATAAAGATGTTTTATTTTCTTCATTTTAGTTGTTATGTAATGATACTTAGACCCAAAGGCACAAGATCTCAGGATATTCATTGTTGTATCAAGTGTAGATTATGTAATAAATTATGATTAATTGTGTAATAAAAAGCAGGGTTGTCATAGTTTATATCAGAGGATAGGTTTAGTTTTTTATGGATTAGGATTAAAAACCATATTAAAGACTTAATGACATGACTATGTATAATAAAAATGTCCCTATGTTTTTTTTGAGTATTGAGTTAGAGGTTTATCATGCAAATACATCCCTGTCTAGATACGAGCAGGTAGAGGTGGCTCTGGCACATATGTATCCTGTGGGTTAAAGCCTAAAACACCACTTTGAGTTAGACTCGAATGAAAAATGGTGCATGAGAATGGGCCTTGCTTCAATATTGGTAATGACACTCCTGGGGGATATGCTTTTGTAAATTCACAATATTAGTATGAACTATTATTAAGGGACAAAAAAATTCCCTAAGAATACATGTTAGAAAGTAGATCATGGATGACATAGACTGAATCCAATTGATTCATATGTTCAGGAATTATAAGTTATTTATAAGTCATCAATTTTGTGATTATATTACCCTTTTTGTGTTAACCCTGAATTTTCTTTTATTCCAGACAATGGTTTGTAAGAGGAGGACACGGGCTAACAACTGTTGTGAAGATCAATGTGACGATTGTACTAATGAGATGACCAATCCGATGGGAGTAAGAATCACGAACTTTGTCATGATTCCCTCTCATATAACTCAAGATTTTAATATAAACATGGGTCATGAAGAACATTAAACCCCCCTAATAAAGAAAATGTCCCTATCGAGAGCTTCATGAGACAAATGCCTCCTACTTTTAATGGATCATCAGCTCCCATAATCACTGAACAATGGATCAACTCCATTGAAATGATATTCTTGATCCTTCAGTTTTCTGGACAAGAGAAGGTTCTATTGGCTTCTTATAATATAGAAGGTGAAGGTGATCAATGTTGGATGGTGATCAAAAATAAGAATCCCGAGGAGGAGATCAATGCATTCGAATAAAGGATTTTCATAAGATATTTTTCGGTAAATATTTTCCACGCACCCTCCGGCATAAGATAGAAAGGGACATAATTTCCCTCAACTAAAAATATGATGAATCTGTTGGAGCGTACAAGGAAAAAATCACAAAGATAGCATGATACGCTTATAGCTTTGTCGTTACCCTTGAAAACAAGGTTGACCGCATATTTGGTGGGATGAAACTGAGCTTGAGGAAAGTGCTAGTGATCAGTGACTTTGAAAGCTATGAGAAAACTGTATGATGTTCCCTCAAGGTTGAAATGGAGATCAGAAAATATCAGGGGTATCATGGGGACAATAATTATAAGGTGGACTTCAATTCTTGCATTCGGATGGATAAATCTAGTGGTGCCAAGAAGATCTTGTACCCCACTGGCCAAAGGTGCGGAACAAAGCACCCTAGAAATTGTCTTAAGGGGACGAGGAAATTCTTTAGGTGTGGAAGAGAAAGGAGCATAGATGTTAACTATCGGCAATAAAGAGAAAAGGCTGGGATATAAGAGAGGAATGATCCATTCGAACCTCAATGTGTGGTTCATTGCTAAAAATACAATGAACCATGGAATCTTACAAATCATTGTCCCAAGACAAGGGTTTTCGGAGGCAACCAACAGCATCCAAGGCATCAAGGGTGAGCGTTTTCCATCACTATTGTCGATGTGAACCCCGAAAACGAAGTGGTGATAGGTATGATATTTATTCATTCAAGAATAGTGAACATACTTTTTTCTTCAGGCTCTACACATTATTTTTTATTTCGAAAGTTCAGTAGAACAATACAAGCACCACCACAAATCATGGAAGTGAAGAAGTCGGTGATTATGGAAAATGGGGCAATCATTGCATTCTATTTATATAACTCCTCCCCTATCATAATATTTGGATTGAACATCCTGGAGAACATTTCCATACTACCTATGGTGAAATTATATGCAATTCTAGGCATGGATTTGGACTTCTTATATAGAGCCAACATAAATTGCTGTTAGAGAGATATCACTCTCCATGTGGAAAATTGACCCCCGATTTTTTACAAGTGCAAGGAGGAATATGAGTCTTATTTAGATCCATTATCTCAAGAGTGGATATTACTACCCTATGAGCATGTGTATCTAGCTCATATGATTGAGTCTATGGAGGCAACCATACTATAAGACATGCCTATTGTGATGGAATTCACTGAAGTGTTTCCCGAGGAATTTCTTGGTCTTCACCCTAGAAAATATGTTTAATTCTCAATTGATCTTATACCTGTGGAATTTCCAATATCCAAGATCTATATAGAATGGTTTTTGTGGATCTTGAGGATTTGAAGAAACTACTACAAGACAATCTTGATAAATGTTTTATACACCCATGTGCTTCACCATGGGGTGCACCAGTCCTCTTTGTTAAGAAAAAGATGGGTCAATGCGCCTTTGCATCAATTATTGTGACCTTAACAAAATCATGATAAAGAACAAGTATCCTCTCCCAGGAATAGATGACTAGTTTAATCAGCTGTGTGGAGCACAATACTTCTCCATGGTGGATTTGTGGTCTTAATATTATCATGTAAGGGTGAATAAGGAACATATCCCCAAGACTTCTTTTCATAAAAGATACAGGCACTATGAATTCATATTAATGCCTTTCAGACTCTCTAATTCTCCTTAAAGCATCATGGAATTGAGTAATAGAGTCTGTATAGAAATTTTTGTCACTATGTTCATGCTCACTTTACCCACAAGTAGAGAAATTTTTGTCATATTTAGTGATTCTTCGATGAAGGGCCTAGGATGTGTGTTGATGAAAAGTGAAAAAGGCATTGCCTATGATTTAAGGAAATTGATTGTTCATGAACTGAACTATCCAACACATGACCTCGAGTTGGCTGCAGTGATCATCGCCTTGAAAATTTGGCAGCATTATCTCTTTGGGGAGAAGTGTGGAATATATACGGACGACAAAACCCACAAGTATATATTCATACAGAATGAGTTGAACATGTGCCAACGAAGATTTTTAGATATAATCAAAGACTATGACTTCAAAATCCATTACCACCCTGGGACATCAAACAAGGGGGAGGATTCCCTAAGTAGAATAGACCCATCAATTCTATCCTCAATAAGAATTGAAAAGAATCCAATCTTCTTAGATTTGATGTAGATGGACATGGGAATCATAAATAAGGGAACATTATATATCCTTTCTCAAATTATTGCTCAACCATCACTTTTGGAAAGGTTAAATGATGATCAAAAGGATGATGTGGGAATTCAAGAAATAGTGGAAGCTATCAGAAAAGGGAAATCCTTGGAGTTTAATGGTTATGAAGAATGAATTTGTGGGTTTTGGGAAATGAAAATGTGTTCCCTAAAGTCTACAGCTAAAGAAGGATCTTTTGGATGATTCACATAGTTCAAATTTCTCTATTCACCCAAGAATCACATAGTTGTATCGAGATCTTTGAGATCATTATTGATGGGATAATATGAAGAAGGAGATTGCTGAATATACATCAAAGTTCATGGCGTGTCAGAAAGTGAATGAAGAGAAGAAAAAGTATAAGGGGATGATGCAACCATTGCCCATACCAAAATGGAAATGGGAGAACATCGCCATGGACATTGTCACCAGACATCCAAAGACATCTAAATGCAACAATACAATCTGGGTTTCTGTGCATTTTCATAAAAAAATTTCACACTTAATTTATATTTAGGAGGATTTCTCATTGGACCAAATGGCATGGATATATATCAGGGAAGTTGTAAGATTTTTTGGAGTACCACTATCTATTTTATCCAATCGAGATCCAATATTCACTTCTAAATTTTGGAAGAGTCTTCAACATGCTCTGAATACTGAACTGAACTTTAGTACGGCCAATCATCTTCAAACTGATGGACAATCCGAGTGGATGATCCAAACACTTGAGGACATGTTGTGAGTGAGATTAATGGACTTTAAAGGAGGTTGGTATCATCATCTTCCTCTGGATGAGTTCTATTATAATAACAGTTTCCACTCGATCATCCAAATGGAACCTTATGAAGCCCTTTATGGGAAAAGGTGCAGAACACTGGTGTGTTGTGATGAGGTTGGTGAGCCTAAGCTGCTTGGACAAGAAATAGTCGAAGAAATGGTGGATAAGGTGAAAACCATTCAGTAGCACATCAACGCGGACCAAAGTTATCAAAAGAGTTATGCAGATAACAGTCGAAGAGACCATGAGTTTAATGTTAGAGATATGGTACATCTATGCATATCTCTGTGGAATAAGTTCATGAGGTTTGGAAAGAAATGGAAGTAAATTCGAAGGTACATCGGCCCCTTGGAGATTCTGGATCATGTTGCGGATGTGGCCTATCGACTACAACTTCCATCTACAATGGCCAAAAAACATGATGTCTTTCATGTATCCCTCTTAAAGAAGTACATACTGGACCCTTCACATGTACTCTCTTCAAGGGTGGTTTAGTTAGAGGATGACCTTTCTTATGAGGAGAAACTAGTGAAGAGCTTAGATCATAGAGAAAAAGTTCTACAAATTAAGACAATGCCCCTTATCAAGGTGTTTTGGAGAAACCAAAAGTTTGAAGAAGCATTGTGGGAATCTGAGGAAATGATAAAATAGAGTTACCCAAATCTATTTTAGTGTGGGAAAAAGAAATTTTGAGGGAAAACATTTTTTAGGGGGCAAGATTCTAATGAGCCAAACATTCATTAATGGAAATCCCGCTTGATCTAATTAAATGTCTATTTTTGTAAATTGGTTATATAAAATGTCAACCTCTTTGGTTTTATGTTAATAATTGTTACCATTCCTAATATACTCATTGAACAGTGATTACATTATTTGTACAAATATAAGGCTTTAACAAATCAAATTTACTCAAAAAATGGAAGTGATGGCCTCATCCAATAGACGTGCCCCATATGAAGCCCATTTTTCAGAACTCAGAAAGTCGGTGGAGTCATTGGACTTCACTCTTGACCAAGCCCAAGCCGAGATTTAATATGTTAATCTCGAGCGAGACTGCCTAGGAAAGAAGTTGAAGTTGATAGAGATTACCACCCGAGCATTGTTATCCGAGCCACCCCAAGAGTCTTTCACCATCGCACACCTTACTCTTCATCCATATGTAGGTCTTATAAGGGGTTATTTAACAAGAACATAACACTATGGTTATGTACATTATTTTTTAAAGAATAATGAATATATATTCATTTTTTTATTTTTACATTGTAAATAGTTTTTAAAGCTCCAATTGTATTTTTTAGTAAAAGCTCAACTATGAAATATATTTTTATAAATTAATGGATTTTGAAATGAAATAATATTTTAATAAAATATTCTAATTATTATTAAATTAATTTTTTTTAAATATAAATGATCATATAATTTTATGAACGCAATTGTAATTTTTATTATGGTTTGAAATCCATTTTTTTTAAAACCCGTGAATTTTCGATAAATGTCGGTTTTTATTTTAAAAAGCTAAAATTAAAACATTTCGAAAATTATTTAGATAAAATAAATATTATATCTGGAGTCAGGAGATCGAAATTATCCAATGGTGAAATGTTCATAATTTTCTGAGGCAGTCAAATTTTTGGGTAAAAATTACATTCCGTTTAAATATATAATGTGTTTTATGACAACATAATGACACAATAGTGATGTAAATAAATACTATAAGCCTTATTTTCGGACAATATACGTTTTTCCATTAAAATATTGTGATTTTGGGTTTGTTTCACTTATTTTACAAAGCATTAATGAACCCTTGAAGACTTACTAAACATCTTTTCTTTTTAAATTGTTTTCTTTGGGAGTGTGACTCACCTCCACATAAGAAACCCCATTATTTTAATAAGATAAGACTTTGGCCTTATAAAATATGTTTTTCCACGTCCCTTTTTCTGAAACCATGGCAAAAACCATTGGCTGTTTTGTGGTTTGGATTATTTTAAGCTGAGGTGTCCCAAACATAAATAATAAATAATTCCCTCACATTTCATATATAAACCCACCCAAGCTCCCACTTTCAGATCCCTAAAATCCTTTGGAGTTAGTCCAAACTCTATCCTCCTTTATCTAAAATCCTCCCAAGGTGCCCCAAGCTACCAAGAATCCTTTTTCAAGCCTCTCTGAATCCTTTGGAAGCACACTTCTTAGTAAGGGGTTTTCTTCTTTTCTAATCTTTCTCCAATATTATTTAAATTGATATTACCTATTAATTTAAATTATAAATATTGGGTTATTGTTTCAAACCTCCCCCATACTGCCCTTTTTTTGTTTGATTTATGGGAGATTCCTTTCTATCTTTTTAAATGGCTCCCATGTACACCTGTTACTATACAGAAATTCCCAAAGATTTTTCTCTCCTCTTTTACATTCAAGTAATTTTTTGTATCATGAATCTAAAGTCCATTACAATTATTGGGACATGTATCTATATGACCCCATTACTACCCATTTTATGTACATATTATGAGACACCCCTTTATCTCTCATCAACCATTTTTATGATTTTTTATGTCATGGTGTTACGCTGCCGAAATTGCACCGCGTTTTTCCAAGACAATGTCATTGTGTAGTAAATACCATTCCCATTTATCTATCCATGTTATTCACCTTTATTCACATTTAGTTACTGTTTATAGAGTATCATGTATGTAATCTACATTCTATTATCTTGGAATAAATCATGATTTTCTTTGAATCCCTGTTATATGATCCATGTGGCACACATATGCATAAAATTAAATGTTTATGAAGGGTGGGCCCTTATGGAGCTCCAATTCGTTGGTTAAAGTATAGTTTCATGATAATTCATGTGAAAAGTGTGTATAATACTGATATTTATAGTGCAATGAGGGTTTACTCGGGCTTCATGTGCAATGATGATTTACTCATTCTCCATGTGCAATGAGCCATGGATCATGTTAATTCCATGTTAAGTATTGTTTCCACATTTCCATGTTATGATTATCATTCTTTATCATGCCTTTATGTTTATGCTTCTATTGTGCTCTAATGTTATGCATATTGTTTAACATGTATTGTATTACTCATGTTACTCTAGTTTTATTCCCTTACTAGGATTTATGGCTCACCCTTTTCTTATGCATATCCTCAGGTTATCCCATTTAATACTATGTATGAGGAAATGGTGTTGTCATGTAATGGAAATTTTCAATAAAGATGTTGTATTTTCTTGTTTTAAGTTGTTATGTAATGATCCTAAGACCCTAATACACTATACATATCAATCTTCTATGTTTTATCAAGTGAATATTAAGTAATAAATTATGTTTAATTTTGTAATAAGAAGAAGGGTTGTCATAAATTTTTTTACTATAGATAATATTTTATATGATTAAAATGTTGTTGTGATGAAACAAAACATAAAATTAATGAAATAATGGGATATGTTAATTTAAAAACAATAATAATTACCCAATGAACCACATATAAATAATTAACCCACGTTATTGAATAAAATTATCCTCCTAAATTGTTTGACGTTCCCACAGTAATTATATTTTCATTATATTTTATAACATGAGTGAAAAAATTGATATTGGTTATTTATATTTTTTTCTTTTTTATGTGTAAAATTTAAAACAACTTGTATATATTGACCCTCATACAAAATATCATTACAAGAAGTAATTTTTAGAATATTTAATCTTCCAATATTCTCTAATATACATTTCCAAATGATCATTTTAAAGTTTGGATTTAGATAGCTCAAAAGACAAGAGGCGATAAGCCTATTTTCTTTAATTATTTTAAAATTCTTATAGTTAAATAATAAATTTCAATTTTCATATAATTTTAGGTCTATCTTATAAACCGAGAAGAAAAAAATTGGAATTTCATTAACCAATTTTTCTATATTCAATATATTTTATGGTTAATAAAACATTATAAACTACTATATTTAATAAAAAAATTAAAAAAACAAAAATTTGTTCAAGAAGATCAAAGGGATTAGTTTATACATAACAACACTAATATTGGAGACATTAATTTCTCTACAACATAGAACCATCCATTGTTAATGAATATAAAATTTTTTATGAAAAAATATTTAAATGATAATAATTCATTATAATTTTTATATATAAAATATATACAAATCCCTGAGACTATTTTTTATATTAGTATTTATAGTATTAATTTTATTCTTCAACATGGTTGGTTAAAAGACTCCACCATCAATGTATATATAAAGTATGTTGTTATAATTATTGTTTCTAATTATTGATGTGTTGTTTCTATTAATTTATTAGCATGAATTTTCAACCAAATATTTATATGACCATTCAACATTCCCTATAAAAGGATAAAATTTAAGGCCAATGAAATCATAAGAAAAGAATAAGGTGATTTCAAAATAATTCTAGAAAAATTTACATATGGTATGATATTTATAATACCTATCAAGATAAGAAAATTCTATATACTCTAATTAGTCTTATGATGATTTGTTTTTTATAACATGAAAACTCAATAGTATTAAAATAATTTATGGGTCATTAGATGTTATTTTTGATCAATAATTTAACTTGATTTTATATTTTATTGACTTGATACTCCTATATAAAAAATAAACCAGACATGTCATCATTATATAAGTTGAAAAATTTATATTTAAAACATTTTCTATGAAATATTTCAATTTTATTTTTTGTAATATCAATTGTTTTTTAGGTTTTCATTGGTATCATTAAGTTAATGTATCAAACATTAATGTGTTTAAGAAAATATAATATAAACTTGAATTATATGGGTTATTATATATATAAATTCGATCAAGTATATAAAATAATATACTATTATTAAATTATATATCATAGTAAATATAATATTATTTTTAATGATTATATTGTTTATAAAACATTTAAATTGATATTAATATAGAAATTAAATTTAAAATTATATTAGGTATACATTAACCCATAAATCAGCTAAAATATAACTAAAGGTACATTTTATATGTGTCTATTTTTTAATATATATAATATCACATAAAAAATATTTAATATTTTGTTATTTATGTTATCCTTATTATGTGGATAATAGTTATAAATTATTTTAAAAATATGAAATAGATTCATTAGGTGTTTAATATAAAGGATACATTTTGTCACAAATACAATAATCTTTAATAGATAATTTTCAGAAACATAATTTTTTTTTCATATATGGATTTTTTGTTGTAATAATGAATTTCAAGTCATTTTGGTGTGTCCTGTGTTTAGAATAACTATATGTTTCTTTTTTTAATTTTTGATTTTTTTCAATGTTAAATAGGCATGTCACATTCTCAAAACTGAGTCCATCAACTAGAATTGTTTAAAATTTATAAAAAACAATTATTTATTCATTTTTAAACATTAAGAGTTAACTTCAAATAATTTAGATGATTAGTGTAGTTGAAAATAATATTATATCACTTTTCCATGTAAAATGTGTTTTTAAGTTAGAATTGTTCATCACATGATCAAAACCAAGAAAATATGTTTCAATTTTCATGAAACTCTATAAATGTGTTATCTTATTCAGTGTTTCTCTATATAAAGGATATTTAAATCAATAAAATCTGGGTATCTCAATACAGATTAAATGTGTATTTTTACATTTTAAAATAGTTATACATGTGAATAAAGTTTCTTATGTGATCAAAACATTATAAACAATCTTGTATTGTAAATAAAATTTATTAAAATAATAACACATTCATTTATGACAATTATGAATGATCCTCACAAAATTCTAATTTGTGGTATGGTGATAAATATTTTTTGTGTCATTTCTCATTTAAAAAGTAATATTTAAGATAAAATCAAGTGTATTACACTCAGAACTGATCAAATAAACATTGAATAGTAACAAATATATGGAAATTATTCCTTTATTTATTTTTGAACTTCATAAATAATCATCATTAAATACCAATATGATTGTGTTCATGTTAACAAAAATTGTGATTTATCCTTTTAGGTATCATTTTTGGTTAAAAATGCATGACTCATACTCAATTAAAAAATCTAACTATCATAAATCAATGGTAACTTTTTTGATGTAAATGTGATATGTTTGAATGAAATTAATTTCATTTTTTTCTATGATGGAGTTAGTTTTCCTAAAATAATATGTTTTCAACTATAAAGAGCTACGTAAGATAAAAACATGTGTTGTGTTGAGACCAATTGATCGGTAAGGATGATTTTCAGATATGGAGTTGTTATAACCTTGTGGAGATTTTTGTAACCCTGGGGGATTTTTCTATATTTCAAAGACAAATAATATTTCACTATCATTTTTTTGTATGTCTAAGTAAAATATATTTTTATAAGTAATTTTGAGTTGGATTTTCTATTTATTTATTATTTTTAATACCAAATTCTACGTCATAATCATATAAAATGGATTTTATTGTCGGTTAAAGGCTTACAAGAATTCATGATATTTATAGAATAAATTTTTAGTTGTGAAGTAAAAGTTTTGAAGATGTTTTGACGAAAAAAAAATCAAACTGAAATATAAGTAATAAAGACTATATTAGTCTTTTATGTAATTAATTTAGATATAAATGAACTCTAAATAAGATGAACCATAGTGAGAAAAAGTTAATTTTCAGAGATTCTGATTCTAGTCATACCAACAATGTTCTGATCCTATCATAATGGTATTTATTTTAGGGTGAGTTATCCTTAAATTATTTTTCTATAAGGATTAAATTTTATAGAAAATGAATGAATCTTTGTGCAACCAAAGTACTAAAACAGTTACTCTGGAAATAAACGAGATAGTTTTGCAAGCATGTTTTCCAAGAAATAAAATCCACTATGTGATATATATCTATGGGTTTTCATGGAATCTCTATTTTTGGGAGAGAAATTGATTACATCACGTAGATAGTGACTAATTAGAAACAAAATCAATGAATGTATAATGATTATATATTCCATTGTGAATTTAGAGATAGTTATTCCACATTTAAATGTTTATTTTAAGGTATAGGATAAGGTGTGTCATGTGGTGTATAGTTTCACAGCGATGAGAAGATTTTTGAATTAAGAATCTTTTTTCGAAATTAAGTTACAACGAAACATGTGATATAATGATGAAATAATTCATTCCAAATGAAAATGATATAAAATTTTTACTATAAGGAATTTGATCACACTATAATGGGATAAGTGGTTTGAGAAGTGGTTTGAGGGAAATTTTTTGATCACACTACAATATAAGAAGTTACATCATGTATTTATCCTAAATTCAGATTTTATGATATTGATTATGAGGATCATTTGGTGGTTCATGGGATGTATCAAATCTAATAAATATATCTTATAAATAATCTTTATTATGGATAGAATTATTATGAAAATAAAAAAACTAAATAAAAAATTGAAGAAGTTGATGATTAGATCATGGATGATTCATCTATGAGTTTGAATTAGAAAATAAAACATCCAGACATGTAATATTGATAGTGTAATGAAAAGTATTATATAATATAATGAGAAATATATTGAGAAATACAATTATATAAAAGTTATTGTTGTTGTGAAATTATAAGAGGAGGAGGAAGAAATGAGGAATAATTATAAAAAATTATACGTCCAACTAGATTGAAGAAAGTATTGTTATAAAATATTATATTAAATATCTCTATTTCAATAGGATTGCATTAAAAAATCCATTTTTTCATGACTTAAAGGATAATATATCCAAATTTTGAATTCACGTAGTAATTCGTATTGAGTGTTTGATCATGTCCTTTGTCGAATCATTCTATAGAGTGAATACTCTTTCTGATTAGTGAACCACCTTCATGTCCACTTTGATGGTGGACATATGTTTGATGTATAAAGAGAAATTGTTCATCTTTATTTGTAGGATTTCAACAATATTTTTTTAAGAATAAAGAAAACATTAATTTACAAAATAATATATGGATTTAAACCATAGATGGGAAGAATTATTATATTTTCAAGCATTAGATACTACTACATGTTATATCAATTAGTTTTCATGTATTGGAGGATATTACTGATGGAATTTTTCCCTCATAATTATGGTTCATAGATAATAGTATTAGATAAAATAAAATTCTAAAATGTAATCATGCCTGTAATTCAACTCTATTACTTATTTATATATAAAACATTCAAAAATTTAATAGGATAAAATCAAAAAAAATTATAATAAACTAAAGAAATATATGTGAAGGCGATGATAAATTGAATCAATATAAGATAAAATTTTATATATTAAAATATTAATATCTCCAAATTTTTAAAGATGAAATATTGTATTAAATATTTACTAGAGTTAAAGAATTAGTGAGAACCACCAAGTGTTTTTGGTGACAAGTATGACGATTCTGTGATATTCAAGAATATACTATATTTTTTTTGATAATTTTGATTAAATGGTAATAGTTCATAAATTACATGATCTTAACACACTATAGTTCGTTTATGTAAAAATATATTTTTTATATGAAATGAGAAACAAGAGTGATTTCAATATAATGAAAATGTGTGATAGGGAAATGTTTTTTTAATAATTCAATGAAGATAAAAGTAGGATAAAGATTTATATTTTAAAAATGATGATGATTAGGGTTTCAAAATGAAATTTTAAAAACATATGACTTTAATTTAAAATTGTTTTATGGGAGGAAACGTATGTACTAAATAAATTGATTAATTTTTTTTCTTCAATTGTATATTTATTAAAATTTATTTATCTAAATTTCCAAATTAAAAATGAATATGACGAGTGTGAAGATAATTATTGTAATCCATGTAGTTCATTATAGATAAAATAGTAAGTATTTTATAAATTAGATATTTTTAATGAACCAACTTGATTCAACTAGTAAATCCACCCATTCCAGCCCATCATGCTATGGTATAAAAAAGATAATGTAAACCAAGTCATTAATATAACCAAATTAGAAATAAACCTATATTATATAGCGGAATAAAGATATACAAAAAAATCTATGCAACCTAATCCAAATATGATAAAAATGAATTGTAAGCCAAGAAAAAACCAACAAGTCTTCATATAACCAAAAATCACCTCTAAACCATCTATATATATAGGAAACAAAATACAAGAGAATAAATCATGTTACATTATTCCATTCACATTCTCTTCGGCCAACAAAACATGATCTATAAACACACAATGGAAAAATAGTGTGTGGGAAAAAAATACCAATATGATTCAACAAAATAATCCACACAAGTTATAATATATGAAATAAAAAATTACTAAAATTAAACTAGAATCATATTTATAAATGATATACATAAATGAAACCATTTGTAAACAATCTTATTATTTCCATCAATTCATAGGAAATCAAAAAAATAGAAATATATCAGATATAAATAAAATTAGGTAAAATAAACATGTGAGGAAATATATATGAAATAACCCATCTTGTCATATAGAACCACACAATGTATTGGGATATAGCTTGACCATTATTGAGTAAATCCACATACTATCATTATCGTAAATGTAACTTATATCAGTGTCACACACACGAGTGTCACCTATGTTTATTTCTAGATGAACATAAGAATACCAATGTTTATTGTTTTTTAAATAACTATTTTGAAAACCATTATCACATTTAATTAAAACCATTTTTCCATCATAGAATATTCATTTCAGTAATAACAAAAATCAATCTAATAATGAACAACACTTTCATAGATCCAAATACCTCAATAATGATAGGACCCTATCAACCTTCATAAATAGATATTTTTAAAACATGAATATGCCTACGAAAGGCATGGCATTATAAGAAAGCTGAAAGGATCGATATAAGACACCAATAGATCATGAATATGAATAAAAACAAAAACCGAAACCATATCCAAATCCAAATGAAAGGAATAATCATATATTATCTTAACTAGAGAGAAGCATTGTGGCCAAATTGATAATAAAACACATAAAAAATAATACAGTTGGGGAAGATATCCACCAAAATCACATGGGAGATCTATGGAACATGGTGGGGAGTTTTCACACAAAATGAAACAATAATAATACAATCTATTTATTTAAATTTTATATATTCAATGATTACAATTCATTATTCCATTTCAAGTGTGTAATTCCATGAATAAAAAAGGAATTAATGACACATCGATTCAAATTAAAAATCCTTGCCTCAACCATTACATAATGTGAAAAAAATAAATTGAATGTAAAACTCTCATGCCATGTAAAATATCATGACATATTATTGGATAGAAATACGTGATATAAACACATTACATGGAATATAAACCTTTTATTATGTGAAAACTTTTCATTATGTGAAATCGCCTAGAAGACTTCGAAAAAAGATGATTACTCTCAAAATCCCCAAACCAAATATTGTATTTCATTGAAATCTGGGAGAAGCATGCAAAGCCTTTAACATAATTATACAAAAAAACATTAATTCAAACATGTGTACATCTGCAAAAAATTGTTATTTCTCATTAATTATGCCTCTCCATTCTCGAGAATCCCATAATGCCCCCAAACAAAAAGAGAACCCAAAAAATGTATGGTATATATAAAGGATGATAGTGTAGGGTTACAATCTTCCAACAATAAATTCTCTCTGTCCCTAGTTAGTCATCAAATTCATATACTCACAAAAAATTGAAGTCCATTATTCTCTCATTCACAATTCATAATCCCCCATCTAGTCTATATCACTTCTTAAATTATGCAGTCCATAAAACTTGAGAAATTATTTTACCTCATAGAAACATATCTCTATAATAAATAATCTTAATTTGTTTCTCAAAAACAGTAGCATTGGGCTCATGATCGACATCCTCCCATCCATTCACATGGGAATTATATGGTTGATAAATCATTATTTAAAAATCATGAAAAATATAGTTGATGAAAGTAAAATTAGAGGGTAAGTCCAATAATTATCCCACTATCTCTAGTCATCCAATAATCTCAAAGGCGACCATAATCCTCAATTTCACATTACCCTTCTGACTCAAATTATTATGTCCCAATAGAGTTGAAACTCTATGGAAGACCTAAAAACCACACCAAATATCTTGTGGATCATGATGAAAACCAACATAAGATTTTTAATGTTCATATACTATGATCAATCTGATATTATTTAAGTACACACACTATGTCATATCCTAAAAATTCTCATCCCTACCAAGGAACGCTCCCCAAATTTTCCCAGCCCAAGAAGGATCTACAAGGCCACCCATATAATGACTAAATGGATGAAAATTTTATTGAATCTTGATATCTATTATTATCAGAAAAAATTACTGTTGAGAATTTCATTTTCTAATAAACACTTAGCGAAATTAAACATTACTGGAGAATTTCCTCAAGAACCCAAAAAGAGAACCCTGACTATCCATCCCTCAATGGAAGTTATTTTTTGCTCAATTTTATATAAGAACCCATCACATCTTACAAACCTTTAGAAAAAACTGTATGTGAACCTCAGGTACCTTATTGAAACAATAGTAATGGGAACCCCATAATGTAAAAAAATTTATCGTACATAAACTTCCCCAATATGACGCACTTTAATTGTCTATTTGATAGGTATGAAATGTATAGTTTTGTAGAATCAAAAAAATGATCTCCAAAATCACATCATTCCAAATAGAACAATGTGGTAAAAGAGTTGTGAAATCAATAGAAATCTCATCCCATATAAATATTAAAAAAGGTATGGGTCATAACAAACTAGTAGAACACTAGTTTTATTCCTTAATTATATGGAATGTAAGACATCCTGAAATGAAATCCGCAATAGACTATCTCATACACTAAAACCAAAACCAATGTCTCAAATCTAAATATATCTTGGCATTACCTAGAAATATGGAACAAATAGAAATGTGTCTAATATAAATCAACTCTTGGCACCAGAAAATTGGAAAAACCATACTTTCAGATATTCCAAAAGATCTACTAAAATACTGAGAGAACTCGCCTCAGGTCTCCCCATCATAAAGTATTTTACCATATCTCTGGAATTTGGGGTCAATAATTTTCTCAATCTAATCTTGTTCATAAAATAATTATTCATCCTTCATCAAATCCTTAAATACCTTTCTATCATATTATTTCATTCCAAATATCTGACATGAAAAAAAATCCTCAAAGACCAATATTCCATTTATTCCTTCACTAATTGTGTCTAAAATTTCATTTTCAATTCCTCATCTCCCACATTACCTTTTCCTAGAGTGTATGTAATTATAATATGAAAATTCTAAATACCCTCCACGTAGTTTCTCTTTCATAAATTCTTATCCCTCAGATTAAAAATATATTTTGGTATCACAAAATTATAATAAATTATAAACACCTCCCTAAATAGATAGTGATTCCCTGTTTTTGGGTGCATGGATAACTTCTTGTAAATCCAGTTCATGGGTAGGGTAGTTATTTTAATGTAAGGATAAATTTTGATATCCACATGCTACCACTTGTCTTCCCTACATCAAGACACCACCAAAACCCATTTCGGAAGAATCAAAGAAAAAATCATAACCCAAAACAGTTTTAAGAAGAATCATATCTTGGGTTTTCTTCAATCTCACATATAGTTCATAAAAATTAATATTAAATGTTAAATTCCTCTAAATAATTTCCAAATTTTGGGCTACAAATACCATTGGATATTGGTGCTAGTAGAAGTCTAAAAAAACCTCATGTCATAACCATCCAACCCCAAGAAGCACTGGATCTCAAAAACATTTATGGACTTCTCATGGGTGAAGAATGTCTGTACTTTTTCCAGATTCATTGAGATGTCCTTATAAAATATAACATTCCTAAAAAAATTACATCTTAAATTGAAAACTCAAACATAGAATTCTTATCATAAATAATATGATCCCTCAATGTTATAATAATTACATCTACGTAGTCTATGTGTTTCTCCTATAAATTTGAGTAAACCAAAATATTATACCTAAATGCTTCTATAAAAGAGTATGGAAATTGATTAACGATACAGTTCATCAACTCAGTAAACATTTCAGGAGAGTTATTTATTGTGAGTGTCATATAAAGAAACTCAAAATGACCATACCATCTCTTAAAAACTATATTGATTATATTCGTTTCACAAACTAGAAACTGGTGGTACCCTTACCGAATGTAAATTTTAGAAATCTAACTACATCCACTAATCTTTCCAAATAGTTTAGTATTCCTAATAATGGTTAATTTATATTTTTTATTCATCATGTGTATATTTTAATAGTGAATAAAATATCTGAGTCTCTCCTTTTTTCATTCATATAATATAGGATAAAAAGGACTATAGTGATATTTTAGGATGAATAAATCCCTCATCCACAAGTCCAGCATGTGAGATATTTTATTCTAGAAACTCAGTGGGTTCAATTTGGTAAGAAGGAATTGAAATGGCCACTGTACCAAGAAAAATTTAAATTGTTAACATGACCTCTCTTTGTGGTGGTACGAAATAAAAATCATCTGCAAATTCCATTGGTATACACCCACTACTATAGGTAGCTGAATTCTAAAATAATAGTCAGTGGCATAAAAAACATGTCTACAAACTAGAATAAGATTATATAAACATAGATAATTACATGCCCCACCCTTCCTGATCTAGAGTCCCACTCTACATGAAAAACATGAGTGACCCAATGGGAAGATAAAAACAGAACATTATGTTGATCACATTCTACATTTTTTTAAACACTGATCTATCAGTTTATACTGATAATCAAATCATATATTTCCAGATCGAGAAATAAGATGTTCGACTCCACCTTGATGTTCGTTATCACCACCCAACACATTGGATAATTGAAATCTCCTTTTAACCTCATTCAAAAAACAATTTAAAAAATAAAATGTATGAATTATGTTCTAAAATCAATACCAATATGTCAAATCTCAGTGAATATATAATAGATTTTTTATCACATTTATCAAATAAGGTTATCACTATAAAATATGAAATAAACACAATATCACTAATAATAGTTAGACCTTATTTAGATTCCTCTAGTGTATATTATACTATATAATGAAATCTAGTCTCAACTCCATTATATGATTTATTACCCCCATAAACATGACACATATCCTATGATTCTAACCCACAACCCATGGAAATATCAGAACCAAGATACGAGTTATTGATGAATAAGGAAATGGACATACTTAATTTGGAAATTCTTCCATAAAAACACTTCAAAAGTACAGCTTCTCCAAAATAATTTCATGTATTGGGAGCCTCCATATAAATATCCTTGGTAAGGCCTAGCCATCCACAAAAATTGAAAAGCATTTTATATTTTCCTAAAGAATCCATCAAAACTGGTCCAAAACAAAATTGGTTACCTTTGCACTTCCTTTTCATTCTAGAAGATTAAAAATACCTTATGACAGTACCAAATGGATATCCTCTGAAAGATATATTTTCATGTATTTCTACCTCATCAAAAAAAAATTGGAACTACCTCTACAAATGTTAGAAGGTACATGATAATCAACTTCAATCAAATATATAGACTAAACCCCAAATTAATCCTTCAAGCCTTCTAGTACTCAATAGTTACAAGATCTGATTAAATGTTCCACAACATTGAAAAATGGGTGGAATAAACCTAAACTATATTCTATCACTATTATATGTTCATAAGATATGGGTGTGAACTTCATATAATTTCTTAGGGTAAAACGTCTTTTCAAAAAAATTCATCAAAGAATATTATATATGTTCTTTATAAAACATTGTTTTCACATTATAGTTTCATCATATCCTTCATGGTCAACAAACATATTCATGGAGAAACCCAACATAGAATTCTCAAGAGTCGTGAAGATGATAAATACCCTATCAATCCCATCATGTAATTTTTTATATTCATTCTTTCCTTTCTCAATGTTGATTTAAATTGGAGGCCACTTCATAAATTCTAAGTTGGGGTCTACTACTTTTTTGGGGTTATGGACACCTTCATGACCAAATGAATAAGTAGTGTGGATAATATCTTCTACAAAATAAGGGTTTTCCATAGGATTATTTTATAGAACATGTATCACAACTTCCACTCTCATATTTAGAAGATATATTATAGGAGTCATTTTCTTACCATTATAAAAAAACCAATCAGACATGAGGATATTACAAAATCATAAGAGATACACCATGTATGAATATCAATATTTAAGATTATGATAATGTAATGAAATTATAAATTCTTCAAAAAACGATGAATCGATAATTAAATAACATACCCCTTTAAATAATCATCACATATAAGTAATTCAAATGTTTTCAAACACCAATCCTCAATCCTAGTAAAAAATATATGCCCACTCATGGTAACTAAGGTTTAGATGAAAAAAAGATATGGATAAGCTCCATACCTCAATTACTAACCAAATTCATAAAATCAACACTATTATATTCCCAATACATGGACCCACACTCAAGATGTGTAAACACACATCATGGTGAGGATCTCTCTGATATTAATTTGTAACGAACCAACCTGGGTCATCTAGTGATGTCACTCAAGGTATCCCTTCATGGTGATATATTTATAATATATCCTAAAAAATTTATAAAATATAAAAAATAAAACCATATTATAATATGGAATAAATTGATAAAATAAGATCCATATAATCCAAGCTGATCATTCTAGACAAGATATGTTTTTTGAGAAAAACCCATGATGTCTCAATGTGATCGAACATCACCTATAAAGAATACATTCATGAAAGAAATATAATATGGGAGAAACATTAACATTTAATGATGTCATTCCTTTTCCATGTGTCCATAAAAACAATACCTACAACCACCCACTAGAAAAATAGAGGGTGTGAGAAGAAATCCTATTTGGAAACCAAACAAGAGTTTACACATTTTCTAATATTAAGAACACACAATTTATAGTGTTAAAAAATCCAGTTAATAATAAATTTTAATAAACAAAACAATTTCTAAATAATAATACTTTCTCATTAATTCATACCACATCCAGCAAATTGGAATCCATCTAGAATAAATATAAATAGGAAAATTAGAAATGTGAGAAAATATCCATGAAAAATCATAAAGTGATAAAAACAATATAAATTAAAACCAAATTCATATTGTTCCCTAACCTCTAGGAATATGTACTAGAGAAACCTATATCGAGTCATTCCATTGTATGTTGATATCCAAAATATAAACCCAATCAAAATCACAGTCACAGTTTCCACATATCCATATATAATGTTGCATACAAAGATACCAATGTGCTATGTTTGGTCAAAAAAAGATTTCCAAAACCATTGATAAATTTAATTAAAATCCATTTCCATCATATTAAATCCATTCCAACCAGAAAATAATGAAATAAAATATTTATCCCCAATTTTCAAGATCAACTTACCTCATTAATTATAGAACTCCATCTAACTAGCACAATAAAGATTGAGAAAGTACAACATGGGCTTCAAAATATAATGCATGAAAAGAAGCCACATAGGATCCATTGAAAGCACAACCTAATCAAAAATATAAATAAAAACTGCATCCAACACCAAAATTTCAACAAATCGAAAAGAATATATGGAAATTTATCTTTACTAAAGAGATACAACATCACCACAATATTGATCAATCAATAATTGAATTACCCTAAAGTAGAGTATATCTTATAAAATCACCTGGTAGAGCTTTGGTGTGTGATTGGATGAGATTCTCACCAAATGAATCAAAATTTATCAAATCCAAGAATTTAAAATAACTAGACTCAAACATTACCCTTTTGATTCCATTTTATGATATGTAATTTGATGAGTTTAAAAGATAGTGAAAATTTTGTCTAATCTGATCAAAAATATTATCATTCACCATTACATTATGTTATTACGAGGAAGATAATATAAACCAGCCACGACCTATAATGATTCATGAAATCATCCCAGATACCATTACATGATTTGAACAGTTTTTATTTCCTGTAAACCTTTCCTGAGATGTAAACTTCTCCATGTATAAAAACTCCAACATACTGCAAATATACATTATTCTTATAAAAAATTAGATACAATATGAAGTATTTTACATACATGGCGAGAATCCTAAAAATATTTTAAAAAATTTATAACTAGGATCCATTAATTAAAAAATAAATAAATCCCCAAAATATAGCTTGTTTTCCACAGCAAGGGATCTCTATTCAATAAAATCCCATGATTCACCCAAACAAAAATCAAAACCAAAAACAAAATACAAGGTATATATGATTGAAGATAACGTGGTTTTATAATATTTATCTGAAGTGGAAAGCTAATAATTTTACTAAATTCAAAGAGATACAATTTTTAATAAATCATGCAGAAAATTATAGTCCTATGGATAATACTGAAGTAAATACATCATGAAAAGTTGGTAAAAAGTAACTGGTATCAATTTTGAGGAATAATAAATTACAATTGATGTTTTTAGAAATTATAGATGTTAGGTGTAAACTCAAATTATTGAATTATAAATAAATAAATTAATGAATGTCTTTGAAATAATTCAAGGAATGTGAAGGGAACTATTAACATGAATAAATATGGTAAATATTTGTGAAAATTTTTTATCTTACATTCAAAAAATATAGTTTAATTTTATTAATTAAATTAACACCTTTAATATATTAATCTCTGAAAATATTTAATGGAATAATGAAATAGATGTAAATTCTAAAGAAGAGGAGATGGGTGTTGGGATATTCAAATATAATTTTATTGCTTCATATATGGAATTGGAAAAGATAAAATAGAAATTATATAATTAAATTAATTAAAGTAGAATTATAATTAATAATATTTTGTTTCAAAATGTTTAAGTGAAGTCTCATGTTGAAAATGATGAATTTTAGTAAAAATTGAGAAATTTTTATATATCTAAAATCCCATAAAATACATCACTATTTATATCGTTTTTATTGATTGTAATTTTTATGGAGATAAAAATGAAACCACTTTTGATAATCAAAAGGATACAAAATAGCATTAGAAATTGTTCTTGATAGTATGATATATCTAATTTAATGTTTTATTTTAATGGATACTACCTGTATTATGGAGGTTCATAGGCTCTTTGAGATACGGTTTTGGTTCAATGATAAATTATTATAAAACCATAGTGGATATATAAGGTATATATTAGCGGGATTCATAAAACTGAAAATAAAAAAGATAAAAAATTAAACAAAAATATAAATTTAAAATCAAAAGATAATTTTGGAAGAATACTACGGAATTTGTTACCAAATAGGTAGGATTACTAACGAATATCCCACCATAATACCTACTCAAACATGTGTTTTTTAAATACATAAAATTGTTATATGTATAACCAAAAATGAAATGATAATGTGGTTTTTGTTTAATTTAAACTCAAAGAATCTCAAAAGGATGGTCATGGATCTTAGATAGTTGATTTTCATCACATATTATAGGAGAAATGATGATCATGAATGCTGTTGAATTGTTAAAATAGGATTCGATGATTGAGATAAATTATTATTCACTCAAGAAAGAGAGTTTCATTATTATTTATTTTAGGAGAAACGGTAAATTTAAAAAAAGATCTATTTATTGATTAGTTAAAACATAAATTTGTATGTGTGTCTGTACTATATTAGCATTTTTTTTGATGTTTTCATTATATAAGATGAATGATTTTTGAATTTAATAAAATATGGGTGTATATTGATAAGACGATAGTGGACATGGGGAAGTTTGGGATGCTGAAAACCCCTGTTACATGATCTTGAAAAAAAGAAAACTATTTGTGGCATAAAATGCATAGCCACAAACATCTAATAAATAAGAGTAACATTACATAAGAAAATTATTTTCAAAATTATCTTATTCTAGAGAAATTGTAAAATTGGATGTTCTCTACATCAAAAAAAGTGAATAATGTTATTTCTTCACATAATAATGTAGAGATTCCTACATCTATCCCATTGTGGATTATTAATTTAGATGTTTGTGTGCATATAGGGATGATATATATAAATTTATATATGTATTTTATTTCCATTATATATGTAAATAATCACATTTATTGTATAATGATAATGAAACAAAATCCTATGGCCTTGAATATGTTTATGAATTTTAATAGATGTGTGAAAAAGGACTATAGACTCTATTTGAGGATGTTCTAGATGGTTAATGGAGATGAGTATAGTAGTGGATTGTTTAAAGTATAACATTAAATGAATGGTCTCCTATATAAATTTTGTATATTGTATACCCTCAACAAAACTATGTGGATGAAAAAATTAATAAAATTTTGGTTGAAATGGCTCACACCATGTTAATATTGCGTTATATATCTCAATATTTATATAGGAAAGAAATTAGTTTATATTTTCAGATTAAAAAACCATTTTTTAAATCATCCTCATATAGATCTGAGTTGTTATTATATGTATTAAAATAAAAAAATCATTCTGAATATACTATAAGGTATTTATAATCCCTTTTACTATCAAGAAGATTGTTGAAAAATGTGTAAATTTTAAAAAAGGTGAGATTGAGTATTTTCCATGGTTACCCACCAAATTTTGGATAATATCATTAATAAAATAAGGGCATAATGCATATTGTAGATATTGATAATTTTAAAGGTATGGAACACTAAAATAAATATTTTTAAGGTCATCAAGAAATATCAGAATGTGAATATGGTGAAGTATAATTTCTTTATAAGTATAATGAAGTTTGTAAAGAATTATAGGAATTCAGAAGAAGTTCAAGATAAATATGTCAATTCATTAATTTCTCGAGATGGATACCACAATTAATAAACTCATTTAAGGATGATAAAGTAGTTAGAGAGATATAATAGTGTGGTATATCGAGGATAACAGATTCATACGTATAGAATGTCCAGAATAAAATATCATACCTCTTTTTTCTACAAGATAAATTGAAGGATTTAAAATATGATATACAGACTCAAATTTAGTTTGATACTATGAATAAAGAGATAGAAAATATTAATAACAATGATACTTTGTATTTGGTACCTAATCCATCAAAAAATAATTTCATTGGAACAGTGTTGGTGGTCCATTCCATGTTGAATATGGAATGTTATGTGATAAAAAACAATGATAAACTCATGTTAAAAGGGTATTCGCATGTGGAAGGAATTGATTTTACTGATACATTCATAATAGTTTTTATGACTAAACCAATTATAATTTTTTACATTAATTATCTCATAAAGGTGATATGTGATCATTCAAATGGATTCAAAGTAATCATTTTTCCAATTGAGATTTGGATGAGGATTTTCCCAATTAATTAATTCATGGAGAAAATGATGGATATGTTTTGATGTTAAAAAATCCATGTTATGGGTTAAATAAATAGCCAAGGGCATGGTACTCTAACCAATATTCATTCTTGAGAGCACTGAATTTTGTGAAGGGAATAGTTTCCAACAAACTCTATATATAAAATGATAGTGGCATTATTATGTAATATTGTCCATATATATTTTATTATCAATTATGGATATGAAAAAAAAAATTTAAATGAATTTTCAATGGTAATAAAAAATATATTTGATATATACATAATTATTGAGATACTGCATTTCTTATATTTGGAAAATAATAAGTAAAGGGATCATATTTTCTTATTTCAAGAAATATATGACAAATAATTTTGGATAGTGTTCAAAATGGAGTATTCAAAGTCAGTTTATACTGTATTTTTAATTGTAATGGAGTTAAAAAATGATAAATATAAAAATGTAAATACTTCAAGTTGTTGGCATGTAGGATATTGTTATCCACTATATCTGACTATAATGGTTTTAATTATCAAAAATCATGTCATATATTAACATATATCTTACCTCATTAAAGATCCTAAATTATGTCAAAACTTATCTTGTTGATCAAATCGTTTAAAACATATAACTATTTATGATTATCTATGTGTAATTATAGGTATTAACACTTTAGGAATTTGTTGTGATATAAGACAGATAGAAAATCTAAAATTAACAATGTATGATTCAATGACACTATCAGATGAACTGAATTACTGAAAAACACGTTACTCACTGACACAAACAACCTACCAATGCATATGAATCACTGAAATAGAAGACCAACCAATGCATGCGACTCATAGATATATGCGACATATTGATAGTCCAAGTGACCTACCGATGCATGTTGGTACCGATGTAAGGACTCACCGACAGTTAAAACGATTCATCGAGGTAATGAGTAACTGATGTATGGAAAGACCAACACAATGACATACTGATGAGTTGAGTCACTTAATGAAGGAGATAATAATAGAAGAGTCAATAAATTGTGTCTTACCAACATGAAATCTCACAGATTTACTGACTTAATAGCAGGCGATTCATCTATAGAATGTTCAAATTTTAATTTATTAAAATTATTTCTAATGGTCATATTTGAGTCCTTTAATGATAATGACATATTTAATAATCATTTTTTGGGATTTTAAGAGATAGTAAAATGTACGGTGAACCTATGAACATGGAAAGAACATGACCTTTGTTGGCCCTCCAGAATGAAAATCATTTTTTCAAAGAAATAATATATTTAGAAGAGAGGTATGGTGTGCATGTGTGTAAGATAAATTGAATAACATCTACAACTCTCATTCATCATATGTGAACTCAATAAAAAAAGTAATAACATAAGAGGGAATCTCAATAAAGATGTACATTGAATTGAAACACTACCTCAGCTTATCAATGATAGAGAAGGATATACCTTCTAAACCATACTTATACATGGAATCCTTAATATGAAACTTTGTTTTTCATTCAAATTCTAGAAGAGGACTCAAAACTAATCTCAGTTGCATCTGATGTGTCCAAAGATTCATATCAAGACACAAAAATACTTCTAAATTCTTTATTATATTCATTTTCTCTGTTGTGTTCATTTTTACATACATTTGAGTGTTGTGGGTATCTATTAGTAAATCACACACTCATATATCAAACTGAATGGTACAAGATATCATTCCACTCATACCTTATAACATATTTTTAGTCTCATAGATAAGTGTGGAAGAGGTCCTTGTGTGACCTGGTAGTTTGTACCCATGAATAACTTCGGTAGAGGTATTTTAACCTGGACAACCTATGTGTGATTGTGAACAGTGATCAAGGATGTGGATTAAACTATTTATTATTTCAAACTTCTTGGTGGGAGGTGATCCCCAAGTGGATAGGGTTAAGTCTCATCTTGATACTGAACATCTTGTTTCATTTCTTTTGAGTTATTACTTTTAGTTTTACTCTGTTTTATCACATATTTCATGAAACTAAATTGAACTCTGATAGTTAGTGTAAGCATGTGTTTATAACTGTATTGACTTATTAGGTTAGATTCAAATGTTGTATTAATTATCAAATTCATATAACTGAGAACTAATCAACATTTTTTAGAAATTAATCAAACAGTAATGATCATGTTAATTCACTACTGGAAAATTGGTAAATTGAATTTTATATTTGGGGGAATTTCAATTTATAATTTTTAACATAATTTTTTATAAGAACTCAATTCACCCCCTCTTGAGTGTCCTAATCCAACCAACATTGGGTATTAGTGGATTTTTATTATTCCGTTTTTAATGTATTCTCAATCATTACAACTATGATTTTAGTTTTATTTTGACGATCATAAATTTTCAATTTATAATTTTTTTTATATCATTAAAAAAAATTTGTAACGTTTTATTATGGAATAAATTCTCAAAGGTGATGCTATAAATACACCTCCATTAATTAAAAGAACCAACAATGGACAATGAAAAAATATAATGATAATTCTCATAGAAATTATGAGTTTCAAAATTTGGTATTTAATTTTTGATGAACATGAGATTCTGTCTGCTACTATAACTACTTGGTATGACCCAACTAAGACTTATTATAAAAATAATTTCAATTACATGAATGAATTTTACTTTTTAAAAAGAGATGAAGAGTTTAATAAAATTTCTTCCTATAAAAAATCCTATGAAATTTGGGATACCTTATCTGATTCAGATTAAAGAACTTCTAGCTGTAAGGAAAAGAGACATAAAACATATACCATTAAATATGATAACATTAAAATGAATCCTAATTATCCAATTTCTCACATGTATCTCAGTTTTAATGAAATTTTGTACACTATGATTACTCTAGGATGATATGTTACTACAAAATAGAAAATTTTTAGGATTCTGAGAAGCTTAAAAGATTGATAGAGAGGAACTTATATATCTATTAGAGAATCATATGAAATCATCAAACTACCTTTCAAGGAAATTATTACAAGACTAATAATGTATGAAAGAATATCTAAAATTATATAAGGAAAAAGAATATGAACATAAGAGAAAATATGTATCCATCAAGACTAATCCCTCTAAGAAAAAAGGAAAAAAGAGAAAGTGGTAGCCTTCATTTAAATATCCAATATTGATGAATCAATATCAGATAGTGATGGAGAGATGGCTCAAGGGTGACTATCCAAAATTATAATATTAAAAGAAGTATGAAAACAATTATAAGAAGTATAATAATGATATGAAGGCCACCTAGAGTTCCTCTGAAGATAGATCGTATTAACAAGAATCATCTAATGATGAATGATATGGCATGGAAAATATGTGTTTTATACCAAACACATCTGAGGTACCCTTAGATTCGCATGTACAAAATTCTGACTATTCTGGAGATGAATGTGATTCTAAAAATATGAAAAGTGATGAACTATTTTAATACTGTAACATGATGGAAGAGACATGAAATGAATTTAAAGATATACATATATATATATATATATATTCATAGAAACAATATAAACTCGCAATAAATATTATATCTGAATAGACTAATAAAAAGGAAAAGAATTCGCAACTACTTAAAGAATGAAATGAACTAAAAAATCTAATGAAAAACAGATGAACGGTATAGAAAAGTTTACCAAGGGGTAAAATAATCTAACTCAAATCCTTAGTAAAAATATGTCTTTTAAGTAAACTTATAGTATTGGATATCATCCTGGATTGAGAATCCTATATAAAACACATTTCGTAACAAAATTCATAAAATCAATTCTTCCTCCAAACAATAATTACTCCTCAGCTAGTTCCAGTTTTAGAAAATCTTTTACTACCTCAAATTGTTCTAGACCTAATAGAGTCTATTTTTAAAATATGTTATATAATATTTATAGGAAACCCAGGAAGACAATGTGGGTACCAAAATCATTGATTACTAATGTCACTAGACACAAACAAGATTGGGTACCAAAATCCATTTTGGTATATTATTATATAGGAAAGCAGTATTAAGAGCTCCTAGAAGAGTCAGTAATACTTGGACAGTGGTTGTTCAAGACATATGACTTGATACCATTCAAGATTCAAGAACCTAATCAATATTGATGGTTGATATGTCACATTTGGTGACAATTTTAATGGAAATTTAATTGGCTTATTCTATATTTGTAACTATAATTCAGTTTTAATTTCTAATGTACTTTTTATTGATGGACTTATCTATATAATTTTCTTAGTATTTAACTATTATTTTATTATCAATTTGATGTTAAATTTTAAAATTATTCTTGCATTGTTTTTAACTATAAAATTGAATTATTATTTTATTCTCTTATGATTGATAATGTATATGATGTCAACATAAATTCTTTAGTCTCTCAAAATGTATCATGAATGAGTGAATTTTCTAAAGAGTCTTGTATTTGGAATATATTATTAGGAAACTGTAATGTACACTCTCGTAGATATCTTAATTGAAAATGAGTAGAAAAGGATCTACCAAAACATGAGTTTTCAAAAGACAATGTCTGTAATCATTGTCAAAAGCATAACAATCACAAGATGTCTTTAAAATCCAAGAAAGATGATTAAACTTCACAACCTTTAGAGTTGGTTCACATGGACTTGTTTGGTCCATTTCAGTTATCTAATTCAAATGGGAAGAAATATTTCTATGTTCATGTAGATGACTATTCTAGGTATACATGGTCTTAATTATTATCTCATAAACATGAAGCATGTACTTACTTCACTAGGTATGATAAAATTTTGGAAATTCTAAGTGTACTTAGAATAAAATCCTGAAGAAGTGATCATATATCTGAGTTCTAAAATCAAGAAATTGAAACTTTTTTCTCAGACAATGTCTATAGTCATAACTTCTTTGCCCCTAGGACACCTCAATAAAATGGATTTGTGGAAAGGAGAAATAGAACCTTACAAGTGGTGTCCCAAAAAATTCTTAATGAATATGATCTAACTATTTACTTTTGGGCTGATGTTGTTAATATAGATTGCTACACTATTAAAAGTATTAATTAGACATATCCTAGAGAAGAATCCTCATGACTTTTGGAACAATAGAAACCCCAATATTGGTTATATTAATGTTTTTGGTTGGAAAGTATATATCTCTAATACAAAGGACTATATTGAAAAATCTTTATCCAAGAGTGATTAAGAAATCCTCCAAAGTTACTCTACATCTTGTAACGCATATAGTTTATTTAATAAAAGAACCATGTGTGTAGAAGAAACTCTGTAATTAAAATTTGATGAGATAGATCCACATGACCCCAAGACCCCCTATACAACCTTAAAGATGATATGTAAATTCTTAACATAAATTCTAAAACATCTAATCCCCTCGACAAGCAATGTGTTAAATCAAATAGTTCTGGAAATTCTTAATACTCTAGATATGATGAACCTGAACTTTTAGATGAAACTAAAATTATTATCCCCTCCTTTTCTAGACTAACTAGAATTGTAAAGAATCATCCTCTATATGCTGTTTTTGGTGACATAGATAAAGGACAACAAACATGACATTCTCTTAGAAACATGGTTGAACGTCACACCTTTGTGTCACAACATGATCCTAAAATCATCTATGATTCAATGAATGACTAATTTTGGTTGATGTATATGTATGAATAACATAATCAAATTGAAAGATATTAATTTTGGAAACATGGGGATAAACCCAAATACACCTTGATCGTATGCACTAAAGGGGTGTTTAGGTACAATGTAGATGAATATTGTAATATTTTTATATATAATGCATGAATGGTTGCAAAAGCTTATAGTCAAGAATTAGTCATTGACTTTGAAGAAACTTTTTTCACATGTGGCTAGACTTGAGGCCATCAGAATCATTCTTTCTTATACTATCCATCTTAATTCTAAACCTATAAAATGGATCTAAAAGTGCCTTCTTAAATGGGTATGTAGTTGAGGGTTCATTTGTTGAACAATAACCTGGTTTTACAAGCCCTCATTTATGAAATCATTTTTTGAAATTAACAACATCTTTATAAGGTTAAAAACAAGGCCTACGAGCTTGGTATGATTGACTTAGTACATTCCTAATTACAAAAGTTTTTTAAAAATCAATTGTGGATCCTAATAAATTTATAAAACTAATTTCTAAAGATTTTTTAGAAGTTAAAATTTATGTAGATGATATTATTTTTAAATATTCAAGATATTATTTTTTTTCATTTTTCTAAAATAATGCAATGTGAGTTTGAAATGAGTTTGATGGGTGAACTCAAATCCTTTCTTGGATTTCATATTTTTCAAAATAATGATGGTATCTTTTTAAATTAATGTAAATACACAAAATTAATTTTAATAATATTTGGATTCAATATCATTATAATTAATAAAACTCCAATGTGTACTACTTGTATGTTGGACCTTAATAATGATGGTAAATCTGTTGATCAAACCATTTAAAGAGGAATGATTGGATGTTTTCTCTAATTGACTACTAGTAGGCTAGATATAAATTTTGGTGTGTATATATGTTCCCGTTTTCAAGATAATCCCAAATAATAAAACATAAATGATGTTAAAAGAATTTTCAAATTCCTCAAAAATACTATCAATTTAGATTTGTTTTACCGTAACGAAAAATCATTTGTTATAGTGAGTTATTTTGATGCAGATTTTGGTGGATGGAAGTTATATAGAAAGAGAACCTCTGGAACATGTAACTTTTTTGGAATGTAGTTGGATTAATGGTGTAGTAAGAAACAAAATTCTATTACTTTATATACTACTAAAGGTCAATACATAGTTGTTGGAAGCTGTTGTGCTCAGATTTTGTGGATGAGACACACTCTTCTATACTATGCAAATCAATTTAGACATTTACCTATAAAATGGGGAAATATAAGCTCTATTAAAATTTATGACATCCTAATTTATCATTATAGAACAAAATAGATTGATTTAACACATCAGTTTTTGAGATATCATTATCAAATGGGTGATATCAATTTAAACATTATTGGAACTGAATATCCGCTTACTAACATAGTCATTAATCCATTGAACTCTAAAATAATGAATTACATCAAACATGAGTTATGAATAATCAATCTATAAGACATATTTTTTTTATTCCTTTGATATTTTAAAGTAAACATTCCATGTGGACACCAACTCAATGTCATAAAAACACAGTTGTCATGATGACACTAACACTATGTCAGGCTGATATAGTTGTCATGTCGACACTGATCTTATGTCATGCGGACATAGTGGTCATGCCGACACTGACACTATGTCACGCCGACATAGTTTTCATGCGGACACCAGTGTTTTTTCATGCCGACACAGTTTCCATGATGACACAATTACTGTTATTAAAAAACTACTATTCTAACACTGATGAATCACTATTTTTAAACAGTTTCTGTTTTTATCAAAATGAAACTGTTTCATTAATTAGTTTCAACACAGTTCATGATTTCACTATTTCGTAATTTTAGAAGCCCTAAATGATATAAATTCGAATTGGTATACTCTAATCCTTTACCTCTACACTCTGTCATCCATTTCTCTATCTCTCTCTCTCTCTCTTTAACCTTGAACATTAACCTTCTTACCATCATACTAAATAGATTGGAATGGGGTGTTTAAAGAGAGCTATTGATTGTGGAAAGTCTCATTCTTATAAGAAACATAACGGTGAATCGAGAAAATCATCATCACTCATAAATCCTTCTTTGGAAATTCTCCTTATAACTCCAAAAAACGAAGTTCTTGTGGGATGGATGTTAAAAAGAAATTCTCTACTGCTAAATGTGATACAATATCAAGGATGGATTTAGTGGTTCTCAAATAATGAATGACCCTTTTACTCAAAGCAAGTTCATGATTTTTATATTAATATGGAGTTTTTTTGGAAGGAAGTGAAGTCACCTGCATATAATCCATAATAAAATGGAAGATAATATCATTCTCATCATGCCACTGGGTTGAATGTATTAATATTCCCCATGAAGGTGTATCTGATTATTATTAGTGAACCTCCCCACTTGAGAGTGGTGTGTTTTTCATTAAGACAACATTAACAGAACGTTCTAATAATGATGATAACAGAAGACCCATTTCTATATATTTAATTGGAGAATGGAGAATATTTTTTTTGTTTATCCCAAATCAAATATTTCATAGGAGAAGATACATTGAATCAAAAATATATCAGTATGTATACTTGGATTATCTAATGATAAAAATGATCAAGATAAGTATTTGTAGATACTTTATTGTGTACATGAATGATGTTATAAAACCATCCTACAAAACTAATTTTATGTACTATCCAAGCATGATCTAAGTTATGCTGATAGAAAAAGGTTGTGTAGACAAAGGTGAGGATGTTAATTCTATGTGCAGTGGGATGTGCCTCAGTATTGAAATTTTTAAAAGGATGAAAATAAACTTGAAATCTTGGAAGAGAGAATGGGTTGGGGATAAAGATAATTTCTATGAAATGTTCAATCTAGTGGATCATCCAACTAGACCTAAGAATACATCAGATACTGGTCTGAGACTAATTGAGGACATTTTTTAATCTTCAAAAAAATAATAGGAACCTTCCAATCCATTTATAGATTATGGATCACCTATTTATGATATGAGGGATCTAGAAACAATCGGGCCTTGCAATGGCTTTTCCTTTGGACCTCCTAGTCCTCCTCTTACCTTACCCTCTGATGATCCCACCCTTGAATATAATAGGGATTTGGAGACAGAAATATTAGGTAGTGTTCAATATGTATGTATATTTTTTGGCTCTAATGAAGAAGTAGAAGAAGAAAGTGATGATCGTGAAAGTGGAAGTAGTGGTGAAGATGAAGAAGATGAAGAAGATGGTGATAAAATTAAAAATGAAGAACATGTATCTTGACATGATGATGAAAGAAATAGAAGTGATAATGACTAGAAAAAGGATGATCAAGGTGAAGATGTTGAAATGATTGATGTTGTGGACCAAGCTCGGTTGGAAGAACCTCCTCAAGTTGTTATTGAAGTGAGAGAAGATGCTAAAGTCACTACTGAAGTGGAAGCTCAAGATATTCCTATGAATCATTTGGTTTATGAAATAATAAAACCTCATAATAAAGATGATTCCCCAGTTATAAAAGCACATATTGAAGGAGAGCCTCAAGAAAAAGATAATCAAGGTGAAGGAGATAATGAACATGGAATAGTAATGATTGATACCCTCTCTCCTCTAGAAGATGGATTAATGGTTGAATGGGTGCGGAATAATGGGTATGTGGCACTATGATTATACTATGAAGATTTAGATGATGAAGTATTTATACCTGGTGAATGAGAAACCGTGGATGAAACCTTATGTAGTGACTATGTCACTAAGGAAGATTTGGAAAAATTCATGGAAGACATATGTTCATCAATAATATATTCAATAAAATGTCAAATTAGAAATTAGGTTGATGAATCTAGGAGAGAAAACACCAAGCTTACCAATAACATGAAATCTATCTAGTCTATGGTTGATCGAGCAGGGAAAACTAGATCTTCTAGTTCTACTCCTACCTCAACATGTGTATCGCAATATAATGTTGTATCTGTTTCAAATATGGGGATAATGAAAATTCAGCCCAATTTGATTACAATTGCAGAAACAATTGTGGAAATCAACACCAAGCATGGGAATGAGATGAATAAGATAACTATTGGCATCAATGATTTAACCACTGAATGCAGAACTACAATGGAGAGTGTCAGGAAATGACTTGAATATCCTATTTCTCATCTTAGAGTTCCTGATTTTTCTAAACAGATAATGGAAGTGATGAAAATTGTACAGTATGCATAAACCTCAACTACTACTACTATTCCTTCCACATCAAGTAAGACCTCTTAGAATCTAGCTACTGAGGAAATCAGAGTCATTGTAAAAGAGGAGATTAAAGCTCTATTTTATACATCTGGTTTGGGAAGCCTTTAAAATATTAAGAAGAATAGTTATATTGGGAATGATCTTGTTAGATTATATGTCAAGGAAGCATCTTCCACGCAGGAAGAGCTTACAAAGAGAATCAATTCATATTTCTCCAAGATCTACTCAGAGCACCAGATGACAAGTCCTTCTATGTATTTGAAAAAAAATTGACTTTACCAAAAAGTACAAAACCATTCAAAGAACAAGTCAATAAATTGAAGGAATTCACTCCTCAGTTGGAATAATTCATTGGAAACAAGGATGACCTTGATAATGCAATGAAATACTAAAAACAAGTTCAGGTTCAGAGTGAGCCTGGCCCAAAAAAATATTAACAAGAGAGAAAGAGTGGCAGAGCATAGGGATGACACAAACGTGAGTAAAAAATACCATACACGTCAAAATCAATAAGATAATAGAAAAGTCCAGGAGAAACAAAAGACCATCCCGAGGAGGCCTCCAAAACAGCCCTCTTTATTGAGAATCCACAAACTGATTGGACTCACAATAGACATGAGTGACATCAAGGTGGATGTGATCAATCATCTGAAGGCATTCAATCCAGAAAGGGAGGAATTTTCAAGAAATAAATCTGGAGTGGGACTTGAGGATGTGCACCATAGTGATGTAGTAAGATTCCACCCAAATATTTCTCCAGCCATAATGTATGGCATAACTGATTGCATTAATAGTAGCCTATAACTAAGCCTCCATTGAAGTAACCTATCCAATTTAATGGAAGATACAACCCTTAAGAAATGCTCACTTAGTGTGGAAGACACCACCACATCTTGAGGGACCAGGTGCACCTGATGTCACCCCATTCATGTTCACATTCTGATAGCTTGGAATGAAATGGATTATAGTGGTGATATTATTGAGGATTTCATAAATCTTTTAAATCCATATCTCCCTGTTCAGAGTGAATCCATTGTTGTTCCACCTACTTCTTATATTCACTATGTTCTAATAATGACTTCATCTCTGATGTCAACTGCTCAAGAATTGACCAAAATATATCATGTTATCACTAAAAACATCCTCAACCCTGGTTATTATCCCAGCACAAACCTAGCATGGAACCCACTGTTCCAGTAGAAATTCTTTTACATCAACTGAAGATCCATTCAAATTCTCCTATTTTTTAGAACCACATACTGGACATACCATTGATCCATCTCATATAGGGGAAGGCCCCCATGACCCTTACAAGTAGTGTGGAGTGATTCATTTTTATAGAGATGAGTGATTTTTTTTCTTTCATTGTAATTTGATTATGACTACCGATTCACTATTTCTACTTTTTTGAATTAGTTTTAAACCTTCCACTTTTTGCTAATACCAACTTGGGGATAACATTATTTAGAATTATTATGTGTTTATACATTTTTTTAATGTTACTCTAAAATATTTCACTTCCCGTAATTATTTTTGAGACTATTCATATTCATGGTAGCTAATAATAAAATTATATACATTAGAAATTCTCCAATGGTACTTAATAATGCCATGTTTTGTGATCATCAAAAAGGGGAAATTTTTGGCACATAGGAAATTGTTAGCCACTATATCTAACTATACTAGTTTTAATTATCACAAATCATGTCATATATTAACATATATCTTACCTCATGAAAGATCCTAAATTATTTAAAATCATTTCTTGTAAATCAGATCATTCCAATCATTTAACTATATATGTTTATCTGTGTGTAATTATGGGTATTAACACATTCTGATTTTATTTGTAAAATAAGACAGATATAACATCTAAAATTATCTATGTATGAGTAACTAACACTAGTAAAAGAACCGAGTTAACCAAATGCATGTCACCGATTAACGCAGAAGATGTACTGATGCATATGAATCACTGACATAGATTAACTACTAATGAATATGAATCACTGACACAAATGATGTATCATTAGTCCATGTGACCTACCGATGCATGGTGCTACCGACGCATGGACTCACAGGCAGTTAAAATGCTTCACCGATGTAATGAGTTACCAATGTAATGAGTCACTAACATATAGAAAGACCTACAGAATGACATATCGATGGGTTAAGTCATCGACATAAGGAGATATCGATGGATGAGTCACCAACTGATGTATCATCAATAGGATGACTCACTGATAGACTGACTTACCGATAGACAAGTCACCAATAGACTATTTAAATTTTCATTTATTAAAATTATTACTAACTATCATATTTGAGTCATTTAATAATCCTGACATATTTAATAATCTAATGTAGGACATTAAGAGATAGTATAAGGTACAATGAACCTATGCTGGTGGAAATAACATACCCTATTTAGGTTCTCAAGAATAAAAATAATTTTATACGAAAGAAGGGATATAGAATAGAATTGTGGTGTGGTCGTCTGTATAACAGGAAGAAGACCATCCTTAAATATCATTTGATGACTTTGTACTCAAGAATAAAGTTAGAACACATGATGGAATATCAATAAATTTGTATATAAATTGAAAAACTACCTCAAAATATCAATGAAGGAGAAGGATATACCAACATAACCATTCATATACCTAGAATCCTAAATATGACACTTTGTTTTGGTGTCAACATTCAAAAGTGGACTCAAAACTCATCTCAAATACATTTAAAGGTGCCATATATGCATCTCCAGATATATAGATCCTTCTAAATCCTATATATATATATATATATATTCTTTGTTCTGTTAAACATTTCTATACTTTTTAATAGTTTGTGTATCTTTTTATAAGGAACACATTGTCTAATATATCAAACTGAAGGATACATGATATCCTTTAACTCATACCTTATTACATATTATTAATCTTAAAATTACTATTATATACTATTAATTAAACTTAATCTAATTATATGCTTTGGAATCATTATTATATTTGATTTTATTATAATATTAATTTTATTCCTAAAGAGGTGTTTTCCTAAAATAACTATTCTTTTTTGGGATTTTAATACTAATTTTAAGATTAATTTATGAGAAATTGATAAGTTTAATAAAAAATGTATCTCATATTTTCAATTACTATAATAAAACTTATTAATTTGATCAATTAAATTTTTTTTCTTTATGAATAGTACCTTTAGTAAAAATGTTGTCACCGTGACATAGTAGTAAATTTGTTTTATTAAGGTTAAAACATTATTGTAAGGACATAGAATTAAATATTTATTCATATTGAAGGAATTTAGTTATATTTTTATCATGTTATATATAAAATTTAATTGTTTAAGTTCCACTTATCTATGAGTAAGACAGTTCTAATTTTTAATCGCTGTGAATATTACAAGTTTACCACTTAATAAATTATATATGTGAACCATCTATAATATCTAGTTCACACCACTTAAGAAATTCAACATGACCAATATCTTCCCTAATACCTTTCTAATATCCCTACTCATATGCTAGAAATCAAATACTCGCCAATATTTTACTTCATGGAAGCTTAAGGTATAATCCAATAGAGGTTACCAAAATAAGAAGTATGTTTTCATAGCTATATTATTTAAGATACTTTCTTCATTAACTTCATAAAAATTAAAAATCCATTAAATACTAATTTTATTTTATTATTTACCATATATATATATTTATGTTAATGGTACATCCATTTAATATATTCATTATGTTTCGTGTAGATGAAAACATCACTAATTCATACAAATGGTCTTCCATATCAACCTAGCTGTGTAATTCTAATTTCATCTCCACAACACTATCATGGTTATATATTTGCAAAAAATGAATATATATTATCTTTATAACCTATTTATGATTATCTGAATACAATATATCACATAACTTATTATCCTACCATCCAATAGTGAAGGATAACGATGTTTGTGGATATGTGTGGACTACCACCTCTACGAAGAGATGCGATTTTTTTATTAGCATCATGCATGCATGATTCTATAATTGGATATAATAAACCAAAAAATAATAATGAGATTATAACATTATATCTATTATTTATCCATTTCATTTCACCATTAAACATTATCAACATATTGAAGTAATTCTAGATAAATTGATCAAAAAACTATATATAGTAATGATAAATAAAAAATATTCAACTAATTAATGATAAATGATCATAAATAGTCATTAATATAATAAATATAAACGAATATGTTTCTAAATAAATTATTTTAGAAATTTAAATTGATTATTTGGTCGGATATATCACATATAACTAAGTATAAGTCTAAGGTTTGTGATTATTCTACAAGATACATTTTCTCAATATTGTTTATATTTAAATTATCATTAATGTATATTACTTGATATTTTTTATTCTGAACATAATATATGTTATTAAATAATTTGTATCTATGAATTTTTCATATTTTCCTTTCATTTTCTATATTTTGGTATTTAATATGACCAACAAAATGTTTTTTTGTTGAAATCTGATCTTATTTCCTCTTTAGTTGATTTTGTTTTCCATCTATGTACATGTTTCATAAAATGTTTTTGATAATGTTATTTTCTTTCAAAAAATTTATTATTTATAATAATTTTCAGTAATATTTAACTTTCTTTTTAGTTTTTTGAAAAACATATACTTTTTTCCCTTTCTGGCTGAGTTAGATTTTAATTTTTACCCTATGTGTGAAAGAAATTATTATTTAAGAATTTACCAATTGAATAGTTTTTCTACAATCATATTATTATTTTATTTTAACATTATATTACATGTTCCCATTTTAGTTTCAATGTAAAATCATTTTCTCAAAAAAATTATGCTTTTTAAAAAATTTATCAAAATAAAAGTATATTTTTATTATGTTTTCAATAAAAAGCAAAAATTTTATATTAAATGTGTTCCTATATATATTGAAATATATTTGTGGTAATTTTTTTACATGGTAAATAATAAAATGATATTTTCCACCATATTTATTTGGATGGATTATGATCATGATATTATATATATTTACTACAAAAAATATTAATATTTTTTTGGAAGTTTTTAAATATAAGCGTATATGTTAATTAGGATTATTCAATTATTTCATATAATGAATGTATTGGAGATGTTATGTGGTGGGAGAGGCTCGTTATAGACCATAATCACATTATTTTGTCTTATCAGAAAAACTAGTTTAGGAAATTATCATATTCATTGCCTAGTTATGTATCATGTATTGACATGTGGCTTTGATGACAATATTTTGTTGTCCAAAAATAGGAATTCCATCAATTGGAAGATTTTTATTTTTATCCATATGATTTATTAATTTATTATGTCATCCATTGATTTAATACCCACTGATGATATTAGATATATATAATTTTTGATTATTTCTCATCGTTGACATATTATTGATTATTTATTTTCTATAATAACATCTATTTTATGAATTATCCAACATAGAATACAAGGTCCCCTTTATAATATTTTATTTTCATAAAATATCATGGAGGTTTCGATGAATTATTTATAAGATATTATAGAATAGATATTAAACATATCAATAATGTTTTAAATTTTATTTCATGTTTTAGAAGATAAGATAAGAATAATGTATCTATCCAATCACCTAATACTTCAATACTATTTAATCCTTCAATATGAAATCTCTTGTGTGTTTAAAAAATGTGTTGAAATAACTATGACTCTTGATTAATAGATTCATAGTGTAACATTTGATGACAATATACGTTTAGTACAAACCACTGTATATTGAGATTGGAAAACATTGAATTTAAAAAAAAACCTATGATGACTATAGGGATAAGTCTACGTAAATGATAATATCATGAATTTTATTAAGGTTAAAAAATGACATTCATAGAATTGACTATCTTATTTGGATACTAGAAAAATGATTTTTCTATGGAATTGAAACACCTATTGGTAAAGACCAAATTTTTTTGTTGGGTATCAATTCTGTTATCAATCACTGTCTGATTGGTGGGTCTAATACTTCACATATAGTTTTACACTCTAGGTATATTCTCCTTGTTTAATTGAAATTCTCTTTATGAGATATATAAAATAATTGAAATATATTTATATTTATATATGTTCAATGATTATGATTATAATATTAGATATGAATCAATTTTTATTTAATGTTAATTGTTTTGGTATATTTAATATTCTACACTATGATTTAAAATTCATAATGTTGTGAACTAATTGAGAATATTCCATAGTTTTAAAATATATCCCTGTGAAAGGGATGGAAATCAAACATATATTTGTTATCTTTATAGATATTTCCCTCAAGTACATGATATATAATCTATATATATATCTAAAAATGTTACAAATATATTAAGACTTATGACAAAGGATATGACCAGCAACCTTTCTATTGTGGAGCATCCAACTAACCTCTAACATGGTGAAACATTGTTTGACTACCTATTGTGATATAATCATCCATTATTCAATAGACTACTAATATATTTTAGCAAAGAAATGGATCCAGTCCCTAGATAATATATTTATAACATTGGGATTTATTGAAATAGAAAATTTTATCATATTAGTTTATTATCTTAAGGGAGACACCAATCAATTTTTGTAAATAATATAAAACACTATGTTGTTGTATAAAATAAATAATATATTTTTTAAGACTTTCAAGGAGTTTTTATTTATGAAAATATATTCTTTCTAAGAAATGAGCTAATATAAAGAGATAATTTATCAATCTAAAGAAAAAATAAACATAAAATGTTTCTAAAAATAGGGATAACTTTAGAAGGTTAGAAACTCAGGATGAAAATTATGTATATAATCCATGAAGTAAGATTGATTTCTCATTTTATATTCTAATGAATAAATTTAATGGGTAATACTCTATATGAAATTTTTATTATACATGATATTGTATAATGTTTCATCAATGATGAGAATGAGTTCTCCTAGTTATATATTTTCAAAAAAAATGATGTGGTTGACTGAGCACTCTGAAAAATTAAATTTATAAATTTAGAAGAAGGGATGGTGGAATTTCAATCTTTTAATATTAATGTAAATAGTCATCATGGATCAAGATTGATGGGAATAAAATTTTTCTTCTTGTGTAGAGATAAATTCCATCATGATCACGATTTCATGGAAAATGAATTAGTTACTAAGGTCCAATTATTCAACTTTAAGGATATGGTGAACTATTAAAATTAATTCCCTAATAATCAAAATAATTTCCCTTAAAAATTGAAAGGGATATCAAAAAATAGTTTACGATCACTACAGTTGAGTTTAATGTTCCAATATTTATCATGGTTTGTACATTGATTGGAATCTAAAATTTAATAATTCTTTTTTTGATTCATAATCATAAAAATAATTTTTATCTCCCATGATATCTAGGAAATTTATATATTCACCTAGAAATTTTAGATGATATTTATCAATCAAGACTCCTAGTAGAAGCCTTATGCAAATTAAGATATTAAATTTAGTCCCCATTATGACTTTTTGAAACACTCAAGGTCCAAACATTATTTTTATACCATTTCTTTTCATTGGTATAATATTTTATATATATTTGATTTCAAATTATAATGATAAATATTATTTCCATGAGAATCTTATTATAATATATGAGGGATAAGGGGAATAAAATTTATTAAAATGGGATACTACCTCATCCAAATCATTTCTAGATCCACCTAAAATACCTCTCATTAATTAAATACATATATTAGAAGAATAGAAAAATCCTATAAATAGGAAATGTGTCCATAAAAAAGAGTATGTGCCTATTTTGTAGGAATATATTGATGTGTTTCTTGATGAAAAAATTCAACATAAACCAATGTGTGATGTTTATTTTTCAATTGATCTCATACCTAATGAAAAACATATAAATTTGATTCACTATAGGATGTACATGGATAAATTAGTGGATTTAAAAAATCCATATAAAGTATTTGTGTGATAAGGAAAATATACTCCATTGTGTTTATCTAGGGGAGACCTAATTTTAAATATGATGATTGATGGGTCTATATGGTTATTAATAAATTTTTTAAAAAGTATATATTTTAGTAAAAATTACATGTATCATATTACGCACACTAATGGTTTTTTGATTGAACTCTAGGATCTCAATATTTTCTTAACATTGATCTTTATCTAGATTGTCATTAACTGCTAGTAAATAAGGAAGATATTCTAAAGAAAGAATTTAATTTGAGGTATGGGCAATATAAATTTATATTAATTATCTTTAGATCAAATTGTATACTAATGTTTTTATCGATCTAATAATCATAGTATGTAAAAATTATATCAATAATTTCATTATGATATGTGTTGATGATATCTTGGCATACTCTAAAATTGACGATGATAATAACATTCATTTGGGAATATTTTTTAAAATTAATATATAAAATTAGTTATATGAAAAATTTATAAAATTTTAATTAATGTTTTAGAAAGTTATTTTCATGTTCATATTATCTAAATGGATATAATTTCAGTGGATCTTTTATGTTAAAAAGGAGTGATATAATGGTTCTGCTAATATATATAATGGATTTATGTAATTTCTATTGATTAAAAGGTTTTTATAAATGATTTGTTAAAAATAATTATCAATTTTCTAACCTATAAACCAAGTATATATGTGTAAGGGATATGATTATATGGACATATGAATATAAAAAAAGGTTTAAAGGATTAAAGAGGGAATTTAAAATGAATCGAGACTAACATTACCATGGGGAAGGGATGTATTTTTTATTTATAATAAACATTAAAAAACGTAATTGGATGTGTCAATATATAAAAAATTAGAGTCTTATAATATTCAACAATTTAGTTAGAGAACCATGCATATAATTTTTATCAGCCTAATATTTTATTATATTGACCTTGATAAAAAACATTTCATTGATATCTTTTCATATTTGCAACATTGACTTTAAATAAAATGTGTATACTGTTAAAATATTAATATATAATGTAAAATTTATCACCTAGATATTCAATTGGTGGGTAATTATAGGACTAAAAAGATATTCAAAAAATTATTTTTTAAATATATGTAAAATAAAATATAGGGTTTTCAATTTATTGTAATTAAAAGTAAAAATCTTTTAGAAATAGAAGAGTTTTATTTATTAAAAGAATATATGTCCAATGTGTTTTATCTTAATAAATTAAATTCATTTATATTAGTCAAATATTTTAATATAATGTATATACTATGTAATAAATCTAATTTTTTAACATTCAATAATTTTATTTTCTAGGAATGATATTTACAATTTTAATTTTCTAATAAATGGTTCTTGTTGTGTTTTATGTACAAAATTTAAAATTAATTTTTTTTATTTATTGAAATTGAATATTCAAAAATTGATTCAATATATTACATTAGGATACTCAAATTCGTTATGTGGTTCCCTTTTATTTTGGTTCATTATGAATAGTAACCTTGGTAAATATTTTCCAACTTGGTAATGATAAAATGTGTAAAATATAGTTTAAATTTTTTAAAAGGATTTAATATTCCTTTAACACTTTACTTTATCCTAATGGATGAATATATTTATTCCATTCAAAACCATGACCCAAAAATATGGCCACTTAGTTCCAATTTTCTTATCATTTTTTCATTTAGATTAATATATGAAAAGGATAAATACAAAATGTAACTCTCTTGACATTAAAAACAATAATATTTTTAAATAAGGATAAATATAGGTCATGTTAAATTATAAATTTTTTTATCAAATTAAAAATGAATTTTCTGATCATGGAATTGTATTTTTAATGTTTAAAAAATGAATAGTTTCTTTAATGTCTTACACAACATTTATAGGATGTTTAATAAATTAATACCAAAATAAAATAATTGAATTTAAAATTTTTAAATTTAAAAAAATTGAATTATTGGGTTTTTTATTTGTTTCATGTGATTTTCACATATTAGGGATTTGTGAAAGGTTTATAGTTTAATTTCATAACTACCTTGATGGTTATAATTTTAACTTAAATTAAATGAATTATAAATGGATTTAATGATATTTTCTAATAAACCATATTTTATTAAATAAATAAAAATTCCTAAAAACGAAATCATAATCTCTGTGATATGAATATTTTTTTATAAATCAATCAGGACACATTTATTGGTAAAATGTCCTTTTGAGGTATAATTTTTTACCCTTAATGTGTGGAAAACAGACAACTTGTGGTAATTTTAAAAAGGGTTAATTAGGGTTACAATGAGATATTTTTTTGAAATAAATTCCAAAAAATATGTAAATTTAATTGAATGATATTATTTAGAGTTATCATCATTGTAACATAAAAATTTAACAATTTCTTATCAACTGATTATGAAAACAAATATATTTATTTAATTATTTTAATTATTCCTAGAGTTCCCCATTAATCACATGGAAAATGGAACCACTTATCCTCTATTCAATATACATATTGATCCTTATATCTCATCCTATCTGTACAATATTACCTCCATATCATCCTCAACTATATCTCTTCCAGGATTAAATTGTATTCAAAAAGCGGTTCCTTAATGAAGATGTATATCACTTAATTGATTGTTTTAATTTTATTTATTACTCTACTCATCTAAATATATGTTATAAAATATAAGGTATTCAATTCATTAGATTAAATATTATTAACTTTTATAATGATGATGTAACAACCCTTATCCACTATGTTTCCATCCTATGGAATATGAAATCATCTGGATTGCCATATCTACTTAGTGGTGTAATTTTTTTATTCATCACCATATTTAATGGGATGATATTAAGATGGTTTATTTTAATGTATTATATGTATGATATATTTATAATTTTAAATAAATATTTTACCTTTCATCTTAACATCAAATCAATTAGAAAATTATATCATCACTTCTAGGAATGTGTGGACTACCACCTCCATGAACTGATGCGATTCATTTTCCATTTCTACATTTCTCATATAGTAATAATGATTGATTTAATGAATATATATTGTAAAATTATGATTACTTAAAAGATAATTATTATTTAACATTATTTTATTCCATCCTTTGAGAAGTGAAAATCACATTCTTACATACAAGTGGCTTATCATCTACATAAATGGTCTAATTCATTTTTCTATCTCTACATTTTATAGATTAATCAGAATATATATATAATGGGTAAATAAGAAATTTTTATGAGGATTGATATTTTGAGGATGATTAAACCATGACCAACATACAAATATTAGAACTACCAAACTATAATATACATGAAATATGAAGTAGTTATCACCTCAAACATTGATTCAAAATAATATTTACTAAAACTCATGTGTAAAAATATTAATATTAAATAATATATTTTATTTAAAATTTATGTATGGGTGTATAATATATTTCAATTAAATCTCTATTTATTGTATAGGAGGATTGAATGTGTATGAAGTGAGACGACATTTGAAGTACGAGATTTATATTTAAACCCCCTTTTAATCTGTATTTTTTATGTTTTACTTTTTTAGAAATTATATAATCCAATCCCGTAAAATCCATTTCATTTTCCTTATCCTCTAATTATAATGAGTGAATACATGTTTTAATTTCATTTTCCTCATTTTATGTACTCTACATTAAAATAATTTTCTTAATGAAACCTAAATATGTTTTAATATTCATTACAAAATTATTTTCTTCAATAACCATGTTTTAATTAATAGGTTTTCATGAGGTTTTAAAATATTCCTAATTTTTTTAATTCATTTTTTCACATATTATGATTTTTTTTTAATGTTTGTGGAATAAGTTTATCATTTTCAAAATAATTTAATTTTGAAATTTTATCCAAAACAGAAAAGGAATCATTATTTTAATGCACATTGTTAAACAAAATTTTTCATTATCGTGATCGCTTAATGTTTTGAATATTTATTTAAATATTCCCCTAGATATTTATAGAGAATCGTTTTTCCATAATATGTTAAAAAAAATTTATGTTATAAATTATGGATTCTAAAATGATATGGATATTTTCGAAATAAATATTCTAATTGATATTTTAGAGTCTTTTCATTAAGGATAACATCCAATAATTTTACATATGATTTAGTGGTGATATGATCCAAGGATACCGTCGTCATTCTTTCTTAGGATGTTTTATGATTATTTTGATGATATGTTATTGAAACCTATTTATTTTCCCTGGTTTAGGTTCTGATTAAATTTTGAGATATTTATGAATCTTCTTTCCCATTTACAAGTAATGACATATCTTGAAGGATTATCATATTTTAGAATATATAATAATGGATTATTATTTTTTGATGGTTGGGACTTGAATTATACATCCATATAATTCATTGTGAATAAATATATATCTCACAAGATAATAAATACATGGTAGGGGAGTGAACTGAGTTTAGTATGACACTCTATCTAATATGAGAGTCTTGGTAGTGTACTTTGGTTAATGATATGATGGATAGGGGAGTGAACTCGATCCAAATTGTTAGTATTAGTAGTTTTCCATATCTAGGTAAATTATTATCTATTATTTTATGTATGACGCAAACTGATGTCTTACGCTATTTTTAATCTCTCATGGATCATATTCACCGATAATATTATGATTGATGTATTATGATCATCTAATATTTTGGAAAACATTGAAGGATATTATATATTATGTATTGGGTATGTAGTTTCAAATATTAATACCATTTTACCGTACCCCTATAGTCATGATATATTAATGTGGTCATTGGTATCTCTATTTTTTACCCTTACTGAGGTTCTTTGCATTCCATTTCCTATATTTTCATTTAATGATACATGAATGAATTTATTATATGTGGTATTTCTAAGAAGAGTGCAATGTGGGATGATCTATATGGTGGATACAGAATTTTTTTGTGAAATAAGAAGAATTTGTATAAAGTATCCAAATAGACTAAAACGTTATTATTTTAGCATAGATCGTAATGTTATATATTTAATATTCAAATAAAATGTGGTTATATTTATATATGAAATGTATTTGTTTCTATATTTAGTATTAGAGTATTTTTTAGTTAATTTATAGGGATTCAAGTTAGAAAACGTTAGTGTAAAACCAGAGAATATGTCTACGTATAGGACAACATCCTAATATTTTGGTAATCATCATGAATAACATATGTTAAACAACAGGTGACATGGTTTGAAAAGAATGTGCCATTATTTGGATATTAATTGAATTATTTTTCATGATTTTGTTATCTCTTAGTATTATTTTTAATTCCCAAACTAAACATTTTGGTTTTAGTAATGGAATAATGAAGGAATAATGATATCGAGGTGGTGATAGGAATACTCTAATATTAAAGTATATAATTCCAGATTAGTCATATTAATTTATTTATATCATGAAAAATATATTGGGATGTTCATAGATATCCTTAATAATATTATGTGGGATTAGTATTAAAAATCATAGTGGCACCATGAATGCATCTCTTTTAAATGATTATTCACCATCACAATTTTCATGTAACCTAAATTATAATAATATGGTAATTATCCCTCAATATGAATATGATGTTATCTTAGGTATGTATTGGATTTACAAATATAAATCTAACATAAATTTCAAAATATAGGAAATCATAATGAATATTTTCATCCATCTTATGATTCTCTATCGACACAATATTAAATTTCGATATCTAATTTTAATCGAATCTATTATATGGATATTGATTACTATTAAAAAGGGATACTTATCTAATATGTTCTAAGAGAAACTCAACATCGAATATATTTCTATTGTACAGGATTATGTTGATCGGTTTCTTGAAGAATTTCGTGGTCATTCACAAAATCATGAATGTTACTTTTAAATATAACACATACCAAGATCTAGAACTATTTCAAAGACTCTATATAGAATAGAAATGGATGAGTTGTTGGAATTAATGAAGAAAATCTAGGGGAATCAGGATAACATATTCATTTAGAAATTTGAACCACCATAGGGTTCACCTATTCTTTTGTTTAGAAGAATTATGGATCGACTCAACTCCACATTTATTTTAAGGAATTTAATAGTATCATAATTATAAAAAAATTTCATTTAAATTGTATTAATGTCTTGTCTAATCATATCTGTAGAGTTAAATAGTTTTTCCATTGTGGAACATTATTCTTAATATACTCAATTATGATTCAATAATGAGTATATATTGTGATGTCCTAGACCTAGATTCCCCTTTAGGGTTCCCCAAGCATGGTGGGCCACAAGGCCTCTTGTGCATCTCCCTGAATTCCAGAGGCTTATGACTTGCAGGGATGGCCAAGGGTGTTTTCGTGGGAAGACTATGCACTACATACCAAATTGTGGTGTAGCAGGTGAATGTAATCATATGTAAATCGTGAAAGAAATATTAGTAAATTGAAACAACAGTAGAAAATAGAAACAAAAATAATGATAGTAAAAATGACAGTAATAACATTTGACAATTTATGATAAGTCATGTCACTAGAAAACAGGAAAACACATATACAAGACTATAGGAATAACATGTTCCACAACATTTTAAAGGAAATAATATAATACTACAAGCACCTGGAGCTCTAATTCAGTCATCTTCTATCAAGCTCAATAATAAACAGTAAGAAATAAAGTGTTTGAAGTCATATTATTTACATTTTCAACACATAAAAACCATTTAATCTACCTTGGGTACCAAATAGAGACTGGGGAGAGTGTGATATAAATCTTAGTGGTCCACCACCAACAGTGTCTATAACATCCAACCTATGTAATGGAATTGTAATAATTTGAAATCATGTATATATAATTTAGAGTAGTAAAATGTAACTATAAACTGAAGTACTTGCTTCAGCCCTAAGATGGCGTCTTAAATGTAACTAGTTCATTTAATTAATTATTTTACAACTTTATATTGATAATACCAAGGATGAATATCCACAATAAAAGTTACCTCATGATAGTATAAATAATTATGGTTCCAATATATAAAAAGGAAACTATAAATGATCTTTAATAGTGATGTCCTAGGGTAATAACCATGGTTACATATACTTCAAGGGTCACCAGCTCTGTAATAACTATAGCCTAGCATGGGTAATAGTGTAATATATGGAGAAATTTCCAAGGAATTCCATAATAAGGTGTCTTATGAATCCATGGTGATCATCCAAGGTAAAATTGGGTTATGCAGAGATATATCCCTATGGGATGTAACCATGGAACCTACTTTTCAATGATAAATATAAGGAGTATATCTGGAGAATCTTTTGATAATATGAAGGGATCCTGTAGTGTCATACCAGGCATCAATGAACAGAGAAGAATCAGGATCAAGGTGGGTATCAACCAATGAAATTAGAATCCTTGAATCAAAATAGGATTCCTGAGTGATCAAGGAATTATCCAATCATAATCCAAGGGGAGATTTAGTGAATAAATTCATATTTAATTATGAATCCATGTAATATTTCATTTGGTTCAAGCCTTTCCTTTTGTTAGTGTGATAAGTTCAAGTAGCATGCCACCTTTTTATCATGTTAATTGGTTCAAGAGTTTCATTTCATTTTTGTGACAATGAAAAATATCATGCCACCATTTTAATCCATTTAAGGCATATTACATATTCATTATTCATTATTCTACCTTCCATTAATGTGGTTAGGGTTTCTACAGATAACTAACCTATAATTAATTTACATTTAACGCCAAGTCATATTTTTAGTAAACTTTTCAATTCACATTTCACATTTTATTATCAATTTAAGAACATTACTTTGATGTTCCATGTGGTGATAATACATGATACATTCCATTATTCCAAGCACAATATAAAATGAATCATTTAATATAAAAATGTTTCCTTTAAATTTTTCAAGAGAAGTCACACCCGAACGGTGGCTCATACATGTCAAATATTAAGAACACAATCATGGCAAAACCATCGACATGTAAGGGATGGGTTTTTGGTCATAAAAATCGGAAATTAATCACATATATGGAAATAGCATATACCTATGGTTCGAGTGATTATAAAAATGGCACATAAATTTTGTAAAAATCAACCGATGATATCAGCGGGCCCAACATGACAAATCCAAAATCAGAGAACATTTAGGATAAGTTATAGACCACCGACCTTAGTTTGGTAAGACTCTACTCCTCTAATATCTAACCTTGATTTTTCATAACATAGATTAGTTCTATAAAAAGATGAAAATTCTCAAACCATGATAACTACTTCAAGAGAAGAAAGGAGCATGAACAGCTCAAACAGACTCAAGTGCTTACTATTGCACATCCAATGTGTCAAAAAGAAGTTCAATTGGTTTCTAGATTAAGGAGATCTGTAAATCCCTATCCATGGCCTTCAAAAATATCCAAATTTGGTAAAATGGAGGAAAATCCTATTGAATTTGGAGTTACTAATAAGGAGATCAAATTCGATCATTAAGTGAAAAATTGTAATTTTACTGAGAAAAATTATTTGAGAATATTTCTTCTGCATAGTTTGAAATACAATGTTTAAATTGTGTGATGGTTTCTAGGTAGATGGGGGACACTAAATGATTAGGATACACCACCATGTGCAAGACGTACGAAGTGGTTCTGTTTAGAAATTTCTATCATCACTATTAACCAATCCAAGCAAAAACCATGCTCTAATCGTACGACATGTCCAGTTTTCTAAAAATGATGTGTTTCTGGCTCCAAACATTCTACATACACCACTAGGAACTTTTCAAACAAGCTATGAATCTTTATTGTGTCCAAAGTAAATATTTATACTGAAATTTAAAGGATCCATACATGTGTGAAAAACCAGGTTCTTATATTCTCCCCCCCTTAAAATATATCATCATTAAGTTAACTTTCAAAAGGTGGAGAATCATTGTCTAAGAAAAACTCCATCCACTGGGCACAAACATCGGCCTCCCACTCCCAAGTCTCGTCTTGTATGCATTTGTGCTGCCATAACACCCACACCAATGGAATAAAATAACTTTGAAGAACATTTGTTCTATGTTCAATAATATGTATTGGATACTCCTCAAAGGTAGAATTAGAATCTATCTCATCTTTTCCCGGATCAAAAGTATGACAGGGGTCAGAAAGATATTGGAAAATCTATGAAGTATGAAATATGTAGTTCATGGAACATTAACATTGAGGTAGTAACAAATGATAGGATACTGGTCTGACACACTCTTGAATCTCAAATGGCCCAACAAAATGAGTCAGCCACTTTCCATTCCTTCATAACCATCTTCCCTAGCCAGGGTGATACCTGAAGAAATAAATGATACCCATTCTCGATATCTAGTGGTTGTTAGCGGATATCGGCATAATATTTTTTTTCTAGACTAGCTAGTAGTCATGTGATTTTTTATCTTCAAAAAATACTTTGAAGTCTCCTAAATGAGATGAGGACCTAGTTGGGATGCCTCACCTATCTCTAGCCAGCACATGGGCGAAAGACATAACATACAATATAATTCCAAAAAATGATCACATTGAATTATCATCTGAAGGATGTTTTTATATGAGAACTCTAGGAGAGGAATATGCTTCTACTAATAACCATTGAAATCACGGACAGATGCTCAGAGAATATCACCTAGAACCTGTAATGTCTATTCTGGTTTTCCATCATTTTTAAGGTGAAATGTTTTTCTTAGAATAACCTATGTAACCATTTCCTTTTGTAATCCCTACTATAACTATGACGTGAAATGAGAATCCCTATCTGAAATGATTTTACATGGAACCCCATGTAGTCATATGATCTCACAGACATTAAATTTTACAAAATCATCAATTGAGAATGTTTCCAAAATATGAATGAATTGGGATGATTTTGTTAGTCAGACAATTTTTAGCCAGGTAACATCACTACCCATCAGTGACCAAGGTTAGCCAACTAAAAGTCCATAACAACATATTCCAATTTACATTTCAGGACTGGAACAAGTGGAAGAAAGAATACATGTCCCCAGTACTCCTCTAGCACCAACTGACAGGTGGAACACATTGTGATAAAGCCTTTTATTTGATGCTTCATCCCAGGACACCAATACTGGCATTGCAAGTCTCGATATGTCTGGGAGATATGTGGATGAACTGCCCACTATGAAGCATGAGAATCCTTCATCAAAACCTCCCTCATATCGTTAAGAACCAGATACATCCACATAGACACATGATGTCGTCTCTGTCCACATAATAATCTATAGGTGGGTTATCTCTTGATATACTCTCACACAGTACCAAGACATTTGGATTTGATAATTTTCCACTCTTCACCTTCTCAATGATGGATGAAGTTACTATCAAGGATGGGATACAAGACTACTCATGAAATCTATGAAACTCTAGGATCAGCTTAGATAAGAGGTCTATTAACATCCATTCCTCACTAAATTCACATATGTCATGTGCTTGAGTATTCCAACATAGTGCATGTGAAACAACATCACATTTACTGTGAATATAGGTAAGATAAAAATCAAAGGATTATAGACATTCAATGTATCTCAATTGTCTGAGGATCATGTGCCAATGGGAAAATATATATCTTAGTCTCTTTTCGTCCATGTACACCACAAAGAACTCACCCCTTATATAATGTCTCCAACAAAGTATGTCATGGATGAATGTTTCTAGCTCAAGGTCCTATGTCAGTTAATTCCTCTCATGAGGCATCAACTACTGAGATCAATACGCAATGATTATACCTTTTGGTATCAAGACTGATCCTAGGCTTAGGCCTGATGCATCCAAGAAGATGGTATAAGATATACCTGGATTCCAAATAATAAGAATAGGTGTCGAATCAATCCTGCCTTTCAACCCCAAAATGGATTTCTCACGTGATTCTAACAAAATAAACATTACAGACTTCTTTATAAGTCTAGTAAGAGGTGAAGTAAGGTGGGAAAAGTCCTATATGAAACACCTATAAAACCTAGCCAGACCCAAGAAACTCTGTATATCAATCATGTTCTTAGGATTCTCCCAGGAAACAACAAAACTAACCTTTTATGGGTCAAAAGATACCCCTTATTACGATATTATATGACCCAAGAAGTGAAATTTCTCAATCCAGAAGAGGTACATAACAAGAATGGATTTAATATTATTCTCTCTCCATGTACTCAAAATGATATCAAGATGTTTAGTATGGTCAATATATGTGTGATAATACAACATGAAGTCATCCAAAAATACAATGAAAAAAGAATCTGAATAGGGGTAGAAAACCATAGTAATTAAATCCATGAAAATAGTAGGTGCATTCAAATAAATAAATGCAATAATAAGGTACACATACATACCATATGTGCTAAAAATGATATATGAGGTATCTCTGATGGCCTGACATGTACATGATGATAACCCAATCTCATACTGATCATAGAGAATAATTTTTCCCCTTGCAGTTGGTCAAAGTGATCATTTATTCGAGGTAGTGGATACGAATTCATGATCGTAAGCGAGTTTAACCTTCTATAATCCCTGAAAATACATGATGTTCCATCCACCTTATTATAGAAAATCCCAGGAGAACCCCAAGAGGATTTACATGGTCTTATAGAATCATGGGCCTCTAAATACTCTAACGGCAGTCTGAGCTCATACAGCATTGTAGGTGACATCCTATATGGATAAATGGATAATAGGGAATCTCATGGAATAAGATCAAATGGAAACTATACCTACCGGTTTGGAGGTAATATAGAAAAATCTTTGATAAAGACATCCCTAAAATGAACCACTACTAGAGGGAATTAAGCTTGATGTAAACCCTAATCCTCCATGAAGGGATTTTAAATCAGGGTGGTCAATACACCTAGAACATGATACTCGGGTTCCTTTCTACTATACTAGACATCCCACTCACCCATATGTAGATAATTTCTACCCTCCGGTGATGTAAACAGTTCCTTACGATGATAGAAATCCATAAAATCATGAGGATGAAACAACCAATACATCACATGTTTGATGTCGAAGCCCGTCATATCGAGAGGAAATAGGTTCCAAATGAAAGGGTATCTACACACCTCAAGGGGTTATTCCATAAACTAGAATACAACCTATTTTTGTACACATAATGGTATATCAAATATCATTACACTATAGTAACACAATATCATTAGTCCGAGACTCTCCAAAATAGATACTGAGATAAGATATATTTCATCACTTATATCAAATAAAGATATTACTATAGTAGAGGCTACTAGAATAGTACTTCGTACTATAGATGATCCTAAAATCTGATGCACTTGTTTTAGTTACAGTGAATAGAGAAAACATGATCTACAACCTTGTTAAACAGATAGACTACAATGATCAAAACTTCCATGTTTTTGTTGGTGTTGATCAGGGGTATAACTACTATGGACATGACCTCCTCCTCATCCAGACCTACTGGTGCTATTCCAACTCCCCGCCTGATGTAGTGTTACAGTACTATCTCCTAAATGTGGAGCTAGTGAGAATCCTTTTTCACATGAAGATGGTGGAAACATTTTATAGAAACACTGATGTTTGCCCATCGGTTGTAAGACTAGCACTCTATTAGGTCTTTATCACATTGATGATTTGAATTATCTCTTCATCTATACTGATTACACACTTTTGAGCTATCCAAATGGTCACTATTGTTTTCACTACCCTAATAATAAATTTTTTTATAACCTTTCCTTCCACTAGAAGAACTACTGGCCTAACGTGAAAATGATCATATAAACCTGATACTATTATTGTCTATTAGCTTACGCTCAGTGATAAGAGCCTGATTGACTATTTAATAAAATTTAGGTAGGTGAATGACATTGACCTACCTATGGATGACATACTAGATCCCATCCTCGAAATTCCTAGCATGTAAAAGCTCATTATTGTCTACAAGTTGTATAAAGTGCTAAAACTCTCTGGAATGTGTTGAATATTCCATAAATAAAATAGAACCCTTCTAGAGAAGCATGAAATCATTGAATCTATCACCTCTCAGCGTCTGAGAGAATAACTGATCATAGTAGATATTATTGAAATCAACCAATAACATGCCTTGATGATGACCATCTTGGGTTATGACATCCTGCCAATTCTTCTTTGAATCCTAAATAATGTAAGTGGAATGATGGACCCTTCGCTTTGGAGGTGTCTCCAGATGCTCAAAGTATGATAGTGTGGTCTCTAGCCAAGGCTCAGCTGCATTCAGGCCTCTATCCTTTGAGAAACATGGAGGATGCTATTTCTGGAACCCATGAGTCTGATTATCCATCGTGGGTGTAATCTGTGGAGCACCAAGAATAGACTGCATCAGATGTGGGAAGGTATCACAAAGACAGGTCTTCGTCCCGCGATTAGGTACCGTTGGTAGTGCCTCCTGTGTAACTCTTAAAGGTAAGACTATCCGATCAGGACCAACCATGTTTGGAATGTGTTCATAGCCACCCATATGGCATATGACACCATGACATCGTGGTGACATTGATCTACAATTTCTAATAACTCTCTTTAAAAAACATACGAATAATGAAAGAATCACTATCAGATGATGAATTTATAAAAAATCATTTCCCAATGAATACTACCCCCAACTACCAACTTAGACATCCATGAAACAATAAGTTCTCATGTATAATTTTCATTTAATTAATGATTTCATTACGATATTTACTCCATTACCTTTAATAAACATGAAAATGTAATATAAGGATGTGAAAAATTTTAATATTAAATTTCATTATTCACATTTTAATGGATATTCATTACATATGAACATATTCCCATACACATATCTCCAAAAATTACACCCATTTATATATAGCATAATGGATCGACTTAAGAAATTTACCCATCCGATGAGGGACCATACACCCCATGAATTGAGACCGGAAATCACTCAATTAAATCCAATAGTAATACAAGTATAATATAACTATCGCAATTTCACTCATCAATCAAAGGAATATCATGAAATGTAAAGGAATGGAATGAACCAATATGACATGGAAATACACATGACATGTGAATTATAGGTGCATATAATGATACATGTAACATTTTTCCATTACATCATGTCATCGGGCCAAGGATGCTAGAAAATAATCAAATCGGGAAATAATAAAAAAACTCCACACAAAAATTTCAATACACAGTGGAGAAATAATATCAACGGTAATAGGAAAAAGTAGAACAAAAATTATATTTTTGGGTATCATGGCTTTTATCCCAAATAATGGTTCATGATGCTCACACACGTCATATGAATAAGACTCAAGTGTTCGTAATCTCCAATTTGTTGTCTCAAAATAGTAAATAATGAAAATAAACCACCTTTGATACCACTTTATGATGTCTTGGACCCAGATTCCACTTGAGGGTACCCTGAGCATTGTGGGAAACATGGCCTCAAGAAAATATCCCCGAATGCCAGAGGCTACTGACTAGTAGTGAGGGCCGATGGTGTGTCCATGGAGAGAATAATCCCTCATAACCAAAGTGTAGTTTCACGAGTGAAAGTAAACATAGGTTAATAGTGGATGCAATATAAGTAAACAGAAGGAACATCAGAGATTGGAACAAGAATAATAATAATTGAAACAACTGGAATAGCAATCAAACACTATTGATATGTCATGTCACTAGAAAAATAGAAAACATGGTTACAAGATAGAAGGAATAACATATTCCACAATAGTGTAAAGTAAATAACATATTGTCCCGTCCATCCCAAGATCTGACTCAGTCATCTACTTTTAAGCTCCAAACGAAATACAAATCAATCAAGTGTTTGAAGTTGAATGATTCCCTTTGTCAACACCTACCAACATCTAAATTTCCATGGGTACCAAACCGCTCCCTAAGAGGGGTTTAGATAAATCTCAGTTAGCCAACCCAAATGGTATCTATATCATCCATCATGTGTAATGTAAATGGAACAACATGCAAGAAAGCATATATAATGTGAAGTAATACAATGTAACTAAATACCCAAGTACCTCCTTCAGCCCTAATTTGGTGTCAGAACATGTAACAATTAATTTAATTCAAAAATTACCAATTTTAGATTTACATGCATTGTGAGGAATATCCAACATATACATCACCTCATGATAATATATATATATACGGTAACATGGTGTAATAAGGAAACTAGTTAAGATATTTAATAGTAATTTACCAAGGTAATAACCAAGGTGAAATAGACCTCAAGGGCCACCAACTCATTAATAACTATAGCCTGGCATGGTTAAGAGTGTAATCTAAGGAGTGTGTTCCATGGAATTTCCCAATAAGGTTCCCACCTAATCCAAGGTGATCACCCAAGATAAAAAAGGCCCAAGTAGGGATAGGGCCCTATGGGCTATATCCATGGTACCTACACGTCAATGCTGCATCCAAGGATTGTTTCTAAGGAATCATATGACTATATGAAGGGATCATATGGTGTCATATTGGGCATCCAAGAATAGACAACTACTGAGATCTAGGAGTGTATCGGCCTTTGTATGACATATCCTTGAATCAGTGTGGGGTTCCTGAGTGCGCATGGAATTATTCGAATATAATCCAAAATAATATCAAGTTAGTCCATTAATATTTTATTCTGAATTCATGTTAAATCTACTTCGATTCAAGCTTTTCCTTTAATTAGTGTTATAAGAAAATGTAGCATGAAACCTTTTTATTAATTCATTTGGTTCAAACATTGCCTTTCATTAGTGTGACGAGGAAAAGTTGCATGAAACCATTAAAATAAATATATGGCATATTCCAGGTTCCAGGTTCATTATTCTACCTTCCATTAATGTGGTAAGGGGTTATATTTATATGCAATCTACTATTAATTTACATTTAAGGCCAAGTCATATAATTAGTATACTTCCCAATTCACATTTCGCATTTCATAATCAATTGAAGCAGTCGGGGTAAGTAATAAGAATAAATGTTACTTTACATTTTACAAATCATAATATAAATTGATTCATTTAATATAGAAAAGATTACCATTAGAAGATTTAGGAAATGTCACACACGGACAATGGCTCAAACAAGTCAAATACTAAGAACCCAGTTATGGAGAACCCTTCGACAAGGAAGAGATGGAGTTGTGTTATTAACCCCCCAATATTAATCACATATATATAAATAGAATATACATATGGTTCTAATGATTATAAAAATAGCATATAAATTCCATAAAAAGCACTCGATGAAATCGATGGGCCCCCACTACAAATCCTAAATCACCGAACTTTAGGGATGAGTAATAGACCACCCACCTTAGGCTTGTACAACTCTCCTCCTCCAGTATCGACCCCTGATTTTCCTTGGATCAAACTAGATCAATGAAAATTTGAAAACACGCAAACCATGGTAATTAGGTCGAGTGAAAAAGATATCATGAATGGCTCAGACAGACTTGAGTACTTACCATTGATCATCCAATGTGAAAAACAGAATCTTGATCAGTTTCCAGATGATGGTGATCCTTCAATCCCTAGCTCTTCCTGTCAAAAATCTCAGAATGACATAAAATGGGGTGAAATCTCACTAAATCCAATGTTGGTGAAGAAGGGGGATCATATTTGATCATTAAGGGAAAAATTGGTTATTTACCAAGAAAAATGTAATTTGCACGGTTTGTTTGCACAGTTTGAGAAAATGAGTGAAATCCATTCAATTATTTCTAGGTTGAAGGGGAACATTGCATGTTTAGGTTACACGATCATGCCCAAATCAATAGAAGTGGTTCTGTCCAAAAATTTCAACCTCCATCGTTAGACAGACTATGCTCCAACAGTGCGCTAACCGTGTGACCTATCTAATTTTCCCAAAAATTGGGTTCCAGGGTCCAAAGATGACCATGAAACCCCTGTTATCTTTTCATATTATATAGGCATCCTTATTAGATCAAATTTAATTATTTAGACTGAATTTAAAAGGATCCATACCTAATTGAAAAACTCGTTTTATACATATAGGTATCAAAAAATTATGTATGATGTATAGACATTATGAAGTTATCTCAATTACATTGGGTTGTACTAATAACCAATCTATCTTCTTGAATTTAATAATAGGAGTCCTTATATATTACCTGAATAGTTTATTTTTTGTACTTGTAGATAATATTATAATTTATTCAAATATAATAAAAGACTATAAAGAACAATTTATTATTATAATAAACACCCAAATGAAGGATAAATTATATAACAAAAATTTCAACTCTAGATTTTATTTATAAAATGATTCATTTTTTGTGATATAATCTCATTTAAAGTTATATCACAAAATTAATAAATTGTGGAATTTATTGAATGTCGACCCAGACCAACCACTATGACTGAGATAAATATTTTTCATCATTTGGTTGGATATTGTTGAATCATTGTGGAGAGTATCTCAGGGAAACATAATAAATCCACCAATTTAACTTGGAAGGGAGCCATATACCATTTAATATACGAATGTAAATAAAATTCAAAAGAAACTATAGAGAATTTTACTTATATTTCTAGTAAATCCATTACCATTTAATAAATAATGTGTTTTGATCTATAGTGATGTACCGATGAACTGACTATGGTATTTTTTGAAATAGAATGATATTGTATTCCTCGCTCTAATTGACTGTTTAGGAAAAAATTACCCAACACATGATTTTGAGTTTTCTATAATAATTTCTTCATGAATGATATAGTGGTATTATCTTTAAAAATAAATAACGGATATTTATATTGATCCTAAATGTTTAATTTATATATTCATCCAAAACAATTTTAAAATGGGCCAAAAAATATGGTTATAGTTAATTAAATATTAGATATTTCCTATAAATTACCACCCTATGATATTGAATGGGTTGGTTGATGCTCTGAGTTGGATGGACCATGCATGTTTTTACATGATTAGGAATGAAAGAGATCCAATATTTATGGAATTTCAAAATATTGAACTTGAAATCCTAAGAAAACTAGACATAGAATACATTATTAGACCAACATTCAACCATCCATCCATCCATGTTTGGATTAAAGTGTAATATGAAGAATTTGTAAATATACAAAATAATTTGATGTGTTATATTTAGTTTAACATTTTTTTGAGTGAATAATAAGGTTTAGGAATCATTTATGCATCCCATCAATGCCAAATTTTAAGGAGTTATTGGATAAATTTCATAGTTCAACATTCTCTATTCATCTCTTATGTATGAGTATATATTGATATTTGAATGAGTATTTAGTGTGACAAAACATAAAGAATATATTATAGAGTCTATATCACAGTTCTTGGTATGTTTGAAATTAATTGATGAGAGATTGAAGTCGAAGCAGATGTTACAACCATTACCCACACCTGAATAAAAATGGGGAACTATTACTATGGATTTATTCATAGTACTCCCAAAAACATCTAAAGGGTAAAATTTTACTTGGGTTGTATTCTATCTCCTTATATATTCATCGCACATTAAATCTATTAGATATTATTTATCTATTTGTCAACTTACCTTAAATACTTTAAGTGGTGTAGATACAATGAGCACCACATTCTATTTTAAAAAATTGAGATCTAAGGTTTACCATGATGATATGGAAATGTATTACCCAACATTTTTATGTACATTTATGTTTCAATACTTAATATCTTCCTTTGAATGATATTTAACATGAGAGAAAAATATCATAACATGGATGATATTTTTAGGTCTTGTTCTATGGATTACAAAGGTGTTTGGGAAGAACAACTACATCATATAAAATTATCCAATAATAATATATTTCACTCAATAATTTAGTTGAATCTCTATGAAGTACACTATAAAAAGAAGTGTAGTTTTCTAACATGCTGGGATGAAGTTGGTGGAAGAATGCAATTCAAACCTAAGATATCTGAGAAAATGGTTTATAATATTAGCTTCATTCACCTGCATTTCAAGACAACATGGAGTTAATATAATAGTTATGTTGACAATAATTGATGAAATATGGATTTCTATGTTAATGAGAACATATTATTGTGAATATAACCTGAGAAAAAGGATATGATATTCAGAAATAAGGGAATGGTGATCCCTAGGTATATGGTACAGATAGAGAGTCTTGATAATGTAGGTATGTTATATTTTATACATGGAACTTCCACATGACCTCTCTAAAGTTCACGATTTGATCGATTTATCTCTCCTAAAATAGTAATCACATGATACATCACATATACTATACTCAGAAGTTGTACCTATGGAGAAAGATATTTCATATAAAGCAAAATCAATATAAATCATTGACTGTTGAGATAAATTACTAGAAAAATACCACTCATATGGGTAATTTTATTTAGAGGAATATTAAATTCTATGAAACTACATAACTCCCCAAGGATGTGATGGAAAAGATATATTCTCATTTATATAAATATTAATATTATAATTTAAAGATTGAAAAGTTATTTTTGGGGGTTTAATGTCACACCATTAGACCGTATGATATATTTCTCTGCACATATATTTTATTTCATTGGTAGCTTTACTTACATGGAAAACTATGTTTGAAGGAACAACATTATACTATTGAAATATTACTATTTAATGTGATATTTATCACCTATACATTGGATTCGATGGTAAAAATATGAAACAATAAATTATATAATATCAATGGTTAACATATATATAAAATTAATTATTTAGTTTTTAGTTTTTGTGTAATGAAAAAAAATCACTTTAAATGTAAAAAATATTTTTTCATAAAAGTTTGTTTTTCTATGTGCAACATGTTTTTATCTTATTAAACTAAATTAATATATATTAGAGATTTATTTTATTGATATTTATATATTATATATTAATCAAAAAAATTCTGACATTCATTTATTTTATTCTAAGCATCAGATGCAATTAAATAAAATTTAATGTGTGAAAATGTTATTTATCTAAGGAAAAGCTTTTCACCATTATCTCCAAAAATATTCTATGATGAATTTATTCAAAATATATAAATTTAATCTTGAAATATGGATTTTATAATTTTAATTAGGATTATTAATGTTTTTAAATAGGTCTCTTTTAATTTTCTCATTATGAAGAGTACCCATAGTAAATATTAATCACCTCGGTATGGGTAAGCGAGTAAAATAAGGTTAAAATATTTGGATATGGCTATGAAATTACTATAAATCATGATTTTATCTTACAGGATAATTAAAGTTAAAATAATCACAACACAATCTCAAAAATATTTCAACATGGTTAAATTTTTCATTGATTATGACCATCATATTAATTTCAAAAAAAAATTAAAAAATGTCACTCCCTTTACTTTTATATATCTAATATTTTTTCAAAAGGATAAATTGTGTCAATGTTCAATTATATATTTCTACTTGAAAGATAAAATAATTTTTTCATTTGTAATTCAATTTTTATTAATTTAATAAATACCATAAATGGTTAGAGAATACCAACCTTATATTTCTTCAATTAATAGATAAATAAAATAAATGATTATAAAAATATTAAAATTATTTAAATTTGAATATATTATTATATTAGAAGACTTATTAATAAAAATATAAGATATTAACGATATGGGAAGGTTTTACATTAAAAATTCTCAACTATTCTAATGATGTTCAAATCAAATTAAATGAATTGCTCATAAAATGATATTAATGGTATTTTATAAATCCAATACATTAATAAATGATTTAAAATTAAAAATAATATTATAATTCACTAATTTAATGTGATATAATTGAAAATATATTCCATGGTACATTTATGAGTGAAATTTTTTTGTAACATTTATGACCCTTAAACTATACAGAACATTGATATTGCTGAAATTAAAAATTGTATTAATGAGGATTAAAATTAAGATATAAGGATGAAAACAAAACCCAAAACATGTACAAATATTATTGGAAGAGATATTTCAACTTATCCTCATCATATATTCAATATATATTAATTTTAAATTACTTTATTATAATAAATATTTTTTATTAATTGAATACATTTACTAATTTCAACAGTACCCCTTCCCTCACATATAAAAGGAGTCAACTTCTTCTATGTTCCTCAAACCCATAGAGCCTTATATATCAGCCAATACCTTGAATAAATACCTTACTAGAATCCCTCACCATATCATATATCATATATTATTTCAAAAATAACACCCATTTATCGATTATGGTGTAATCCTAAATTCGTTTCTAAAAGAATAATTATAACTCTCAATCAAGCATTTCAATTTTATTTCTTCTTATACCTAATATTTATCCATGTTATCCATTACAACCTAAAGAATTAATTATAATTAATATATTAAATATTTATTAGGATTATGGTAAAACCATTATACATCTTCTCTTCATCCAATAGAACATGAAAACATCATTCATGCATACGTATGTATTACCTTCTCAACGTAGCGGTGTAATTTTTTTCATCAACATATTTCATTAGTGATAAATATTATGGTTTTAATTCTTATATATTATATTTATTAAAGAAATACCCTTATTTAATTATAATATAATATCATCCTTCTAACCTACGGGTGTTTTGGAAAAGGATAACATCACTCACGTGTACGTGTAGACTACCACCTCCACTAAGCAATGTGATTCATTTTTAATCTATTATTTTAATAGATGGTAATAAGTATGGATTTAATAAATATATTTTATATATATGATAAAAATGATTCTATAAAGGATAATTTCTATTTACTTTTCTTTCTTAATATCAATCGAGAAATGAAAACATTTTCCATGTGTATGCATGGCCTACCATCCCAATTAACTATGCAAATTGTCATTCAATTTCTACATGTTATGGATGAATATATATATATATATATATTAAATATATATTATATTTATATCTTCAATAATATTATAGAGATTTTGGAAACATGATCAATGTATAAGGACCAAAACTTCCAAACCAAAATATGCGTGAGAAATGAACTAGTTATTAACTAGACCAACAATTTTAATAATGGAGTAATAATACATGTGTAAAAAATATTATAAATAAAGAACATATGGTGTCATAAATCTTTATTCATGATAATTAATCTATATAATAAATAATCTTTTAACATTTAAGAAATTTTATTATAGTTGAGGTAAGATACTTATGTTTTAAACCCATTTTAATCGAGATTGTTTATACTTGAATTTATATGTTAAAACTTATATTATTATTATATTATAAATTCATTTACATTCAGTTATTGTATTATTATTTCAATATAATAATTTTTTTTGTTTATTTAATTAACATTGAGAACTCAAGAGACAAAAATAATTTTTTTAAGGGATCCCTATAATGCTTTACAATTCCGTCTGGAATCATTTTCTTTCATGACCGTGTGTTATTTAAAATGTTTTCATGCATATTTTTATCTATTCTACTCATTTTAATTAATGGAATTTTTAAACATATTTTACTTTTTACTTAATGGTTTATAAGGAAACTTATATATATTTTAGGACTGAGTTATTTTTGGGGGTTTACTGAAATTGTAAAAGTTATAATTTTTTTAACATGCACAACATGAACAGAATTTCTCACCATCATGACCACTCAGTGTTTTGACGATTTCATTAAAAAATTCAATGGTTCTTTTCAAATAAAATTATTTCCAAAATATTTTGAATTTTTTTTAAGAATTTATTTTAAAATGATGATGGTATTTTACATAGGAAATATTACAAGGGATTTTTTTAACAGTTGTTTTATTTATTATATCATCATTTTATATTTCCTAAGATTTTCTGTGGAAATTTTACAAGGATAGAATCATTATTTTTTCCTTGTATGATTTATGATTATATTGATTAGGTTTTTATTGAACCGATTTATTTTTCCATGTTTTATGTTATGATGACATGTTGAAATATTTAGGAAACCTGTTTCCTTTCTGATGGTTTTGATTTATGATGAATGACTAATGATATTAAATAACGCCTATGAATTAATTTAAATTAACTGATGTGAGTGAAAGGAATTTTATATCACTCTAATACAAGGGAATAATATAGATATATAATGAGATAATAATGATAAGAATGAATATTCAACCATGTTTCGTTACAGAAACTTTCTAAAATGATAGTCTGGGGAGTGATCATTGACTATGGAAATTATTGAATGGATATGGAACCCAATCCACTATGATATTCATATCAGTGATTTCTGAGTAAGGATATTATTTTATATGATTATGTGTATACCAAAAATTTATTTCATTTACCCATTTTAAGACTTCATGGATCATGTTTAATGATTTATATGTGAATAATTTATCATGCAATTTCAATATTTTTTTGTGATTCAAGATTATGATCATTGATATACATGGTATAAATTTCCAAATATTAATATTTGGTTGTCATAACCTTATTCCCTTTTTATGTTTATGTATCATTGATTTCCTCGTTATTTTCTATTACTATGAATCTAATCTCATCCTTTGTTATGTTTCCTTTCCCTAGGTTATGAAGAATGGTTTTTTAAGTATGGTATTTCAATGAAAATTAATATGTGGGAGGATCGTTTTGGGAGACATTGTGGATATTTCATGAAATAGTAAGATTGTGTATCTAGTCATAATTAAAAGAAATATGTATGGTTTTATGGTGGATTATAATTTTATTTTTTGAATATTCTTATAAAATATTTCACAATTATAAATTAAATGTATGGATTTATATAGAGTTATCAAAAAAATTATCCTAAGTAGTATTCCCAAATAATTTCATTGAATATATGGAGGCATTAACTTTCTAGTGAAATATGGGAAATTTATACCGAACATGAATGGATTAAATACATATTATCATGGAAAGATCTCAACAATGATGAAATATAAATGGTCATAAGTACTCAACGATTATTATTTTCCAATATACTACAACTATTATAAGGAAATTAAGGTGGGTAATTTATTGAGTGGGACTGATCATGGAATTCTAACTAAAATTAGAATTAAAAAGGATCATCTATTTATGTATTTACAAATATTTTGATATGATAATCATAATGTTATGGGAAACAAACCATATATAAAAAATATTTCCAAAACATCCTTGTTAGAGAAAACAATTTCCTTTTTTGATGATAAGAATATTGAAAACAAATTCATATATGTGAATGATATGATGTTTGTAGAATTACTATATAAAGATGGTACATAAATATTTTGAAATATGATATATATTTCATCTATTACAATGAAAAAAATAAAATTATTTGATGAATATCAAAGGTTGTATTTAATTATACACACAAATAACACAAAAATTTATCAGGGTATGAAGGGAAATTTTTTTAGAAAATATGTTTTGGAAATTCGCAGAATATGTATCAATATTATATGTTTTTTAATTGGAAAAGGCTGAGTGACAACATCCTAAAAGAAAATTTCTTCCTATACCTATTCCTATATAGAAATGGGAAGATGTTGTTATTGAATTTTTTATAGGATTTTCCAATACTCAAAGAATCAATGAATCCATCTGGGTTATTTTTTGTCTCCATGCCAATTCTATACATTTCATAATTATAATGGAAAATATACCTCTTGAGTGAAACAAGTGTATATATATATATATATTAATAATGTTGTGAGACTTCAATATGAACAAATTATGATTGTATATAAATGTAACATGTGGTTAAAATCATGATTCTGAAAGAATCTTTAGAAGAAACTAGAAATCAAGCTACATGTAAGCACATCATATCATCATCAAACTAATTAGAATTTATAAAGGACTCTTACAAACGTTAAGTATATGATGTGGTCATACTTATTTTTATTTTTTTGCTGTGAGGAATATTTGTTTTCCATTTGGGTAATTATAATATAAGAATCAAATTTATTATAGAATTAAAATGGATCTATATAAAACATTATATGGAAAGAGGTTTTATACTACAAAAATTGGGGATGATATTGTTTAAAGGAATCTTGTAGGTAAACAACTGACTAAAGATACAATGGTGAATGTAAAGTCAATTCCTATGAATATTAATTAATATTAGAGTAGATCTTAATTCTATGATGATAACAAAATGAAGGATTCATAAAGTCAAGCGTGGGATCATGTTTTATTGAATCTATATATAAGGAAGGTTGTTGTAATGACAAGAAAAATGGGAATCTATTTAATTTGTACATTATTCATTTATAAAGTCAATAAATATTTGTATTTGTTGCAAACTAATTAGAAATATCCCTATCCTTTCTGATGTACACTATGTGTTCCCCATATCATTTTTATTGAAGTAAATTAAAGGCTAAATGAATATAATAACCTAAAAGAAAGTATAATTAGAACGTAATTTATCTTACTATGGGTAGAATATATATATTTTTAACACTTGAGACAAAGTGTTGAAAAATCAGACAACTCGACCAGTGAAGAAACATGGGAGAAATCACAAACCAGATGTAATAGCATGGATTTCTAAAGAATATTTGAAGAAGGCTTTCCAATATATATTTGAGAAATGATTGTTATAATATTTTATAGGACGGAAATATTTATGTCAGGGATAATGAAATGCCCAATTTTGAATAATAATATGTAAAAAAATACCCCTAGACTATTATCTAATGGACATCAATTTATTTTATTATTATAATACTAATATTTCATAGTAAAATTTAAATTAAAAATTTCTGAAATTTAAATTATTAATTCTATTATATAGATATTTTTTTCATGAGTTCTAATTTATCTGGGGAAAAATATTTGTTATTTATCGAAAATAGTTGACTTTTGGTGAATAGTGAAAAATAAATTTTTGTCAAACATTCATTTTTTATCATTCTCATTATATTGTGAATATTTATTTTAAAATAACATATGATACTATTGAAAAAATATAAAGTGTTTAATTCCATATAAGTCATAATTATTTTTTCTTTTGGTATAATATTATATTTATTCTTAAGAAGGGTTTTTCAACAAAAAACAATTTCATGGAACATTTTCCACACTTATATTAAAATTATTTTCTTCCAGTTATAATAATTGAATCCTGTAAAAAATATCTCATCTTTTGTATCTAGATTTTAATATTTATTAATATCTTTAGTTTCATCTTTTCATTATGTATATAAATATTGGTAAAAATATTTTCACCATGGTAAATGGGTAAAATGAGTTCATTAACATCAAAAAAATTATGATTAAGTTACAAAATCTCATTTTGATTCTTAACAAATGAGTTTATTTGAAATATTTTAACCTTAAATTTTATATTTTAATTATTATGTTCTATATATCAATGAGTATGACACATATAGTATTTAATATTTTAGAATAATTAAAAATATTCCACTCACCTCACTTATAAATTGGTGACTCCTCTCCTCTGGTATTCACACCACATAATCTATTGATCTCAAAAAAATATGATGAAAACCCTTCATAACAACTTTATATACATATTATATGTCTATGTCTCACCAAAATATCACTTTAAGAAATAATAAGGTGTAAGAAAAAATATGTTTACTAAAATAAGAGATATGCATTCATAGCATGCATTTTATTGTTCCATTCTTTACAAACCTATTGAAAATATTCATTTACTATATTTTAATAATTAAATAAAATATATAACCTACATATGTTTTTTTATTTTAAATTTAAATATATTTTATATCTCCCTTATATCCAATATAAAATGAAAACATCGCTTATTTGTACGTAGGGTCTACTGTCTCCACAAAGTTGTATAATTAGTTTTTCAGCACCAACTTACATGGAAAGCTGTAAAGATTAAACTAATGAATACATATTATATTCATAAAGTAGTTATTATTTTTTAAATACTATATATATTATAAAATCCTATACTGCAATCAGTTTAATAATGATGGCATCGTCCATCCATATGTATGGACTACGGTATCCTTGAAGTAATGTGAATTATTTATCTATTACAACTGTACATGACTGAAATTAATGTTTTATATAACAGAAAAAACAAATATTAATTAAATTATTATAATTTTTTGAGATGATAAAAAAATTCACATGGCCTTTAACCTCAGTCAATATAGTGTAGTACTTTTTTGACGTTGATCGAATAACAAACATAAGTCAACATAAATAAAAATACACTATGAATAAAAGTAAAATTATTATTAGGATTCTTATAGGTTAAATTAATATTAAAAAATTCTTAATGATGTGTTTAGAAATTTTAAATTGATATTTTAGGATGATCTAATACATATAACGAGGTAGAAGTTAGAGGTAATTTTTCATTCTATAATTTTATTATTAATAATTTTTTGTTATGTTTAAATTTACATTAAATTAAATATTAAGATATTTATATATTAAAATACATATACTATCATACCCTGTATTTTTCTTTCAAGTGTAAATTAGTTTTTTTATTTTCCACTCGTTGGTATTTAAAATGTCTGAGAAAAGGCTTTTTAACAAAATATAACCTCATTTATTTATTGGTTACAGAACCTTCTCTCTCAATCCCATGCTTCTTAAAATGTTTTAAAAAATTATTTTTAAATTATATATTGATTATTTACTTTCATTTTAATCCATATTTGAATTTATTTTTAATGTTTTATAATAAATCTTGATTTCATTTACAAAATCAGTTACTTTTACATTTTTTCTCAAAAAACATGAAATAATTTTTTTAACATCTATTAAATGAATGGTTATTCTAACCATTACAAATATTCATTTATTTTTTGATTAATCTATAATTTTACATGATTATTTTCAATTAAAATACTTTTATATATTTTCAATATATTTTTCAATATTTTAAGAAATGAAAATTATATTTTTCTCAGGTTTTCAATGAAATGACTAACTGTTCTTTTAAATTTATTTACATCTACATCATCATCATGTGATGATTTTTATACATTATATAATGTATACACTAATGATACTAACCATATTATATATCATTATGGATAATTATCGTGATGTTATATTTATATAATAGGGAATGAATTAAAATTTTAGTAGATGGTTTTGCAATACTAGTGTTTATATAGATTTTGATTTTCATAATTATTAATTTATGTTATATAATTAAATTATTGGATAGGTTAGGTGATGGGTTGGAATCATTATATCCCCTTGATGAAATGGTTGGTCTCATGAGACAAACTATTTTTTGTATGTTTCATATTCCTTTCCTATTTATTAATAATGTCTTTTCCTAAAGCCTTTATCGTTAGATTATGTTATCCAGTATTTAAATTTTTAAAATTATGAAAATATTTATCTTTATATATTTGATTAATTATTATTTTATTTCCTTCATCCATATATATCACTTTTATGATAGTAGTTATGATGAATATTTGATTTTTTGTTTATGTATTCTATATTATTCATGATTTATTTTTCAATGATATATTTTCATGTATGATTTACATTATATAAATGTAATATCACCCTTAATTATGTTTTCCTTTCCCCACAAAACCATGAAGTAGTATATGAAATACTATAGGTATATTGTAGAGAAAATAACAAATTTTTCTCTATAGTTTTATGTTTTTATTCATTTTTTTAAATCTAGTGTTAAAATAATATATTTATCTAGTCACCCAAGACTTATATACAATTCAATTATTTGGGATGAAATCACTTGTATATCATACAAATTTAATAAAATATCCACTTGCATTAGGTTTCTATAATTAAGGTGTTACTTAGTATATAAGAAAAAGTAAATGAGAGTTTAAAAAATGAATTTACAGTTGAAAATAAGATAAGATTTCTTCTACTTGTTCAAGTATAAGAGGAATAAGAATAAAAGGTAAAATAACAATTAAAACATTATGGATGTCTAAATCAGTTAAATACTTAATTTATTTGAAATTTAGATTAAATATATTGTTCTGTGTGGGAGGTTATTAAAAAAACATGGAAAACATATGTATTATGTCATCAAGGATAATCACTTCTTTTTCGGTAATATACATTGTTATTATAGTAGATTATGTGATCATGGGTTTTAATGGATTTTTTCAGGGGTTACCTACTCAAGTTGATTTGTAAACCTTTCCATAATCTTCTATTCTAGTTTTGTTTGATCCTTACAGAGTGTATGAATTTTATGAAGAACTATATTTTTAGGATCTGTAGAGTGGTAATTTCACTATAATATGGGGTAAATTACAATTTATAAAATTATAAATACAATTTAATGACCCTCTTTAAGTAGGTAAATTAGAAAAACATTTGTTATTAAATGAATATAATCAAAAAGACAGTTAGTTTGATATATTATAAAATTGTTTTTAAGGAAAATATTATAGTAATGAATCATTCCTTGCAGACACAGAGTGGAAATAAAAACATGTATAAATTAGTAATGAAAAATTATAAATAGATTATAAGAAAAATAAAAACATTTATACCAAATATCTATGATTTGAAATTTAGGGTTAAGGAAGTTGATAAACCGAACATTAGTTATCTATGGTTTTCACAAAACTAGAAATTTATATCTTCCATAAGATAGGAATCACTTGAAACAATGATAAAAATGAAAAATGTTTCCTTAGTATTTATAATCCTCCATCATAATGATCCGAGTAAATTCTATATTCCTATCCCCAAATTCCCTTGATCAAACACAATATTAGACCAGTATTCATAATAAATATCATAATGAATATACAGTCAAAAATAGTATGACTTAAGAAAAAAAAACACTATAAATATTACAATAGAGTATATGTGTAGAAGTATGTTTCAAAATTTTCAAAGTAAATTTATATCATCTATGATGAAAAATATCCCAAACCTAATGTTAAAAAAGTGTTATCCTCAAATATTTCCTCTTTTTATTGAATTCCTTCAATGATCATATTTCGCAATTCATAGATATAGTTTTAATTAATTCAGTAGAATGTATCATTATATGATAAGGTTTAATAAATATTCCTCATTTGATGGTCGATTCTAATGTCGTATCATTACAGTTCTTGAGAGGTTTTGTCCAGTAGTTCGATTTTAGTTTGCATAGATAATTATATTGGGCTCATCTAGATGATCCTTGTTAAGGATTATCTAAAGTCAATTTCAACCTCCATCAAACAATAATTTTTTGGTATAAATTACAAAACATCTTTTTTTATAATTTTTTTTACATCATTATATAGATATTTCAGACCTTTATCTTGTTTACCTTAAAATAATCCATATAATGTACAAATTATAATTAGTTATAACTTTTGATATTCCATCTATTTTGGTTCATCTATAAAACTATGTTAGGATTCAACAAATCTAGTACATCTAAAAGACTTAAACTCAGTTAAATTATATTCAAAAAATATTTCATTCTAGTGTAATTTATGTTTTGTACAAAAAAAAATTCAAAACATTGAAATCTATATGTTACGGAAAAAAATTGTTAAAAAAAGTGTGTCATTTTTTCAAAAATATGATTACAATGTTTTAAATTATAAAAATTGACACAAAAATTTCACCCTTTATTAAAATAACAAAAATTGAACTCCCACAAATAAAAACTAAAATCTAAATAACATTTAAATAGTTACTCCCATTGATGTTCTTATTTAAGAATTTCACTATTTTTTCTTCAATCCATATTTCTCAACCATATACTTTTTCTCCCCCTTTTATGATAAAAAATGGCTGGAATGTCTTATTATTATTATAGGTTTTATAATTTATTCCCTCCTTTCTAATTAATAAAAACTAATCGATCTTAATATTGTACCTGAAATGTTAAACAAACAACCATTTCTATGAACCAAATTTATACATGTGAATAATAATTTATCCAAAAACCATAACAACACATTATTCTATTGGAATTAGAAAACATACATAGAAAATAAATGTCGATAAAACATTCAATCACCATATAAATTTAAAAATTTATGATTGATTATTACCAAATGTTTAATAGTTAAGATAAAAGAAAAGTCTTTCTTCAAGATATTCCTTATAATAAATTAATATTTTTTAAATATTTTTGAAACTTCTCTTACATGGAAAATATATATTTCATCATTTATATATATTCTTTAAAAACATGAGAATTTATATTTTCATCCTTTACCTTAAGAAATTATTCTTCTTGACACTGAATCCTATAGTTCTCATGCATGATCCTCGAACCTTATTTTTCTATAAAAAAAGGACACAATTTTTTATAAAACGTCACCATCGTGGGAAATAGAAATTGATATAACATTATCAATGGCTATTGTGGACTCATTTACTTAAAACTAAATATCTATTACAGTCTACAAAATTGGTATTGATTAAATTCTTTTGACTAAAATTTTCTCATCATATTATTTCATATCCCCATCAGTATGCATTATCCATCTAACAATTTATTTTAATCTTTCTGAATATAAATATTATTTTCCATCAAAATAATTCAAATCCATCTCATTTTGGGAAATTGGTTAAGCCAACAATTTCAACAAGATTAAATTTTAAAAGACATCAAAATTTCATTGGATATATAAGTAATGTTCTTGAATTTTATGCAAATAATGAAGATAATATTCAGGATTCATTTAGATTTCATTGAAATAACTTGTTGTAATCTATAATATCTGATAACATATATTATGGTCTTAATGACTTGACGAAGATTATAATATTATAATTTTCATATCATGAGGTTTTCATTTATTATAGTCTTCTTTTCAGTCATTAGTTAGTTATTCATAAATTTAAAATAGGTCAAATATTTTACCAGTCCGAGGATTATAAGAAACCATTTTCCATTAATTATAATATTCATTATCTAATGATTCATCCCATCAGGAGACTTCTAAATCATAATCATTTTCATATTTATTTCATAATAAGCATAATACATTGATACTATTTCTTCAAAATCTGTTATATATTCATCCAACAGTTTTTCAATCTCTTCTTCACATAATGATTTAACTTTTCCATAAATTTATGAACATTAAAATACTTATATTGAATTCAAACTGAGATATTCCATAAATAGACACATTTTTATACTTCTTTTCAATGGATATATGGTTTTTCTGAATCATTATATTGATTTCTTTATAATGGAATAGACTACAATATTTCTAGTTGTACAATGGAAGAAGGATAAATGGAAATCGGTTCTCCATTTTTTTACACATCAACATTATCATGTGATTTCCCAAGACATTTTTAGAACATTATGACCAACATATCCTTCTTTTCTTTATTATTTATATTCTTCCTCTTTTCATCTTGGTGAATATTCTTGTATTTTTTCTCCATTATAGATAATGCATCAGAATTATCCATTCTAATACAAGAATGTCCTATATAATTCTCTAATTTATGATTTATGATTTCTATGAAAGAATAATTGGATATTTATTCTTCTTCTTTTTGGAAAAGCTCGTGAATTTTATCTAACATGGCCATTTTACAACACATTGTATTTTTTGTTGTCATTTTCTACACTATATGATAAATTCTATAATTTTTCAATGAATTACATAAGATAATGACCATTAAAAAGCCTCATTTTACTTATTATTTCATCTTTATTGAATGAGTCCTTCCCCATCATATGATTTTAATTGTTTTTTATTATATGAAATTCCATGATGTTGAGTAAGGACCTGTTAATGAATCTTTAAAAATAAAAAATATTAAACTTTATGGCTCTCTCTTAACAGACTCTAGACATATAAATTCAATCAATCCCATGTTGAACATTATCATGTTACAATGGTAGTAAAAACAAAAATATATTGTGAATTTAGGTCATCCCTATCCTCTTTTATTATAATAATATAATTCTACATAAAAATATCCACTATGATAACATCTTTAGAAAGACGAGGTACATTCCTCGTCTTTTCATACGATGAAGATAAAAAATCCTCATCTTCTTCCCTTTGAAAATCATCTGAATGTTCTAGTAGTTTTTGGTTAACCTACTTTTCTTCAACATATATGGGTATTCTGACCAAATTAATAACATGTTTAATTTTAATCTTATTAAATTATTCTAAAATATTAAAAGATATGAGTTTAATGTTATCATCATCCTTAATCCCTATAAAAGCATAATATTTCATTAGAATTTTATTAAAATAATGATCTAAATATTTTTTTAGAGATTTATTTTTCCTCCTTGGAAAATAGTTACTAATATGAGAAAGGAATCACATTTCTAGAATGAATTCTTTTATATGATTCTTATGTTCATATAATCTCTAATTTAAATTATCACACTCACGTCCTTCATTTCAGATGCATTTTCCCTTATATTCATTGACTAAAATTTCCCCCTATGTTTCCCCAATTCCCCCCTTGAATTTGACGGAGTTTGGACTCTTTTTTTAGGACAAAAAGGGCACGCATTTTGGGTGCCCGGTTTTATAAACCATGCAAAAAAACATGCAGCCTTGTCCAACTCATTAAAAATATTGTTAAATTAATTTTTTTCCTCCGAGGATTTATCCAAACTCACCCCTTTATTCCCCATTCGACCATTATAGCAATTGTAGCCTCCCAAGCACCTCAAACCCTTCATGGAACTCCATTTTGAAGGGGGTTTGGTGGAGAAACATCAAACTTCCTCTAGTAAGGGAATATCTTCATTAGTTATATCTATTTTCATGGGGTATCTTCCCCTATCCTTTATGTTACATGTGTTCAGAAATTATGTTTTTGAACCTAAGGTTTGATCCTAGTTTTCATGGCGCATTCTTTTGGTTTAAGGCTTAATCTAAGTCCCTTATGGTGAGGCGGTGGTGCGGTTGTATTTTCACTCACTAATTCAAGGGTTTTAGCACTTGTGGTAGGTAATTACATGGGTAATCAATGCTAGAATAGTTAGAGTTTCTTCATTTATATTTTTATCACAATTATCATCAATTATCCTAGATGTAATATCTGTTTTTGGTGATGATTGTTTAGATAAGGATTTTTATGTACCAATTTCTCTTTAAATAAGGTGTTTTATGTGTCTATTTCATGTTATTCCAAATGGAATTATTTTATAACTCATCTAATGTGTTTATAAAAGAGTTTTGGGTGCTTAAAAATCTGTTTTGGTGAATATCGATATGCCAATGGTGTTGAAAGTGGGATTTAAAAGGGATTTTTTGTGTAAATCATTGTTAAATTTTGTGGAGTTGTTTTATTGAAATTATAAAGATTTTATTGAGTAGATTAAGTGGTGAAAAACATGTGTAGCTAATATTTTGAGATGATTTGTGACCATAACTAATTTTATTATGTGACCATGGATTTTGGTATCCTGAGATAGTGGTTTGATCACAAAGGGGGATGCCCGGGTACATTGGAGGGAAGATATGTACTAGTATGCTAGTGATCTATATGTGTTTTGTCCATATCTCTCTAAGAAAAATTATAAATGACAACAATAAAAAAACAATATTGATGATTATTGGTGAACACTAGGTTAGGTATAAATTCCATACTAGTGTATTGTCCATGAGAATGAATTTTTCTAAAGTTACATTACACCGAGGTACGAGGTACATGGGGACCAAGACTAACTAGTGCCCAACGGTGTTCCCAAGATTGGTGTTCATTGAGTCTTGTGTATTTATATTTTCAATATGGGGGTTTTGATAGAAAATAAAATATCATACATGTTTTATTGAAATGTTTTCATTCATGGAAATTTTTCTTTGAAAGCTGGCTACTTTTAAAAGATTCATTCTCTAGATATTATTTCTACTCCCTCTTGTTTATCAAAAATAACATGAATTTTATCTTATATTGTTTACTCTATGGAATCTTGAGGTGGTATAATAATGGGATTAGGATCACACCTTACTTACACCCCTTGGGTGTGAGTAGATATTTTCATGTTTGTCACAGGAAAAGGTAAGGCTTTGGGTGATGGCGGTTCGACATGTTAGTTCCCATCCATGGTGCAGAGTTGTAGAGACAGGTTATGGGTGATGACCCCTTGTCATGTGGAATCTATGGGAATATTTTGTAGTTGTTTTTAGGTGTCTTTAGACCTTTTTTAATATGATTAGACCTATGTATTCAGTTCTGGATTTTATATAATCCTTGTTTGGTATGAATTTTTCAGATTCATTTTATCAAATATTTGTTTATGTTTTATCTATCCATATTCGGGTAAATCATTCCCAAACCAAAATAAATGATACTCGGGCATTTGTGCCAGACCATGAAAATATGGAATGCCCTTCATGCCTTGTAACAAGATGGGATTGGTGATAGTTTTTATGCCTACTAATTTGGTTAGTGACAAAATGGTATCATAGGATGCCAATGTTTTTGGGTTATATTATTATTTTGGGATTAGTTGGAAAAGACAGGATCTAGGACTATCATAAATTGAAGTTTTTTCCATGATTAGGGTTCTTGGGCTGAACCTCTCTTGGCAGACCCCAAGTCACCATGGGACATTAGAATTAACTATTTTACTACACTTCCAGGTGAGACATGTGGGATGTAGAATACACATGGACATTGGGAAGGGGGAAGTAGTTGTTTATTCTATTGATGTAATGTTTTTGGATTATTTATATTTGATTATATTGATTAAATTTTTCAAAATTGTTGTATAGATTTTGCTTTGGGGATTGTTTCTTTTGTGTAGAAACATGCATCTCCTGAAAGCTCCCAAGCACCCACAGGAGGAAGCCGGAGAGAGTAATCCAACCCCACATGATCAGAGGCTAGAAGAGGATGTGTTCGGTTAGTCCAAGCATTAGTACATGGACCATGTCCTATTTTATCTATTATAATAGAATATGAGACTGGTCCTATGAATGAAAAGTCATAGGAGTTCTGAAAAAATTAACCTTCTACTTTCTGAGGTAGCATAGAACTCCAAGAAGTAGTGGAATGGCTCGAAAAGATTGAGCACCTATTGATTCTCCTAGATACAACCGAGGAGCTCATCCTAAAGTGTATTTTTTTCTATTGGAGGGTCATAGACTCAGGTGGTGGGAATCGGTGCATCAAACTGGGAAGAATGAGCAGATACACTGGGGAGATTTCCAACTATCTTTAATGAATAGTACTTCCCTTAAATCCTAGAATATGCTAGATCTGAAGTGTTAATGGATATTTATTAGGGGGATCTTTCTATTGTAGAGTACACTAATAATTTCATTAAGTTATTTTGGTATGATCCTGAAATCTCCTCTAATGAGAAAGTGAAAGCCCATAGGTTAGGGAAAGTCTTACGACCATAGATATACTCCCATGTTTTCTTGTTTAAGCTGAGGAAATATGGTGATGTGGTTGATTGGGAGTGCATGGTAGATATTTACTAAAAAAGGAGGGATTTTTTCTCTGGAACAGTATAAGTAGTGGGCAGTGGAGACTCTTAATGTAAGAAAAGAAAGCGTAAGGATCTAGTGAAGAAGGGAGGTGGTAGATCATGATACTCTTCCAGAATGTTTTCATATGTGGCATCTGATGCGATATTGGTTGTGTGCAACCAGTTCAAGAAACTAGGGCACATCCGACCGTCATTCCCACTTCCTCTTATGCTCTATTACCAATGTGGATTTATGGGCAACTAGTTGCACTTTTTCAGGTTTGCACGTCTAAATCAATGTGGGGTAGGGTTAGTGGCATCAAGATGAGTTCCAGCACAGTCAGAGCCATCGAGGAAAGGGGGATATCATTTTGGTGGTTTTGGTGAAAGGGATAGGTCGTCTTTTGGGAATAACAAACTTATGGAATAGACATAGGCTACAAGTCATCCTCAGGAAGAGACCAGACATCTTCATGTGGTAGATCAAGCACTAGCAGGATATATGGTGGGACCTTCAGTAGTTCAAGTTATCATTTTATCAAATATTCTATATTTATTACTCTTTTTGGTAAGGATACCTCTATTTCATTCATTTCTAACTATTTTTTGGAAACTCTGAATTTTCCAACCGATTTTTTTCTTCTACGGTGGAGTAGGTGACGCTGCTGGGAAAGAAGAAGGAGCAGGGTCTGAGGTTCCAGTTGTTAATTCTTTTTATGTCAATGTTTGAGATGTAGAGGTACCTCTTGGTATTAGATATTGAACTATTTGTAATAATTATTTTTATGGATTTTATATTACACTTCTAGGAGCACATTGTTTTCTATAGATGGAGGGTCAGTTTCCTGGTACCTGATGGGAGTCATCAGGTTTTTCATGGGGAATGGGGTCCTCAGTTGGGTAATTCAAGACCTCCACTCTCAGAGTTGAGAGTGGTTGTTTTTCATTTATCATTTCCTATGATAAATGAATATGGTCATTCTTATGAAGATAGGCTACCTCATGTTGTAGATGAAATTCTGAAGGTAATTTTAGATGATTTTTCATGTTTTCCTTCAAAGTGGGAAGTGGAGTTCTAGATTGATCTAGAATTGGGAACATGGCTAATATATCTTCCCGCATATCACATCGACGTCGACGAGTTGAGAGAATTAAAGATTCAGCTGTTTGACTTAGAATCTAAAGGTTCAATTCCCTCGAGCATCTCTCCTTTGGAAACTCTTGTCTTGTTCATGAAAAAGGATGACGGATCCATTCCATTGTGCATTGACTACCTGAAGATAAATAATGTAACAATAAAGAATAAATATCCTTTTCCCTGAATCAATGAATTGTTCGATCAGTTGAAGGGGGAAAGGGAGTTCTCAAAAACTGACATGTGTTCGGTCTATCATGAACTCCGGGTGAAAGAGGAAGATATCCCAAAGACAGCCATTTGAAGAGGGTATGTCCACATCGAGTAGTTGGTCATTCCCTTCAGATTTACCAATATACCAATGGTCTTCATGGCTCTCATGAATAGGGTGTTCCATCAATATCTCGATTCTTTTATCATGGTATTTGTGGATGAAATCCTTTTTTATTTGGGATTTGAGGTGGAACATGGTCATCACATGCAGATCAATATAGTAACCTTGCAAAAGAATCTTTTTTATGAAAAGTTTTCCAAATTCTTCTTTTGGATTCATGAGGTTAAATTTATGGGTCATGTGATCTCAGAGAATGGGGTTTCGGCAGATCTTGAGAAGATCAACACGATTCTAATTTACCAGTGCCTGGAAAGGGTTATGTGATTTATTGTGACCCTTTAGGTATGGGTATTGGGTGCATGCTTATGTGGGAATATATCATAGTGGTTTATTGATCATGCCAACTCTCACCACATTAAAAAAAGTACCTGACCCACGATTTGGAGTTAGTAGCTCTGACGCAAGCTTTGATGACTTGGTATCACTACCTCGTTGGGGAGATGTTTTGGTCTACTTTGATCATAAAATATTGTCCTATATCTTCTTGTAGAAGGACCTCAACATGATGCATCATTGTTGGTTCAAGTACATGTAGGGGTTAGACATTGACATTATCTATACCCCAGCTAGGGTAATGTGGTGGATGATACATTGAGATGAAGAGTTTCAGTGAATGGTTGGAGAAGTCTAGTGATGAGTGGACTTTTATGGGGATATTTGCTCTGATGCATGTGGAAACCAAAGGAAAAAATGGGGGTGGTTTCTTGGGGGGAATTTAGTTGACTATTTCTATTGTGGAGTTGATTGAACAGGAATAGCCAAGTGATGAGATTTTATAGTGGTAGAAGTAGTTTCATCCGGGTGGGGAGATGTCTTCTAATTTTTCATCGTCACCCAATGGCATCTTGTGCTTCAAGGACCGTTCAGTAGTGTTGTTATCTTTGTGGAAGGTTGTGATCCAGGATAGCCACTACTCTAAGTGGGTTGTCCATCCAAGTTCCACCAAAATGTATTATGGTTTCAGTTGGTAGTTCAGGTGGCCTGGTATGAGATGAGGCACCGAAGACTTAGTTTCAAGATGCTACACATTCAAGTAGGTGAAATTAAATCATCAAAGGCCCTCTGTTTCGATGCATCCTTTACCAATTCCTACCTAGAAGTGGGATGAGGGCACCATGGAGTTTTCCTCATAAACCTCAACGTACGAATGACATTTTTTTGGTGATTGTTCATCTGACCAAATCAACCAACTTCATTCCGATCAAAGATACAACTAAAGTGGATGAGTTGGGAGGTTTGTATCTTCAAGATGTGGTAAGGTTCCATGGTGAATCGTCGGCATTTATCCCAGGTAGAGACCCCAGTTTCACTTATCGGTTTTGTGAAGGTCTTAAGACGACCTTGGGGTCTCAGATTGAGATGAGCACGACTTACCATACTCAAATGGATGGTCAGATAGAGCTGGTCAATCATGTTTTGGAGGACATTCATCAAACATAATTTCTTGACTTTGGAGGATAATGGGATAACCATTTGGGATTGGATGATTTTTAATTTAATAATAGTTACCAATCCTCAATTAGAATAGATCATTTTGAGTCTCTGTATGGTTGGCCTTGCCGCCTCCCCCCCCCCCGTGTTGGGCTATGCTAGGTGAGGCCTCATTGTTGGTGTTGAGTCTAGTGCAGGAGACGTTGGAGAAGGTCAAGTTGATTCGGATACACATATTGACATATAAGAGTCTCCATAAATCATATTATATCCATATTCATTGAGATATATAGATTTATATGGGTGACATGGTATTCTTGAATGTGGCCCCTCGCCTGGGCCATCGTCGATTGGGAAAGAAAGGGAAGCGAATGTCGCGGTATGTTAGATATTTTGAGATCACCGAGCATATTAGAAAGGTGGAATAAAGTTTGTCCTTACCTTCTTAGTTGACATCCATCCATGACATCTTCCATGTCTCCCAGTTGAAAAATTAAAACCTGGATCCTTCCCATGTACTGAATTGGGAGGTGATAGATATAGAGCACGATTTATCGGTTGTTGAGTGGCCGGTAGAAATAGGGGACATCCAAGAAAAGTTTCTTTGGGGGAATTTTGTTACACTAGTCTGGGTTATTTGGTATCATGGTAATGATACTCATGATATATGGGAGTGGAATTCATGGGTCAAGGAAAGGAAACTCTTCAAATTTTGTGATCAAGCATCGGGTTGAATTTTAGGGACGAAATGTTTACATGGTGGAGAGAAAAGTATCTTCAATTTTATTCATTTAAGGTACTTTTTTCACTTATATTCTAGTCCTAACATACCCCCTATGTCCCCCCCTTTACTTTTAAGGGGTTTCGACACTTTTTGAGTGGATAAAAGGGGGCTCACTGTTTGGGTGCTTGGTTTGATAATCCATGCAAGCAAACTATGCGGCCATGTCTATCTCATTAAAAATATTATTTAATTCCATTTTCCGCTCCCATTATTTATCCATACTCACCAATATCTTCCCCCATTGAACCATTACAACCATTTTATCCTCCCAATCACCACAAACCCTCCTAGGAACTCCATATTGAATGGGGGTTTGGTATAGAAACATCAAACTTCATCAAGTAAGTGAATATCTTCCTTAGTTATCTTCTTTTCCATAGGGTTTCCTACACTATACATGAAGTTAATTGTGTCTAATAGGTAGGGTTTCGAACCTAGAGTTTGATCCTAGTTTTCTGGGCCTATTATTTTGGTTGATTCTTGATCTAAGTCCATTATGGTGTGGAGGGGGTGTCGATGGATTTTAGCACAAAAGTTATATTATTTTAACACTTGGAATAGGTAATTCCATTGGTAATCAATGATTTATGAGTTATATTTTATTCATTTATATTTTTAGTACACTTATCATCCATTATCCTTGCTGAAAAATCTGATTTGGGGGAAGATTATTGAGAAAATGATTTTTAGGTACCAATTTGGCGTTAAATAGGTTGTTTTAAATGTCTATGTTATGTTATGCCAAATGGGGTTGTTTTATAACTCATGTAATGGGTTTTTAGATGTTTTTTGGGTGCTTATAAGTCTGTTTTGGTGAATATGGGTACATCCATGGTGTTCAAAATGGGATTTTATAGGGATTTTGTGTGTAAAGCCTTATTAAATTTTGTGAAGTTGTTTTATTGAAATTCTAAAGGTTTTATTGAGTTTTGTAAGTCATGATAAACATGTGTATCTACTCTTTATATTTCATTTGGACAAGAAATGATGTTTTTATATGATAATGGAATTTTTATTTATGATATAATGGTTTGAGAAAAAGGGGGAATCTCGGGTACCGAGGAGGGCGAATATGTACTAGTACGCTAGTGATCAGGATGACTTCTTCCCCTATTTCACTAAACAAAATGGATAAAGACAACACTAACATAACTATATTTATGATGATTGGGGAATAATAGGTTTTGGGTATTTTCCCTGCTTTTGTCTCATGCACGAGAATAGATTTTTCTATAGTTACATTACACTGAGGTATATGGTACATGGGTCCCACGACTAACTAGTACCTAAGGGTGTTCCCGAGATTCGTTCTCATAGACTCTTGTGTATTTATCTTTCTTATTTATTGGTTTTTTTCTAAAACATAAAATAGATTAAATTTTTCATTGAAATGTTCTCATTCATGTTAAAGGTTCTTCGAAATATGTTTACTCTTAAAAGATTCATTCTTTAGAAATTATTTTTACTACCACTAGTTTATCAAAAATGGTGTGCTATTTATCTTGTATTGTTTACTGTATGGAATATCTTTATGGTATATTATTGGTCTTAGTCTCACACCCTACACACACCCCTTCGGTGGGAGTAGACATGGTCATGTTTGACACAGGCAATGGAAAGGCTTTGGGTGATGGTGGTACAAGGTGTTAGTTATCATCCATGATGCAGAGTTGTGGAGACAACTTGTGGGTGATATCCCCTTGTAATGTGGAGTCCATGGGACGATTTTTATTCTTTTTATGTGTATTTATACCTAATGTACTATAATTAGATCAATGTATTCAGTTCTGGATTTTGTGTGAACCTCATTTGGTATGAATTTTTCAAATTCATGTTATCAAATGTTTTTGATGTTTTATGCATCTTTATTCAGTTAAATGGTTCCCAAACAAAAATAAATGATACCTGGGCACTTGTGCCATCCCATGGGGATAGGAAAATAACATCGGGCCTTGTCATGGGCCGATTATGGACCCAATTTTGATAGATACCAGATTTGGTTCTGGACATAAATATCACATGAGGAAGTTGTTAGGTTGATCATATGAATATCAAGTGATGGGAAAACTGAAAAGAAATACAGTGATCGAAAAATAGGTTGATGAGAGTTTTTTGGATTAAACAAGTGGTGAAACAAGTAGTGGTGACCCAAACCCACTTATATTGTTTTAGGGATAGATATACTTCTAGTTTTATATATCCAATTTCTAATAAAGAAATTCTCTTAGCAATTTAGGGAAAATAGATTTATCAAAATATGAAATATATGTATTGGACTGTTGAAATTTTTATAAACATTAAAAACATTTTTGGATTAATATTGTTTAGAATAAGAGTATTAATAGTTTATAATCCTTTTTTATAATTATTTTACACCTAAAAATTAATAAATAGAATAAAACATATTTAAACTATTATTAGTAAAAACAAATGATGTAGGAATTACATATTAGAGATGAAAATAAACATTACTATGAAATATTTTTTTAGATAGTAACATTATTAGTTTTATAAAATACATTGTCTATAAATTTGAAGAAATTATTTGAGAATGAACTTTTAAGAAATATTTTTCTAAAATAACATTTATTAAAAAAAATTATAAAAAAATCTTGGAATAAGATTATTGAATTTTTTTAAAAGAAAATCATTAAAAACATTTTATAAAATGTTTAATTTAAAAAATTTCAATGAATTTTTTTCAGAAATCATATATATGGTAAATATTCTAAAATATTTTAAAAACATTAGAAAACATATAACTTTAAAAAAAACTAAAATATGATGTACCCCATTATCAAGGAGTTTTTTTCAAGTATATAGTTTACAAAAGAATTATAAATAAGTATTATTTCAATTTTGATCAGTCTAATATTCTATTTAATGTATTAAAATCTATCAAAATTGTTTTTTCTGAAGACATTCCATCATGTTGTTATTTAGTTCTAGTGATTTATAATATTAAATCAACTTTTTGTGTGCTACCTAATGAAATGGAGTATTATATCTATATTTTTATCTTTTTATTAATGTGATGGGTTTCTATATAATTCTATTCCAATTTTTCATTCACACAAAATTGGATTTTTAATTTAAATCCTAACAAGATCAGTGAATGTGTGTCGTATCTATTCAACTTTAGCACAATAACTTCCAACATTGAAATATTTAGTTTATATAGTTGAAAGTTGAGATTATTTTCTCTTCTTATAAGACCAAAAAAATCCTATAATAAAAAATAAAATGTTCTAGATGTAATTTTTTTACCTTTTACATCTAGAAAAATCAGTATCTCAAAAAAATATTAATTCAATGTAATTTCAAGAATTATAAAACATACCAATATCTATAGTTCACTAAAGGTGAAGAATTATTTTTTTATCACATGAAGATGGTATTATTTGAGATATTATTTATATCTTACACATAATAATATTGCAAACATTAAATCTATTTTAATATCTATGATATATAGTAATCTACCTATAATTCCTCTAAAAATATTTGGATCAACAGGTTCCCTGGTGTAACATCCCAGGTAGATAAATAATATGAAATTTTCATATTTATTAATATTTTTAAATTAAATATTAATTTTACATGAAAATATATTCTATATCTAATATTTTACTGAATAGACAACAACGGATTTCTCTGAAATCTTACGTTGTACACAACATTGAGTTATACTGAAAAAATAAAATAATAATTATTATTTTAAATGGTAGTTAATGCTGAGATATTTTATTGGAGGGAATGAAAAAAACTAACTAAAATGTGAACATACTAATTTTTTAAATACATTTACATTTATCGCATAAATGTTAGTGGCTTAAATAAGAAATAATCTAGTTTTAAGAATGAAATAGTCTAATATTCTTTAAAAGGTAGTTTTATCACCTTTTGATAGTGAACCCTTTTTAAATCTAGTTTTTGTCACTGTTATATATTTCATATTACTAAATAAATGAATTCTTTAGAAACTGTATATCAAATTTTACATTTGGTGGAATTTTGATATTTTTCTTATAAAGTTCATTTTTTGATGAATAGTGAAAAATACTCCATTTTAATTCAAAACATCAATTTTATCTAATTTATTTATTTAATCAGACTATCCTTTTAAGTGGTTTTAAATATTAATTATATTAAATTTTTATCATTTAATACAATTTACGCCACTGAAAGTTATTTCACTTTAAAATTGTACATAAACACTTGTCAATCTTTTAGTAGTTTTTACTTCTTAAAAACACGCTTTTTAGTTCTGACAATGAGAATTAATTTTAAATTATGTTCTTCCAATTCACTGTTATGAATTTGTAAAAATGGATTCCAAATTTTAATTCATTGGTACCTAATATTTAAAATATGTAAATTTTATTTTTAGACATTATGAATAGTAATTTCAGTTAAAATTTTATTTACCTTGGTTAAAGGGTAAATCTGATAAATTGGGTTAAAAAAATATTATAATAATATTATATTACCCTTACACATTCTTTAACCCTATTGGATTAGATATTTCCATCCATGGGCATGCTTGGGTCAATTTTTGGACCCCATAGAGCAACATGTGTGTGAAAATTTCATTTAATTACTTTTAATTTAAAAGAAAATATAACATAACATATATCTTTTAGTAAATTGTTTTTCTACGGGTTTATATAAGTGATATCTTCAACTATGTAAATTCATTAGAAATATAAAAATATTTTCTACATCATGATATTTTATATATAATTTTTATATATTAAATAAATATATTTAATTATGTAACAATGATGATAGAGTGATTGCTTCGTTAATAAAGAATTCCAAAAAATTATATTATAAATGTTAATTTATTTGTAATTATGTAATTTTTTAGTCATAAACTGATTTTTTGGATGATATTTACATGTTATATTTGTATTAATGATGTTTTTTTAAATTAATCAAGTTATTAAGAATTATTTAAAAAGTAATGATATGAATAGTGTTGAAATTGACATAATTTAAATTTTAAATTATAAAATATTTCATTAAATATTTTAAAATTACAAAAAAATAAGATTCATCCAAATAGTTATAATAAGTCTAAAATTTTATTATTGATTCTTTAATTGGAAATTTTTATGTTTTGGTAACTATTTTGATTCTCTATGTGTTAAATGCTGGATAATACGGAAATAGTAAAAAAGGGGTAAATAAAAAAAAAGGATTACAAAATACCCAAAACCTGTGTAATTATTATTGGATGATTCTATTTCTACTAATATCCATCTTATCTTAAAACTAAATAAATTTTGACTCATTTATAATTTTAATATAATTTATAATAAAATAATAATTCCAGATATTCCTTAAGTGCCCCTCCTCCCTCTTATAAAAGGGCATCGCCTATAACCCTTACTCACAAATCTCTACCCCTATTGGATCATCCATTTTTTTTAAAATCAACCCTCAAAATTCATGTATTCCCTATAGAAGTCGTTCCTTGGGAAGAAGTAAAATCCAGAAGATCATTTAGCTTAAATCAAAAGAGTTTCTCGATTTGAGGTAATGTCTTCTCTCAAACTTCTTTCATTTATTTTACCTTATCCAAACCCCTAACCAATATTTTTTAAAATATGTTATAACAAAACCTGTATCATAAGTATAATAGTATTTATTTAGGATAATTATTTGAACTACACTTACACACACCTCTATGACCTAGATTCGAACATACTATTTCTGAGTACGGTGAACTACTACCTCACGAAACGATGATTGTTCAATTTTTCCCTACCACCTGTCATGGATTCCATTATAATGGAACTATATTTATATGTTATATATATTATATCCATATTTTATATATTATTCTGTATTTTTAAATTACAACATATCTTTTTGGTTTCCAAAATGGGAAAATACGATAATTTAATTTGAAGAAGTGTGGACTACCGCCCACACAATGTGATATGACTCGTTCATGGTATACATGGAATGTATAAAGGACATAATTAATGAAGATATTTAACATTTATAACATATATATTATAATAGATTTATAATATACCTATGTATCATTTAGTTTTCATTCCGTTAAAAATGAAAAAAAATAAATGAAAGTAGCACTCCTGCATACGTACGACTTATTATCATTATGAACTGTGCATTTCATTTTCAAATATCCAAATGTTATGGAATGTTATAAATAACTTTATAGAAGATATAAATAGATATATAATGGATATATGTTAATCATGTAAATAATTATGGTGATAATGGACATTTCACAACATGGACAATTTGTAATTATAACAGATTAATTTTTATCACAAGTGCCGAACATCAACCAAAAGACTGATATAAACATAAATAAGTATATTATTGTCATAGTAAGGTAATAAATTATATAAATGGAATAATAAAATTATAAAATTATCTAATGAAATATAATTCACTTATATTTATTATTCAAGGAGATAAAAAACAAAAAAAAGCCAAGTCAGACACGAGGTAAGGGACTTCGTATCAATCTCCATTCATTGATGCTTACCATGATTTATACACAAAATTTCTTTATAATGTTTAAAAATACCTTTCAGTTTTAATTTCATTCAAATGATAAATTTTTTGTACAGAGTTTTACTAAACGACAACATGAACGTTTCTTTGTAACGTACGAGGTGATAAATAAATTTCCATCACCACAAGTATTATTTGATATTTGGATTCCCTAACAATGAATTGTGTTTTTAAAAGAAATATAAATACCATAAAACATTATTTACATATTTTGGTATTGAAAATGATTCTGATAGTTTATTTATTTTGTCATTATATTGAAATGATATATTTTGATTCCAATGTGGAAATGTTATATTTCCTTTATGCTTGAGTTATTTATTTTGATTATGTTATGGTATGTAAGAATTTTTTACATATACAGGTGGTTACGTGATAAAACTAGGGAGAGTGAGCCCATGATAGCTCTCTAATTCATTGGGTAACATGATAAAGGTAAACATTAATGTTTCTCCTAAGATATTTAGAGAATTTACGGTGATGGGTATTCCAAACGTAACTCTCTATGTACCTGTTAAAGCTACAATGTAAGTATGATGTGGATAACACAAGATACCATTATGATTTTTAATTTATATGCATTATTTATAAATATTATGATTTCATGATGTATTTCAATGGGCTTGTGTTTTATATCTATTGATGGACTAATGTTTTTTTTTCATTATTTTATAACCCTTACTGGGATTTTTATGCTTATCCCATGTTTTTGAAATGTTTTTCATAGGGTATATGGTAGGGTAAGAGAAAGGAAGTATTCAAGAATATTTATATCAAGAAAAGAACTCTTTTTTATTTAATTAGTTTTATTATTATGAAAAAATATGATATTGTAGATTCATCTACATTATAATTTTTATGATTTAATGTAATAATTACAACCTAATTCTTAAAAAATATAAACCTAAAAAAATATTCAATGTGAATTATTAACATAATTCAATAATTATGAAAAGTTGAAGTCTAGGAACTTATACTGAATTTAATTAGGATCAATATTTGATGCGGTCCCGATTAGAGTACTAATACTCTTAGTATTTTCTTAAATTAACTTTTTAAAAATATATATTATATACCAAGTTAATATATAAAATATTCATTATGTTTTTATTAAATCAAAAAACTAATAAAAATGTTAGTTATTCCATCATGCTCATTTCATACTCATATTTTAGTAGATCTGCAAATGAATCTTTACCTGGTTTTTAAGTTGATCCAAATATAAGGTCATTGACATAAATTGGAAAATTATTTTATCTTCAAAAATAATTTAACAAAGGAAAGTTGGATTGGTTGATACCTTTAAAAACTATTTCGAAACAAAAATATTTTAAATATATCATAAAAGGATCCAGGGGACTTTTTAGGTTCATTACGTTTCATATTATGTCCAAAAATTGATTCAAATGTTTTTCATTCAAAACTTGTTGGTTTTTCTTCATAAAATTCTTCATTAACATATTCTTCACGAAAATTAATATTCTTGTCCACTTTAAAAATATTTAAATTTTGAAATAATAGATATTCTAGGAGTATATAAATTATTTCACATATGTCCATTGGATCATATGTTTCTTCATAGTCCATAAATTTTTTTAATTATGATACTTTGGGACAAGTCATCATTTATTTCAATTTACTATTCCATTTTAATCAAATTTTTAATAAAATACCCATTTTACTCCAACTACAGGTGAACATTTAGGTTGTTCAACGAAATCACAAAAATGATTCCCCTAAAATTCATTGAGTTCTTCCTGCATTTCTTTTGGATGGAATTTATGTAAATAATATTTTTTATTCAAAATGAATACTTCACATCCAAAAACATTAAATTATGAAAGTCTAGGCTTTCGTTATATCTATAACTCATAGGGGGTTTTATTAAAAAAAATTATTATATAACATAATATCTATAGTATAATAGTAAGTATAATCTTCTACTATGTAGAAAATGTGTATCAATTGAGTATTCACTGAACATGGTTCATGTAATCTACTAATGAAATATGTTTCATTTAAAAAATACACAATTTTGAAGACCTATTCTATGATCTAAGATATTCTAAATTATCACATTTTTTCTATAAAATCTTCTTATTTATAATTTAAAAATTATCCACCATTGTCACTACAAATATATATCAAATTTATGTTTGTATCATTTTTAACATCAGATAAAAAAATTTAAAACTATAAAATAATTAAATTTGTTCAATAAAACAAGCCCACATATATTAAGTGAAGTCAATAATTAAATAATTATCATAGTTTTTTCTATCAATACATCAGACTCTTTTTGGAACAAATAAATATATGTTCACTAATTGTAAATTATTATAATTTCAAACTTCACTAATTGATATAATAACATTATATGTATTAGTGTTTTGATTGAAAATTGTCACAAACATTAGAAGAAGTAAACATAATCTATATTATTCCTCTAACATGACGTCTTAGAGAATTTTTGGATAAGTTTATAACATTAAAGTCTCTTAATATTGTGTTCCATAACAAAAATTTATCTTCCTCTGTACGAAGGGATAAAAGATCTTATAATCTTATATACTATATGTTTCTTGTGTAAACATTGTCATTCATGTTAGAAAAAACAATTTACCTTACAAAAATTTAATATATCATTTAATATTCTTGAAGTTCACAAGGAAACCTTTTTAACAGAAATGAATAATGCTTATATAGTTGTTCTTAGGTCCTATAAAAAATAATTCATTTTAAATTAAAGGTTTTCCAAGAAGTAAAATATTACATATTCCATAAATTTATTTTGGATAATTATCACCAAAAGTGACTCTATTATCATTAATATTAATGATATTTAAAATTAAATTTTCATTTCTCTCCATATTATAAAAATATATAATATATATGTACAAGATATAATTGGTGTTATATGTTTTCTTGTTTTATTAAAAATTTTATGTCATATTTTCGGGATCCAGGCTTTCATGGGTTTGGCACTTTTAGAAAAAAACATGTTGGGAATACAAATCTATCTACCTCTATTTTATTGTATAGTTGTTAATTATTTTGATAAATTATATTTAACTAAATCAAAATATAAAATTTTATTTAAAGGGAACTTTTTAATACAATGCCCACTACTCTAAATAATATTTAAGAAGGGAGCGTTTTTAGAAAGAAAATAATAATTATCAAAATATGGTTTTTCATTTCAAAAAAAAATTCCATAGGTATTTGTAGGAGGCGTTTTCATATTAATTTTGTAACACACTAAGATTCTATGATACACTTCTCTTTATGTAATAAAATATCGTGCGATGTATGCCACACCGAGTTCAAGCACACCAAGATATATCAAAATAGCCGTTTAGAAAGCAGTTGTGAATATTAATAACCAAATTTTGAATTCTATATATATTCCATATAATTTTAACATTCATATTTTGTGTTTCTTAGACATAATATAGGGGGAAAATTCTATTTTTCAAATAAAAGAAGTATTTTTCAGAAAATGAAATTTTTTCTCCTTTTAAGGGTTAACTCTTTTTAAATAAAATATTTGACACTTTTATATACTAAATAGGACAAAATACACTTCTTCTATAGAATCAAGACATAAAAATTTAGTTTCTATAATTTTTTTTGTGTTTTTATGAGACCTTTCATATTTGGGTGAATAGTGAAAAATACTAACTTCAAATTGAAACAATGTTTTTAATCAAAATAAGTGTTAAATTATTCATTTTAATGGTTTAAAATTATAATTATATTATATTTTTATCATTTGATACAATTTCTATCATTATATGTAATTTCACCATTAAATTTGACAGAAGCACATGTCAATCTTTTGATAGTTTTTACTTTTTAAAAACCCACCTTTGGATTTTGTCAATGAGATTTAATTTTAAATTAATAAATGAAACTTCAAGGTTTTGAATTTGGTAAAATATACATCGTTTATGGATTCATAATTTCAAAATTATCTTAGGGTGAATGTTTGGCAATTTTCGGAAAACATTCAATTTTGGATGCATAATGAAAAACCCTACGTTATTATTTAAAAAACAAAATTTTAATTAAATAATTATTTATTTTATTTAAATTAATTTTATGTAAAATTATATACATAATACCTATATTAGTTCAATGTAATTTAGTTGAGTCAATTTATAAAAAAACAAGATGTATAAAAGTTTATTGGATTTTTTTAATGTTTTTTACCCACCTTCTACGAGCATTTGAAAATTTGAATAAAACATAATTTATCGACTTCTGTTAATTGAATTTCAAAAATCTGAGAGACATGGTTGATATTATTATAAATATGTGGTTCAATAAGATGAAAATAATTTAGGCTGAATAGTAAATTATGAGTTTTATTTTCCATAGCGAAAAGTTAATATGGTAATTAAGGGTAAAAATGATATTCTAATTACCCTAAAAAATGTCGTAATTCAATTAGATATGTATAATTCGACCAAAAATAGAATTATGAAAATATTTGACCCCCTTTGGTCGACTTGGATAAGATTAGTACATTTATTATTATTTTATTTAAATGAGAGTTAAAAGAGTTAAATTCAATGTTTAATAACTAAAACAATTTTAATATAGAGTTATACATAAGATAAATTAGACTATACATATTCAATAGAAATATAAAAATATTTCCTAAATAATGGTTTTTTATTATTAATTTTTAAGTATATAATAATTTAATTTATTTATGACCCAATATTGATGCAGTAATTAACTTATTAATGAAATTTTAAAATATGTGATATTTTAAATAACCAAATAAATGTAATTTGAGACTTTTAGTGAATTAAAATAATTTTCAAGGTTAATATGACTTGTTGGGGTTGATTAAATAATTTTTTTTCGATGTAATCATGCTGTTATGAATTTCAAAAAAACAAAATACTAAATATTGTCAAATTTGACATAATTGAGTTTCTAAAACAAATACTATATTATCAATTGATATAATATTACTAAAAATCTAAGGATATGCCAAAGGAAATATATAATGATATATATATTAATTATAAACCACTTGGGTTCACTTGTCTTGTTATTGTATGTTTATTAGCTATATAATATAAAAATAAAAAATCGCATGGCGAATGTCAAAAGAAATGATGCTTCGACCCCAACATTTAAAAACAATTAGGGTTAATATGGTGACCTAAACATATCTAAAACCTATTTTGTGAGAGGTTTTTGACCCATACCCACATTTTCCTCTAAATAAATAATTTTTGTTCCATTAGAAACCAAAAATAAATTTATTATAAAATAATATTTCATGTTTTCCTAAAGTGACCATCACCTATCTTATAAAAGGGTACTTCCCCTTATCTTAGTTTCACACCTCCAATGCCTTCTGTCTTGGCCAAACCCTGACCAAATATCCTCCAACAATTCATCCCTTCATCCTAGAGGCCTTAATTTGGTTATAAATACAACCTATGAAGCCCTTTTGATCAAATCTAAATGAAGAACCCGAAGAAGAGGTAAATATTCCATCACCTCTTTCAAGTTATTTTCATCTTCCAATTATTATTTCTTTGATGATTCCATACCAAAATAATAACTCCAGTACCTCTTAAATACTATAATATTATTATAAAAAATTTACAAACATATTATTTATTCTATTCATCATATAAATGACAAAGTCACCATACAAGCGTACGCACGACTTACCTTCTCCACGTCGTGGTGTAATTTGTTAATAAAATATTTAATTATTTGGATGGGTATAATTATAAGGCCCCATCCTTAAACCTTAATTAATATTGAGTTAATACAAGATTACACATTGAGTATCTTTTCAGGTTTAGAGTGTTAGAGAATTAGATCATCAAACTTGCATTACATTCCACATTTAAAAATAGTGGTTACATGAAAGATAGTATTCATTTTTTCCCATCAACAGAAACATATTTAAAATAAAACATGGATTATTTCTTGACACTTCCTTGACACTATCATCATGTCATGTACCTTTCCCTTGACCTGTGAAAAAAATTTCAAAAAAACATGGGATGAGCATAAAAATCTCAGTAAGGGATATAAAAATATGGAAAGGAAACATGAGTTAATATATACATAAGAATGAAATCATACTTTACCCATAAAACATAGGCACTTTGACATACCTCATCAAATCATGAATAAATCATAGAAATCATAAGACATAGAAGGTAACTTGAGGCATTCATAACATTCTTACGTAGGGAGTAACCCTCTTGGTTACGTTTGGAATACCCACCACAGTATATTCCCTAAATCTCTTTGGAGAAACCTTAACGTTTCACTCCTTTGCGTTACCCAATGCATTGGAGAGCTATATCGGGCTCACCCACCCTTAGTTTATCACGGAACCACCTGTCTTCATAACAATGCCCAAGAACCATAACATAATCATAGCACATAAATTAAGCATAAAGGAAAGATAACATTCCCACATTGCAAAAACAATATAACATTTTAAGATATTGAAATAATGAATCCATTCTACAAATCATTTTAAAACTATTTAAAACATTTAATAAATATATTTTTGAATCAAAGTGTCCCATACCACCTTGAAGCTTTTAACATTTTAATCCATTAATATCCATATAAATAAATTCTTAAATCTATTTTGAAAACATGGATATTAATAAGAACAAATCATTAAAACATTTAAAGCGATATTTTGGTTAAAGAGTTTTTTCCAATATTAGAGACACTTGAATACAATAATTGAGGAATAAAATTTATTCAGAAAATTATAATATCATGAGAATAAATGGATTCATGATATAATATTCCAAAGGACAGTATATACACCATATAAGAGTGAATTGGTGCATAACAACAATTAAGTCTCAATAGAAATGTTAAATGCGATGAAATCCATTATAAAGAATGTATCCTTAAATTAAGGATAAATCACTCTAAAATTTATGTGTGAAAAATATAAGTACACCCAATATAAGTGGATATTAAGTGTAAAACAATCAAAGGTCATTCACATATATTCAAAGGATGACATATTCAATAACTACATGTTGAACCCAAAGAAATCGAAATTGGGTGAAGAAGTTCCCTTGACAGCCTAACGGCGTCACACCAAAATGAGTTGATGAGAGATAAAAAAAAGGGTATCTCATCACATGGACATAAATTTACATCAATAAGGATATAGGAGAACATATACCAACATAACAATATGTAAATTAAAATACGCAACAAAAGAAGTCTTTTAAAAAGAGGAGGGTGGAAGGTTCCCTTACCGACATGGGTATCTTTCAAAACATACACCTCGTGAAAGAAGGACAATACAACATTGATGTAAATACTCATAAAAGAATATATATTACACAATGAGTAAAATAATTGGAAGTACATACACTACTAAAAGGAAATTGTGGCAAATGTAGCATAAATCTCACGGGAATAAAGTGAGATGAAAAATCCCTTACGAAAACTCAGCAGCCTAACGGCGCCACTTAAAACTTCCAAAAATGGATTGATGAGATCAAATAGGGTACCTCATCATATTAACATAAAGTTTACATAAATTGGAATATAAAAGAACATCCCCCAACATAACAAAGAGGAGCTTAAAAGAATTTACATAAAGGAGAGTACTTAAAAAGAAAGAGAGAGGATAGATCTCTTACAAATATTCGGCAGCCTAAACGGCGCCACTCAAAACATCCAAAATGGATTGATGAGAGAGAATATGGTATATCATCATATGAACATATGAATTACAATAAGATTAATATAAAATAACATCCCAATAGCATGAAATATGATCTTTAAAAGGAATGACATAAAAGAGTGTACTTAAAAAGAAAGAGAGGAGTAGGATCCCTTACCTCAAGTCTGACTTGTCTTGTTCGTTTCTTTATATTCCTGAATAATAAACATTGGTCAATTTATAATTTCCTATGTAACTCCTTTATATATTATTATTCAGTTCATATCACATATTATAATGTTATAATAATTTTTTAATAATGTTAGTTCATAACAGATGGTTTTGCCGATGTTTGGTACATGAGTCAAAAATGAACTTGTTTGAAAAATGATTTCCCATGTAGTTATAAGTAAATAATTTACAGAATAGCATTAATGATTAAAATATCATATATATCCAGTACATATTAATTTTATACTATTCCATATCATTTGGAGATAAAAAACGAAAAGCACCGTCCATGGAGACGGTAGGCCGTACGTACGCAAGAACGCTACTTTCATTTTTTTCGTTGTCATATTAACGGAATTAAAAATAAATGATATATATATATATATTATAATTAAAGTATAATATACTTTTTATATAGGCCACATATTTTCATTAATTTTATTCTTTATACATTCCATGTATTGCATGTACGAGTCACATCACTTGAGGGGGCGGTAGTCCACACTTCCTCATATGAAATTATCGTATTTACACAACATGAAAAGAATAAAGGTATGTTTTAAATATAAAATACAGAAGCATATTGTAAAAATAAATACCATATATATAATATATAAAATATAGTTACATCATAATGGCCACCTTTAAAGGTGTTAAAAGAATATTGAATAATCATCGTTTTGTGAGGCAGAAAATCGCCAACCAGAGAAACATTATGTTCTTTAACCATTAGACGAAGGTGTGTGTAAAGGTAGCTTTAATCATTCATATAACAACATACTAGTATATGTAAGATACTGGATTTGTTACAAAATAAATGAATAAAAAGAGTTTAGGGGGTTGGAGAAGCAAAATAAAACAAAAGGACTCAAGTGAAGGCATTACCTTAAATCGGGTAACTCCCATTGGTTTGAGCTCAAAAGCTTCCTTGGGAGGGCTTCTGCCCAAAGTGAGGCTTCAAGGAGTTAGAGAGGGATGTGGAGAGACAAAATGGATAGGGGTTGGTCGAGACAGAGGCTTTGGAAGTGTGGGTAAGGAGGTATAGGTGGGGGCCTTTTATAAGAGGAGGGGAGGGGCACTCTTGGAAAGGTATAAAACGTAACTTTATTTTCAAATGAGTTTCGGATTTTAATGGTCCCACAGTGGTGTGATTCTAGGATAAGGTTATCAGGGTTCGAACTCCACCCATAAAATTGGTTTTGGACATGTGTAGGTCTTAGATTTTACATTATCTTTCCATTTTATTTAAATCCTTTATTAATGAGGTAATCGCTGCATCATCATGATGTCACAAATAATTTAATTTATTAGATGTCTAAAAATTATAAAAAAACCATCCTGATGTAGGAAATATTTTTAACTTTCTAATGAATATTTATAGTCCAAAATATCAGTTATGTAGACAAAATTAAAAATATTTTACTTAGGTGATACATTCGTTGTTACATTTGACATTCTTTAAAAATAAAAAGATAAAAAGTCACTTTCTCACAAAAGTGATTCCATGGGGCCCCCAAGATTGGCACAAGGCATACCATGGTCGTCCATGAGACAACCCGTAGCCTTAGGAGACATTTTGTGGTCATTTTGAATTATTATGATATTATCTTATTATCTTTAACTACCTGATTACTCATTAATCAAGATAATTAAAGATAATTACCGTCATTACTATTCATAATGTCCAAATAACAAGAGTCTTAATTACATAATTTGAAACTTCTAATTCCAAATATGTAATAAATTTTAACAAATTCTAAACACATAAATTGCAATAATTAATTTAAAAAAACTTCTCGTTGTCAAAATAAATAGCGGGTTTTTTAGAAACAATATTTATGAAAAGTTTGGCACTTGTTTATTTCTAATTCCAAAGTGAAATTAATACCAATGACCGTCATTGAATTAAATGGTAAAAATATATTCTAATTACACATTAAAATAAATTTAAAAGATAATATTACCATATAATTAAATTATATGAAAAATCAGTTTCGATGTAAAATGCAGTATTCTCCACTATTCATTGAAAAATGAACATTGTCAGAAAAATACCAAAAATTAACCCAAGGTAAATTTCAATGTATCAATCATAAATAATATGTTTATTTTGAAAAATGGAGCTTATAAAATTGTCAAAAAGTTTATTTAAAAGGGCTTCGCCATCAAAAGGCGGTTAATCGACCTTTTAAAGAATATTAGAATATTTACGCATAAAAACTGGATTCATTTTCATTTTTAATCCTCTAACATTTATTGAAAAAAAGTAAAAATATTTGACAAAAACATATAATCAATTTGTAGTTAGTTCTTTTCATTCCCACCATTACAACGAATAGGCGTTGACTACCATTTAAAATAATATTATTTTATTATTAGAGTGCAATGTAAGATTTCAAAGATACTTGTTATTGCATATTGGGTACGCCATCGAGCATAGCGTTCCCTTTAAAGTAATATTAATATTTTATTCACAAATATGGATAAATGTGAAAATGTCAAACTCTTTATTTACCTGGGTTGTTACAATAAAAATGGGTATAAATGATGTAAATAGTAAATATAACATTTTAGTGATTCGTTATATAAGATATTCCATCCAATTATATACTATTTCACCGTCAAAAGAACAATATTGTCACTCGTGCATACGTACGGCTTACCGTCACCATGATGCGATGAGATGTCAATCTCCATCGTAACCATTCAAGACTAATTATACTTTGATTATTAAATATAATTTTTAAAGACTTGACATTATTCTGGATATGATTCAAATACATCATATCCATAACAAACATTGCTTACATAACAAAACATATAAAGGAAAAAAGAATCAGTTAACACTTGAAATAATGATACTACTAAAATATTATTGACAATGCAATATTAGTAGAACATATATTATATAATATTCATATATGTGGTTATTTTATAATTTAATAACAATTATTTAACGATTATATAGGAGGTTGACTTACCCTCGACTAAGGAAAAGTTCTAGGTAAGGGGTTTTCATCTCACTTTTATTCCCGTGAGATTCATGCTATATTTTACAATATTACCTTTTGTGTGGTGTATGTACATCCAATGGTTGTATTTTTTTCATAATATAAATTTATTTATAGGTATTTTCATCTTCATTGGATGATCCTTATTTCATGGGGTGTATGTTACATAAGTTACCAAATCAGCAAGGGAATTTCAAATTTCAATTTCCACTCATTCGGTTTTATGCAAACTTCATTGATTATTTCACTCCAAGATTATGTGTGAAATCACAATTTTTTTTACTTATGTAGTAATATCAACTTCCCTTTGTGGGGATATAATTTAGATACCAATAATAACTCCATTGATAAATTCTAATGTCATTGATATAAACATGATACGAGTAATTTTATCTCAATTTCTATTCATTTAGTTTAACATCCAAGTCATTGGTGTTGTTTTTACTATTACATGTGTGAATGTCCTATGGTCGATTTACACTGAATATCCAATAATATTTAGTGTATTTATATTTTTAACACATAATTATTTCAATTATTTATCCTTAACCTAAGGATACGGTCTTTATAAAGGAATTCATATCAACATACATTCCATTGAGACTTTTTTGTTGTTATGTGCCAATTCACTTTTATTTGGTGTATATACTATAAATTGACATAGTATATCATGAATCCATTTATTATAATGGTATTATAACGTTTTTATTACCTCAATTATTTTTAATCAAGCATCTCTCATTTGGATTGGAACTCTAAATAAAATATCATTATAAATGTTTTAAAAATTTATTCTTCTAAATCTGTCTCATTAATATCCATGTTTTAAAAATGGTTTTAAGGATTTATATAATGGAAATTAATGTTTTAAAATTAAAATTTATTTTAAATGTTACAAATTGGTATGAGACACTATGATTCAAAAATATCTTTTGAATGACTTATTGGATAGATAGTTTTTCATTTAAATGTTTTCAAGAAAATGGGGATATTTATCTAAAAACAGTTTTAATGACTATTTTTATCTATGTATATATCCTTCAATGCATTTTACTCTTTATTGAGGTTGATTTATCATAATAAAACCATCCATATTTTATTTAATGAGTTATTCTTGACTGTGGATGTGCTATTTTTTTTCCATTCATGGTTTGTGGTTAAAATATTAACATTTTGTATGCCATGTTTAATACGAATGTTTAGATTATGTTTTACCCATTCATATGTAGAATGAATTAAACATTGTAAGTGATATGAGGAGCCCACTATATCTCCTCGATGCATCGATAGGTCTCATGAGACAAACTAGTTTCTTGGCACAAGGCCTTTCCAAAATCTTATTTGTAGTCTTGGCATAAGGCCATGACTTCGTGGTTACGAAGTCTGGCATTATGCATTCCATAATTTTGAAATTGGGTATTTATTTTGCATGATATTATTCTACTAGAATAATATCCATGTGAATATGTTAATGGAATTATTTTTATTTATATTTTCCATATTATGATGAAGTTTAAGTTAAAATGGATTTTGTTTTAGTCTTATACATTGCCTTAAATGTCTGTACTTATTTTTGAAAGGTTCAACTATATTTTTATCCTTACTGAGCATTTGAGCTCACCCCTTTCTATGTTTTATTTTCCCCATGATGTGAAGAAGTGTATTATGACTAACATTCATGTATAGTATAAGGGAAATGAATGTGGTCCAAGGAGACAATATTATTGTTTTTTTTATTAATTAATAAAATGTAAAACTTATGAATGTATCTAGTACTTTTTGGGCTACTAAACCAATCAGTATTTTGGTACATGATTCCTCGTATCATGCCAATGTTATGTAATAAATCACCGACTCAGGATAACTGGGGTCAGGTCATTACCTTTGGTGTCAGAGGAGGTTTAGTAAAAACCTTAGAAGCTAGATTTAGAAAAAATATGATTAAAAACACTACCCAAAGATTGAATTTGAGGATTAGTATAGAAGAACATCCAAAAAAATTAGTAATTTAATATTAAGTGAGTTTTCCAGGATATAAATCTCTGTCTGGATATGAGTAGGTAGGGGCGGCTCTGGAACAGATATACCTAAAAGTGAAAACTCAAACAAGGAGTTTTGGTCTTGACCAGCGGTATCCTAGTAGACGACAACGGGCATTTCTGCACTATTGGTTAGGACATTCCCAGTGGATATGATTAGGATAATACACATTTTCATTACCAAATTATTTTAAGTATTTTAAGTACAGTTTTTTATTGATTAGTATTTATTGAACTTTGGGTATTTTTTGTTTTATTTTAGAAATTAAGATTAGTATTTATTTCTCTAAAGGATTATTCTTTTTGGGGATCATCTGATCTTCTACTAACCATTATGGTTTTGGTTAATCTATAAAGACATGGTAAATATATAGTTTATCCCTTCAAGATTATGTGATTCTCTAGAAGTATATTCAAGCACTTCAGGTCTGACAAATTCATACTAAATACTCACCATTTAAAAAATATATGGTTTAGTGGTGGAAATTTATTAAAGGATGAAACTCTACTTAAAAAGTAAGTATATCTCTTTATGTTCTTAGTCTGTCTCATAAAAACATTCCTCAACGTTATGAAATAGAACTTAAAAAAATGTTATCCATTTACTTTTCCTTCTGGGAAACTAATATCCATTTAACACATCACAATTTGGGGGTTATCTTCTTATTAACATTATCCAGACCATGTTTTCTATCACTCTCCATCAGAACATGACACTTAGTTTAGCATCCACATCCATGTATTCCTACATGGAATCCTTGTATGTGTTATATCAGGTGGTTTTTGTACTTCTCTTTCTTTATTTTAAAGTGATAGTTTTATTAACTATTTTTGGATGTGGGACTTTTAATGAAGTTCCGATGAACAATTTTAAAATTTTGAGGGTGAAATTTCCAAAAGGGGGGAAGAATGTAACACCCCAAGATTCCACGATACGCTTCTCTTTATGTAATAAAATAGTATGTGATGTATGCAAAACCAAGTTCAAGCACACAGCGACCTATCAAACTAGCCATTTAGAAAGCGATTACGAATAGTAATAACCGCATTTGTAATTTTATATATATCCCATATTATAAGGACCTATCCATAAACCATACATAATATTGAATTAAATGAATAATTCTCTTTGAGAATCTTTTCAGGTATTGAGTTTTATATAATTAGGACATAACTATTATATCTCAAAATATTACAAAGTAGACACTTCTACACTGTTACCGTTTTTTATAAAACATGAACTCTTGAAAAAAAGAGTCATGTCTAGTTCCATGTTTAAGACAGCATGACTTTCCTTGATCCCATCCATGACCCTACTCCACATTCTATCCTGTGAAAAAAATTTCAAAAACAAGGGATGAGCATAAAAAACACAGTAAGGGATACACAAAGAAGGAAAAATGTTAGTTTTTTTCAAAACAACATGTAAACCATAAAGACATTATCATAAGTAATACATTCCACCTTTATGAAGTAGTAAATACTCTTCACTAAATAAAAGATCATTACTTACCCTTTTGTAACCAAAAGATTACCATAAAACCCATATAAAGAACACATAACATATAAATGTAACATGGGACATAAACATTCATAAATGGAATAACCATACGGTCGACTTCCACACATATCACTAAATGGAATAGCCATACGGCCGACTTACATACCCAATGCATTGGATGTTATAATGTAACCACCTGTCATGGTATTCACAGCACCACCCTTCATTTGGTTTATCATGTAACCACCCTTCAACTGTCCAAGTACCATAATAAAATCAAAAGACATAGAATAAATATAAAGGAGAGAAAACATTTCCAAATTTCCATCTCAATATATCACATAAATATATTTACATAACAAATCTATTATCAAAAACATTTTCAATACCAAAATACATAACAGAGTATATTGTATTTATTTTTTTATAAAAACATTTTGGCTTGTTGAGGAAGCCAAAGATCAAATAATACTCACGGCGGAGGAAAAGATCGGTGTCACCAATTATGTTAAAAGAAACATTCCTATTTGACATTTAGTAAAATGCATCGAAGAAAAGGATTCCCTTTGAAAAATCAAGGGTGTTTATACATTTTATAAAACAAAGTCATGTATTAAAACAAAATATGCTTCAATGAAAGGAGATTGAGACGAAGTCCCTCAGATCATGTCCGACATGACTCGATCATTCTTTAATCTCATGAATAATAAACTAAAGTTAATTTATACATTATTAATAACCTTTTCAAGTTTATTATTCCTTTTATATCAATTATTACCATGTTATAAACATTATTTGATCATTTAGTTAATACTGTTTATTTTGTCGATATTTGGTACTTGAGTCTAAAATAGAATTCTTATAATCACATGATGTTCATGTGGTCAAAGGTTTATTATATCCATAATGATATTCATGATTTGGATATCATATATATCATATATATCTAGAGTATACATGTATTTATAAAAGTACATGACATACGAAGGTAAGAAATGAAATGCACCGTTCATGGAGACGATAAGCCGTACGTACGCATGAATGCTACTTTCCTTTCTATTTCATATTTTAATGGAATTTATACATAATTATACATAATTTTATTATAATTGTACTATAATATCTTATATAATATAATTAACTCTATCCTTTATACATCCCGTATAAGGCATTAACGAGTCACAACTCTTTGAGGGGTCGGTAGTCCGCTCTTCCTCAAATGAGATTATCGTATTTATCCACCATTGAAACCATAATGGCATGATATAATTTAAAAATAAAGATGTAAAAAAGAAAACATGAACATAATATATATCATATACAAATATATTTCCAACATAATGGCCACCATGAAAGGAGGTAAGATGTAATTGAACAATCATCGTTTTGTGAGGCGTTAGTTTTCCATCCACAGAAACATTATGTTTTTCACCCATTAGATAGAGGTGTGTGTAAGTGTAGTTCTAATAATTCTCATAACAACATCCCAGTATATTTAGTATACTGTTGTGTTTACAAAATAAAGGAATGAAAAGATATTAGGGGTTATAGATGTAAAATAATAGAAAAAAAATAAGAGAAACAGTTACCTTCAATTTTGGTAACTCCATTTGGTTTGAACCAAAGGACATTTTTATGTTCCTTATTCATAAGTTAGGGAATCTTTGTGGAAGATAGGGATGTAGGGATATTACTTGGGAATAGTTTGGATGATCCAAATGGCTTGGGAGGTGTGTGGAATTGGATAGAAGTGGTCTCCTTTTATAAGGGAGAGGAGGGGCTCTTTAGGAAAGTGTGAAAATATTATTTTATAATACCATGATATTCGGTTTATAAAGGTCCAAAAATCATTATAATCTAAGATAAGATGACTCATGGTCTAAATTTATTCATCCCAGAGTAATTGTACTAGTTTTGGATAATATTTTAATCATTATAATCGTATTTATTTAAATCATTTATTAATGAGGTAAATTCTGCATCATTATTGTGTCATGAATAATTCAATTTATTCGATGTCTAAAAATTATTACAAATATAATATCATGTAGGAAATATTATTATATTTCCAATGAATATTTATAGTCAAAAATATTTTTTATATAACATTATATAAAAATTAATTTACAAAAATATTTTTGTTTTTGTCATTTTGCCTTTACTTTAAATTAATTAATCTAAACTGTCATTATCATTAATAAGTTGCTCTATAAGGACCCAAAATCGACCCGAATATGCCCATGGTCGGCCATTACTCATGAAATAAGGATAAAAAATTTGTTAATGTAATTTTTAATTATTATAATATTCTTTTTACCTTGAATTACCCTATTTACCTTTAACCACGGTCAAAAAAGTCAGAAGTTACTATTCACCAAAAATTATTTTAATCTTATTAAACCACTTTTTACTAACTAATAACCACCATATATCATATTTTTTAAATTATGTTCCCATAAGTGGTAAAATATCATTTAAATGAAAAAGTCAATTTTTTAACAACTACTAACTGGTTTAACTATTCATCAAAAATTGATGTTTTTCAGATAAATACCAAAAAATAAGCCTAAGATATATTTGATATTCAGAATTAAAAAATTAGGTCTATTTTACCAAATTCAAAACATAGATGTTGAATTAATTAATTTAAAATTAATTCAATTGTTAAATCAATTAGGATGTTTTTAGGAAACAATAACTATCAAAAGATTGACACTTGTTTATATCCAATTTCAAAGTGAAATTAATTTCAATGACCAAAATTGGATTAAATGGAAAATATATATTCTAATTACACTTTCAAACCAATTATAATTATAATAAAACCATATAATTATATTTGACTAAAATTCAGTTTTGAATTAAAATACAAATTTTTTAACTATTAATTAAAAATGGACTTTACCGAAAAAAATCCAAAAATTTACAAATAGTAAATTTTGAGGTCCCCATTCTAATGAATGATTTTATATGGTCAAATTTAATGTATTAATGTGACCAAAACTATATTTAAATAGTTTTCACCATTAAAATGTGGTAAATCTACCTTTTAATATTAATTATGCTTAAAATTAGATTCATTCGCATTTTTTGCCTCTAACTTTTGTTGGATAAATTTAAGTACATTTATAAAAAATGAATATTCATATTTTTGTTAGTTTTGTTCATTCCCACCAATACAATGTCTAGGAGTTAACTACTATTTAGAATAATATTATATTATTAGTGTACAATGTTATATTTCGAAGAAACTCATTGTAGTGTATCAGGTACACAATCGAACATAACAACCCTTTTAAAGTAAAATTAATATTTAATTCAAAAATATTAATAAGTAAGAAAATATATTATTCTTAATTTATGTGGGATGTTACACATATAATTTTAAAATTAATCTATTGTGTTTCTTAAACATAATATAAGGACAAATTCAATTTTTCAGATAAAAGAAGTATTTTTCAGAAAATGCAATTTTACCCCCTTTAAATGGGGAACCCTTTTTAAATCCAATATTTGACACAGTTATATATTCAACATGACAAAATAAACTTCTTCCTTATATTTGGGACATAAAAATTTGGTTTCAATAATATTTTGATGTTTTTCTGAAAAATTTCATATTTCGTTGAATAGTAAAAATTACTAAATATTAAATAAAAACAACCTTTTTTATCTAAATAATATGTAGTGTTAAGTTATAAATTTCAATGTTTTGGAAGAATAATTATATTATATTGTAATAATTTAATAAAACATTGGTCAATAGAAGTAATTTCACATTAAAATTTGACAGAAACACATGTCAATCTTTTGATAGTTTTTAATTTTTAAAAACCCGCTTTTTGGTTTTGACAATAGGAATTAATTCTAAATTAATAAATGAAACTTATATATTTTTTATTTTTTAAAATAGAGATCATTTTTTTTTATGAAATATCAAAATTTTCATAGGTTGAAATTTTGGTATTTTTCTGAAAACATTCATTTTTTGATGAATAGTGAAAATCCTTGCTTTATTATTTAAAAAATAACTTTTTATTTAATTATATATGTATTTTATTTATATTAATTTTAAGAAAAAAAATATACATAATAAATATATTATTTCAATGTAATTTGTGGGTTTCATTTTATAATAAAATTAGATGTATAAAAGTTTATTTAATTTTTTTAACGTTTTTACCCACATTCTATGAGCATTTACAAATTTGCATAAAACATAATTTTACCGCTTCTGAAAAGTTAATATTAAAAATCTTAGGGACACGGTTGGCATAAGTATGTAAAATTTGTTTCACTAAGATTAAAATAAGTTTTGAAGAATAGTAACTCTTGACTTTTATTAACCACAGATAAAAGAAAATATTGTAATTAAGGGTAAAAATGATATTATAATTTATCAAAACCATGTCCTAATTCTATTGGATAAGTAGAATTCGACCAAAAAAACCCTTAGGAATAAAATAAGACACCCTTTTGTCTACATGGATAAGATTAGGACATTTATTATTATTTTATTTAAAGAAGAGTTGAAAAAGATAAATTCAAAGTTTAATAACTAAAAAATTTTAATATAGAGTTATAAATATGATAAATTCAAATAGAAATTTACATTTGAAATCTAAAAATATTTCCTACATAATATTATTTTCTTTATAATTTTTAGAAGATAAAAAATTTAATTCATTTATGACACAATGATGATGATGTAATTAAATTATTAATGAAATAACAAAATATTTGATATTATCAATATCTAAATAAATTTAATTTGAGAAATTTAATGAATTACACTACATTTATAGGTTAATATAACATTTCAAGGTTGATTAAATAAATTTTTTCGAAGTAATATTATTGTTATGAGGTTCACAAAAACCAAATACTAAATAGTATCAAAATTCACATAAGGTTTTTTAAACAAAAACTATATTATTAATTGATATAACATTCCAAAAAATCTAATGTTCGGAAAAATTACATAGATAAGGATATATATGTTAATAATTAACCTTTTTGGGTTCACATGTCTTGTAATAGTAAATTTATTAACAATATAATATATAAATACGAAGAGACATGGTAAATTTCAAACTATTTAACTAAGAGTTAAATCTATAAGATAAGGTTAACATGGTGACCTAAACATGAATAAAACCTATTTTTTGAGATTTTTTAGACCCATACCCACCACACCCTCTAAGTAAATCATTTTTTATTAATTAGAAACCGAAAATGATTTTATAATAAAATAATATTTCACGTTTTCTGAAAGTGAACCTCACCTCTCTTATAAAAGGGTACATCCCCTTCACATAATTTCACACCTCCAAAGCATTGTTTCTTGGTCCACACCTACTAAAATATCCTCCCAACTATCCTCCCTTCATCTTAGGGTCATTCCTTTGGTCAGAAATCCAACCAATGGAGCCCTTTTGGGAAAACCAAAAGGAAGAACCTGAAAAAAAAAGTAAATATTCCATAACCTCTTCCATGTTCTTTTCTTCTTCCACATCCTATTTCTATGATGATTCCATACCAAAATAATAAATCCAGTACCTACTAAATACATTAATGTTATTATAAATATGTTACAACCATATTTGTTATTCTATCCATCATATAAATTACAGTGTCACCATACATGCGTATGTACGGCGTACCGTCTCCACACCGTGGTGTAGTTTGGTATTCCAAAACTTCATTATTTGGATGGGTATAATAATTGGTATAAATGATGTAAATTATAAAAATAACATGTTAATTATTCTGTATATATGATATTCCATACAATTATATACGATTTCACCATCAGAAGAATGATATTTTTGCTCATGCGTAAGTACGTCTAATCATATCCACGACGTGATGATTTGTCGTTTCCCATAATAACCATTCAAGACTAATTCTAATTTTATGATTAAAAATAATTTTTAAATACTTATTATCATTCTTGATATGAAAAAAATATATCCTATCCATAAACAATCATGACTTACGTTAAAAAACATATAATGGAAAAAAATCAGTTAACACCCGAAATAATGATACTACTAAAATATTATTAACAATGAAATATTAAAAGATCGTATATGATATAATATTTATATATGTTGTTCTTGTATAATTTAATAACAATTATTTAACTATTATACAGGAGGATAACATACCCTCGACTAAGGAAAAGTACAAGGTAAGGGGTTTTCATTTCACTTTTATTCCCGTGAGATTCATGCTATATTTGCCACTATTACCTTTTCTGTGGGGTATATACTACCCATGATTGTATTATTTTCATAATATAATTTACATTATGGGTATTTATATCATCGTTGGATTATATTTCTTTCAGGATGAGTATGTTTTTATGTTACCAAATCGGTAAGGGAACTTCTAATTTCAAATTCCACTCAATTGATTTTACGAAAACATCATTGATTACATTCCTCTAAGATTATGTATGAAATCACTATTTATTTACTAATGTTTTAATTTCCACACCCCTAGGGGGGATATATATTTTATACACATAATCACTGCATTAATAAATTCTCAAGTCATCAATATAAACTTGATAAGAGTAATTTTAACTCAATTTCAATTCACTGAGTTAAACATCCATGTCATTGGTGTTGTTTTTACAAAAATATTTATGAATTTCCTCTGATATATTTACACTGAATATCCAATAATATTGTGTGTATTTTTATTTTTCACACAGAAATATTTCATTGATTCAACCTTTACCTAATGATATTATATTTATAAAAGAATTCATCTCAACATACATCCCATTGAAACTTTTTTGTTATTATGCACCAATTAAATTTTATTTGGTGTATATACTGTAATTTGGAAATGTATATCATGAATCCCTTTAATATCACGATATTATAATGATTTTATTACCTCAATTATTTGTATTCAATCATCTCTCATTTGGTTAGGAACTCTAAATAAAATGTCATTTTAAATGTTTTAAAGATTTATTCTTCTAAATCTTTTTCATTAATGTCCATGTTTTAAAAATGATTTTAAGGATTTATTTATATCGATATTATTGTTTTAAAATTAAAATTCCTTTTAAATTTTTCAAAGTGGTATGAAACATTTTGATTTAAAAATCTATTTTAAATTACTACTTGGATAAAAAGTGTGTCATTTAAATGTTTTCATGAAAAAGGGTATATTTATCTAAAAATTATTTCAATGACTATTTTCATCTATTTCAATATCCTTCAGTGTATTTTATTCTTGATTGCGGTTGATTTATCATAATACATTCATCCATATTGTATTGAATGAGTTATGTTTGACTGTGGATGGGCTATTTTTAAGCCATTCATGGTTTGTGGTAAAAATATTGACATTTCATATGCTAGTTTTAATACAAATGTTTAGATTATGTTTCACCCTTTCATTTCAGGACTGAATTGGACATAGTATGTAATTGGTGGATCTCTCTATGGATCCTTGATGCAGCAGTAGGTCTTGTGAGACAAACTCGTGTCTTGGCCTAAGGCCTTTACCAAGTCTTATTTCTATTCTTGGCACAAGGCCTTGACTTTGGGGTTATGAAGTCTGGCATTATGCATTCCATCATTATGAAATTGGTTATTGATCTTTTGTGTGATTATTCGACTAGTTGAATTTCCATGTGAATAAGTAAATGAAATTATTTAAATTTATATTTTTCCATATTATGATGATGTTTAAGTATAAAAGTCATTTTTCTTAGTCATATACATTTACTTAAATGTTTATGATTAGTTATCAAAGATTCCTCAATATTATTATCCTTACTGAGCATTTGAGCTCATCTCTTTCTATATTTAATTTTTTGTAGGATGTGAAAAATTATATTATGACTGACCTATAGGGATAGTCTAAGGGAAATGAATATGGTCAAAGGAGACAATGTTGTTGTTGTTCTTCATTTTATTATTTAATGTAAAACTTTTGAATGTATCTAGTACTCCAAAGTATACTAAACTGATCATTAGTTCGGGAAATGATTACTTGTATCATGCCAATGTTATGTAATAAAAAATTGACTCTGGGTAACTCGGGTTGGGGCATTATAGTTGGTATCAAAGTAGTTTAGTAAAATTCCTTGAATATAGATTTTGTAAAACACTGACTAGAAAACACTACACTAAGATTGAATTTGGGGATTAATATAGAAGAAAATAAAAAAATTGTAAATGAAATATTATTTGAGTTTTCCAGGCAATAAATCCTTGTCTAGAAACGATTCTGTTGGGGCGGCTCTGGTATAGATTTACCTTGGAGTGAAAACTCTGACAAGGAGTTTCGGGCTTGACCCGAGGTATCCTAGTACACAACAATCGGCCTTGCTGCACTCCTTTTTATGATACTCACTTGGGATATTCTTAGGATAATTCGCATTTTCTTTACAAACAGATTAGATGGATTTCGAGGAAAATGGTTTATTGAATGGTATTTATTGAACTTTGGGTATTGTTGGTTTAATTATTGAAATTAATATTAGTATTTATTTCTCTAAAGGATTATCCTTTTGGGGGATCATATGATCTTGTAATAACTATTTTCATTTTTTTTAATCTCAAAAGACAAGGTAAATATATATTTTATCCTTTCTGGATTATTTGATTCTCATTAAGTTGATTTGAGCACTTAAGGTGAGACCAAGTCATCTTGAATACACATTATTTAAAAAAAGATGATTTTGTGGTAGAACTTTATTTAAGGATGATACAATACTTAAAAAGTAAGTACATAAATTTATGTTCTTAGTTAGTCTCATAAATACATTCCTCAAATTTATGAAATGAAACTTAAATCATAAAACATTATCTGTTTACTTTTCCTACTAGGAAACTAATGATCATTTAACCCATTGAAATATTGTGGGTTTCTTGTAGTTATCATTCTTCTGATCATGTTTTCTATCACTCTTTATCAAAACAAGAAACTAAGTTTTTCGTCCACATCCATGCTTTCCTATATGGAATCCTAGTATGGGTTATCTTAGGCGACCTTTTTAATTCTCTATATTTCTTTTAAATAATTAGTTTTATTGACACTTTTTCCGATGTGGGAAATGCAATAATGTTTCTAATAACAATTTTCAAATTTCTAGGAAGCAATTTCTAAAAGGTGTAAGAGTGTAACACTGCAAGATTTCACAATATACTTCTCTTTAAGTAATAAAATAGCATGCGATATACGCAACACCATGTTCTAGCACGCCACAATCTATCATGCTAGTCATTTAGAAAGTGCTTATGAATATAAATAACCACATTTTGAATTTTTTATATCTCCCATATTTTTTGAACATTCATCCTTTGTGTTTCTTAGACATAATATAAAGACCAAATCAATTTTTAAGATAAAAGAAGTATTTTTTCGAAAATGTAATTTTACCGCCTTTTAATGGAGAACCCTTTTTAAATTCAATATTTCAGACATTTATACATTAAATTTAACAAAATAAACATCTTCTATAGAATTGGGACATAAAAATTTAGTTTCGATAATTTTTTTTTCTGTTTTTCAGATAACATTCATATTTGCGTGAATAGTTAAAAATACTAAATTTTAACTGAAAAAAACTTTTTGAATCAAAATAATTTATAATGTTAAATTATAAATTTTAATGGTTAATAATTATAATAAAATTATATTTTTATTATTTAATACAATTATGGTCATTATAGGTAATTTCACCTATAAATTTGATATAAACACATGTCAATCTTTTGATAGTTTTTAATTTTAAAAACCCCACCTTTTGGGAATGACACTGGGAATAAATTTTAAATTAATAAAATAAAATTCTATTTTTTTAATTTTTAAAAATATAAATCATTTTTTAATATAGAATATAAAAATTGTCTTAGAGTGAAATTTTGGTATTTTTCTGAAAACATTCAACTTTTGAAGAATAGTGAAAACCCCTGTGTCATTGTTTAAGAAAATACTTTCTATATAAATAATTATTAATTTAATTTAAATTAATTTTATGTTGAAATAGATACATAATACCAATATTTGTTAAATGTAATTTATTGGAGTCATTTTATAATAAAATTAGATGTATAAATGTTTATTGAATTTTTTTAACAATTTTTACCCACCTTCTAGAAGCATTTACAAATTTGCATAAAATAAAACATTACCACTTCTGTGAATTGAATTTCAATAATCCAAGACACACATTTATATTAGTAAGTAACATTTGGTTCAATAAGATGAAAATAATTTTTTGTGAATAGTAACTTTTGACTTTTATTTACCATGGTTTTAAGTAAATAGGGTAATTAATGGTAAAAATGATATTATAATTATCCTAACACATTCCCTAATTCTATTGGATAAGTATAATCCGACCAAAAAAACAATACCAATTAAATATAACCCCTTTTGGTCCACATGGATAAGATTAGGACATTTATTATTATTATTTTAAAGAAGAGTTAAACGAGTTAAATTTAAAGTTTAATAACTAAACCATTTTTAATAGAGTTCTACATGTGATTTAATTTGACTATAAACACTCATTAGAAATATAAGAATATTTCCTATATAATTGTATTTTATTTATTATTTTTAGACATTAAATAATTTAATTTATTTATGACACAATGAGATGTAGTAATTACCTATTAATGAAATTTTAAAATTTTTGATATGATAAATATCCAAATAAATTTAATTTGAGAATTTTGATAAATTCCACTACTTTTCATGGTTAATATGACATTTTTGGGTTTATTAAATAATTTTTTTTCAAATAATTGTGTAACATCTCAGGTAAATGAAGAATAAGAGAATTTCATATTTATTAAAATTTTTGAATAAAATATTAATCTTAGCTTAAAGGGGTTTCTATGTTCGATAGTGTACCCGATACGCAACAATGGGATTCTGTGCAATCTTACGTTACACACTAATAATATAATATTATTATTTTAAATTTTATTTAACTCCTAGTCGTTGTATTGGCGGTAATGAACAAAACTAACTTTAATATGATTATACATGTATTTATATTTTTCCAATAAATGATAGAGGCTTAATATATGAATGAATCTAATTTTAAGCATAATTTACATTAAAAGACCGATATACCGCCTTTTAATGGCGAACACTTTTTAAATCTAGTTTCAGTCACATTAATACATTCTATATGACCAAATAAAATCATTCTTTAGAATTATGACATCATAATTTACTTTGGGTAATTTTTTGGTATTTTTATGATAAAGTTCATTTTTTAAGGAATAGTGAAATTATTATATTTTAATTCAAAGCTATGTTTTAATATAATTTATTTATATGGTTAGATTATCCTTTTAATTGGTTTTAAAGTTTAAATAGATTATATTTTTACCATTTAATCTAATGATGGTCATTAGAATCAATTTCACATTTAAATTTCATATAATCAACTGTCAATCACTTGATAGTTAATATTTCTTAAAAACACGTCTTTTGTTTTGATAGCAGGAATTAATTTTAAATTAATTTCTTCCACTTCTGTGTTTTTAATTTGGAGAAATGGATTCCATATATGGAATCATGAGGTTCATATTGTGTAAATAGGTAACTTTTATTTTTAGGCATTTTAAATATTTACCTGAGCAAATATTTTATTTACCATGGTTAAAGGGTAAATCAGGTAAATAAGGGTAAAAATAATAAGATTTATTTACCCTAAATGGTGTCCTAATCTTATTGGTTGAGTCATATCGGACCATGGGCATCCTTGGGTCGCTTTGGGGACCCCAATGGAGCCACTTAAAAGTGATTATGACACATTATTTTAATTAACTTAAAGTAAAGGCCAAAATGAAATAAACAAATATCTTTTAGTAAATTAATTTTTACATGGGGTTATACAAGGTATATTTTCGACTATAAAAATTAATTGGAAATAAAAAAATATTTCTTACATCATGGTATTTTTTTATAATTTATATACGTCAAATAAAAAAAATTATTTATGACACAATCATGATGCAGTATTTACCTAATTAATAAATGATTTATTTAAATAAGATTATAATGATTAAAATATTATCCAAAACATGTAAAACTCTGATGGGATGATTTTATTTCTATTATGATTCATATTTTCCTCGACCATAATAATTTTTGGATGATTAGAAACCGAATATCATTATATTATAAAATAATATTTTCACTCTTTCCTAAAGAGCCCCTCCTCTCCCTTATAAAAAGAGACCACTTCTATGCAATTCCTCACAACTCTCAAGCCATTTGGCTCGTCCAAACTCTGCCCCATTAAGCTTCCTACATCCCACTCCTCCTCCTAGAAGCCTTACCTTAAGAATAAGGCACTTCAATAAGTCCTTTGGTTCAAACCAAAGTGAGTTACCCAAATTAATGGTAACAGTTTCTCTTACATTTTTTTCTTTTATTTTGCTTCTCCATCCCCTAAAATCTTTTTATTTACTTTCTTCTATTATAAAACCAGTATCCACAATATAATATGATGATTTTATGATAAATATTCGAACTACACTTACACACACCTCCATCTAATGGATGAAGAACATAATGTTTCTATGGATGGAAAACTAACACCTCGTGAAACGATGATTGTTCAATTACATATTACCACCTCTCATGGTGTCCATTATGATGGAACTATATTTATATATGATATATATTATGATTATGATTTCTTTACGCTTATTTACTTCCCAATTATATCAGACATCTTTGGTTTCCATGGTGGGTAAATACGATAATCTTATTTGAGGAAGTGCGGACTACCGCGCCCTCAAAGTGATGTGAATCGTTAATTCCCTATGTGGGATGAATGAAGGATAGAGTTAATGATATTATATATGATATTATACTGGAATTATAATATACCTATGTATCATTATGTTTTAATTCCATTGAAATAATAAATCGAAATGAAAGTAGCATTCATGCGTACGTACGGCTTACCGTCTCCATGAACAGTGCATTTCATTTCAGACCTCCAAATGTTATGTACTATTATAAATACATGTACATGCTGGATATATATGATATATATGATACCCAAATCATGAATATCATTCTGGATATAATAATCCTTTTACCACGTCAACAACATGTAATTGTTAGAAGTCCATTTTTGACTCAAGTACCAAATATCGACAAAATGAACGTTATTAAATTAAATGATTACATAATGATTATAACATGGTAATAAGTTATATAAAAGGAATAATAAACTTTAAAAAGTTTCATAAGCTAGTAGAAATTAAATTTAGTTTATTATTCAGGAGATTAAAGAACGAATGGGTCAAGTCGGACACGGGGTAAGGGACTTCGTCTCAATCTCCATTCATTGAGGAATTTTTAGTTTTACACATGACTTTCTTTTATACGTTGTATAAAACCCTTTGAATTTTACTTTTATTCAAAAGGAATATTTTCTCTACGAAGCTTTTTACTAAATGACAAAAAGGAATTTTTCTCAAATTTAAGCGGTGACAATGACCATTCCGGTGCCGCGAGTATTATTTGATCTTTGGCTTCCTTAACTAGACGGAATGTTTTTAAAAGGAAAAATAAATACCAAATACTCCTTTTACATATTTTGGTATTCAAAATGATTTTGAAAATGGATTTATTATTTCAATATCTTTAAATGATATTTTATTATTGAAATGTGGAAATGTTATCCTTCTTTTAGGCTTATGTTATGTGTTAAGATCATGTTATGGTTCATGGGAATTATTTACGTATACAGGTGGTTCCGTGATAAACCTAGGGTGGGTGAGCTCGAGATTGCTCTCCATTGCATTGGGTAATGTGACGGAGGAAAACATGAATGTTTCTCCTAATAGATTTAGGGAAAAGATTGTGATGGGTATTCCAAAGTAACTCCCTATGCAGCTGTGATAGCTACAATGTAATTATGGTATGGATGCGCAAGTTACCTTTATGATTAATGATTTCTATGTGTCTTTCATAAATCTTATTATTTCATGAGGTAAGTAAAAGAGTTCATTTTTTGTATGTATTTATGAACAAATGTTTTCATTCACTGTTTTATAACCCTTACTCAGCCTTTTATGCTCATCCCAAGTTTTGAAATGTTTTTCACAAGACTTAAAGATGAATAGGGTCATGGATGGGATCAAGGAAATTCCATTCTCTCTTTAACATAGAATTAGACATGAATTTTTTTTCAAGATTTTTTATTTTATGAAAAAAAGTTGATTCTGGGTAGAAGTGCCTACTTTGTAATATTATCAGATGTAATAGTTATGTCCTAATTCCCTAAAATTCTATACCTGAAAAGATACTCAATGTGAATTATTCATTTAATTCAATATTATGTAATGTTTAAGTATGTGTCCTTATAGTTGGTATCATAGGTTAGTTTAGATAACATTAGAAGTTAGGATATTGTTAAATTAATATCCATTAAGTAATTTATGTTAATATTGACATCATATAGAATTTACAGATTACCATGTTGCTTCACCTAAGATATTTCTTTGTTTAGAATGGTTTTCTGAAGAGGAAACATGAGAGCTATGTTGGGACGACATCAGGAGGAAGACAACCTTCCAAATCAGCAACCTGAGATGGTCGGAATCAGAACTGAAAAGTTTGTTGCAGTGATGGCACTGTTGACTTAGGCTATAAATGGTGGTGGTATCCATGTACGAGATCAGCCAGATCAACCATAGAGGAACATATCAGTAGTGGATCATTTCATGAGGTAACATCCCCCATCATTCGGAGAATCATCTGATCTGGTGCTACCTGAAGGGTGGATTAAAAAACTGGAAAGGATTTTGGATGTCATGGGTTGTTCAGAACATAAAAAGGTTAGCCTTGCAGTTTACCATTTTGAAGGTGAAGATGATCAGTGGTGGTCGATTGTGAAAAATATTAGGGATAGTGAGGAGATTGATGCTCTTGATTGGGATGAATTCAAACATATATTTCTATTGAAATATTTTCCTAAGGTGGTTCATCTTAGGATGGAAATACAATTCCTGGAATTGAGGTAGGAGGATTACTCAGTGGCTGCTTATGAAGAAAAATTCACTCGACTGAAAAGGTATGCTCGAAACTTCATACGATATCTTGATAGTAAAATCAACCATTTTTACTCAGGATTAAAGCCAAAGTATCCAATGGATTTAGCTTTTCGTGAGTTCAAAAGTTATGAAAAACTTGTTTATTGTGCGGAGAAGGTGGAAATGGAGTTTTCCAATGATCAAGTATTCTTTGAAAAACAACAAAATAAGAGGTCGAGGTGGCAGGATAAAGGAAAGAACTCTTCAAAAAAGTCTGATGGTAAGAAGATTAAGTTTAGAGTTTGTGAAAATTGTGGAAAAAAGCGTGCTGGGGAATGTCTTTTGAATTCTGGTAAGTGATACCGATGTGGTAAAATGGGACAAAAGGCTTGTAATTGCACTGAAAATGATCAAGGTAATGGTAAGACAAAATTTGATTTACTATCAATAAAATGTTTTATGTACAATTAAATGGGTCATTATGCAAATGAGTGTCCAACAAGGAACTCAACCGAAGGAATGCAGCCAGACTACAAGCAGAAATGGGTGGCAAAATCCTTTGCAACTACTTCAGCAGATGTTGGGCCATCAAATGAAGTTGTATCAGGTACATTGTTTGTTTATTCAGATTATTCCAATGTGTTGTTTGATTCAGGGTCCACACACTCTTTAATTTCTGAAACGTTTTCTAGTAAATTGGGAATTCCATCTCATGATATGAATACTAAACTTACGGTAAAAACACCTGGAGGAAATGTTGAGACAAAAAGAAAACATAATAATATTAATTTCCTTGTGTGCGGATAGAATCTAACTACAAACCTTATTGTTTTGTCTCTAGTATAGTTTGATGTTATATTGGGCATGGATTGGCTTTCTGTTTATCATGCTAAGAGTGACTGCAGAGCTAAAGAGGTTTCTTTACAGAATTTTTTTAGTTTGTGTACAAGAATGAACCCTTTCTTTTGATAACATATCAGGAAGTAGAAAAACTGGTAAAAGATGGAAATGAATGTTCCCTTGCACATATTGTTGAAAACAAAGGAACTATTCAGATTAATGATGTGCTAGTGGTAAATGAGTACCTTGATGTTTTTATTAATGAGTTTTCTGGTATTATACCTGATCGGGAAGTTGAATTTACTATTGACTTATTTCTTGATGCTAATCCAATTTCAAAACCCCCTTATCGAATGGGTCAAATTGAACTTCTAGAGTTAAAGAAGCAATTGCAGGAGTTATTAGATAAAGTTTTCATTCGACTTAGCACATCACCCTGGGGTCCTCCTATCTTGTTTGTTAAAAAGAAAGCTGTTTCAATGATAATTTTCATTTATTATAGAGCATTGAATAACATCACTGTTAAGAATAAGTATCCTTTTCCTCATATCGATGATTTTTTTGATCAGCTCCAGGGAGCTCAGTATTTTTCGAAGATTGACTTGAGTTCGGGGTACCATCAGTTGAAAGTAAAAGAAGCTGACATTCTGAAGACTGCTTTTCATACTAGATATGGCTATTATGAATTTGTAGTTATGCATTTTGGTTTTACAAATGCACCTGCTGTATTCATGGATCTTATGAATAGAATTTTCGATGAGTTCTTGGAGAAGTTTTTGGTTATGTTCATTGACTATATTTTGGTTTATTCAAAAAGTAAAGAGGAACATCAAAGTCATTTAAGGGTTGTCTTGAAAACCATAAAAGAAAAGAAACTTTATGGAAAATTTATCAAGTGTGAGTTTTGGTTACAACAAATTTCTTTCCTTGGTCACATTATTTCAAAATATGGCATAACTGTTGATCCTGCAAAAACAAAAGTTGTTGAAGAATGGCCAAGACCCACAAATATAACTGAGATTCGTAGTTTTCTTGGTTTGGAATGTTATTACCAATGGATTGTTGAAAACTTTTCACGGTTATCTAGCCCAATGACTATGTTAACTTGAAAAGGTGTTAAGTTCATCAGGACAAAAGAATGTGATGATTTTTTTCAGGAATTGAAGATTAGATTGGTGAATGCTCCAGTTTTGGAACTGCCTTCCAGAAATGGTGAGTTTTTTTTCTACAGTGATGCTTCGTTGAAAGGATTGGGTTACGTCCTAATGCAAAATGATCAGGTAATTTCTTATGCTTCACATCAGTTGAAACCACATGAGTTAAATTTCCCTACTCATGATTTGAAATTTGCTGCTATTGTTTTTGATTTAAAAATTTGGATACATCATTTGTATGGAGTGAAGTGTGAAATATATAATGATCAAAAAAATTTGACGAATATATTCACTCAGAAAGAATTGAACATGAGATAGTGGAGATGGTTGGAATTAATCAACGATTATGATTGCATGATCCATTGCCATCTGGGAAAATAAAATAAAGTGGTCGATACTTTGAGGCGGAAAAGTAATGTCTCATTAGCCATGATACGTTTGGAAAAAGATCCTTTGGAATTTGATTTGATGAAATTTGGCATTGAAGTTGTTGGTGCAAGAAATTCTTCTGTTTTGTTTTAGGTGTCAGTGAGATCATCTCTATCAGACAGAATAATGAAAGCACATAAGTAAGACAGTGAGTTGTAGAAAAAGGTAGAGTTTCTTCATAAGGGTATGTTGCCTAAATTTAACATTTATAATGATTGTGTTTTGAGGATTGGAAAGATATTATGTGTGCCTTGTGATTTACAGTTGAAGAATGAGTTGTTATGTGAAGCTCATAGTTCTCCGTTTTCAGTTCATTCTAGAAGTACTAAGATATATAGAGATCTTCAGGAGTATTATTGGTGGGATGGAATGAAAAGAGATATTGTTGATTTTACTGTGAAGTGTTTGACATGTCAGCAGGTTAAAGAATAGTGACAGTTACCGAAAGGAATGCTTCAGCCTATATCGGTGCCACAGTGGAAATGGGAAAATATATCCATGGACTTCGTTGTAGGATTACCAAAGACATCTCGAGGTAATAATGCAATCTGGGTTATAGTTGACCAATTGACTAAATATGCTCATTTCCTTCCTATTAGAGATACTTTGTCTATAGATCAACTTGCTCAGTTTTATGTTAAAGAGATAGTCAGGTTGCATGGAGTTACCCTCTCCATTGTATCTGATCATGATCTCTGGTTCACTTCTAACTTTTGGAAAGGCCTTCAGAAGTCATTGGGTACTGAATTAAACATTAGTACATCTTTTCATCCTCAATCAGATGGGCAGTCAGAACGAACAATTCAGACCATGGAGGATATGTTACGTGCTTTCTCGATGGACTACCAGGGAAGTTGGGACTAACATATTTCTTTGGTTAAATTTTCTTATAATAACAGTTTTCATTCCAGTATACAGATGGCTCCATTTTAGGCATTGTATGGAAATCATTGTCGAACTCCAGCTTTTTGGGATGAAGTAGGTGAATGAAAGATGATGGGACCAGAATTGGTAGAAGAGATGGCAGAGAAAGTTCAGTTGATTCAGAAGCACATGAGAACAGCTCATAGCAGATAGAAAATTTATGCGGATAACTGGAGGAAGGATCTTTATTTTGAGGTAGGTGATCATGTCTTTCTCAAAATTTCTCCATGGAAAATTATAATGTGTTTTGGTAGGAAGGGAAAGTTGAGTCCGAGGTTCATTGGACCTTATGAAATTCTGGATAAAGTTGGAGCAGTTGCGTATAGAGTAGCTTTACCTCCAAGTTTATCCCAGGTACACAATGTTTTCCATGTTTCGATGTTGAGAAAGTTTATGCCAGATCCATCTCATGTTTTGAGCCTAGAGGAAGTCCAGTTGGAAGAGAATCTCTCTTATGAAGAACAACCAGTCCAGATTCTGGACCATAGAGAGCAGGTGTTTCAGAATAAGGCAATTCACTAGGTAAAGGTTTTGTGGAAAAACCATATGGTTGAAGAGGCATCATGGGAATCTGAAAATGCTATGAGGGATAAATACCCCCACTTATTTTGATAAGTGGATAAAAATTGCGAGGATGCAATTTCCAAAAGGGGGAAGGATGTAACATCCTAGGTAGATGAAGAATAAGATATTATCATATTTATTAATATTTTTGAATTAAATATTAGTCTTATCTTAAAGGGGTTTCTATGTTCGATAGCGTACCCGATACGCAACAACGGATTTCTTTGGAATCTTAAGTAGCACACTAATAATATAATATTATTATTTTAAATGGTAGTTAACTCATAGCCGTTGTATTGGCAGAAATGAACAAAACTAACTATAATATGGTTATACATGTACTTATATTTAACCAATAAAAGTTAGAGGCTTAATATATTAATGAAACTAATTTTAAGCATAATTTACATTAAAAGGCCGATTTACTGCCTTTTAATGGCAAACCATTTCTAAATCTACTTTTGGTCACTTTAATACATTATACATGACCAAATAAAATCCTTCTTTATAATGAGGACGTCATAATTTTCTTTGGGTAATTTTTTGGTATTTTTCTGATAAAGTTCATTTTTTAAGGAATAGTGAAAATATTGTATTTTAATTCAAAACAAAGTTTTAATCTAATTTATTTATATGGATAGATTATCGTTTTAATTGGTTTTAAAGTGTAAATAGATTATATTTTTACCATTTAATCTAATTTTGGTCTTTAGAAGCAATTTCACATTTAAATTGTATATAATCAACTGTCAATCTTTTGATAGTTAATATTTCTTAAAAACAGGCCTTTTGTTTTGACAGTGGGTATTAATTTTAAATTAATTTCTGCCACTTCTGTGTTTTGAATTTAGAGAAATGGATTCCACATTTTGAATCAGGAGGTTCAAATTATGTAAATAGGTAAATTTTATTTTTAGGCATTTTAAATATTTACCTTAGTAAATATTTTATTTACCATGGTTAAATGTTAAATCAGGTAAATAAGGGTAAAAAAATATTTATTTACCCTAACAGGTGTCCTAATCCTATTTGTTGAGTCCTATCTCACCATGGGCATCCTTGGGTTGATTTGGGGACCCCATGTAGCCACTTAAAAATGATTATGACACTTTATTTTAATTAACATAAAGTAAAGGCCAAAATGAAATAAACAAATTTCTTTTAGTAAATTATTTTTTACATGGGGTTATTCAAGTTATATTTTATACTATAAATATTCATTAGAAAGAAAAAAATATTTCTTACTTCATGAAATTTTTTATATATTTTTTATACATCAAATAAATTAAATTATTTATGACACAATCATGATGCATTATTTACCTCATTAATAAATGATTTAATTAAATAAGATTAAATGATTAAAATATTATCCAAAACAGGTCTAATTCTAATTAGATGATTTTATTTCGATTATGAGTCATCTTATCTTTTACCATAATTATTTTTGGACCATTAGAAACCGAATATCATTATATTATAAAATAATATTTTCACTCTTTCCTAAAGAGCCCCTCCTCTCCCTTATAAAAAGAGACCACTTCTATGCAATTCCCCACACGTCTCAAGCCATTTGGCTTGTCCAAAATTGGCCCAATTAATCTCATTACATCCCTATCCTCTTCCTCCTCCTATAATCCTTACCTTTGGAAGAAGGAACTTCAATAAGTCCTTTGCTTCAAACCAAAGTGAGTTACCCAAATTAAAGGTAATAGTTTCTCTTAAATTGTTTTCTTTTATTTTGCTTCTCCAACCCCTAAAATCTTTTTATTTCCTTTATTTTTTAACAACACCAGTATACTCAATATACTAGGATATTGTTATAATAAGGATTAGAACAACACTTACACACACCTCCATCTAATGTATGAAGAACATAATGTTTCGGTGGATTGAAAACTAACGCCTCACGAAATGATGATTGTTCAATTACATCTTACCGCCTCTCATGGTGGCAATTATGATGGAACTGTATTTATATATGATATATATTTTGTTTAGTATTTCTTTATGCTTCTGTACTTCCCAATTATATCAAACCTTTATGGTTTCCATGGTGGGTAAATACAATAATCTCATTTGAGGAAGTGCGGACTACCACCCCCTCAAAGTGATGTGACTCATTAATGCCCTATGTGGGATGTATAATTGATAGAGTTAATGATATTATATATGATATTATACAGGAATTATAATATAATTATGTATCATTATGTTTTAATTCCATTAAAATAAGAAATAGAAATGAAAGTAGCGTTCATGTGTACGTATGGCTTACCGTCTCCATGAACGGTGCATTTCATTTCATACCTCCAAATGTTTTGTACTGTTATAAATACATGTACATGCTGGATATATATGATATATATGATACCAAAATCATGAATATCATTCTGAATGTAATGAACCTTTTACCACGTGAACAGCATTTAATTATAAGAAGTCCATTTTGAATCAAGTACCAAATATCAACAAAATGAATGTTATTAACTTAATGATTACATAATGATTATAACATGGTAATAAGTGATATAAAAGGAATAATAAACTTGAAAAAGGTTCTTATGAAAGTAGAAATTAACTTCAGTTTGTTATTCAGGAGATTAAAGAATGAACGGGTCAAGTTGGACAAGAGGTAAGGGATTTCATCTCAATCTCCTTCAATTGAGGCATTTTTAGTTTTATACATGACTTTCTTTTATACGATGTATAAAACCATTTTAATTTTACTTCTATTCAAAAGGATTCTTTTCTCCACGAAACACTTTACTAAACAACAAAAAGGAATGATTCGTCAACGTAAGCGGTGACAATGACCTTTCCGCCGCTGTGAGTATTATTTGATCTTTGGCTTCCTTTACAAGCCGAAATGTTTTTAAAAGGAAAAATAAATACCAAATGCTCTTTTTACGTATTTTGGTATTGAAAATTATTTTGAGAATTGATTTATTATTTCAATATCTTTAAATGATATTTTATTATTGAAAGGTGGAAATTTTATCGTTCATTTATGGTTATGTTATCTGTTAAGATTGTGTTATGGTTCTTGGGCATTATTTACCTATACAGGTGGTTCCGTGATGAACCTTGGGCAGGTGAGCCTGAGATAGCTCTCCAATGCATTGGATAACGTGACAGAGGTAAACATTATTGTTTCTCCTAAGAGATTTGGGGAACATACTGTAATGGGTATTCCAAAGTAACTCCCTATGTAGATGTGATAGCTACAATGTAAGTATGGTATGGATGCTGCATGTTACCTTTATGATTTATGATTTCTATGTGACTTTAATAAATCTTATTATTTCATGAGGTAAGTAAAATAGTTCATGTTTTTTATGTATTTATGAACAAATTTTTTCATTCACTATTTTATAACCCTTACTGAGCCTTTTATGATCATCCCATGTTTTGAAATGTTTTTTACATGAATTAAAGATGAATAGGGTTAAGGATGGGATCAAGGAAAATCCATGCCCTCTTTAACATGGGATTAGACATTAATTTTGTTTCATTAGTTTTTATTTTATGAAAAAAGTGGATTCGGGGTAGAAGTGTCTACTTTGTAATATTTTGAGATGAAATAGTTATGTCCTAATTACCTAAAACTCTAAACCTGAAAAGATCCTCAATGTGAATTATTCATTTAATTCAATATTATGTATTGTTTAAGTCCAGGACCTTATAAATTGGGTGGTTAGGATTTTCACAAAAACCAAATACTTAATAGTGTAAAAAATGACATAATTGAGTTTTTAAAACAAATACAATATTATTAATTGATTTAATATTCAAAAAAATATAAGGTTTGGAAAAAGGAATTAGAAAAGGATATATATATTAATAATGGAACACTTGGGGTTCACATTCCTTGTTATAGTATGTTTATTAACCATATAATATAACAATACCAAGTGACATGGTAAATGTCAATCTCTTCAACTACGAGTTAAATCTAATAGATATGGTTAATATGGTGACCTAAACCTATCTAAAATGTTTTGGTTGAGAGTATATTGATCCATACCCTCTATATCCTCTAAATAAATCATTTTTATCCATTATAAACTGATATTAATTTTATTATAAAATAATATTTCATGTTTTCCTAAAGTGACCATTACCTCTCTTATTAAAGGCTACTTAACCTTATCGTAATTTCACACCTAAAAATCCTTTTGGCTTGGCCAAACCTAGCCCAAATAGCCTCCCAACATTCCTAAAATAATTCTAGAGGCCTTCCTTTGGTCATAAAGCCATCTTAAGGATCACTTTTGATCAAATAAAAATGAAGAATCTGAAGTAGAGATAAATATTTCATCACCTCTTTCAAGTTCTTTTCTTCTCCCACTTCCTCTTTCTTTGATGATTCCATACCAATATAATAAATTCATTAACAACTATATACAATGATGTTATTATAAATATGTCAACACAATATTCCTTATTCTATCAATTCTATAAATGACAATGTCACCATATGTGTGTACGTACAACTTACCGTCTCCACGTCGTGGTGTAGTTTGTTGTTCAGAAACATTAATTTTTGGATGGGTATATTAATGGGTATAAATGATGATAATAATAAATTAACATGTTAATGATTCATTATATTTTATATTCATCCAATTATATATGATTTCACCATCAAAAGAATGATATTGTCGCTCGTGCATACATACGGTTTACCGTCTCCACGATGTGATAAGATGTCATTCCCCATCGTAACAATTCAAGACTAATTTACATTTTATGATTAAAAATAATTTTTAAAGACTTGATATCATTCTGGATATGAATCAAATACAACTAATCCTTAACAGACATGAATTATTTAACAAAACATATAAAGGAAAATGAATCAGTTAAGACCCGAAATAATGATACTACTAAATCTTTATTAACAATGAAATATTAGAAGATATTTTGTGATATAATATTTATGTATGTGGTTATGGTATAATTTAATAACAATTATTTAACTATTATACAACAGGTTAATGTTCCCTCGACTAAGGAAATGTACAAGGTAATGTGTTTTCATCTCATTTTTTTCCCTGTGAGATTCATGATATATTTTCCACTATTAAATTTTCCGTGGTGTCTGTACATCCCATAATTGTACTGTTTTCATAATATACTTTAATTTATGGGTATTTACATAATCATTGTATTATCCTTATTTGATGGGGTGTATGTTTCGTAGGTTACCAAATCGGTAAGGAAATTTCAAATTTCAATTTCCACTCCTTTGATTTTACGCAAACATCATTGATTACTTTAATCCAAGATTATGCGTGAAATAACTATTTATTTACTTATGTAGTCATTTCCACTCCCCTTTGTGGATATATAAATTTGACACACATTATCACTCCTTTGATAAAATCTAAATCCATCGATATAAACTTGATATGAGTAATTTTAACTCAATTTCAATTCATTGAGTTAAACATCCATGTCATTGATGTTGATCTTACAAGAATATGTGTGAATGTCCTTTGATTTATTTACACTTAATATCCAATCATATTGAGTGTATTTATATTTTTCACACATAATTATGTCATTGATTTACCCTTAACCTAAAGATACAGTCTTTATAAAATAATTCATCTCAACACACATTCCATTGAGACTTTTTTGTTGTCATGTGCCAATTCCCTTTTATTTGGTGTATATAATATACTTTGACATAATATATCTTGAATACCTTTATCCTCATGATATTATAATATTTTTATTACCTTAATTAATTTTAATCATGCGTCTCTCATTTGGTTAGGAACTCTAACTAAAATATCATTTTAAATGTTTTAATGATTTATTCTTCTAAATATGTCTCAATAATGACCATGTTTTAAAAATGGTTTTGAGGATTTATTTATAATGGAATTGATTTTTTAAAATTAAAATTCCTTTTAAATGTTCCAATGTGGTATGAAAAACTTTGATTTAATAATCCCTTTGAAATGACTTCTTGGATAAATAGTGCATCATTTAAAATTTTCCATTAAAAAGGGTATATTTCTCTAAAAATAGATGTAATGACTATTTTCATATATGTCAATATCCTTTAGTGTAATTTATTCTTTGTAGATGTTGATTTATCATAATACAATTATACATATTGTATTGAATGAGTTATGTTTGACCATGGATATGCTATTTTTTTCTATTCATGGTTTGTGGTTAAAATATTGAAATTTTGTATGATAATTTAAATATGAATGTTTAGATTATGTTCAACCCATTCATATGAGGAATGAATTGGACTTATTAAATGATTGATGGAGCCCTCTACAGTTCCCTCATGCATCATTAGGCCTTGTGAGACAAACTAGCGTATTGGAAAAAGGCCTTGACAAAATATTATTTTGTAGTCTTTGCACAAGTCCTTGACTTTGTGGTTATGAAGTCTTGCATTATCCATTCCATCATTTCGAAATTGGATATTTATTTTTCATGTGATTATTCAACTAGTAGAATTTACATGTGAATAATTAAATGGCATTATTTGGATTTTTATTTTCCATATTATGATGTAGTTTATGTTTAAAAGGCTTTTTTAGTCATATACATTGCTTTAAATTTTTATGCTTATTTATGAAATTTTCTGCTATATTGTTATCCTTACTAAGCATATAGGCTCACCCCTTTCTATGATTCATTTTTCATAGGATGTGAAGAATTATACTATGACTAGCCTGTAGGGATAGTCTAATGGAAATGAATGTGGTCAAAGGAGATAATGTTGTTGTAGTTTTTCATTTTATAATGTAATGTAAAAATTATGAATATATCTAGTACTTCCAAATATACTAAACTGATCGGTTTTTTGGGATGTGTTTCTTTGTATAATGCCAATGTAATTTAATAAAGCACCGACTCTGGAAAACTGGGGTTGGGGTGTTACAGTTGGTATCAAAGGAAGTTTTGTATAAACATTGGAAGCATGATTTAGAAAAACTATGATTATAAAACATTACCCAAAGATAGATATTGTGGATTAGTATAGACGAACATTCAAAAAAAATTAATGTTGATATTATTTCGGTTTTCCAAGCTATAAATCCCTGCCAAGATACGAGCAGGTAGGGGTGGCTCTAGAAAAGATGTACCAAGGAGTGAAAACTCTGACAAGGAGTTTAGGGCTTGACCCGGGGTATCTTGGTACACGGCAATGGGCCTTACTGCACTATTTTTTATTACACCCCTAGGGGATATGCTTAGGATAATACACATTTTCTTTCCAGCTTGATTTGAATGATTTTAAGGACATTTGTTTATTGAATGGTATTTATTGAACTTTGATTATTGTTGGATTAATTTTAGAAATTATGATTAGTATTTATTTCTCTAAAGGATTATCCTTTTTGGGGATCATCTGATCATTTACTATCCATTTTATTTTTGGTTAATCTCGAAAGACAAGGAAAATATATAGTTTATCTTTTGTGGATTATATGATTCTCTAGAAGTTGATTCTAGCTCTTCAGGTGTGACCAAGTCATATAGAATACTCATCATTTAAAAAAAATATGAGTTAGAGGTAAAAATTTATTAAAGGATGAAACTATACTTAAAACGTAAATATATCTCTTTATGTTCTTAGTCATTATCATAAATACATTCCTCGACTTTATGAAATGGAACATAAAACAAAAAACATTATTTGTTTCTTTTTACTATTGGGAAACAAATGATCGTTTAAACCATCACAAGTTTTTGGTTTTCTTCATCTTAAAATTCTCTTGATAATGATTTCTATCACACTCCATTAGAACATGACACTTATTTTTTCTTCCCCATCCATGTTTTCGTACATGGAATCCTATTATGGGTTATCTCAGGTGACCTATGTACTTTTCTTTCTTTCTTTTAAAGTGATAGTTTAATTGACCCTTTTTCTGATGTTTTACTTTCAATGATGTTATTAATCACAATTTTAAAATTTCAATGATGATATTTCCAAATGGTAGGAAGAATGTAACACCCCAAAATTCTACAACACGCTTCACTTTAAGTACCAGAATAGCGTGTGATGTACGCCACACTGTGTTCAAGCACTCCATGACATGTCTAACTAGCCTTTTAGAAAGTGATTATGATTAGTAATAACCTCATTATGAATTTTATATATATTCCATATAATATTAACATTCATCTTTTGTGTATCGTTGACATAATATAAGGAAAAATTCAATTTTTCAGATAAAAGATGTATTTTGGGAGAAAATGAAATTTTACATACTTTTAATGGAGAATAATTTTTAAATATAATATTTGGAAATTATATATTCAGTTTGGAAAAATAAACTTCTTATTTAGAATAAGGACATAAAAATTTATTTTCAATTAATTTTTGCTGTTTTTCTAATAACATTCTTATTTGGGTGAATAGTGAAAAATAATAAATTTTAACTGAAAACAACTTTTTCAATAACAATAATTTATAGTGTTAAATTATACATTTGAATTCTTTGAAAGTATAATTAATTTATATTTTTATAATTTAATACAATTTCTTTCATTATAAGTAATTTCACATTTAAATTTGACATAAGCACATGTCAATATTTTAATAGTTTTTACTTTTTAAAAACCCGCTTTTGGGTATTGACAATGGAAATTATTTTTAAATTAATAACCACGAATTCTATATTTTTTATTTGTTAAAATATACATCATTTTTGGATTATGAGTATCAAAATTATCTTATGGTGAAATTTTGGTATTTTTCTAAAAACATTCAATTTGTGATGAATATTGAAAAGCCATGCGTTATTGGTTAAAACGACTTTTTATTTAAATAATTTTTCATTTTATGTAAATTAATGTGTTTCAAAATATATACATAATAACTATATTAGTTCAATGAAATTTATTGGATTCATTTTAGAATAAAATTTTATGAATAAAATTTTATTGATTTTTTTAACGTTTTTACCCACCTTCTAGGAGCATTTGAGAATTTGCATAAAAATAATTTTACCTCTTCTGTAAATTAAATTTAAAAAATCCGAGAGATATGGTTGATATTATTAAGTAAAATTTGGTTCAATAAGATGAAAATAATTTTTGGTGAATAGTAATTTTTGACTTTTATTTACCACGACTAAAAGTAAATAGGGTAATTAAGGGTAAAAATGATATTATAATTACGCAAAAACATTTAATGATTCTATTGTATACGTATAATTCAACCAAAAACAACATTAGAAATAAAATATGACTCTCTTTGGTCCACTTGGATAAGATTAGGACATTTATTATTATTTTACTTAAAGAAGAGTTAAAACAGTTAAATTCAATGTTTAATAACTAAATGATTTTTTATATAGAGTTATACCTAAGATAAATTTTACTATAAATATTTATTAGAAATATAAAAATATTTACTATATAATGGTATTTTATTTATAATTTTTTGACATTATATAATTTAATTTAATTATGAAAAAATAATGATGTAGTAATTACCTTATTAGTGTAATATTAAAATATTTGATATTATTAATATAAAAATAAATGTAATTTGAAACTTTTGATTAATTAAAGTAATTTTATAGGTTAATATGACATTTTTTGGTAGATTAAATAATTTTGTTTCAAAGTAATAATGCTGTTAGGATTTTCACGAAAACCAAATACTAAATAGTGTCAAAATTGACAAAATTGTGTTTTTAAAACAAATAATATATTATTAACCGATATAATATTCTTAAAAATATATTATTCAAAAAAATTTACTCATATAAGGATCTATATATATTAATAACGAACCAATTGTGGTTCAATTGTCTTGTTAGAGTATTTTTTTAACCATATAATATAAAAATACAAAGAGACATGGTAAGTGTCTAACTATTTAACTAATGATAAATCTAAAAGATAATGTTAATATGGTAATATAAACATTTCTAAAAACTAATGGATGGGTTTTTTTAGACCCATAACTTCAATAGACTCGAAATAAATTATTTTTTAGCCATTAGAAATCGAAAATTATTTTATTATAAAATAATATTTCAAGTTTTCCTAAAGTGACACTCACCTCTCTTATAAAACGGTACTTCACCTTCTATTAATTTCACACCTCCAAAGCCTTTTTTTCTCAGCCAAACCCACCCCGTATATCCTTACAACATTATTCCCTTTATCCTACCAGCCTTCCATTGGTCAGAAAGCCAACCTATGGATCCCTTTTGATCAAATCATAAGGTAGAACCCGGAGAAGAGGTAAAAATTTCATCACATATCTCAAGTTATTTTCTTCTTCCACTTCCTATTTCTTTGATGATTCCATACCAAAATAATATCTCTATTACCTATTACATACATTGATGTTATTAAAAATATGGTACAACCATATTTGTTATTCTATCTATCCTTTAAATGACAAAGTCTCCAACCGTGCGTACGTACGGCTTACTGTCTCCACATCATGGTGTAGTATGTTATTAAAAAAATCATTTTTTGGATGGATATAATAATGTGTATAAATGATTTAACTAATAAATATAACATGTTAATTATTCTATATATATGATATTCCATCCAATAATATATGACTTCACCGTCAAAATAATGATATTGTCCCATATGTGTACGTACGGCTTACCGTCTCCATGACACGATGAGATGTCATTCCACGTCGTAACAATTCAAGAATAATTTTCAATTGATGATTAAAAATAATTTTATAAGACATAATATCATTCTGGATATTAATAAAATACATCCTATTCATAACAAACATTTATTACGTAACAAAATTTATAAAGGAAAATGAATCAGTTAAAACCCAAAATATTGATACTACTAAAATATTATAAAAAAGAAATATTAGATGATCATATATGATATAATATTTATGAATTTCATTCTTTTATATTTTAAGAACAATTATTTAACTATTATACAAGATTTTAACATTCCCTCTACTGAGGAAAAGTACAAGGTAAGGGGTTTTCATCTCACTTTTATTCCTGTGAGATTCATGCTATATTACAATTTGTGTGGTGTATGTACTGCCCATAATTGTATTTTTTGATTAGATACACTAATTTATGGTTATTAACCTCATCATTGGATGATACATATTTCAGGGGGTGTCTTTTTCTTAAGTTACCAAATCGGTAAGGGAATTTTAAATTTCAATTTCCACTCATTCAGTTTTACACAAACATCATTGATTACCTTACTGAAAGAATATGTGTGAAGTCACTATTTATTTACTTATGTAGTAATTTCCTCACCCTTTTGTGGGGATATACTTTTTATACACATAAATAATCCATTTATAAATTCTAAATTCATCGATATAAAGTTGATAACAGTAATTTTAACTCAATTTCTATTCATTGAATTATTCATCCAAGTCATTGGTGTTATTTTTACATGAATATATGTGAATGTCCTATAATTGATTTACACTGAATATCCAATCATATTGAGTGTATTTATATTTTTCACACAAAATTATATCATTGATATATCATTATCAGAAGGATATCATCTTTATAAAGGAATCCATCTCTACTTACATTCCATTGACACTTCTTTGTTGTTATGCACCAATTCAATTTTATTTGATGTGTATTCTATACTTTGACATTGTATATCATGAATCCATTTATTCTCATGATATTATAACGTTTTCATTACCCAATGTATTTGTATTCAAGCATATCTCATTTGTTTAGGAATTATAAACAAATTTCCTTTTAAATTTTTAATGATATATTCTTTAAAATCATTCTCATTAATGTTCGTGTTTTAAAAATGGTTTTAAAGAATTATTTATATGGTCATTAACGTTTTAATATTAAAATTAATTTTAAATGTTTCAAAGTTTTATGGAACAATTTGATTCAAAAATCTATTTTAAATTACTTCTTGGATAAATCGTGTGTCATTTAAATGTTTTCAAGAAAAAGGGGATATTTCTCTAAAAATAGTTATAATGACTATTTTCATCAATGTAAATATCCTTTAGTGTATTTTATTCTTGATTAAGGTTGAATTATCATAATAAAATAATCCATATTGTATTGAATGAGTTTTGTTTGACTATGGATGTTCTATTTTTTTCCATTTAGGGTTTGTGGTTGAAATATTGACATTTTGTATGCTAGTTTTAATATGAATGTCAAGATTATGTTTCATCCTTTCATATAAGGAATGAATTTGACATAGTAAGAGATGGTCAGGGCCTGCTATAGCTCCTCGATGCATTCGTAGGTCTCATGAGATAAACCAGTGTCATGGCACAATGCCTTGAAAAATCTAATTTGTAGTCCTGGAACAAAGCCTTGACTATGTGGTTATGAAGTCTGGCATTATGCATTCCATCGTTATGAAATTGGATATTGATTTTAAATGTGATTATTATACTAGTAGAATATCCACATCAATAAGTAAATGGTATTATTTAGATTTATATTTTCCATATTATGATTAATTTTAAGTTTAAAAAGATTTTATGTTAGTCTTATACATTGCCTAAAATGTTTATGCTTATTTATGAAAGTTTTTTCTTTATTGTTATCATTACTGATCATCTGAGCTCACCCATTTCAATGTTTTATTTTTACTAGGATGTGAAGAAATATATTATGACTGACCTGTAAGGATAGTCTAAGAGAAATGAATGTGTTCAATGGAGACTATGTTGTTGTTGTTTCTCTTTTTATAATGTAATTTAAAACATATGAATGTATCTAGTACTTTCATGGCTACTAAACTAATTGGTCTTTCGGTACATGATTCCTTATATCATTCGAATGTTATTTAATAAAGAACTGACTCTGGGTAACTAGGGTGGGTGTCTTACCAAATTTTTCAAATTATTTATTCATAGATTTAAATTTTATAAATATTTCTTAAGACTAAGTATATAAGAATAAATATTTGTAACTAAAAAATTATCCTTAAAAGTTTAATTAGAAGAATATTAATTTTTTAATTATAATGTAAGACTTGAAATCATTGAATAAGTATTGGAATTCTGGAATTTACCTTAGAAATTACTCTCATATCATCTTCATGGTTTTTCACAACTTACAATTTTCTTTTCCTAAAGACATATATAATTATGAAACTTATTCAAATATAGTTAAATAATAATCTTTTTCAAATGAACTACTCTTTTATTAAGAATAAGTAAAGTCATATTAATCCATATAATCATGACAATTTATATTTAATGTTGTATTTTTAATATATTTAGTTGATGCATTTTCTATTAAGTATTTATTTATCTTTGGAATATCTTCATTGAAACTCATAAATTTATAAATATCATCACTTTTGTAAGAGTAAATTTTAAAAGACAATTTCCTCCACTTTCACTACATGTATCAAATTATTTCAAACCATCCATCCCATTATGATTTTATAGTTTCTAAGAATTTATATCTTAATTTTCCTTTTTCCCATGTCTAAGAGAATTTGGTCTAGTGTGGCCATGATTTTTTCATTCATAATATATCATTATGGAAGAATAGTTCTTCCAATTTCCTCCTTTATAATATTTCCTTTAATTTTGGAAAAAAATTATAACCACAATATTATTCATCCATTTAGAAATAATATATAATTTATTATAATTTTCAACTTGAGAACTACTTTCTATGTAAAATTTTATTTTCTTCTTCATAAAATATTTTGAAATTTTTTCGTAATATATTTCATTTTTAATCACAATAGATGTGTAAGAAAGAGCAGGACCATCAATTTTATTTTTAATTTTCTCTTAAACCATTTTAGGTTTACCCTCACATTACATAATTGTAGTAGTAAAATCATCTAATCTGTACTTATTTAGATTCCTTATATCATATAATTATGTTTTTCCATATTCCAAATTATTTTGAATAATGTAAATAATTTTATCAACCAAATAACCATGAGTTAAATTTTTTATCTCCCAAACCCAATAAATAATTCCTCATATTCATGATTCTTGGATGCATCTTAGAAAATGAATCTCTAGGTAAAAAATAAAATTCGTGAGAATATACTCTTAAAATTGATCTTGTATTTAAAAAATATTTAATGATACAATGTATGTAGATTCAGTATTAATAAAAATACTATTGTGAGCTTTACAACACAAAATTTTAATGTTGATATTCTCTGTGATATGAAATAGAATATTTATTCATGGAATAATAATTTATCTAATCTTCATAATTACCTTATTAGTAAAAGTATAGAACTATTTTTTGAGAATAAATTAATTTAGAGATAGCATCCGAAAGTAATCAACTCTAGTGTTGATCACAAATTTCATCATTCTACCTCTCCAATATTATTTGTTAGTAGCATAAATTTTTATAGACTTCTAGGATTGAGATTTTCCACAATGAAAACATATAAAACTTAAATATTTAAATATAGATATACTTTTCTCTATAATATTCATTAGTGTATCAATTTAAAACAATTTATAAAATTAAAAACCATCTCTCGTAAAAAAAATACCATATTAAAAGTGTTATCAATTTAGTATATGAGGGGGATTAATTGTAGTTTATAAAATATTGACTAAAATTTATAAAAACTCCATTAATAGGTAAATCAGGAAAACCCTTTTCTAGTAATATAATTTAATATTACATACAGTTCTGAAAATAATTTATATAATCATAGTTATATAAGAATTATAACAATGAAACATTCCTTAAACATGCATTACAGAAATATAAAATTCCCAAAAAAAGTAACAAACAATAATAAAGATTGTAAGAAAAACATATATAACATTATTAAAAATATCCATACTTTAAACATTATAAATACATAATTACATAACCTAAAATTTAGGTATCCAAGTTTTTCACTAAAATATAATGGGTTTTCTTCCTCAAGAACGGAATCCATCAATAAAAAGATTGAAATGAATTCTCCTTCCCTAGCCTTGAGAATACGTTATCAAATATATCTCAATAACCTCAACATTTTAGCCTGTATAATCCCTTTATCAAAAACCATATCAGACATAAAATTAAAAACATATATTTTCATAGATAATTTATAATACACAAATGGATGCCAAATGAAAAACTCCATAAATATTAAAATAGAGCTCACAGGTAACTTGATGTTACAAAATCTTCAAAGTAACATTATATCATCAGTGGTAGAACAGATTTAAAAGATTATGTTTTTATGGTTTCCATCTCCACAAATGCTACTTATACGTATATACATTTCATCATTGGTTATATTCTCCATTTATTAGAGACGGTTTCAATGAGTATAGTTGAAATCATGTTTACTTAATAACATTTAGTAAATCTTGTTTCATCGGATGGTTAACTTTGATGAAGCACTATTATAATTCCTAAAAGGTTCCATCTGGTAAATTTATTTTAGTTTTTCTAAAGAAATATATAATGATTTCCCTGTAAGACTTTATAAAAGATCATTTGAGGATCGTGTTTCCCTCCATCCAATAATTTTTTTTCAATATACATTATATTAATTTTTTGATATTATTTTATTATTTAACATTCTAAAGGCATTATATTTTTATATAAGATTTAACTTAATATAATACATTAAATGTACAAAGAACCTCTCCATCAAATTTTTATGATTTCAAATATATTGGTTCATATAAAAAACATATGTTAGGTTCCATCCAATTTAGTTTATCGATGAAACAAAAAATATGTTTCTTTTAATTAATAAAATATTCCATATCATGAAAAATATATTTTTTCTAAGAAAGTATTATAACCCCATGGGAAATTATAATAATTTCAAAACATATAATTTAAATAATTTTTTTTATTTTGAAAACTGATTTTAGAATGTGTGGAAATTATATTTTTAACTCAACACTATTGATTCCTTTTAACAAGTGTCAATTTTTTTAGAATATAAAAAATGAGTAAATTTACTAATAAACCCCCATACTATCTTTTAATTTGGACTATCATCCATATATATTCTTTTTTCCCTGTGAATAATATATAAATAGAATGTGTTATTATGAAAATATATGAACCTAATTAGTAATTTATTTTAGGAATTTCAGGATTGAATAAAATATATTCATAACAAATGTGTTTTTTAAAATACTAATTATGTGTGTTTTCAATTTAGAAGTGTTATTTTAGAAGTAATTTTCTATTTAATACTCAAATCTATCAAAAAAATCATGGATTATGTTAATGTCTAGGAAAATGATCATTGATTAATTTTGGACCTATAGGCATAAAAAATACATAATTCAAATATGTTTTGTTTTTTTTATTTACTGATTGTAAATATAATAATTATATGGGTTATTAATGTCAAAAACACACATCACATTCTCAAAAATAATGAAAATGATCTCACATTTTCAAGATAAATTTTACAATTTCCTTTGAGTAACTTTTTTCATATAGAAACAATCAAAATATAATTTTAATAAGATATGAAATAAGAACCACTAAAATATATTTTTAAAATATAAAGTTTTTTAGTTAAAGAAACACATCATACACTTAAAATGTAAAAAATAGATAATATTATCAATAAAATAAATAGAAAATTATTTGATTGATATTTTACGTTTAAGAAGAAACTATATATTATTTAAATAAAATATATTATTAGTATAATTGAATGTATTTTTTTTAATTTTTATTATTATATAAGTGAAAATTTCCGATCAAATACTCAAAACTAGAAAAAAGATAGTATAATAACACAAAACACTAAACTAAAGGGTTTAATTTTTTGGAGATGTTCCAATAAAGCACATTAAGTTTTAATATAATGAATCGACATAATTATAGATAGTTAATTTTTACGTGAAAATTGCTATCTATGTTAATAATACATGTCACATGATCAAAAATCCACAAAAAATATCAAATTATCATGAAACTCCAAAAAAATAATCATTATTTTAGTTGTTACTTATAGAAATAAGCCTCTTAGAAATCTTAAATTCAATTTTTTTATAGTGACATTAAGTGAATTTTTCCATTATGAATGTGATATCTAACATATACACATATTTTTAATTCTCTACGGTTATCCAAATAGAATTTATTAATACCAAACTATAGTATAAAAAATCAATTAATGTTTAACAAATCGGAATGAATGACACATAAATCTAATTCATGGTACAGTCTGTGTTTCCAGATGTGAATTTTTTCTAGTTTTATAGGGTTATGTATTATTAATAAAAACATAATTCTTTTTAATGATATATAGATTATTATTACCTATATATTTTTCTTTTTAAATTATGTTATATTTTTTTATATATTAAAATGAAAATGAAAATTGATGATTCACCATAATGACCTTATTCTATTTAGGAGATCATTGTTCACTAATATAAAATTTTATCTTATAGTTTTATTAATTGAAACTAATATTTTAAATATTCAAATATATTATCTTATAGTAAAATATATATTTTTATTTGAATTTTATTGATGTGTTTTCTGTTAGGCATTTATTTTTACTTTTTTCTTCTCAAACACATCAATTTTAAAATTGAAATTTTAGTGGGAATCTAAATCATAATTTTGAAATTATTTGTTAAAAATAATAATAATTATAATAATAAATATTTATTTTTTAAAATATTTTAGAAAATATATATATATTAGTATGTGTAATTTGGGATTGGATGTTATTTAAAATATTTGTCAAAGATAGAAATAAGTGGACTAAATCCATTTCTTCTATGAAAAGAATACAATCATAAGCATTATCATTCCGACTATTATTTTGAGGTAAAACATTTAATAAATTATTTATGAGAATTTTCCAATGTTATTTACATATATTAATACATTTAATTCATTCATCCCCAATACCGATTCTAAATAATCAATCTTATAAATAAATAATTAAAAATTAATATCATAAAAATTAATTACTTATTGAATTAATCACTTTTATGGAACTGATTCTAAAAATTCTTCTTCTAATTATTGATAATTTGAATTACGAAATTAGTTATCCAATAATTTAGTCTAATTAAACAATTATCTTCTATTTTCATTTAAAACTAAATATTAATATTTAATTAGTTGTAAATTATAATGTCATGTTAATAAATTATTATGTTTTGTGAAATTTTTATTTCCCAAAATAATTAAAATAATAATTTTATCATTGATATAAACATTTTAATAATTTTTAAATATGTTAATTTTTTCATATCCATTTGATTTATTGATTTAATTTTATGTATGAAATATGTTAATAAATGTTGTAAATAAAATCAAAATTTAATTTTTAAAATTGGTGTCATAAATCTTATAAATAAAAAAATATCTTGAGTAAAATAAACTAGATTAGTAATAATTAGTGTATCATTTGTGCAATTTTATATAAAATTATACCATATACAATTAAATATGTTTATAAAACATCCTGATATTTAAATTCTTAGAAAATAAAATCGTCTAATAATTATATTTACATGTTTGGAAATTTTTTCCATAAAAAATATATTATTTCTCTTATTAATTTTTTATTGAACCTCGTTCTCTCTCACTAAGAGCTTCACATATATCACATTTTAGGGATTCTTTTTTTACAAGTTTCATTATGTGTTTATAAATGTTTTTTTATGAAAATAAGTTTATTTAATGCGGTGAGGTTAAAAATCATTTCAGTTACAAGTCTTGAAATGAATTAATGTTGGTAATACATTTCCCTATAATAGAAATAGAACGACTAAAATGAATTACTAAAGGGATTTTTATGGGTTTATATATATATATACTTATTTTCTAATAAAACAATTATTAGAAAAATTATTTATTTCATTCCATTATGTTAATTATTTAATTATGAAATACACTTAAATTCATTAAAAATAATGAAAATATAGAAATTTATAATTGTAAAATTATTTTTAAAAATAATAAAAAGATTATTTTTAAATAGTTATTTTATCATTAAATAAATGTTTAAAAACACTTATATTAATATAAAAATTAATTGATATGGTTTTTGGTCTATTTTATTTTTTTCAAAAATAATAATATTTACTAGAAATCATTGTATTAAATAAATTTCAAATTTTTATCTTGATTGGCTGTTTCTAGTTATTAATATTAATAATATATGAAATTATTGGTAATTTTATTAGATCGATGGGATGCAACAACATGAGTGAACCTAAATGGTGATTAAATAGTGATAGATGTATGATCTCTCTTATCTTAACCCAATTCTTGAATCCATGTATAACTATGAAATAATATCAATATATAAATCTTAAACAAAACATAAAAATCGGAATTTTATTTTTGGAAGAGTTCAAAATCAAAATATCTATAGAGGCAAAGAAACTATCTCAAAACTCAGATGAATTGTGTGTTAACAAATCTATAGATAGATTGATATTTTTTATTTTCCAACTTGTGCACTCAAGGAAATTTTTGTGTCCAATACGAATTATTTTATTGGTAAACATTTTATTCTAATGGTTACATACATTGAAAGAGGAGATGATGAAGATAAATTTCTTTTAAATTTACTTATCTAACAATTAAATGATAATTATCATAGGAAAGAGAGATATTCATATGGTTCTTTAAAATTTTAATAAACATAAATCTTTCATGATATTAGAAAGGTGTAGTTTTGATTTCTTTGGTTTGATGTATATCAATTATTAACTATCATGGGATAGATAATTAAAACTCAACAAATAATTTGAAATGTATAAATTTGAAATATAGACCCTTAATAAAGAGCATTTCAAAGAATATATCACTGTTAGGATTTATGAAAGAATTAAATGTTATATCCTTGGGATATTATTCAATAGGGATCAGTTATCAGAGAACAACTATGGAAAATATATGGGTTCTTTTGTCCACAAAAGAAACAAATTTTTCTGTCACTCACATTATTCAATATATATTAAACATAAAATAAAATTTTGAAGGTAACAACCTGTAATACATATTCATTTGTCTTATGAATAATTATCAATAATGAGTTACCTTTTATAGGAAATGGATAGTATGAAAAATATGTCCCAACATATGTGGATACTCAGTATAACTTTTAATATTGTTATGTGAATAATTGAAGGTTTTATTGTTTTTAATATTTTCATTGATATCAAGTAATTTAGGTAATTCATTATGAATAATGACTTTGTATAAGTTTCCTAACATGGAAAAAACATTTCTCATAATAAAAAATTGTTGATAGAGATATTACCAACATGTTTGATATATTCATTGGAAAATTCCAAGTTCTCAATTATTTCAAAGAATTTAACAATATAACTAATTTTAATACTAACTCAGATAATCATCATGTTTCATTTACCTAAATAAATTTAATGTAATGAGTCCTTCACCCTTAAAAAATAATAGTTTATATATTGAGAACCCTTATTAAATATTAATTCTCCATAATGTATGTTTTCAGACATTATAATAAATCACCTTTTCTCATGTGGGTTATTGTTGATAAATATGAAACCCAATTACAATTTATGTAGTAAATAGACAATAAATAACATTTATATTATGATTCACTACTTGGAAAAGTATCTTTATGAGTTATAAAATAGATATAAGAATGATTTTGAAATATCAATCTTAAAAAATGAAGTAGATATTTCCTTTCAGTTCAATGGTAATATTGGTAGCAAAGATGTTATCCTCAAAGAAAATTATAGAGTTAAATAGATGAATAGTGGGGGTAGAAACACATAATTCTTCAATAACCATCAGAATTATTGGGAGACAAATAGTCCCCTCAATTACATGAATAATGTTGATGATGTTTTTTCTATAAATTAAATATTACAGAAATGCCTTATTTTTTATAATGAATAAATATTTAAAAAGTGTAAAATGGTAAATTATAGGTTAATGAGGAATTTTATCCCTCTATATTTGAGGGAACCCAAAAATAACATACTTAGGAAAATTCTACACCAAGTAGGGGAGATTTTTTTCGATTCTATCAAAATTTATCTAGGGAATCTAGTATAGAAGGATTTATGATCTTCTATTTTATCTAAATATTTGGAAATCGAGAACAATGATCTATTGAAGATGATATATAATCTTCAAATATAATTAATTTATAAAATGAATTGACTCTATGTTCTTAGTTCTTATTTTCATGCCTAAGTCAGTTGATTCTCAAAATATGTTTATGTACTTTACATTAGAAAGGTGTTTTTCTAAAATTATAATCAAGATCATGTACATCAAGATCTCTATTATCATTATTTTGGTTATCTAAAACTACTGAATGTGGTTCTTTTATAGGAGGAAGATCCAAGATGATCCTGTCAAATCTACTAATGCATTAATCTACTAAAGAGTTCTTGAAAAAGAATACTTTCTATAAATATGCATGTGAAAAAAGATTCTGACACTATTATCAAGGATTTAATATATGATGTTTTACATAGGTTTATATTTAATGACAGTATTATTAGATGGTTAAGATATTTATTTCATTTAGTTATGATATCAATTATTATTAATGATGCCCTATAAGGTTACATTCCCCTTTCATGTGGCATCGGGAATGTGGTCCTTTTTATAATAGCCTCTTCAGCATCATCGAGGACTACCTTATTAGATATATCCCAAATCTTTTTGAGTAGTGTTATATCGCAATCATCTAGGCTAAAAGTGGCTTAAAATCTCATTCACATCTATTTTATATCTATTATCTGATATTTTATTTAAAGTGGGTTTTATAAACAATGATTTCTTAAGTGGAATTCTACATCACTATGGTGTGATATTTAGCTATATGTTTAGCTTGACCTAATATATTATCTTATTCATAAAAAAATTAAACTATAAAAGTAAAACTCTTATTAAGAGTAATATTAATATCAAATAATTAAATATCTCATTCACCTACATAAGAATTCCTCAATTCAATGGGGGTAAAAGGTAGAATTATTTAGTGCTATTTTTGGTAGACTAATAAATAGATGTGTTGTGGAAGGAAAATCCTTGTCTTAGTCTGGGAGATTCACCCTTGTTCAATCCATTGTAATCTATAAATTATTTATTTATATAATGGTATATGAATTCTCTATAACTATAAAAAATGGATTGAACATTATCTTAAGAAACTCCATCTATATTTGGACTCTTTTTGGAAAATAAATTCCATATTATTACATAGATCACTTATTATAAATACAAAAATTATGTTGGTATATTCCCAAAAATATAAGAATAATTATTGAATCTATTTAAGTTAAATATATTATGAGACTTATATAAGGAAATTCTTAATAGAATATGTATCATAAATCCATATTTTATAATATACTCATAACTAGTAAACTCTATTAATTGTTCTCTTCAACATCTCTATATGTTAATACATACATTTCTACTACCATGAGTCAATAAAAAATGCACCACAAGCCTTAATTCAATGTAATATTTTTAGCACGGTAACTAGATTGGTTCCCCATGATAAATTCAATTCCTGGTGATTTTATGTATTCTAATATTAAAATATAATATTAAATCACTTCCCCCAAAGATAAACTTCAAACGTCACATAAAAATAAAATTTATGGAAATAGTTTTTTCCAAATAATGGAACGATGATTTAGGATCCTATCTATCATGGGACACCCATAGGTAAACTATTTTACCAACTACATATGAGAATTACTAATAAAAATTATAATGGTGTTAAAAAGTTTAACAATCCTTGGATTTACCTCTAAAAATATGTTCTCCTATTGAGAGAACCCAACAACAAACAACTGAATGAGAAAAACCCACATAAAATTAGGATTACATCATGGTCTATATAATTCTTCATAAATTTGTGAGATGAAATATTTTATAATATATTATTTCAATATTACTTTTCTAAATCTGTTTGATTATTTCTCTAAAATGGTTTCAAAATTAACTATTTTCAATCATCTTCACTTCCTATACTAGTCAACCATAGCTACAATATACCAAATTTACAGATGTTAAAAATTAAATTTAAGGCACCTATGGATAAAAATTTTATATTATTTGGTTGTAAATGAATTGATCAAATTTCAATTATTAGTGTGTCATCTATTAAGTGGATAAGATCAAAATCACCGTACACTTCATGATATAAAATTACATACATCACGAGATGGATGGGAACTACATTCAAGATTTTACTATTACTGATAGAAATAGATTCATATGTAATTTGAAAACCTATTATGCATATATTCCCATTATCTAGAAACCTTGTTATAATAACTAGATCAAATTCAAAAATAATGGAGTAGGCCAAGGAAATCTAAGTCTAGTTGGTTGTGGTTAAATATTCCATGATTTCAATGACTTGTAATTATCTAAATTTTGTATTGATTTTTGACTACAACGAGAACTTGATAAAAATATAGAGAGTGGAACCCTTGAAAATGAAATCATTGTTTAATGAATATAACATGCCATGGGTGTAATTAGATTATCTATTTATTGTGTAATACATCAATCTCAATATCATTTTCTTTTCTTGGTGTCTCAAATCAACTATTAAGGAATTCTTTCACTATTATTAGAGCATCGATTTTCTGGTGTCACATTCCCATAGAGAATGGAATGGTGTTTTTAACTCCATTGCTAATATTGAAGTGTGATTCAGAAGTCCCTTTTTGGTTATTTAATATGTCTTAATCAATTGATGAGGCCATGTTCTCTGATGTCTATAAAACTACATCCATTCTTTTTTTATATATCTTTCATCCATAGAAATTTTCTCAAAGGATTTTTTCAAGATTAATTTTATTATTATAATATTTATAGTAAATACATCATTTTATTTTTATAATTTTATTTTCAAATAAAATATATTATTATTATTATTATTATTTTCTATGTGTTAAATTTTTATAATATTACTTATTAAATATGTTATTAGTATTTTTACAATAATTATGTAGCTAAAAATTTTTAAAAAAAATAATTTCAATTATGTCATTAATATTGAACTATCATAAAAATATTACTTATTAAAATTCATAACCATATAATACAAAATCAGTATTATTGAGTACAATCATGTTCATATACATCCTTGAGGGGGCCATATCCCAATGTCAATAGAGTGAATGTCACACCTTTACAAGATTTTTCTATGTAGGTGTAATGATAGGCTCAGATGATCTAAATGGGGATCTTCTTACAATATATGTGTCTTAAATATTTTGATTTCTCCATCTAAGATTCGTTAAAAGGATTTTGTTGGGTATGGAAATAAATTTATGGATATTATATTCCTTCTCTCACTGTGAATGTTTAGTTGTATGATACCCCACAAGTAATCCACTCAAACAATGCAAGACCCATCATAAAAGATAAGGAAATGGGAAGTGGTAGTTGGTAAATGTTTAGGTCAATTGGACTTGGAATAACAGTGAGATAACCAATGATGAAACATAGAACCAATGTCTACTAAGACATATTTCAATAAAGTTGAGGCTCATATATAAAAGGCACAACATGTATAGATTGAACGCATGCAGCTATATGAATATATCTATATTATTTAGTTCCTCTTATAGACCAATTATCATCACTATCTTCTAGAGGTGATTCCTGATTATGTGATTCATCTCACCTATGTGGAATATATTCAATGATATTGTTTTATATTTTATGATGATTCAGCAAGTGGTCATGTGATAAATAATAGTTTTTTGACTACATAAATACCATATACTCCTGGGAATCATATATGCATATGATATGATCCGCATTAATGATATATAAAAATAATAAAACATAAATTCAAACAAATATTAAATTAAATTTAATAATATAATTTTTATTGAATTATTTGTTCTTAGATCTATCTCCCATTATGTGTAGAATATTGTAAGTATTTTCTTCTATACCTTTCCTCATAGATAACCAATTGTGATAAATAGTGGTGTTTTCTAGGGGTTACATCAATAAAAAATTGCATAACCTACTTCAAAAGGTCCATATACTACTCATGGAACCATCCCTATTTTATTTTTTTATGTCCTTATTATCTTCCCATAACAATATAAATATAGTTGTCTCACTATTGAGGTAATACATTGTACATAACCCAACTAGTACATGAATCTATTAGATAGTCTTACTCAATTATATAAAAATATATAATATGACTAAAATTATAGAATCATGAATCCATGTGGTTCACCCTCCCAACATCTACTGAAAGAGTTCCGACTACAGTATCCATAAAATTAATCATTATAAAATATAATAGATAAAAAAAATTATAATAAAGTTTTAAAAACAATTTAATTTTAAAATTTAAATTTTAGAAAAATAATAGGTAAATGAATACATAATCATGTAGTAGAATATCTAGAATTATTCAATATTATTAAAAAATTTATTTTTACATTATAAAATAATATTGTGTCTCAATCCACCTATATTATATAATATAAAAATGTTAAATGATAAAAAAAAATTCGATATAATTCATAATAATATTATATATTATAAAAAATATGAATATACCATGATGAAAACTAGATTTCATGAAATAACTCTATAGAAATTTATTATCTTTCAAATATTTTGGATAATTGTGGTGAATTCCGTCATGCTTTCATTTAAAAAATGATGAAATATCCCTCAATATATTTATGTCTTTATTGGTATAATGTGTGTAATGCTTTATTGGTATACTCTAAGATTATAAGGGACCAACTATATCAATTTTAAAATTTATGTACTCATGTAATCCTTAATAAATATTGTGAAAAAACAAGTAAGAGTAATTAATTTATATTATCCCTTCAATGAGATATAATGTATTTACACTTGCATAACCCATGCTAACATGCTCATCGGTATTATCATCTATCATTATGAAGTGCATGTCAATCTATCCCTAATAAAAATGATTTCCATTTTTTTTATCATTTCCCTTAATATAAAATTCCCTTTCTATATTTTATAATCTATCCTGGCCTCTATGTCTGAATCCTACACCTATAACACAATGAATTGAGAAAACCGATATATATATATGGAACCTCTAGTGTAATGTTCATCTCTTACAATGTAAGGTCGAATTTTTTAGTCTCTTCTCTCGATATCTAGATAAAGTAAACCAATAAATTATTATCCTTAAAGTCTAAATCACACATAATGATAATATAAAAACTAAATTGATGTACATATTTATTGATAGCATGGGGAGACAAAATGTTATGTTAATGATACAATCTATGCAGCGTGATTGATTGAACTATATTCCATTCAAGTACACCACATGAAACATATGTTCACTGATCAATGATTAATTTAAAATACTCTATCTATATGAATAAATTTGGTATAACATTCAAATATATAAAAATTTTATTTAATAGAATCTCATATAACTGGTTTATGAGTTAATGATTTCATATGAAAATGGGTACATCGGTAAGGGTATGGTCAATGTAAGTTATGGTATAAGTTTTAATATAATAAAAATTATTGGTTAGTAAAATTATGGTATATTAATTTTGTTTGAGATATAATCTTATAGTGTTTTGTTGTTAATTACAATATGAATTTAATACTTCAGTTTTATGGAGTTTTGTGTTGCCAATTTAATGAGTAATTTAGTGTATATATTATTTTTTATATATTCTTAGTTACGGAAATCCATCATGAGGTAAATAAAATATATCTCTAATAATATATATATATAACAATATTATTATAATGTGATTCACAATTTTCTTTTAGATTGGTAAATGTGTCCTTAAAGGATATAACACCACTTCTTATTGTGGCAATCTCCCAATCATATGATATAACATAGTAACTAGAATTATTATTAAGGATAATCCGAATAATTTTTAATGAATATAGACATCATTTTACACTATGGATAATTATTACTAATTAAATATATCAATGTGTGTATCTTGTATGGAAAAGGGAAGTGTAAAATCTCCCCAATAAGAATCAATGATGCATTGTAACTATTAAAAATGGTATCGATGTTATATGTTGTCTAAAAACATGATTATGAATATATGTTCACTGATGAAATTTTTATGATGAAAAGTGAATGAGGATAACTATAATATTATAAATTTACACAATCATATTAACTTTATTCTGGTAATACCACAAAAACATGATTGTTGTTACGGGAATTGGGATCATGGATTGAGATAAAAAATAGGTGGTACAATCCCAAATAGGCCATGATCAAATATGTCCCATCATGTATTATCCCCATCCATTTTTGTTCATTTTTTTAATTTATATATTTAGAATTAAAAATCATTCCTCCCTTGAGAAAACAAATCCCATGGGTAGGGAAATTTTAAAAATTTAAAACTTTTTATTAAAAATCCAACACATCAGTCATCTGATTAAATAATTGATAGTTGATGTGTTAAATGATGGAATTATAAAAATTCTACTAACATAAATTTAATAAATATATTTTATATTTATTAATAATATTTTAATTTTCAATTATAGAAAGAAATTTAACATGTGTGGTTTCCATGAATAACATTTCACTTGTATTAAATTCATTTGGTAGGTTCTGTGATGATAATGCTACCAATATGTGTGTGTTATATTGTGTAGAAATAAATTCCATACTTCAATAATACATGTAAAAAAATAGATATGATGTTACCCATATAAAAATGGTAAATGGGAAATATATTGATTCTGGAATATCATTTTTGTATATATTCAAGTAGCAGCCCCACATGTGATGATTACTAGTAAATTGATCTTCATAATAAAATAATATAACTTTTAAATGGATGTATAGTCTACACCATTTAATTAATGTTTAACTTTTACATCTACTGGTAGAGCATACATATTTCATTGAAGAATATTAATTCTATAACAAGGCACTATATTATGTGAATATGAACCATAAATGAATCAAAACATATGCACACATTTGTTTCACTATTATGAGAACATTTGAGTGATAGTTAAATTTGGTGTGAAGTGATTGAATATACATTAATGTGGCCTAATTAAGTTATATATATATTTTGGAAGCCTTGAAATACAGTAATAATAAAGGAAAATGGGAATTCATGGAACCCTACATACTTTTTATGGTAAAAAAGTATCATCATATATTATATGCAATTTCTTTAGTAACATATATTTTTAGTATAAGTTCAAAGATTTAGTAAATTTGTTAACGAAGTGAAGGACTTCATAGAGTATAAACATACTTTTCATAGTATAATGTACTTTTCATTGGGTGAAATATTTCTATTATTTATTTTATAGAATTTATATGATACATTTTTATGTACTATGATGGGGGATTCATAAGTTACCAATTGAATTCTTATGGTATATTCATAGTGTAAAAGGGACTTCATGGAGTACACATTCTTTATATGTAATAATGAACCCTATTATAAATAATATGACAAAAAACCCTATGATCAATTTGAAATCAAGTTATAGAGACATTTTTGTTTATATTTATGAGGATCTCTAAAAAGATATACGTTATTAAAATAAATGTAAAAAATAAAAAATCAATAATTATAATAAAAATGTTGAAGAACTTCATATTATCCACATAATATGTTCTTTAGTGACTTAAATTACATATTGAGAATATGTATCAATATGATTCATGCTGTGAATTCATTATTAAAATGACGGTAATTTTTTTTAAGGATGAAGATGAAGTTGACATTTTTTAATTAGATTTTCCACGTCATAGTGAATGAATACATGAATATATGGATAAATATCAAAATAATTAAAATAATGTATTTGGTGGTGTGATTAAAATAAGGATATTTCTATTAATTAAGAGGAATTAAGTAGTCGAGACTTAAATATGGTTGAATAAATAATGATACATGAGAAAAATGTGTTTCAATTTAGAAATATTTCACTTTTAATGATTATAGAATTTTATAAATTTTAATGGAAATACTATTCATAATTCCATGAATATTAATGTATAATAATGTAGATAATAATGTGAATATTTTAGAGAGATGAGAAAAATATTTTTTTTATCAAAAACACCTTATAGTATTAAGGGAGGAGAAACCAATTATATTTTGGACTTTTGGATGCATTAACGGAACAGTAGAGGTGATATCCATATAAATAACATGTGTGTAGAAAAATCATTAGAGGAATTTCTATACTAAAACTATTATGATAGAGTTATTAAGGCTTCGTAATCTAAGAATCAAAAATAATCTTGGATGTATAGACATTAAAAAAGGGAAAAGGAAACTCACATGCTTCATATTTAGATAATATAAGTTGATGATATGATTACATGTGGTTTTTGAAGGGTTCATTTCATTGACTATGTGAGGTCATCAATATCTTTTGGGGGATATGGTTTGTGAGACTGAAATAATATCTAGGGAAGGTAGCACTACATGATGTTTATCAAGACATCCATAATGGTGCTAAAGAACAAGGTAGGATTCCATGTAATCATGGTGATAGGATATTTCATGTCACTAGTTTCTGTAATAGTAAAATAATTAAAAATTGTGGAATCGAACCAATCATAGAATGAAATAGGATTTAAAGGCCAAACCCTATAATTCCTTTTGATTTATGTCATTTAATTTCTAAAAAATCATGATGAGTAATTGATAGATAAGATTATAGGATTGAGATCTTAACTGATTAAATAGGTTTTAGTAAAATAATAAATTAAAGAAATATAGATAACACTAATTCAACCCCTACCCCTATAAATATTATAAATGGACCTAGTCACTTCAGGTGGTTTTATAACTATTAACCATTCCCTCTAAATGATCCAAACATGAATAACAATGAAGATAGACAACACAAATTCATTTAATAGATAATGAATCCTAATATTTAATGTTTTTAACTATATGTGATATAATGTAATAATATTTTCATATTTTCTATTATGGGTCTTAGAAGATAGTTATGATATTAAAGTGGGTTTTACACCTATAGGAATAAAGGATGCAGATAATTATTCTAACTAAAGATTCCTGTATGTGGATGGGGAAACTAAGAATATCATCTTTCAATCATTTTTTGATAAAATATACCCTATAGTTATGGGAATATGAAATTTTGTGGAGGCATCGAATATGTTTGAAACTATATATAATGATAATGTGTGATCTAAAAGGCAAAAAATTAAATATATAGTGTGAAATTTGTTAAAATTAAAATTGATGATAATCAGAGTGTATATGATTAATTTAATAGGGTTAATGAGATGGTAAATCATATTAAATGATTTACTATTATCTTTTTAGATTCAACGGTAATAAAGAAATTGATGAGGAATTTCCCCAAAATATTTTATCTAAAGATATCATCCTTCAACGAAATTTGATATCTATATCTAAATGAGATATATAAAAACATTATAAATTATAAAATGAATGAATACCTAGTGTTTAATAAAAATTAAAATGAATGATTTGAATTTCTTTCAATTAGGAAAATTTAAAATTCAATAATAATAAGGATTAAATTATTTTATATATGAATCTGAAGAGGAATATAAACACTACAAGGGAATGATAGATATTATGTTATCAATGATCAAGAATGGTAAGGATAGGTATGTAGGAAAACACCCACAGTGATTTTATAATTGAAATAAAATTATACTCTTTGATGAATAATTATTGGTAAAGAAGATCAATGAATATGAATTAGAAGTTCAAATTTTTGATAACTCTATTAGTGAGGATTTATCTAAAATAATAACATTGAAACATCCAAAACTGTGACTCTAAAAAAGGATCTTTAATAAAGGATAATAAAAATTCAATGATAATGTAAAATTATAAATAATCATCATATTTGTGTAAATTTGAAGATGATGGTGGCTGTCAAAATCACGAAACCTTCCTAGACAGAGTTAGGAAACATGTATACATATAATTTAGTGGTGGGAAAATAGAAGAGAATTTTGACTAATACTTATTTAGTGATAAAAATATTTTATTCATTGATAAAAAGACTCATATAAATAAAAAATTAATGTCTCTAGATAAATAAGAAATAAAAATGGATGATAAAGAAATTTTTCTCATCAAAGAGATCATAAAATCTAATTTATCTATTGTAGAATATGAGAAATGTTGAGTAATTTTGATGTGAAACTAGATGTAAAAAAAATAAGACTTGAATAATATGAAATATGGGTTAGTTAAATCTAAATATAATTTTGAATAAGTTGAAATATAATTATGAAAAAATTAAGGATATTTAGGTATAATTACCAAAATTTATATTGAAAATAGCTCTAAATAAAAAGGTATTATCATTATCTATTTATTCAAGTGATACTAAATATATTTTTTAAAGTTATATTTGTTATAAAATAAATACTAAATATTTATGAGTAAATGGAAGTCATGAAAAATTATCTTCTATTTCAGGGAAAAGTATAGATGAGTTGAATATAAAAAATCACATAACTCTAGGTCAAAAAAATGATTAGTTCTAACCAAAAGAACAATCAATTTTTCAAAAGTAAAATACATATTATTAAATTATACTGACTTTTTGTACTATTTTTGTTTACAGATCCTTTTATTTTTATTATAATATGTCTCTTACATTAAATTTTAATGATTTATTGGGAAGGACTATAAAATAAAAAAAAATATAATGATTTGGAATATCCTTTGAAGGATTGAATTTGAGTCATGTAAGTAAATAAGTCAGAGAAACCACAAAAAAATTATTCTTGAAAAAACAAATGGAATAACTGATTTGAAAGGCCATATTTATAATAATTATATGTCCACAATGTTTGGTAAAAACATTCATGATATTTGGGTGAATAAAATTCAATGAAAATATGATGATTCTACTATCAATAATAAGAAGGTGATAAGAGTTGAAGAAATAGAATAGAATAATGAAAAATGATAAAGGAAAAAATGAGTTAATCATAAAAATATATATGAATTTAATATTATGTTTCCTTAAACTGAAAAACACAAGGATCATAACATTTGGTGTGGGAGATACAATATTTTTGGGTGTAATTATAAGGAGTGTATTACTCTTATTTCTATATTGGAATAAATGTTAAATGAAATGGATAATAAATTATATGATGATGAATGAGATTTTATAAATTATGCTATGATATAGTTTTTATGTAATAAATCAATTGAAAATATTATGGTCTATATACTATATAATAAAAAATTCCATAAAAAATTAGAAAGAAAAAAATAATCAAATACTTGAATCTCCAAAGAAAAGGTTCTTAGGGTTAAGAAATATATCTCATCACAATTTATTCTTATGAGGATTTTATGAATCCAGCTACTAATTCCCTTGTATTTTTTTCATATATACTAATATAAAGTGAATTTATGGAAAAACAAAGGTGGTGGTAGTTGATACTATAGATATTTTTTAGTAAGAATAAGAGTCCACATGGATTTCCTTAAATTTAAAAAATCATATTGGGAACCAGAAATGAGGGAACCACTTATGGTGGAAAACATTAAAGGGGTATTTTAAAGTATCATTCTACACTAAATTTAAAATTTTGGATATCCATAAAACAAATTTATGGATAAGGTATCGAAATTACACTTTTTCCCCTTGTCTTCAATATAAAAATATATATTTTATATGTGGTTGTAATGCTTGATGTGTTTTGTAATATATAATGGAAGAAAAATTATCCTTCACACGAATTTTTTTGGTGTTTTATTGAGATTTATTTTGGATACATGTATTATTTTTAAATCTATTGTAAATCCTAAAATGTTGAAGTTTGAAATTGGAATCATGTGATGGAATTTAAAATGGATTACTTGATGCTCTGGTGAAAACACTACACTTTTTCTTATTCATATTATACAATTAGACGTAAATATGATTAACTAAAATCTGATTTTATAGAATGTGGAGTGTTCCATACTTCTCTTAAATTTTCAATGGACAATAATTTTAAATCATAATGTGAAAAGAAGTCGTTTTGAAGAATAATAATTGTACTTTATGATATATGAGAAACTTACCTTTGAAATTATTATATTTTAATTTATTATAAATAATGGGAAAAGAAAATATTTCATTGGAGCACTCATATTGACCTCGTTTTTTAATGGTATTATGAAAAAATACATAATGGGGATTGAAGTTCCAAGGAAAGACATTTTATTTGTTTCAATAGGTGAGGATGTTGAAATATGTATTAAGCGAACAATATAATTGTGGTGTTTGACGAATATATGGATTACTTTTTAATGTCATAAAAAGAAATAAAGATGTAGAATTTACAACCCATTTAAAATGGTAAAATGAAAAATAGTATTACTGGTTGAATATCACGGATGGATACATTCATAGAACATCCCAACATGTCATAATTATTATAGACTAAATAAATAGGGTAATATGTGACTACTAATTGGGTGGATGTTTTTTCTATGAAATTTATCAAATTTGTATGTTCTCTAACAAGGTGTTGAGTAGGAATATTTCATTGAATAATGGATATTAAATAACAATGCTTCAACTGATGTGAAGTACAACCATCATAAAATAACTATATGTGCACACTGCCATTTCAATGTAATGATATAAGTTAGATGATGTTTGTAAATTTTTTGAAGGGATTGAAAGTCACATTATGTTAGTTGAAAATTTCCTACTAATATACAGATTAATACTTGAAAAATAGTACTGAATTAGTAAAATGGAAGTGGATGGAACAATACACACTTCATATGGTATACCAGAATCATCAAAGGGTATACCCCATCAATAACATAAGGTAAATGATGAGCATAATTTCAAATATTTTGTATGTTCATGAGCCATGTGTTTCAATTAATACACTATAGAAAAAAATGTAAAGGTATATAAATAGACATTATAGGGTACTTGTATTCTATAATTCAAACATAATAATGTAAAATTGAATTTTTAGGGTTCCATTATTGGGTAAAAAGTACATTATATGTTATATAAAACTATGATTAGGAATTCATAAGCTTTAAAGTGACTTTATAGGGTACCTTCATAGGTTGAAAGGTAATTTATAAGTCATAAAACATTCATATTCCATAATTAACCCTAAAAAGAATAATGGGTTATAAGAAACTATAAAATTATTAAAAATAAGGCTACACAAACATCACAGGGTAATTTATTAGGGAACACTCTGAAGATATAAAATTTTAGAACAAATTGAATAAAATAAAAATTCAATAAATCTAAAAAAATGAAATTATTTCAAAGGATGATCATGATTTAATCTTCAGTGATATAAAAATCATATTGATATTATGACTCATTTTGATTTATGATATGAATTTAGCATCAAACTGAAGGTTATTTTTAGTAAGGATGAAAATTTGGTGGCCATGTCATTAGGGGATTTCACACATCACAATGTAAGGATTAAATTATATATGGTGGATTTTAAAAATTATTAAAAAAAATTTTTGAGGGAGATATTAAAGGTGTTATATTTCTCTTATAAAATGGTAATTATGGAGAAGTGACTTATGTAAGATTGAAGGGAGACCATTACCTGATTCAAATGATTTTTAATGAGGAAATATCTTACTATAAAAGATCATAAATTTTAAATAATTATTTCTAAAAATAATGTTAATTATTATATGAATTTTATTAATGTAGTAAATTAATAGATAAGGAGACATTTTTTAGTGAGATACCTACTACATCATTCCCACGAACTCTTGCTGGTATTGTAAGAGGAAAATATGATAAAATTTAGTAATTTATTCTACATAAAAAATTGGTTGGGTTGATACATCTTATTCATTAATGAATCATAAGAGAATTCCCTTTACAATAATTAATTTAATATATATATTAATTAATTGAGATCTTGGTATGTATAATTTATCTAGGACTTTAAACATAACAAATACAAATTAAAACTCACATGTTACATCTATTGGGAAGAGTAATTGATTGACTTCTATAAGTTTTTTTATGTAAGAATCCATTTCACTAATTATGTGAGGTAGTTGATAGCATCCTTGATGTATGATTTATGTGATGTGGTAACAAGAACCAAAAAGAGGTGGAACTATGTGAGGTAGATTAAATATACTCAGTGTGATACTGGACTGCATGGTGGGATTCCAAGTAAGCATGGTGGGTGGATATGTAATATATCTACTTGTGATAATTGATGAAGAATACATTATTACGATATCTATCAAATCCTAAAAATGAGTAGGATTTCATGGATGAACATTTTAAATCCTATTTCCTTATACCATTTACATTCTAAATCATCTGGGTGATACCTTGAGACATAATATAAGAGGATTGAGATCTTAAATGATCAAAGAGGTTAAATTAAAATTTGAAATTCATAGTGGAGAGTGGGGTCACATATTTCCACCATACCCCTCTCAGTAATCATAAAAAAATTTGGAAAATAAATATTTAAGAACCCTATGGTATTTTAATAATAAGTATATTTTTTATAACATATACGACCCCCAACACCGAGCTTAAATGAGCCATGATACATTATTATTTTAATATTACAATTATCACATAGAAATTGAATTGGAAGGTATGAATAACAATAAAAACATTATTTAATATATATAAACTTTTTGATCAAAACAATTGATTAATTATTAAGAACTAAAAACTTAATTATTGGTAAATTATTCTTATTCTTCAAAAATACATTTTTTATAAAAAATGATATTATTTTTTAGTTTCGAAAAATATTTATAATTAATTTTCAGAACCTTTAAAACATTTATTTTATAAATTTAATTTAAACTTTCAAATCAGCATATCAAAATTATCTTTTCGAGATATTTTTATAATATTTTGAAATGTATGATTTTTCAGTGAATAGTTAAAAATAGTAATTTTTTAAACTAAATTTTTATTTAATGTATATACAGTGTTGAATTAAAATATTGATTATTTTTATAATTTAGATATTTTATTATGATTAAAATTAATTCAATTACATTAATTGATATGGATTTTATTTTTTAATTAGGTACAAAAACATTTTTATTCTAAAAATGGCATTTTTTAGAAAAACACATTTTCATGTATTTTGTGATTTGACCTTAAATTAACTTCCTTCACTTTTTTGAATTGGATCATGAAAATTATTTCTTATTTTTAATACCAAGGTCTGATTTTTTAAATATTCCCAATTTATTTTTGGTCATTATGTATAGTAATTATAGAAATATTTATAACATCGATAAGGATAAAATGGATACAACCAGGTTAAAATTATGTCATAAGACCATAAAATTACCCAAAACTGATAATAATTCTATTATATTATTTTTTGTCTTCTATAATCATATAAATATAGAAACAATATCAACATTATTCCATTTTTAATGAAATAAAAAATATTTATGCAAAGAATAAAAACAAAAGTTAGTCTCCCTATTTTTAATAAACATTAATATTTTATGAAAAGGATTAAAAATATTAATGATAAAAATTATTTAAATCGAGCATTAAAAAATTAATTTATTATTGTATTTTATTTTATATTTTTTTAAATTAGATAATTAGTTGGAACACTTACACATCGTTGCTAAAGTTCTTGTAAAAGCTAGTAAAAAATAAATTTATATATATTTAAAAGAATTAAATTAGAATTTTTTTTGGAAATTATGGGTTATTGGATGATTTTTATAGATATATTTAAATGTTAGTTGAAGTTACAAACTTTTATATTATGATTCCATTATTTTCCTGAATTTTTTGATGTCAAAATTTTGAAAATATTGGAAGAAATAATGTTTTTATGTGTTATATTATATTTTATGATATTATCATAACATAAATAAGATATAAATATATATCAATACATATATTTATTTATGAGACTTATTTAAAGGCAATTTTGTGATAATTAACTATAAATATCGTAACAATTTACTCAATACAAATAAATTATTATTCATTTCCTAATAAATTTTGAAAACAGTTTCAGTGTCGACACATTGGTTGTACAATGCTAGAAGAGTAATATTTGGGGTCTTAATGATACTAACGGAAGAGTAAAATAAATTTTGGGTCTTTTTTATCACTAATTTGTGTAAATTTTTATTTCAATTGATATGATTCAACATTGTAGTTAAATAATAAGAATCTTATCCAAAAGCATTTTTAATTCTTATATAATGATTGAAAAGTAAAATAAAATTATAAAATATGTTTTCATGGTATCAATAAGAATATACATTCCTATTAAATTTATATAAATGATATAAATTATTTATAAATTATTTTATTATGTTATTAAGTTATTTTTATTTTTAAAACTTATATATTTTTCTAAAACACTTTCATCATGATGGAATAATGTATATGGAAACAGTAAAACTATTTAATAATTAAGATAAAAATTATACAAAAATGATGATATTTATATGAGTATAGGTATCCCCATAATATATATATATATATATAAATTGTAATTAATGATATAATAGATTTTATTCAAATTTGGCGTTTGTCCTTATTTTTATAATGCCATCTATTTGGAATAATGAATAAAAATTCCTGAAATGGTAATTCATATTTCATAATTATTTTTTAAATAATAATTAAATTATAAAAATATTTATCCTAACTCATATAAATATATAATTTCCTCAAATGTAATTACATGGCCTTACCTGTTCTACTTTTCATACATATAATTACCTTTGTGGACCTTAAAAATGAAAATATTTTCAAAAAACTGTTGATTTTTACCTATAATGATGGAATCAATTAAACATTTTTTTAAAAAAATTCTATATTTCTCTCAAACCTCTCCCAAAAAAATATATAAATAAATTATAATATTTCATATCTACTATTTTGATCATTTGTCTCTTCAGAAAATAGAATAAGATCAATCAAAGAGAGGTGACACAAAGGGAAATATAATGGTTTCGTAACTCGGTCTTTTTTCATTGGGTTATATTACTTAATAATTTCTTATATTTTTAATGATTAGGTTTAAATTTACATTCTTTAGTTTTATTTTATACTTAAAATCTCTTTTAAATGATTTATATTTTTTTTACAGTGTCACTTCATTATTTAATTTTCACTACAAATATTATGATCCTTGAAAGAGTTTTCCTGGTCTCAATATCATTTTATTTATACATGATTAATGTAAATTACTATGATTTACATAAATGGTATAAATACTAACATATAAAAAAAATTTCATATGCTAATTCATTTTATTCATTTTATTTTTAAAACCATATCATACTCTTCTTTCCCATGACTAACGATTCAATCATTACTAAAGTGGTATGAGTTTTTTGTCTCACATTATTTGTAAACATTCCTTATACACAAATGTTTATGTTTTTTTGATTCACATACTACCCATTAATATATTTTATGAGTATTATTATGCAAATTAAAATATTTACATATCCACCTATGTTTATTTGATTCATGGGTATTATGATTCAACAGTTACCAAAGTGGTAAGGGGTTTATTTAAAAATATATTCAATATTCCTGTTTTTCATGATTTACTCTCCTCTAGGGAATAAAATTTTTCTATATACATAAATTATAAATCAATAATGCTTTTTTACCTTTATTTTATGATAGATAAAATTAATTCATACCCATTTTTATGTTTTTAGAAAAAAAATTCAATATATTCTTCTAATCATTTTCCAAACTAGGTATATTTTGTTTTTTCTGGAAAAAAAATGGAAGGGATGTTTTTTTATATTTTAATTAATGAATGGATTTCAAAATTCATTGATAATTTGTAATTTTATGATTCCTTTTTAACTTTCCATTTTTATCTTCAATGAAAACTATTTCATATCTAACAGAGTATCTTTTAAAAACATCAGTGATTTAAAAATGTAAAGGTTATTTTCCACAATAAATATTCTAATTGATCTATAAAAATAATTTTTCATCTAAGATGACATCCTTTTATGTATTATAATTTTTACATGTATATAAAAAAAGTATAACTTCTTTATTCTTTCTCGAGATGGTTTATTTTTGTGATGAATAAAATGAAATGTTTATAAAACCCATTTTTTTAATGGGTTATGCGATGATGAAATGTTTATGAAACCCATTTCATTTCTATAGGTCATTATATGATCTATAAAAAAATTAAACTATATATATTCATGGTTACTTCTATGATATAAATTTTATGATCTTGTGGAACACATATGTGTCATGTTCATTATTTGATTGGTGGTACCCTTATCTCCCTCTAATTCATTGGGTATAGTCTGATATATCATAAGATAAATATGACTCAAATGTTGATTCAACTAAGTTTTTTTAATGAATTTTTCCAATATGGTAGTCAAAGGAGTAATCCATGAATACTATAATGGTTTGGAGAGTGAATAAAATCTACTATGATATTATTGGAAGTGATCAGTGACTACTAAATAAATGATTCTTTTTGATTATGTGTATACCATAATTCCAGGTTTAGGCTAATTATTATTATCATATAGATCATGTTATTTTATTCCATTATGATTCATCTCTTCTAAACAATAAAAATTTATTCTATCACACAATATATATGCTCTATTACATGTGGGGAATGATTTCAAAATTTTAATATCATGTTCTCATAACCCTTTTATCATGTTATACTTATTTGATCATAGACATCTCTCTTGTTTAACCTTACCTAGAAGTTTTGCTCACCCTTTTTTATGTTTCCCTTCCCATGTTATAAATAATTTATATTATTATATTATTTTAATAAGGTTACTACACATGAAATTTTTTTGGGAGATGATATAGATTTTTATGATATAGTTTTTTACTTTTCCAAGTTATTTTAGAGTTTTTCCTAATTATCAAAAAATTGAAAACAAAAAGGTAATTAAGTATTAAAGTGATCCAATTATTGGATAATTATATATGTAAAATATTATTAGAGTACGTGTGATTAGTTATTTTAAAAGTTTATGTGCAAAAAAATCAGAGTATATAAAATTTTTATCAATAGTGAGTATACTATTCAAATATGAGTTGTATCAGAAATCATAATAATGAAAAAATTGATTTACAATGGTTAGGATCACCAAGATCATGGATCAATCAAAAATATCCTCTATACCTCTATGATACTGGTACCTATTGAAACCCTAAAATTTAAATGTTCTAGAACCTTTTCTTGAGCCTCTTCTTTTAAATAACCCGAAGGAAAAAACCAATTCTTTAATATTAGACATCAACCTAGCCTATATCATAAATGTGGATTGGGATTGACAACACAATCATAATTTGGGGATTTATAATGACCATATAAAATAAAGACATTATATTGAAGATAAAATCATATACTAGGCATGATAAATTACAAATAGAAGAAAGATAAACATTAAATGTATAAAAAACACATAATGTAAAATAGATGAACAGAATGTAGAAAAAGTTTAAATGAGATGATCATTGATCAATTTATGTGAAAAAATTTGAATATAGAGTCTTTTTATTATAACAAAAAGAATATATATTCCATAGGAAATCATAAAAAATTCTGATAAGCAATAATATTGAAGAAGTATTACTTGTTATATGAACGAATTGATCTGCGCATATTTACATTTCATTCCTTCATGAAATATCCCAAATAATTAAAAATAATATCTACATGAGTGTGTCTATGTCCAATAATTTCATGACAATTATTAGTGAAAATTAATATAATAATATAACTGTTACCTGTATATTGTGGAATCATTAATTTATTAATATATGATTACAATTATGATTTACATTTATTAAGAAATAATAACGTAAAATGATTAATATATTAATTAAATAATTTATAATAAAGTAATAATAATAAAATATTGTAAATAAAATTAAATAATTTTACATTTATTTGTATTAATAATTTTGCAAAATAGAGAATCATTTTATTTTAAAACTTCTTGTAAAAAGTAAATAAAATAATTTAACTATTAATTTTTCATACTCTATATATTTAATTTAAATATAAAATAATAATAAAATGATCAATAGAATTACATTGATAAAAAAATTTATATAAGAAATTAAATTGTCAGACAAATATTTTTTTAATAGTGACTTATTTTTGCTGGTGATGACTCGAGACCCACCATTGGGTTCCAATGGTGGCTAAACCGAGCATGAACTATAATTTCATTTATAAAAAAAATTTATAAAATTAATTCATTCCAATAAACTAATTTGACAAAAGAATCATATGAAGAAATAAAAATCATCCTACTATTAGGTGTCCTACTGTGACTCATGAATCACCATTGGAAATGTACAATTGTGATTCATGACCGACCATTGGATCATGATAATGGTGTTAAGGTGGATATATTTTACAAACAAAATTATAAAAAGATGAAGAGTAGAATTAGAAATTATGTAATAAAATATTAATTTCACTTCAAAAAAGTATCAAAATACTAAAGACAAATTGAATAAGGGAGAACTCATGTAGGATGTTGAATAATATTCATATAGCACAAATTGTAACAATTTTAAATTTGTAAAAAATAAAATTTATTTAAGTAAAATATGAAATAAATTTCATATAGAAAGAGAAATAATTTTTGAAATAATAAATGATAAAAACTGTCACCATAAGTAAATATCAATTGTAGATGATAGAAGAAATCAAGTGAGTTCAAAAATATTCTTCCTATAGAAGAAATAAAAATATATTAAATAAATTGGTTATGAAAAAAATAATAAACTTCATATAATATAATAAAATAATAATAAAAACTAATCAAATAGAAGTAAATGGTATGCTAAAGAAATGAAATATTAAAAAAGAGAAAATTAAATAAATAGTAGAAAAAAACTATACCATCTAAACAAAGGAACGAGTTCCATGGTTCTATTGACCAGACTAAGTATAACAAGAATACATAAACAACCAAAATTAAGTAGAAAATGGAGCTCAACGTATCCTAATGTGCATTCATTCTAGGTTTTAACAGTTAATGGAAGACACTACTAGAGGGTAAAAATTACCTACCTTTGATGTCCAATGGTGGGTGAAATCACCCACTATTAGTGACCAATTCGGAGTAAATTAACTCATTATTGATTACATGGTGGGGGTAACTAACCCACCATTAGGATCCAACATTTGGTATAATTACATGTTATTGGTAATTTTGAAATGGTGAATCGATTACCCCACCGACAAGGAGAAGAAACATCAAACCCAAATAAGAAACGATATAGAAGAATACATGAGGCTTTGTAGAAAAACAGAATAAGAAACAAATAGTAATGTCCAAACCCAAATGATGAAAATATGGCAAGATTGATGACTATTATTTATATGAAATGCATATTTTGACAGAGCCACAATGAAGGTTTCCCGATACCTAAAATAAAACTAAAGGGCATCCTAATGAGATTAAAATCCTAAAGGTGAAATATGTGATATCAAAAAACCATTGTGAGCTCTAATGTAGAACATGGACGAAAAAAAAGAAATAGAACGATTGGATAAGAATAAAATTAATCATTCAGATGTTGGAGATAAATGACCTATTATTTCCATGATATAAATGATTGTAGGGAAATGATACTCTTAAAGGCCCTTTAACAATTTTGGATACACTAAGTTTGTGAGGTGTATAATTCATCTATCATTGAACCTTCATTTAAAATAAAAACACAAAAAAAATTATGGGGGTCACCGAGCCCAACCCAATGATCATAAGGGTGCTCTCTATGGGCATTATAAATGGTTAATTCATGGTTGATGTGTGTGTTATGGTTGACCCACCCACTATATGGTTCATAAGAGATGGAACTCCCATAAGGATTGACCATATCGTCCTACTAAATATGGTTGAGGGTTTATCCAAATCGGCCTATACGGAAAGGAAATTTTTTAATCAAAAAATTTAAACATTAGTAAAACAATAATATAATAAAATTATAAACAATATAACTATTTAAAAACTCATTGTATAAAAATAATTAAAAAAGTCTATAAAAATTATTAATTAATTTATTCAATTCAAAATTTAAAATAGTATAAATTTTTATAAACTTATTAAAACGTGTAATTAAAAAAATATTAATTAATTAAAACAGTTAACTATTTAATAGTGTTAGTTAAAACACATGATATTATTATAATATATTTTAATAAATGTTGATATAGTATAAATTATTAAAAAAATTAAATAAATAAAATATTAACAAAAATTCAAATACTAGAAAACACCTTATTATTTAAATTTCAAAACAGAAAAAATTATTACACCAAAATCTCCCCTTTTTTGTAATTTATTAAATAGTACATTAATGAATTTTAAGATATAAAATAGTGTCCTTTTTTAACATTTTCAACTAAAATTATATAGTACCATATTGATATAAAATTAAACATGTAGTTTCACTTATCAATGAAATTAAAAATTATGATAGAGTAAGAAATTTAACAAAGGAAATTTTAAACATAACATTTATATAAAACCCAAAATGTATTTTTTTTGCATGTTATTTTAAAACATTAAAAAATTACACAATATTGTGATATTCAAAGAATAAATAAAACTAATTCTCATGAATAGATATATAAAATAGTATGATTTATAAATAAATGAAAATTTTCCTTAAGGTTTTTTATAAACAAACACCCCTTGAGTTTATGAATAAAAATATTAGATTTAGAACAGATCTAAAAAACAAATATGATTGTCACAATTAAATCAGTTTTATAATAAATTTAAAATTAAAACAATTCATAATTCAAAACAGATTTCAACATTGAATTATGAAAAATTAAATTATAATGTACAAAAGATATTCTAAAAGGGATTTCAATATTTCCCTATAATATTTGATGAAAACTAATTTCCAACATAGCAAATAAAATTTATGATTTCATAAACTAATTGTTTAAAGACAAACTAAAATTTTATGTAGCATTATTTTATTTCAAATAACATTCAATGGGTAACTCCCCCAAAATTTAAGAATATTTAATGATTTAAAAAACAATACTATTAAAACACAGTAAATAAATGTAAACATAATTTCAGTTTATTCAAAATAATATTTTATCTATGTAAATATAGAATAATTTTACATGCTATAGAAACACATAGAAACAGATGTACAATCCTTAAATAATAAATAAAAATGATTATTATATTCGAATATATCAAATTATATTGAAGTAGATAATATGAATTTTTGTTAAAATATCATAATTATCTATGTATGGTGACTATCATAGGTTCAAAAATGTTTCTATGACATCCTTTTGGTAACCATTTTTTCAAAAGTCTAGTATAATTCCAAGAAGTTCCTATTCCAGCCAAAACTAATTTAAAACACTTTTCTCTGGTGAATATGAATTATAATTATTAGATAATATTTTTCTTGTATGACTTATGTATTAAGTGATTCTCAATGAAAATTCATTGTCATAGTTCCCTTTCATTATTAATATAAAAAAATTCAAAGTAGAGATACTCCATTTTTTACTTTTAATAATCTCTCTTTTTCAAGTTTTGTGAGAACAATTTATAACCAAGACCATTTTTTTATATTTAGTTTCAATAAATACATCATATTATAAAAATTTTCTTTACCTCTATCAAAATTTGAAAATTATTCTTTAATAATAAAAATTAGTTTTCAAAACCAAATTATCTTTTTGAATATTTTATATATGTGTTAGAACTTCTCAATTGAACCGAAAGCGGTTTTTTTATTATTTAACATTAATTTCTTACAATCATTTTTTATCTCAGTTAGATCTTACAAAACTAAATTATATATCTTATCTTGGACGTTATCATTTACATCCAGAAATACGTTGACCCTTTCATTCTTATCTTTCAGTTTCAATCATCCAAAATCACAGTTCCTTATACTTTCTTCATTCTAATATAGAATCATATTAAAATTTTAAAATTTATCTTTTAGTTTATCATTTCCTTTGACTACATATTCAATTAAATTAATTTTAAATTTCAAACATTTCTAAACTACCATTTCTCAATTCTTCATTTTCCATACATAATTGTTTAATTTATCAATTATTAGAGTCAGTATCACAATCCAAATAAGATCAGTATCTTTATCATGTTCATATATTTCATCATGATCAATAATTTAAGGAGTTATCAAATATCTACAATAATAATAATTCAGCTAAATATTATAACGATAAGGTTAGGATTACATTTTTTCCTTTTAACTTCTATAGTCTATAATTCAGTGAGAACTGTATGAGAAGACTCTACCTATAAAAATAGTTTTGTTTTAATCCTCCTTTGTTATTTGTACTTCTAGGAGTGCTTGATCTTGGAGAAATCATGTCTAATGTGTCCTTTATTACTGTACTCATAAAATGTTAAATCAAAAACATCATTATTATTTCTAGAATTACCTTTCTATTAATACTTTTTATTCTTCCTTCCAAACTATATCTTGTCCCCATTTATTTATATAATCATAGAGAGTTTATTATTGAAGTTAGAACAAAAAATCATAATTACTAAAAGTATAAATTAAATTAGATTTAAATATAATACTTTCTATTTGGTAGACTCCTCATTAGTAATATTATTACATTATAAATCATGTGACACTAGAGATATAATGAGTTCATATAATATATTTTTTAAAAATTCTTACTCTAATCGATGGACACATTCATTGCATTACATCTCTTTGGAATATATCTCTCAATTATCATTACACAAGAGTTGTGTATTATAAGGATTATATAATACCACTCATATCATGTTAAAACTAGTGATCTTATTGATGATATGGTTTACATATACTTCATCTCACAACATAATATCCTTGTATTTTTCTCATAGAATTCATGGCCTGGCTATATTCAACTTTCTAGTTCCATATTGAGTTACTTGTTATATACTCCATATATAAAGGGTTATCTTAAAACCTAAAACATTTCTATGTACACTTCTTCTAATATCATATAGAGAATATTTTTAACTTTTTATTTTTAAACATATATTACCATTTTATTACCAACCTGTGTCTTTGGATTAGTTTTTGGCAGTTCATATAGATTTTTTATGATTTTACAATGTCCCACACTAATTCATTTCAAGCAGGCTTCCATAATTTCATTCTAAAATCTATATTCACTCCCATAAAAGAGTAAGGGTTTCTAGAGGATCATCCATAATTGGCATTAAAACCAACCTTCTTAAAATAAAATTTATCTTTTTCACCATTGACTGTAATGTCTAGGTTATAGGTTATCACAGATTAAAAATTTAAGAAATCGAAACAACGTTATTAAAGATTAAAATAGATAATCATGTCAACTAATAAGATAAACTACTCTGATAAAAAAAATTGTGTATCATATTAAAGAAAACAAAGGTTATCCTATCATAGTATTATATTTTGATACTAATTTTTGTATTTTTATTGTTGAAAAATATTATTATATGGTGGTGAATAGTTATTTATGAAGTTTCAATACCAAAATAATCATATTATATAAAATATTAATATGTAGTGAGTGCATATATCATATATGAGTTATGGAAAAAACAAAAAAAATATTAACATAAGGATTTATAGTGGTTAGGATCACCAAGATTCTAGTCCACTCCTCAATATCGTCTTACACTCAATAATATTATTTTTCACTAAGAACCTCACTTTTAAATGTGTGATAACATTTTGTATAGGATTTTCCTTTTAGAATAACTAGTGGAATAATCCAATCTTATATATGGGACACCATCATAGTTTTTATCCTACCATTTGATCCAGATTCACAACCCAAACTCTAATTTTTGTTTAAAAATAACAACAGAAAATAAGGACCTTGTTTTGAAGGAAAAATAAAAATACCAACATGATAAATTTAAAAAATGAGAAAAAATGATTATATGAATAAAAAAATATAGCAATAAAAAAAGACGGCCAGAATGTCGAGTAAGATTAATCTCAATCATTTTTCATCACATAAAAGAAAAACTTTTGTAGATGGAGTCCTTTAGTGATCACATCATGAATGTACAAGTGGTAGAAGATCATGAACAATTTAGAGCTGAATGAATGTCCAAGAAGTATTGAAAGTTATCATGTTGAATTTATTCACACAACATTATGTTTTATTCCATGATGCAATCTTTAAAATCATTAAAACTGATATCCATAGGAGCATGTATATTTTTAATGTCTGGATGACACATATTAGTTAAAATAAATATAATATTATGAATGTTGGGTATATATTGTTAAATAATCACATAATTAATATATAATTAGAATAAATATTTATATTTCCTCCTTAATTATTAACATAAAACAATTAACATATTAATTTAATAGTTTATGAATAATTTAAAATAATGAAATATATGAAATAAAAAAACCTATATATATTATATGGATAAAAATGCATAAAAATAGAGTGTCTTGTGATTTTAAAACTTCTTATACAAAATTATATAAAACAATTCCATAGTTTATTTTACATTCGTTGTAAAATTATTGTGAACATAAAATAATAAAAAATTATCATAATAATTAATTTAATAAACATTAATTGATATAGAAAATAAAATTTTAAAACTTATATATTTTAACTAATTGTGAAATATTTTTTACGGTGGTGACTCATGACCCATTGTTGGGTTCAAACGTCGGAAAAAAAGGGGATTAACTTCTGTTGAAATTTTAATAAAAAATAAAAAAAAATAAAAAAAAATAAAATCATTTAAAGAATCTATGTGAAAAAAGGATTTATTTGAAGAAACAAAAAATTGCATATTGTTGGTTGTCCAATGAAAAATCATGACTCACATTATGAAATTTTGTGTGTGGATTAATGACCTAGGATTGATGATGTCAATAGTGTGTTACAGAAAAAAACCAAAAAATAGAAATGATAAATAGATGAATATAGGAAGAAGAAATTTAATGACAAAATTTTAAAATAAATTTAATGTTAAAGTATTGAAATATAATAAAACAATTAAAGAAATGAGATAATGTGTTGGAAATTGAAAAAAAAATTCTATAATAAACAATAAAAATATTAAAACAGTACAAATAAAACTACTATAAGTAAAATATTAAATCAATTTCATATAAAAATAGAATAATATACTACAAATATGAAAGATAACAATATATAACATAAAGAAATAACTACTAGAGGTAAAAGAATAACTCCTTTGAGTTTTGAGACCCTCTTCTAATATAATAAATGACAGTTTATTTCATAAATTGATGAAGGAAATAATAATGAACATCATATAATATAGTAAAAAATATGAAAACAAAATTACACAAACAGATTAAAATAATTCTCTAAAGTAAATAATGTTAAATAAATCGAAAAATAAATAATAGAACAATACTATAGTTGAAAAACAATTTAAGATGGAGTTCCATAGAGCAACATCCAAGAATTTGTATATAATAAAGGGGGAAACAACTGTAATGATGTATAAAATTGACATCAAATTATCTTGAAGAATATTCCTCCAAGGCATACATATATAATGAAAGAAATCACTAATTAGTAAAGATTAATTACCATTGGAGTCTAATGCTGGGTAAAATCACCCACCACGGATTCCTAATAGTGAGTAAGGTAACTCACTATTCATAACCTGACGATGGGTCACTAACCCATAGGTCAGTTCCAGCGGTGGGTAAAATTACCTACAAATGGTAATTTTCTAATGGTGATTCAATTACACTAACATGTGGGAGAAGAAACATAAATCCTAAATAAAAAATGAGAAGGAATAAAAAATGAATGTACTATAGACAAAACAGAATAATGAACACATTGAAATGATGAAACCAAAATGAATCAAATCTACAGAATTAGTGAATTTTGGATAAAGTAGTAAATAGTTTGATGCAGCAAGAAGAAAGTTTTCATGTGAAAATGATGTTAGCTGAAGGATTACTAATGAATATGAAAATAATATAGGTGAACCATGGGATATATAAAATAGAATATGAGTTCATGTGGAGAACCAATGGGTAAAAAGAATCTGAAATAACTGGTTACACAAAACAGAATCAATCAGAATGTAGAGAGAACTCATTGGTTCTATAAAATGAATAAATTATGGAAGAAGAGTGATAATTAAAAATGGTACCCCACATAATTTTTGATAGACAGGGGTCATGTGGTGTATAATTCATCTAATTATGAGGTTTCAATCAGATTAATAACACAAGACACACTTAAAGGGGATATTAAACCAAACCTAATGCGTCCGTGGGGGTGATCTATGGGCCTAATACATGGGACTTTAACACCTAGTGTGTGCGTGTGTTTTCCTCAACTATAACTTTTCATAGGCTTTAAGGGTTAGACCTATCATTGTAAATGACATCTATTCCCAATATCATTGATGTTTTTCACCAAGGGAACAATGGAAAAGACTAATTATTTAATAAAAAATTAAATTTTTTAAATATATATATAATAAAAATAGTATAATTATAAAATTTAAAAAATTGAAATTATAAAAATGATTACAAAAGTATTTATATATATATAAATAAATGTTATTAATTAATTAAAAAACATTAAATATTAAAACACTATAAATTTTTATACAGTTATTAAAACATGTAATTTAAAAATTGTTAATTATTTCAATCACTTAACAATTTAATAGTGTTAATTAAATCACATGATAAATTAATAATAGAATTTAATAAATGTACATGGGGATTAATTTATAAAAAAATAAATTTTTTAAGGTATTTAAAACAAATTAAAACACTAACACCAGAATTTATTTAACTGTTATATGTTTTAGATGCTTGAAATTGGGTCACAATAGTTTATATAAAATATAGGAATTTAATGATAATTCTTATAGGATTGGAAATTTATATTTAGATTTTGGTCTATCATAGTTTGATTCATTGTTTAGATTAGAAAACATTATATATTATGATGTTTTCATGTGAGGTAAAATTAAAAGTAATGGTTAATATTGTTGGATTATAAGTATATGTTTGATCAAAATTTCATGATGTAGACACCTATTTTGAGGTTTTATATTGAATAATGATATTTTTGGGTGATGATTTATTTAGATAAGGTGTATATAAACCTTATGTTTAACATGAAGGATATTTCAGAATAATAATGTTACATTTTTTGGGATGTAATGTAAAAGGAATCATATAGTCATTGAGGTTAAAAAATTATTTATTATTGAATATTTTATGGTTATATGGAGGTTGATCATCATGTGTTTAGGAAAAATTACTGGAATTATATTAATATAGGTTTAGTAAAAGGAAAAATAATCACTAATTCCACAACCCATCACATATGGAAAGGCCACATGGATTGAACCCACAACCAATGGGAGAAAAGAGTGAAACACTAACCACTAGACTGTGCGATTTCATATTTAGTGTGACATTAATTTTTTACTTAATAAATTAGATATATATTGATTAACTCAATTTTGGGAACATATGTTTTATTATATAGATAATATTGGGATTGATACGTGATTTGACAATTAAGTGACTGAATTTATTTTGGAATAGTTACACTTTTATTGAAACATATATGATTGATATAAATAGAAATATTTTTTGATAAGGAGGGATTTTATTAGATAAATAAATGTTGATTTATCTTTTAGAGGAATATATGATTTTAAATTTGGTTTTTAGGATTATTATTGAAATGATTATAATATTTTAGAGATTATATGATTTGAAAAAACATACTTTTGTCTATAAGACATTATTAGTAACTAATATTCATTAGAGATAAATTTTAAATTAATCCCAGATGAATATGTGATCAAATACTTTTGATTTTCATGTTTCTATCATACTATAGAATATATTGAATAATTTTGAGGTTAGTTATTTATCCAATGATCTAATTTATACACTAGGGGTTATTATTGTGGATTTATAGGTTAATGTAGTATTTTAATATATGATGGTTTATTAATTTTAGGAATTATATTTTCATGTGCTAACCATATTTCTATTGATTAATGTATAAACATTATAGGAATATTTTCTTATCATTTTAAGGTTTTTGTGATCTATTAGAAGTTAATTATGATTTCTCCTTATTTAGAGAAAATATGGTATTTTGGAGGAAATTTATTGAGGAAATAAATTATACATTTTAGTTATGTATATTCCCATATGTACATGATCTATATAGTAAATTAACTACTCATCTTTAGAAAATATATCTTGAATTCGTTTTTGATAAATTTATGGTCAATTCTCTCTCTCAAAGAAACAAGTTTATATCCGAAAGGATCCTTATCTCTAAATCTCTGTTATCACAACCATACAATGTTCTCACAATGTAAAAACCTAGTCTTTTTTCATTTATGAGGACCTTTTTATTTCCATTTCCCTTTTTTTATTAGAAAGTATTATTAACTAGCTTTACAATGTGGGATTTAGACAAAGGTATTATCAAAAATCAAACACTTCTTTACCGAGAACAAGTTCAAATTATGAGAATGATATTTTTAAAGGGTTATAATTTAATAACGATATATTTTAAATTAGTAACGTTATTTTTTATATTGTATATGAAACACAAAAATGAGCTTAAATGAACCATGGAACATTATTATTTAAATATTTTCGTTCTAACCTAACCATTTAATTAGATGGTATAAATATGAGTAAAAAAATTATGAAATATATATAATGTTATTAATAAATTAAAATTTATTGATTAATTATTAAAAAATAAAGATTCAATTTTATTAAAGTAATCTTATTCTTCAAAAAATGCATTTTTCCTCAAAAATGTTATTTATTGCTCTTGTGAGAAAATATTTTTTTTAAATTTATGGAACTTCAATAATTTTTATTTGATAATATAAAGATAATTTTAGAAATTATAATATCAAAATTAAAAGAATGTTATTTTTTATAACTTATTTAAAATTTATGTTTTTCAGTGTAGAGTGGAAAACCGAATATTTATATTGAAAACATTATTTTATTTTAATGTATTTATATAGCTCAAAATAAAATATGGATTATATATAAAATTAATAATTTTATTTTAATCTAACTTATTCTAATTATTAACATGAATTAATTGTATTCTTTAAATTAATATAAAAACATTTTTATACTAAAAATTTTATTTTTATGAAAAACTACATTCTTTGTGTTTTTATTTTAATATTAAATTAAATTATTCTACTTATATTAATTTGATATCATAAAATGGATTTAATATTTGGAATCTTAAAATCTACATTTTTTAAATACTCACCTCTTTCTATTATGAATAATAACCATGGTAAACATTATTACTTCATTAAGGTAAAAATGGGTAAAATTATGTTAAAATTATAGGATAATACTATAAAACAATCCAAACACTTGTAATTACTCTATTTGATGAGTTAGGTTATTCAATACTCATATAAATGAAAAATTATTTCTCATCATTATAATGATTTTTCTTTGATAATGACCTAAATAATATTACAGTAAACTATAAAAAAGTTGACACTTACTTTGTTTTTTATAATCATTAATATTTTATCATAATTATTAAATTATGTTATGAATTAAAAAAATATTAAACAGAGTTTGAACATATTGTCATTATGATAATATTATTTCTTGTATTTTTTTAAATGATATAATTTCCTTGATCAATTACACATCGTAGAGGTGGTGCTAGTATAGGCCGGTTAAAAAATCCAGGTAAATAGACATAAATGTATTCAATACGATATGTTTTGGATAACATAGGGTATTAAGTTATTTATTTAAATGTATATTTTTCATAATTATCATTTTAAAAAATTATATTAGAATTCCATTATTTTCATTAATTTTTTAAAGTCAAACTTTTGTGAATAGTGAAAAAACTATAGTTTTTTATGAGATAGAGTATATTTTAGGAAATTATCATAACATAAATATGATATTTAAATTCATTAAAATTACTTAAAGACTCATTTATTATAATTTAATAAAAATATCATAGAAATAATTCAAAATAATTAAATTAATACTAACATTAGGATAAATATGAAACTCATTTTCAGCATCTACGTAGTGCTTTCACGCCACTAAATGAGTAAAATTTGGTGTTTTACTGAAATAAATTGAAAATTAAAACGACTTTTCATGAATATTTTATTAACTAATTTTAATATATTTTAATTTTTATTGGAAGTTTTTAAATATGTATTTAAATAACATATATCTTTCACAAAAACTTGTGTAAGGCATAGGCAAGGTTCAAAAATTCAAAATAACATATTAAATTTGTTTTAAAGGTATGAATAATAATATATCAAACTTATGAATGAATACTTATGATTAAAATTAAGTATAAAAAAATTAATTTTAAAAAAAATGAAATTATTATATGTCTCTAAAATACTTATGTTGTAATGACATACTGTATATGGAATCATTAAAATGTTTATATAAATAAGTTTAAAACTATTAACAATGATATTATTTATTTTATTAATTGTATATAATGACATTTATGGATATTTATGGTTTATTTTTGATGATCTATGTTATTATATTCAAATTTTATGTTTTTCATGATGTTTATGAAGTCAATTATTGTGAATTGTGATAAAAATATCCTAAATAGTATTTTTTTAAAAATTAGTTTTAAAATCATTATAAATTTTAAAAAATAAAATAATTGCTCATTTAAATATTAAAATTTATTTCATTTCATTAAATATTTATATATATACTTTTATTCATTTTTATAATTTCCATAATGGCCCTAAAATATGGAAAAATTGTAAAAATAACATTGGTTTTTTCCTATTTAGAGGGACTCACTTCAACATGTTTTTACACAATACAAATTGGCATTTTATCTAAAAAAACAAAATATTTCTCTACACATTTCTTTCCATATTCCATATCCACCGGGAGGATCATTAATCTCTCTTACAAATTCCAGATGATTTATTGAAGGGAGGTGACATAAATGGAAAAGTAAGGGTTCCTTAACAAAATTACACTTCATAGTCATCCATGAAATAATTTCATATAATTGTTCTATTATGTGTCTAAACCAAACCAAAGATAAAATTACTATGAATATCGTTGATTATGATGTCCTTTAGTTACAACTTAGTTATAGACGTAATATAAAAATAAAATTCATGTTTTTTTGGTTCATTATATTATACATATAATTATTTAAGAAAATATGTTATGGATAAGAAACAATTAAACAATATGCATGAGTTGTTTTCCCCTATTAGTTATATATTTTGAGACAGAAAATTTCAAAAAAAATGTTGATTATTATTCATATCATTAATAGTTTATTAAATTTATTTTGTTAAAAAACTATTCATATTAGTAAAATCACATTTATAATTAAACTAATACTTATTCATGTCATGAAAGGTGGTACTAAAAAATATATTAATAGATTATATCATAGAGGTAGTAGTTTGAATGCTCACACAATTGTCGTTTTCTCATTTCTTAATGTTAAGGGGAGAGATGGTTAATGATTATTTCCAAAATATAGAAACATTAATTATAATATAAATATTTATTTAATTACATAATTTTTGTAAAAAACTGTGGAATGTAAAGAAAAAAGGAAATGGTATTATAAAAAATACTGAACATACATCGAGAAAATTGGGTTTCACTAAAAGGATAACTTGGAATATAATGTATATTTCAATACTATATTTCATAGAATAATATGATAGTGAATTATTATTGGAAGGAAATATGGTAGATTCTCATAAGGAAACTGAATTTTTATGAATTCTTTCAATGTGTGGTGAGAGGCCCCGTTTATCAATCGGCAATGTTGATTTTTGTAAATATTTATACTTTATATAAACAAAATGTTAATCTTGTAAATATACTCAAAAAAATAAACAATAATTTTGTATAAAGAGATATAATATCCATAATTATCCAAAAAGTATATTAAACCTTTTTTAGCATGTTTCACTTCTTTTATCAATTGAATTATTAATTTTTCTATTTAATATATTTTCAAAGTGATTACTTTTTACCTAATGTAACATAATTATTATGCCTAAAAAATAAATTGAATCTTATTATATTATTAAGATTCAATGTTTCAAAATTTAAAAACTTATTTTTCTAATTTAATTTCCAAATGTTTTAAAAATTAATTTCAATATAATAAATCTATAATGTCTTAAAACATTTTTTGAAAAAAAATATTCTTGGAGTTATAAAATATTAAATATATGTTTAAAAACTTAATGAATATTTGAAAATGTATAATTAATATTATTAAATACATATTATTTCAAAAATATTAATAAATTTTTATGGAATAATTATATACTTATGATGGAATTAAATTTGTTGTATTAGTAAAAACAAAAAAAATCAGATTATTCACCTAAAAATAACAGTTTTATATAAAATTATAAAAAATAATACTATGCTACTTTTCAAATTATAAATCCAAAAAAATTCTAAATTTGATTCTAAAATTTAAAATTTTAATTTTTTAAAGGAAAATACAATGTATAAAAACATTTATTACAAAATTATGCTCTGAATCATTAAGTGTCCTAATATTATTACATATAAATATATATACTAAAATATTTTATAATATAATTTGTTATTGGTTTATTAAATTATTTGGAAAACATATATGATAATATTTGAAAAATGAAAAATAACAATTCATTTTAATATTAAATCACATTTATTAATTATTATATAAAAGTGTGATTTTTTGTTGGATTAATATAATTTTGTATACAATATGTTTTTATTATTCTTGTAGTTTTCCTAATTATATTCTTTTAATATATATCAACACATTTTATTTTAATGTTGTGTTTCAAGCATGATATTGATACAATGATTACTTAAGGGAAATATATATTTTAAAATATATTGGTTTTATATCCCCCCAACTTAAATAAATTATATCCTAACCATTTAAAAACATGGTATCTAATTGTATAGATAAGGATGTCCTTAATATTTAAAAGAATACAAATTTTATTACAAAATATGTATCAAAATTAGTAACCTGTGTCGTTTTAGGAAAATGATATATTACTTCATAACTAACATATCAAAATATGTGTGTTCTTCTTAGGAATATAAGCTAAAAATATTTATTATTGGAGTTAAGTTCTATTTAAAGGAATAAATTTTCTTAGAGAGTTAATCATCATCCATTCATTGATAATCAATCATAACATTATTTTCAGTTAAACCATACGACGTCTCTAATTCATTAGAATATAGTCTATGTGAAGATAAATAATCTAATCCGAAAATCATAAAAAATGTTAGATGAATGAAGTATAGTATGATTTTTAGGATGTAAATTACTAGAACCATTTATTAAAGAGGTATTATAGATGTGGGATTTAATTTTCAGGACAATATTATTTTTTATGGATAACTCGATATTTCAACATAAAAAAATTCTAGATATAAACAAGATCATTAGATCTCAAATTGAACAATTTTATTTTTGAGTTTGTGGTGATTAAATACCATATTATTCATTTTTATTCAAAAAATCAATATTTAGGATTATTAATTAATTCCATTATTCCAATGGTATATGAGGACGGTAATGTTCATTATCCTCATTAGACTGTCAATTTGGTCACTGATTTTCATAATTTCAAAAACCATTGCGCTTGACGAATTAGATAGTCTACTCATATATTTTGTTATTTTTCTTCTTCAACTCTCATCTATAATAATAATATCAATTTCAAATCCATTCATACTTAATGTATTATATTATTCATTTTTGGCAAGTTCATGGGTTCTTACTTCCACATTTTTTACATATAGGCAGTTGAATTATCCTTCCACCATGAGTTTTTCACTAGATTTTAAGTGAATATTTATCTTCCTTTTCTTTTATATTCTGTCCCAAACATCCATTTCCACCATATTCATACATTAATAAAAACTATTTATTGCGTCCATAATATAAAAAATTACTTTCAATTGATTGATTTTAGGCAACCAAAGTTATATTTTATCTTACACACACAAACATGAATAAAACGGAAGGCATTCCTTATGAGTATTTGTAATCATGACTCATTTATACCCATTGACCTATCATCGTCTCATTTAAAATCTAGAAATTATTTTTCCATTTTCTATTGAATATTTTAGGAAAAATATTTATAGCTGAATAATTTGTTTAATTCCTCCATTCTATAGAGTAAACACATTTCTTTGGCATATTCATAATGAGATTCCACCAATAGTCTTCCTCTCCATCTAAAGGAATTTTATCTAAAAGAAAAATTAAGCTCACACCACAAGATAATGGAAAATAATTTTCCATAAATATGTTTCATTTCTCATAATAAAGTGGATTATAAATTTCCCAAAATGGGGAGTATATTATCACATAAAATACTCGATATCATGTCACTCTATCATTTTTGTGTTTGGGATATCAACATGTTTTGTGTTATTATTAATATCCTATAATAGTTTAGTAATCATTGATAAAATGTTCTATACACGAGATACCAACCTATTTCTTAACTCCTTGTGAAAATACTTATATTTCCCATTGAAACCATTATTAACCAAATTTCTCCTTTCTCTATCCATATATTTAATAAATAAATGTCATGTATAATGATAAATAGTTATAAAATATAATTATTATCATAGAATTAATGAATCATATATAACATGTCATCCTTTATATATAAATTTATAGGATTTAATCAACGTTATTCATGGTAATTTTCTATTAGGGTTGGTAACATAATATTATTAAAATACCCTATAGTAGTTCATGGGATAATGTGTATTATAAAAATAATATCCTTTAATAGTGTAAAACATGTAATACAAATTATACTTGTTTTTGTGAACCAGGTGATGATAGGGTAAATACCCAATATTCCATATTCAAGGTTGATAGCCCTATGTACATATGTACCAAATCAAGCATCCACTTTTTGTATCCAAATAAAGATTTTATTTCTAATAAATCTATGATACCACTTGTTCATGAAAATTTAAAGATCATTCCCAAAACACGGACTTATCCTTTTACATATCACAAGTGGTTTTAGAAAATATATCGAAACCAATCTCTATGTAAACAAACCATTAATTGATACAAACTATAGCCACCCATTCTGAATATACAAAAATTTTATATTGATTTCATGGTAAAATTAATACATCTTACAAATATTATCACAACCTAAGGATAAAAGTTTTATTGTATTTGAAAATAGATAACTAATATATTATTTTACAATACTTGTTAATATTTCCCTATACTCATGGTCTTATAGACCCTCTCCTAGAAATATCACATTATATAATCATCTTCATAAGATGTGTTGTGAAAACATTTGAAAGGGTTTAGTTCAAACACTCATTAATAGATAAACTCATCCAAAGTTCATCAAGTATAAGATCATTATTATGATATAAAACATTAAAAATAAGGAAATATCTAATTAAAAATATCATGGAATAATAAATGTTGTCACTAAGTCATGATAGAAGGTTTTTTAATCATAAAAAAACAACATATACCATCGAAAATGAGTAAGTAAAATTATATAATAAAAATGTCCCAAGTATTATAATATAATTATATATCATATAATTATGTATTATTTATAAACATGTGTATTCATAACATTGAGAACCCAGATAATTTCACCTATTTCATGATCATTCTTTTGAACATAGATAATATTAATTGTATTCATGATCTATCAAGTCAACATATAATGTTTACATCATGTTAAAACCAAATTATGGGAACATATCTAATATATATCTTGTTCATATTCAACATGATAACCTATTGATGTGTAAGACCATAACCAATGCATTGGAAGAATATATTGGCGCCCACCCATTAGCATCCTTTAATTTTTTCCATGGGAAAATAGTAATTAATCACACCAAAATAATCCCGCCAAATGAAAAATTATTTTCACAAATGTTATAGAAGATATCCCCAAAATTATCCTCATAATTATAAATAGTTGACATCAAAAATTTAGATACAAAAAATATAATTTCTTTAAACAAAACTTATGGTGATTCATTAGAAATAATTTCCAATGAAATAATTCCATTAGATATAATAATGAAAAAGAAAGTGAAATATTAAATGTGTTTTTATAAAATTATTATGGATTTTGAATAATGAATGATGTTACAGTCACTTTTAAATTCACTTTTTTAAATGGATGATATTAAATTCTTTGTAAAGATTTAATTTTTTTCAAAGAACATCCAATTGCGTTTCACTGAAAAATAATAAGTTGTTTCAAAAATATGAATTGACAAAAAATGAAATATTTTAATTTTAAAAACATTATTCATTGATAGATGATTGATAATAAATAATTCTTATCAAAATTAATGTTGAATTGATGATAAAAAATTTGATTTGAAAAGGATGGAAAACATGTTGTACTTTTTGAAAAACCTTTTTTGGAAGACAAAATTGGAAAAGAATATTTTGGAAATACATTTTCAAATATAATTAAGAAAATATAAAGGTCATATAATTAAGAACATGTCTATATCTCCAAGTATAAATGATAATATTTGTGAGAATGGAAGATGAGGAAAAGGAAGTGATGTCATTATTAAGGTGGATGGGGATTATTCTTAAAATAGAATCACATTTAAAAGTAAGAGAATAGATAAATAATAAATATTTGAATACAAATATTTTGCTCAAGGTTTAAATTGGAAACACCATAGGAAATTAATGATGATGTTTAGGGAGAAACATTATAACTCATGTAGCGGATTGATTTTTGAAAATCCATTGCATTTAAGGGAATATATCTATCATATCACACATTAAGAAATATCATGAATAAAAGTGAATATTACTTTTTCAATAATAAATTTTTATATTATAGTTTAATGTATCAATATTTACACCATACCCATGAATATTTGATCATAGTATCAAAAAATTCATCAATAAAGGTTTAATGAGATGAAAATTATTACCTTTGTCCTAATTCATTCTACACTTGCACCAAATATCCTGAATATTTAAAAAATGTTTAATAATTATATACCCAATAAACATATTCAATACTATATTAATTTATACTACTAATTGATAGTAATTATCTATATATGTACATTAGTTTTTAAACAATTTTTCCACATATGGTGTTTTATAAAATTAATGGTTTTTACTAGTTTCATAGGATTTGTGTCAGAATTACATAATCTAAGAATACTACACCTCAAAAAATAATTAATTTTACTTTAAGGGGTGATTAATTATTATCATTAAAGTCAAAATTTCTATTCATGTTTATTTCATCCTTTATCATAGAAGATGAAATCAGTAAAAAGCTTAATTCGATGATTCTTAACTAATAAAGGATGTTTTTAAGTTATTTAGATAAATATTGATATATCATTTACATAAAAAAACAAATTTTTTATTTATTTATATCATATTAAATTATTAAATAATAGTTCTTCATCATTCGCAATATAATTTCATAGCATTGTTCAAAGAGGTGGTCACACCATCGCAAACATCAACATACCATGACTATTGATGATTATGAGGTGATATAGTTGAAATATTATTATAGCAGTATCATAATGATATCATTTACTATTTTTAGTGTGATATTTTAAAATTTAAAAATAACTTAAAAATGATTTTATGAATAGATAATTGTTGCGTTCTATGAATAAATATTTTTCCTCTTAGTTTTCTTATTCTACACTATCAGTTTTATAACTCTTTTTTATCATTAAAATAATTAAGATGTTATTAAATTTGTATTAAAAAAAGAATTATTAATATAATATTAATAATATTTATCTTTTACACATCCTTAACACTTTCCTAGAATGGTGGTGTTGAGAAATATCATGTTACTTCTAATAGGTGGTATTTATCACACATACATTATTGATGTTTTCTCTTTTCATTTTGGGACTGACAGAGATGGTTACGCTATATTTCCACTATATAAATTCATTAAATATACTAAAAAAATTAATTTATTCAATAATTTTAAGAAAAATTGACTTCATACGTAAGTATAGAAAATAGAATATGTTAGATTAAATATTTATCATACATTAAAAAATTTAGGTTTCACTTGGAGGATTCCTTACAAATGAAGGGACTGAGACAATGCTATGTAACAATAATCTTATGAGAGATAAATTATACTCTAGTATATGTAATCATTTAATATTTTATATATGATATATAATTTTTAGGTTTTCCTTTAAGGGTTGGCTATATGCCTCTTTTATAAGTGTTGAGGATTCCAATTTTTGTAAATATTTCAATATAATATAAAGGGATAAAAAGTGTTGCATGTCATGTTTCTCAAGAAAATATATAATAATTGAATGGAGGGTGATATAAAGTTATAATATCACAACCAATCAATTTTAAAAAAGATTTTATCATGTTTTAATCCCTTAATTCTTTTAATTACATCATTTTCCATTTCAGCTTTTAACACTGTAAATTGTTTTGACCTAAAATAAATTAAAATATTGAACTAAAAATAAAGTTGTATTTTTTAGATAATTGGGAACTATTAATTCTAAATTTGACACCCATTGTTATTGATTCAATTTATAAATTATTTCAAATGAAATTTAATATGGCAAATCTATAATATATAGTAGTTGTTTTGGATAAAAATATTACTTTAGTTTTTCAATACAAAATATAGGTTTATAAACTAAAATTTATATTTTTAAATGTATAAATTAAATTAAAAAATATATTTTTTCTTAACCAATGTCTTGTAAATTTATAATTCATACCTATAATATAATAATTACATAATATTTTCAGTATTAGTAAGAACATTATATTTCACTATTCAAAAAAAATAACACTTTAAAGAAAAATATCCAAACGACTTTCTATGAAAATTTTTGATGTGGAAAATACAAAAATTACTGTATTATAATCTAATTTGGAATCTAATATTTATAAATTTAATTTCTAAAATCAAATAAAAAATATAGTGGAAAACTTATTTTATATATAAATGGTGCTTTTAAACATTAAAGGTTCCTAATATTTTATACATTTATTACTAAATTGTGATAAAACATATATTATGATTTAATATATGTTGATTTAATTGTTTGGATGAAATATATATTAATTTAAAAAAATACAATTGGATAAATAATAATTCATTCTCATATTAAGTCTCTTTTATTCTTTATCTTCAAAAATTAAGAATTTCTTTCTGATTAATAATGATCAATATTTCATGATATTTTTATGATTATTATAGTTTCATAATAATATAATTCATAAAATGATCCTTGGATTTTTTTTAATTAGGTGTTTTTTATCAAACATTCTACTATTATAATGTTTATTTATGGGGAAATTTATTTGGAAATATTTGGGTCTTTTACCATGGCTAGCTTGTAGCCTCCCCTAGGAAGCCTATGGTACACCTAAAGCATAGTAATACTAGAAACCCTACACTAATGATTCCATACTAATCGGCAGTTGGCTGATGGCCTTTTGAAAAATTTGGGAAAACTAAACCACTTCACTTGTTGGTCGATGCTCCTCCACCAGCTTGCTTGTGGACATTGTAAAGGTTCCGCCTTTTGTCATTATAAAACTTGTTAGTCGGTACCATATACTGAAATTCCTATATTTTTTATAGTTTCCCAATAACATATTTAACCCTTTAATATTAATATAAATCCTTCAATATATCATTGAAATTCTATCAAAAATTTCATCATATTCATTAATACTTCCATTGATATTTCAAATGATACAACAAATTAACTTATATGGTTCAAATGTCATACACTAAAATGAAATTTTTTGACATATAATTATTTTTTTCAGATCATTAAAACATGATGAGCATTCTATAGTGTTAAAACAAATCATGTTTCCATTTTTATGAGAATTTTAGTTTATGAAGAAACAAACAAAAATAATATGGTAATTTTTCCCATAAATTTCATTGTTTTTTTAAAATGATTTTATAAAATATATTTTCCATTTATTTAGCCATTAATTGAGGATTTTTATGTTTCAATAGGTTTCTGATGTTATGTAACCCTACACTTTATTTATTTGAATAGATTTTTGTGGTGTTGTTTTATGTATTATTCTATCAAACTCATTACTCTCCCAAGGGTTACTTGTGTTATGAAGAAATCGTTATGGAAACCTTTTAATTTCCAAAGCTTGTTCTATAATGAGGCAATGTATATTTTTATGGACTTGTGTAATTGGTATGTATTTTTTTTATTATTTTGGGAGTGGGATAATAATTAGGCAAACTCCAATGAATTGGTTAAATATTAATGTCACGTGATATAATATTATCTAGAAAGGGGAGTGAACATTGTTTAGTAAGGGACTCTATCCACTATAATAGTCATAGTAGAAACCCATGACTAAGGAAATTAGGGAATATACAGTGAACATAATATAATATTAGACACATTCCATTCTGATCATCTTGGTAGTTAACCTTAAATAAGGAAATGATGGAATATGGAGTAAACACAACCCATTCTGATAGTCTTGAAATAAAACCAAGACATAAGAAATGTTGTGGTGGGGTGTAAATCCAATCTATAATGATACCCTTATAAGCGATACTTGACTAATGGAATTGTTTTTATTCTTATGTATATGCCAAACACTTTTTTCTTATGTCTATGATATGTTCTCATAGATCATGAATGGAAAATGATTATTCTTCACAATTATGACATATATTTTTCTTGTGAAAATTCCTTATATAGTCACTTCTAATGTAGGATATTTGAGGTATTGGGTGTTACATTTGATAGTTATTATAATTTTATCATAATATTATTCATATCATATGATCACTTCTCATGATTTATTGATAAATCCCTTGTTTTACTTTATAAGGAACCTAATATCACTATTTATTCTAGTTTACATTCTATATGTTATGAAGAAAGTTATTATTAGGGTACTTATAAGAAGTGTAATATGTGAGGATATATATTAAGAGGTGTTTAACATCATTCATGAAATAAGTTATTTATGTATATACTCCCCAAACATAGAAAACCATTATGGATCCCCATGTTTTTGATTATAAGATGTATTGAATATTAATACAATATGATGTAATATTTATATAAGTGAGGCTCGTATTTTCTCATTAATAGTTTCTTAAAACCAATATTAAAGGATATTAACAAAATTTATCAAAGAAAATAAAAATGGAATTCAGTTTTTAGTAAGGGGAAAAGAATCATTGATTTAATGTGGAAAAAAATTCTTCAACTATAGAAATTATTTATTTCATAATTATTAAAAATTCTTAATCATCATTAGAATAACTCTATAAAGATATTAAATAATTATGAAGTTTTCAATATCATTAAACTTAGTTGTTCAAATTTAAATTAATGGAAATACATGTTCTTATATGATAAAATTGGTTGTCCATTATCATGCATCAAATCATGGACACATTTGTATTTTTGATGCTTCAACTATGTCTATATCAATCATATAAGACTAAAAATATATAAGGATTAATTTAAAAACATGATAAAGATTAGTAGAGTTATTATCTAGTAATCATTAAATAAATTTATAATTTGTATCCAATGATAGACATATCTCATGAACATTGAAATGAAAAACATGGGTCTATGGAAGGTTATCAACCATGAATATAAGAAATAAAATGAAAAATTAAAGAAAAATTAATAAATAATAAATTAAAACATATTTCATCCATCATCAATCATCAATCAATATTATTATCAAGAATATTATACAAACAAAATATTTATTATTCAAAAAGTTATGATGAATATGATTTTAAAAAATTAAATATGTTTAGAAAAGAGAAAATATTATTATCTATTTAAATTTATGTGAATTGATGATCAATAAATCTCAATTTCAAATGTATTAGATTAAATTATTTGAAAAAATCAAAAGTCCTCACTCAATGTTCCTTCAATCATTCATATTTATTTAATATCATCTAACTAGGAAGTACCAACTGAACATCATCTGTCAAATTTCTATTCTGGCTGCAAAAATGTAACGAACATGGATAATTATTCAAATATTGATAAAAAACTAACATAAAAAATAATTTAAAAAGTAATTAAATGATGACCCTATTATAGTCTAAAAAAATTTTATGTAGATAAATCACAGAGTATATTACATTTCCCATGATGTAAAAATCTAGATCCCAAGCTGAAAATCACAACATCAATCAGATGGTTCTTGGCTAAAATCATATTAGTTTCATAGAAAAATAATTATATCAAGTCACATGAACTTATATAAAAAACATTATCTATAAATTAATAGTCTCTATAACTCCATTCCTCATCAATTATCAACTCATCTCACAAATATCTCCAACAAATTCCATCGGATATATCATCATCAGCTTCTATGGGTGTCAAAAAAATTTAATCATCATAAATATAAATTGAATATTATCTAGATAAATATTATTAATAATGAATATTTCAATGTATTGTTTTATATGAACACTCATAAATAAGTGATTTTTTTTTTGAAGTAGAGCAACCCTAAGTAAATCACATCATCCAACATGAAAAATTAATAAGAGATTGGAAATGAGTTTGGATTAACAAAAATCCAAAATATATTCATTATTTCTAGTATAATTGGTAAAATTATACTATGATAAACCAATAGATCATTAGCCTAGGTGCCTAAGTCCCATCTATAAGTAGTTTATTTTTTTCTATCCTTGTATGAATTAATTAATGAAAAAATACATATAAAAACTAAAATCAAATATCATCTTATAATTATACCAAATTTACCTAAAAAATATTTTAAATTCTAAATGAAAAACATCCTAAAATAATTTGATAATTGCAAAAATATATCTATTCAGAAAATAAATTATCATAATTTTTTTATATTTTTAATCATGGTATATTTCAATAATTGGTCTCAAAAGATTTCCATATTTTAAAATCATAGAAAAATTAATCTTTTAAGAACCAAAAGTCAAATCTTATACCATGATACAGTAAATTAAATATTTAAATATTCAATCATTATTTATAATGAAAAAATTTATTATTTTTCATTTTAGAAAAAAAAATGAAATTGTATTGACCCACTATATATGTGGAAAACCAATAAAACGATTCCACATTAGTTATGGTGTTTTGTGTATGACGAATGTACATGCATAATTACGTTTATATAGAGTATGAGTAATATATCTCATAGACATCATAATTTTTTTACTTAATATCAAGGATAATGATCATGGATGAAATAATTATATGGGAAGTTGAAAGGAGGTAATATTGGGAGTTTTGTTTCATTGTTTATATTTTATTTTGTGAATGTTCTAATTCCTCACATTATTTTTTTGTTAATGCTAATTTCTTGTAAATTTGTCTCATTATCTCACTATATTTTAAATATATATTTATCTATCATGAATATAATTTTATAAATCCTATTGCGTATATATTATAATGGTTTTTCTTCTTTTTATTCAACTACTAATACTCTTAAATCAGTCTCTAAATGTTTACACTATTGGTCCAAACATCATGTATGCTTTATCTTTTTTACAACAATTTTTAGTTTACAGGTTTCTTTAGTTATTATAGTATAATTATAGTAATATAAAATACTATTTCAGTAAATAATTTTTTAGTAATTTTTTTTTGATATACAATAAAGATATTTATCTTTTATTAAACCAATATGATGTCCAAAATCATTGTTTGGGTTCTTTAAAAATTACCAAATGACTATTTAATATTTCTGACATTCTATAATTTTCAGAATACTATATCTACTGTTTTTCAATGACAACTATATCTATTTAATGTATAATTTCACACATTTTTGAGATTCAAATATATAAAAATATTCTATATTTTATTAAACGACATAAAATTTTGGAATTTCCATTTAGAAGCTCTAATGTATGACTGAATGTCTGTAATATTTAAATTATTTATTTATAAAATTTTATTTTATAATTTTTACTATTTTCCAGTTATATATAGGGATTATTAATTATAATTTATATGTTATTTTATCCATTTTAAATATATATATGTTTTCATTGTTTAAGTAAATTAGAAAATATTCTAGGTATGTTTTTTAGATTTTATAAAAAATAACTTAAGTTTGTGTTGACAAGTTATATCATGAATGTGATTTCAAGTTACAACATGACTATGAGGCCCCGGCCTTAAACATTACATAATATTTAATTAAATGAATAATTCACATTTAGGATCTTTTCAGGTTTATAGATTTAGAGAATTAGGAAATAAGTCTTACATCTAAAAATATTACAAAGTAGAAACTTCTACTATGTTTCCATAAAATAAAAACTCTTAAAAAGAAACATGTCTAGTTCCATGTTTTAGATAGCATGACTTTACCTTGATCCCATCCTTGACACTATTCCACACTAAATCCTATGAAAAACATTTCAAAAAAACTTGGGGTGAGCATAAAAAGCTAAGTAGGGGATACACAATGAATGAAAACTGTTAGTTTTTTCAAACAGCAAGTAAACCATGTATACTTTATCAAAGTAATACTTTTCACCTTTATGAAGTAGTAAAAAATCTTCACTGAATAAAAGATCATTACTTTCCCTTTTGTAACCAAAATATTACCATAAAACCCATATAAAGAACACATAACATATAATGGTAACTTGGGACATAAACATACTTAAATGGAATAACTATACGGTCGACTTCGACACATATCACTTAATGGAATATCCAGACGGTCGACTTCCATACCCAATGAATTGGAGGTTATAATGTAACCACCCATCCAGGTATTCACGGCACCACTCTTCATATGGTTTATCATGTAACCACCCATCAAATGTCCAAGTACCATTATAAAATCATAAAACATAAAACAAATATAATGGAAATAAAACATTTCCACACTTTGATCACAATATATCACATAAATATATTGACATAAAAATTCCGTTATAAAAACCATTTTCAATACCAAAATACATAAAAGTTTATATGGTATTTATTTCATTTTAAAAACATTACGGCTTGTTGAGGAAGCCAAAGACCAAAAAATACTCGCGGCGGCGGAAATGGTCGTTGTCACCGCGTACATTAAAAGAAACATTCAATTTTGTCATTGAGTAAAATGCTTCATAGAATAATATTCCTTTTGTATAAAATTAAATGTAAAAGGGTTTTATACACCGTATAAAAGAAAGTTGTGTATAAAACAAAATATTCCTCAATGAAAGGAGATTTAGACGAAGTCCCTTACCTCAGGTCCGACTTGACTCGATCATTCTTTAACGTCCTGAATAATAAACATGAGTTAATTTCTACCTGCTTAAGAATCTTCTTAAAGTTAATTATTACTTTCATATCCCTTATTACCATGTTAGAAACATTATGTAATCATTTATGTTAATAATGTTTTTTTTGTCGATATTTGGTTCTTAAGTCAAAAGTGGACTTCTTACAATTACATGTTGTTTGTGTGGTCAAAAGTTCATTATATCCATAATGATATTCATGATTTTGATATCATATATATAATATATATCTAGAATATAAATGTATTTATAATATTACATAATCATTTAGAGGTAAGAAATTAAATGCACTGTTCATGGAGACGGTAAGTCGTACGTACGCATGAACGCTACATTCATTTCTATGTCATATTAATGGTATTAAAACTAAATGAGAGGTATGTAAATTTTAATTCCATAATTATATTCATCATTTAAATGTAACATAAATCGTATATAATAACATTAAATCCATTCTTTATACGTCCCACATATGGCATTGACGAATCAAATCACTTGGAAGGGGCGGTAAGTTGCACTTCCTAAAATGAAGATATCGCGTATACCCATAATGGAAGATATAAAGGTGTTCCATAAATAAAAAATTCAGAATATTAAGTAAGACATAAACATATTATATATCATATATAAATATAGTGACATCTTAATGGCCACCTTTGTAGGTGTTGGAAGAATATTGAACAATCATCGTTTCGTGAGACAGAAATTCGCCATCCACAGAAACAAATAGTTTTTTAACCGTTAGATGTAGGTGTGTGTAAGTGTATCTCGAATTATTCTTATAACAACATCATAGTATATTTATGATACTGGATTTTTTACAAAATAAATTAATAAAAAGATTTTATGGGGTTAGAGAAGAAAAATTAAACAAAAGAACACAAGAGAAAACACTACATTTAAAACGGGTAACTCTTTTTTATTTGAGATCAAAGGCTTTCTTGGGAAGGCTTTTGCCCAAACTGAGGCTTCTATGAGTAATATAGGGATGTGGACAGACAAAATGGGCAGCGGTTGGCCAAGCAAAAGGCTTTGGAAGTGTGGGTAAGGAGGTAGAGGTGGGGGCCTTTTATAAGAGGAGAGGAGGGGCACTCATGGAATGTAAAGAAATGTTACTTTATTTTAAAATGAGTTTTGGATTTGAACGGTCCCACATTGAAATAATTCGAGGATAAGGTGATAAGGGTTCTAAATATACCCATCCAATAGGTTTTTGACAAGTGTAGGTCTTATATTTTACATTATCTTTTCATTTTATTTAAATCGTTAAATATTGAGGTAATCATTACATCATCATGTTGTCATAAATAATTTAATTTATTTAATGTCTAAAAATTATAAAAAACTATCATGATGTAGGAAACTTTTTCGCTTTCTAATGAATATTTAGAGTCAAAAATATGACTTGTATTACCTCATTTAAAAAAAATTCGTAAAACAACTCATGTTTGTGACATTTTTATTTTAACTTTAAATAAAAAGATATTAATGTCATTTTCCTACCAAAGTGGCTCCATGGGGTCCCCAAGTTGACCCATGGATTGTCTTGGTCGGCCATGACACATCCAATAAGGGTAGGTCATGTGTCAAGGTCATTTTATATTATTAAAACATTATTTTTACCTTAAACTACACTAATTACCTCTAATCACGATTAAAAACATAAAAGTTACTATTATAAGGGCCTCGCTTTAAACCTTACTTAATCTTGAGTTATTACAATATTACACATTGAGGATCATTTCAGTTTTACAGTTTTAGAGAATCAGATCATAAATCTTGCATTATATTCCACATTTAAACAAAGTGGTTACATAAAAGACAGTATTCATTTTTCCCATCAACGGAAACATATTTAAAATAAAACATGGATTCTTTCTTGACACTTCCTTGACACTAGAATCACATCATATACCATTCCCTTAACCTATGAAAAACATTTCAAAAACTTGGGATGAGCATAAAAATCTCATTAAGGGTTATAAAAAGTATGGAAAGGAAACTTGAGTACATATATACATAATAATGAAATCATAATTTACCCATAAAGCATAAGCACATTAACATACCTCATAAAATCATGAATAAATCATAGAAATCATAAGAAATAAAGGTAACTTGAGGCATTCATAACATTCTTACGTAGGGAGTAACCCACTTGGTTAAATTTGGAATACCCATCACAGTATATTCCCTAAATCTCTTCATAGAAACCTTAACGTTTAACCCATTCGCGTTACCAAATGCTTTGGAGAGCTATATCTGGCTCACCCGCCCTTAATTTATCACGGAACCACCCATATTCATAAATAATTCCCAAGAACCATAACATACTCATAGAACATTACTTAAGCATAAAGTAAAGATAACGTTCCCACATTGCAATAACAATATAACATTTTAAGATATTGAATCCATTCTAAAAAACACTTTCAAAACCATTTAAAACATTTAATAAAGAGAGTTTTTAATCTAGTGTCCCATACCACTTCGAAGATTTTAAAATTTTAAACCATTAACATCCATATAAATAAATCCTTGAATTTTTTTTTAAAACATGTATATTAATGAGAAATATTTATAAGAATAAATCATTAAAACATTTAAACGATGTTTTAGTTTAAGTGTTTTAAACAAAATGATAGACACTTGAATACAATAATTGAGGAATAACATTTAATCATAACTTTATAATATCATGAGAATAAAAAAATTCATGATATAATTTTACAAAGGACAGTATATACACCATATAAGAGTGAATTCGTGCATAACAACAATGAAGTCTCAATAGAAATGTAAAATGAGATGAAATCTCCTATAAAGAAGGTACCCTTAAATTAAGGATAAATCTATCTCATAATTATGTGTGAAAAATATAAATACACCAAAAATAAGTGGATATTATGTGTAAAACAATCAAATGTCATTAAAAAACATTCAAATGTGGACATATTCAATGACTACATGTTGAAGCCAAATAAATCGAAATTGGGTTAAGAAGTTCCCTTGTAAAAATTCGACAGCCTAACGACATCACATTAAAATTCATAAAATGAGTTGATGAGACAAAAAGGGTATCTCGTCACTTGGAAATAAATTTTACATCAATAAGGATATAGAACAACATATCCCAACATAACAATATGTAAATTAAAAGACCCAACAAAAGAAGTCTTTTAAAAAGATGATGGTGAAAGGTTCCCTTACCGACATCGGTATCTTTCGAAACATACACACCATGAAATAAGGACAATACAACATTGATGTAAATACTCATAAACGAAAGTATATTACAAAAAGAGTATAATAATGGGTAGTATCTATACCACTCATCAAGAATGGTGGCAAATGCAGCATAAATCTCATGGGAATAAAAGTGAGATGAAAAATCCCTTACGAAAACTCGGCAGCCTAACAGTGCCACTTAAAACTTCCAGAAATGGATTGACGAGATCAAATATGGTCTCTCGGAACATGAACAGAAAAAGTAAATAAATATAAATATAAAAGAACATCATATAACTTAATAACATGGAGCCTAAAAGAAATGACATAAAAGAGAGTACTTGCAAAGAAAGAGAGAGGTAGGATTCCTTTACCTCGTGTCCGACATGACTCGATCATTGTTTAATCTTCTGAATAATAAAATTTGTTCAATTTATAATTTCATAAGGACCTCATTTATATATTATTATTCAGTTCATATCACATATTATAATTTTATAATAATTGGTTAATAATGTGAGTTCATCTCAGACGTTTTTGTCGATGTCCAGTACATGAGTAAAAATTGAACTTGTTGGAAAATAATTTTCCATGTAGTTATAGGTACATCATTTCCATAATAGTATTTATGTTTTTAATATCATATATATCCAGTATATAATCATTTTATACTATTCCATATCTTTTGGAGATAAAAAATTAAAAGCACCGTTCATGAAGGCGGTAGGGCGTACGTACGCATGAACACTACTTTCATTTTTTGTCATATTAGTGGAATTAAAACAGAATGAGAGATATATATATTATAATTCCAGAATGATATCCATAATTTAGATGTAATATATTACATATATATCCATTATATATATATGTACTTATAATTGTTCATAAAATTTGGAAATAAGAAATGAAATGTACCGTTCATGGAGATGGTAAGCCGTACGTACGCATGAACGCTACATTCATTTCTTTTTTTTTGTATTCAATGGAATGAAATAATAATGATATAAAGGTATATTATAATTACAGTATGATAACATATGTAATACCATTAATTCCATCCTTTATACTTCCCACATATGGCATTAACAAATCAAATCACTTTGAGGGGGCGGTAGTCCACACTTCCTAAAATGAAGATATCACGTTTACCCATAATGGAAACCATAAAGGTATGCCAAAAATTAAGAATACAGAATCTTAAGGAAAACATAAACATATTATATATGATATATAAATATAGTGACATCTTAATGGACACCTTTTAAGGTGTTTAAAGAATATTGAACAATCATCGTTTTGTGAGGCAGTAATTCGCCATCCACAGAAACAGTATGTTCTTTAACCATTAGACGGAGGTGTGTGAAAGTGTAGCTCCAATAAATCGCATAAAAACATCCTAGTATGTTGAAGATACTGGTGTTGTTACAAAAGAAAATAATAAAAATAGTTTAGGGGGTTGGAGAAGCAAAATAAAACAAAAGTACACAAGGGAAGACATTACCTTTAAATCGGGTAACATTTTTTGATTTGAGCTCAAAGGCTTCCTTGGAAAAGATTCTGCCCAATGTGAGGCTACAATGATGAGGAGATGTAATTGGAGAGATGAAATGGGCAGGGTTTGGCCGAGCCAATGGCTTGAGATGTGTGGGTAAGGTGGTAGAGGTGGGGGCCTTTTATAAGAGGAGAGTAGGGCACTCTTGGAATGTTATAAAATATTACTTTATTATAAACTGATTTTCGGATTTAAAAGGTCCCAAAAGGATATATTTCAAGGATAAGGTGATAAGGTTCCGAAATACACCCATCCAATAGGTTTGTGACAAGTTTAAGTTATAGTTTTAATAATATATTTTCATTTTATTTAAATCCCTTATTAATGAGGTAATTGCTGCATCATCATGATGTCATAAATAATTTAATTTATTTAATGTCTAAAAATTATAAAAAAACTATCATGATGTAGGAAATAATTTTATCTTTCTAATGAATATTTATAGTAAAAAATATAACTTGTATAACCCCATTTAATAAAATTTTAGCAAAAAATCTCATGTTTGTGACATTTTAATTTTAACTTTAAATAAAAAGGTATTTATGTCATTTTGCAACCATAGTGGCTTCATGGGGTCCCAAAGTTGACCCATGTTTTGTCTTGGTCGGCCATGACACATCCAATGAGGGTATTACATGTTTCACGTTCATTTCATATTATTAAAACATTATTTTTACATTAAATTACACTAATTACCTCTAATCGCGAATAATGAAACAAAAAAGTTACTATTCACAAAAATATTATTTTAATCCCATTGAACCACATTTTAATTCCTAATGACCACCATGTATGTCGGATTTTTAAAATTCAAAACAAAGAAGTGGTAATGTTTCATTTAAAAGAAAAATCAGTTTTTAAAGTACCACTTAGTGGTTTCACTATTCATCAAAAATTGAAGTTTTTCAGAATAATTCCAAAACATCACCCTATTCTATATTTGATATTCCGAATTCAAAAATGATGTCTATTTTAAAAAATTCAAATCGTGTAAGTTACATTAATTGATTTCATAATTAATTCCCACTTTCATGACAAATAGCGTGTTTTTATGAAACAATATATATCAAAAGATTGACACTAGTTTAAGTCCAATTTCAAAGTGAAATGAATTCCAACAACCACTATAGGATTAAATGGTAAAAATATATTCTAATTTCACTTTAAAACCAATTAAAAAGATAATATAATAATATAAATAAATTAGATTAAAAAGTGGTTTCGAATTAAAATACAACATTTATCACTATTCATTAAAAATGATCATTATCGGAAAAATACCAAAAATTTACACAAAGTAAATTTTGATGTCCCTATTCCAAAGAAGAATTTTATTTTGTTAAATATAACACATAAAATTGAAAAAAAATGGATTTAAAAGAGGTTCTCCATCAAAAGGCGGTTTATCAACCTTTCAAAGAATATTAGAATGTTACGCTTAAAATTGGATTCATTCGCATTTTTAATCCTCTAACATTTATTGTATTGAGTAAAATGTATTTGAAAAACATATATAATAATTTTTTTGTTAGTTCTGTTCATTCCCGCCATTACAACGGCTAGGCGTTAACTACCATTTAAAATAATATTATTTTATTATTAAAGTGCAACGTAAGATTTCAAAGGAACTCATTGTTGTGTATTGGGTAAGCCATCGACCATAGCGTTCCTTTTAAATTAATATTGACATTTTATTCACAAAAAGGGATAAATATAAAAATGTCATATTCTTTATTTACCTGGGGTGTTACATCCTTCCCCCCATTTGGGAATTGCATCCTCGCAATTTCAAAATTGGGCTCGGAAACATTATTGAAAGTCCCACATCGGAACAAGAGTCGGTAAAACAATAACTATTAAAATAAAGAAAGATAAGTACAAAGGTCACCTGAGTTAACACATACTAGGATTCCATGTAGGAAAATATGGATATGGAGGAGAAAACAAAGGGTCATGTTCTGATGGAGAGTGCTAGTAAACATGTCTAGGAGAAACTTAACCATAAGAAAATCACAAACTTGTGATGGGTTAAATGGTATTTGATTCCCCAGTAGGAAAAGTTAACAGACAACATTTTTGTTTTAAGTTACTCTTCATTGTGGAATTTATTTTTTAGATTAACTAAATCATAATGAAACATACTTACTTTTCACGTAGACTTTAAACTTTTACTAGATTCCTTAATCAATCTCATATTTTCTCCAAACGACGCGTATTTAGGAAGACTTGTTCGCATTAAGAGTACCATAATCAACTTCATGAGAATCACCTAATCCAAAAAAGAGAACTATATATTTTTCATGTCTTTAGACAAAATCCAAAACCAAAATTGTTAGTATGAGGTCAGATAATCCACAATAGTGTAATACTTTATAAAAAGAAAATCTATTCTTAATCTCCAAAATTTGTCCAAAAAAACCAAAGTTAAACGAAGACCATTAGATAAACAATTGTCCATAAAATTCTTCAAATTAAACCAAACTAAGATTGAATCCCAAATATTGGAAGGATTTAATCACATAGCCTTCCAAGGTACAAATTAACTTTTACCTCCAAATAACATCAGTTGCTCTTAAATTCTCATATTGAAATGTAATTAACCTAATCACATATCCACCATGATAGGTTAATCATTTCCATAGATAACCCAAAATAAACTTACTCTTAATTCCTAACATCATCTAACTAAAAAAAATTAGTCAAAATAACTAGGGACTTCATGTAGTCCAGTGGTAGGCGATAAATACCAGTCGCACTTTGGTTGTGGGTTTGATTCCTACAGCTTTGTCCGACGTGATGAGTTGTCACACGGTCTGCGTGTTGTCCTTTTTCCAAAACTATATAATTCTTAAAAAATTCCCCAAAACGAGATAAAATCTTCAAAAATAATCATAACATATTTTAACCTCATGTTTATCTCATGCCTTTCATTTTCCATCATAACATATAATAACCCATAATTACCTCAAAAGTAAGGATCATATAAACCCCAATGGTTACCATTATAATTATTACTTGGACTTCCACATTGATTTTTCATCTCATACATCATGCGTTACAGAACATACCAAGGTTCAAGTGGTTGATCATGGCTCCTTGATAGTTGGTTTAGAACAACCACGAGTTTCCTCATTGAATCCCACATTTCATCTAGTCTCTTAATCAGTGAACCACCACTTTTTCCTTCAAACCCATTGTCACTTTGGTGCCTACTAGATCCATCCATTTACTAAAACCAGAAATGTCAGTGTGAGTATATCAACAAAACCATCATGTACTTATGATGATGATATACTTACTCATTCACTTTATTTAAAAACTATGACTCTTTCTGAAATCCTAACCATTATGGTAATGTCACTTATGCTTAAAGAATACCCTAACCTCTAAAGTTATCTAAACCTCCCTCTAATACCAACAATAAGGCCCCAGCCTTAAACCTTACTTAATATTGAGTTATTATAAGATTTCACATTGAGGATCTTTTCAAGTTTAGAGTTTTAGAGAATTAGATCATGAAACATGCATTATATTTCACATTTAAACAAAGTGGTTACATAAAAGACAGTATTCATTTTTCCCATCAACGGAAACATATTTAAAATAAAACATGGATTCGTTCTTGACAATTCCTTGACACTAACATCACATCATGTACCTTTCCCTTGACCTGTGAAAAACATTTCAAAAACATGGGATGAGCATAAAAATCTCATTAAGGGTTATAAAAAGTATGGAAAGGAAACCTAAGTACATGTATACATAATAATGAAATCATACTTTACCCATAAAGCATAAGCACTTTAACATTCCTCATAAAATCATGAACAAATTATAGAAATAATAATACATAATGGTAACTTGAGGCATTCATAACATTATTATGTAGGGAGTAACCCTCTTGGTTATGTTTGGAATACCCATCACAGTATATTCCCTAAATCTCTTCCGAGAAACCTTAACGTTTAACCCCTTCGCGTTACCCAATGTATTGGAGTGATATATCGGGCTCACTTGCCCTTAGTTTATCATGGAACCACCCATCTTCATAAACAATGCCCAAGAGCCATAACATAATAATATCACATATCTTAATCATAATGGAAAGATAACGTTCCCACATTGCAATAACAATATAAAATTTTAAAATATTTAATCCATTCTAAAAAAACATTTTCAAAACCATTTAAAACATTTAATAAAGAGATTTTTTAATCAATGTGGCCCATACCACTTTGAAGCTTTTAACATTTTAACCCATTAATATCCATATAAATAAATCCATAAAACCATTTTGAAAACATGGATATTAATGAGAAATATTTATAAGAATAAATCATTAAAACATTTAAACGATATTTTAGTTAAATTGCTTTTAACAAAATGAGAGACACTTCAATACAATAATTGAGAAATAACATGTAATCAGAACTTTATAATATCATGAGAATAAATGAATTCATGATATAATATTCCAAAGGACAATATATACACCATATAAGAGTGAATTGGTTCATAACAACAATGAAGTCTCAATAGAAATGTAAAATGAGATGAAATCCTTTGTAAAGAAGGTACCCTTAAATTAAGGATAATTCAATCTCATAATTATGTGTGACAAATATAAATACACCCAGTATAAGTGGATATTAAGTGTAAAACAATCAAAGTTCATTCACACATATTCAAAGGAGGACATATTCAATAACTACATGTTGAACCCAAATAAATCGAAATTGGGTTAAGAAGTTCCCTTGTAAGAATTTGATAGCCTAATGGTGTCACTTTAAAATTCAGAAAGCGGTTTGATGAGACAAAAATGGTATCTAATCACTTGGAAATAAATTTTAAATCATTATAGATGTATAATAACATATCCCAACATAATAAGATTGAAATTAAAAGACCCAACAAAATAAGTCTTTCAAAATGAGGAGGGTGAAAGGTTCCCTTACCGACTTTGGTATCTTTCGAAACATACACACCATGAAATAAAGAGAATACAAAATTGATGTAAATACTCATAAGAGAAATTATATTACACAAAGAGTATAGTAATGGGAAGTATCTATACCACTCAACGGGAATGGTGGAAAATGCAGCACAAATCTCACGGGAATAAAAGTGAGATGAAAAATCCCTTACGAAAACCCGGCAGCCTAACAATGCCACTTAAAACTTCCAAAAATGGATTGACGAGATCAAATAGGGTCTCTCATAACATGAACATAAAAATTATATAAAGAGGAATATAAAAGAACATACTCTAACATAAGAAAATGGAGCATAATAGAAATGTCATAAAAGAGAGTACTTGCAAAGAAAGAGAGAGGTAGGATTCCCTTACCTCGTGTCCGACATGACTCGATGTTCAGTACATGAGTAAAAATTGAACTTGTTGGAAAATACTTTTCCATGTAGTTATAGGTAAATCATCTCCAGAATAGTATTTATGTGTTGAATATCATATATATTACGTATATATTCATTTTATACTATTCCATATCATTTGGAGATAAAAAATTAAAAGCACCGTTCATGGAGACGGTAGGTCGTACGTACGCATGAACGCTACTTTCATTTTTTGTCATATAAATGGAATTAAAACAGAATGAGAGATATATATATTATAATTACAGAATTATATCCATCATTTAGATATAATATATTACATATATATCCATTATATATATGTACATATAATAGTTCATAACATTTGGAGATAAGAAATGAAATGTATCGTTCATGGAGACGATAAGCCGTACGTATGCATGAACGCTACGTTAATTTATTTATTTTTGTATTAAATGGAATGAAATAATAATGATATAAAGGTATATTATAATTCCAGTAGGATAAAATATGCAATACCATTAATTACATCCTTTATACGTCCCACATATTGAATTAACGAATCAAATCACTTTGAGGGGGCGGTAGTCCGCACTTCCTAAAATGAAGATATCAAGTTTACCCATAATGGAAACCATAAAGGTATGCCATAAATGAAAAATACAGAAGATTAAGGAAAACATAAACATATTATATATCATATATAAATATAGTGACATCTTAATGGCCACCTTTGAATGTGTTAAAAGAATATTAAACAATCATCATTTCGTGAGGCAGTAATTCTCCATACATAGAAACAGTATGTTCTTTAACCATTAGACGATGCTCTGTGAAAGTGTAGCTCGAATACTTCACATAACAACATCCTATTACAATCAATATACTGGTTTTGTTACAAAAGAAAATAATAAAAAGAGTTTAGTGGGTTAGAGAAGCAAAATAAAACAAAAGAACACAAGGGAAGACATTACCTTTAAATCGGGTAACTTTATTTAATTTGAGCTCAAAGGCTTCCTTGGAAAGGATTACGCCCAAAGAGAGGCTTCAATGATGAATAAAGGGATTTGAATAGAGGAAATGGGCAGGGGTTAGCCGAGAAAAAGGATTGAGAGGTGTGGGTAAGGTGGTAGAGGTGGGGGCCTTTTATAAGAGGAGAGGTGGGCACCCTTGGAAAGTTATAAAATATTACTTTTTTATAAAATGATTTTCGGATTTAAAAGGTCCAAAAAGGATATATTTCTAGGATAAGGTGATTAGGTTTATAAATACTCCCATAAAATATGTTTGTGACAAGTTTATGTTATATTTTTAACATTATCTTTTCATTTTATTTAAATCCCTTATTAATGAGGTAATTGAAGGATCATCATGATGTCATAAATAATTTAATTTATTTAATGTCTAAAAATTATAAAAAAACTATCATGATGTAGGAAATATTTTTATCTTTCTAATGAATATTTATAGTCAAAAATATGAATTGTATAAATCCATTTAAAAAATTTTAGCAAAACATCTCATGTTTGTGACATTTTAATTTTAACATTAAATAAAAAGGTATTTATGTCATTTTCCAACCAAAGTTGCTCCATGGGGTCCCCAAGTTTACCCATGGATTTTATTGGTCAGCCATGACATATCCAATGAGGTTAGGACATGTGTCATGTTCATTTCATATTATTAAAACATTATTTTTACCTTAAATTATACTAATTACCTCTAATCTCGATTAAAAAAACATAAAAGTTACTATTCACCAAAAAATTATTTTAATCTCATTGAACCTCTTTTTACTTCCTAATGACAACCATGTATGTCAAATTTTTGAAATTCAAAACACAGAAGTGGTAAAGATTCATTTAAACCAAAAATCAGTTTTTTAAGTACCACATAGTGGTTTCACTATTCATCAAAAATTGATGTTTTTCAGAAAAATACCAAAACATCACCCTAAGATATATTTGATATTACGAATTCAAAAATGATTTCTATTTTACAAAATTCAAATCGTATAATTTACATTAATTTATTTAATAATTAATTCCTGCTTTCATGACAAATAGTGTGTTTTTATGAAACAATATATATCAAGAGATTGACACTAGTTTTTGTCCAATTTCAAAGTGAAATTAATTCCAACGAACACTATAGGATTAAATGGTAAAAATATATTCTAATTTCACTTTAAAACCAATTCAAAATATAATATAATCATATAAATAAATTAGATTAAAAAGTGGTTTTGAATTAAAATACATCATTTTTCACTATTCATTAAAAAATGAACTTTATCGGAAAAATACCAAAAATTTACACAAAGTAAATTTTGATGTCCCGATTCCAAAGAAGAATTTTTTGTTGTTAAATATAACACATAAAATTGTCAAAAAGTGGATTTAAAAGTGGTTCTCCATCAAAAGGCGGTTAATCGACCTTTCAAAGAATATTAGAATGTTTACGCTTAAAATTGGATTCATTCGCATTTTTATTCCTCTAAAATTTATTGTAAAGAGTAAAAATATTTGAAAAACATATATAATCATTTTGTAGTTAGGTCTGTTCATTCCCGCCATTACAAAGGCTAGGCGTTAACTACCATTTAAAACAATATTATTTTATTATTAGAGTGCAATGTATGATTTCAAAGGAACTCGTTGTTGGGTATTGGGTAATCCATCGAGCATAGCGTTCCTTTTAAATTAATATTGACATCTTATTCACAAAAAAGGGATAAATATAAAAATGTCATATTCTTTATTTACCGGGGGTGTTACAACTATTCACCAAAAAAATTATTTTAATTCCATTGAACCACATTTTACTTCTTAATGACAACCATGTATGTCAGATTTTTGAAATTCAAAACACAGAAGTGGTAAATTTTCATTTCAACGGAAAATCAGTTTTTATAAGTACCACCTAGTGGTTTCACTATTCATCAAAAATTGATGTTTTTCAGAAATATACCAAAACTTCACACTAAGATACATTTGATATTCTGAATTCAAAAATGATGTCCATTTTACAAAATCCAAAAAATATAAGTAAAATTAATTAATTTAATAATTAATTCCCGCTGTCAGGGAAAATTGCGTGTTTTTATGAAACAATACGTATCAAAAGATTGACACTAGTTTAAGTCCAATTTAAAAGTGAAATTATTTCCAACGACAACTATTGGATTTAATGGTAAAAATATATTCTAATGACACTTTAAAACCATTTCCAAAGATAATCTAATCAAGTAAATAAATTATATTAAAAAGTGGTATTGAATTAAAATACAACATTTATCACTATTTATTAGAAAATGAACTTTATCAGAAAAATACAAAAAATTTACAAAAAGTAAATTTTGATGTCCCGATTCTAAAGAAGAATTTTATTTGGTCCAATAGAATTTATAAGAGTGACCAAAACAATTATTATAGATGGTTCTCCATCAAATGGTGATAAATCAACCTTTTGGGAATGGTAGAATATTTATTCCTAAAATTGAATTCTTTTCATATTTTAAGCCTTTATCCTTTATTGGATAAAGGTAAAAACATTTAACAAACATATATAATCATATTTTATTTATTTATATTCATTCCCGCCAATACAATGGCTACGTGTTAACTACCATTTAAAATAATATTATTTTATTACTAGTATGCAATGTAAGATTTCAAAGAAACTCTTTGTTGTGTATCGGGTACGCTATCGAACATAGAAACCCCTTTAAAGTCAAAATAATTTTTAATTCATAAATATTAATAAATATGAAAATTTTTTATTCTTTATTTACCTGGGATGTTACATCCTTCCCCCCTTTTGGAAATTCTGTCCTCGCAATTTTACTCGCTTATCAAAATAAGTGGGGGTATTTATCCCTCATAGAATTCTCAGATTTCCATGTTGCCTCTTCAACCATATAGTTTTTCCACAAAACCTTTACCTGGTGAATTACCTTATTTCACAACAATTGCTCTCTTCGGTCAAGAATCTGGACTGGTTTTTCTTCATAAGAGAGATTCTCTTCCAACTGAACTACCTCTGGGCTCAAAACATGAGATGGACCTGGAATATACTTTCTCAACATCGAAACATGAAAAACATTGTGTACCTAAGATAAACTCGGAGGTAAAGCCACTCTGTATGCAACTGATCCAACTCCCTCCAAAATTTCATATGGTCCGATGAACCTTGGACTCAGCTTTCCTTTCTTACCAAATAGCTTCACACTTTTCCATGGTGAGACTTTGTGAAAAACATGATCACCTTCCTTGAAAGATAGATCCTTCCTCCGGTTATCCGCATAACTCTTATGCCTGCTCTGAGATGTTCTCATGTGTTTCTGAATCAACTGAACTTTTTATGCCATCTCTTATACCAATTCTAGTCCCATAAGCTTCCTTTCACCTAATTCATCCCAAAAAGCTGGAGTTCTACACCGCTTCCCATATAATGCCTCAAACGCTGCCATCTGTATACTAGAATGAAAACTATTATTATATAAAAACTCAACCAAAGAAAGATGTTGGTCCCAAATTCCCTGATAATCTATAGAGCAAGCTCGTAGCATATTCTCCATGGTCTGAATTGTTCATTTTGACTGCCCATCTGATTGCGGATGAAAAGCTGTACTAAAATTTAATTCAGTACCCAATGACTACTGAAGGACTTTCCAAAAGTTATAAGTAATCCTGGGATCACGATCGGATACAATGGAGAGGGGAACTCCATGAAACCTGACTATCTCTTTAAGATACAACCGAGCAAGTTGATCTAGAGACAAAGTATCTCTAATAGGAAGGAAATGAGCAGATTTAGTCAATCAATCAACAATAACCCAGATTGCATTATTACCTCGAGATGTCCTCGGTAATCCGACAATAAATTCAATGGATACATTTTCCCATTTCCACTCTGGCACCGGTAAAGGCTAAAGCATCCCTATCGGTAACTATGTCTCTGCTTTAACCTGATGACAAGTCAAACAATTTATAGTAAAATCCGCAATATCTCTTTTCATTCCATCCCACCAGTAATACTCCAACAGATCTCTGTACATCTTAGTACTGCCAGGATGAACTGAAAATGGGGAACTATGAGCCTCACATAAAAACTCATTATTCAACTGTGAATCACTAGGCACACATAATCTCTTCCCAATCCTCAAAACACAATCATTATCAATGTTGAATTCAGGAAACATACCCTTCTGAACCAGCTCTACCTTTTTCTGCAACTCACTATCTTGCTTCGGTGCTTTCTTAATTCTGTCTGATAGAGAAGATTTCACTGATACCTGAAACAAAACAGAAGGACATCCTGCACCAACAACTTCTATGCCAAAGTTCCTCAAATCCTCAAAACAAAGGATCACGTTCGAAACACAACATTGTTATTGAAGCATTACTTTTTTCGACTCAAAGCATCAACCACTTTATTTACTTTTCCCAGATGGTAATGAATTAAAAAATCATAATCTTTGATTAATTCAAGCCATCTCCTCTGTCTCATGTTCAACTCTTTCTGAGTGAATATAGACTTTAAACTTTTTTGATCATTATATATTTCACACATTACTCCATACAAATGATGCCTCCAAAATTTTAAAGAAAAAACAACAGCTGCTAATTCCAAATCATGTGTAGGGTAATTTACTTCATGAATTTTCAACTGGCGTGAAGCATAACCAATTACGTGATCATTCTGCATAAGGACACAACCAGGTCCTTTAAATGAAGCATCGGTGTAGATAACAAACACACCATTTCTGGAAAGAAGTGCCAAAACTGGAGCATTCACCAATCTTCTTTTCAACTCCTAAAAACAATCATCACATTCTTTTGTCCAGATAAACTTAACACCCTTCTGAGTTAGATTATTCATTGGACTAGATAATTGTGAAAAAAATTCAACAACCCATCGATAGTAACCAGCGAAACCAAGAAAACTACGGATCTCAGTTACATTTGTGGGTCTTGGCCATTCTTCAACAACTTTTGTTTTAGCACGATCAGCAGTTATGCCATATTTTGAAACAATGTGACCCAAGAAAAAATTTTGTTGTAACCAAAACTCACACTTACTGAACTTTCCACACAGTTTATTTTTTTTATGGTTTGGAAGATAATCCTTAAATGACTTTCATGCTCCTCTTTACTTTTAGAAAACACCAAAATATCATCAATGAAAAAAACCACAAACATATCCAAGAACTCATGGAAAAATCTATTCATAAGTTCAATGAATACATCAGGTGAATTGGTTAACCCAGAAGGCATAACTACAAATTTGTAATGGCCATATCTAGTATGGAACGCAGTCTTCGGAATGTCTGCATCTTTTACTTTCAACTGATGGTACCCTGACCTCAAGTCAATCTTCAAAAAATTCTGAGCTCCTTGGAGCTGATCAAAAAAATCATCGATATGAGGAAAAGGATACTTGTTATTAATAGTAATATAATTCAAGTCTCTATAATCAATGCAAAGTCTCATTGAGCCATCTTTATTTTTAACAAACAATACAGGAGAACCCCATTGTGATGTGCTAGGTCGAATGAATCCATTATCTAATAACTCCTGCGATTCTTCTTTAACTCTAAAAGTTCAACTTGAGCCATTTGATAAGGGGGTTTTCAAATTGGCTTAGATTTAGGAACTAATTCAATAGTAAATTCAACTTCCCGATCATGAATAATACCAGGAAACTCATGAGGAAAAACATCAAGAAACTCATTTACCACTGGAACATCATTAATCTGAACAGTTCCTTTATTTTCAAAAATATGTGCAAGGTAACAATCATTTCCATCTTTTACTAGTTTCTCAACTTCCTGATATGTTATCAAAATCCAGAGTTCATTCTTGTACACAAACTGAAAATCATTCTGAAAAGAAACCATTTTAGCTATGTAGTAAATCTTAACATGATAAACAGAAATCCAATCCATGCCCAAAATAACGTAAAACTCTACTAGAGGCAAAACAATAAGGTTTTCTGGTAGATTCATTCCGCACACAAGGATTGGAAGGTTCTTATAATTCTTTTTTGTCTCAACATTCCCTTCGGGTGTTTTTACCATAAGTTCATCATTCATATCTTGAGATGGAATTTCCAATTTACAAGAAAACTTCTTAGAAATGAAAGAATATGTAGACCCTGAATCAAACAACACATTGGAATAATCTGAACAAACAAATAGTGTACCTGGTACTACTTTATTCGATGGCCCATCATCTGCTGAAGTAGTTTCAAAAGATTTCACCACCCCTTTATGCTTGTAGTCTAGCTGCTTTCCCCCAGTTGAGTTCTTCATTAGACACTCATTTTCATAATGACCCATTTCATTACACTTAAAACATCTTACCGCTGACTTTTCATTGCCTGTTTGATTATCTTCCTTACAGTTATGAGCAATATGACCAGACTTACCACACCAAAATCACCTTCCAGACTTGGATAAACATTCTCTAGGATGCATTTTACCACACTTCTCACCGGATGGATATTTGGTTTTCTTACCTCCTTGCTTCTTTGATGAGTTCTTCCCCTTTTCTTGCTAACTAGACCTCTTATTCTGTTTTTTTTAAGAACACCTGATCATTGGAAAACTCCATTTCCACCTTCTCCGCACATCGAACAGGTTTTTCATAACTTTTGAACTCACAAGAAGCTAAATCCCTTGGATACTTTGGATTTAACCCTGAGTAAAAATGGTTGATTTTACTATCAAGATATCGTATGAAGTTTGGAGCATACCTTGCCAGTCGAGTGAACTTTGCTTCATAAGCAGCCACAGATTTATCCTCCTGCCTCAATTATAGGAATTGTTTTTCCATCCTAAGATGAACCACCTTAGGAATATATTTCTCAAAAAACATACCTTTGAATTCGTCCCAGTGAAGATCATCATTCTCAGCACTATCTCTGATATTTTTCTCCATCGACCACCACTGATCAGCTTCACCTTCAAAACGGTAAATGGAAAGACTAACCTTTTGATTTTCTGAACACCCCATGACATCAAAAATAATCTCCAGTGCTTTAATCCACCCTTCAGCTAGAACAGGATCAGATGATCCTCTGAATGATGGGGGATGTTGCCTTATGAAATGTTCCACCACTGACATGTTCCTTTTCAGTTTATCTGGCTGATCTCGTGCATGGATACCACCACCATTTATAGCCTGAGTCAATTGTTCCATCACTACAACAAATAATTTAGTTCCAATTCCGACCATCTCAGGTTGCTGATTTGGAAGGTTTTCTTCCTCCTGATGTCGTCCCAACATAGCTGCTTTGTTTCTTATATGGAAAACCATTTTTAACTTAGAAATATCATATTCGAAGCAACATGGTAATCTTTAAATGCTATATCAATTCAATCATACCATAAATTAACTTATAATTTAACACTTTTCTAACTCCTAAAGTTATCTAAACCGACCTCTGATACCAACTATAAGGCCCCGACCTTAAACATTACATAATATTGAATTAAATGAATAATTCACATTGAGGATCTTTTCAGGTTTAGAGTTCTAGAGAATTAGGAAATAACTATTACATCTCAAAAGATTACAAAGTAGAAACTTCTACTAAGTTTCTATAAAATAAAAACTCTTAAAAAAACATGTCTAGTACCATGTTTTAGATAGCATGAATTTCCCTTGATCCCATCCATGACACTATTCCACACTATGTCCTATGAAAAACATTTCAAAAAAACTTGGGGTGAGCATTAAAATATCAGTAAGGGATACACAATGAATGAAAACTGTTAGTTTTTCAAAACAGCAAGTAAACCATGTATACTTTGTCAAAGTAATACTTTTCACCTTTATGAAGTAGTAAAAACACTTCCCTGAATAAAAGATCATTACTTACCCTTTTGTAACCAAAATATTACCATAAAACCCATATAAAGAACACATAACATATAAAGGTAACTTGGGACATAAACATACTTAAATGGAATAACCATACGGTCGACTTCCACACATATCACTAAATGGAATAGCCATACGGCCGACTTCCATACCCAATGCATTGGAGGTTATAACGTAACCACCCGTCCTGGTATTCACGGAACCACCCGTTATATGGTTTATCACATAACAACCCATCAAATGTCCATGTACCATTATAAAATCATAAAACATAAAACAAATATAATGGAAAGAAAACATTTCCACACTTTGATCACAATATATCACATAAATATATTGAAATAACAAATCCATTATAATGAACGTTTTCAATACCAAAATACATAAAATATTATATGGTATTTATTTCATTTTAAAAACATTACGGCTTGTTGAGGAAGCCAAAGGCCAAATGATACTCGCAACGGCGGAAAAGGTCGTTGTCACCGCGTACGTTATAAGAAACATTTTTTTTCTTCGTTTAGTAAAATGCTTTGTAAAAAAGATTCCTTTTGTATAAAAGTAAAAGTAAAAGGGGTTTATACACCGTATAAAAGAAAGTTGTGTATAAAATGAAATATGCCTCAATGAAAGGAGATTGAGACGATGTCCCCCACCTCAGGTCCGACTTGACTCGATCATTCTTTAACGTCCTGAATAATAAACTTGAGTTAATTTGTACTTGCTTAAGAACCTTCTTCAAGTTCATTATTAATTTTATATCACTTATACCCATGTTATAAACTTTATGTAATCATTTATGTTAATAATGTTTGTTTTGTCGATATTTGGTTCTTAAGTCGAAAGTGGACTTCTTACAATTACATGTTGTTCATGTGGTCAAAGGTTCATTATATCCAAAATGATATTCATGATTTTGATATCATATATATCATATATATCCAGAATATAAATGTATTTATAATATTACATAATCATTTATAGGTAATAAATGAAATTCACCTTTCATGGAGACGGTAAGTTGTACGTACGCATGAATGCTACTTTCATTTCGATGTCATATTAATGGAATTAAAACTAAATGAGAGGTATGTATATTTTAATTCCAGAGTTATATTCATCATTTAGATGTAACATAAATCATATATAATAACTTTAAATCCATCATTTATACGTCCCACATATGGCATTGACGAATCAAATCACTTTGAGGGGGCGGTAGTCCGCACTTCCTAAAATGAAGATATCACGTATACCCATAATGGAAGCCATAAATGTGTGCCATAAATGAAAAATACAGAAGCTTAAGGAAGACATAAACATATTATATATCATATATAAATATAGTTTCACCTTAATGGCCACCTTTGAAAGTGTTGGAAAATATTAAACAATCATCGTTTCGTGAGGCAGAATTTCGCCATCCAAAGAAACAATATGTTCTTTAACCATAAGATGTAGGTGTGCGTAAGTGTAGCTCAAATTATTCTTATAACAACATCCTATTATATAGTAGATACTGGAGTTGTTACAAAAGTAATGAATAAAAATATTTTAGGGGGTTGGAGAAGCAAAATAAAACAAAAGAACACAAGAGAAAACACAACCATTAAAACGGGTAACTCTTTTTGATTTGATCTCAAAGGCTTACTTGGGAAGACTTCTGCCCAATTTGAGGCATAAAGGAGTAAAAGAGGGATGTGGAGAGACAAAATGGGATGGGTTTGGCCGAGCCAAAGGCTTTTTATGTGTGGTTAAGGAGGTAGAGGTGGGGGCCTTTTAAAAGAGGAGAGGAGGGGCAATCTTGGAAAGTAAAGAAATGTTACTTTATTTTAAAATGAGTTTCGGATTTAAATGCTCCCACATTGATATAATTAGAGGATAAGTTGATAATGGTTCTAAATATACCCATCCAATAGGTTCTTGACAAGTGTAGGTCTTATATTTTACATTATCTTTTCATTTTATTTAAATCATTAAATAATGAGGTAATCACTGCATCGTCATGGTGTCATAAATAATTTAATTTTATTAATGTCTAAAAATTGTAAAAAAACTATCATGATGTAGTAAATATTTTTATCTTTATAATTAATATTTATAGTAAAAAATATGACTTTTATAACCCCATTTAAAAATTGTTTTAGTAAAACAACTCATGTTTGTGACATTTTTATTTTATCTTTAAATAAAAAGATATTAATGTCATTTTCCAACCAAAGTGGCTCCATGGGGTCCCCAAGTTTAACCATTTATTTTCTTGGTCGTTCATGACACATCCAATATGGTTAGGACATGTTTCAAGGTCATTTCATATTATTAAAACATTATTTTTACCTTAAACTACACTAATTACCTCTAATCGTGATTAAAAACATAAAAGTTACTATTCACCTAATAAATTACTTTTAATCCCATTGAACCACATTTTACTTCTTAATTACAACCATGTATGTCGGATTTTTTGAAATTCAAAACATAGAAGTGGTAAATTTTCATTTAAACGGAAAATCAGTTTTTATAAATACCACTTAGTGGTTTCACTATTCATCAAAAATTGAAGTTTTTCAGAAAAATACCAAAACTTCACCCTAAGCTATATTTGATATTCTGAATTCAAAAATGTTTTCCATTTTACAAAATTCGAAACATATAAGTTACATTAATTAATTTAATAATTAATTCCCGCTATCAGAGAAAATAGCGTGTTTTTATGAAACAATAAGTATCAAAATATTGACACTAGTTTAATTCCAATTTCAAAGTGAAATTAATTCCAACGACCACTATTGGATTAAATGGTAAAAATATATTCTAATTGAACTTTAAAACCAATTCAAAAGATAATCTAATCATGTAAATAAATTTGATTAAAAATAGGTTTTGAATTAAAATACAACATTTTTCACTATTCATTAAAAATTGAACTTTATCAAAAAAAAATACCCAAAATTTACACAACGTAAATTTTGATGTCCCAATTCTAAAGAAGAAATTTATTTGTTCCAATAGAATGTATAAGAGTGAACAAAACTATATCTATAGACGGTTCGCCATCAAAAGGTTATAAGTCGACCTTTTGGGAATGTTAGAGTATTTATTACTAAAATTGAATTCTTTTCATATTTTAAGCCTTTATCCTTTATTGGATAACTGTAAAAACATTTAACAAACATATATAATCATATTTTAGTTATTTCAATTCATTCCCGCCAATACAACGGCTACGTGTTAACTACCATTTAAAATAATATTATTTTATTACTAGTATGCAACGTAAGATTTCAAAGAAAATCATTGTTGCGTATCGGGTACGCTATCAAACATAGAAACCCTTTAAAGTAAAATTAATTTCTATTTCATAAATATTAATAAATATGAAAAGTTTTTATTCTTTATTTACCTGGGATGTTACAATGAAAGTTACTCAAATTGACTGTATGAATGTTTCTCAACACCAACATAATTTACTAATTTCTATCATAGCTAATTTTTTGTCTTACATCATAACAAATTATTATTTTAAACTAAATGAATTACTATTTTTATCCCCCTCATGAGTAACATGAAGCTATCATGCCTTTGAAATTTAAACCTACTATAAGAAACCTGCTATAACCCCCAAAATACCAACTTGATGACACATTTATGTTATATCATTGAACAAAATATCTTACTTCCCATCTCATGACTAACTTTTCTCATGATCAGCCAATCCTCAAAGATCACTTTGTTTTTCATTCATGATAAACTATATATAAATATGTAGTACACTATAGACTGATTTTATTGTTTTTAGAAACTATTTATTACAATTTTTATGTGATTCCTGACTTTTAATCTAGTTTTTTATTTTTAAGATTACATGAAAACAATGAGTAATGAGGTATTGAAAACTATAAAATATATACGGGGTACTAAATATTTTCATGCAATATATCATAAAGGATAAAAAGAATGAGTAGTGGGGACTGGTTATTCATGCGGAAATTTAGTATTGAGATTCATAGTAATAATATGGGTTCAGTTTTTGGTATGAATATATCATGTAGTAAATATTTTGTGGCTTACTATATCTTGATTATGGTAAGTTAGAATTTCAATGGCATTATGGCTTCATATTGGTCAAAACGTAGGATATAAATAAACTTGCGTTATATTTGTAAGTAACACATGTTGTTGAATAAAAATTAACACATGTGGGAGGTGTACACAAAGATTCTTATAGCCCCAAATAAAAATAATTTTGTAGTTACTTTAAAACACATTTATATTGTAACTTTTAAAGGTTAGCTTCAATGCTTTTTTAGAACATCTAAACAATATAATCATAAAATTTTCTAGAAAAATTAAAGGTATAAAAATTGTATATCTTTAAAGTATAAAAATTAACACTCCAATATAAATTATAAATCCCAATATAAGATCAAAAAAATGTACCAAATATAAACTGAAATATGATGAAAAATCATTGAAATATTTTACAGCTTGTGTTGTATTTTAAAGCATCTAAATAGTAATTTCATATGTTTATGAGATTGAATGAAAAATAAAAAAATTATTATAATCATATCATAATAAAAATCATGAAATTATGATTTCTATATAGATATTTTTCTTATAAAAACACTAGGTATAATACTCTATAAATTATAGAATTCCAAAAAAATTGATTATTTGGGAATTTTTTAAATCAAAAAAATATTGATTTTAGAAATCATCTTAGTTTAAAGAAATGAAAATAAATATTTTGAATATAAAAAAAATTTTATTGAAAATAAAATGTATATGAATCAAAAGGTCAATTAATAACTAAAGATATCTATTAAATGAAAATATTTTATAAAACAAAAGCATGCATATTGTTTATAAAAAAAGTGTTTACATTTAATAAATATTTTTTTGATTAGGTAAAACAAATTTTCATGAAATTAAGATTAACATAAAATAATGATAGAAATAAGAATATTCAATTCAAAAAACATAGATAAAGAAAAAAAATAACTAAAAACACCCCTTTTAAAATATTCAAAAATTAAAAAAAAATATATAATTTAAATCTATATTTTTTAAAATTTTAAAAAAAGAGCAGATTTATAAATATAAATACAAGAGATTATATAAAAATAGAGAAAACTGTTTGTTCCAAAACCCACCCACCTAATTAATGTATATTAAGATAAATTTAAAAATATATTTATATAAAATTATAAAATTACATTTCAATCATATCTGGATTAAAATAAATATTTTCAAATTTTTCAAAATTAAATTTTCAGGTAAATATAAATAATTTTTTATTTTTATTTTTCATATATTCAAGAATAATATAACTATTATTAATATAATAATGTGAAAAATGAAATTCAATATCGATATACATACTTATAGAACTCATTGAAGGGTGATTTAAAATATAAATAATAGAATAATTATCATAATAAATAAAAATAATTCATTATTAAAACAATAGTCTGAAAAAAAAAATAGTTTCATCCATAAATATTGATGACAACAATATGAAATAGATATATGCTCATATTCAAACAATCTCAAATAAATATAGTTTTTTTATTATAATATACGAAACTAAATTGTTATCAATAAAGTGACACATAAATGAGCAGTATTTCTATCTAGTCAATAGCCTCCAAAATCAGATAAGATTAATTTACCAAAACTATTTACTTTTCCATTCAAATTTCCTCCTAATGTACCACTAACACCATCATATTTATTTAAGTGATAAAAATTTATAGGCCTCTATTCGTATGAATATATTATCCACATTTCATGTAAAATAGGCATTCTTTCATATATAAAAGGTATTTTTCTTAAAAAAATTAATTAATTGAAAATTTTCATACCCAATAAACTTTGTGTTCAGTAAATTAGTAATTTAATTTTGATCTGCTAACATAGAATTTAAAATATTACTTCATGGTACTCTATATAAAAAATAATTTAGAAATATGAGTCTTCATAAATCCCAAGGATTGCTTTAATATAAGAGATTAATCACTATTGTAGTTTCCTTTCATGCCTCATTGAAAACATGTAATCGTATAAGTACAACAATTTTTAAATATCAAAAAATTATTTTGAAAAATTTGTTGTACTATCATATCATATCTAGTACCATCATTTTTTTATTCATTTTATTCAAATATATATTTTTATGAAACTTTTCATGATCATGAATAAATTATAAAAACATTTAAAAAAGATTTTGACTTCCTTTTTCTGTTTTCATTAAAACCCTAAGTAGATTAAAAATTATCATAAACATTAGAATGAGAAGAATAATAATTCATTCATGTTTTTTAATTCTATTTTAAACACATAATGTTTTTAGAATTAATTTTCTAATTATTTTTTTATTGTTTTCTATAAATATGATGTTTTGAAAACATATTCTAATATCCTTTAAATATATTAATATAACACAAAAACATTCTTATTTTTATAATCATAGTATAAATAATAATTTCCATTTTGAAATTTAGAATCACTAACCTTATTCAGTGAAGAAAAAAAATGAAAAAGTAAGCTGGTTCTTTTACATTTCCATATTCTTCATAATAATCATATTCATATGTACGTGTCTAATACGTTTCCAATTACTTTTTCTCCTTATTTTTTTATTTGTGTTAATTATTAATTTTTAACAATCAATCTTGGTATAACCTTTCCTTCAAAACTCAAAATAAGTAACATCTAATATATTATAATTAGTGACACCAATCATACCACCCTTTCATTTTTCATGTTGAGGGTTTCTTCTTAATTTTTTGTTGAGTGTTTTATTTTAATTTGTTTGTAGACTCCATTAAAATTCATATACATCTCTTATTTTTTCATTTTCTAATGATTATAATATGAAAATTCAGTTGAAAAAACATTAAACGATTTAAAAGCTACACCTTTTCTTCTAATTATATCCACTTTGGATGCATTCTTCGGTTTGATTTCATAAAACATCAATGAACCAATAAATTCAACAAGATTTTACTCTTCAAAGTTATTACATTCTTCAAAGATTACCTTATTTTCAGGGTATTTATTTTGTAGTTCTTGTAGGAATTGTTCAACAAGTGATAGATTTTGAAAATTCTCTCCCAGCGAATTCATTCAACTAAAAATGATTGTGAATCAATGGAATATCTACTTCATAGTTTTGTCTTCACCCATGTTGAAGTCGTGGTACTCACATTGAATCATTCAAATATTAGTTAAAACAATTTTTTTTGGGAAATATTTGTATCCTCTAGAATCATCAAAATCTTTTCAGATGTCATATAAGATGACAAATGACTAAACCCACTACTATTAATAAGACAATACAAAATATTAATATGTTGGCAATTTAAAAAATATTTATCATCATATTTTTCTTTAAGTTTATCTAGGTTCTTTTCATGTAGTCTGTATGGTTTTAAAATGATCGATTAGTGATTTCTTCTTAATAACATTAGTTATACCTCCATTCAAGATTTATAGTAACCATATGCATTTCAATCAAATTTTGGTGGATTTTGAGAAACACATGCATTATTTACATTTATTCCTTCCAACATAAAGATATTTCCATTAGACAGTGAGGTCTAAGGAAATTATATCATAATAAAATATGAAACAACAAATTCTATTATGATATTTAACAAGTATAAACCACTAGTAAAAATGTTCGTATTGATGATAATAATAACATAGCTAAACTAATTATTCCAATTTTTTTTACCCTTTTATAATAATTTCTAGGTCAAAAATGTGATAATAGCTGGTCTTGATGGGGTGACTAGAAAAAATATAAAAAAATAATTAGATAAAATTATTATCATAGTTAATTAATAGTGGAAAATAAATCAAATAACGTATGGAGCTTTTATAGTGGTTCCATATAAATTTGACCTTTTCCACTATTAAACCTCTCTACTCCGTGAGAGATACATTTTCCACTAAAACTATTTTTAAAGGGGAACTATACCCAAATTAGAACCTACTTTTTCTAGAGGAAGTATATCCAAAAAACATAACCATTTTTTGAAGGAAAAAACCAATTGAAAAAATAAATTTAGAAAATGAGAGTCCCAACATGAATGGAAATGGATTTAGAATCATGGAGTCACAAAGTAAATAATAATAATAATTTTATGTAAAATCGTACACAAAATGTGAGAGCAAGTGTGAGAGATGAAAATTAGTGTTTTTGAAATAAAAAACTGGGATTAAATATAATGTAAAAGAAGAGGTTATAATTATTGAGTAAACAATCAGGATATATCAACAAGAAAGTAATAGTTGTCATTAAGATTTTAAATTAACACTTGTAATTCAATCCAATATATGAAAACGTGATCCCATAAAACTTAATTTTTAAAACAATTCAATGTTCAATGTGAAACTATTTTTCTAAAAAATTGGATTTTCCCATTATTTGAAAATACATTTAATTCATCATAATGAATTTATATGTTATCAATAAAAATCTATAACCCAAATCTTCAACAAGGTAATTTAATTCAAATTCAAACTTCAAAATTATCCATGAGAGAGAAAATTGTTGCTCTAAAATATTTATTACAAAAATATTTTGAATTTAAAACAAAAAATATAATTAAAAATAATTTTATTGTTCTATTAAATAATTCAAATATTCTCTATAATAATATGTAAAAGGAATACTATATTTATCATAATACAATTTGACTATTTAAATTTAATAAAATTTCCATCTTCATGAAATTCATAACGAAAACATTTATTTATTCTTCATTAAATAATGAAAATTTTATTTTTCTAATTTCAGTGATGTTAAATATTATTTTTCAAAATAATAATATAATGAAATCAATTAAAAAACATAGAAAACTAAAAATTCAAGAAATATGCATTATTTATTTGTTTCAATAAATCAAAATTTAAATCAAAAATCAAAACCAACGAACATATTTCAAAAAAACATTTCATGGATTTTAGGTAATATATATATGAATTTTTTTAAAAAAAATAAATTACTGAAATTAAATAATAAATAGTTGAATAAAATCATATTGGCAAAAATTAATGAACCAAGATTATTTTCAAAATATCTAAATTCATAAAAAAAGTGTTGAATAGACCATGAGTTCCATGTGAATGTGATATATGTACCTTGAATTAAGATAACTTCCCATATCATCATATGATGTGGTTAGTTCGAGAAGCCTATTAGTCGGTATATTGACCATGTAACGATTATAACATGCAACCAGTTAATTTAATGTAATTCATAGTTAGTTGAAAATTTATCATGTGATAACTCTTCATACTGTTTGATGCAGTAATTTGAGATTGCATCTTGTAGACACATAATATTTCATCATGTGGCCACTTTACTACTGTAGATTTAGTGACCCTATGATCAAACTCAATCTACCAAGTCATAGATGATGTCAAAAAAATACTCACATGGTAGGTTATACATACTGATTATAATTTTCCTGTAAATCACATGCTCCAATATCAGAGCATCCATTAATAACATATTCCAAACATTAGATTAAAATAAACACAATATGCACCAATAATATAATTCTACAAGAGTAGAGTTGAAACACTATAAAATTCACAAAAAATGATAATTTATATCTGTTTTATCCATGTTCATCATACATGTGATGATGATTTAGAATCAATTATATAAAGTAGACTATAAGATATATATACATTGCTATTTTTTCAAGTAATGAATTAGATGATAAAATTAATATTTTTTTAGTAAATTAAAATAGATCTTTAGTATACTATATAATTGAGATAAGAAGTATTGTTACGGACATAAAAAACATGGAAAAATAAGAAGTTAAATTGAAGAAGCATAGTTACTGGTTATTAAATAATATATCAGGATATCTCATCATATGTTGTAGTATAATACATGAAAGTGTACAATTTGGTCTTGAAATACACTATAGATGATGAAAATTAGATGAAAAAGGACTACTACTTTTGCAATCATGATATATTCTAAAACATTTCTCATGAACCAATGCGAGTGCTCTTATTTTCTACTTTATCAAAGTTTCTTCGGTCTATAATACCACTTCCCAAATCTCACATGTTCTATCACTTTATATATATTATTTTACATAAAAAATTCATTATTTCTTTTGGGAGTCTCATATTATAAAGGAAGAACTATTCTGGTGGTGACTCCCATTATTTGAAATCAGTTTTTTATTTGGTATATAACTCCCCATAAAAATTCCAATTATCATTCTAGTTATAATTACACCTAAAAATTTAGTAATAATTGTTCTACAATTACCCTTCAAAAACCGGTAAACTGAAAAACATATATCTCTATTATTAGAGAGGTATATGAGTAGATTGATTCTGTATTGGATATAAGTGTTATAAAAATCCCATGGGTTCTTTGTCTCATTTTTACAATGTGAATTAACTCTATTAAAAATTTTATCTATTTAAAACATTTAATATGGTATATTCTCATCCTCCCCCCTCTAGGCTATCTACCATCACCTATGTGAGCGAACATTTTTGTCACCTTGTTCGTTAACGATAAATGAAATATTTGATAAAGTAAGGTGTGTTGCCATAATTTTTTATAAAACAATCTATAATAACATATCAAAAGTGGTTAATAAAAATATATCGATTTTACATAACTTTCATTTTTGGAGTGTTTTTAAATAATATATTTTCAATATATGATTTATATCAAGAAAATATATGTGATATTTATTGGTGCATTAAAAAATACACAAGGAAGAAAAAATCATTTTTCAATGAATTGTTATGAATGATTGAAATGTGAATCAAGTAATATTTTCCACCAATTATTGATGATATAAAATATTTTATTACATATATGGCCCTCACTATTTCTTGTAAATAGAAATGTTAGTTTTCATACTTTTTAAGTAATATAACTATCCTATAAGGATATTCACAAAATTTAAGAAATTTTATATTGGTGATTGAACTAAAGGTAAAAGGGTTGAAATTACATGATTGGCTTATTTTGATTTATTACTTTAAACCCATGGAAGTATATTGTATAATTTTGAAAAATGGTTTACATAAAAAGAAAATGTTTTGTTTCTTTTTCAAATCGATATATAGTAAAGTTACATTCCAAAAAAATCTATCAAAGAAAAAATAAATTATTATCACATTATATGAATTCCATATGTTCTCCTCGTAGTCATTGTTTTATATTTTCTTCATTATGTGAGATATATTATTTTATGTACTCTTGGTAATATTAGATGGATGTGTCATATTGAATACTATATAATGATTTTGAAAGGGTACATGAAAAAAACATTTCTCAATAGGTTGAGTTATAGAGAGTTATATTATGGAAGAAGCTATTGAATTCTATACTGAATTCCAATCCAACCAAGATAACATTATTCTTCTAAAATATCATCACTATGGGCACATATTATATGGAAAAAAATAATGAAGACATATATTCTTAAATACTAATAAAATATTGGGAAAATTACATATATATAATTTTCGTAATGGTGTGAACATTTTTTAATACATTCAAACAAAATAGTAAATACTTAATAAATTTAAACAAAAAATGGGTGAATGTTAAATATATTATATACATAATCCATAGTTTATTTTTCATTTTTATGACTATAATTATTACAAGTTATTTTTAAATCCTAAATCCTTTCTCTAGATATTATGATTGCTAGGTATAGGACCAAATGTAAATGTATTTTCTTATTGTTGGTGTATAATTAAGAGTTGTATAATCTATACAATGAAACATGATGATTTTAGATAAGTATAGAATAATTGATTCATTGTTCTTGATAATAAAATTGATGTTTTTTTTAGAATAAGAATCATATTTATAAGAATATGATTATTTTTGGGATCATTTATAAAATATTATAAAAATATTATATAGTATTACATGGCCCAATTTTATAATGAAAATGGGTTTATAATAATAGTATTGTATTTTTTTGATGAGTTGGGATTGTTAAAAGTTAATTTCAATAAGGATATAATAGAAATTTTTATAATGTAGTCTCATGTAGCATATATATTTATTATAATTAATACAACAAATAAAAAATTATATATTTTTATTTTAAAAAAATGTAGACACTTAAATTCCAATTCTTAAAAGGATGATCCTTCCATTGAAAACTATAATTATTTTTAATGGAATTAGTGAAAAAAATGGTTTTTAGGTTAGATTTGATGATATAGACGGAATTTAGATAATCATTGGAAGTTTAAAACACATATTTGAATAAATTAACATATAATATTTTAAAACATAAATTTTCTATCACTTGGTTTTTTATCAGAAATATAATATTTATATATATATATATATGATTTATGATTAATATAAATTATATGTATTATAATTTATTTTTTAAATTGTGTTGTAGAAAATTACTTATATGCATTATGATGTTATACTTCCTACTAAGAATATTTTCAAATATACATAATGTTAAATAAAAATATGCATATGATTAAAAAGAATAAAAAATTTATTTTTAGTTGATTGAATTAGAATAGGTAATTAAAGAATGATTTTTTTGTTATAAATTCACTACTACAAAAACGGGCATTAACAGCGCTAAAAATGGGCTTTAACGGCACTAAAAAGCATTGTAAAGATTAGTGCTGATAAAGGGGGTACCCCTTTATCAATGCTTAGTAAGCGCTGATAAAGGGTTTCTTTATCGGCGCTAAAAGAACAATGATAAAACAACCATTTATCAGCACTAAACAAGTGCTTCTTTAGCACTGATAAATGCTTGTTTTATCAGCGCTCCTTTAGAGCTGATAAAATCACGATTTATCAGAGCTAAATGAGCGCTGATAAATACCCTCTTTGCTGCTTCGATAAATCTGCAGCAGCACACTCGAACACCTGCAAAAAAATAGCATCTCAATAAGCCAATTAAATAAAGTATACGCGTACAAAATTAAGTCATAATTCATAAGAAAATTAGACCAAGTATACCCAAACAAGAATTATACCCGTACACCATTAACACATAATTTATAAGTTAATCAAGTACTTAAAGAAATCAATTCAGAATTCAGGGGGTTTGAGGACTGTTCAAGGGTTTGGGGTTACTGTTCAAGGGTTTGGGGTGGCTGCCCAAGGGGGGTAGGGGGTGTCCGGGGGGCTTTCCAGTTCAATCCTATGGCTCCACATGGGTGTGTTTTATCAATACATAAATCTTTGGACTTTTCTCTATCCACTATGAATCATGTTCTCAACCTCAATGAAGTTATAAGGTTTGTACACACACTGAGGTTCACATACTTGGGGGGGGGGATGAATCTCATTAATAAACCCCCAATATTAAACATGCAATAGGCTATTGTAAGTGTATGATCAGTCAATATACACAAACTAGTTGAGAAAGAACTGGAATAAAACTAATAAAACATCATCATTGATCCTCAAATCTATGACCATGATTAAACCCAAATTAATTTTCCAAGTGCTGAACTTTTACCAAGCATTTCACAAGGATTGTGTCGACATTATAAAAATATTGTTTGACCACGTCCTACCCCATCTACATTAAGAGACATTGATTATCAAGTATTAAAGCTTGATCAACCATACCTACTTCATCCAATGATAGGGTTTCTCTGAGTACATCATAGGAACCACACAAAACATAAAATATACCATGGTCTCCCCACTATATACATAATTATCATTGACCTCCAATATGTGAGTTTTATTTATACTCCATCATGTAAATCCACTTATGGGAGTTTTCTCATCCAGGGAATACCCTCAATAGTATCTCAGACCACCCATATGTGTTCTTCCAATTTCGAGGCATAAGACCTACAGGGATCTCATCCCTATACTATGGGAGTACCCTTATTTAGGTAATAATACTAATAAGAATATATTATTTACCATATGGGAGTATTATCATCCAAATAATAATCCCTGGAAGCATATCAACCATCCAATATGGGTGTATTCTCATTTGAGGCATAATCTATATAATCATCTCAGCCCTCCCCTATGGGATTATTTTCCTTTAGTGAATATTCCTGAAAAGAATCTCATCCCAATCCTATGTTTGTATTCACATTTAGAGAATAATACCTCTATACATCTCATCCCTCCCCTATAATAGTATTCTCATTTAATGAATCAGACCGATAAGCATATCCACCCTCCCAAATGGGAGTATTTTCATCCAGATATAAGCCCATATGTATCATAGACCCAAACACATGATCACCCTAGTTTACCAGGCCAACCATGACTTGATATATATGAGTCCCCTGATAGATCACATGACATAAACCCCCATTTAAAATATCAATGCAATCCTAATGCGTTTGGTCAGATTTCCGTAGGTCAGTTGTTGTTTTCACTTAAAATCTTGCCAATTTTAAACAAAATAGAGACCCTTTGAGTGCTAGAAGCCACACTGTGCCTTTGATTGAGGTGGTGTTGACTTTTGCACGTCACCATGGACCCTTGGATCATTCTTATAAAAGATCAATTCAATCCGAATGCGTTTGGTCAGATTTCCGTAGGTCAGTTGTTGTTTTCACTTAAAATCATGTCCATTTTAAACAAAATAGAGACCCTTTGTTGGTAATGGCCACATCGTGCCTCAGATTGAGGAGGGGTTTACTTTTACATGTCACCAAGGACCCTTTAATTGTTATTATAAAATATAAATGCAATCCGAATGCGTTTGGTCAGATTTCCGTAGGTGAGTTGTTGTTTTCACTTAAAATATTGTCCATTTTAAACAAAATAGGGACCCTTTGAGTGATAGTAGCCACACTATGCCTTGGATTGAGGCAGGGTTAACTATTACACATTACCAAGGACCCTTGGATCGTTCTTATAAAAAATCAAATCAATCTAAATGAGTTTGGTCAGATTTCCGTAGGTCAGTTGTTGTTTTCAATTAAAATTGTGTCCACTTTAAACAAAATAGAGTCCCTTTGAGTGATAGCGGCCACACCGTGCCTCGGATTGTTTCTAGGTTGACTTTTACACGTCACCAAGGACCCTTGGATAATTCTTATAAAATATCAATGCAATCCGAATTCGTTTGGTCAGATTTCTGTAGGTCAGTTGTTGTTTTCACTTAAAATCTTGTCCATTTTAAACAAAATAGAGACCCTTTGAGTGATGGCGGCCACACCGTGCCTCGGATTGAGTCAAGGTTGACTCTTACACATCACCAAATACGATTGGATCATTCTTATAAAATACCAATGAAATCCGCATGCGTTTGTTCAGATTTCTGTAGGTTAGTTGTTGTTTTCAATTAAAATCATGGCCACTTTAAACAAAATAGAGACCCTTTGAGTGATCGCGGCCACACCGTGCAGTGGATTGAGGCAGGATTGACTCATACACGTCACCAAGGACCCTTGGATCGTTCTTATAAAATATAAATGAAATCCTAATGCGTTTGGTCAGATTTTTATAGGTCAATTGTTCTTTTCAATTAAAATCGTGTCCACTTTAAACAAAATAGAGACCCTTTGAGTGATATCAGCCACACCGTGCCTTGTATTGAGGTAGGGTTGACTCGTACACATCACCAAGGACCCATGTATCGTTCTTATAAAAGATCAATGCTATTTGAATGCTTTTGGTAAGATTTACGTATGCCAGTTGTTGTTTTCACTTAAAAACTTTACCATTTTAATCAAAATAAAGACACTTTGAGTGATAGCGGCCACACCGTGCCTTGGATTGAGGAGGGGTTGAATCTTACATGTCACCAAGGACCCTTGGATCGTTCTTATAAAATATCCATGCAATCTGAATGCGTTTAGTCTGATTTCTGTAGGTTAGTTGTTGTTTTCACTTAAAATCATGTCCATTTTAAACAAAATAGAGACCCTTTAAGTGGTAGCGGCCACACCGTGGCTCTGATTGAGCTGAGGTTGACCCTTAAACATCACCAAGGACCCTTGGATTGTTGTTATAAACGATCAATTCAATCCAAATGCGTTTGGTCAGATTTCCATAGGTCAGTTGTTGTTTTCACTTAAAATCTTGTCCATTTTAAACAAAATAGAGACCCTTTGCATGGTAGCGGCCACACCGTGCCTCGGATTGAGGCAGGGTTGACTCTTACATGTCAACAAGGACCCTTGGATTTTTATTATAAAATATCAATGCAATCCAAATGTGTTTGGTCAGATTTTCGTAGGACAGTTGTTGTTTTCACTTAAAATCTTGTCCATTTTAAACAAAATAGACACCCTTTGAGTGATACCGGCCACACCGTGCCTCTGATTAAGGCGGGGTTGACTCTAACACGTCATGAAGGACCCTTGGATCGTTCTTATATATGATCAATGCAATCTAAATGAATTTTGTGGGATTTTCGTAGGTCAGTTGTTGTTTTCAATTAAAATCGTGTCCACTTTAAACAAAATAGAGACCCTTTGAGTGATAGTGGCCACACCGTGCCACAGATTGAGGCAGGGTTGACTCTTAAATGTCACCAAGGACCCTTGGATCGTTCTTATAAATGATCAATGCAATCCGAATGCATTTGGTCTGATTTCCATAGGTCAGTTGTTGTTTTCACTTAAAATCTTGTCCATTTTAAACAAAATAGAGACCCTTTGAGTGATAGCGGCCACACCGTGCCTCAGATTGAGGCATTGTTGACTCTTGGACGTCACCAAGTACCCCTGGATCTATATTATAAAATATAAATGCAATCCTAATGCGTTTGGTCGGATTTTCGTAGGTCAGTTGTTGTTTTCAATTAAAATCGTGCCCACTTTAAACAAAATAGAGACACTTCGAGTGATAGCGGCCACACCATACCTCAGATTGAGGCGGGGTTGACTCGTACATGTCACCAAGGACCGTTTTATCTTTCTTATGAAAGATCAATTCAATCATAATGCGTTTAGTTTTATTTCTGTAGGTCATTTGTTGTTTTCAATTATAATCGTGTCCACTTTAAACAAAATTGAGACCCTTTGAGTGATAGCGGCCACACTGTGCCTCATATTGAGGCAGGTTGACTCTTACACATCACCAAGGACCCTTGGATCATTCTTATAAATGATCAATGCAATCGGAATGCGTTTGGTCAGATTTCCGTAGGTTAGTTGTTGTTTTCACTTAAAATCTTGTCCATTTTAAACAAAATAGAGACCCTTTGAGTGATAGCGGTCACACCGTGCCTCGGATTGAGGTGGGGTTGACTCGTACACATCACCAAGGACACTTGGATCGTTCTTATAAAATATCAATGCAATCCAAATGCTTTTGGTTGGAGTTATGTAGGTCAGTTGTTGTTTTCACTTAAAATTGTGTTCATTTTAAACAAAATGGAGACCCTTTGAGTGGTAGCGGCCACATAGTTCCTCAGATTGAGGTGGGGTTGACTCGTACACAACACCAAGGACCCTTGGATCTTTCTTATAAAAGATCAATGTAATCCAAATGCATTGGGTCCTATTTCCGTAGGTCATTTGTTGTTTTCACTTAAAATATTTTCCATTTTAAACAAAATAGAGACCCTTTGAGTGGTAGCGGCCACATCATGCCTCAGATTGAGGCCAGGTTGACTCGTACACGTCACTAAAGACCCTTGGATCATTCTTATAAAATCTCAATGCATTCCAAATGTGATCTACTAATTATTCATTATGAAAAACATAAAGTTACCATTAAATACTTACCTTTCCCCAAACACCCATAACACAACCCAACCACGACCTTCATCTCAAGGTTCTCAACAGATCTAAACACCAAGACGGATTTTACCCAAGACTATCTAACTCAAAACTCCGATCATGTCCTCAATCGACCACTTAATTTTTATTGTGCTCCCCACTATACGCTTTAGCTCACAAACACCACCATCTGATTTTAACACATCCATCATCGGGAAAGAACCACTAGAACCCCAACTAAAACTCCACAACATACCCAAAATGTTTTCTAACATACAATGCTTAGATATCCATGAGAACACCAACCAATGTTATCATACATCATTTCCATCGAAACCACATGGAATGGATGTGAATACATCATCCATACTTGAATCAAGGACAATTAAACTTTTCCTCAAAGATTGACCCCATTTTCAAAACATAATTAACATTTTAATACATCAAATTTATGTGGCTTACAAATCACCACATTTGTTCCTTTTTCCTGGAGGAATTTGAAGCATGCACCACATAGGTTGTAAAAGTAGTATAGGATAGATCTCTTTGATCATACAAAGCCATGAACCCACGTTTATCCTTGAGGAAACTGATGAGTGATTTTTGTGAATGCTCTCTGGAACTAGGAACTGACTCGCTTGATGAAACACATGAAATACCTTTTAATGTAGCCTCACTTGCCAAATCATTGGAACAATTTCCTGTATTGGATTCTCTTAATGTCAGATTTAGCATCCCATATTGTTCATCAAATTGATTGATCAACTTCCAATCTATCATGGAGGATGCCACACCACCTTTACATGCAACTAATGATCAGAGGCAGCTCGATTAGAAAAACTATCATGGGGGCACTGGACTTGAAAGATCATGTGGTGCCACGGTTTCTCAGCAACCTCAATTTACCCCACATGATATAAGGCTATTTCATGATGTCCAAGACATAGAGAGAGGAGAATAGAAGGTGAAAGTCTCATAGACAAACAACATCAACAACGAACATCCACCACCCTTTCACTATATACATCAAAATAATATCTTTATGAATGTACATGTGAATTTCTATCTTACATCCATCGAGGATGATTCATGTTGGTCAACTTGTTTTAGAAATTGTTTATCTTCATCCATGCCTTGTACTTGCACCCATGAATTTGAAGGTGAGTATGCGTACACAATAGTTGACCTTCTTAGAGAAGTGTTTCTGGAAGAGTGTAAGAGACATGAAGCAATAATGATCATTAGAGTGTTGGAGAAAATGTGGTTCCTAAAAACAATTTGGGAATCGTCTTGTGCAACGCGACCTAAGTTAGAACATGTAGGTATTGTAATTTATTTTTTTCTGGAGCATTTCAGTGTAAATGAATTTTGGAATGATCATTGATATTCATTGTCTTTAAGGTTTTTTTGACAACCGAGGGGAAAGTGTGGGGTCTGCAGACATTGGAGGATATGTCGAAGGGTGACTTTATGGGAAATTACATCCTATATTTTTGCAACATTGCCATCGTATCTAACATCTAACCAAATGGAATCTTTTCCCTTCAAGCTCCGAGAACCCCGATCACCATCGGGGTTCGGGGAGCTTGAAGGGAAAAGAGGCCATTTATCCAACATATTCACACACAAAATCACCCTTGGACATATCCTCTAATGTCTGCAGACCCCACCCTTTCCCCTCGGCTGTCAAAAAAACCTAAAAGACAATGAATAGAAACGATCATTCCAAAATGCATTTACACTGAAACCCTCCAGAAAAAAATAAAGTACAACTCCTACAAGTTGTAACTTAGGCCGCATTGCACAAGCTGATTGCCACATTATTTGTAGAAACCACATTTGCTCCAACACTCTAATGATCTTAATTGCTTCATGTCTCTTATACTCTTCCAAAAACTCTTCTCTAAGAAGGTCAACTATCATGTACACATACTCACCTTCAAATTCATGGGTGCAAGTACAAGGCACGAATGAAGATAAACCATTTCTAAAACAAGTTGACCAACATGCATCATCCTCGATGGAAGTAAGATAGAAATTCACATGGAAGTTCTTAAAGATATGATTTTGATGTATATAGTGAAAGGGTGGTGGATGTTCATTATTGAAGTTGTTCGTCTATGATACTTTTACCTTCTCTTCTCCTCTCGCTATGTCTTGGAAATCATGCAATATCCTTATATCATGTGGGGTAAATTGAGGTTGCTGATCAACTATGGCACCGCATGATCTTTCATGTCCAGTGACCTCAGGATTTTTTTTCTAATCAAGCTGCCTCTAATGATTAGTTGCATGTAAAGGTGGTGCGGCAGCCGCCATGATAGATTGGAACTTGACCAATCCATTTTACGAACATGATTGGATGCTAAATCTGACATTAAGAGCATCCAATATAGAAAATGTGTTTGGTCGGACTTTCGTAGGCCATTTGTTGTTTTCACTTAAAATCTTGTCCATTTTAAACAAAATAGAGACCCTTTGAGTGGTAGCGGCCACACCGTTCCTCAGATTGAGGCGGGGTTGACTGGTACATGTCATCAAGGACCCTTTGATTGTTATTAGAAATGATCAATGCAATCCGAATGCGTTTGGTCAGATTTCCGTAGGTCAGTTTTTGTTTTCACTTAAAATCTTGTCCATTTTAAACAAAATAGAGACCCTTTGAGTGCTAGCGGCCACACCGTGCCTCGGATTGAGGCGGGGTTGACTCCTACCCATCACCAAGGACCCTTGGATCTTTCTTATAAATAATCAATGCAATCTGAATGCATTTGGTCGGATTTTCGTAGGTCAGTTGTTGTTTTCAATTAAAATAATGTCCACTTTAAACAAGAGAGACCCTTTGAGTGGTTCAGTATTCTTGCATGTTGTTGGTGAATATCATCTATTAAAATGGGAAAATTACTCATTAGAGAAAGGATGTTTTATATAATAACAATTACAATTTTCCTACAAACATTTACATACAACAATGCTTCATATTTTGATCCCATTAACCCCTCTCAAAAATGACCACAAATTGTACATATCCCCAAGTCAGATCATCATTGTATTTGTGTATAATATTCCATCAGGTACGCGGCCCACTCGTTTCTGAACACATATATATCATCTTGTGAGTATGAGGATTTTCGGTAGTCAGAGTAGTACTACAAAATAAAAAAAATATAGAATTAATAAATAACATAAACAAAGTAGTAGTTATTTTTAAAAATACCTCTTTAGGGATTCTAGTTTACTGATGAAAAATGATCTCTTTCATTAATTTAAAAATATAATAACCGCAATCATTATCGTTTTTTTGTTTTGGACACTGCAAAAAAATTTATCATTAGGAGACTAAGTAACTTGTGTTGAGATGTGTATGTATAGTGAAATTTTATTATATGTACCCTGATATTTTTCCAGACGTAGTACTTCCTCGCCTCCTTTTGCTTAGCCCCTGTCCTCATTCCTTTTTTTAGACGAAAATGATACACCGCCCTATCATAGCAGAATCCTCAGTAAAAGATAATATAAATTATATTACTTGATGTTTAGACCTAAAACGTAAGATGTAGTGTCTTACAGATTCACAAACTCTTTCATGTGTGGTCGGTTTGATGGATATCCTTGCTTTGAATCCAGAAAAGAAATCATCAGAGTATCCAAGTTCACTGCAATAAGAAACCAATATTTCCTAAAAACAAAAAATGGAATGAGTAATAAAAGAAGTAAAAATATAATTGATATGCTTTAATCATAGAGTATTACCCCTGCATGGTTGGTATTAGGAAAATTCGGTCATCTGTAATCTTGCATTCAAATGTTTTCAGCAAGCTGTTCACTATTGCATCCCTTTTTGATGGCTCTATTTTTGTTGAGTGCGTTGATGTGATATGTAGACTAACCAGTCCAAATCTTGGCTCATGGGAAAATTCCTTCAATTGTTTTTCATAAATGCGTCTGTCAATAATATACAAACCATTTAGTCATAATTTTCACATTAGATCAGCTTTTGGAAAATCAATTCATGGAAACATACCTCATATATAAATTTACAACAGTGACGCCTAGCCAACCATTTTCAAGGATTTCATTTACATTTTCAGCAGCAATGAAATCTTGACTTTCCACTCCATATATATTCTCTTCAAAACCACTATATGACTATTACCATCTTTTAGCTTCGTATCCACATGAGTCTTCAATTCTAGTAAATGTGGATAGAGAACAGGTCGTGTTATTGTGCTTTCAGTAGCTCCTTGGGATCGGTTGGTCGATCCTTTAGATGGTTTTGAGCCGACGTTTGTCACCCCCTTCCCTTTCTCCATCTATAACAACAATCATTGGTTCAGACCCTTTTTTTCATTAATTGTTATGGTTTTAGCTTGAAAAGAAAAGGAAATAAATACCTCTTTGTCCACATGTACTCTTACAAGTTGTCATGGCCATGAAATGAATGTCCCAATAGCCTTTTCGACCATATGAATATCATCGTCATCAAGTGGAATAGGTATCTTTGCCTTTGTCTCATGAGATACAATAATCGTCACTTTCATATGATCTTTCGGATGTGGTCTATTATGCAGTGTGGCATCTGGGATATTGAACAATGTAGCCCTCTCTACAAGGTTATAGGTGGGTGTTGACAGATATAAATCACAATCATTATCACCCTGTAGAAGATGTGTACAGAAAAATTATCAGTGTTTGTATGATTCATATTTCATGGGAACAATTATTAGAATATTGATTACCACGGATAAGACAGTTCTTTGAGGAGAATGGCTCGCCTCAAAGATGGTGGGGGTGGGGAGGGATGTTCATGAGGCGGTTGTTCTTGAGTTGTGGCTTCCCTTTGCTTCCCACCCATAAAAATTGCTAGCAACTCTCCCTGCCATTGCAATTGTTCTTCAAGGGTTGCTAATTTTTTCACTCATTTGATCCAATTATTCATCTGTATCATCCATTTTTTTCTTGTTCTCAAAATATACTCGGGGTGTCACCCCAAACCCTCCACCTCTAACACGACCGTATTTTTCTGGATACTTCAAATCCATCGATAATTGGTCTGTATTCGCTACAGGAGTATCTGATTCCTGTGACAATCAGATATAAGAAAATAACTAATTAATTTTATGTAATAGCAATTTTAAACAAATTATTTTATCGTCGTGTCATACTTACACATATTTCCCACACATTCTGTGTGTTCCCATCTACTAACTTCCTATCTTTGTTCACACGTGCCTCCTTCCATAGCATATGAAGTGGGATGGAAGTGGATTTGGTTTTAGACTCATCAATCTACATATAAACATAGAAAAATAATTATGATGTTGTTTATTGGAACCTAACAATATTATTGTAAATTTAAAATACGTACCATTTTCTTTTCTAATGAAGTGTACCCCATCCTTGCTTTACGATAGGGGTATGTTGGTTTTGAAGCACGTTCCTTATTTTCAGTATAGAGTTTCTGTTTCATAAATAAAATATTGACAATCAAAGTGATGAATACAGGTATCCTCAAACAACATATTATCACTCACAATGTACCTGAAACTTCTCATCCCCACAACGTACAATAAATTAATCCCATGCTTCTGGGGATATCAGGTGAGCGTAGACAATGGGTGGGTGCGGGTTTATTTTATATTTATAATCTTTGAGGTGACATCTTGTTAAAATAGTGTGAAAACCTCGATGAATCTTTCTTGAAAGCCTTAGTACATAATCCTTGTGTAAATCATCTACTATAAATGTACTCTGCAAGAGATTGAGAAGAGGAAGACATTGTTTCATTATTTTATTTTCTAGATAATTAAATAAATAAATTCATAATGTTACCATAATTTATTCCCTGATCACAGCCTTCAGCCCGGACACAACATGGTGCCAGGAATCTATGTCAATCAGCACGCATTGCCGAGTGACAACTCCAATATAGCTGCTAAACATAGCCTTGTTCGGATTCACATGTTGGCCTCATGTATTCCATATGACTTCAAATTTGATTCCTTTTCTTTTCACCTTAAGAATTTTGGCTAACAACATCAAACTACGACTCACCTATGATTTCTACGATGCAAGTCCTTCATTACCGACCATTTCATCAATATCAACATCATCTATATGTTCATCTAGAATGGTATCAACGACATGTGTTGATGGTTGTTGGACGTCAACACTAAGAGCAGCAGGAGCCGTAGCAGTAGGAGCAGTAGGAGCAGCATGAGCAGCAGTAGTAGTAGGAGCTGTAACAGGAGGAGCAGCAGGAGCAACCGGAGCAGCAGCAAGAGAAACAGTAGCAGCAGAAGGAGCTGCAGGAGCAGCAGGAGCAGTAGCAGGAGCAACAGTAGCAACAGCATGAGCTGCAGCAGCCACAGCAGCTTCTTCTTGAAAGATTTGTTCAGCCTCAAGGTTAGGAGCATCAGAATGTGCAGAAGCCATTATCTTCAAAAGTGGTTGAACAGTTAATTCAGATTACATAAATTCAGTAATGATAAGATAATAACATGAGATGACAATATCTATATTACAAACAAACTAAAACCTATTTATTGAACACTCTTTCTTTTTTCCAATGGTTGAAGGAATTTCACACCTCTATCGACTATCCAAATCCCTTCATTGTGGTCTCCTCTAACATACAAAACATCATCTACATTGGGACTGCTCCGAAATGATTACAACGTACCACTAAAATGATCGTCCTCAACTTAATTTTCATCAAAACCTTTAGTAGTTTTGGATGATAAGAGAAAAATCGACCACTTTCGGTATGCGGGATCTGGAACATAAAAAACTTGTACCGCTTGTGATGCCATTATAAACTGTTCTTCATTGTACCCTTCTTTACTAAAATCAACATTCACAAATCCCCATTCATCTATTTTAACACCAATGTTGTTATCAATCCATTTGCATTGAAAAATTGGTAATTGGAATGTTGTATAATCCAACTCCCATACTAGTTTGATAATGCCAAAGTATGACATATTTTCATAAATTGGATTTCTGTCCTTAATACCATAAACATGCATCACTTCAGCTACTAGTGTAACTCCACTATTTTGCATGGTACTATCTTCATCATGTTCATATATATAGAATGTATAACCATTAATGACATAACCACTGTAAGATAATACATACACACTTCGTCTAACGGCTATCAATTTAAGTCGTTCTGAAATTGAATTTGGATTTTCATCCAACTGCTTAAAAATATGGTCCTAAAACCATCTTATAAACTGGTGACTATGTGTATCTGATAACCATTTTTCATCCCTCGATGGATTCAACTGCCTAAGAATTTATTTGTGAGTTTTAATATATGGATAAACCTCCCAACTGTTATGAAAAACATAAATATGAGCCTGCTCCCGATCTGTAATACTGATTGTCACAACTTCTCTTCCAGAAATTCCCTCACCCTCAATGCGTCCAGTGTGACGAGATTTCGGGAGACCAATGCTTTTCCACATCAGAAAGGTATTCAGTACAAAATTTAATGTCTTCCTCAATAATATATCACTCCACTATACAACCCTCTGGATGACATCGATTTTTGAAATAACCCTTCAAAATATTCATATACCGTTCAACAGGATACATCCATCTATAGTTCACAGGACCACAAAGTCGAATCTCTCTCACCAAATGAATCATCAAATGAACCATCATATCAAAGAATGTTGGCGGGAAGAACATTTCTAATTCAAATAATATGATGAGAATTTCTTTTTCCATAGTTGTTAATTTCCCCAGGACTAAAACTTTTCTACATATTGTTTTGAAAAAGAAACAAAGTTTGGTTAAAGTTTGACGAACATTCTTTGGAAAAATGCAATGTAAAGATATAGGAATTAGATCTTGCGTCAAAACATGGTAATCATGTGATTTCAAAACTTTTAACCTAAAATCATTCATTGACACAATGTTCTTGATATTTGATGAGTACCCCTCTGGAACCATTACATCATTGAAGATGTTTTAAAACTTATATATCTCCACCCTAAAAAGAGGATAAGCAGCTGGAGGAAGAAACATTCAATTTTCACCCTTCACGGGAGCCAACTCTTCTCGTATTCCCATGACAACCATGTCCAACCATGCCTTAATTCCATCTTCTATTTTTCCAGGGGCATTTAGAAAAGTTCTGATAACATTGTCACATAAATTTTTTTCCACATGCATCACATCAACAAAATGTCTGACGTACAAACAATTCCAGTATTGTAATTCAAAAAAAACTGATCTCTTTTTTCAACTGATTTTCGTAAGGTTTTTCGAAAATGGTTTACCAAAAATTGTTTTTAGATCTTTAACATTCTCAAATAGCTGATCACCTGTTAGTGGAGATGGTGTTGCACGTTTTTCTGAACATCCATTGAATGATGTCATCCAGTATCGGTACTTATGCCGATGAGGTAGAAATCTATGATGTCCTAGAAACACAGATTTCGATGAATATATCATCCTAATTGATTCTATATCTTCTTCGCACATGGGACACCCTTGAGTTCCTTTAATTCTATAGCCTGAAAAATTTCCATAAGTAGGGAAATAATTTATTTTCCTATTCAACATCTCTCTCAATGTGAAGTATTCACTTTTATAAGCATCATACAAAATTACACTTAAGACCCACAATTACTTCAAATCCTCTATCAAAGGAGCCAGATAAACATCAATATCGTTACTTGGTTTTTTTGGTCCTAATATAAGCATAGATAACATGATGAATTTTCACTTCATGCATAACCAGGGTGGAAAGTTATAATTTACCAACATAAAAGGCCATGTACTATGAGTACTGGTTTGAAAACCAAAAGGATTCACTCCATCTGTAGATAACGCAATACAAAGGTTTCTCGGCTCTTTTCCAAATTCAGGATACTCATGATCAATTTTCTTCCATTGAGGAGAGTCAGTTGGATGACATAATAACCCATCTTTATTTCTTTTATCTGCATTCCATGACAATTGTCTTGCAGTTTCTTCACTTCCATATAGACGCCTAAATCTTGGAATGATTGGAAAGTACCATACAACTTTCGTAGGATTGGATTTATCTTTCTTGTATCAAGAAGAACCACACATTGGGTATTCTGTAATTGATTTGTTCTCTTTGTGAAACAATATACAGTCTTTCGGGCAGGCAGGTATTCTTTCAGAAATCATTCCCATCGAGCATAGCATTCGTCTAGCTTCATATGTCCGGATTGGGAGCTCATTAACTTCTGGGAGCATTCCATTGAAGAGAGAATGTAGTTCCGTAAAATTGGCATCACTCTATCCATTGCGTTCTTTCAATTTATACAACTTTAGTACAGCTGACAATGTTGTATAACTAGTGCAAGCAGCATATAATGGCGTCTTTGCACAACTCTTTAACTTCTCAAACAATTTTGGGCAATCACAGAGTTCATCTAGAATTGTCTTTATCATTTCCTCAATATTATCTTCATCATCATTGACATATGTAATAACATCCTCCATACAGTCTTCTTCATTATCCGTATTTTTATTCATATCAGACGATCTATAAAATGCAGTTTTATCCAAGCCAGTAGCTACATTCGCCTTTTCTCTGTGTTTATTCCAACATTTATAACTCTGATCTATTCCGTGACATATCAAATGTTCTTCCAACTCCTCTAGAGTAAGTAGTCTAGAATAACAAAAACGTAACCATGGAAAAAGGATTTGAGAAGGATCCTTTGTGTGATCCTTTGCAAACTTGATGAACTCTTTCACTCTGTTCTCGTACTCTATTGTTCACCGATTAGCATCCATCCAATCTTTATTCATTTCCATACTATTTTAATCTCAAATATTAGTATTTATGGTTCAAGTACACAATAAAAGAATTCCAAATACAGTAGGAGAGAAACACTTCCTTATAAAAATTGAGATTAATAGAGCCAAACCATTAGTATTTATTCATCATGCCTAAATACTCACTGCTGGTGGAAGTGAAACCGTTCCGGATGATCATGCCAAGAAGAAATGGAAACCAAAAGGGGGGAGTGAATCAAAATACCCCAAAAAAGATGGAAAAACATGGTATTTGAGAATAGGTCAGTGGCTTTCATGTTGGCTATAAGGAAACCTAATTTATTTCAATGAAAAAGGTTAATTCACAACAAGATACCATCCATTCCATATTTTTTTCATTAATAGGGTTATTTTGTGCTTCAAAATGAGCAAAACATGTCTAACCAACTTCAAATGGATAAAATATGAATTCATGAAACACATGAATCCCAAATAGAAGATATAGTATAGAAACACATGTTCAATGTACTTCTAATAATAAATAATTGATATAGTGAATGCACCGAGGGTATTTATCACAACCATGTGCAATGTACTTCTAATAATAAATAATTGATATAGTTTAACATCAAGTTGTATATATGATTTTTCGAATGATACCAAGTCAAAGTCAGTATGGTAAATATGTGTGATAAGATATTTTTGGTCTAACTAAAATGGGATATAGCCTAATGAGTGTATTTTTGGATTCACAAATAATATGACTATGTGGTATAGGGTTTTTTCAACCATCTCACATTTTCCCCCAATAGAATCTATCAGAACCAAACTTATAAAAAAATTCTCAAAAAACCCCACAAAAAAACAATCATGATTTTCAACAATAAAAGTAAACAAGCACCATGTTCTTGAGAAATATAATGAAAATTAGTAAACACATGTGAATCATCCCATTTACATCATTTTTCATCAAGTATGGTCCATTTTCTTCAATCGGTCAATCCATAATACTCACCCATAGAATAAAAAATCATTTTAAAAAAATGATATAGAAATGGGAGAAGAGAAAAATATTGAAAAAATATTTGGAAAACATTCCATATAGGAGGTCCTACAAACCGAAGCTTGAAAGCATTGCGGGCGGCGAAGGTCCGGCAAACTGAAACTCGAGTGAGACGGAGGTCCGGCAATGCGAACTCAGCGGGCAGCGGAGGTCCAGCAATGTAATCTCAGCGGGCAGAAGAGGAGAGTCGCAGAGTTCCAGTACCGCGAGAGCTTTCGGTCGCGATAAAACGAGGGCACTGTACGACTGACTTTATAAAAAAATGCACTAAGGTTTTATCAGCACTAAAAAAAGCACTGATAATAGTGCCATTTATCAACGGTAAAAAATCGCTGATAAATCCTAACAGTATCAGTGCTAAAATTTTTCCGATGATACATAGAGTCTTTATTAGTGCATTTCTAGCGCGGATAAAGGATCTTTTTATCAGCGCTAAAATTTTAGCACTTATAAAGGAGTTCTTTATCAGTGCTTTTCTAGCGCTGATATATGGTCTCTTTATCAGTGCTAGAAAAGTGTTCATAAAGACTCCCTATATCAGCGCTAAAATTGTAGCACTGATACATGGTTTCTTTATCAGCTCTTTTCTAGAACTGATAAGGAGGGCATATATCAGCGCTAGAAAAGCGCTGATAAAGAACTCCTTTATCGGCGCTAGGATTTTAGCGCTGATACAAGGTATCCTTTATCAGCAGTTTTTCTTAGCGCTGATAAAAGTGTGCACTTCCCTTTCCTGTTTTTGTAGTAGTGATTTCATGTTCGATGGAATAAGAATGTTAAACCTTTCAAGCATTACAAATAAAAATTCATAGTTCTATTTGGTTTACTACCTGAATGAATGTGTCAATCAAAATAGATAATTTCATTAATTTGTTTCCTAGAATGGAGAAAAATGTATAGGATGAAATTTTGATAACCATTTACTACATAATCAATTATTTTCAATTCACATCAAGACATGAAGTGTTGATTACTTTTTTAGAGTAAATTGAATTTGATATACTATAAATTAAATTTCATTTTATGTTTTGTTAGAAAGAACATAGATATTTTTAAATAAAATTTTCACTAAATTTTTCATAGGTTTATATATAAATGTAAATACTTACTCATCAATTAAATATAAAAGATTTTTATTTTAAAAATCATGAAATTATATTGTTTACTGATGGGAGTAGGTGGTATTTAAGTTACAATTTAAGTTGAATTTAATTTTTTTACAAGAAATTTAGGTATTATATTTTTTTCTTAAATTTCATTTTTAAAACTATAACAGGGGTTGAAAATATAACAACATATAGAAAAGACACAATAATCATACCATAAATCAGTCATGTGGTATATTTTATTTAATAAAAAGGTATTATTTAATTTGTATTTTTAAGGATACATTTTTTTTAATTAAATATAAAATGTTTTATGTATCTATGTTAAGATTCATATTCATCAACTTGATGATACCACTACCTCTATCCCATGGAATATTTTTAATAAGGAGGCTAATGTAAATAAAATTGGATAACATATAGATAATAACACAAAATAAAGGAGGGATGAATGTATACGTATAAAAACACGGAAAATTATTATTGATTTATATTTAAAATAAAATATTTAGTACTAATTTTTTTATTAAAAATAATATTCAACTATAAATGGTGGATAATAACTTCTTATAATGGTTTTTAATCATCCATATTAGAAAAATTGAATTATATTTGTTGGTTTTTGAGTCTCACCAAGAGAATAAATTAATATAAAACATTCAAAGATAAATTCTAGGAATGATATCCAAGAATTAGATAAAATATTTAACATAATTGATAAGAAATTATAGAGTTATTAAAAAGTATTGATGAAACAAAATGTAATATTAATGTAACAATATGATTAGTTAATTCAAAAAAACAAGCATTACACCAACAACCACAACAAATTCACTCTACCTTGAGTTTCTTGTATGGTTTTACCCCTCAAATATCTGACATACCCATGGTAATCATATTTTCCCTATGTTTTATAATATTTTTGAAATATTTTATATATGTTATTTTCATATTTTAAACTATTTGATTGGGAAATTTATGTTGACTTATATGTATTTACATCCACAAACTAAATCATTGCAAGAGTTATGTTATATAATATTCAAGGAGATAACCTTCACAATTTACCATTTTCAATATATCATTTTAGAGTTTGGATTCAGATATCTCACTAGATAAAATATGAACTACCTTTTTTAAAATATTTTTATTATATTGAAATGGTTGAACAATAGATTTTATCTCTTATGAAATTGTTCTACAATATTGTAAGGACATGTGATATAGAAAGGGATTGATATTTCTATGTTTTTTTATATTCAATATATTTTATAGTGAATAAAAAAGTATAAACTATAATTTTTAATGATGGAAGTGAAGATAAACAATTTGGTAAAGTTATCTAATGTATTAGTTGATGCATCATGAAAAAAAGTTTAAGGCACTAGTTTTTATACACTTCAAAACTAGATAATGTTAATGAATTTAATATATATTAAATAACATTTTTAAAGGATAATAATACTTGAGAGTAAATATTTATAGAATATTTATACAATACAGTGACAATTGGATATAATAGTATTGATATTATAAATGAATATCTTCAACATGGTTATCTATAAGACTACATTGTTAATGTATATATGAAATATTTTGTCATAATTATTATCTATAATTATTAATGTGTAATTTATATTAATTTTATTGTATTATTTTCATTCCAAAAAATTATATAGACATTGAAAATTCCTAGAAAAATATGAAAATATTTTCTTTTATAGGTCCTCTTCCTTATTCTATATACGAATTTTTTATAGATAGATGAAATTATATGAAAAAAAGAACACACTGTTAAAATTATTAAATAATTAGATAAAGATGATGAGGTGTTTTTAATACCAATCATGAAAATGAAAATATATATAATATATTTTGAGTTATGATGATATTTTTCTTGAAAAATATAATCATGAATTTTTAAATTTTTTTGGGATCACTTTACATTAATTATGATAAATTGTTTAATCTGAGGATATATTTTATGGATACAATTATTCTTTATCCACACAATTCAACATGCCTAATATCTTTTTAAAATGATAAATATATCATATTTATAATATTTTCTATACAATCATTCAATTATATGTTTCATAATATTCATTATGTTTACTGTTTTATTTTTCTACTCTAGTGTTAATGTATCAAACACTAATGTTTGTAAGGAAATATAACATAAAATACAAATATATAGATTAAAATGGATTGAATTATTTTTGGTATATCAATTAAAGTTTCACTGTTGAATCATATATCATAATAAAATTATATATTATTTTTAATTATTATATAAAATATAAAACCTATAAAATTCAATGAATACGATTATTAAATTTCAAAAACAATGAAGTATTTTATAAACCATTAAACAACTAAAATTTCATTACATACATAATAAAATTAATATATTTTTTTTAAATACAAAAATTCATTTTATAGGTTTTGTAATTACTTGACACCAACTACCAAGATCAAGTGCATTATTTTAATACATTGGAATGATTACAAGGAATCAATCCCTGAAGGACTGATCAATTTATTAGTCTTAGAAAATATATTACATACCAGAACATTACATTACAATTCCGAGCATAAAATAAAAAATAGATAAACCTTTTACAATTCCATTATTCCCATAGCTTAAGAATACATATCAATCATAAAACACTTCTTGGTATCCTAGGAAAAAAATAATAAAGTGGTGAGATTAAATTCTTACTAAGGATAAATAATATAGTGTATAGTAACACAAATAAGCACCAAATTTTAATCAAAGGTAAAAAACTAAAACACAAGATTTTTAAAATATTATATTCATCATAATATGGTAATAATAAATCAAATAAATTCATTTAAACATTCAGAATGATATTATACTAGTTAAATAATCACATGTAAAATGAATAACTAATGCATAACGAGGGAACACATAATGTTAGACATCATAACAACTATGTCGAGGCCTCGTTCAAAGAATATACACAAATATTATTTCAAGGCCTTTTTTCAAGACAATTTTTTTTCTAATGAGACTAAATTAATGCATTGATGAGCTATAACGGACCCCACCCATCACTTACTAAGTCAACTATGTTCCTAATATGAAAAGGGTGAAACATAACATAAACATTCATATAAAAAATTTCATACCAAATGTTAATAGTCTAACCATAAGACTTGAATGGTATAAAATATACAAATCCACGGTCAAGCATATCTTAACTCATTCAATAAAATATGGAATATTGTTTTATAATAAATCAACTTCAATCAAGAATAATATCCAATAAATAATGTAGAGATAGTTGAAAATAATCAGTAAAGCAATTTGAAGGAAATATCCATTTTCATGAAAACTTGTAAAAGTCACAAAATTTATAATATAATTAATTGAAAATAGTTTTTATTAATCAATGTTTCTTATTCCACTTTGAATCTTTTGAAATTAAATAACTTTTTAAAACAATCATGTCCAAAGAAATGAATGCTTAAAATTATTTTGTAAACATGTACATTAATTAGAAAGATTTAGAAAAATAAATCATTAAAACATTTAAAATGATTTTCTAGATAAATATCCAATTCCATAAAACCTTAAAAGATTCCTTTTGAAGTAATTTTTATGAAATGTGTACATTAATGATATATATGTCCCAGTAAATACATTCACACAAACAATCTCATATAATAATGAAATTGATAAATTAACCATTTCCTTATACATTCCTTTAGTCGAGGGTGAGTTATCCTCCTTTATAATGGTTATAAAATATTATTAAATTATTCCAAGAACATATATACATTTATGATACCATATATGAATAATTTATGAATTTGTCTTACATGTATATTAATAATTTCCATGTTAAAGAAGCGTTTCGAGTAATAATCACTATGTTTATCATATTTGTTTTGAATTTTTATTTATGATCTTATTACTTATATAATAATTTAAATACATCCATAATGTAAAACATGATTTATATATAATATATATTCTGTATATAATCATATATAACAGATATATAAATAAAATAGAACACACCATTCTAGGAGAGGGTAGGTCGTACGTACGCATGAACGTTGTTTCCGATTTCTTATCGTATTGAATAGAAGTGTGTGAATGACATATATGTGTTTATATATATATATATTCAATATAATTATTATTTAATATATTTCACACTTATTAATAACATATATTCATAAAATCATTATTTTATGGTGAACGTGGAAGATGAGTCTCATCGCATCGTGGAGATGGTAAGTTGAATGTACGCACGAGTGATGATATCATTTCTTTAATGCTTAAATGGTATTAAATTAGATGGAAGATAAACATTAAAGAAATAATATAATTTTGTTTTTATTATTTACATCCATTATATTCATTTTAATACCCATATAAATAATGTTTACATGAAATACAATTTACACCACAACGTAGTGATGGTAAGCCATATGTACACACACGTAGTGATATTGTTTTTCATTTGATGGGTAAAAAGAGAAATATTTTTTCCCATACTAATAATAACATCTCATAATGTATAAGGTATAGGATTTATTATTTAAATATGTAATCAATATAGAAAAAGGAAGTAGAAGTATAAAAGAACCATTGAAGAGGTGATAAAACAATTACCTCTTCTTCATGTGTTTGCTTTTGATTTGAACAAAAGTGATCCATAGAATGACCCAATGCTCAACGTTAGGCCTCTAGGTTGAATATAGGGATGTTGGGATGTGAAATGGGTAGTTTTTGGAATAAAAAAAGGTTTAGAGTTAGGAGATAAAGAGAAATGGAGGTTCCCATTTATAACAGATGTGAGGGTCTCTTTAGGGAAAATCATGAAATATTAATTTATTATAAAATGATTTCGGTTTCTAATAGCTCCAAATTAATTTATTTCAATTCCAAGATGAGTATGGGTCAAAATACTCTCAACTAATATGTTTTATACATGTTTTTTCCATTATCATAAACTTATCTTTTACATTTAATCCTTAGTTAAATAGTTTCAGTCCTACCGTGTCTTCTTGTATTTTTATACTACAAGGTTAATATAGTTCCAATAAAATTTCGAAGTAACTAAAATTGGGTCATTTATGAAATTTTTACCACTATACGAGTTAGTTTTCCAAAATTTGTCTTTTTATGACTTTTATATCATTTAATATAATATTATTTATTTTAAAATATCATTTATGTCAATTTTGATACTATTCAAAATTTGTATTTTTAAAAATATCTAACCAACATGATAACTTAAAAAATACTTCTAATATGTCACTAAAATATCTATGTTATTTATAATATTTTTGGATGTATTTAATTAATTCAAATTATATTTATGTTAATATTAATAATATCATTAACTTAATTCTTCATTTAATAAATAAATTAATGTCTTATCATGGTGTCCCAATTAAATTTAAATATTTAATTTTTTAAAATTAAAAAAAAATATCATTGTGTATTTAAATTTATTATCATTCTAATGAATATTAATAGTCTAATTTAACTTTGGTATAACCATAAATTAGAAATGGTTTATTTTTAATAATTTGAATATTAAATTAATTACTCTTCTTTAAAAAAATATGATAAATATCCTAGTCTATAAAAAGTGGCTTAAAAAGGTAAATTTTTAGACCTAAGGGTGATTTGTATCTAAATAGGCTTATCCAAGAGTATTAAGACATGTGTTAGGGTAATTTTATATTATTATATTTTTATTTTTTCCATTAATTACCATATTTACCTCAAACCATGGTAAATAAAATTCAAAAGTTTCTATTCACAAAATGTTATGTTGATCCTATTAGACCAAATTTCTTATCTTTAATATAACCATTTAGGTCGGATTTTCAAAATTCAATTCATAGAAGCAGTAAAATTATGTTTAAAACTAATCTTTTAAAGTGGCTATAAGGCGAGTGAAAAGAAGTTAAAAATGTTCAATGAATTTTTATATTTAATTCTATAATAAATATTATTAAAATGAATTAAATTTGAATAATATGTGTATTATGGATATATTTAAACTCTAAAACAAATTGAAATGAAAATAATTATTTAAATGAAAAAGACGGTTTTTACCCACAAAGCCATGTTTTTTTACTATTCCACAAAAACTGGAAGTTCTCAGAAAAATACCAAAACTGACCCTAAGATGATTTTGATTTTAGAAATTCAAAATTGAAGTACGTTTTGAAAAATGAAATTTATAAAATTTAGAAATGTTATTAATAATATTCATAACCGTTGTTTAAATGGATAGTTTGATAGTTAGGGTTGTTCTTGAACTTAGTGTAGAGTACAACACACACTATTGAATTATTTAAGAGGAAGAATACCATTGAAACATGGGGTGTTACATTGTACACTGCTTCAATAAAAAAATTTCCTCACAATTTAATGTCAGTATTGAAAACTAGGGGTTTGACATTTTATGATATCATTGTTGAAATCCCACATTGAAAAATGGATTAATGAGAACTCTATTTTAAAATAAATAAAGGTAAGTGTTGAGTTTTATAGAAATAACACAAACTAGGTTTCAATGTATGAAAACATAGACATCAAAGAAAATATAACCATCATGTTTTGATGGAGAGTGAAAGAGAACATTATTAGGAGAAAGTTAACAACCATAAAAAAATAAATCTATGATGATCTAAGGGACCATTTGATTCATCAAAAAAGAATATCCATGGAAAACACTTATGGTTTTATGATCCTTTCTGTAAAATTTATGAATTTAATAAAATAAGTACAAATGTAATAATAATTGATAAGTATAGTTCCATCCTTTATATAATTTGTACCATAAACTCATCGTTCTCTCAAAAAGAAAATCAAAATAAAAAAATATTCTATTTATCATAATTTTATAAGGATTAAAAAATGTATTTATACTTCATATATCATACCATAAAAACCCAAATTATACAAACCAGGACATTATTTAGGCCATTTGTAGGTGATGCACCATTTTTGCCCATCGGTTGTGGGTTCATGTCTCGCGACCTTGCCGGATGTGAAGGGTTTTCACCCATCCTACAGATTATTCTATTCTTAAAAGTATAACATTCCAAACAAATAATATGAAGAAATTTTTTAACCATAAACAATAGTATCCAATTTTCAACTTAATCCATTACAACCTTTATGCTTATACAAAATACATTTTCCCAAACTCATAATCCAAAATTTTATAAGGAAGGTCACATAACATACATTTGAATACCTTCATCATGTATTCTCTTAAAACATGGTAATAACCTGAATTACTAAGAAACCTTACTTAATACATAAATTCTTCCTCATTATTTATGTAAAACATATAATATTTGATGTACACCTTAAATCCAAAAATGTTGAAAACTCCCAATATTGATGGTATAAACTTCTTTTTAAACAATCCATTAATCAATTCGAAGGATACAAATAATAACCAATATACATTGTCCAAATAAATTATCTATTATTATAAAATCAATATATTAGTATCAGATACATATTGAAGTTTATATTTCCCCCTACCATATAATATACATCATGTTTAAATTGAAACTGTGTCACTTTACATGATACCATAAAATCTCTAATCCTTAATGAAATCGCACTCCATTACAATTCGTATTTACTCAATAACTATTATAAACAATTTATAAAAGTTATCCGAACAAAAGTATTCTTTAAAATTTATATTAATCATTCCACTTCAGTTGAGACCTTATCAAAACTTTATTATTATCCAATTTTCATCATCTAGGTATACTATGATGATTGGGACATTGATTCACATTGTGTTCAATTTCCTTACAATTAATATATTGTACATTTGAAACATTTTTCATACGATTTCAATGATTCACTTGGTTCACTTTTTCTCCACACATATAACAAACTCCCATTACATTCAGTAACTTACCAGGGGGATTGTTTCCATAGTTATCACATCTGGGAAAATCCTTCTTCCCTGTCATAACTTTATCTGTCTTTTTCTCTTCCACCATATTCATCTTTTTCTTTCCTTTAGATTCATAGGACAAAATGAATTCATTTATTATCTTATTAACATAAGATACTAATTAATAATCTAATGAGAATACATGGGAGACTATTTCCCTTCGAAATTTTGGATTATGGCCACAAAAGATATGTTCCTTCTTACTCTTTGGAACATGTTCATTGGTGGAGTTATTATTCCTTCTACTTGGCGCCATTTATAAATGATGACATACACTAGGTTATATCATATATTATTGTATATTAAAACAACTAGAAAAATTATAAGCATTAAATAATAATTTACACATATAATAACCATAAAAATTATTTCTTTTTATACATATTTACTCATAAATCCTTCGTAATAGTTTTTAAAGAAAATATGCATATTCCAAAGCATATCCATCAGGAGGGTCAAACTAGGTGCATATTATAGCTCATTGTCATGTACTAGGTTACCCTGAGTTAGGCTCAGAACTTCTTGTTCAATTTTTTACCTCGTGGTACATCTTTGTCAAAACCACATCCACTAATAGTGTCCAGAAAATGATGTATTTCATGGAATATCAATGAAATATATATACTTTACCAAAAATCTAGGGGGTCCTTATATACTAATTGTCAATGTCTATCTTAGTATTTTGATCCCTAATCTATGTTTTCTAATTCGATTTCCATGGTCATTGTTAAACTTCCCCTGATACCAATAGAAAGGCATCGAACCCAGTTACCTAGATATGGTGAATTATTTTAATACATTGGCATGATTACAAGGAATAATGTCCTGATGGACTGGTCAGTTTAGCAGTCTCTAAAAATATATTACATACATGAACTTTACATTAAAATTTATAACATAAAATATAGCATAGAAAACCCCTTTTGAACTCCATTATTACCCTAACCTAACCCTTCATATCAATAATAAAACACTTATTCATATTCTAGAAAATAAAACATATGAAAGGGGTGACCTCAAGTTCTTAGTAAGGACAATAAATATAAAAGAAGCTGTCACAAATGAGCATAAAAATATAAGGAACCTTATGAAACTAAAATACAAGACTTTTAATAAATTATCTTCAGAATAAGATGGAAATAATAAATCGAATAATTCATTTAAACATTCACATGGATATTCTACTACTCGAATAATCACATATAAAATCAATAAATAATCTCACAATGAGAGAATGCATAATTTCAGCCATCATAACCACTATATTAATGCCTCTTGCTAATACCATACCAAAATGTTCTATCAAGGTCTTATTTAAAGACTCTAGTTTGTCCCATGAGACCTATCGATGCATCGAGGGGCTATACAGGGCCCCACCCATCACTTACTAATTTCACTTCATTCCTAATATAAAAATGGTGAAACATAACCTGATCATTTATATTTAAACTATCATATGAAATGTAAATTATTTATCCATAAATCATGAATGGTATAAAAATAGAACATCCATAGTCAAACATATTAAAACATTAAAGACCAGGATATTCCATATAATTTTTTTAAAATTATTTGGGATTATTATGTCCGTGAAAATTGACAGTGCTTGATTCTATGGCCTGGTTTGCCTGATATGGAATTTTAAACTTCTTTAAGGTACGTTCAGTATACGTATAGGTGGAATTTTCCAACTTTTAAACTAATGGTCAGAATTGAAATAAGAGGGAACCATTGAATCTGCAACACTGGGATTCGCTCAAGGGAGGATTAACATCAACCATAGTAGATCAAGAGAAAAAGCTAATTTTAGAACTTTTAAAAGAATAATAAAATAACATGTATTTGTTATTTTATTTTTATCCTGAGGTTTGTTGGAGGTGGAAGGACCATTGTGATGTCAATCCATTTAATGGATTGACTCTTTGTGTTTGTAACCTCATCATTGCAATGTAAAATGCAGTTCATAAATGAGCTGGATTAATGTTGTGGAAATTAGTAGTTTGTTTAGTCTATTTAATTGAAGCTTGGGAATGGGCTTTTGGCATGGAAGAGAAGAACCTCTGATGAAGTGAAATGGCATCTTCCACCGATGAGGAACAGGAGCCTAGAAAATAACATCAGATGGACTGAAACTGGAATGATTAACCTAGGTGGCCTCATCAAAACTCAAATTCTACTTACACCACTATGTTGACTCCAATGATTCCCAAGGTAGGAAAATTTATCATGGTTTCATTCTTTGAGATGAAGATGAATAAATTGTAACCTTCTTCTTTCGATGCTAAAATAGAAGGTGTAGGCCAAACGAACAAGGCCCAGACCTGCCACTGCTTCATTCATGTCATGCCCTTTAGGTGAAAAATTTCCAAATTTGGAGAACCTTGAATCCGGGATCCATGCAGTGACGGTGACATCCAATGAGGCCCGTAGGCGCAAGCCAAAGGAAAACTGGACCTCCGGATATTAGCTTGTGGCCTGTAGAAGATCTACTGGCATGGCACTGGCACGGCGGCACTAGCGACAGGTGCTTGCGGTGAAGGAATCGATCGGTGGTCGCAGGCCACGGAGAAGGGTGGAGCTGCTTGGCATCACGACAAACCCAAATGAGCGGTCAGAACTTGAATATCCAGGTTGGTGAGGTGGCGCGCCGTTGCGCGCTACAATTAAGGGGTCGCGACATCGAACCTACGGTGAAAGAGGACCAACACCTCGCGAGTCTCGCAGCAGAGGGGGACCATGACCCATGGGTCCCATGGACCACATGGCGAAACCTCATGGCACCTTTGATTGAAGAGACGAATAGATCTTTATGTCGTTTGATGAGTTGGGCTGCCACCCGATAGGCGAGCGGCACCAGCACACTAGGCCATGTCACCTGGCAGGTCGTCCCCATCCAGCTAGTCAGGCTGATCCGTGGCCCAACCGGTGGAGCCCACCAGGGCCCAGGCTAGTTCGGGTAGGGCCGAGTAGGACCCAGACTGGGTCGGGTTGGCCCAGGCCAAGTCGAGGGTGGCCCGACCTGGTCGGACCGGACCCAGAACCATCTGGGATCAATTTCTCTTAAAGATTCGTATCTGGTGAACCAGACCCTTGATTGACAAACTGTCTATGGTGATGAGATCCTTGGAGCGAGATGGTAATTTTGAGATACTCTACCTGAGTTTTGGAGAATTTTGAGGTATGTCTGGGTTGGATCGTACCCAAATCCAATCGGCCCCTCGGTACTAAATTGCTAATATCTCACAGACTGAGCATCCAGTTGACGTGCTGTCTATTGCGTTGGAACTCTTACGACATTAAAAACCTTTGGGTTACTCATTTTTGGAACTTAGTGGCAGTTGAGGAATGAATGATATCTAAAGCAGAAGATACTATGGAACTCAAGCGCATCGAGTGAGGGAATCCTATGGTTTTCTTTCATCTGATAAGAAATCAAGTGTGGATCAGCATCATAGAGACCATGTATGGATCATCATTCATAGAGACCCTGTGTGAGTCATCATCTTAGATACCATGTGTGGATTATCATCTTAGTGACCCTGTGTGGATCATCATCTTTGAAACCCTATGTGAATCGGTATCTAGCAACCATGTGTGGATCAACATAATAGAGACCCTATGTGGACCAGCATTGTAGTGACACTATGTGGATCTGCATTCTAGTGACCTAGTGTGGATCAGTAATGCACGACCCGATGAGGAATTGCCTTAGAGCAGCTCATTGTGGATCAATATTACTCATCCCTATGTGAATCGACAATGGAACAACTCCCTCATGGGTCAGTTGTGGAAACACTCAAACAAAATAAAATTACATAGCTTAAGGCTAAACATCTTTATACCTAAACTCTATGTTTTTTACCTAGTTTGAGCTAATTATATTGATTTGTGCTTTGAGATTGAGATCATGATTTTAGATTTTATTTGTGGAATTTTAAGAGACCTTTGGGTGACATGGGTTCCCTAATGGGAATTTTTATACTCACCCCTGCATGGGCATCACCCACACCATATTGTGTCTTGTCAAAATGATGGGAAGCCTTGATTGAGACTTAGGGAGCTAGGACCTGATGGTTGACAGTGTTGAAATTTGACATGGAGAGCTGTGGAGATGAGTTGTACCTACCCATCCGGTATAATCCTTGTTGAACGACTCCAGGAGTTGTTTACTATTTTCTATTGTAGTTGTATCTTTCAGTTGTGATTTTATTCCGGCCCCATTACATTCGGTACACACTTTTACTAGAGTAGATTTATTTTGTGGTTGCATCATGTTGTGTTCATTGGGTTGTTTGTTTGTACAAATTTAATGCTAATGCCTTCCCATTTTAAGGATATTCCATTATAGTGCTAGTCACCAACCCCTGGCCTATGGAAGGCGGGCGTTGGGTAGTCATGGCATGGGTCCCGGGAGATGGGCCATGAAAATTTAGTATCAAAGGATTTGTTTATACTGAAGAACTAGGAATATGATCTTTCTAATGAAGTAATAGTTTTATGTATTTTGAGTGTGGTTTTCAGTTCGGGGAGTCCAGTGTTGGTGCGATGGTCGATGTATCCATACACCAGGACCCAGAATTATAATTTATGACTTTGTGAATGAAAACACTTATTGAGTTCTTTTTGAAAATGTTTTATTTTTGATCACTTTTGAGTCAGCTCACCAGATATAACTTTTTGATCATGGAATTCCTGTTTCTTTTCAGGATTCCACCACATAGACATCCAATGAGGATTCCTAAGGGTGTTCACAATGATGGCCCACTGAGTAACAAGGCTTCAGTGCAGGGCCCTCTAACTGTTTTAGCACCTTCAGGTGGTGCACCAGATGCACCACCACCCATTGGGCAGCAGATACCACCATCCCCACTAGAAGAAAATGCACGCCGACTGAGTGAATTTCACGAGTTCTGTAGATGTAGACCTCCACGATTTCGAGGTGAGATAGATCCCCAGGTAGCTGAGGACTGGCTGGAGGCTTTGGCTAGAGTTTTCCTCCTAGTTGGGGCACTACAGAGGAGACGGTGATCCTACCTGCTAGACGTTTCCAGGGTACGGTAAGATGATGGCGGATCTTGACGCTCTAGTCGCATTAGGAGGTGACGCGTTCATAGTTGGACATTGAGACCCTATTTAGGGCGGAGTTCCTTGCAGTGACACTATGCTCTGTGTGTATTTAAGATCTCCTACACTTACAGTAGGGCAGCCTAACATTTGTACAGTACTCGGTGAGATTCACTAACCACTCATGCTACTCCACCAACATGGTACAGGACACATTCTTCAGGGCCCAAACCATTGATAAGGGTCTCCGGAAGTGGATTAGAGTGTCGATGATATGGATGAATTTCCTGACGTAGGCTGGAGTGCACGAACGAGCGTTGTTGGTTGAGAGATTCTTGGCTGAGCAGGCCCTGATGGTGAGAGATACAATTGGATGATAGTTAGCTATGTCATCTGCTGTAGGTAGTTGGAAGACTATGTAGAGTCCCACCCGGGCTAGACCTTTTGAAGGATGACCCCCGGACACACGGTCTAAGATGTAGAGCTCGTGAGGCAGTGGGGATCATCTGGGAAGTAGACTGTGCATTAGGTGGAGCTGACAGGGCCACATGGCTCGTGACTAACCGACCCACCATACTAACAATCAGCAGATGGTCGAGGGACTGTTGAGGCAGAGTAGGAGATTAGAGTAAGGAGGTCTTCGGGGCAGCAGACATGGTAGAGAAACAGGTCTTGAATCAGGTGGTAAACGACGTTTTGAGGCTCTACCACCACAACCACCATCTGTTCCACCCAAACCACAGGGAGCAGGTGGACAGGGGCGAGCACAACTACAGGCAGTAGAGGCCTACAACCATAGTTCTCATGATATGATTAGATGTATGATCTATGTCTATTCTACCCTAGATGCAGTACTTATAGACATAGGTGTGAGTTATTCTTTCATTTCCATGATAATCTTTTCGAACTTGGAAATTTTGATGGAGTGATTATCTTGATCTTTATGATTATAGACTCATTCTAGAGAAGATTTAATGATTACACACTAGTGTAGACAGTGTGAGCTCACTCTAAAAGTTGAGATATTTTCTTGGGAATTCATAGTAGTAGCGTCGTGGCCTTACAACATCATTTTGGGTATGGAATAGATATCAACAATTCATGCTGGCATCGACTATTTTAGGTGCAAAGTTTGGTGTATCCGCGAGGATGGGATCAGGTTTTCATTCACTAGTGAGAAGGAAACCTTTGAATTAATGGATGTAATTTCAAGGGGGAGGGAGAATACAACAACTCATTAGTTGGTTAGCCTTACTCTCAGACCAGTTGATGTGAGGAGTCTGAGTTATCCTATAGTGGTGGATCAGTATGTTGATGTCTTTATTGATGATGTTCTGGGAATACCTACCTGCAAAGAGGTAGACTTATACATCGACCTGTACCCTAAGATGACACTAATACCTACACCAGTATATTGGATGGCTCTAGTGGAGCTTCGTGAGTTGCAGGTATAGCTGGAGGACTTGCAGTGGGAAGGGTTAATAAGGTCCAGTGTTTCTCTATGGGCATCCCCAATTTTTTTCCAAGAAGGCAGATGGGAGTCTGGGGATTTGTGTATACTATCATCACCTAAACCAAGTGACGATAATGAGCATGTACCAACTCTCGAGGATAGACCGCCGTTCCGACCAGCTAAAAAGAGATCAATTATTTTCCAAGATAGACCAAAGAGCAGCCAATCATCATCTATGGGTATGGGATGAGGATGTATAAAAGATAGACTTCAGATGCCGTTATGGCCATTATGAGTTCACAACTAGAAAATTCATGTAAGGTCATAGTTTTGAAATGCGTTCGTGGGAACAAAAACCATGGAAATAGGGTAAGGCCGTGGTTTTGGGAAACTGTGGCCTCTATTTTTGTGGTAGTAGGCTTACCTACTACCACAGTTTTAATCGTGGACCTAGTTTCCTTACTACCACACTAAATCCATGGATATATCATTTATATTGTTTAATAAATTAATTCTATTACCCCCTAGTTCCCCACCCCCCTTCACCCAAAAGCCCCCCTGGATAGCCCCCTCTACACCCATATGCCCCCAGACAGCCCACATGCACCTAATGGACATCCCCCCCCCCTGCACCACCTGAATAGCCCCCTTGCACACCCCACCCCCCTTGGGACAACCCCTTTCACCCCCTGAACAACACCCATGCACCCCCTGGACAACCCCCATGCACCCACATGCCCCCCTTGATAGCCCCCTTTCTCCCCCTGGATAGCCCCCCATCACCCCCATCCCCCCCGGACAGCCCCTTTCACCCCATTGATCACCCCATTCCCCCCATAGACAGCCCCTTGCACCACCTTGAATAGCCCCCCTGCACCCCCATGCCCCCTGGACAGCCTCACAACCCCCTTGAACTCCCCCTTCACCCCTTACCCCCCCAAACAACCCCTTGCACCCCCCCGGGATATCCCCTGTAACGACCCGACCTGGATGCCACTAATCGGTGCTCCGATCCGGTTCGTCACAAGGCCTAGAGAGCGCCTCCCCGTACGCCAGAGGCTGTCGACTAGCAGCAAGGGCCTATTTTGTGACAGTAGGGAGACTATAACTTTATACTAGAGTAAGAAACAATGGAAATAACTAAGTATCATACATAGTGGAATGTAAACAGAGTATGGAAGCAAAAAAACAACTGAAATAGAAGAATCTGAAATAGTGAAATGATGTAAAAGCCCAAACATTTATGAAATACAATACAACACAGGTAACCCACCAGGACAACCATATAGATACAAGTACAAAAGAAACTGAAAGTAAAAGTAAAGGGCTAAACTACTAACTCTATGCCAATCCACGTACCTGATCTCCAGACACTGTCAAACTGTAGCAGCCTAATCAATAGAACCACTCGAGGTTCTCGGCTGGATCTTGCAATAATGGGCCTCATCCCTATCCCCCATGAAACTAGTGCTCAACCTGAAAATAATATATAAGGTCTACACATAGATCGAGGTGCACGTGAAGGGGTGAGAAATAATCTTAGTATAGCGCCCTAACAAGAAACCTATAATTGTACTACTAATGTGTATGAAATAGCAATGTGCTCAGCCAAGCTGGAACACAACAACAGGAAGTAAACAAAACTAGCAACCACAGTCGAACTCAGGGTATGTAATACCTATAAACTGGGAAACTTCCACCATGGATATCCATATCTATATGCATACACCTGTATAGTACAATACATATACACATATATATAAATATGATTATTAATGATTAGGTGAAACAAATAACAAAAAACCACATCACTAGTCTATCCTTTGGATCAGAAGCCTGATCTCCTGGACATCTTGTGCAAGGTCATTGAGTGGGACATCGTTCTACTCAAGTTGTGTATCATTAATTCTATCTACGGTTCTGTAATCCCATAGACATATACCTTCTTCGGCGAACACCGGAATTTTATCTCTGAACCAGGTAAAAAAACAAGAAACCCTCTGAGAAGTACACACAGTCTGTCCCCTATGGATCCACCAATCAAACACAAAAAACACTCTAGAAATTACTCACAGCCAAACCCCACTGGTTCAGCCAATCAAACACAAGAAACCCTCTTGGATGTACTCATTGTCTATCCCCTCTAGTTCTTCTTTAGAAAAGACTCTATGAGGAAGCACTCACCATCAATTCCCCCAATAGTATTGTATCGATAACTAAAAGGCGCTCTAGGGATGAACTCAATGTCCAGTTCCCCCTATGGCACACATCGAGGAACTACAGAAACTATAAGGGAGAACTCAACGTCTATCCCTCCTATGGTCTCACAACATAAATTTAAACAAACACTCTGGAGAATCCCTCTATATCCATTCTCCATATGGTCAACTACACCAGGTTCTCACGGCCCTGTGTAAGTCAATCGTGCACAACTATATATGGCAGTCAAAGTAAACCTGAAGAACTACTAGGCAACTAGTCTAAAGAATATAAAAACATGTTAGATAAAATCACTCCATCCTAACAATACTAGGAATTGAAAACAATGTTGTCTAACAGGCAAAGCTAGACCAAATGGTCAATATCAATAAATTTGGTAAAATGCATCCACAACAAGGTAAATAACCCAATTCACAATAAAAAAACTCTACTCAGGAACATATGAATAGTAGGAATCCTAAAAAATGAGAATGAAGCCTCGTGTCAGGCTCAACAGACACCAACTAGGAATTACCTCTGGAAACCACTACAGCATCAGCATAACAAGTCAGATATAAACAAATGAGTGAGGGTGGCATGAACACCCATGCCAATACTTCATCCAAAGCCCCAATGGGTTTCTAGTTTGGAACAGGTTCTAGGTGACACTCGAACACCATATCTAACCAGACCTGACATATCAACTCATTGTTAGTCAAACATCAGGCACCCAAAGGGTCCCTTAAGTCAATCACTGAGGAGGCATCATACTCGGGATCCTCTAAGTAAACACGAGTGAAGGAATCCTTTATGGGATCCTTTGCAAAGAGTATGGGAGGTATCCTACACGATATCCTAAAATTAAAGAAAAAATAGGCATTCCATAACAAGGGTGCTCTCTATGTAAAAATAAGAGAGACATCCTACAAAGTACTCCCTAGGTCAGCACACAAGTATAGGCATCCCTCAGGGGATCCTTAGAAATTCCCAGTCTCAAAGCCTCAGAGGCCAGAAGGGAATATATCACACCAGGAAATTCCTCTGTAGCATAGGTTTCCTGAGATTTCTCACAAAACATCTCATATTATAGGTCTCAACTAAGTTGTTTTGAACCCCCCCCCACCCATCATCCAGACAAAGTCTCACTCTCAAGTGTCAACTGAACTAGAAAACTGGAGGATGAACCGATTTATTTATATAGGAACCCCCAAAAAACATTATATGACCTATAAATGTCAAAAAGACTCCACCATTGCGATATATGGGAAAAACACTCAGAATGGAGTACTCACATGCCCAATTGGGACTTCTAGGGCAAAAGTTATCCCAAAACTACTAAACTGAAGTAGTATATTGCCAGAACACATGGCATGACCCATGGGGTCTACCTGTGTAATTGTAAATGGAATGTACATTACTGTACATGGCATGTACTATTAACAAAAAGTCACTCCATGTGCGTTTTCACCCGATCACATGTCCATGTGCCACTACAATGTGTGTACGTATAGTACATGGCGTGTACTCCTTAAAAACCACTACTCGGTGTTCTGTTTCACATGGCTGGTCACACGACCACCAAATACATAGTATTTACTCAAAGTACATGGCATGTACTTAAGAAAACATCATCTTCCTTGAATGAAAAGAACACACGGCGTGTTCCCCTAGAACAAATGCCCTGTATTCTGTGTTTTTTGACGTGAAATCCCTCAAAATGCCTGAAATGCCCATTTTTTCCCCAAAATAATAAATCTAGACTTAAGAGGCCACAAACAAGATATATAAAGCTTTAAAGACATAAAACAACATTTTTAAAGGAGATATATGGAGAAAACATAAAAGGCCCTACCTTTGGGCAGAAACCACTAATGCTTTGGTTGATTTCATGACCCATGGTAGCCACACGCCTACTCAACGCGTTGAGATCATTGAATCAGTACAACTCCTGCCTCCCAAATCTCTCTAATTATCAAACTCCAATATCTCCCATAGGACACGAACAAGGAGGAGGTGTAGGATAAGTTCACAAGGAGGAGGATATAAGAGATGAAAGAAAATAAAAGGAAAGGAAAAGAAGAAAAAGGGGCTCGTGCAGGCCCTGGCGCCTGACATGAGTTTATAGCTTTTCTTGGCTAAGCTCTTCATTGTAGACTCAACGGCACAAAAGGAATCTCAATATGACACTCATTTTAAAAGTTAATTCCAAATGAACTTTCATGAGTAAATTAGTATTTAATTTAATAATATTAGATACTAAATATTTTGCTAAAATTCGAATAGCTCAGATTTCCACCAAACTTCAGTTCTAGGGTAAACACTCTATTCCGGGGCTATTGGAGTTTTTAGAAGATTTATCCAAAATAATATGGTAGGAAAAAATGAAACTTTTACCCCTCACGAGCATCCAATAGCAAAAATTCAAATTTCTGCTCAAAAAGACAGTCCAGAAAAACACGGGTCCTTAAAAAATCCCCACCATAAAAATTCTCATCCCCGAGAAGCCCAGTGAAAAGACCAGCATCCATGCTCCCAACCCGAGCATATGCACAACCATGTTACCTGGACAATCCAATGACTTTCCTTATAGCATTAACAACCACCTTCTACACAAAATATATTCAACTACGACCAAACTGTTTCTCCCCACCATAGGAATACCCATGTCATCATCTCAAAAGAAAAATATGAGCTCAAAATATATTGGAAAACATCGATGTTTAACCTAAAAAAGTAAAACCACCCTCAAAGGGCCAATGGTTCTCTCCCCACCATATCTCTTTCCTCACACCACTTTGATAGCACAAACAGAATAGGTTCCATCCCCAAAAGTGATGAACATTATGAAAGAAAAAGGATATCGATGTAGGGTCAAAGCTCTCTCAGTATACTCAAGAAAAATGAAGATAGTGCATGATCGCCTCTTATAGGAGTACACTAATATTTCACCAAAAGCGTGTCTATCTCCCTACGAGCCACACTAACATCCTACCAAAACCCGACCAGGTTCAAGCCTGGGTCAACCATTTCATAGTAATCCAACATTTGACAATGTCACCTCTACAACATAAGGACCTTCTGACAATACTTCTAGGATCCGATTCCACAGAATGTCTTGAAACATAGGTCCTCAGATCGCACCTGGCCACTCAATGATTTAGATTCAAATGATTCCACCTGCAACGTAATCATCAGAAACACTAGTCGACCAGGCCAGGAACACAAGCAATCATGTCTGTTGTAGCCAATCACAAAAAACAAGCATCGCCAAAAGGCATTGGAAAACACAGGCCATCCATTATCACACAGGTTTACCAAGAATAGAATAGACATTGATCAACAAGGGTTTGAGTTAAAACCAAGGGTCTCTAAGTCTTCCACATAGCCTTACAGGTTAAATCCTAACAATTGGGTAAGAAGGTCTAACCACCTAGCCCAAAACATCCAAAACCTCTCAGATGATGGTAAATATCACATTGAACAAAGAATTTCAAAACCAATACACAACCTACAAGGGCCTGATCCTCTCCGAAGACCCTCGGAAATAACTACTCTCTGGAGTTCACAACAAAAGCAGAAGAAAAATTGAACTGACACTCATTGGGTATCCGTATATGTAAATACCATAATGTGGTCGAGTTCACAAGAAAAACCTTGGTATCTATCGACATCATACATGTGCATTCGACTAGATAACTGTATACCATAGAAAAACACCCAATAAGTGGTTAAACAGAAACTCATAATGTACCACATAGACCAACTAGGGTCGCTGCACCACCTGTGCATGAGGACTGAGTCATCAAACTCAATAAAACCACCTCAACATAGATCCATGTAACCAGCTATCAAATTAAAAATTATGTGTATGCAAACCAAAATGTCTCAGTCATCAGTAAAAACACATAGTATCAGGCTTATATGAAGTAAATACCACGTCCCTAGTATGATGCATGAGATGCCTCCTGCCTTAGCCGGACAAGAGTTGAAATCCATCTCGGGCCTCTTACCAATGGCCAAGATCCAGAGATCCATAGTAAATCGAAACATCACACAACATGTACATCTCTCAATGAAAAAAATCATATACAATTGTAACATCACAAAATAAGAATAGTAATCCCAAACCCAGGCCACCATGAATTCTTACCAGAACAAGTGTTCTCAATGCACCTGTCTTATATCCATCACAGGTTCAAACCCATTCTTAAAACTCATGTCTACCATACCCCATATAGTAATGACAAGGGAAAAAACTCTTATTATACCACTTTGTGACAAACCCAACCCAGGAGCCACTAACCAGTGCTCTAATTCGGTTCGCCACAAGGCCTCAATTGTGCCTTCCCATACGCTAGAGGCTGCCGACTGGCAAAGAGGGCCTAGGGTATGATTGTGGGGAGACTATTCCCTCATACCAGAGTAAGACACAATAGAAATAACTATGAAAAATACATAGTGGGAAGTAAATATACTACAAAAGTAATCAAAAACTAAAATATAATAAGCTAAAATAGTGAAATTTTGTAAAATAAGAAATAGTAATGCAATATAGTACAACACTGGTCACCTACCAGGTCGACCATACTGATACAAGTACAAAAGAAACTAAATTTAAAAGTAAAGGTCTCGACTAATAACTGCAAGACAATTCACATACCCAATCTATTGACACTGTCGAAATGCAGCAGCTCTATCAGTAGAACCACTCGAGCAGCTCTGCTCGATCATGCAACATTGGGCCTCAGCCCTATCCACCATGAAACTCGTGCTCAGCCTGAAAAGCAGCCATAAGGTCTACCCATACACTGAGGTGCACATGTAGGGGGGATAAATAATCTTAGTAGGTCACCCCAACAAGTAACCTATAAAAGTTTTACTAATGTGTATGCAACAACAATATGCTCAGCCCAGTAAAGAACACAACAAAAGGAAGTAATGAAAACATGAAACCACATTCAATCTCAAGGTATGCAATCCCTGTCAACTTGGAAAGTGCCACCATGGATATCAATATCTATATACATACACATGTATTTTCCCATACCTATAGACATATACATAAATATGACTATTAATGATTAGGTGAAACAAATAACTAAAAACCGCATCAGCAGTCGATCCATTGGACCATAAGCCCAATATCTTAGACATCCTCAGCAAGAGCATTGAGCTGGATTTTGTGCCACTCAAGTCTTGTATCATTATGTTAGTATATGGGTCTATAATCCCATCGACATTTAGTTGATTAATCCAACACCAGAATTATATCTCTGAACAGGATAAACAAAAAAAATTAAACCTCTGTGAAGTACTCATAGTCTGTCACCTCTGGTTCAACCAGTCAAATACAAACAACCCTATAGGAAGTTCTCATAGCCTAACCCATCTGGTTCAACCAATAAAACATAAGAAACCCCCAGGTAAGTACTCATAGTCTATCCCCTCTGGTTCAGCTTTATCCAAGACTCTCAGAGAAAGCAATCAAAATCAATTCCCCTTATAGTCTTGTATCGGTTACTAAATGGCACTCTAGGGAGGAAATCAACAACCAATTCCACCTATGCCCTGCAGCGAGGAACTACAAACACTCTGAGGGAGCACTCGATGTCCATCCCCACTATGGTCTCGCAACTGTAATGTAAACAGAAACTATGGAGAATCCTTTAACGTCTATTCTCCATATGGTCTACTACACTAGGTTCTTACAGCCCTGTGTAATTCTATTAGGCACAACGATATATTGAATCCAAAGTAAACGTCAACAACTACTTGGCTAATAGTTTACAACATATCACAACATGTAAGATAAAATCACTCCATCTTAACAATACTAAGCATGGAAAACAATGTATCATAACATGCAAAGCTAGACCAAACCGTCAATATCAAAGAACATGTGAAAACACTTCCACAACAATGTATGTAAACCTATTCACAATCAAACCACCTATACTCAAGAAAACAAACATATTAGGCATCCCAACGAAAAAGAAAGACTCCTCGTGTCAAGCTCAATAGCCACCAACCACGATGCATCTCTAGTAACCACTAAAACACTAACAAACTGAGTGAGATATAATCAAATGAGTGATGGTGTCCTGAATGCCCAACCTAATAATAAATTAAAATCCCCAAGGGGTTACCCATTTGGCATGGGTTCTAGGTGACACCCGAACACTATCTCAACCAAAACTTGATGTAATAACTCAAGGTCAGTCAATCAATGGGAACCCACTAGGGCCCTCAAGTCAAACACTGAGGAGGCATCATACTCAGGATCCTCCAGGTAAACACTTGTGAAGGAATCCGACATGGGATCCTTAGAGAAGATTAAGGGGGGAATCCTATATAGGGTCCTCAAATTAAGGACAACATAATCATTCCCTAACATGGGTCATCTGAAAATAAAAACTGGATAGAGAACCTATAAAGGACTCTCTAGGTCTGCAAACAAGTAAAGGCATCCCTTAGGTGATCCTTGTAAGTGCTCGGTCTCATGACCTCATAGGCCAGAAGAGAACATCTCACAAGGGGAAAATACTCTGTATAATAGAATAGAAGATATAGCTTAAAAATCGTCTCATATTAAATGTCTCAACTATGATGGACTGAACACCCAACCCATCATCCACACCAAGTCTCACTCTTAGGTGTCAACTGAACTCAATAACTGGAGGACAAACCTCTCCATTTAGATAGAAACCCCCAAAACACAATTTATATGACCTATAAATTTTATAAGTATTCTATAATTTCGATCTACATGGAAAAAACTCTGAATGGACTACCCACACGCCCTATTCTGACATCTAGGGCATATGTTATTCCAAAACTACTAAATTGATGTTATACATGGCCAGATCACATGGCCAGACCCATGGGGTCTACCTGTGTAATAGTACACGGTGTGTACTTTAATGTACACGGTGTGTACTATACTGTAAATGGGATGTAATGTTCACAAAAAGTCACTCTATGTGATTTTTCACCAAAACACCTGCCCATGAGCCACTACACAACATGTACTTATAGTACACAACGTGTACTCTATAAAAACCTTTATTCCTTGTTCTATTTTACACAATACGTCACACGGCCACCCACTACACAGTGTGTACTCAATGTACACGGCGTGTACTTAGGAAAACATCATCTTCCCCGAACGGGAAGAACAAACAATGTGTTCCCCTAGAACACATGCCGTGTATTCCGGGTTTTCTAATGGGAAATCCCCCAAAATGCATGAAACAACCGTTTTCGCCCCCGAAACAATAGATCTGGACTTTAGTGGCCACAAGAAATAAATATAAGGCAATAAAGACTTTAAACAACATTTTTAAAGGACAAATATGGTTAAAACATAAATTTCTATACCTTTGGGTGGAAACCATCGATTCTTCGGTTGATTTCACAGCTCACCATTGTCGCACAACGACCCAGTGCATCGAGAGCTTTGAATCGGTACCCCTCTTGCCTCCCAACTCTCTCAATTTCTCAATGTACAATTTCTCCCTTAGGTCACGACCAAGGAGGTGGCATAAGAGATGTGAAAATGTAGGAGGAGGAAAGAAGAGAAGAACGAAAAGAAAAGAAAAGAAAACGGAGAAAAGGGGGTTCGGCTCGGCCCCGACGCCCGACGTGAGTTTATGCCTTCTCTAGGATAAACTCCCCATTTTCGACTCAAAACCATAGATGAAATCTCAATATGATGCTCCATTTAAATGTTATTTCCAAAAAAACATGCATGAATAAATTAATATGTACTTTAATAATATTAAATAATAAATATTCTTCCAAAATTGAAACAACTCACATTTCCACAAAACTCATGTACTAGGGTAAACTACCTTTTCTGGGACCAACTGAGTTTTCAGAAAAATTATCTGAGATCATATGTTAGTGAAAATTGACCATTTTACCCCTCATGAGAATCCAACAACAAAAATTCAAATTTATGCTCAAAACAACAGTATAGAAAACATGGGTTCTTACAACCCTCTTACACCCCCTTGAACACCCCCATGCCCACACTATAAAGCCCCATGGCCGAAATAAACCCCCCCCCCCCACCCCCATGCTCCCCTAGACAACCCCCTTTCACTCCCCCATGGTAGCCCTCATGCACGCCCTTAAACACCCCCATGCACCCCCATCACCCTAACCCCTGCCCGCATCCTGGACACCCCCCTCCAACCTGGACTCCCCCTCCCTCTTGGAATACCCATTTCACCCCCCAGACATTCCCCTTGCCTCTCATAGAACACCCCCCCCCCCCCCCCGAACAACCCCTGTGAACACCCCCTTGCGGTAGCGCACCCCCATGGACAACCCCCAAGCACCCCCTTGCACCCCCCTATAGTACCCCACCCACTGGACATCCCCTGATGTATCCCACCTATACTAGACACCCCTTACACCACTACCCCCCCCCCCCCCGCCCTTGAAGTATCCCACCCCCCAAGACAGCCCCCTTGCACCCCCTCAAGCACCCCCCTCCACCCCTCCTACAGTAGCGCCCACCCCTGCAGTAGCTCCCCCTACAAATCCCCACTGGAAAGCCACCCCCCCCCCGAACATCCCCAACAGCAGCCCACCCCCTAGACCCCCCCACCCACAGTAGACCCCCCAACCATAGTGTAGACCCCCCCCCCTCAGACAGCCCCCACCCTTCCTGGACACCCCTACCACCTAGACACCCCCTCCTACCTAGACACACCCACTTCCGAACCCCCCCCCCCCTTCCAGGACACCCCAAATTCACTACCCTAGACAGTCCCATTAAACTCTCCCCCTACACACCCATTCCCCCTTGGATCCCCCCATACATCACCCCTTGCACCCCCCAGGCATCCCCCTTTGAACACCCCCATTCACACCCATGCCCCTGACCCCCCACCCACATCCTCCTGGAAAGCCCCCATGCACACCCCATGCACACCCATGCCCCCTCTTGGACAGCCGCTCCCTCATGGACACCCCCACCCCCTCATGGAAACCCATTCCCCATTAACCTCCCCCCCCCCTCTAGGACAACCCCTCCCCCTTGGATACCCCCACCTCCCCTGCACACCCATTCCCCCTTTCACCCCCACCTCTTGGATACATGCACTTTCACCCCCCCCCCCCCACCTAGATTACCCCCATGAACCCCCATGAACCCCCCTGCACACCCATGCCCCAAACCCACCCCCCTCCCAGACACCCCCTTGCACCCCCCTGCACTCCCATGCAGGGGGTCTTTTGATAGAAAAAACACATCCTCGGCATGCATCCATTACCAATAACCAATCTGGACAACTAAAAATACCTATGTTGGGGTTTGATCATTTGTAGATATGTGAATGAAATTTATAAGTTCATCCAAGGGAATGGTAGTTGGCTATATAGGGTTTAATCTTAGTATATGTCAAGGGTTACATAGCATGGTGTGGGAGACATGGTGTTCAATGTAAGGCCATGGGATTTCGGGCATGTGAGGTTATGCTCCTCAACGATATCCAAAACGTACTATAAAAATATAATGAACCCAAAATCACTAAATTTCTAATTAAAATTGGGAAAATGAATAAAAACAGAATAAAAATTATAGAAATCCGATGTTGAACTCACTATCTTCAATGGTGGGGGATAGAACTAGCCTCATCGTAAGAAAAAACCAGTGAGGAAATAGTGGGAAATGAAATGACATATGACGACTTATTATATATAAATATATATAATCATTGTGTCAACTATTCAAGAAAAATGATACATGAATCCATAAAAAAATGAAAAAATAATATTCATATTGATATGTACATCCCAATACTAAATAAAATGATCATTAATAAAGAAGAAAATATAAAAAATAACCATTCATCAAAGAAACACACATGCCAAAATATTGAATTTATAAAAGCACACTTTATCATTAAAAACACTATATTACATAATGAATAAAAACTATTTAAAAAAACATGTTTGAAAAACATGTCATGGTGAACCCAGGTTCTCTCCCTTGTACATATAGCACACACCAAGCACAACCCATGGACACCCCTCCCCCTTCACATCACAATTCTTTCCCCCTGCACACACTCCCTCCACACCATGAACACTCTCCCACACATCCCATACCCATGTACCCTACACACCCCCTAAAAACACCCATCACACACCCCCTGTACACCCCATCACAACTCTAGTACATCCCCCTCCAATGCACACTTCCTTCTCTCTGTACACAATCCCCACCCCCTGTACCTTACACACACCCCCACACACACTCCCTCCACCCCTACAAACAACCCCTACCAATATACCTTGGTCACCCCTAACCATATACCCCACACATCCCCGACCCCTATACCCTACACACCCCCTACACAGTCCCACTACCCACACAGCCTCCTCACCCCCCTCCACCGTCGCCACCCCCTGCACACCATCAAACACCATTACACTACCCCAAAACCACACCAAAACTACTCCTACACACCCCCTCTAATTTCTAAAATAAAACACATACCAAAAACTAAATTTAAGGTTAAATAGATCCTAAGAATTTAATTTGTCATAAATTCAAATGAAGATGATCAAGAAGAGGGGAACCGAGAAATTGGATACTCTTATCTACCAAAAAATGATTCGATGTGCATATTTTTTTCTAACCACATATAAGATGCTTCATGAAAAACTAAAATTTAATATTATATATAACTTCAATATGATAATGATGAATGAGGCCACCAAAATCTAGATTCCAGTCGAGTCTAGACAACCAAAATTTGCATTGTTGGAAAGACTACAAGAAAGCCATCCCACATATCTGATCTAGATAATTCCCCCTACCGAAGAACCAGGCCCCCAAATCTGAATGAAGGGAAATCCATTGTGAATACATCTCCAATAACCAAACCCATGACTCTTCATCCCACCATGATAGAGTTTTGTGGGATGGAATGAGATTAAAACACTTCCACATGCCACCACCATCAAAATAAAAAACCTAACCTCACCTCCATCTTCTAACTATAAAACATCATTCCAAAAAAATTTCCTACTGAACAACATAATAAATTGAATAAAAAACCAAAATGACATAAAGATCATCACCACCACCAACAAGATTAAACTCCACATAATGACGGATAAAACACACCAGAGAATACAACTCCCCCCCCCACCACCCCACCCCCCATCACCACCCCCTTCACCCAACCGACCCTTGCACCCCTACCCCCTACACCCACAATACCCCTGTCCCCTGCCGCATTTACCACCCCACCCACACTTCACCCCCTACCCCACCACTGCACCCTCCCCCCACCTACACCCCTACTGTCTCAGCCCCCCCCCCCCATCCTCCACCCCCACTACCCTCCCCTATCCTTCACATCCCCTCCCCTCCCCCCTACTACACCAACCCCTCCCCCTCCCTACTCCTACATCAACCCCTCCCCTTCCCTCCACTATGACACCATCCCCACCCCTCCTCGCCCCCTACTGCATGAGCCCCTCCCCCTCCCCATTCTTCTTCTATATTTAAATGAGAGGTTGGGAGAAGGGGTACTACTAATAAAAATTGTAAACTCAATCATATTTTTTGAGTGTTTATTTCTAGATCCACAGGAGGGAGTCAATAGATGGGATATGCTTTTCTAACTCGTAGATGATGAAATAGAAAGTGTATAGATCAAAGAGAAAAGAAAAATACTTTTAGAGGATATACATGAAGAAAAAATCCTTAAGGAAATAAGAGAACTGGAGTAGAAATAATCAGGTCTGAAATTAACCCTAGGAGTTGTTGTCATGCTTGTAGGAGTTGAATTCAATCATGAAATTTTGTTGTTGTTTCCTGTAGAAAAATCTCCACTATAATTAGATGTTTTTGCCTTATTTTGGGCTATGTGGGATGGAATTGGAAAGTATTTTGTTTCAAGAAGCATGAAAATAACACAATACACTTGAACATATTTAGAACTCTATAGTGAAAGATTAATTATATGCATGGGTTGGTACTACAGTACCAAACATACATCAAGAACAGATGAAAGTAAGATTATTTGGCTTTAATGTATCCAAAAAAGCATCCAGACAATGTGAAATAAGAAATTGATTATTGAGCAGGCTGGTTAAGGTGGGGTTTGTTTTTTCATTTAAGGACAATGGAATGTAGGTTGAATTTTAGATACTTAATAAGGTACATGGGATAGAGGTTTGGCTGGATTAAACTTATGATTGGGAAAGACGGTTCTAGATTCATATGTTGCAGCTCTTGGAACTAGTGTCATGCCTGCAAATCACTCTGAATTTAACCTACCAAATGACGTTCGATTCTTCAGGGAGAGTATTATTGAGGAAACATTTGGCCACTTAACGACAAATAATAAACTTTCACCCCTCCTTCACCGACAACTCCTTCACCCACCCATGCACCCACACTCCCCCTTCACCCCTCCTTCACCCCCACTACCCCCTACTATCTCCACCCCACTCCACCCCCAACCCACTAAACCTACCCTATCCCCTAACCCCACCTTCACCCCCACTACCCACACTACTGTCCCCACCCCACTGATATAAATCCAATTGACATAAAATTACTAATGTGTTCTTAACCAAACAAACCTAAACTAAAAAAATAAAATTAATTTCATTGAATGATATCTCTAACTCCTATTTGTTTTATAATTTTTAGAAAACTCCTTTTTTAGTTTAAGTGTGAACGAACACAATAGATTTCCATAATACCCACATATATATTACATACATGAACCATGATTTAAATTATAAAATTAATCTTATAAATTATTTCATCCAGACACCATATGATTTTATAAAAGATAAGGCACGTCTCGAGATCTACGTGCGATCTGAAATAATGTGACACTGAATGCTCCATGTCATCGGTAACTATCACCATTATTCTATCTCCATTTATATCAATCAACTCATTATTTCCAATATTCATCACCTCTTTGAAAATTCCATACAAATGATACTGAACAACCCTACTCTTGACCCAGTTTTACCTGAAATTCCATTTTCATAATTGAATCAAGAAAATTGTTAACCACCAATAGATAAACCATCATCAAATTATACATGATTATAACAACCAAAATGAAACTCACCAATGATAACATCAACCAAGAATACATTCCTTGATGATCCGAATACTCAAACTTAATAAATCTAATCAAACCAAATTGATTCACTAAACTATGAAGAACAACAAGATATGGACATAAATTAAACCAATTATATGTGACCTTATCCAAATCAAATAGAACATATTACTAGTACTAAGAGAAAAGAGAAAACCAACCTAGTTTAAATAAAACCTAATAAAATCTGCAAGGCTCTAACAAAATTAATATAGTCCATCCAAATTGATTAAATTAAATAAGAACCTAGTGTTATAGACATAAACTAAACCAAATAGATTTGGACTAATCCAAATTAAATGGAATTAAACTAACACTACTAGAATAGAGACAACCCAACTTAAATTAAAACAATGAAAATAAAAATTAAATGAAGTTACCTAAACTAAATCATTAAGTGCCCAAAAAATTCTAAAAATCAAGCATTATACCTCTTGATTACACAATCCATAGAATCCAAATCCAAACATATAAAAATGTATTTCATAATAAAAAAACCAATTTTTTTAATAAAGATAATAATAAATAGTAAAATGTGTTCCTTAAAATATATATATATAATTTATAATTATATGATTTCACCCCACTTCTCCTTACACCCCCTTCCCCCACTAACCCCCACCCCATGAGCTTATGCATTATATATTTTGAACAACATTATATTATTATTCAATATTATTGTTTCTTACTCTGATTTAAATCATATAGGCTTAAAATTAATATTTAATTATGTTTTACTTTGTGTGATGTGTTTAGTAGTGATTTACGCTCTTTGGTTGACAACAAATTTACCAATGGAGATATTATTGAAACCAATAGATGTTTTTATTGATATTTTTGACCGATGTATATGTGATTGAAATTTAAGGAGTGTTTTAGTATTTTTATAGGTAAGTAGTTTTAGAGAACTAAAGGAGTGGATATGTTAAATGTGTAGTATTTTTATCAAGATTTAAGTCAAATTTAAAATCACAATGAAAATGTTTATTATGTGTGGTGAAGGTTGTTAAGAGTTTTATAGTTGATTGGAATATGATCGAAGGTGTTTTGGAATATTTCATGGGATTTTTAGAATTGATCAGATCTTGATTGAAAAATTCAGTAACTCAAATTCTTAAGCATCATAGTACTTTAGTCTAGAGGGTCAATTTGAGAAGAATTCTGAAAAATCATCCAAGATAGGATAAGCTCCTAATATAAATAAAGATAATTTTGTACAAGCTCATTTTATATTTAAGAAAGTTTTTTCTACAAAAGAGTCATCTTAATAAAATAAATTGGTAACTATGAAAAAATAGATAGAGAATAGAAAAGGAATTATAATATAAGAGGCATAATGTTCTGCATATAAGTAAATATGAGCATACTAGTAAAAATCTGAGAGTGTTTCAATTCAGTAACAGTAACTATGAAATTTCATAAGTAACACTCACAATTCATTAGATTAATATTTAATGATGTGGAATTTTGTAAGAGTAACAAAAATATTTCATGATATTTGTAACTAATGAAAATTAATTTCATAATATTAACATTGATCTTTTATAAGATTCATTTTAGAAATTAGAAAAATCACTTCAGAGATAAAGAGAAGATGTAACAAGAATTTCATGCTTTTGTAAGAGTCATTCTAGTTGCTGAAAAAGTAATATCCTCTCTAATGAATGGGATTAAGATTGAAACAATATTTTTGTTTGATAGACATAAAAAGTAAATTAAAAATAACTATTGGAAATTATTGTTATGTGGTCTAGATGAATCAGATATGAAAATGGATCATCATCATGAGACATAAATTGTATATAAGTTGTCTTAAAATGTTGGTATGGTCTAAGGGCACATTTTTTAATCAAGATAAGTTTAAAATATATTGGAAGTAGTTAATTTCCAGAAATTTTAATTTTAATTCTGATTTACCACTATTATAAAAGGGTATTTGATGATATTATAGAGAAGAAGTTAATTTCTATTTAAGGAAGTTGAATGTTTAAATTGGAATTTAAATTTAAAATTTGAACATGATGATTTTTTTAACTATTGGAATTAAATGGATACTCCCCAATACTATATGAATATGGCATATTAACTAATGTAGAAAATTTTTAGTGAAAAAATATATGTTTAGACTACATGTTATTTTATATGTAGAAAAAGAAGAGAACAAGGGACATGGATATCCTTTACATTATGAATAATTTTTTTGTTAAAAAATTAATATTTTATATATAATTTTTCTTAGAAATACTAGGATTTTAAATGAAAATAGTTTGAAGAATCATTAATGCATAGAAAGGAAGCTACATAAAGAAATCCAAAGAATGTGGTGGGAGAAAGTGACTATGCATGTATAAATAAAAAAGGATCCATTTCACACATTTCAATGGAAATCATGGTCAAAAGAAAATGAACATTAAAAATATACCAAGTTGGGATAAATGGATCTATGTATAAAAAATACATATTAGAAAATGATTCCTAATAAAAAAGAAGAGACATGATTAGTTCCCCTTACAAGTATCATTTTTTGTTTATTACAGAACAATGGGATGGAAAATGGTAAGAAGGCATGTAAACTAAAAAAATAAATTTATGAGAAGAAAATAGATTATTTTTTACATAAAATTAACATACTATTACAAAAAAGTGAATTTAGGCATAGAAAATATTGATTTTCGTGTGATATAGGAAAATAAATCCATGTGTTTACTTTGAACATCAACAAATGCACTCTAACATTCTATATAACAAACACAACCATGTTAATAAGATATTTCATATCATTATTAATCGCTATTACCATTTATAATTTAAAAAAATCATTTTTTATATACATTAGTTGGTAATAAGTTATTTTCATCATCAGATTTTATTATACTTCGTTAACAAATAAATGATTCATATTAATAAAACATATGACAAAAATCATTTAAAACACATGTAAAATTCATAAAAAACATATGTTTTTGGCATATAAGAGTATACCATATATGGAAAACCCAAATATACATAATAAATTTTAAATAAGAATATAATTTTATTTTTGTAATGAAAAATTAAATAGTTTAAAAGGGATGAAAAAAGGGAACTGACCTACAACAAGCTGACTATAATGCATAAATTTTTGGAATGAAGACCAAATTTCCCGCAATGATTCGCATTTTGTGAAGTTGGTATCTATGAAGAAGGTGAATGAAACTAGAGGAGAAATACAATGAGAGGTTGGATCAAAGAATAAGGGAATGAAGAAGTGGGTCAGGCTTCCAGTGAAGGGAAAATTCAGTCCATGTCCTGAGATGTAAAATACATATTTCTTTAATTTCAGTCAATGGAAAATAATATTATTATTACATGAAAAATGGGAAAATCATGATAGAAGGGAGAGCAGGGAGCAGGTATGATTCAAACGATTTCTCCAGAGCGAGGCACGGGTACAGTTCTTTAGCGTGAGCTGATTTTGCAAGACTAGGGACCCTACCGGGTTCTTCATGAGAGTAGGAAGGTAGGTAAAGGGGTTTTGATCATCTTAATAGTAGGTAGGGAAGGGTTTTTGATCGAGACTCAATCAATTTCTTCAAAAGTGCGTCAATTAAGGGGTTCTATCATTTGAGAGAGGCAAGGAAGGGAGTTCCTGTGGGAAGGGGGTTAATCACTGGATAAAGGTAGGGAAGGGAGTTCTGGTGGGGGGGTTCGAGTATCAGAGAAAGGGAGGGAAGATATTATGGTTGGGGGTTTGAGAAACCATGAGTGGGTGGGAGGGATGAGAGTTAGGGCTTCAAGGGACGGGGGGATATGCATCCCAAAAATTGCCATAGTTTAGTTGTAAATTATGGAAATAATAATGTTCTATATGCCCTTGATTCACAAAACCATTGCACTATATGTGTGGAAATATCCTTATTTTATAGTTTTGGTTCTTGGTGATGCCCATCGGTGTGACCAACACTCTGGTAGTGTTCATGGGGCTCATGAATAGGATCTTCCATCCTTTCCTTGATCGCTTCGTGGTTGTCTTGATTGACGACATCTGGATATAATTGACATCAGAGGGGGAGCATCAAACACGCCTACAGACAGTTCTTGATACACTTTGAGAGAACCAGCTTTATAGAAAGCTATCAAATTTCTAGTTCTAGATACAGGATGTACAAATCATGGGGCATGTTATCTCATAGGTTGGAGTTGTAGTGGACCCGGTGAATATAGAGGCAATGATTTCTTCGGAGCCACCCGGGACTTTCAATGAGGTGATATTTTTTCTCAGATTGGATAAGTAATACCTGAAATTTGTACCAAAATTTTCTAGAGTTTTGGTACCATTTTCATCTTTGATGAATATGGGGCAGCCTTTCTTATGGACGAAGAGATGCCAGTTGGGTTATTAGAAGATAAGGCAGACACTGACGAGTACCCCCATCATGAGGATACCATAATAGGGTGTTGGGTTTTTAGTCTACTAAGACACCACAGTGACTGGACTAGGTTGTGTCCAGATGCAAGAGAAATCAGTGATCGCATGTTAATCACGACAGTTGAGTAAACACGATCAACACTATGCTACTCATGACCTGAATTTAGCAGAATTGGTCTTTGTGCTGAAAATGTGGTATAACTGCATGATGGGTGAAAATTTTATTTTTTACTCTAATCACAAGAGTCTCGGGTATATCATCTAACAGAATGACCTGATTCTAAGATAGTGGTAATGGATTGAGTTCCTCTTGGACTATGACATTGATATTGTCCACCCTCCTCAGAATGGAAACGTAGTAGCAGACACACTTAGGAGGACATATCTTCTATAGTTAATGAGTGAGACGAAATAGCCGCTAGCCATGTTGAAGATATCCTTTATGGATAGGGATTGATAATATTATATCTATCTTATGAGAGTTACCCCCCAACTCCTTCAATGATCTAGGGAGGCATAACTTGGGGATGTAGACTACGAGGCCCAATGTGCTCATATATCCTCAAGACAAGCACCTGATGGATTTTCTGAAGGTGGGGAGAATGCCATTCTCTTTAGAGGACATGTAACATCCCAAGTAAGTAACGAATAATAGATATTTTTATCTATGTCTATTAATGATTAAGATAGTGTTATAGAGGCTTAAAATGAAAATAAATACAATCTTATGCATGGAATACACTAATATTCTTAAAAGATTGTTTTAGTGCCTTTTGATGGAAAACCATTTTTGAATCAATATTTTGACAAATTTATAAACTATGTTTGTCAAATAAACTTATCATTTATGATTGGGACATCAAAATTTACCTTGTGTGAATTTTTGGTATTTTTCTGACAATGTTCATTTTTTAATGAATAGTGAAAAATACTGCATTTTACATCAAAACTTCTTTTTAATCTAATTTATTTATATTATTAGATTATGTTTTGAATTGGTTTTGAAGTGAAATTAGAATATATTTTTACCATTTTATCCAATGGGGGTCATTGGAATCAATTTCCCTTTGAAATTAGACTTAAACTGGTGTCAATCTTTTGATACTTATTGTTTTGTAAAAACACGCTATTTGCTCTGGCAGCAGGAATTAATTATTAAATTAATTAATGTGACTTATATGATTTTAATTTTGTAAAATAGACTTCATTTTTGAATTCAGAATATCAAATATAGCTTAGGGTGAATTTTTTGTAATTTTCTGAAAAACTTCAATTTTTGATGAATAGTGAAACCACTAAGTGGTAATCAAGCAAACTGATTATTCAGTTAAATGAAAGTTTACCACTAATGTGTATTGAATTTTGAAAATACGACATAAATGGTTTTCATTAAGAAGTAAAATGTGGTTCAATGAGATTAAAATATTTTTTTGGTGAATAGTAACTTATTAAGTTTTTAATCGCAATTAGTGGTAATTAGTGTAGTTTAAGGTATAAATAATGCCTTAATAATATTAAATGACCTATAAACATGTCCCAACCTTATTGGTTGTGTCATGGCCGACCCATACAAGCCATGGGTCAACTCGGGGACCCCATGGAAACATTTTGGTTGGGAAATGACATAAATAACGTTTTATTTAATGTAAAAGTAAAAATGACACAAACATAATATGTTTCACAAAAACAATTTTTACATGGGGTTATAAAGATCATATTTTTGATTATAAATAGTAATTGGAATGCTAAAAAGATTTCCTACATCATAGTACTTTTTTATGATTTTTAGACATTAATTAAATTAAATTATTTATGACATAATAATGATGCAGCGATGACATCATTATTTGACTATTTAAATAAAATGGAAAGACAATGTAAAATCTATGAACTACACATGGCCAAAACCAATTGGATGAGTGGATTTCGAACCCTTATAACCTTATCTACGAATTATATCAATGTGGGACCTTTTAAAACCGAAAATTTTTTCAAATAAAGTAATATTTCTATACTTTTCAAAAGTACCCCTCCTGTCCTCTTATAAAAGGCCCCCACCTCTACCTCATTTCACACACTCCTCAAGCCTTTGGCTCGGCCAACCCCTGCCCATTTACTCTCTCCACATCCCTCTCCTCATCCTATAGGATTCCATTTTGGCAGAATCCTTTCAAAGGAAGCCTTTAGACTCAAATCAAAAGGAGTTACACTTTTTAAGGTAATTCATTCTCTCATGTTCATTTGTTTTATTTTGCTTCTCCAACCCCCTAAACTCTTTTTATTTACTTCTTTTGTAACAACACCAGTATCTTCAATATACTATGATGTTGTTATAAGATATATTTGAGCTACACACTCACACAACTACATCAAATGGTTAAAGAACATACGGTTTCTGTGGATGGTGAAATTCTGCCTCCCGAAAGGATGATTGTTCAATACTCATTTAACACCTTCAAAGGTGGCCATTATGATGTCACTATTTTTATATATGATATATAATATGTTTATGTTTTCCTTAAGCTTCTGTTTTTTTCATTTTGGGCATACCTTTATGGTTTCCATTAAGGGTAAACACGATATCTTCATTTTAGGAAGTGCGGACTACCGCCCCCTCAAAGTGATTTGATTCGTTAAATACCATATGTGGGACATATAAAGGATGGAACTATGATATAAAATATGATATTATACTGGAATTATAATATTACTTTATATAATTATGATTCCATTCTATAAAATATGAAATAGAAATGAAAGTAGCGTTCATGCGTACGTACGGCTTACCGTCTCCATGAACGGTGCATTTCATTTCTTACCTCTAAATGATTATGTAATATTATAAATGCATGTATGTACTGGATATATATGACATATATGATATCTACATCATGAATACCATTCTGGATATAATTAACCTTTGACCAAATTAACAACATGTAAGTGTAAGAAATCTATTTTTGACTTAAGAACCAAATACCGACAAAATGAACATTATTAACTTAACTGATTACATGATGTTCATAACATGGTATAAAAGGAATAATGAACTTGAAAAAGGTTCTTAAGAAAGTATAGATTAACTCAAGTTTATTATTTAGGAGATTAAATAATGGTCGGGTCAAGTCGGATACGAGGTATGGGACTTTGTCTCAATCTCCTTTCATTGAGGCATATTTTATTTTATACACAACTTTCTTTTATACGGTGTATAAAACCCTTTGACTTTTACGTTTATTCAAAAGGAATCTTTTTTATACGAAGTGTTTACTAAATGACAAAAGGGAATGTTTTTTTCGTACGTATGCGGCGACAACGACTTCTCCGCCGTCGTGACCGTTATTTGAGTTTCGGCTTCCTATACAAGCCATATCTTTTTAAAAAAAAATGAAAAAATACCATGTTTTAATTTGGTATTGAAAATGGTTTTCATAATGTTTTTATTATATCAATGTGTTGTATTGATATCTCGTGATTGAAATGTGGAAATGTTATGTTTCCTTTATGCATGTTTTATGTGATATGATTATGTTATGGTTCATGGGCATTATTATGAAGACGGGTGGTTTCGTGATAAACTAAGGGCGGGTGAGCCCGTTATAGCTCTCCAATGCATTGGGTAACGCGAAGGAGTGAAACGTTAAGGTTTCTCCAAAGATATTTTAGGTAATATACTGTGATGGGTATACCAAACGTAACCAAGAGGGTTACTCCCTACGTAAGAATGTTATGAATGCCTCAAGTTACCTTTATGTCTTATGATTTCTATGATTTATTCATGATTTTATGAGGTATGTTAAAGTGCCTATGTTTTATGGGTAAAGTATGATTTCATTCTTATGTATATATGAACTCATGTTTCCTTTCCATGTTTTTTTTATAACCCATACTGAGTTTTTATGCTCATACCAAGTTTTTGAAATGTTTTTCACAGGTCAAGGGAAAGGTACATGATAAGATGATAGAGTCAAGGATGTGTCAAGAAATAATCCATGTTTTATTTTAAATGTGTTTCCATTGATTGGAATGAAGAATACTATCTTTATGTAACCACTTTGTTTATATGTGGAATGTCATGCAAGTTTTATGATATAATTCTCTAAAACTCTAAACCCGAAAAGATCCTCAATGTGTAATCTTGTAATAACTCAAGATTAAGTAAGTTTTAAGGCTGGGGCCTTATAGTTGGTATCAGAGGTCGGTTTAGATAACTATAGGAGTTAGAATTATATTAAATGATTATCCAAAAATATTTTTTTTTCAAAATGATATAGCATTTAAAGATTACCATGTTGCTTCATCTAAGACATGTTTGTTCAGAATGGTTTTCCGCAGAGGAAACAGGGAAGCAGTGCTAGGAAGGCATACAGAAGGAAATAACCTTCCGAATCAGCATCCAGAAATGGTCGAAATTTGAACTGAATAGTTTGTTGCAGTAATGGCGCAGTTGACTCAAGCGATAAATGGCGGTGGTATCCATGCACGAGATCAGCCAGAACAACAGCAGAGGAACATGTCAGTGGTGGGACATTTCATGAGGCAACATCCACCATCATTCAGAGGATCATCTGACCCTGTGCTAGTTGAAGGGTGGATAAAAGCACTGGAGAAGATTTTTGATGTCATGGGGTGTTCAGACAATCAAAAGGTTAGTCTTGCTATTTACCGTTTGGAGGGTGAAGCAGATCAGTGGTGGTCTACGGTTAAAAATATCAGGGACGCCGATGAGATTGATGCTCTTGACTGGGATGAATTCAATGGTATGTTTCTTGAGAAGTATTTTCCTAAGGTTGTTCGACTTTGGATGGAAAATCAATTCTTTGAATTGAGGCAAGAGGAAGACTCAGTGGCTGCCTATGAAGAAAGGTTCACTCGATTGGCAAGGTATACTCCAAATTTTATCCGGGACCTTGATAGTAAAATCAATCGTTTTTACTCAGGATTAAAGCCAAAATACCGAAGGGAATTAGCTTCACGTGAGTTTAAAAGTTATGAAAAGCTTGTTTGATGTGCTGAGAAGGTGGAAATGGAGTTTGCCGATGACCAAGTTTTCTATAACAACCAGTAGAAGAAGAGACCGAGGTGGCAGGAGAAAGGTAAGAATTCTTCAAAAAAGCTTGATGGTAAGAGAACTAAGTTTCCAGTTTGTGATAAATGTGGCAAAATGCATGCTGGGGAATGTCTTCTGAATTCTGGGAAGTGCTACCGATGTGGTAAGATGGGACATAAGGCTCGTGATTGCACTGAAAAGGATCAAGGTGAAAGTAAGAACAAATTTGATTTGTAGTTAGTGAAATGTTATATGTGCAATGAGATGGGTCACTATGCCAACGAGTGTCCGACAAGGAGCTTGAGTGATGGGAAGCAGTTAGACTACAAGCAGAAAGGGGTGGTGAAATCCTTTGCAACTACTTCAGTAGATGTCGAGCCATCAAATGAAGTTGTATCATGTACTTTGTTTGTTTTTTCAGATTATGCCAGTGTGTTGTTTGATTCGGGGTCTACACATTCATTCATCTCTGAAACCTTTTCTAGTAAAATGGGAATACCATCTCAAGAAATGACTCCTGAACTTTTGGTAAAAACACCTGGGGGAAGTGTTGAGGCAAAAATAATTTATAAGAATCTTCCTATCCTTATCTGTGGAAAGAACCTACTTGCAAAACTTATTGTTCTACCTCTAGTAGAGTTTGATGTTATCCTGGGTATGGATTGGCTCTCTATTTACCATGCTAAGATTTACTGTAGAGCTAAAGAAGTTTCTTTTCAGAAAGACTTTCAGTTTGTTTACAAGAATGAACCTTTACTTTTGATAACATATCAAGAGGCCGAGAAACTTGTAAAAGATGGAAATGAATGTTACCTTGCACACGTCGTTGAAAATAAAGGAACTGTTCAGATTAATGATGTGCCAGTGTTAAATGAGTATCCTGATGTTTTTCCTGATGAGTTGCCTGGAATAATACCAGATCGGGAAGTTGATTTTACTGTTGACTTAGTTCCTGATGCTAAGCCAATTTCAAAACCCCCTTATCGAATGGCACAAATTGAACTTTTAGAGTTGAAGGAGCAATTGCAAGATTTATTAGAGAAAGGTTTCATTAGACCTAGCACATCACCATGGGGTGCTCCTGTTTTATTTGTTAAAAAGAAAGATGGTTCTATGAGACTTTTCATTGATTATAGAGCCTTGAATAATATCACTATTAAGAACAAATATCCTTTGCCTCATATCGATGATTTGTTTGATCAGCTCCAGGGAGATCAGCTTTTTTCAAATATTGACTTGAGATCGTGGTACCATCAGCTGAAGGTAAAGGAGGCAAATATTCCGAAGACCGCGTTCCGTACGAGATATGGCCATTATGAATTTTTAGTAATGCCTTTTGGGCTAACCAATGCACCTGCTGTATTCATGGACTTAATGAATAGAATTTTCCATGAGTTCTTGGATAAGTTTGTGGTGGTTTTCATTGATGATATTTTGGTGTTTTCTAAAAGTAAAGAGGAGCATGAAAAACATTTAAGGGTTATCTTGCAAACCTTAAAAGAAAAGAAACTGTATGGGAAATTCAGCAAGTGTGAGTTTTGGTTGCAACAAATTTCTTTCCTTGGTCACATTGTTTCTAAAGATGGAATAACTGTTGATCCTGCAAAAACAAAAGTTGTGGAATAATGGCCAAGACCCACAAATGTAACCGAGATTCGTAGCTTCCTTGGTTTGGCGGGCTATTACCGAAGGTTTGTTAGAAATTTTTCACGGTTATCTAGTCCAATGACTAAGCTAACTCGGAAGGGTGTTAAGTTTATCTGGACAAAAGAATGTGATGATTGTTTTCAGGAATTGAAAAGAAGATTGGTGAATGCTCCAGTTTTGGCACTACCTTCCAGGAATGGTGAGTTTGTTATATACAGTGATGCTTCATTGAAAGGACTTGGTTGCGTCCTAATGCAGAATGATCAGGTAATTGCTTATGCTTCATGACAGTTGAAAACTCATGAGGTAAATTACCCTACACATGATTTGGAATTAGCTGCTGTTGTTTTTGCTTTAAAAATTTTGAGGCATCATTTGTATGGAGTAAATTGTGAAATATATGCTGATCACAAAAGTTTAAAGTATATATTCACTCAGAAAGAGTTAAACATGAGACAAAGGAGATGTCTGGAATTAATCAAAGATTATGATTGTACAATTCATTACCATCCAGGAAAAGCAAATAAAGTGGTTGATGCTTTGAGTCGAAAAAGTAATGCTTCATTAACAATGTTGTGTTTGGAACGTGATCCTTTGGTTAAGGATTTGATGAACTTTGTCATAGAAGTTGTTGGTGCAGGGAGTCCTTCTGTTTTGTTTCAGGTATCAGTGAGATCATCTCTATCAGATAGAATCAAGCAAGCACAGAAGCAAGATAGTGAGTTGCAGAAAAAGATAGAGCTGGTTCAGAAAGGTAAGTTTCCTGAATTCAACATTGATAATGATTGCGTTTTGAGACTTGGGAAGAGATTGTGTGTGCCTTGTGATTCACAGTTGAAGAGAGAGTTGTTATGTGAAGCTCATAGTTCTCCGTTTTCATTTCATCCGGGCAGTACTAAGATGTATAGAGATCTGTGGGAGTATTACTGGTGGGATGGAATGAAAAGAGATATTGCTGATTTTACTGTGAAGTGTTTGACTTGTCAGCAGGTTAAAGCAGAGCGGCAGTTACCGAAAGGGATGCTTCAGCCTTTACCAGTGCCAGAGTGGAAATGGGAGAATATATCCATTGACTTTGTTGTTGGATTACCGAAGACATCTCGAGGTAATAATGCAATCTGGGTTATTGTTGATCGCTTGACCAAATCTGCTCATTTCCTTGCTATACGAGATACTTTCTCTCTTGATCAACTTTCCCGTTTGTATCTTAAAGAGATAGTCAGGTTACATGGAGTTCCTCTCTCCATTGTATCAGATCGTGATCCCAGGTTTACTTCTAACTTTTGGAAAGGCCTTCAGAAGTCGTTGGGTACTGAATTAAATTTTAGTACAGCTTTTCATCATCAATCAGATGGACAGTCAGAACGAACAATTCAGACATTGGAGGATATGCTACAAGCTTGTTCTATGGATTATCAGGGAAGTTGGGACCAACATATTTCTTTGGTTGAGTTTTCATATAATAACAGTTTTCATTCTAGTATACAGATGGCGCCATTTCAGGCATTATATGGGAAGCGGTGTCGAACTCCAGCTTTCTGGGATGAAGTGGGTGAAAGTAAGTTGATGGGACCAGAATTGGTAGAAGAGATGGCAGAAAAAGTTCAGCTGATTCAGAAACACATGAGAACAGCTCAGAGCAGGCAGAAGATTTATGCGGATAACCGGAGGAAGGATCTATCTTTCGAGGTAGGTGATCATGTTTTTCTCAAGGTTTCTCCTTGGAAAAGCGTGATTAGATTTGGTAAGAAAGGAAAGTTGAGTCCAAGGTTTGTTGGACCATACGAAATTCTGGAGAGAGTTGGATCAGTTGCATACCGAGTGGCTTTACCTCCGAGTTTATCTCAGGTACACAATGTTTTTCACGTTTCGATGTTGAGAAAGTATATGCCAGATCCATCTCATGTTTTGAGTCCAGAGGTAGTTCAGCTGGAAGAGAACCTATCTTATGAGGAACAACCGGTCCAGATTCTTGACCACAGGGAGCAAGTGTTACGGAATAAGGTGATTCACCAGGTAAAGGTTTTGTGGAAAACCCACATGATTGAAGAGGCAACATGGGAATCTGAAAATGCAATGAGGGATAAGTACCCCCATTTATTCGATAAGTAAATAAATTGCGGGGACGCAATTTTCTAAAGGGGGGAAGGATGTAACATCCCAAGTAAGTAATGAATAATAGATATTTTTATCTATGTCTATTAATGATTAAGATAGTGTTATAGAGTCTTAAAATGAAAATAAATACAATCTTATGCATGGAATACACTAATATTCTTAAAAGATTATTTTAGTGCCTTTTGATGGCAAACCATTTTTGAATATATATTTTGACAATTTTATAAACTATTTGTGTCAAATAAACTTATCCTTTATGATTGGGACATCAAAATTTACCTTGGGTGAATTTTTGGTATTTTTCTGACAATGTTCATTTTTTAATGAATAGTGAAAAATACTGCATTTTACATCAAAACTACTTTTTAATCTAATTTATTTATATGATTAGATTATGTTTTGAATTGGTCTTGAAGTGAAATTATAATATATTTTTACCATTTTATACAATGGTGGTCATTGAAATCAATTTCACTTTGAAATTAGACTTAAACTGGTGTCAATCTTTTGATACTTATTGTTTTGTAAAAACATGTTATTTGCTCTGGCAGCGGGAATTAATTATTAAATTAATTAATGTGACTTATATGATTTTAATTTTGTAAAATAGACTTCATTTTTGAATTCAGAATATCAAATATAGCTTAGGGTGAATTTTTGGTAATTTTCGGAAAAACTTCAATTTTTGATGAATAGTGAAACCACTAAGTGGTAATCAAGCAAACTGATTTTTTAGTTAAATGAAAGTTTACCACTAATGTGTATTGAATTTTGAAAATCCGACATACATGGTTGTCATTAAGAAGTAAAATTTGGTTCAATGAGATTAAAATATTTTTTTTGGGGAATAGTAACTTATTAAGTTTTTAATCGCGATTAGTGGTAATTAGTGTAGTTTAAGGTATAAATAATGCTTTAATAATATCAAATGACCTAGACACATGTCCCAACCTTATTGGTTGTGTCATGGCCGACCAAGACAAGCCATGGGTCAACTTGGGGACCCCATGGAGACATTTTGGTTGGGAAATGACATAAATAACCTTTTATTTAATGTAAAAGTAAAAATGACACAAACATAATATGCTTCACAAAAACAATTTTTACATGGGGTTATAAAGATCATATTTTTGATTATAAATAGTCATTGTAAAGATAAAATTATTTCCTACATCATAGTATTTTTTTAATGATTTTTAGACATTAAATAACTTAAATTATTTATGACATAATAATGATGCAGCGATAACATCATTATTTGACGATTTAAATAAAATGGAAAGACAATGTAAAATCTATGAACTACACATGGCCAAAAACAATTGGATGAGTGGATTTCGAACCCTTATAACCTTATCCACGAATTTTATCAATGTGGTACATTTTAAAACCGAAAAACATTTTCAAATAAAGTAATATTTCTTTACTTTCCAAAAGTACCCCTCCTCTCCTCTTATAAAAGGCCCCCACCTCTACCTCATTTCACACACTCCTCAGGCCTTTGTATCGGCCAAACCCTGCCCATTTACTCTCTCCACATCCCTCTCCTCATCCTAGAGGATTCCCTTTTGGCATAATCCTTTCAAAGGAAGCCTTTAGACTCAAATCAAAAGGAGTTACAATTTTTAAGGTAATTCATTCTCCCATGTTCATTTGTTTTATTTTGCTTCTCCAACCCCCTAAACTCTTTTTATTTACTTCTTTTGTAACAACACCAGTATATTCAATATACTAGGATGTTGTTATAATATATATTTGAGCTACACACTCACACAACTACATAAAATGGTTAAAGAACATACGGTTTCCGTGGATGGCGAAATTCTGCCTCCCGAAACGATGATTGTTCAATACTCATTTAACACCTTCAAAGGTGGCCATAATGATGTCACTATTTTTATATATGATATATAATATGTTTATGTTTTCCTTAAGCTTATGTATTTTTCATTTTGGGCATACCTCTATGGTTTCCATTAAGGGTAAAAACGATATCTTCATTTTAGGAAGTGCGGACTACCGCCCCCTCAAAGTGATTTGATTCGTTAAATACCATATGTGGGACATATAAAGGATGTAACTATGATATTATATATGATATTATACTGGAATTCTAATATACCTTTATATCATTATGATTCCATTCTATAAAATACGAAATAGAAATGAAAGTAGTGTTCATGCGTACATACGGCTTACCGTCTCCATGAACGGTGCATTTCATTTCTTACCTCTAAATGATTATGTAATATTATAAATTAATGTATGTACTGGATATATATGACATATATGATATCTACATCATGAATACCATTCTGGATATAATGAACCTTTGACCAAATTAACAACATGTTAGTGTAAGAAGTCTATTTTTGACTTAAGAACCAAATACCGACAAAATGAACATTATTAACTTAACTGATTACATGATGTTCCTAACATGGTATAAAAGGAATAATGAACTTGAAAAAGGTTATTAAGAATGTAGAGATTAACTCAAGTTTATTATTCAGGAGATTAAAGAACGGTCGGGTCAAGTCGGATACGAGGTATGAGACTTCGTCTCAATCTCTTTTCATTGAGGCATATTTTATTTTATACACAACTTTCTTTTATACGGTGTATAAACCCCTTTGACTTTTACGTTTATTCAAAAGGAATATTTTTTATACGAAGCATTTACTGAACGACAAAAGGGAATGTTTTTGTCGTACGTATGCGGCGACAACGACTTCTCCGCCGTCGTGACCGTTATTTGAGTTTCGGCTTCCTCTACAAGCCATATCTTTTTTTAAAAAAATGAAAAATAAATACCATGTTTTACTTTGGTATTGAGAATGGTTTTCATAATGTTTTTATTATATAAATGTGTTGCACTGATATCTCGTGATTGAAATGTGGAAATGTTATGTTTCCTTTATGCATGTTTTATGTGATATGATTATGTTATGGTTCTTGGGCATTATTATGAAGACGGGTGGTTTCGTGATAAACTAAGGGCGGGTGAGCCCGTTATAGCTCTCCAATGCATTGGGTAACGCGAAGGAGTGAAACGTTAAGGTTTCTCCAAAGAGATTTTAGGGAATATACTGTGATGGGTATTCCAAACGTAACCAAGAGGGTTACTCCCTACGTAAGAATGTTATGAATGCCTCAAGTTACCTTTATGTCTTATGATTTCTATGATTTATTCATGATTTTATGAGGTATGTTAAAGTGCCTATGTTTTATGGGTAAAGTATGATTTCATTCTTATGTATATATGAACTCATGTTTCCTTTCCATGTTTTTTTATAACCCATACTGAGTTTTTATGCTCATCCCAAGTTTTTGAAATGTTTTTCACAGGTCAAGGGAAAGGTACATGATATGATGATAGATTCAAGGATGTGTCAAGAAATAATCCATGTTTTATTTTAAATGTGTTTCCATTGATGGGAATGAAGAATACTATCTTTATGTAACCACTTTGTTTATATGTGGAATGTAATGCATGTTTTATGATCTAATTCTCTAAAACTCTAAACCTGAAAAGATCCTCAATGTGTAATCTTGTAATAACTCAAGATTAAGTAAGGTTTAAGGCTGGGGCCTTATAGGACACACTTTGGTACCAGTGACGCTTCAGGAGGATGTGTTGAGGGAGTTCCATACATCTCATTTGACATTACATCCTAGTGTGTTAAATATGTACATGGACCTCCGGCATTAATACTAGTGGATAGGGATGAAGAAAGTGGTAGAGGAGTTTGTATCCTGATGCATCACTTGTTAGCAAGTGAAGGACGAGGATAAAGTTCTATCCGGCGTAGCATAATCACTTGAGGTACTAGAGTGGAAGTGGGATGGTATATCCATGGACTTCATGACAGATCCACCACTTGCATCCAAGGGCCATGATTCCAACTGGGTGATCATTGAATAACTCACCCATTCATCCCACTATCTACCTCTCTAATAGAAGGTATCAGTAGAGAGATTTGGGACGTCTCTATGTACAAAAGATTGTACGACTTCACAGAGTTCCATCGAAGATCGTCTCAGATTCCGACACTTGTTTTACATCTCATTTGTGGAATGGATTACAGGACTCTTTTGGGACATAGATACTCTTGAGCACTACCTTTCATCCTCAGACAGATGTGTAGATGAAGAGGACCATACAGACACATGAGGACATTCTGTGTTCTTTTGTCCTCGATTTTGGTCGTAGTTGGGAGGACCACCTGCCACTGGTGGAGTTTTTATACAACAATAGTTATCACTCCACCATCATCTTGGAAGTATTTGAGGCCTGATACGAGCATCTATTATGATCACCTCTTTTCAAGAAAAACCTAGGGGAGTCAACACTTATGGGACCAATGTTGGTATAGGCTACCACGAAGAAGGTGCAGATCATCTAGGAGAAGATGGAGACTACACAAAATATGTAGAATTCATATGCTAAAAAGATATGGATACCCCTGTATTTTTAGTAGGGAGACCATGTATTCCTACAAGTCTCACCCATATGAGCATTACAGAGGTTTGGACAGGGTGGAAAACTTTTTCCAAGGTTTATTGGACCCTTTCAAATCCTCAACATAGTAGGCGAGGTGGCGTACCGTCAAGCTCTTCCTCTACAAACGCACCATGTGCATAATGTTTTCTACATGTCACAGATGAAGAGATAGATGCATAACCCATCAAACGTTATAGAATATGGAATTATGGAGATCAATGATGGGGAGTCGTTTGCAGAGTTCTAAGTAGAGATAGAGGATCAAAATTAGAGGCTTCTTTATGGGTGGTCGATTCCTCTGGTGTGAGTTTCTTGGTAGCACAGGAATCTCTAGGAGAGTACATAAGAGTGGGAGACTCATATATGTTCTCAGTACCCCCATTTAATACCGTAGTTTTGTTGTATCTTTTTGGGATGAAAATACCTACAGTTGGGGGAATGTAAAGACATGATAATTCTGTATAATTTTTTTAAATTATTTGGGATTATTACGAGTCTGAAAAAATTGACGGCGGATGATTTTGAGGCCTGGTGTTCCTGGAAGGAAATTTTGAATTTTTTTAAGTTTCATGCAGTAAACATATAGGTGGAATTTTCAAACATTTGAATCGGTGCTCAGAATTGAAATTTGAGGACACCGTTGATTCCGCAGTGCTAGGATTTGCTTAAGGGAGACATAACTTTGACCACAGTAGGTCTGGAGAAAAAGATAATTTTCATAATTTTAAAATAATAATATAATAACATGTAATTATTATATTATTTTTCTCTAGCAGTGTAGAAGCGATGGTAGGACTGCTATGTTGTCAAGCCATTTAATGGCTTGACTCTTAGTTTCTGTAACCTCGACGGTGGAATGTTAAATGTGGTTCATAAATGTACCACATTACTATTGTGAATCTCATTTGTTACATTGATCTATTTAATTGAAGCTCGGGCATGGGATTTTTGAAAGGAAGAGAGGAACCTATGACAATGTTTTGCGGTGTCTTCCACTGATGAAGAATGGGTGCTTGAACAACAATGTTGGAGGGATCAAACAGGGAGCGAAAAACGTCGACAGCTTCATCAAAGCATGGATTCTCCTTCCTCCACCATGATGACTCCAAATATTCTCAAGGAGACGGATTTTCCATGGCTTTATTCTTTGCGTTGAAGATGAATAAATTGTTAACTTCTTGTTGCGATTCTAAAATGGAGGGCACAGACCAAACGATCAAGGTTCGGACCCTCCGTCACAATGTTCTTGTCGCACTCTTCGGGGGACAAATTTACAACTGGGTAGAACCAGTAATCTAGGAGTCGTGAAGTGATGGAAACATCCAAGGAGGTTTTTTGGCAGGCATGGTAGGGAAAACAGACCACTAGATCTCACCTGGTGTCCTGCAGAAAATTCTCCTGAGCGGCACCAGTGCGACAACACCAGCGACCGGTGCCGGCGGTGAAGGAAGAAGCCGGTGCTCACCGGCCACAGAAAGGGGTGGAACCGTGGCTAACATGAAGGGGTTTCTGACACTCAGTCGACTGCGTTAGAGAGGATTCATGTCATCATGCACTTCTGTGAAGTGGCCGTGACATTGAAGTCGTGGTGGAGGCTAACCCACGCCCTGTGGGTCCTGCAGACCACGTGGTGGCGCAACGCAGCATCGCTGATTGAAGATCCGAATGGCTCTTTGAACTATTCAGAGAAATAGGAAGCCACTAGGTTGGTGAGCCGCACCAGTGCACTGGGCCGCATTGCTGGGCAAGCCAGGCCCAGTCAGACCCGGACTGGATCGGGTCAACCTGAGCCGATTCGGGCCAAGATTCACTTAAAGAGTCGTATCTTGCAAACAAGATGTCTGTTTGATGAACCGTTTAGGGTGATGAGATCGTTGGATGAAGACGATCCTTTTGAGATACTCCAACTACGTTTCATAGGATTTTAGAGTATGTTAGGTTGGATTGTACCTGAATCCAACTGGTCCCTCGACACTAAAATGACAATAACTCACAGACCGGGCGTCCGATTGACGCATCGTCTATTGCGTTGGAACCCTTACGATATGATGGTCCTTTGGGTTACTCCTTTTTGGAACATATTGACTGATGAGGCACGAATTATATCCAGTGGATCAGATACTATGGAACTCAAGCGCACCGGATGCGGGGAATCCTATGGCTGGCTGTCATCTGTATAGCGATCCTGTGTGGATCTGCTTCTAGCAAGCCAGTGTGGATATGTATCATAGGGACCCTCTTTGGATCCGCATTAATAGCGACCCTGTGTGGATAAACATCATAGAGAATCTATGTGGATCAGCATCTTAGCGAGCCTGTGTGGATCGACATGTAGTGACCCTGTGTGGATTATCATAATAACAACCATGTTTGGATCTGCATTCAAGTGACCATGTCTGGATTAGCATTTTAGCGGCCCTATTTAAATCAGCATTGCACAACTCGATGAGGACCAGCCTTAGAGTATCCTGTCATAGATCAATGTTACACGACCCTGTGTGGATTGAAAATGGAACAACTCTATCATGGTTTAGTTGAGGAAACATCCAAACAGAATAAAATGATATTTCTTTAGGATAATCATCTTTATGCCTAAACTCGAATTTTTTTACCTAGATTGAGATGAGTCTTTTTCTTTGAGCGTTGTGATTTAGATCGGGCTTATGGTTTTCTTATGTGGAATTTTGAGTGACAATAGGTGGTCTTGGGGTATCTATTGGTTATTGTTATACTCACCATTGCACATCTTGTGCCCATACCTTGTTGTGTCTTGTGCAGACAACAAGCAAACTTGACTGAGACTCAGGGAGCTAGGACATGATGGTGGATGGTAGTAAAGGTTTACATGGAGATCTGTGGAGATGAGATATACCTACCCTTCAGCTAGGATCCTTGGTGGATGATTCCATGAGCTGTTAACCATTCTTGTTGTAGTTTTATCTTTTAGTAGGAATTGTATTTCGGACACTTTACATTCGGTACACACATTTACTAGTACAGTTTTACATCAGGTTTCATCTTGTTGTGTTCTTGCGATGTGTTTTTTACATATTTAGAGAAAATTCCATCATGTTTTAGGGATACACCTTTCTGGTGCTTGTTGCCAACCCTTGGCCTATGGAAGGCGGGCTTCGTGTAGTCACGACACAGGCCCCATGGGAGGAGTCATGACAATAACTCATTCAATACAATATAGAATATTTTTTTAGAATAAATAAACCTCAATAAAAAATAATAACCAATAAATAATGTTGAAATAGTTTAAAATAACCAGTAAAACTCTTTGAGAGAAATATCCATTTTTCATGAAGTCATTCAAACGTCACAAAATTTATTATTGAAGTAATTTAAAAAATATTTTTTAATCAATGTTTCCCATATACTTTGAATCTTTTGAGAGGAATTGAAATTTTAAAACAATCGTGTTGATATAAGTAAATCCTTATAATAATTTTCAATAAATGGACATTAATTAGAATGATTTTGAAAACAAAATCAATAAAACATCTAAAATGTTTTTCTAGTTAAATATTCCATTCCATAAAAAACTAAAACATTAATTTTGAAGACATTTTATGAAACATGGAAATGGATGATAAATATGTCCTAGTAAATACTTTCACATATACCTTCTAAAATAATAATGAGATTGGGAAATTAACCTTTACCTTATACATTATTTTAGTGGATGGTGAGTTGTCCTCCTGTATAATATTTTAAAAATATTATAAAATTATACCTGGACCATATCCATATTAATGATATCATATATGATTCATTTATGATTTTATGTAACACTTTTATTTATAACATCCAAGTTAAAGAAACTTTTCGGGTAATAATTGCTTTCTTTATCATATGTATTTTGACTTGTTATTTTTTATCATATTACTTAGATAATAATTTACTTACTCCCAGAATGTATAAAATTATTTATATATAATATATATTCTGTACATAAATATATATACATATAATATAGATAAATAAAATGGAACATGCTGTTCAGGGAGACGGTAAGCCATACGTATGCATGAATGTTGTTTCCATTTTCCAATTGTATTGAATAGAAGTAAGTGAATGAATAATAAGTGTGTGTGTATAAATATATATATATATATATATCAAACCAGTAGATTTATTATTCCATAGACTTCATACTTATTAATAATAATAATTATTATAAAAATCATTCTTCGATGGTGAACATGGAAGATTAGTCTCATCGCAACGTCGAGACGGTAAGCCGTACGTACACACGAGTGACGATATCATTTATTCAGTGGTTAAATGGTATGGAATTGGATGGAATATGAATTTTAAACAAACAATATCTTGTTATATTTATTATTTACATCCATTATGTTCATCTATATACCCATATAAATAAATTGTTCATGAAATACAATTTACACCACATCGTGGAAATGGTGAGTCATACTTACACATTCTTGCTGATATTGTTTATCATAATATGGGTAAAAGTTGGAATATGATAGTCCCATAATTATAATAACATATAATAATGTGTAATTTAATGTATTTATTATTTTAATATAGAAACAATAGATAAATAGGAAGTATAAGAATAAAAGTACTTTTAAAGAGGTTATAAAATAATTACCTCTTCATCGGGTGTTTGCTTTAAATTTCAAAAAAGGTATCCTAAGGATGGATCTCTACTAAATTTTATTCCTCTAGGATGATGTGATGGAGGTTGGGAGGAGAAATGGGTATTGTTTGTCTGATCTAAAAGTCTTTACAGCTGTGAGTTAAAGAGAATGGGAGGTGCTCTTTTATAAGAGAGGTGAGAGGAACTTTATGAATAATCATGAAATATTAATTTTCTATAAAATGATTTTCAGTTTATAATAGCTCTAAATTGATTTATTTCTAGATTAACATGTTGATGGGTCGAAATTATCTCAATCAATAGGTTTTATACATGTGTAGGAAATAATATTAACCTTATCTTTTAGATTTAACCCTTAATTAAATAGTTTAACTCTTACACTGCCTTCTTGTATTTTTATACTACCTAGTAGATATAGTTTCTATAAATTTCAAAACAAACATAAAGTGGAATTTATTATAAATTTTTATCACTATCCATGTTATTTGGCCAAACTTTAGATTTTTATGACTTTTATATCATTTAATAAAATAGTATTTATTTTAAAATATATTAATGTTAATTTTGGTACTATTCAATATTTGCATTTCTTAAAATACAAAACCAACTTGATAGGTTCAAAAAAATAACTTAAATGTGTCATAAACATTTTTATATTATCTATAAAATAAGATAATGACATTTAATAATTCAAATTATAGTTATTTTCATATTATTAATATCATTAATTTGGTTCTTCCATTAATAAATCAATTACCGCATCATCATGGTGTCACAAAAACATTTAATATTCATTGTCTAAAATTTATAAAAGATATATGATTATGTAGAAAAAATTATTAGATTTTTAATGAATATTTAGAGCATTATTTATCTTATGTATATATTTATATTAAATATGGTTTAGTTTTTAAAATTTGAATATGACATTTTTAACTATTTTTTAAATAAAATATAATAAATGACCTAATCTAACTCAAGTTTGTTAAAAGGATCCCATTTTCTAACAAAAGGCGATTTTTTATAAAATAGACTTATCCAATAGAATAAGGACAAGTTTTAGGGAAACTTTATATTATTATAATGTTATGCTTACCTTTAATTACCATATTTGCCTTTAATTGTGGGAAATAAAATTAAAAATATATTATTCACCAAAAAAATATTTTGATCTGATTAGACCAAATTTTTCATCTTTATTAAACCCATGTATATCAGATTTGTTTATTCAAGTCACAGATGTGATAAAATTATGTTTAATGAAAATCTCTTATTGTGGCTAGAAGGCGGGCAAAAAGACGTTAAAAATGTTCATTGAGTTTTTATATCCAATTATATGATAAAAATAATTTCAATTACTTAAATTGGACTAATATATGTATTATTTATAAAATTTTACATTAAAATTGTTTAAAATTAAAATAAATATTTAAATAATTTTTTTTACCAAAAATGCATTCTTTTTCACTATTCATCAAAAATTGTATGATTTCAAAAAAAATACCATAAATTCATCCTAAGATAATATTAATATTAAATATTCAAAAATGAAGTCTATTTTAAAAAATAAAATTTATAAAATTTCAATATGTGGTTAATACTATTTATAACTACTTTTTAAAGAACTGGTTTTATAGTATGTGGTGGGCTTGAACTCGTTCTTGCCTATAACAAACACTATTGAATTATTTTAAAGCAAGCATATCATGGATTCTTAGAGTGTTATAGGTTCATTAATTTTTTTACTATTTTTTTTATTTATTACTATGAAGATTCTAGTGATGAATTATTTTTAATAAGATGATGTAGATTCATGTTGTGATTAATGTATAGGATACCCTATTTCAAAATTACTTGAATCGTGGAGAGATGTTTTTAAAACACTTAATTATTTATTTTATTTATCTTTTTTGTGACATGTAAATATAAAAAGAACATAATTCTTATTTTTGGTGTAGTAAAAATTAGGGAACATTTATTTTTCAATTTAAGGGTTTTTATGTTAAAAATTCATGCCACTTTCTCAAAAATGGGAACACAAACATAAATTTTCATAAAACATTATAAAAACAACTATAGATTATTTTTTAACATTTTTGAGTGACATTATTGTAATTTAAAAATTTTGTTTCTTTAAAATCACTGATAGTAAATTTATATTTTAAAAGAAGTTTTATTTAACTTAAAAATATGCATCCCTTGCTCAAAACCATGAAAATAATCTATGATTATGCGAAACTCTAGGAAAATAATCACTAATTAATTTATTCAATATATGAAGGAAATTTATATCATTCTAACTCATAGAATATTAAAAAATTTAAAACAGTGGTTTTTATATATTAGATGTGTTATATAAGGGAATAATGACTTTCATGTTATCAACACTAAGTAAATAATCATAGATTGTTTTGATAATTTAGTAAAAAATTATAAAAAAATTATTTATATTTTGGAATAAATATTACATAATTCATATCATTTGTGTGGTTGTAAAAGAAAATATTGTGTATTATCAATTGAAAAGTATAATTTTCATTAAATTCACATGTATTGTGATCATAACTCACCATATAAACAATGAATATCAAAAAAATTAGAAAATTAGTCATTGATTTATTTTTGAACATTAGAAATAAACTTCATGACATTCTAATACATGTCTATTAGATTTAACAAAAAGTATGATTTCTAATTTTATGTATTATCCTATGCTTTAAATTCATTCCATGTACTCAATACCAAAAAAGAATCAATTTTTAATGAAATAAAAATAAAATGATTTTGGATTCATAGGTAACATGTTATTAACAATTTAATTTCATTCTTTGTGTGATTCAATTGGGATGACAATAATTTTATGTTTTTCATATAAAAGATATTTTTTTTGAAAAACATTATTTGTGTTGGGAAAATATATTTTTTGGGTGATGTTGATATCTGAACTTGTTATGGACTTCATGGGGTTGTTATAACATAGGTGGAGTTTATTGAGATCAAGAATACAATAATATTTCCCAAAAATTATAGTGTATTATGAGGGATAATATTTCCAAAAGAAATTATGTGGGTATGTAATTTTTATTTGCGGTTATTTCTAATAAATATATCATTTTCATACTCATATAAATGGATTTTAGTGTGAGGTTGTGACTTTTTTTGAAGTCTGGAGATGGATTGAAGAATTTTTGAGTTCAGATTTCGATGTTTTAAAGAGGTTCTGGATAAAAAAATAAATATATGATATGAGTAGTAATTACTTGATTGATATCATTTTATTATTAGTTTATATAGGAATGATAATTACCTCATATTTATCTTCTTGATATATATTCGACTAAAGGAGAGGTTGAGTCTAGTCACACCATGAGGGTTCGGATCCCTCCATAATTGGAGCTATATAAGAGCATGATATTAATAGATGAATTATTTGTAAGGATTAAATTTTCTTGTATAATAATTATTTATTCCATAACATAAAAATTAACACTCGGAATCAATAATAGCATAATTTTTTTTGAACTAGTCTATCATTACCTGGAAGTCACACCATGATGTATAATAGTGAGATTTCATACTTTCATTATTTTAGGGGCTAAATTTTTACTCCATGTAGATTTTGATCACTCTTCAACAAATTATTCGAATTAATAAAGACTTTATATGGAAATATGCATCAATTTATAGTTACATCACATTAAAAATTCCAGGTCACATTATTTGTTCAAGTGTGGCTTGAGGGATAGAGGTTCACCATTATGAGAATCTGTGTGAATTAAACCCTATATCATTTTGTGGGGGAACGATAAATTTTAGTTCATCATATGATATAATTGTAAAATAATTAATACCCAAATAAAATAATAAAAACATTCACTTCAAATATGTTTATCATTCGATTATTTAATAAGCATTCTGAGAAGTAGGTGGAGGAAACATGGTTGAGAACACCATAATTTATGATATCACTCTGTAATTTTTACCGGAGTCAAAAATTAATTATATTTAGGATTTGGAGGATTTGAGGCTTCATGGTATTCTCTAACTCTAATAATTAAATATTCTAAAAATTTTCAAGGATGTATAGAAGTCTTGTTCAAATACAAATATTGACTAATAGGTGGAAGATGTTAAAGATTAGATGAAGGATGTTTCATCCTTTAATTTTATTTTGAAAATATAAAAAAATATTAATTATATTAAATATTTTTAAGAAAAAATAGATTATATTATATATAGATATAATTTTAGAAAAATTAATTTAGACTACTAAATTATAGAGAAACCTGACGAAGATTATTATGAATCACAATAAAATATTTATGGAAGCATAAATCGATTAAGGAATGTATTGTTGTTTATATTTACATTTTATATATTTTTTTATGCAGGAATACTTTATAAAAATCACAAAAAATATTGTGTATCATGACTTTAATTATAATCCATGGTAGTTCAAAACTCAACTGGTGATCTTAGTTGAATGTAAAAGTTTTGGTTTTATAGGACAATATCAAGGAGTACCGTCTCATTTTGGGTAGTGAATCTTCAAAAAATTAACATTTCATGTTGTGTTAACACATTAAGGTGAATATATATTATATGAAGTGATATCATAATGCACTTTAATATTTTTCAATGTTTATTGAGTTGTAGAAATGTAAAAATTATTTAATCATGATATTCATCCCCCCCCCACACACACACACCCTCCCCATTAAATTATCACTTCCCATGAAAGGCCATTCAACCAGTATCAAAGCATCTAGGTTCCCTATAAAGATGATTATCTAGTTGATGTTTGAAGAGAATTTTTTACTCTATTTTTGATGATATGGTCACAAGATTTATATTGTGTAAATGGAAAACATTAATTCAGTAAACAATGATGTGGTTCATACTTTTTATGGAAAGAATTATAATATTTACAATGGTAAGACTATTTCTAGCTTCTATCAATTTGTCTGAATGTATTAGAGGATACTACCAATTATTGTTTCATATATTGTTATGGTAAATAGATTATAGAATAATATAGAATGAGATTTTAAATAAATGGTCATGTTTGATATTCAATTTCATCATTTTTTTGTGAATATGTGTTTATCTGTCATGAACCAGCCAAGATCAATCTAAAATGTCACACAATATATCCCTACATATGGTCTGAATAATGCCTCCCTAAATTAAATAGGTTTAAGAATATTGGTGATATTTTTAAAGATATATTCTAGACACTATACCCTCTGGTCAGAGTGAAATAACAGTGTAAAATACAAAAAATAGCAAAATGGATAAACATTAGAGTAATAAATATAAATAAACTAAACCGAAATCACGCTATAATAAATTTAATTCAACATAGAGTTATAAAAACTCAAAGCATTTGAAACATATAAAATATTTCCACCCATTAGGCCAACCACATATTTAAAATAAAAAACTATAAATAAATAATAAACATGTACTACTTCCAACATCGAGCCAAACAACATAGACATCCTTCATGATGCTTGAGCTACACTGACCTGATCTTGAGACTCAAAATTATTTTCTCCCCTTGATCAAGCAATACTATCCCTCAATCCTATCAACTTAACAATCAATGATCCAGCAAGAAATCATACAACATTTCATCATTCACACTGAGGTGCATATACAATGGTTGAGGTAATTAAACCCCAGATATATTCCCTACAATGGGATTTATAGAAAAATATGTGGTCCAAAACGTCTAAATTCAATGGAATGAATGTCAATCCCTAGGGAATAACCATAATCATACACAAAATAACACAACTATCAAGATCTAAGACTGTGATATTAAGATCTAAAATAGGGACATGATCATCTCATTCGGAAAATCTAGAAAGCATGTATATCTCTAAGGTTCTATGGAATGAATGGGGAACTAGACATGGAACAAATAATTTGAGGGATCCAAATACAAACAAGGGTTTCATAGCATCCAAGGCCCTATGAGTGCATAGTATCCACAGTACACAACCCCATTCAATGTGTGCCACAGAACCACATAATCCCAAATCCAATATATTTTTGGTGCACACTCAACTAGATGAGGTTTCACCCATTTATAGCATCCATTGGCTCCCTATATCTATCTAACCATAGATATATAATTGGGAAGAGTTCCATATAAAAACTCATATCCTATTCCTAATCCAAGATATCCCAAGGTTATCTTCTTCCACTACAGTCCTGAGTAGGAACTACCTCAAATTCCATATATAAAGCGCAATAAAATGTGGGATGATCTAACATTCAAACCCAATTTCAATAGAACTAAACTAGAACTATGGATAAACAATTTTCCAACAAAGAATGGGGTCTTTCTCGGCACCCTGGATCTCAGAATACAACAGAACATCCCTCACAGGATCCCAACTGACCTTCCTTAGGGATAAACAAAAAATCATTGATCCCACGGCCCCTAGCATGAAAGTAAAATGTGAATTTCTACTCAGAGATTTTCCTACCACATCCACTTTCTCTGGACACTCCAATCAGATGAAAAAATAAAAGTCCCAAAGGCTACAAAAATTGCAAGAAATTGTATGAGGGGATAATATAACTCATCCAAAAGCATGGTTCATTCCAAATGTACAAGTATCCCAAAAGGCCCTTAGTGACATCTAACTGATCCTCGATAACCAATGTACCAATAGGGCCATCCAAATTCATAGAATTCTGATAAATACATTTACAGCGGTCTTTGTGACAACTGTGGTAGAATAACCCTACATGGGCTATTCGACATAAGCCAAAAAATTCCACCTCGAAATTCTATAATGCCAACAACATAAACCACTATTCACTTGATCAATGACTAACCCACAAGGGAATCCTTAGGAGACCCTCAAACTAATGTCAATAGTTAAACTACGCAAGTCCATAAATACCATCACAGGAAATCAACCAAATTCAAATGCTCTAGAATCTCTAATCCTCAGACATATGAGTTCAACCCAAAATTCATTAACATCAACCAATTGGTCTCAACACATATGGATAAACCTATATATCATATGAGATACTATATGATCCTATATTTTGGTGTCAATAAAAGAACCTCAAATTGATTAACATAAAACACACAATATAGAACAATCACTTTTCTCGCAACCTTTATATGGTCCTCACAACTCATAGATAAACCCTTAAAAGGATTCTTAAATAAAACATCAATGAAATACACATAATAAACTCTTTTAGTGTAAAAAAATACTATAAGTCCTGTAAACACTGAAACTATTACACTATCATGATCTATGTGAAAAAACAGACATAATGGACTACTCCCAAGCCTAATTTTACTCCAAGGTGAAGAACTAGAAAAACGGGACAAGGTAGGGAAAATTACAAGGATTTTACTTGGGGTACATGATGTGTAACCCTAAATTTCCTCCATTTACATGTACCCTAGGCTACTCATCATGTAATTTTTCAGAGCACACCATGTGTACCCCCACATGGATCCTTGCCTTTGCAACTCATTCCCCCACTCAGGGGGACAATATCAATTACACATCATTAGCCACCCACTTACATGGTGTGTACCCCGCATGGGTTCTCCATCCATATACATTTATTTGTACCCCCACATGAGGTATATCCAAGAACATTACATTTACTCTATCTTTGTTCCTCACATGATATCTAGCCATGTACATTGTATGCCCATGTTCCCTTGGTACACTATATGTCGCCAATACATAATGTATACCCCTAGTACACAATGTGTAGTCCCAAATACCTATATTCCATGAATAGTAAGAAAATATGTATTTTTTTCATTGAACTACACATTATTTACACAAGTTCTCTTGATCAAAAAATCCCCAAAATTTCCAGGAACACTCGTTTTCTCCCAAAAATCCTCAAATTTACCCCTATGTATCCCCAAAACCCCATTAAAGAAATTAGAAACTAAAAAAATAAAAATATTTGTATTTGTTATGAGAATTTTAACATGTTCCTACCTCTAGGAGGGATCTTCTAAACCTTTACAATAGATCCACACCACACACCTATAGGGATTCTATCTTCCTCTACAACATCTCATCGAGTGGAATCTCCTCATCACCCACCCTCTTCTCTCCCTCTCCCTCTCCTTGATAAATATCAGAAAGGAGGAATACTATATAGGCATATGGGACATGAAAAGTGGTTTATGATAAAATAAAAAGGAAAAATAAAAATGGGAAGAAAAATATAAAATTAAATTAAATTAAATTAAAGGGGTTGGGCCTTAGAGCCCATGAATAGATAATACCTCACCTAAGATAAAACACCCATTATAGACTTAACCACAAATTTAGATTCTAAATCTGAAACCATGTTTAAAATCTTTGACTTAATAGAAATAGACAAATAAACTAAAATATAATTAAATAAATATTAACTATTCCATGGAAATTTGAATGACTAAAATTTCTAAAAACACTTATTCTAGTGTAAACACCCAATTCTATAACCATGAGAATAGTTAAAAATTTCATATGAGACTTTATTAGAATATAATTTACCTTTTTCTACCAGAAGACTCTCTGGAACACCAATTTCAAGTATCCCTAAATTTTCACAACCTGTGATGATGTGGACTGTCACATTCCCAATGAGAAAATGATTAAAATAGAAAAGGGTATTTGGGATGGATTTAAAAAAATATCATTGAATGTAATGTGAAAGTGAATATATAAAATCTATAAATGTGGATAATGAAATATAAATTTCTTAAAATGATTTGTGATAAAATAATGGATGACATATATATGAGAGTAAAGGAATTGTTGACCAAGATTAAGGTTTTTGGTGAGAAGTTGGATGATTATATGATTGTCCAGAATATACAATTTTTTGAACTAGATAGGTTTGATGAAGTTTTTGTTGTTGTTAGAGATCATGAATATATGGTCTCGGTCATTTTTTTTCATGTATGTTATTTGATGTGTTAATTTTTTTGGTTTTTTATGTTTTCGGGACTTTTTTATCCTTTATAAAATCTTAATATTTTATTTAATAAAGTATTTAAAATGAAAATTAAATATTAATAATTTAATTTCTTCCCTTATATAGTGCATGGGGACTTTTTGAGGGTAAATTCCTCATACCTTTACACATATGTGTTTTTTTAGGGTTTTGTAACTGTATCCCCTATTTTATAAAAGTTACATAAGGGTAAATCAATCATTGTGTAAGGTTATGGTGGAATTCTATGTTGTATAAGTGTAGGGTTCTTTCATTTGATTTATTTAAGAGTATAGAACTTTCCATTTGAGTTGTTTAAGGATAGATAAAAAAATTTTCTGAGATTCATAATCATTATTTGATGTTTTAAAAACATGTGTTTGGTTACATAGCCATTTTGTGTCAGTTAGTCTAGGAATGATACTTTCATAATGATAAAGCCCCATACCCATATGTGTAAATTTTTTTCTATGTAATGGTAGACCATGTTACCTATACAAAGTTCCCTTTTCATGATAGAAATATTTATAGAATATGTTTTTTTCTTAATTCCAGAATGACTTATAAGATTATTACTTTTAAGTGTTTTGATATGAATTGTGAAAATATTTAAATTATATTTTTTATATAAATTTAATCATATTTGATTTATTTTTTAAAGACTAATTATGAAATTCTTGGTCATATCCTACTCAAAATTATATCTCGCACCTTACATTTTCCTTTAAGTGTTTAAAGATTTTATTATAACAGGTCTAGGAAATGTGGTGGGACCACTTAGAGGTGGTGATTTTTCATTACTTATGGGAGTTTGGGAGTTATAAAAAATAGTACATTTATGCTCATACAATTTTTAAAAGTTTTACATAATGTGTTTTTAACTTGTAAATAGGTTCTTCTGGAACATATGCATCTATGGAGTGTTTTTTGAACTGAATTTTTTTATTTATTCTTATCTACTTTATTAAAAATTTATTGAGTAATGATTATTGTGATTGTTTTTCCTGTTGATCATATCGATTCAACGGTTGTAGTTTTTTGACAAACTATAGTTGATAATTCCATTTGGATCATGTCAAGATAGGTTCAAGTACCTTTTAAGTGGGTTATCTAGGATAATTCATGAAAAAATGCTATCAAAATAAGTGTAGATTCTTCCATTATGTCAGTATACTGTTTGTGATGTCTTGGTAGAGGGGATGAAGGGTTTTTTATACATTATTAGTAGGTTATGAGGGAGTTACTAGCTACCTCATATCATAATGGTCCTTAAAAATCCATTGGTTCTTGGGGTACAATGTCGTTGAGAATATTAATTGATATGATTCTTGAGTTTTTTGGAATTGATCTAAGGGTTGTGTATCCCTATTGTATTTTACATTATATAATTGATGATAATGTGTCCCATGAATTATGTTTCACATTTTATATATTGATTTTATATAGTACCACTCCCTCAAAAAGATGGTTGTACATACCCCTGAAGAGAGCAACTAATGAATCACAGTATGTGAACCCTCAAGTTAATCAAAACATTATTATGGATTTCATTTGTATGTCACAAGATTTGGGATAGGTATCTACACATGTTCTCATTCAAACTACAAAATTTGTATCTTGGATGGATGATAGAAGATATATTGCTCAATACATTCTTCATCTGAATCCACTATCTTTCTAGGTTACCAAATATCCTCAATAGGTGGAGTATTGTTTGAATAAAGTTTAGAATGTATATAAATTCTGGTGAAAAATTACATTTTTATGGAAAATTTGGGTGTCATCAAGCATAAGGGGCCTAGTATAAGGTGGTAAGAATCAATAGTTCAGGTAGATTGGAATCTATCCATTTAATATAAATAATTTAGATCAATATTTATAGTTAAATTATATCAAGAATCAAAATTGATTTCTAAATCAATATATTTTCTTAAACAGAACTAAGGAAATTAAATTGTGACCTTGTTTTCCAACAATGTTTTCAAGGATATTAAATTATCACCTGAGGTGGTATTGAATTAGAATCATAGAATTTGGATATTTAATATGGTTCATTAAGAATATGTCTGATATTAGAATCTCTAATTAATCTCTTTTTTATTTTGATGTTCTTGATAGATATTTTATAGTTGAACTTGAATTGTAAATAAAGTTAGGGTTGATGGGAGTTCCACTTACTTCTAGTGGCAGTTTCAGTGGTCCACTTAAAGGGAATACAAATTGAGATGAGTCCCATGGTATAAAAAATAGAGGTGACTCTCAGTCACACACCTCCACTAAGTCATATATATGTTCTATCAAATTTATTTTTACATAATTTTATTGTGTCTCGGATTCCCACATAAAGGATACTAGTATAGCGGATTAAAATATATAAATATCTTACATATTGTAAGGTCAGTTGTAGTAGTTTTTTCATTTTCACACTACTCTGCATAGTGGAACTATCTCAGTATTACATCTAGGATATCAAGTATAGTCAGATACATCAAGAACAAATGGGTTCCATCTATAGACACTATGAATGAAACTTATTCACATATTGGATTAGTCTCCGATGGAATCTAATATGAGTCATGTAATGATGAGAGGTTTAATTGCTAATGAATCATCTTTATTAACTTTTTTATTTGATATTGGTGCCTCCCATTTCTTTATAACTATCCCTATTATAGAATCAATTTATATTCCTAGGGATCTCATTCTATACATTATATATTTCTATACCTCTTATGATGAAGTGAAATCATGGTATATGATTCCCTTATGGTATATTAATCGAACGTGGAGATTTCATGGGTCTTTTTTGTTCAATATATGAAACATATATAATTAATTCTCAGTGTGGATTGGTTAATCACTCATAAACCATATATTTAAAATTATCTTCAACAGGTTCCCTTTACTACACCCAATGGGATGTGTCATGTCTTTAAGGGATAATTGTACCCAAGGACAAGTGGAGAAGGAAATCCTCTTCTAGAGTTCTGTAGGATGATATCTTCTTTTACATTTTAATTGGAATAATGATCTTTTATTGGTGATCTTATTCTAGTGGAAACTAAGTTCCTCAATTTTTTTTCATCAGACAATTCAATTTTTTTCATTGTGAGGGAGGTCGTGTTTTTTATCGATTTGGTGCCAGGTTACCATTCTATTTATATTTACATATACTATCTATAGCCAGCTAAACTAAAAGAGTTCAGAAAATATTTTGTTGATATATTATCCTAAGGATTCATCCTACCCATTATGTAACCTTAAGAAGAACTAATGATTTTTCTAAGAAAAATGATTGGACCCTTTACCTATTTTTTGACTATCAAAAATCAATTTCTCATTAATTAATAATAAGTATATGTTTCCTAAGATTTATTATTATTTTACTATTTGAATGTGGTTTAGTGGTTCTATAATATTATTCAGCAGTACATTTATTACCTTATATGATTAAGGTATCTAATATTCCAGAAACTGACATTAGGAGAAGGTACAGACTCTAAGAGTACCTTACATTTCCATTTGATCTAAATAATACCCCTAACGTTTTTATGGTATTCATGAATCAGATTTCACATGAGTACCTCATCTATTTTTTAGTGGAATTTTTTGATAGAATGTGATTTTCCTCTCAGACCAATGATTACCATGCATATTATCTGAGATAAATGTTGTACATCTTGAGAAATCACAAATGTTCAAAAAAGCCTTTTATGTGAATCTTTTGTACATGGTATGTAAAAATCGTTGTACATGTGGCATTCAAAAATGTTGTTTATATGATCCCCATAAGGTGAAAACATTTATAACCAGGGAGTAGACATGGAATGTATTCAATATTTAGAGATTCAAGGGATTATAATTGAATAATAACTATTTTTTGACTCTTTGATGACCACTCTTACTCAAAAAGGAGTAAATATTGTTACAAGAATAAAAATTATGTATTTCATTGATTAGATGAAGCATCATTCTACATTGGTCAAATTATTGACTCTTTTAGAAGCTGGTAAAGGTTATGTGGTATTCTATGATGTGTCAGTTTTATGTTTCTTCTATGTTCTTATATAGGGTGACTGTGTGGTGGAATATATTACTCAATAAACCTAGCATCATGAGAAGAACAATCTAACACATGATCTAAAACTCACTCCCATGATGAACACTTAGAATATTTGGGGTAATGGCCTTTTTCTGGAATTATTACCAAGAACATTCAATAAAAATTCATTATTTACATCTTCTCTCAAAATTATTTTAATATTTGGAATATTCTGTGGTTGGAGACCAATAATATTTTTATTCCAAAATTTCATACACAACTAGTAAGGGGAATGAAATTATTGATGCATTGGGTAGAAAAATTCCAAACCAAGTCATAAAATAATCCATTGAGGAGTGATGTTTGATGGATCCCTTTACTCGAATGAAATTATAAGATTAATAAGATGAGAAAAGTATTACTTTTGTGACTATTCTTTTTAAATCCTCACTTTTCAAGATGATTTTTTATCAATTTAAAAATTATGAAATGTTATAGGGAATTAGAGATTTATTATAAGGTGTGGAGACTATAGTGATTAGTATCTATCTTTATATGGTATCCTATGATTCCAAATCCACTATGTCATTCATTTTCCTATAAGGATATTTTTTATCGGATATTTCTATAATGCTTGGTTGGTAGTTAAACATGGACCACAAATAACATTTATTATATAGGGTAATGATTCTAGTGGATAAGTGTAAATTAGGACATTACTGATTTTTGTTTCCCATTTTTATAAAATATAATAGTTCATGATGAAAAAGCAGATGCCTTTAAGGTTTCATCCTCCCCTTTTAGTTCTAACTTGGATGTGTTATGAGATATCAGGGGACTTTTTGTTTGTGTTACCAAATACAAAAAAAGGGAATAATGTTATATGAGAGGGTATGGATATATTTTACAAACTATTTAACATTATTCAAATCCATTATATCAACAATGTTGAGTACATGGGAAATTAATATGTTCAAAAGATTATCAGATTTCAGGGACTTTGGTATGTTATAATTTTTAATAAGGACCACTTTTTTACCTATAATTTTTAGTGATGCCAACATATGTTGATTGTATTGAAAATAAAATTAAGTATTATGTACCATACACATAAATATGGTCATATTGGATGAACTATTTATATTCTTGAAGATATGTTACATTATTATGTCCTTAATTTTAGTAGATCGTGTGATAACCATTATGGATTTCTTCAGTTTTTCTATAATAATAGTTATTAGGTATCCTTTGAGATAGAACACTTAAGTGATATGTATAGCTATCCATGTAATTCTAATATTCGTTGGATATAGGTAAGTGAAGCATCCCTTTTTGGGAATACTTTGTTCTGAGATTTCATTATCAATATTTAGTTGATTTTTATGATAATGGTAAAAGATAAAATATATTAAAACACTTATTTCGATCAATGTCGATGACCTTTGGAGTCTTAATTGCACAAATTGGTTTTTTAGAGTGTCACATCGATTAGGTCACAAATGGATTTGAAAGTATGTATAGTTGGAACCAATATATATGGGACCATTTGAGGTTGTCACGAAGATTGTAAAGGTGACATAGCTTTTGGGTTGCTCAAATTTGATATCATGGATCTATAACATGTTTCATTTGTTGCATCTCAAAATGTTTCTATCTGAACCATCTCATACCCTGAGAAAAAGGAACCATTATGTAGAATCCACGTAATTTGTGACTGAGTAGGTAGTTCTAATTATTGATTTTGGGATAAAGGTTCTTCATTTAAAATCTATTAGCTTTTATCATATGTTATGGAAACATTGTTTTTATTCACAAAAGATATGTGACTGTCAATTACTATTGATGGATTAATGGACCTATATATTTTCAATTGAGTCTTATTGAATGATTTTCTAGGGGAATAATGAATTTAATGTAGGAGAATTATAACATTTCTATCATTTCATTGATGCATGTTATTTGTTTTGTGATTTTTATTTGGAATCTAGATCTATTTGTGACTTTCTATTATCTTTAGAAACTATTTTTATATTATTTAATTAATAATTTTAAATGGAAATAAAATAATTATTAATTTAAATTTTATCATTACTTAGAATATGGGGTCTTCGTAAGGGTAACTAAATTCTACATTTATGCAGGTGAATTTCTAGGGTGTTTTGTAAAGGTATCCCCAGTATTCTCTAGGCTGTATAAGGTTAAATCCCTAATTGTGTATGGTTAGGGTAAAATTTCTTTTTATGTAAGATTAGAGTTATTTACATAATTATTTTTTATGCATGTATAACTTTTCATATTATTAGTGTAAGGATAGATAAATTTTTATATGAGTTAGGTAAGGGTAAGCTAGGGTTTTCAAAGGATGTGTGGGGGAAATCATCCCTTATTTATATCTATATTTGAGCATGGGAGATACAAAATAGTAAAATACCTTACCCTTATATGAGGTCTATGAGTTGCATCAAGGTAATCATTGTCAACCATACACGACACCCATTTTATAAATGAAAATGAAAATCTGGTTTTCATTATTATTCTTTAAGAAGGATCTATACCCACTTTTTAGGAATTAAAAATCTATAAATCATGTGAATAATTTTTTTGACCAATTAAAATCAAAATAAATTTTTTAAAATGATTCTAATCTGATCAGAATCAATATTTAGTTGAAAATAATGAATTATATAGTGTTTTTATTTTTGATTTACCTTATTTAAACCATAACCCTTTTGGTATTTTTAAAAATAGCCAATGAAATTATTGTTTTATATTAGTTATAATCATTAGTATATTTTATGGAAGGAAATTATATCTTGATTTATAGAATAATTTTTTTCCATTGATCGGGGGTTATAGACCATTCATGTTAATTTTTATCGATCCCTCATTCCTGTTTAATGATATTTTAATTATGGTAGGTGACATCATAATTAAATCTCTATCAATTGAAACCATTGAAATTTTCTTATTTTAAATTTTTTTCATGAATTTGTTTCTAAATATTCATTCCAGAAGGTGGTAAATGGTTTCTAAATGGTTTGGTGTGTGTTATGAAAAACATTGACAGTGGTTTTTAAAATTAATTATTAATTTTTGGGAAAAGGTTCTTAAACATAAATGATTATTTGAAGCATGATTTTAATGAAATAAAATAATGAAATGTTTTATGATTTTACGTTACATAGATTGTTTTGAAATTATATGGTTTTTTATAAAAAATTGTGGTTGATATTTTAGTTGAATAGAATGTTTTTAAATAACTAACATACGAGATATTGAAATAATTTTTAGAATGATTTGGTATTTATTCGGATGAATTATATCCCAATAACTGTTTAATTTAACTTATATTACATGGTATCCTTGGTAGTTATATGGGATGAAATTTTTCGTGTAATGCAATATCAATACCATGAAATGTATTGATGATGACAATTCTTACTAAATGTTTTTAGGGTAGTGTAATTAATACTTATGGATCTTCTCATATTCATCCTTATGTCTGTTACTTTTACCTTAGTCTTAATAATAGTAATGTGTGCACACTATAAGACACACATCACTGAGATGTGTGAGAATCCCAGTATGAAACTATTCCTAGGTCTCTTGACCACGTTGTTACAATTGAAAATGATTTTACAAGACATTGTTATGAATTTTTTTACTCATGTCTGTTTTTATAGAAATATATATTCATTCCTTATTTTCTATAAATGAAATTTTTTATATATTTTGTATTATCCAATGAAATAATATGAAAACAAAGAGTTTTGATATCAATTGTAAAAATATTTTCATATCTAGTTTTATTTGAAACTGAGCATATATGGTTTATTTGTTATAGATTCACTATGGAAGACATGGTGAGATCCTATAAGTATTTATAGATCACACTCAACCATTTACATTATGAATTTGTAAATTTTCTTAATTCAATCCCTCGGAATGTATGGGAACCACATGTAGGTGGTGCTTGTACCTAACCTTTGGAACCTTGTGATTTGGATGAAACTAAAGGAGTTTGTGATCCACCTATTATGTATAGTTTAACATGATGTTTACTTTGTAGACTTCTGTATGTGTTCTTGTAAAACTACTGATACTATTGAATGGTTCTCATAATGACTATTTTATTGATTTATATCTAATGCATTACTACATTATTGAGTAAATCTTATGGGGGAATCATTCCTTCTGGTTTATACAGATACCAAGGCACAAGCTACTAGCCTGTACGGATCCCAAACAAACTTCTTGTCAAGTTATGATTAGTTTATGAACTTTTTAGTTAGGTTATCTTTGTTCATTAATGAAAATTACCCCATAAAACTTAAATTTGATGATATTAATATAATCTCAATTTCTTATAAAATTTGAAAATGGAGTTCTTTAAATAATAATTGAATGGATGATAAGGAATTTTATTTTAAATCTGAAAAGGAAGACAAGAGTTGGAAAAATATATAAATTAAATAATAATACTATAAGAAAGAGTTGTGTGTTAAAATAAAATTTTAAAAAGTATTTAATTCATTTCAAAAATTTTGATATTAGGTAAAAGAATTCTATCAAGGATACTTACCCATGAAATTATATAATTTTACAGTTACAAGGAATTGTATACCCAACTAGCTGAGGTAAAAAAAATTAAGTCCAAAAGTGTGAAGTTGAGTATGAGAATCCCGGGAGTTATTTATGGAAGAAATCATAAATATTTGATAAATTTATTCTTTCATAAATAGGGAAAGGTAATAATTTTCATAAATTCTAACAGAGAAAATTATTATCAAATCATGAAGATAGTGGAAGTAGTCATGATGATGAATAAGTATATACTTATGATGATGTTGGTGAAATTTTTTATAATTTCAACTATAAATAAATAAGAAATTACAAATGAAGTGAGATGTAATGATGGACATGTGGAGAAGACTCAAATGGATTGAATACTATTGTGATATATTATGGAATGTTTTTCAATGATTTGAAGTATATAAGTAGTAAATAATTGTATGAATAAATATTAAAAATAATTATAAAATAATGACGCCATATAGGATAAAAAAAATTCAATATTGATTAATGAAATTGGTAAATTGAATAATTCAATAAATGAATAAAAGAAATTAAATGATTTAATGGTAAATAATTCTAAATAAAATTAGAATTAGAATTATATTTTTTTATTAGAAATTGATGTATATATAAATGTAATCAGAAAATAAAAAATTAAAATTTTATAATAAAATTAAATAAATTATTGAAACCATGAATAAAAGGATAAATGAAAATGTTTATTTGAAGACACATGTTTAAATTTTAAAACTTGTCTCAAAGTAATATAATTCCCGTCAATATGAAAACTACTACAAGACTATCTTTTTGTGAAACTACAAGAAATTTTAATTTAAAAAAGAAAGAATTAAGTATAAATGAAATGTCTAATTTTTAGGAGTTTTCAATAACTTTTTTTTTCATAAAAAGTGACTAATTTTGATAGTAAAATTTTGAAGTAATGGTGGGAGATTGATTTTATAATCTATGATATTTTTAAAGGAAATGATTCTTTTTATGGAAACATCCGGTGTTATGGAGGGTTTTAGGAACACTAAAGTGATATTCTGGTTAAATTATAAATATTTATAAATTTTAGAGGATATGGGAGGTATATATTTAGGTGAATTTTCAGGAGACACACGCATAACATATATAAATATTATATCATTAGAAAATAATATCTTTACATAACACAATTATAAACACCCCAGAGCTATAAAAGATTACTGACTTTAAAGACAAGACACATAAAAACATATTTCATAAAGGATATTAAATATCATTGAAAAATGTTATTTTACCATAGTACTTTATATAGAACTAATCTAAATAAATTAGTTCTTCATAACCTACAAAAAATGGAGAAATATAAAATGATGATCTTATATTCTGAGTTTGTGTAAAAATAAGACATAATAATAAATTATCCCAAGTAGGACTAAGGTCATGAAAATAATTTCATAACATAATAATATCATACCTAATCAAAAAAATATCATTTGTGATGTGTAATTACATAATAATTTTTCACAAAATTATAAATAAGTCATAAGAGAGTTTAATAGACAATAATCAAACATGATATGTGAGAGAATATTATAAAAATAGTAATGTTGATAGACGTATGCTTCTAAAATTTTGAAAATTTATAATTAGTAACATGTTCACTCTTTATGTCATGTACATGAAATTTGTCCTTACATAAACCTATGGACATGAAACTAGGTCCAAAAAGTAACTTATTCACATGAAAATATGATCATACATTAACTTATACACATGAAACTAAGTTCATGCATAGTGTTTGGAACATTAAATTAGGTTCATGAATAATATAGTCATATCATGAACTATATTTCTACACTAAATGCATTCAAGGGATATGTAATTATCAGCCAACTAATCACATAATAAAATCCATTCATATGTGTTTCACAAGGTCATTAAACATTAATAATAAAATAATATCATAACATATCGAAATGAAACATTTTTTACATAAATTTACTCTTTTCATCATAGCATAACCTAAGGATAATTAACATGTTTCATAAACGTTTAATGAAATTTTTACAAAATCATGGGAATGAAACAGGTTTTATAGAAGATTACTTAAATGAAAATAATCATAAGACATTAATATAAAAAAAAATTCATGGAATCATAAACATCAAATCCCTAGTGAAGAACAACAATACTTCAATAATATTTACATAGAAGAAAAATACCATTAAAATATCATTCAAACATCTCTATGAAAACATACCAAAATATTCTTTTTCTTAGATAAAATTTGAATAAAAAACTCCCCAAATATTGATAACAAATTTTTAATTGAATTTAAACAAGGATATATTTATTTTAATATTAAAATCATATAATCATCATAGTGTTGGTAAAATCCATTCATGTTATATATATTAAAATAAAATATTCTTTTCACACTTTTGTTAAAAGTCAAAAATTTCTTATTCGAAAAAAAAATCATTAAAAATGTTATTTTTTAACCCTATTACACTATATAAAATAAAATTAAAATTAAATTTTTGAAAAACATCACGTATAGGAAAAACATCCAGAAAATTACTTTGAAGAGTAAGGCCATGGAAGAAACATTTTATCGACCAAAAATAAAATATTTTCAACAAAACTAAACATTATCATCATCATTTTAAGTACCAAATAGAGTAAAATAATTCTAATAAATTGTTATTTCATAATAAATATATTATAATAAAATATATGGTGTTTCTTTTATAATATCATTATAAATAACTTCAACGTAAATTATTAAAAGCAAATCTTGAAATGAAATTATATTGTAACATAAATATTTATCTCAAGTATCATATTGATTCATATACATTAAAATTGCATGTATAATAATTATATATTTATTATAAATTTATAAACGGAATATATTTTTACATATAATAACATATATTGTTTTCATATAAAATCTTATCACCCCGTTTATTATAAACTCTTTCTTAAAACCATTATTCTGGGTGATAACTATTTTGTTTTTCATTCCTGTATCAATTCTAAAGTTCCATACCTACTAAATTATTCATGGTTCTATAATCTCTATAATTTTAATAATTTTATAATTATAATATTTAAACATTATAAATTCTTTTATATTTATTCATATAAATTTTTTATGAAAAACTAATTATATCACTTCATAGATATGGTTATTTGTATGTACACAAGAGTGATTCATCCACTTTTGAATAGAAGGAATGAAAGAATGGTAAATAATATTTAAAATTTATAGAATATTTTTTATATAATAAATATCAAATATTTTCATTAAACATTTTCTTATTATAATTCATGAAAATCATAAATGAAAAATAAATCACATCACTTTGTGGAGGTGGTTACCAACAGTACACTTGAGAGACGCTATTATTTCTCAACAGATGGAAATGTAAGAAGGTAGATATGTCAATATAATTATGTAATCATAATTATATAATAAATATCATATATAAAAAATTAATTCATCAAAATAGCCAATAATTAATGATGGGGATGAAAAATGAAATACATCGCTTCTCCATGTGGTAGTCTACACAATGCATGAACTATTCTTTTGTTCCTCGTTTTATGGAGAAGGATATGAATAAAGTTTCAATAATAAAAAACCATATTTTTACTTTAACTAAATTTGATTATTAAATTTATTATTGAAAAAAATGCATTTATAAAAGTTGTAACAAGAAATAAAATTCAAATTACTCAGTTATGAGTTATACCTATTCATTATGAGGCCTCCTGTTTCTAACACCTTAATCCATGTAAGGATGGTATTATGATAAACAAATACCTGTAGGATATGAGGAGGAATTTTTTGAAATTATTTTTATTTTTATTTTCATAGATAATAGACTCTTTAAGTGTGATGGAGAGAGGATAAGTGTTTTTTATAAGGTAGAGGAGAACACACTTCGAGTGTTTCAAAACTTTTAAATATATTACTTACTTAATAAAGAAACATATATCCAAATTGGATTATGTTAAAATATTGGATGATATAGAAAAAAATTATACTCCTTAAATCATATTTACTCACGTTTTTAGAACATTTTAACCCTTATCTCTTTAGTTTAACCCATCAATAACCCATTTTAAACATTAATGGGATAAATATTTTTTACCTTAGTTACTATTAATATTGAAATAAATAATTTTACCTTATTAAAAAATTATTAATTTATAAAATTAAGAGTATTTAATCTATTTTATCCAATTAAATATCTAAATGTGGTATAAATGCATTTTAAATTAACTGAAAAAATTCAATGTAAAATTGTTTTCTATAAAAAATGAATTTTTATGTATTAAAATGTAATTATAAAATAGTTATGTATAATGTAGAATAAAAAATATTAACTATATTATTTTTATTGAACATTAAATAATTAAATTTTCAGTAAATTAAAAACAAAATGTGGCTTTTTATATACTTGAAAATAAAGTATAGATTTCATAACAAACAGTTTTTTCTTCTATTCACCCAGAAATTTTCTATTTTATAAAAATCACTAAATTCCCCCTATGTTAATTTTGAAAATATAATTCTAAAAATTATTTTCATTTACAGAAATTAAATTTGTAAAATATAAATAATTTTTTTATAATTTTTATGTACAATATTCAATAAATCATTTTTAAGAAAACAATTTTTTTAAGCATGAAATGTCATTCATACAAATTGAGTAATTTTTTTATTATGTGTACCATGAAAATAATTTCTAGGATATATTTTTAACATTTAAATAATAACAATTCAATTATATATTGTGGTTCGATTAAATATGGTGTTGTTTGTAAAGAAAGCTTTCAGAGAAAAAAAATATTTAATGATAAATAAATCATAAAATCTCAGGGTGTTACATTATAACCTCTATATAATTAACTTTACAATTAATCTTATTCACTATAACAAAAATAGATAAGGATACTTCTTCCTCCCCACATCCTCATGTTCCATTATACATTTTTCAAATTTAATCTTTTTTTATAAAACTTTTACTATGTTATTGGTCTTATTTTACTAAAATTCCACTATTAAATATAGAATCTTCTCAAAATTTTCATCATATTAGAGATCATGCTCTAGTAGAATGACATTGGAGTTTATTAAATGTAAAAGATCAACTATATACTTCCTCTGGAGAGATACATGGAACACATCCTAAACATTATCTAGATTCTGCAAAAGCCCTTGGAGATCAAGAAGAGTCTAGATATGATCAAGAATTTCTAATAAACTAAAATATCATAGTATCAAATTTCCCTTTTTTCAAATATCATAACCTTCATCCAAGGATATTTTCATAATAATATACTTCCACCATCTTTTAAGAAAGATATTGATAATCATTGTAAACATAACTTATCTACTAACTTCGAGATTCCTTAATGAGTACTAAATGGCAGTAAAAATTTCTATCATTTCCATAGATAACTTTGGTCCTAGTGTATTTTTTTCACTAACTTCATCCCATAACATTGGACTTCTGTATTGACTATTATAAATCAATTTAAAATGATCTATATGAATTCTTGAGTGAAGGATATTGATGTAAGGAAATTCTACCAATAGAAGGTATTGATCCCAACCTGTTTATAAATTTATATAAAATGACCGCAACATATACTCTAATGATTTATAGTTCCTCAAATCATATACATAAATATTAGGATGATTTATAGGGATAACATTCAACCCCATATTCAGATAATATTAAACACTTCTCCAAAACATTGAGGTAATCCTTAGATCCCATTCAGATAAAATAGAATGTGCTACTCCATAAAATATTATAACTGACTTTTTGAATATCTCAAGAGAAAAATATTATCTTAATTTAAAAAACTGTGTACACTTTAAAATAAGATCAACTATGACCCAAATAGAATTATAATTTTTATATTTTTTTTGTATTTTGGTGATAAAATTTGTGGTTATTTTTTCCCATTTCTATTCAGGTGTGGATAATGATTATAATATGAACTGATACTAATGTATCTCATTATTAAATTGTGGGAATACAAGGCATCAAGATACATGCTCCAAAATATATATTTTATTTTATTATACTAGAAAAACTCTTCCATATCTCCACGAAACATCATACATCGAATATTACTAATGAATGGTGAACTTTAAGGTTTATCCAATAGCTCATTAGTCAAGTATCTTATTTAAGGGATACATACTTTGTTTCTAAACCCTTTCATTCCATTATATTAATGGTCAAAATTGAGAACATTTCCAACATTCTTCAATAGTTCGACATCCTCCTTCTTCACCCCTTTAATCCACACATGGATGTACAGTTGAACATTCATTTGAGAAAGATCTGATACATCCACCATCCATATGATATAATGTTATAACTTTTTAAAATAAAAAAATATTGGATATCTATCAATAATAATCATGTAAAAACATGAATATTCATTCTGAATTAATTAATTTTCCACTATGTTAAACTTCCCAAGGTTTTAGTGTATTGATAAGTCATAGCCTGTAATCTATTCCGATTATATCCATTATAACATATTCATCTCCATCTATGTGAATATGCACATTAAGATTTTTTTGATTTTTATAAATATCACATATTTCACATTAATGATAATTCATATATATTTAAAATTCCAATATTACCAATAAAATATCTAAATCATGGGATGAGTGATTTTTCAAATTAATTTTCAAATAGTGACATGTATAAACTATAACCTTATCAGTCTGAATGATAATGAATCATAGAACATTATATGATGAATCCCTATTGACCATTAACCGTTCTTTACTCCAAGGTATTGTAATAATAGGTTCACTCATGGATCCCATGGTCCCTAGAATAAAGTACAATGTGAATTCCATATCAGCAATTTTTCTACTACATCCAATTTCTCTGGCCACTCTAGTGTGATGGAAAATTAAATGTCCCAACGGCTAAAAAAATTTGCAAGAGATCCTATGAGGGAATAATATAGCTCATCCAAAACCATGGTTCATGCCTAGTGTACAAGCATCTCAAATAGCCCTTAGTGACCTGTAACTGATCCTCAATAACCAATGTAACAATTGGGCCATCCAAAATCATAGAATTTCAATGAAGACTTTTCTAGCGGTCCTTGTGACCACCTTGAAAGAATAACCCTACAAGGATTATTTGACATAATCCAAACAATGCCACATAAAAATTCTATACTCCCACATACATAAACAACTATTCACTTGATCAAGGGATAACCCACAATGGAATCCTTATGAGACCCTCAAACTTATCTCAATAGATCAACTAAACATGTCTATAACTTCCATCACATGAAATCAACCAAATTCAAAGGCTCTATAATCTCTAACCCTTAAGCATATGAGTTAGTCCCAAAAATCATTGACTTAAAACAATTGGTCTCAAAACATATGGATAAACCTATATCTTATCTCAGATACTATATGATCCCATATTTTGGTGTCAATAAAAGAACCTCAAATTGATTAACATAGAAAACTCAATCCAGAACAATCACATTGCTCACATCCTTCATATGGGAATCACTACTCATAGAAAATTCTATAAGAGGATTCTAAAATCAAAAATCAATGAAATACACATAATAAAATCTTTTAGTCAAAAAAATCTGATAGGTCCTCTAAACACTAAAACTATTACACTATCATGATCTATGTGGAAAAACTTTTATAATGGACTACTCACATGCCGAATTTTACTCCAAGGTGAAGAACTAGAAAAATGGGACAAGGTAGGGAAAATTACAAGGATTGTACATGTGGCACACTATTTTTAACCCCAAATGTTCTCTATTCCCATATACCTTAGGCTACTCAACATGTAATTTTTCAAAGCACATCGAGTGTACCCCCACATGGATCCTTTCCTTTGAAACTCATTCCCCCAATCAGGGAGGCAATATGAACTACACATTATTTACCACCCACATACATGGTGTGTACCCCACATTGGTTCTCCAACCATATACATTTTTATGTACCCTCACATGAGGTATATCCAGGCATATTACATTTCCACTATCTATGTACCTCACATGAGATCTGGTCTTGTACATTGTATCCCCATGTTCCCCTGGAACACCCCATGTCGCCACTATATACTGTATACCCATTGTACACAATGTGTAGTCCCAAATACCAATATTCCATGAATAGTAAGAAAATATGGATTTTTTTATTAGAACTTCATATTATGTACACAAGTTCTCTTGAACAAACAATCCCCAAAATAACCACGAACACTTGTTTACTCCCCAAAATCCACATATTTACCCCTATGTGTCCCCAAATACCAATTAAAGGAATTTGAAACTAAAAAATAGAAATATATGTATTTGTGGTGAAAATATTATCATGGCCCTACCCTTATGCAGGATCTTCTAAAACATTACAATAGATCCACACCATGCACCTATAGGGATTCTATCTTCTTCTACAATATCTCCCCGAGTGGCATCTCCTCATCCCACCCCTCTTCTCTCCCTCTCTATTTCCTTGATAAATATCCAAAATGGGATTACTATATATGCATATTGGACATGGAAAATGGTTTAAGTTAAAATAAAAAGGAAAAATAAAAAATGTGCAGAAAAAAAGAAAATAAAATTACTGGGGTCAAGCCTTGGCACCCATGATTGAATTATGCCTCACCTAAAAAAACCCCATTATATAATTAACCCCAAATTTAGATTATAATTCAGAAACTATGTTAAAAATCTATTACTGAATGGAAATATGCAAATATAATAATATTTAATTTATTAAATATTAAATATTACATGAAAATTTGAATGACTAAAAGTTATAAAAAACCTTTTATTCTAGTGTAAACACCCAATTCTATGACCAAGGTAGTTAAAAATTTCTTATGATATTGTCATACAATATTATTTATCATTTTCCACCCAAATACTCCCTAGAACAAAAATTTCAAGTATCCCTTAATTTTCACAACCTGTGACGATGTGGATTGTCACATTCTCACAGTCAACATGATGAAAATATAAAAGAGTATTATGGATGAATTAAAAAAAATCACTGAATGTAATGTGAAAGTGAATATATCAAAACTATAAATGTGGATATTGAAAGATAAATTTCTTAAGATGATTGATTATGAAATAGTGGATGACATATATATGAGAGTAAAAGAAGTGTTGACCAAGATAAAGGTTTTGGGTAAGAAGTTCGATGATTATATGATTTTCAAGAATATATAATTTTTTTAACTAGATAGGTTTGATGAAAAAATATTTGTTGTTAAAGGTCATGAATGTATGGACTTAGTTATTCTTTTCATGTACGTTATTTGGTTTGTGATTTTTTTCTTTTGGTTTCTGATGTGTTAGGGACTTTCTATGACATTTAAAAAATATTAATAATTTATTTAGTAAAGTATTTAAAATCAAAATTAAATATTCATAATTTAATTTCTACTCTTATATTGTGAATGGGGACATTTTGAGGGTAAAGGCCTCGTAACATTACAGATATATGTTTTTACGATTTTGTAACTCTAACACCTATTTTCTAAGAGTTAAATAAGGGTAAATCAATCACTGTGTAAGGGTATGATGATATTCTAAGTTGTATAAGTGTAGGGTTATGTCATTAGAGATATATAAGTGTATATAAATTTTCATATGATTTGTTTAAGGTTAGATTAATATTTTTAGGATATTCATAAGAAACATTTGATGTTTTAAAAACATTTGTAAGGTTACTCAGCCATTATATGTCAGTTAGTCTTGGAATGATACTTTCATAAGAATAAAAACCCATACGATTATGTATAAGTTTTTATCTATCTAATTCTAGAACCTATTATACATACAAACTTCCCTTTTTTATGAAAAAAATATATTTTTAAAGTATTTTTTTCTTTATTCCAAAATGAATTATAAATTTTTTATTTTTAAGTGTTTTGATATGAATTCTGAAAATATTTAAATTATATGTTTTATATAAAATTACGAATTTTTGATTTATTTTTTAATGATTGATTATAAAATACTTAGTTATATCCTACACATAATTATATCACACACATTACCTTTTCATTTGAGTGTTTAATTCTTTTCATATAATAGGTCTAGGGAATGTGGGGGAAACACTTATTGGTGGTGAGCTTACATTACTTATGAGAGTTTAGGTGTTATAAAAAATAGTAGATTTATATTCATCTAATTTTTTGATGTTTTCCACACTGTTTTTAACTTGTAAATAGGTTCTTTAGGAACAAATGATTCTATGGAGTGTTTTTTGGACTGAATTTTTTTAATTATTCTTATCTACTTCATTACAAGTTTAATGAGTAACTCTTCTAGTGAATGTTTTTTCCATTGATCATATTGATTCAATGGTTGTCGTTTCTGACCAACTATAATGGATAATTCCCTTTCGATCATGTAAAGATAGGTTCAAGTACCTTTTATGTGGATTATCAATGATAGTTCAAGAAACAAATGATATCAAACTAAGTGTAGATTCTTCATTTATGTTGATATACAGTTTTTGATGTCTTGATAGAGGGGATAAATGGTTTTCTATGCATTATGTGTAGGTTATGAGTGAGTTAATAGCTACCTAATATCATAATGTGCCTTAAAATCCATGGGCTATTATATTAAACTGACTTTAAGAAAATTACTTGATATGATTGTTGAGTTTTCTAGAATTGATCTGACTATTTTGTATCCCTATTTTATTATACTTTTTATAATTGATGATCATGTGTCTCATGAATGATGTTTCCAGTTTTATATATTGATGTTATATAGTACCAATCCCTCAAAAAGATGGTTGAACATTCCATAGGAGAGTGCTACTGATGAACCACAGTATGTGAACCCTCATGTTGATCAAAACCTTTTTGGGGTTTTCATGTGTATGTTACAAGATTTGAGATAGGTATCTACAAATGTTCTCATTCAAACTACAAAATTTGTAACTTGGAGGGATGATAGAAGATATATTCTCCAATACATTATTCATCTGAATCCACTACCTTTCTAGGTAACCAAATATCCTCAATAGGTGGAGTATTGTTTGAAAAATGTTTAGAAAATCTATAAATTCATGGTGTAACATTACAATGTTATGGTAAATTTTTGTGTCATCAAGCGTACAGGGTCTAGTAGAAGGTGGTGAGAATCAATAGTTTAGGTAGACTGGAATGTGGCCATCTAATATAATATATTTAGATCTATTTTTATAGTTAAATTATATCCACAATCAAAAGTGTTTTCTAAATCAGTACATTTTCTTAAACCGAACTAAGGAAGTTGAACCATGACCTAGTTTTCCAACATATTTTTCATGAATATTAAATTTTTAACACCCCAGGTAAATAAAGAATATGACATTTTTATATTTATCAATATTTGTGAATAAAATATTAATATTACTTTAAAGGGGATTCTATGCTCGATGGCGTACCCAATACGCAACAATGAGTTTCTTGGGAATCTTACGTTGCACTCTAATAATAAAATAATATTATTTTAAATGGTAGTTAATGCCTAGCCGTTGTAATGGCGGGAATGAACAAGAATAAATACAAAATGATTATATTTGTTTGTCAAATATTTTTACTCTTTACAATAAATGATATAGGATTAAAAATTCAAATGAATCCAATTTTAAGCGTAGACAATCTAATATTCTTTAAAAGGTCGATTAACCGCCTTTTGATGGCGAACCTCTTCTAAATCCTCTTTTTGACAATTTTATGTATTATATTTGACAAAATAAATTTTTCTTTATAATCGGGACATCAAAATTTACTTTGTGTAAATTTTTGTTATTTTTCCGAAAAAGTTCAAATTTTAATGAATAGTGAAAAATGTTGTATTTTAATTCAATACCTCTTTTTAATATAATTTATTTATATGATTAGATTATCATTTTAATTGGTTTTAAAGTTTAAATATAATATATTTTTACCATTTAATCCAATGGTGGTCATTGTAATTAATATCACTTTTAGATTGGACATAAATGAGTGTCAATCTTTTGAAAGATATTGTTTCATAAAAACAAGCTATTTGATTTAACAGCGGGATTTAATTATAAAATTAATTAATGAAACTTATATGTTATAAATTTGGTAAAATAGGCATTATTTTTTAATTTGGAATATCAAATATAGCTTAGGGTGAATTTTTGGTATTTTTCTGAAAAACATAAATTTTTGATGAATAGCGAAACCACAAAGTGGTGGTTACAAAATTTGATTTTTCGTTTAAATGGAACATTACCACTTCTGTGATTTGAATTTCAAAAATCCAATTTCAATTATTTTAATTGTTATGTAAAATTTGGTTCAATCTGATGAAAATAATTTTTGATGAAAAGTAACTTTTAATTCTTATTAATCGCAATTAAAGGTAATTAGTGTGATTTAAGGTAAAAATGATATTATAATAAAATGAAAATATCTTGACACTTGTCCTAACACTATTGGATGAGTTATGGCCGACCAAGACCACCCATGGGTCTATATTGGGTACCCCATGGAGCCACTTCGGTTTGATAATGACATTTATGCCTTTTATTTAAAGTTAAAATAAAAATGTCACAAACATGATTTGTTTTACTAAAAAAAAATTTACATGTGGTTATAAAAGTCATAATTTTGACTATAAATAATCATTGGAGAGATAAAAATATTTCCTACATCATAGTAATTTTTTTATAATTTTTAGACATTAAATAAATTAAATTCTTTATGACATAGTGATGATGCAAGGATGACCTCATTATTTAACGATTTAAATGAAATGGAAAGATAATGCATAATCTAGGACCTAAACATGTCCAAAACCTATTATATGGGTGGATTTATAACCCTTATCATATTATCCTCGAACCACATCAATGTGGGACCATTAAAATCCGAAAACCATTTGAAAATAAAGTAACATTTTATACTTTTCCAAGAGTGCCCCTCCTCTCCTCTTATAAAAGGCCCCCACCTCTACCACCTTACCCACACCTATAAAACCTTTGTTTAGGCCAGGATCTGATCATTTTGTCTCTCCAAATCCCTCTCCTAATCCTAGAAGCCTTAACTTAGGCAGTAAGCTCTTCAAGAAACCATGTTGGTTCAAACCAAAGGGAGTTACCCTATTTTAAGGTAACATCTTCACTTGTGCAATTTTGTATTATTTTGATTCTCCAACCCCATAAACTCTTTTTATTCATTTATTTTTTAACAACTACAGAATATTAAATATACTAGTATTTTTTTATAATATGGATTCGAGCTACACTTACACACACCTTCATCTAATGGTTAAAGAACATACTGTTTCTGTGGATAGCGAATTTCTGCCTCACGAAACGATGATTGTTCGACACTCATATAACACCTTCAAAGGAGGCCATTAAGATGTAAATATGTTTATATATGATATATAATATTTTTATTTTTTACTTAAGCTTATGTATATTTCATTTTTGGCATACCTTTATGGCTTCCATTAAGGGTATACGCGATATCTTCATTTTAGGAAGTGTGGACTACTGCCCCCTCAAAGTGATTTGATTCGTTAATGCCATATGTGAGATGTATAAAGGATGGTTTTAACGTTATTATATATGATTTTATACTGGAATTATAATATAACTTTATATCATTATTGTTTTCTTTCCATTAAAGTATTTGATAGAAATGAAAGTAGCGTTCACGCGTACGTACGGCTTACCGTCTCCATGAACGGTGCATTTTATTTCTTTTCCTCAAATGTAATGTACTATTATAAGTACATATGATGGATATATATGATGTATGATACATATAAAGGATGAATATAATTCTGGGATTAAAAATATTCATATCTCTCATTTAGTTTTAATTCCATTAATATGACATAGAAATGAAAGTAGCATTCATGCGTACGTACGGCTTACCATCTCCATAAACGGTGCATTTCATTTCTTACCCTTAAATGATTATGTAATATTATAAATACATGCATATGCTGGATATATATGATATATATTATATCCAAATCATGAATATCATTATTGATATAATGGATATTTGACTACGTGAACAACTTGTAAATATAAGAAGTTCACTTTTGACTTAAGTACCAAATAACGACAAAACAACCGTTATTAACTTAAATGATTACATAATGTTAATGACATGGTAATAAGTGATATAAAAGGAGTAATTAACTAGAAAAAGTTTCTTAAGGATGTAGAAATTAACTCATGTTTATTATTCAGGAGATTAAAGAATGATCGAGTCAAGTCAGACCCGAGGTAAGGGACCCTACCCCTCTCTTTCTTTTTAAGTACTCTCTTTTATGTCATTCCTTTTAAGCTCATCTTTCTTGTGATCGGGATGTTATTTTATATTACTACTACTGTAATTTTTATGTTCATATGATGAGAGACCATGTTCTCTCTCATCAATCCATTTTTGATATTTTGAGTGGAGCCGTTAGGCTTCCGAATTTTCGTAAGAGATCTAACCTCTCTCTTTCTTTTTAAGTACTCTCCTTTATGTCACTTATTTTATCCTCCTATTTGTTATGTTGGGGGATGTTCTTTTATATTCCTCTTTCTATAATCATTATGTTAATATGATGAGAGACCCTATTTGATCTCATCGATCCATTTTTGTAAGATTTAAGTGGCGCCGTTAGGCTGCCGAGTTTTCGTAAGGGATTTTTCATCTCAATTTTATTCCCGTGAGATTTATGCTACATTTGCCACAATTTCCTTTGAGTGGTATATGTACTACCCATTATTTTACTCATTGTGTAATATAATTTCATTTTTGATTATTTACATCAATGTTGTATTGTCCTTCTTTCATGGGGTGTATGTTTCGAAAGATACCCATGTCGGTAAGGGAACCTTTCACCCTCCTCTTTTTAAAAGACTTCTTTTGTTATGTCTTTTAATTCACATAATATTATTTTTGGATATGTTATTCTATATCCTTATTGATTTAAATTTTATTTCCATTTTATGAGATACCCTTTTTATCTCTCATCAACTCATTTTCTGAATTTTGTAGTGATGCCATTAGGCTGTCAAATTTTTGCAAGGTAACTTCTTAACCCAAATTTGATTCTTTGGGATATACTTATACTCCTTGAATATGTCGTTCTATGAATATGTGTGAATAAACTCTGATTTTTTTACACTTAATATCCACTTATATTTGGTGTATTTTTTTCACACATAATTATGTAATTGATTTATCCTTAAACCAAGGATTCCGTCTTTGTAAGGGACTTCATCTCAATATCCTTTCATTGAGGCATATTTTGTTTTATACATAACTTTCTTTTATACGGTGTATAAACCCATTTGACTTTTACTTTTATACAAAAGGAGTATTTTTCTACTAAGCGTTTTACTAAACGACAAAAAGGAATGTTTCTTTTAATGTACGTGGTGACAATGACCTTTTCCACCGCCGTGAGTATTATTTGATATTTGGCTTCCTCAAAAAGCCGTAATGTTTTTAAAATAAAATAAATACCATATACTCTTTTATGTATTTTGGTATTGAAAATGGTTTTGATAAAGGATTCTATTTTGTCAATATATTTAAATGATATATTGTGATTGAAATGTGGAAATTTTATCATTCCTTTATATTGGTTTTATGTGTTATAATTTTAAAATAGTACTTGGACATTTTATGGGTGGTTACGTGATAAACCATATGACGGGTGGTGTCGTCAATACCAGGACGGGTGGTTACGTTATAACCTCCAAGGCATTGGGTATGGAAGTTGGCCGTATGGCTATTCCATTAAGTATGTATGGAAGTTATCCGAATGGCTATTCCATTAAGTGATATGTGTGGAAGTCGACCTTATGGTTATTCCACTTAAGTATGATTATGTCTGAAGTTACCTTTATATGTTATGTGATCTTTATATGGGTTATATGGTAATCTTTTGGTTACAGAAGGGTATGTAATGAACTTTTATTCATTGAAGAGTTTTTACTACTTCGAAAAGGTGAAAAGTATTACTTTGATAATGTATACATGGTTTACTTGTTATTTTGAAAAACTAATAGTTTTCATTCTTTGTGTATCCCTTACTGGGCTTTTTATGCTCATCCCATGTTTTTGAAATGTTTTTCACAGGACTTGACGTGGAATATGGTCAAGGATGGGATCAAGGGAATGTCAAGCAACCTAAAACATGGAACTGGAAATGTTTCTTTTTAAGAGTTTTTATTTTATGGAATCTTAGTAAAAGTTTCTACTTTGTAATCTTTTGAAGTGTAATAGTTATGTCCTAATTCTCTAAAACTCTAAACCTGAAAAGATCCTCAATGTGAATTATTCATTTAATTCAATATTAAGTTAGGTTTAAGGCCAGGGCCTTATAGTTGGTATCAAAGGTCGGCTTAGATAACTTTAGAGGTTAGGGTATTCTTTAAGCATAAGTGGCATTACCATAATGGTTCGTATTTCAGAAAGAGTCATAGTTTTAGATATAGTGAATGAGTAAGTATATCTTAGTGTTTATCTTACTCAATAGTACATGAAGGTTTTGTTGATATACTCACACTGACCTTTTTGGTTTTAGTAAATGGATGGATCTAGCAGGCACCAAAGTAACAGTGGATGTGAAGGAAACTGTGATAGTTTTCTGAGTTAGAAACTGAATGATATGGGAGCTTCAATGAGAACTCTTGTGTATATCCTCAACCAACTATCTGGTGTCATGATTGACCACTTAAACCTTGGTAATTTCTATAAGGCATCATATATGCGAGAAAAAAATCCTTACGGAACTACAGGTAATAATCATAATGGTAAGTGTGCTCAAAAACCTATGTGTAAAAGATGTGGAAAGACACACCTAGGAAAATGTTTCAAAGGGTCAGAAATATGCTATGGAATTGGGAATGAAGGTCCTAAATCAAGAACCTCCCATGGAAAAAGAAAGCATCCAGTTTACTCGAGGAAAGGGAAAGAAGTTCTTTCTGAGGGACCAATTGAATGTTTTAAATGTGGTGTGCATGGTCAATATGCAAACACATGTTTTGTGAAGAGGTTTAGGGAATGGTATCACCAAGATCGTACAAATATTCGTTTACCAATACCTAATACCATTCCGATTGAGGATGAAGGAACTGAAAATGACCAATCAAAGGTATGGATTATTTCTTAACTTTTGTTTTCCTAGTTTGGAATATTAGGATATGATTCATGATTTTTTTTATAGGAATGAATTATTTCATAATAAGTTGGGAAGAATGGTTAATATATCATGAGGAATTTTGAATGATTAAGAAGTCAACATATAAGGGTTTCAAGAGTTATGATGAAATTCTTAAGAATATTAAGTCTCTTTTGATGATGGGGTACATTAGAAGACTTTTTATAGTATGTTTAACACTGATGTTTGATATATGAAAATTTTATTCAAAGAATAGTAATCTGTTCTTTTGTGGACATAATTATAAAGAACCATTTGGGTTTATATGATCCTTAATTTTGAGGTAATTATGGGTTACTATATGTAATAATGGAAAGTGAATGTCATGAGATAAAATTGAGGTTAAATTACATTATGGTTATTTTTTAAGATTTTATCTCGCTATTGGGGAATGTTTTAAGAATTATGTAGTTTTGGAAAAAGGACAACACACAGACCGTGTGACAACCCGTCGCGTCGAAAAAAGCTGCGGGAATCGATCCCACAACCAAAGTGCAATGGGTATTTATCGCCTACCACTGGACTACGTGATGTCCCTGGTTAGTATGACTTATTATTTTTAGTTAGATGACTTTATGAATTAAGAGTAAGTAGATTTTGGGATTTTATGAAAATGATTAACTTATCATGGAGGATATGTGATTAGGTTAATTACTTTTCAATGCGAGACTTTAGGAGAAACTGATGTTTTTTTTGAGATAAATATTACGACTTAACTTGGAAGACTATGTGATTAAATCCTTTAAATATTTGGGATTAAATCTTAGTTTGGTTTACATTGAATAATTTTATGGACAAATTGTTTATCGAATGGTCCTCGTTGAACTTTGGGTTATGTTGGGGAAATTTTGGAGATTAAGAATATATTTTCTTTTTATAAAGGGTTATCCTTTTCTGGATTATCTGATCTTGTACTAACCTTTTTGGTTTTGGTTTTGGTTAGAGTCTAATGACACGGGAAGTGTATTGTTCTATTTTTTTGATTAGGTTATTATATAGAAATTTATTATTGTACTCTTAATGTAAACAAGTCTTCCTAAATACTCTTCTTTTGGAGAAAATATGTGTTTGATTAAGGAATCTAGTAAAAGTTGAAAGTCTACATGGAAAGTAAGTATGTTTCATTATGATTTAGTTAAGCTCAAAAATAAATTCCACAATGAAAAGTAACTTAAAACAAAAATGTTGTCTGTTAACTTTTCCTACTGGGGAATCGAATGCCGTTTAACCCATCACAATTTTGTGATTTTCATATGGTTAACTTTCTCCTAGACATGTTTACTATCACTCTCCATCAGAACATGACCCTTTGTTTTTTCCTCCATGTCCATATTTTCATACTAGGAATCCTGGTATGGGTTAACTCGGGTGACCTCTGTATTTATCTTTCTTTATTTTAATGTGACTGTTTTACCGACTCTTGTTCTGATGTGGGACTTTCAAGGATGTTTCCAAGCTCAATTTTAAAATTGTGAGGACGGAGTTCCCAAAAGGGGGGAAGGATGTAACACCCCAGGTAAATAAAGAATATGACATTTTTATATTTATCCATATTTGTGAATAAAATATTAATATTACTTTAAAGGGGATGCTATGCTCGATGGCGTACCCAATACACAACAACGAGTTTCTTGGGAATCTTACGTTGCACTCTAATAATAAAATAATATTATTTAAAATGGTAGTTAATGCCTAGCCGTTTTAATGGCAGGAATGAACAGAACTAAGTACAAAATTATTATATATGTTTGTCAAATATTTTTACTCTTTACAATATATGATAGAGGATTAAAAATGCGAATGAATCCGATTTTAAGTGTAGACAGTCTAATATTCTTTAAAAGGTCGATTAACCGCCTTTTGATGGAGAACCTCTTTTAAATACACTTTTTTGACAATTTTATGTGTTATATTTAACAAAATAAAATTCTTCTTTGTAATCGGGACATCAAAATTTACTTTGTGTAAATTTTTTGTATTTTTCCGAAAAAGTTCAATTTTTAATTAATAGTGAAAAATGTTGTCTTTTAATTCAAAACCTCTTTCTAATCTAATTTATTTATATGATTAGATTATCTTTTTAATTGGTTTTAAAGTGTAAATAGAATATATTTTTACCATTTAATCCAATGGTGGTCATTGTAATTAATATCACTTTAAGATTGGACATAAACTAGTGTCAATCTTTTGAAAGATATTGTTTCATAAAAACACGCTATTTGTTTTAACAGTGGTATTTAATTATAAAATTAATTAATGAAACTTCTATGTTATGAATTTGGTAAAATAGACATCATTTTTGAATTCGGAATATCAAATATAGCTTAGGGTGAATTTTAGGTATTTTTCTGAAAAACATCAATTTTTGATGAATAGTGAAACCACAAAGTGGTGGTTACAAAATATGATTTTTCGTTTAAATGAGACTTTACCACTTCTGTGATTTGAATTTCAAAAATCAAATTTAAATGATTTTAATTGTTAAGTAAAATTTCGTTCAATGGGATGAAAATAAATTTTGATGAAAAGTAACTTTTAAGTTTTATTAATCGCGATTAAAGGTAATTAGTGTGATTTAAGGTAAAAATGATATTATAATAAAATGAAAATATCTTGAAATTTGTCCTAACCCTATTGTATGAGTTATGTCCGACCATGACCACCCATGGGTCTATTTTTGGTACCCCATGGAGCCACTTGGGTTTGATAATGACATTTATGCCTTTAATTTAACGTTAAAATAAAAATGTCACAAACATGATTTGTTTTACTAAAACATTTTTTACATTTGGTTATACAAGTCCGAATTTTGACTACAAATAGAAATTAGAAATATAATAATATTTCATACATCATATTATTTTTTATAATTTTTAGACATTAAATAAATTAAATTCTTTATGACATCATGATGATGCAGCGATGACCTCATTATTTAACGATTTAAATAAAATGGAAAGATAATGCAAAATCTAGGATCTATACATGTTTAAAACCTATTATATGGGTGGATTTAGAACCCTTATCACCTTATCCTAGAAACACATCAATGTGGGACCATTAAAATCCGAAAACCATTTGAAAATAAAGTAACATTTTATACTTTTCCAAGAGTGCCCCTCCTCTTCTCTTATAAAAGGCCCCCACCTCTACCACCTTACCCACACCTCTCAAACCTTTGGTTCGGCCAATATCTGATCATTTTGTCTCTACACATCCCGCTCCTCATCCTAGAAGCCTTAACATAGGAAGGAAGCTCTTCAAAAAACCCTTTTGGTTCAAACCAAAGGGAGTTACCCTATTTTAAGGTAACGTCTTCACTTGTGCTCTTTTGTTTTATTTTTCTTCTCCAAACCCCTAAACTATTTTTATTCATTTGTTTTGTAACAACTCCAGTATCTTCAATATACTAGGATGTTTTTATAATAATTATTCTAGCTACACTTACACACACCTTCATCTAATGGTTAAAGAACATATTGTTTCTGTGGATGGCGAATTTCTGCCTCACGAAACGATGAATGTTCAACACTCATATCACACCTTCAAAGGTGGCCATTAATATGTCACTATGTTTATATATGATATATAATATTTGTATGTTTTACTTAATCTTATGTATTTTTTATTTGCGGCATAACTTTATGGCTTCCATTATGGGTATACGCAATATCTTCATTTTAGGAAGTGCGGACTACCGCCCCCTCAAAGTGATTTGATTCGTTAATTCCATGTGTGATACATATAAAGGATAGATTTAAAGTTATTATATATGATTTTATAATGTAATTATAATATACCTTTATATAATTATTGTTTTATTTCCATTAAAGTATGAGATAGAAATGAAAGTAACGTTCATGCGTACGTACGGCTTACCGTCTCCATGAACGGTGCAATTCATTTCTTATCCTCAAATGTAATGTACTATTATAAGTACATATAATGGATATATATGATGTACGATACATATAAAGGATGAATATAATTCTGTAATTAAAAATATACATATCTCTCATTTAGTTTTAATTCCATTAATATGACATAGAAATGAAAGTAGCATTCATGCGTATGTACGGCTTACCGTCTCCATGAACGGTGCATTTCATTTATTACCCTTAAATGATTATGTAATATTATAAATACATGCATATGCTGGATATATATGATATATATGATATACAAATCATTAATATCATTATTGAGATAATGGATATTTGACTACGTGAACAACTTGTAAATATAAGAAGTTCACTTTTGACTTAAGTACCAAATAACGAAAAAACAACTGTTATTAACTTAAATGATTACATAATGTTCATGACATGGTAATAAGTGATATAAAAGGATCAATTAACTAGAAAAAGGTTCTTAAGGAAGTATAAATTAACTCAAGTTTATTATTCAGGTGATTAAGGAACGATCGTGTCAAGTCGGACCCGAGGTAAGGGACCCTACCCCTCTCTTTCTTTTTAAGTACACTCTTTTATGTCATTTCTTTTAAGATCATCTTTCTTGTGATCGGGATGTTCTTTTTTATTAGTACTACTGTAATTTTTATGTTCATATGATTAGAGACCCTATTCTCTCTCATCAATCCATTTTGGATGTTTTGAGTGGCGTCGTTAGGCTGCCGAATTTTCGTAAGAGATCTAACCTCTCTCTTTATTTTTAAGTACTCTCCTTTATGTCACTTATTTTAAGCTCCTCTTTGTTATGTTTGGGGATGTTCTTTTATATTCCTCTTGCTGTAAACATTATGTTAATATGATGAGAGTCCCTATTTGATCTCATCGATCCATTTTTGTAAGTTTTAAGTGGCGTCGTTAGGCTGCCGAGTTTTCGTAAGGGATTTTTCATCTCACTTTTATTCCCGTGAGATTTATGCTAAATTTTCCACAATTTCCTTTGAGTGGTGCACGTACTTCCCATTATTTTACTCATTGTATAATATACGTTAATTTATGAGTATTTACATCAATTTTGTATTGTCCTTCTTTCACGGGGTGTATGTTTCGAAAGATACCCATGTCGGTAAGGGAACCTTTCACCCTCCTCTTTTTAAAAGACTTCTTTTGTTATGTATTTTAATCCACATACTATTATGTTGGGATATGTTCTTCAATATCCTTATTGATTTAAATTTTATTTCCATGTGATGAGATTACCTTTTTATCTCTCATCAACTCATTTTCTGAATTTTGTAGTGACACCATTAGGCTGTCAAATTTTTGCAAGGGAACTTCTTAACACAAATTTGATTCTTTGAGATAAAATTATACTCCTTGAATATTTAGTTCTATGAATATGTGTGAACAAACTCTGATTGTTTTACACTTAATATCCACTTATATTTGGTGTATTCGTTTGTCACACATAATTATGTAATTGATTTATCCATAAACCAAGGATACCGTCTTTGTAAGGGACTTCGTCTCAATCTCCTTTCATTGAGGAATATTTCGTTTTATACACAACTTTCTTTTATACAGTGTATAAACCCCTTTGACTTTTACTTTTATAAAAAAGGAATCTTTTTCTACGAAGCGTTTTAATAAATGACAAAAAGGAATGTTTCTTTTAACACACGCGGTGACAACGACCTTTTCCGCCACCGCGAGTATTATTTGATCTTTGGCTTCCTCAACAAGTCGTAATATTCTTAAAATAAAATAAATACCATATACTGTTTTATGTATTTTGGTATTGAAAATGGTTTTGATAAAGGATTCTATTTTTTCAATATATTTAAATGATATATTGTGATTGAAATGTTGAAAATGTTATCATTCCTTTATATTGGTTTTATGTGTTATAATTTTATAATGGTACATGGATATTTTATGGGCGGTTACGTGATAAACCATATGACGGGTGGTGCCGTGAATACCAGGACAGGTGGTTACGTTAGAACCTCCAATTCATTGGGTATGGAAGTTGGCAGTATGTCTATTCCATTAAGTATGTATGGAAGTTGGCCTAATGGATATTCCATTAAGTGATATGTGTGGAAGTCGACCTTATGGTTATTCCACTTAAGTATGTTTATGTCCCAAGTTACCTTTATATGTTATGTGATCTTTATATGGGTATTATGGTAATCTTTTGGTTACAGAAGGGTACGTAATGAACTATTATTCATTGAAAATTTTTTACTACTTCGAAAAGGTGAAAATTATTACTTTGATAATGTATACATGGTTTACTTGTTGTTTCGAAAAACTAACAGTTTTCATTCTTTCTGTATCCCTTACTGAGCTTTTTATGCTCATCCCAAGTTTTTGAAATGTTTTTCACAGGACATAACGTGGAATAGGGTCAAGGATGGGATCAAGGGAAAGTCATGCAACCTAAAATATGGAACTTGACATGATTCTTTTTAAGAGTTTTTATTTTATGGAAACTTAGTAAAAGTTTCTACTTTGTAATCTTTTGAGATGTAATAGTTATCTCCTAATTCTCTAAAACTCTAAACCTAAAAATATCTTCAATGTGAATTATTCATTTAATTCAATATTAAGTAAGGTTTAAGGTTGGGGACTTATATTTGGTATCAAAGGTCGGTTTAGATAACTTTAGAGGTTAGGGTATTCTTTAAGCATAAGTGGCATTACCATAATGGTTTGGATTTCAGAAAGAGTCTTAATTTTAGATATAGTGAATGAGTAAGTATATCTTAGTGTTTATATTCCTCAATAGTACATGAAGTTTTTGTTGATATACTCACACTGACCTTTTTAGTTTTAGTAAATGGCTGGATCTAGTAGGCACCAAAGTAACTGTGAATGTGGAGGAAACTGTGACAGTTTTCTGAGTAAGAAACTAAATGATATGGGACCTGCAATCAGAACTCTTGTGTATATCCTCAACAAACTATCTGGAGTCATGATTGACCACCTAAACCTCGGTAATTTTTATAAGGTATCATATATGCGAGAAACAAATCCTTACGGAACTGCAGGTAATAATCATAAAGGTAAGTGTGTTGAAAAACATATGTGTCAAAAATGTGGAAAGAACCACCTATGAAAATGCTTCAAAGGGGCAGAAATATGCTATAGATGTGGAAATGAAGGCCATAAAGCAAGAACCTGCCATGGAAAATGGAAGCATCCAGTTGACTCGAGGAAAGGGAAATAAGTTCTTTCTGAGGGATCAATTGAATGTTTTAAATGTGGTGTGCATGGTCATTATGCAAACACATGTCCTATGAAGAAGTTTCGGGAATGGTATCACCAAGATCGTACAAATATTCGTTTACCAATACCTAATGCCATTACGATTGAGGATGAAGAAACTTAAAATGACCAATCAAAGGTATGGATTATTTCTTATCTTTTGTTTTCCTATTTTGGAATCTTAGGATATGATTCATGATTTTTTTTAAGGAAAGAAGTATTTTAGAATAAGTTGGAAATGAATGGTTAATAGATTATGAAGAATGTTTAATGAGTAAGAAGTCAACATATAAGGGCTTCAAGAGTTATGGTGAAATTCTTAAGAGTATTAAGTCACTTTTGATGATGGGGTATATTAGAAGACTTTTTATAATATGTGTAACACTGATTATTGATATATGAAAATTTTATTCAAAGAATAGTAATCTGTTCTTTTGTGGACATAATTATAAAGAACCATTTGTGTTTATATGATCCTTACATTTGAGGTAATTATGGGTTACTATATGTAATAATGGAAAGTTAAAGTCATGAGATAAAATTGAGGTTAAATTAAATTATGGTTAATTTTGAAGATTTTTTCTCATTATTTGGGAATGTTTTAAGAATTATGTAGTTTTGGAAAAAGGATAACACGCAGACCGTGTGACAACCCGTCGCGTCAGACAAAGCTGCAGGAATCGAACCCACAACCAAAGTGCAATGGGTATTTATCACCTACCACATGACTACGTGAAGTCCCTTGTTAGTATAACATATTCTTTTTAGTTAGGTGACTTTATGAATTAAGAGTAAGTTGATTTTGGGATTTTATGAAGATGATTATCTTATCATGGAGGATATGTGATTAGGTTAATTACTTTTCAACGCGAGACTTTAGGAGCAACTGATGTTTTTTTGGAGATAAATTTTGCAACTTAACTTGGAAGACTATGTGACTAAATCCTTTAAATATTTGGGATTCAATCTTAGTTTGGTTTACTTTGAAGAATTTTATGGACAAATTGTTTATCGAATGGTCCTCGTTGATCTTTGGGTTTTGTTGGGAAAATTTTGGAGATTAAGAATAGATTTTATTTTTATAAAGGGTTATCCTTTTCTCGATTATCTGATCTTGTACTAACCTTTTTGGTTTTATTTTTGGTTAGAGTCTAATGACATGGGAAGTATATAGTTCTCTTTTTTTGATTAGGTGATTCTCTAGAAATTGATTATAATACTCTTAATGCAAACAAGTCTTCCTAAATACACGTCTTTTGGAGAAAATATGAGTTTGATTAAGGAATCTAGTAAAAGTTGAAAGTCTACATGACGAGTATGTATGTTTCATTATGATTTAGTTAAGCTCAAAAATAAATTCCTCAATGAAAAGTAACATAAAACAAAAATGTTGTCTGTTAACTTTTCCTACTGGGGAATCGAATACCGTTTAACCCATCACAAGTTTGTGATTTCCTTATGGTTAACTTTCTCCTAGACATGTTTACTATCACTCTCCATTAGAACATGACCCTTTGTTTTTTCCTCCATGTCCATATTTTCATACTTTTAATCCTAGTATGGGTTAACTCGGGTGACCTCAGTACTTATCTTTCTTTATTTTAAAGTGATTGTTTTACCGACTCTTGTTCTGATGGGGGACTTTCAAGGATGTTTCCAAGCTCAATTTTAAAATTGCGAGGACACAATTCTCAAAAGGGGGGAAGGATGTAACACCCCAGGTAAATAAAGAATATGAAATTTTTATATTTATCCATATTTGTGAATAAAATATTAATATTACATTAAAGGGGACTCTAGGCTCGATGGCGTACCCAATACACAACCACAAGTTTCTTGGGAATCTTACGTTGCACTCTAACAATAAAATAATATTCTTTTAAATGGTAGTTAATGCCTAGCCGTTGTAATGGCAGGAATGAACATAACTAACTAAAAAATGATTATATATTCTTGTAAAATATTTTTACTCTTTACAATAAATGATAGAGGATTAAAAATGCGAATGAATCCAATTTTAAGCGTAGACAGTCTAATATTCTTTAAAAGGTCGATTAACCGCCTTTTGATGGAAAACCTCTTTTAAATACACATTTTGAAAATTTTATGTCTTATATTTTACAAAATAAAATTCTTCTTTATAATCAGGACATCAAAATATACTTTGTGTAAATTTTTGGTATTTTTCCGAAAAAGTTAAATTTTTAATGAATAGTAAAAAATGTTGTATTTTAATTCAAAACCTTTTTTAATATTATTTATTTATATGATTATATTATCTTTTTAATTTGTTTTAAAGTTTAAATAGAATATATTTTTACCATTTAATCCAATGGTGGTCATTTTAATTAATATCACTTTAATATTGGACATAAACGAGTGTCAACCTTTTGAAAGATATTGTTTCATAAAAACACGCAATTTGTCTTAACAGAGGGATTTAATTATAATAATAACATGTGAAACTTCTATGTTATGAATTTGGTAAAATATACATCATTTTTGAATTTGGAATATCAAATATATCTTAGGGTGAATTTTTGGTATTTTTCTAAAAAACATCAATTTTTGATGAATAGTGAAACCACAAAGTGGTGGTTACAAAATTTGATTTTTCGTTTAAATGGGACTTTACCACTTCTGTGATTTGAATTTCAATAATCCAATTTAAATGATTTTAATTGTTATTTAAAATGTGGTTCAATGGGATGAAAATAATTTTTGACGAATAGTTACTTTAAAGTTTTATTAATCGCGATTAAAGGTAATTAGTGTGATTTGAGGTAAAAATGATATTATAACAAAATGAAAATATCTTGAAACATGTCCTAAACCTATTGGATGAGTTATGGCCGACCGATACCACCCATGGGTCGATTTTTGGTACCCCATGACGCCACTTGGGTTTGATAATGACATTTATGCCTTTTATTTAAAGTTAAAATAAAAATGTCACAAACATGATTTTTTTAACTGAAACATATTTTACATGTGGTTATACAAGTAAGAATTTTGACTATAAATAGTCATTGGAAATGTAAAAAAAATTTCTACATCATAGTATTTTTTTTATAATTTTTAGACATTAACTAAATTAAATTCATTATGACATCATGATGATGCAGCGATGACCTCATTATTTAACGATTTAAATAAAATGGAAAGATAATGCAAATTCTAGGACCTACACATGTCTAAGACCTATTATATGGGTTGATTTAGAACCCTTATCATCTTATCCTCGAAACAAATAAATGTGGAACCATTAAAATCTGAAAACCATTTGAAAATAACGTAACATTTTATACTTTTCCAAGAGTGCCCCTCCTCTCCTCTTATAAAAGGCCCCCACCTCTACCACCATACCCACACCTCTCAAACATTTGGTTTGGCCAATCTCTGATAATTGTGTCTCTCAAAATCCCTCTCCTCATTCTAGATGCCTTAACTTAGGCAGGAATCTCTTCAAGAAACCCTTTTGGTTCAAACCAAAGGGAGTTGCCCTATTTTAAGGTAACGTCTTCACTTGTGCTCTTTTGTTTTATTTTGATTCTCCAACCCCCTAAACTCTTTTTATTAATTTCTTTTGTAACAACTCCAGTATCTTAAATATACTATGAAGTTGTTATAATAAGTATTAGAGCTAAACTTACCCACACCTTTGACTAATGGTTAAAGAACATACTGTTTATGTGGATGGCGAATTTCTGCCTCACGAAACGATGATTGTTCAACACTCATATAACACCTTAAAAGGTGGCCATTAAGATGTCACTATGTTTTTATATGATATATAATATTTTTATGTTTTACTTAATCTTATGTATTTTTCATTTGGGGTATACCTATATGGCTTCCATTATGGGTATACGCGATATCTTGATTTTAGGAAGTGCGGACTACCGCCCCCTCAAAGTGATTTGATTCGTTAATGCCATATGTGAGACGTATAAAGGATGGATTTAAAGTTATTATATATTATGTTATAATGGAATTATAATATACCTTTATATCATTATTTTTTTCTTTCCATTAAAGTATGAGATAGAAATAAAAGTAGCATTCATGCGTACGTACGGCTTACCATCTCCATGAACGGTGCATTTCATTTCTTATCCTCAAATGTAATGTACTATTGTAAGTACATATAATGGATATATATGATGTATGATACATATAAAGGATGAATATAATTATGGAATTAAAAATATAAATATCTCTCATTTAGTTTTAATTCCATTAATATGACATAGAAATGAAAGTAGCATTCAGGCGTACGTACGGCTTACCGTCTCCGTGAACGGTGCATTTCATTTCTTACCCTTAAATGATTATGTAATATTATAAATACATGAATATTCTGGATATATGTGATATATATGATATCCAAATCATGAATATCATTATTTAGATAATGGATATTTGACTACGTGAACAACTTGTAAATATAAGAAGTTCACTTTTGACTTAAGTACCAAATAAAGACAAAACAACCGTTATAAACTTAAATGATTACATAATGTTCATGACATGGTAATAAGTGATATAAAAGGAGTAATGAACTATAAAAAGGTTCTTAAGTAAGTATAAATTAACTCAAGTTTATTATTCAGGAGATTAAAAAATGATCGAGGTAAGTCGGACCCGAGGTAAGGGACCCTACCCCTCTCTTTCTTTTTAAGTACACTCTTTTATGTCATTCCTTTTAAGCTCACATTTCTTGTGATCGGGATATTATTTTATATTACTACTTCTTTAATATTTATGTACATATGATGAGAGACCCTATTCTTTCTCATCAATCAATTTTTAATGTTTTGAGTGGCGCCGTTAGGCTGCCGAATTTTCGTAAGAGATCTAACCTCTCTCTTTCTTTTTAAGTACTCTCCTTTATGTCACTTATTTTAAGCTCCTCTTTGTTATTTTGGGGGATGTTATTTTATATTACTCTTGTTGTAAAAATTATGTTAATATGATGAGAGACCCTATTTTATCTCATCGATCCATTTTTGTAAGTTTTATGTGGCGACGTTCGGCTGCCGAGTTTTCGTAAGGGATTTTTCATCTAACATTTATTCCCGTGAGATTTATGATACATTTTATAAAATTTCCTTTGATTGGTGTTTGTAATGCCCATTATTTTACTCATTGTGTAATATAATTTCATTTATGAGTATTTACATCAATGTTGTATTGTCCTTCTTTCACGAGGTGTATGATTCAAAAGATACCCATGTCGGTAAGGGAACCTTTCACCCACCTCTTTTTAAAAGACTTCTTTTGTTATACCTTTTAATTCACATAATATTATGTTGGGATATGTTCTTCTATATCATTTTTATTTAAATTTTATTTCCATGTGATGAGATACCCTTTTTATCTCTCATAAACTCATTTTCTGAATTTTTTAGTGACGCCATTAGGCTATCAAATTTTTGCAAGGGAACTTCTTAACCCAAATTTGATTCTTTGGGATAAACTTATACTCATTGAATATGTATTTCTATGAATATGTGTGAATAAAATCTGATTTTTTTACACTTAATATCCACTTATATTTGGTGTATTCATTTTTCACACATAATTATGTAATTGATTTATCCTTAAACCAAGGATACATTCTTTGTAAGGGACATCGTCTCAATCTCCTTTCATTGAGGAATATTTCGTTTTATACAGAACCTTATTTTATACGGTGTATAACCCCCTTTGAATTTTACTTTTATACAAAAGGAATCTTTTTCTACGAAGCGTTTTACTAAATGACAAAAAGGAATGTTTCTTTTAACGTTCGCGGTGACAACGACCTTTTTCGCCGCTGCGAGTATTATTTTATCTTTGGCTTCCTCAACAAGCCATAATGTTTTTAAAATAAAATAAATACCATATACTCTTTTATATATTTTGGTATTGAAAATGGTTTTGATAAAGGATTCTATTTTTTCAATATATTTAAATGATATATTTTGATTGAAATGTGGAAATGTTATCATTCCTTTATATTGGTTTTATGTGCTATAATTTTATAATGGTACTTGGACATTTTACGGGTGGTTACGTGATAAACCATATGATGGGTGGTGCTATGAATATCAGGATGGGTGGTTATGTTATAACCTCTAATGCATTGGGTATGGAAGTCGATCGTATGGCTATTCCATTAAGTATGTATGGAAGTTGGCCGAATGGATATTCCATTAAGTGATATGTGTGGAAGTCGAAATTATGGTTATTCCACTTAAGTATGTTTATATCCCAAGATACCTTTATATGTTATGTGATCTTTATATGGGTTTTATGGTAATATTATGGTTACAGAAGGGTAAGTAATGAACTTTTATTCAGTGAAGAGTTTTTATTACTTCGAAAAGGTGAAAAGTATTACTTTGATAAGGTATACATGGTTTACTTGTTGTTTTGAAAAACTAACAGTTTTCATTCTTTGTGTATCCCTTACTGAGATTTTTATGCTCATCCCATGTTTTTTAAATGTTTTTCACAGGACTTAACGTGGAATAGGGTCAAGGATGGGATCAAGGGAAAGTCATGCAACCTAAAACATGGAACTAGACATGTTTCTTTTTAAGATTTTTTATTTTATGGAAACTTAGTAAAAGTTTCTACTTTGTAATATTTTGAGATGTAATAGTTAAGTCCTAATTCTCTAAAACTCTAAACCTGAAAAGATCCTCAATGTGAATTATTCATTTAATTCAATATTAAGTAAAGTTTAAGGTCGGGGCCTTATAAAATTATCACCTTAGGTGGTGTTAAATGAGATTCATAAAACCTAGATATTTAATAGGGTTCATTGAGAATATGTATGATATTAGTTTCTGTAATTTTATCTCGTGTTCTATTTTGATGTTCATGATAGATATTTTATGGTGGAACTTGAATTGTAAATGAAGCCAGGGTTGATGGGTGTTCCACTAACTACTAGTGGAAGTTTCAGTGGTCCCCTTAAAGGGAATAGAAATTGAGATGAGTCACGTGGTATATAAAATAGTGGTGACTCTCAGTCACACATATCCACTAAATCATCTATATGTTCTATTAAATTTATTTTTACATATTTTTAGTGTGAAAAGGTTTCCCATAGAGAGTATACTAGTATAGAGGATCAAACTATGTAAAGATCTTACATATTCTCAGGTCACATGTAGTGGTTTTTTCATTTCCTCACTACTCCACATAGTGGTACTATATCAATATTAGTTCTAGGATATCTAGTGTAGTCAGTTACATCAAAAACAAAGGGGTTCCATCAATAGACACTAGGAATGAAACTTATCACATAATGGATGAGTCTTCGGTGGAATCTAAATTGTGTCATGTGATGGTGAGAGGTTTCATTACTAATGATTCATCTTTATTGTTTTCTTTAATTAATATTGGTTCATCCCATTCCTTTTTAACAATTCATATTATAGAATAAATTAATCTTCCTATAGATCTCATTCTATATGTTGTGTATATTTCTATACCTCTTTGGATGAAGCGAAATCATGGTATATGATTCCCCTTATGTATATTAATCAAAAGTGGAGATTTCATGGCTCTTTGTGGTACTATATATGAAAAACATATATTTATTTCTCGGTATAGATTGGATAATCACTCTTAAACCTTGTATTTTAAATTATCTTCAATGGGTTCCCTTTACTACACCCAATGAGATAGGTCATGTCTTTTAGGGATAATAGTACCCAAGGTCTAGTGGAGATGGACATACACTTCTAGAGTTAGGTAGGATGATATCTTTTTTTACATTTTTATTAGAATAATAATCATTTATTGGTTATCTTCTTCAAGTGGAAACTAAGTTCCTCAATGTGTTTTCATTGGAAATATCTATTTATTCATTGGTGAGGGAGATAGTGTTTTTTATCGATTTGGAGCTAGGTTACCATCCTATTTATATTAAATAATGCTATCTGCAGCCAGCTAAACTAGAAGAGTTTACGAAATATTTTGTGGATATATTATCCTAAGGATTCTTCCTACCCATTATGTTACCTTAAGAAGTACTGATGATTTCTCTAAGAAAATTGATTGGACCCTTCACTTTTTTGTTTACTATCAAACGCTCAATTGGTCCTTAGTTGATAATAACTATATGTTTATTATAATTGATTATTATTTGAAAATTTTAAAGTGGTTTAGGGGTTCTATAATATTAATCATCAGTACAGTTATTACCTGATATGATAAAGGTATCTAATATCCCAAAAACTGACATTAGGAGAAGGTACAGACTTTAAGAGTACCTTACATTTCCTTTTGATCTAAATAATTCTCCTAATGTTTTTATGGTATTAATGAATCATATTTTACATGTGTACCTCATATATTTTGTAGAGGAAATTTTTTAATGGAATATGGATTTCCTCTCAGACCAAGGAATACCATGAATATTGTCTGCGAGAAATTTTTGACATCCTGAGAAATCACAAATGTTTAGAAAATCCTTCTAAGTGAATCTTTTGGACGTGGGATATTAAAATCATTATACATGTGGCATTCAAAAATGTAATTTTACTTGATCCCCAGAAGGTTCAAACTATTATAACCATAGATGAGACATTGAATGAATTCAATATTTAGAGATTCATGGGATTATTATTGAATAATAACTATTTTTTTCCTCTTTGATGACCTCTCTTACTCATAAAGGAGTGATGTTTTTTTCAGAAATAACATATTAATATTTCATTGATTAGATGAAGCATCATTCTAAATTGGTCAATGTATTAACACATTTGGAAGATGGTAAAGGGTATTTGGTCTTTTATGATGTCTCAGTTTTATGTTTGGTCTATATTCTTATATAGGGTGATTGTGTTGTGGAATATAATACTCAATAACCTTATCATCATGAGAAGAACAATCTCACACATGATCTTAAACTCACTGCCATAATGAACACTCTGAATAGTTGGTTGAATTGCCTTTTTAGTGGATGTTTTACAATCAAAATAAAATATAAAATCTTTATTTACTTCTTCCCTCAAAATTATTTTAATATTTTTAATATTGGGTAGTTGGAGACCAATAATATTTTGATTCAGAAACATCATACACTACTAGTAAGGGGAATGACATTGTTGATTTATTGGGTAGAAAAATTCCAACCCAAGTCACAAAATAATCTATTGAGGAGTGAAGTTCTATAGATCCCATTATTCATATGAAATTAGAAGTTGAATAAGATGATAAATGTATTAATTTTGGTACTATTCAGTTGAAATCCTCACTTTTCAGGATGATTCTTCATCAATTTAAACTTTATGAAATTTTTGGGGGAATTAAATATTTTTTATAAGGTGGATAGACCATAGTGAGTAGTATCTATATTTATATGGTATTATATGATTCCAAATATACTGTGTCATTCCTTTTCTAATAAGGATGCTTTTTTTCAGGGATTTCCATAATGCTCGGTTTGTAGTTACATTGGAACCACAAATTAATTTTATTATATGGTGTAATGATTCTAGTGGATATGTGTAAATTAGGAAATTACTTATTTTCTTTCCCATTTTTATATAATTTAATAGTTCATGATAAAAAAATAGAGGACTTCGAGTTTGTGTCCCCCGCTTTTAGTTAAAACTTAGATGTGTTATGAGATATCAAGGGACATTGTGTTTGTGTTACAAAATACGCCTCCAAGGAATAATGTTATATGAGAGGGTATGGATATATTTTAAAAACAATTTAACATTATTAAAATCCATTATACCCACAATGTTGAGTACATGGAAAATCAATATGTTCAAAACATTATCATATTTTAGGGACTTCGGTATGTTATAATTTTGTATAGGGACCCCTAGTTTACCTATTGCTTTTAGTGAGGCCTAAATATTTTGATCATATTGAAAATAAAAGTATGTATGATTTCTCATACACATAAATATGGTCATGTTGAATGAACTATTTAGATTATTGAGGATATTTTACATTCGTACATCCTTAATTTTCGCAGATCTTGTGATAACTATTTGGGATTTCTTGTGTTTTTTATAATAACAGTTCTTAGGTATCCTTAGAGATAGAACCCTTATAAGCTATGTATATCTATCCATGTAAGTCTCAAAATTGTTGGTTAGAGGTTATCGAATCATCCCTTTTTGGACCTACATTTTTTTGAGATTTTATTATCAATATTTAGTTGATTTTTCTGATAATTTTAATAGAAAATTTTATTAAAAACCTTATTTTGATCAATGTCGGTGGCCTTTGGAGTATTCATTTCTCTAATTAGATTTTTCAGAGTGTCACATAGATTAGGCAACATATTTATTTAAAATTATGTATAGTTGGAACCAATATATATGGGACTATTTGAGGTTTTCAAGAAGATTTTAAAATATGACATTGCATTTGGGTTTTTCAAATTTGATAACTTGGATCTATAACATATTCCATGTGTTGCACCTCAAAATGATTCTCTCGGATCCATCAAATTCCTTGAGATAAGGGAACCATTATGCAGAATCCAATTAATTTGTGACTAAGTAGCTGGTTATGATTATTGATTTTGAGATAAAGGTTCTTCATTGGAAATCTATTCCCTTTTATCAGGTGTTATGGAAACATTGATCTAATTCATACAAGATATTCGACTGTGAATCAACACTGATGGAGTAATGGACCTATATATTTATAATTGAGTTTTATTGAATGGTTTTATAGGGTATTAATGAATTTAATGTGGTTGAATTATAACATTTCTATCATTTCATTGATGCATGTTCTTTGTTTTGTGATTTTTATATTGATTTGGGATCTATTTGTGATTTTTTATTCTCTTTGGAAACCATTTTAATTTTAGTTAATTAATAATTTAAAAATGGAAATAAAATAATTATTTATTTAAATTTTATAATTACATAGAATATGTGGTCTTTGTAAGGGTAACAGAATTCTACCTTTATACAGGTTAATTTTTGGGGTGTTTTGTAAAGGTATATCATGTTTTCTCTAGGTTGTATAAGTATAAATCACCCATTTCGTATGGTTAGGGTGAAATTTTATTTTAGGTAATAGTAGAGTGATTTACATTAGTGTTTTGTATACATGTATAACTTTTCATATTATTTTTGTAAGGATATATCTCTTTTTATATAATTTAGGTAAGGGTATGCTAGGGTTTTCAAAGGATGTGTGAGGGAACTGATCCCTTATGAATATCTATATCTGGGCATGAGACATACCAAAGAGTAAAATACCTTTCCCTTATATGAGTTCTATGAGTTAAATCATGTTAAACATTGTTAACCGTACATGACACCCATTTTATGAAAGAAAATGAAAATATTTTTGCCATTATTCTTCTTTAAGGACCTGTGAACCTTTTTTAGGATTTCAAAAGCTACAAATCATGTGAATAATGTTTTTTGACCTCCTAGAAGTTAAATCTATTATTTTAAATGATTTTAAACCAATATCAATCAATATTTAATTGGAAATAACGAATTAAATAGTGCTTTAATTTTCAGTTTTCCTTCTACAAACCATAACCATTGTGGTATTTTTAAAAACACCCTATGATATTCTAGTTTTATTACAGTTTTACTCATTAGTAGATTTTATGAAATGAAAATATTTGGTAAATGTTAGAAAATATTTTTTCCTTTGATCTAGGGTTATGGACCTTTCAATTCAATTTTTCTTGATCCCTCAATCATGATTAATGATATTTTAATTCTGGTTTGTGACATCATAAAGAAATATCTATCAATTTAAAAAATTGAAATTTTTTATTTTAAATTGTTTTCATGAATTTATTACTAAATATTTATTTGATAAATTGATAAATGGTTTTGAAATGGTATGTTGTGTGTTCTAAAATCCATTGACAGTGGTTTTAAAAATTAATTGTTAATTTTTAGGAAAATGTTATTAAACATAAGTAATTATTTGATGCATGATTTTAATAAATTAAAATAATGAAATTTTTTATGATTTTACGATACATAGATTGTTTTGAAATTATATGATTTTTTATAAAAAAAATTATGGTTGATTTCTTAATTAAATAGAATGTTTTTAAATAACAAACATGATGAAGATTGAAATAATTTTTAGAATGATTTGAGATGTATTCGGTTGAATGATATCCCCATAAATGTTTGATTTAACTTAAATTACATGGGATCCTTGGTGGTTTGGTGGAATGAAAATGTTCTAAGAATGAATTATCACTACCTGGAAATGTATTGATGATGAAAATTCTTACTAAATGGATTTAGGGTAGGGTAATTAATACTTATGGATCTTCTCCTATTCATCCTTGGGTGTGTTAGTTTTTACCCTGGTCCTAATAATAATAATGAGTGAACACTACAATCCACACATCACTGAGATGTGTGAGAATCCCATTATGAAACTATTACTTGGTCTTTTGACCATGGTGTTACAATTTAAAATGATTTTACATTCCATTGTTATGAAATGTTTTACTCATGTAATTTTTTATAGAAATAAATATCCATGAATTATTTTATATAGATTAAATTTTTTATATATTTTAAACTATCCATTGAAATATTTTGAAGTAAATTTTTTTTTGATATAAATGGGAAAAAATATTTTCATGTCTAGTTTTATTTAAAACTGAGCATACAAGGTTTATTTGTTATAGATTCTCTATGGAAGACTTGGTGAGATCATATAGGTATTTATAGATCACACTCAACCATTTCCTTTCAGAATTTGTATTTTTTTTAATTTATTCCATCGGAAAGTATGGGAACCACACGTAGGTGCTGGTTGTACTTGACTTATGGAAACTTGTGATTTGGAAGAAACTGATGGAGTTTTTGATCCCCCTATTATGCAAAGTTTTACTTGTTGTTTTCTTTGTAGAATTGTGCATGGGTTCTTGAAGAACTACTGATACTATTGAATGGTCCTCATAATGACTATTTTATTGATTCTTATCTAATTATTTACTATTTTATTGAGTAATTATTATGCGGGAATCATTCCCTCTTGGTTATACTGATTACAAGGCACAATGTGCTAGCCTTTGGGGTTCCCAAACAAACTTTTTGTCATTTTATGATTACTTTATGTAAATTTTAGGCTGGTTACCTATGTTGATTCATGAAAATTACCCCATAAAACTTCAATTGAATGATATTAATATAATATCAATTTATTATAAATTGATAAAGAGTAGTTATTTAAATAAAAATAGCATGGTTGATACGGAATTATATTTTAAAACTGTAAAGGAAGAAAATAGTTGTAAAAATATAGAAATTAAATAATAAAATTCCGATAAAGAGTATTGTGTTAGAATACAATTTCAAAAAAGCATTTCTTTAATTTTAAAAAAATTTATATTGTAAATGAATGTATCAAGGATACTTACCCATGAAATTATTTAATTATATATTTACTAGAAATTTTATAGCCAACTGTCCAAGGTAAAAAAAGTCAAAAAGTGTGATGTTGAGTATGAGAATCCAAGGAGTTATTTATGGATGAAATCATAAATATTTGATAAATTAAATCATTCATAAAATGGGAAAGATCATAATTTTCCTAAATTCAAATAGAGAAAATTATTATCAAGGAATTATGTTAGTTACGGTAGTGAGGATGATGAATAAGTATATACTTATAATAATGTAGGTGAAATTTTTTATAATTACAAAGTTGAATAAATAAGAAATCACAATTGACGTGAGATGTAATGATGGACATGAAGAGAAGGATTAGATGGATTTAATACTAATGTGATATATTACAGAATGTGTTTAAATGATTTCAAGGTCATATAAAATAAAAAATAGTGTGAATAAATATTGAAAAAAATTATAAAACAATGAATCCTTATAGGATCAAAAAATTCAAGGCTGATTAATGAAATTAATAAATTTTAGGTGTTACTAACTAAATAAAAGATATTTAATGATAAAATGGAGAATAATTTGAATGAAATTAGAACTATAATTATATTTTTTCATAGAAATTAATGTATATAGAAAAGTAATTAGAAAACTTAAAATCAAACTTTTAAAATTAAATTAAATAAATTATTGAAATCTTGAATAAAAGGATGATTTAAAATATATATGTGAAGTCCGATGATTAAATTTTAAAACATATCTCAAAGTAATATAATTCTCATTAATATGAAAATTACTAAAAGACAAAAATTTTGGTGAAACAACTAGAAAATTTAATTTAAAAAAGCTATAAATAAGTATAAATAAAATGTGTCATTTTTAGGAGTTTACCATAATTTTTTGTTCATAAAAAGATACTAATTATGATAGTCAAAAATGTGAAGTAACGGTGGAAGACTACTTCTAGAATGTATGATATTTTTAAAGGAAATGATACTTTTTATAGAAACATATGATGTTATGGAGTGGTTTAGGAACAATAAAATGAGATTTTGGTTAAATAATAATTATTTATAAAATTTTAGAGGATATGGGAGGTATATATTTAGGTGAATTTTGAGGAGACACAATCATTACATACATAAATAATAGATATTTCAAAAATAATATCATTACATAAAACAATTATACACACCTAAGAGAAATAAATGATTAGTGACTTTGGTTATGAGACACATAAAAAACATATTTCATAAGGGATATTTAATATCACTGAAAAATGTTCTTCTACCATAGTAAATTCTATTGATATAATCTAAATAAATCCATTTTTCATAAACTAGTGAAAATGGAGACATATGAAATGGTGAGCTTATGTTCTAAGTATGTGTAAAAATGAGAGATAAAAATCAATGATCCCAAGTAGGACTAAGGTTATGACAATAATATCATAACATAACAAATTCACACCTAATCAATAAAATGTCATTATTGATGATTTATTACACAATAATTTTTCATAAAATTATAAATAAATCATAAGAGAGTTGAATTGTCAATAATAAATCATGATACATGAGTGAATATTATAAAAATAATAATGTAGATAAACGTATGCTTCAAAAATTTTGAAAATTTATAATGAGTAGCATATTCAATCTTTATGTGATGTACGAGAATTCTGGTGCTTGCATAAACCTATAGACATGAAACTAGTTCCAAAAATTATTTTTTTCACATGAAAAAAAGATCATGCATTAACTTATAGACATGAAACTACGTCCATTAATAGTGTTGGGAACATGAAATCAGGTTCATTTATAATATAGTCATATCATGAACTATATTTCTATACCAAATACATTCAAGGGATATGTAATTATGAGCCAACTGATCACATAATAAAAATAATTCATATTTGTTCCACAAGATCATAAAACATTAATAATAAAATAATATCATAACATATAGAAAAGAAATATGTTTTACAGACATTTACTCATTTCATCATAGCATATCCTATGGAAATTTAACATGTTTCCTAAACGTTTCATTATATTTTAACTAAATCATGAGAGTGAAATGGGTTTCATAGAAGCTTCCTTCAATTAAATAATCATAAGACATTAATATAAATAAATTTCATGGAATCATAACGTCATACCCCTATTTAAGAAAAACAATACTTCAATAATATTTACATAGATGAAAAATACCATAAAAATGTCATTCAAACATTTCTATGAAAACATAAAAAAAATATTTCTTTGATAAAATTTGAATTAAAAACTCCCAAAACATTGATAATAAATATTTTAATTGAATTTAAACATGGATATATTTAAGTTAATATTAAAATCATATAATCATCATGGTGGTGGGAAAATACATTCTTGATATATATATTAAAATAAAATATTCGTTTCACACTTTTGTTAAAAGTCAAAAATTTCTTATTCAAAACAAATAATTCAAAATATTATTTTTAAACCCACTTAAACTATGTAAAATATACTTAAAATTAAATGTTTCAAAATTGTCAGGTATAGAAAAAAAATCCAAAAAAATTACTTTGAAGAGTATGTCCATTGAAGAAACATTATTTCAACCAAAAAGGAAATATTGTCAAAAAAAATTAAACATTTTCATCATTATTTTAAATACCAAATAGGGAAAAATAATTATAATAAATAAATATTTCATAATAAATATATTAGAATAAATTATATGGTCTTTCATGTATAAGATCCATATAACTTAATTCACTATAAATATTGAAAATACAATCCTGAAATGAAATGATATTGTTATATAAACATTTATTTCATGTCTCATATTGATTCGTATACATTAAAATTGAATGTATAATAATTATATATTAATTATAAATATATAAAATAACTATATTTTTACATATCATAACATATATTATTTACTTATAAAATCTTATCCCTTTTTTATTAAAAACTCTTACTTAAAATCATTATTCTCGGTGATAACTGTTTTCTTTTTTTCCTTCCTGTTTCAATTCTATATTTCCATACCTAGTACATTAATCATGGTTCTATAATATCTATAGTTTTAATAATTTTATATTTATAATATTTAAACATTACATATACTTTTATAATTATTCATATAAATTTTTGATGAAAAATTAATTACATCACATCATGGATATTGTAATTTGTATGTACGTAAGAGTGATTCATCCAATTTTGAATAAAATAAATGAAATAATGATAAATAATAATTAAAATTTATAGATTAATTTTTATATAATTAATATCAAATATTTTCATTAAACTTTTTGTTATTACCATCCATGAAAATCAGAAATGAAAAATAAACCATATCACTTTTTGGAGGTGGTAACCCACAGTACGCATGAGAGACGCTATTGTTTCACAAAAGATAGAAATATAAGAAGGTAGATATTTTAATATAATTATATAATCATAACTATATGATAAATATCATATATAACAATTAATTCATCAAAATAACCAATAATGAATGATGGTGGTGAACAATGAAATGCATCGCTTCACCATTTGGTAGTTTACACTATGCTTGAACTATTCTTTTGTTTCTCATTTTATGGATAAGGATATGAATAAAGGTTCAATAATAAACACAAAATCATATTTTTATTTTAATTAAATTGTAATATTAATTTTATTTTTTAAAAAATGTGTTTATAAAAGGTGTAATAAGAAATAAATTTCAAATTACTCAGTTATGATTTATACCTATTCATTAAGAGACCTCCATTTTCTAAAACCTTATTCCTTGTAAGGATTGTATTTTGATAATAACAAGGCATATAGGATATGAGGAAGAATTTTTTGAAATTATATATATTGATATTTTTATAGATTATACACTCTTTAAGATTGATGGAGAGAGGATAAGTGTTTTCCTTTTCTAAGGGAGGGGAGATAACTCTTCGAGTATTTTTGAAAATTTAAATTTATTAATTTCATAATCAAGATAAATAGATCCATAATGGATTAGGTTAAAATATTGGATGATATAGAACAAAATTATACTACTTGAATAATATTTATTCATGTTTTTAGAACATTTTAACCCTTATCTCTTTAGTCTAACCCCTCGTAAACCGATTTTAAAAGTTAATGGGGTAATGATTTTTTACCTCTTTTACTATTAATAATGAAAAAAATTATTTTACCTTAATAAAAAATTGTAATTTATAAAATTAAAAATATTTAATCAATTTTATATAATTAAATATCTCTAAGCAGTGTAAATTCATTTTAAATTAACTCAAAAAATGCAATGAAAAATTATTTTCAATAAAAAATGAATTTTTAAGTATTAAAATTTTATTATGAAAAAGTTGTGTATAATATAGAATAAAAAATATTAATTATATTATTTTTATTTAAAATTAAATAATTCAATTTTTAAGTAAATTAAAACGAAAATGTGACTTCTTAAATACTTGAAAATAAAGGATACATTTCATGACAAACAATGTTTTCTTCTATTCACACAAAAATCATCTATTTTATAAAAATTACTAAATATACCCTATGTTAATATTGGAAATATGATTATAAAAATTAAATTCATTTACTCAAATTAAATTTTTAAAAAATAAACAAATGATTTATAATTTTTATGTACAAAATTCAATAAAACATTTTTATAAGAAAACATATTTTTAAGCATAAAGTGACTTTTCTACAAATTGAGAAATTTTTTATTGTGTGTACCATGAATATAATTTCTAGGTTATATTTATAATATTTAAATAATAATACTTAAATTATATATTACGGTCTGATTAAATATGGTGTTTATTGTAAAGAAAGATATCAGAAAAAGAAAATATTTAATGATAAATATATCAAAAAATATATCGGTGATACATTATAACCTCTATATAATGAATTTTCCATTAAATATTATTCGCTCTAATGAAAACATATAAGGATACTTCATCCTTATCACATTTCCATATTCTCACATTTATTCCACAAATTTACAGTTTTCTAATAAAATTTTGACGAGGTGGTTGGTCTTATTTTTCCGAAATTCCACTATTAAATCTATAATCATCTCAAAATTTTCATCATATTAGAGCTCATGATCCAGTAGCATGACTTCATAGTATATTAAATGTAAAGAATCAAATATAAACTTCCTTTCGGGAGATACATGGAACACATTAGAAACATTAGCTATATTCTGTAAAAGCCCTGGATGATCAAGAAGAGTAGAGATATGATCAATAATTTCAAATGAACTAACATATTGTAGTATAAAATTACCCTTATATTCAAATATCATAACCTTCACCAAGGATATTTTCATAAGAATTCTTTCCACTATCTTCTAATATAGATCTTGATAATTTTATTAAACATTACATATCTAACCACTTTGAGATTCCTTAATGGAAACTAAATGGGAGTAAACATCTCTATCATTTACTTAGATAAATTATGTCCCAGTGTATTTTTTTCACTATCTTCATCACATAACATTGTACTTCTGTACGGCTTTGTATACATGTATTTATAAAGATCTATCTGAATTCTTGAGTGAAGGATATTAATATTAGGAAATTCTACAAAAGGAAAGTATTGATCCCAACCACCATAGAAATTTATATAAAATGACCTCAACATATCCTGTAAGGATTTATTTTCCTTCAAAGCCTATCCGTCTATCTTAAAATTATGTACATGGATAAAATTGAACCCCATAATCTGATAATATTAAATACGTCTCCAAAACATTGAGGAAACCCTCAGGTCCCATTCATATATAATAGAATGTGGTACTCCATAAAATATTATAACTAACTTTTTAAATATCATAGTAAGATTATCAAGAGAAAAATATCATCTTAATGTAAAGAAATGTGTTCACTTTAAAAGAATATCAACAACAAACCAAATAGAATTATACTTTTTATATATATTTTTGGATTCTGGTGATAAAATTTGGGGTAATGTTTTCCCATTTCCATTCTGGAATGGATAATGGTAATAACATGAACTTATTCTTATTTATCTCATTATTAAATTGTAAACATAAAATGCATCAATATACATACTCTAAAATATATATTTCATTTTTTCATACATGAAAACTCTTCCATATCTCCATAAAACATTATACATTGAATATTAGTAAATAATGACGAACTTTCAGGTTTATCCAATGGCTCATTCATCAAGTATCAAATTTAAGGGATACTTAATGTATTTCTAAACCCTTTTATTCCATTATATTAGTGGTTTAAATTAATATCATTTCCAACATTCTTCAATAGATCCACATCCTCCTTCTTCACCCCTTTAATCCTCACATGGATGTATGATTGAACATTCATTTGAGAAAGATCTGATACATCCACCCTCCACATGATATCATGTTACAACTTTTGAAAATCTATAAATATTTGATCTCTATCTACAATCATCATGTAAAAACAATCTTATTCATTCTGAAATAATGAATTGGCAAATCTGTTGAACTTCCCAAGGTTTTCGTGTATTGAGAATTCATAACCTTTAATCAATTACAACTATATCCTTTATAACATATTCAATTCCATCTATGTGAATATGTACATTAAATTTTTTATTATTAGTATAAATATCACATATTTCACATTAATGATAATTCATATATATTTCTAATTCCAATATTACAAATGAAATCTCTAAATCATGGGTTGGGTGATTTTTCTAATTAATTTTTAAATAGTGACAGGCGTAAACTCTCACCTTATTAGTCTAAATTATAATGAATCAGAGCCTCTTATTTGATGAATCACTATTGACCAAAAACCTTTCTATACTCCAAGTTATTGTAAGCATAGGTTCACTAACTAGCCTTCTCTTCAGTTCCATGATATTTTAATCACATTCATCTATCCATGAGAACTAAACACCAATCTATGTAATATTTGTTAGTGAATTTTTTATCCAAGATAAATTTCTCTCAAATCATAAATAGTATATTATTAACCCATGAAAAGTATAGATCTATATCATCATGGCTTGTTGAGGCCATCAAACAATAATTTCCATCATTGAATGATCCAACGATATATCCACACTTGAAATTTTCTAATTCAAAAACAAGACTTTTGGTAATGAAAAAACACACTTCATAAATTTGGAATATATATTTTCTTTCCATTGGATAATCATCACAATCCTTAAATATTCCTCATGTTATTCCTTATTATTTGAATAAAAAAATAATATTTTCTATAAATACAACCCATAAAATGATCAAGGATATATATAAATACTATATTCATTAGATACATAAATGTCGATTGAATGTTGGTAAGTCCAAATGGAATTACTATAAATTCATAATGACCATACCTTATAAATAATCATTCATTAGTATGTACATATTCTTGACCCCTTGGTAATGATATCCAAATCAAAGATCAATCTACGAAAAATACTGAACTTTTCATAATTGAAAAATATATCATCAATATGGGATAGATTATACTTGTTATTTATAGTGGTCTTTTATTGTTCTTCATAAACAATGAAATGATTTATTTCACAAAATATAATCATAGTAAAAAAATTCACTCATGGTGAATCACCTGTCTAACTGATTTCCTTATCTAAATTATTTTGGTGATTCTTCATTAATTCTATCCACTATGTTAGGGCCTTCCTATATGGAATATTTTAAATAGTTTTAGCACTAAATATGAGTTCTAATGAAAACTAAACTTCATTGTATGATGTATGAATATGAATGTACATGGGAAATACATTAACATTTTCTTGAATAATAGAAATAAATTTAATGGTAATTTTCACCGAAACCATTATATAATGTATCCCTTGTGAATATTTAGTAAAACACATACGATGGAAGTAATTTCAACTTAGAGATCAGATTCAACCTCACAATAATAAATGATCATAGGTTGATTTAGAAAATCTTATATAACTCCCCTTCCTTGAAAATTGATATGAAATTTATACTGAGAACTCTAATGCATTCCCAAAACGGTATCAAATTCATCTATGAAAAGAATAATGAGATTTTTAGGAAGAAAATCCAAAAAAAGTTCTTCAAAGATGAGTTATAAACATTAGTTTCAGTCATCAGACCATTATTATTTTTCACTAATAACACAACATTTAATCATTTAAGTTCTGATGTGATACCCTTATAAAATTCTTCACATATAAATCAGTGGGTAGATACTAAATCAAATAAAATATTTAAAATTATAGAATGGTTCACAATTTTACCTTTCACCAAAATATTTCTTGACACACTTCGGTGGGTTTGATTGCATAATATTTCTTATTTTCATTTGACTATATATGTTATAGATTATTATTATCCTTATTATACCTTTCATAGATAATTTATTCTAATAATTCCAAAACTTCTTACATTTCAATATTTATAATGTGGGAGGTTTATTTTATTGATCTTTCTATCTATCATTGTATTGACTAGATGTTTAATATTACTTCGGCATTTTTTTGACTAATAGCTTATCCTCATAGTCATGAAACATCATATCATTCAGTTAAAGAAATTACATGATTCCTCATCATAAATGTTTCCATGTGGGAGGTTGACATTTTTTTATTAACTATATTTGAATGTAAATTAGATATTCCAGGAAACTATATATTCCATTTTTTATGACATGATACATTAATATTATTATTTCATTATTCTATTTTAATTTTTAGTTGGGATCAAGAAACCTCTTAGTAGATTCAAAATTCCATTAAGGAAAACCCCTTTCGAAGAGACTATTTTAAACTAGTAAATAATCGATCAATATTTCTTTCTAGGTTAATGAAAAAATCGGAATCATACTCCAAAATTATTGTAACATTTTCAACATAGTTAATTGGGGATTTTTCATCCATCTGCTTCAACCCTAGAAATTCCCACTCCATTTTAGTATGAATATTTAATGTAATTTACATATTAGTAAGTGACCTCTAAAACTATTCTCATTCATTAGATTTTATTTCTTCCACTTTTTTTGTATTTTTTATAATAGTACACCATTGATCTCTATTACCTTCAATGAAATAGAATTCAATAAAAACATTCTCCTAGTATGTGTGATACAAAATAGAAAATATAATTTACAACACATTTATCTATTGTTAAAAATCTAGTGGTTAAAAAGACCTATATAAAAAATATAAAACTAATTTCATAAATTATTCAATGGTATTTTTCTTCTTATTTGATTCAATGAAATCCTAATATGTTCTAAATTACTTTCCATATATTAAGAATGTTGTCTGATCATTGCCAGAAGTTTTTGTGTCCCATCCCACAAGATAATTGGTTGATCTCTAGTTTGGTAATTTAATTGGAAATCACATTCATTATTCACATCAACACTTCTAGTTCCATCCATTGAAAAAATAAAAAAATCTTTTTGATAGATAAAACATAAATTAAAAATTAAAAACAATATACTCATTTAATTCATTCCTAATATGTCCAAAATTAGGACACCCTCTTGTCAACCAATGGATATTTAGTTTTAACCTTGGTCATAAAGGGTCATAATCTTTTCAAATACTTCTTGATTGTTTGAAACGATAAAGTCAATTAAACAATGAATATCTCTAAATATTTTCTAGCATGGTGTATAGTATTAGGAAGAATCAACAAATACCAATAGTGATTGATTTAATACCAAATCTTCCCCTCCCATAGCTGTTACCCTAAGGTGAATTTTTTCAATAAAAACATCAACATTCTATTGTCCCCACTGGGATATATTTTCTTTAAAAAGAGACCATCAATATTTTACCAATAAATTAGGATGTAATCATACACATATACTTATCCTTAGAGATCTCACCAATGTTTTCCAAATAATACTCACCAAAAATTACTAAACCCTACTCCGACACAAATCAAGATGACCCAAGAAAAGCATAAATAAATATTAAAAAATATTATATGAATATTAAATACATTACTAAATTATGAATATTGTATAACTATAAAGGTTTATTTTATTTTTACATTTGGTATATAAACATATTATTTCAAAAATGATCATCAATATTTCTCAGAGATTTCATTTAATCTAGTCACTTTCTTAAACATGCCATACAAAAACCCATTCTTCATTACTTGTTGAAAATGGAAAATAATAAAGGGAGAGATTAGAAGATCATTAATTGTAAACATATTGTATACCGATAAATGATCACATGTAAGAATAATTTTATGTAAACACTATCATAACATAGGAAATTAATACCGAATCCATTAATTATCATAAATAATTATTCATTGAATGAGTATTTAACATACTTAAATAAAAAAGTAAAAAGAGTGTGTAATAATAAAAAATCAAACAAGATCCATGAAAATATATCATAAACATCGGAATGTGGTAAAAAATTAGCTTATAAAACTTTGAACATGTATAAATAGTAATAGGTTCACACTTTATGTTAAGGATATGAAATCAAGTTCTCGAATAAGCTAATGATCCTTAAAAATGGTCTATCCATTAACATATGGATATGAAACCATATCCATGAATTAAATTATGGATGTAAAACTAGGTCCATTCATAATGTTGTGACCATGAAATCTGGGTCATACATAACATAGTTATCTCGTGATTTATTCATATATACCCAATTCATTAAAGTACAAAATAATTATATTCTCACTAATCACAAAATAAAACCCAAAAATTAGTGTCCCATAAGATGATAAAACATTAATCTTATCATCATATCATAACATATTTAAATGAAATTTGTTTATCAAACATATCATAATTTCATCATAGCATAACCCATGGAAAAGAAAATGTTTTAGTAAACATTTCATCATAACATAATTAACTTTTGAGAAAGAAATGGGTTTGATAGAATCAATTATAAATTATAATAATCATAAGAATTAATGGAAAATGATGTGCATGGTATCCTAAGATCATATACATATTAAATCATAATAATCATTAATATATATTATAATTTATGAAAAATAACATTAAAATTTCAATCGAACGTTTCATTGAAAACATGAAAAAATATTATTTTCCATTGATAAAATTCAAATTAATAATTCCCAGAATATTTCCAATAAAAACCAAAAAATATAGAAAAGAAATAGTCAATGAAATTAACATTCACCATAGTGAAAAAATCTATTCATGGTTTATACATTAAAACAAATCATTTTATTATCACATTTTTAAAAAGTCAAAATTGACATCATCAAAAAAACATTTATTTCAAAGGATTAATTTTTATTATTTGTAAATAATGTAAAATATAACAAAAATAACCTTATTAAAACATTTAATTTATATATATAATAATCTATAAAATAATTTTTAAGATCATTTATGTGAAATAAAATGTTTGTTGACAGAAAAAGAAATAATTTCAGCTTTTCATTAAATACACTTTCTCAATCATTTTAATTACCAAGGAGAGGAAAATTATACTAATAGATAAAAATTATAAGACATAAAAAAATAGAATAAAATATATGTGTTTTCAAGGATGGTATCATTGAAATTATCATCAATAGAAATTTACCATAGAAAAACTCAAAAGAAATTAGAATGTAACATAAACACTTACCTCATGTATCTTCCTTATTTATATGTGTTAGAAAGTCATATAAAATAAATATATATTCTATTGAAATATTTTGAAAACCCATATTCGTTTATATGATTCCATATATGATTTAAATATATCATCTTATCACCTGTTTCCTAAAAATTATTTAATATAATGACTATTTTTGTTGAAAATAGGTTTTTTTCACAAATGATTCAATTAAAAAATTATATTCCATTTAATTTGATCTTGGTTACAATTTTTTTTAATAATTTCATAACTTCCATATTAATTTAGTATATATAATTTTACATCTCTTCATATGAAGTGGTATTGAAAAATTAATTACATCACATTATTAAAATGGTAATTCATATATACACATGAGTAATGATTTCACTTTATGATGGGTGGAATAAAAGAAAGAAAATTAATAATTCAACATCATGGAATCATTATTATATAATTAATATAATATATTTTAATTAAATATCTCCTTTATACCATCCATGTAAAGGGTTAATGAGAAACAAATCACATCTCTTTATAGAGGTGGTAGTCCACCCATATGCACGAGTGATGTTATCAAATCACAACGAATAGAAAACTATGATGGTAGATATAATATTAAAATTATAGAAGAAAATATATGTTATAAGTAAAATATATAAACATTGTTTCTATAATAATAACTATCCATGAATAATGGTGATGAGAAATAAAATACATCCTTTCACGAGGCACTAGTCTGTATGTAAGCACACACAATGCTTTCATTTACCATTTTATGGAAGAAGATAGGAGAAAATGTTGTTAGTTTTAAATATTTGAATATTATTATATTAATGATACAATATTAATCATGTTCAAATGGATAAAACTAGTTTATATATGGTTTGTTAAGAACAAGAATTGAAAGTACTCTATTATAAGTTATTCCTCTTATTTGGGAAGCCCCCATTGGATTAAACCATAATCCATGGAATGATGGTACTATGATCAATATAGAATCAATAGTACCATGGGAGAGATTATATGAAAGTATTTTTGTTTTTAGTTACCATGTTAAATGAATCCATAACTGTGAGGAATTAAGGAGAGGTGGTGTCCTTTTATAAAAGAGGGAGGTGACATACTTATATTTTTTTAAGATATTAAGATATATTATTCTAATACTAAATAAATATGGATACAATGTTTCTCAAATTAAATGATATGATCATATATAAACAAAATTAATTCATATAATATGATTTAGACATTTTTTTAATTATTTTTACAATTATCACATTAGTTTGTCTCCTCATTAACCACTTTTAACATTTACCATAATAATTATTTTTGAACTAGGTTACTCTTCAATTTGAGAAAAAATTAAATTGAAAATATTATATAATATTTATTAGGATTATTAAAAATAAGGAATAAATTTTATCTAAGTCGTTCCTTATTAGTGGTCAAATTGTAATTTAAATAATACCTATAAATTCAAAAAAAAATGGTTTTCCAAATAAATGCATTCTCTTGTATAAAAATGGGTTCACAAGAAATTTGATCATAATTTTAATTATAATAAATTTAATTGGATTATGTACAATAAAATTGAATGGATAATATTTTGATATAAATTCAAGGAAATTGATACCATTTAAATACTTCAAATGAAAACAATAGTTTCATAAATATCATTATTGTATACTATTCACCCCAAAAACAATTATTTTATTATAATCCAAAAAAATAAACCAAAAGTAATTTTAAAAATATGATTTTTAAAATAATATTCATATAAATAAATAGTGTTTATAAAAATGAAATAAATGAATTATAATCTATCTATAAAAAATGTAATAAAATAAAATCATGATTAAAATAAATTTTCAAAACAGAAAATGATTTTTTTTGTTAAATGAGTAATTACTTTTTCTTAATTAATCAATAAATTTAAACTATATAAATAATATAAAAATGTTTTTTATAATTTTTTTACTCCTATTCATGAAACCAATTTAACAACTATATTATAATTGAAGCAATTAAAGTTTAATAATTCAATAATTTATTGTGGTTTTTTAAACTCAGTATTGTTTGTAATGAATTTTATCAATGAAATAAAAGTTAATTTAAGATAAATATATCATAAAATATTGATGTATTATATTTGAGTCCCATTCAAAATAAATTATTTTTGAAATAATCCTAAAAATATGAACATAATGCTGAAAATAATTATCAATATTTTGAAGAAATCTATAGAATTTAAGACCAACCAGCTAAATTTACTACTGATATTGTCAACATAATACCCACTCAACTTAGTGTTACTTTCAATAGTAAAATGCTTTAAAATATGAAGATAAAATAAAAGGAGAATGTGGTTTTTCATGATTTCTCACTCAAATCATCTCAATGTGAATGTACATTAATCTTGTATAGTATCTTTTCTTCACAAAGGATAGGTCATTTTAAGCTCTAGGAATATGTGAAAAAGTGAAAATATTGTGGTCCAGCCTTTTTAAATCATGAGTCACTCAAAATAAAGGAATGTCGTTTAGAATTTATTAGATAATATCATCTAAATTTAAAAAATATTATACATATTGATGCGTTAAAACACAACATTATAAGTGTATATTAACAATGTTCTTGAGGAAACAAAGTTTTATTTAAAAAAGGTGAATTATTTTTTAGGAGAAATAAATATTGATGTATATTGAAAAGATGATAGTGTACTTGGAGAAACTTTTTTTAGGTTGGTGATGATGAAAAATCATATTACATGATCTTGGTAGATGAGAAACAATTACCACATTGAATACATGGCCACATTAGACATAAAAATATGAGTAAGTATTCTCATGAATTAACAATCATGGTGTCATTAGGTTGAATAGTGAGAGAAATTAGATTGTCACTACATTAAAAATGGAAAATATGGTTAATTGTTTACAAAATAAGGTGGATATTCAAACATCTCTCCTGTTATAGAATATTAATTAAGATGTTTATTGGACTACAATGAGAAATAAATAAATGTATATAGAAATTTTATTTTTTATTAATGATTTCAATTATTTTTCAGGTTTTATTTTTATGAAACGAAAGTTAGTGTCCCCAAAGATGTTTTCGATTCATAAAAGAATTGAACAAATGAGTATGGATTCAACTTATGAAAGTTTCTAATAGATAATAGTTCTGAATACAAAAGTGTAATTTTTTAATAATGCCTTAAAAATAATTATATTCAGCCTGAAATTTTTACACCACATACTCCACAAGAAAATTATTTTACTTATAGGAGGAGTAAAATTTTGGGGGTAATGGATTGCACCATTTTTATGAATCATAGTACACATAAATGTTTCTGGAGGCATGTAATAAGTATAATAAATCAAATTCAAAATAATTGTTACTAGTGATCTAATTAAGATATGAAACCATATGAGATTAATTATAAGAAGAAATTAACTTTGAAATTTCCTACCGTACATTCAAACCCATTTATTATCATGGTAAAAATATATATGGAAGTTTGAACAAAGAGGAGTAAAATGTTTCTTACTTGGTTATACACAAAATAAAATGGGATATTATTTCTACAAAAATTATATAAGAATGATTCTGTATAATTATAATATTATGGAGCTTGAATAAATTGTTTAAAAAAACAAATCATACAAAATGTTCCAAAAGTTAAGATAATGAAGTTGAATTGGGTGATAAGATGGATTGTGCTTCTAAAAAACATATTAATTCAAAATAAATGAAGGATGAAGATGTTGATTCATCAATTTATATTGATAAAGGGAAACATGTGTCAACATATATAAGGATAATAATCTAGGTATAGTTCTATAAAAATATTATATATCACATAAAAAGGATTCATAGTTGATAAACATTAAGAATTGAAATTCCAACAACATTTTTATTTTAGTCGAACTGAATGATGTGAAAAACTATTTCAATCATCAAGATTTGATTGATTTTATGAATTATGAGTTTTATCATATTAATAATAATGAAAATTCCTTTTCTGTACCCAATGTAACTTAAACAAATTTAATAAGAAGAAAGTGTGTGTTCTATAACACCTTGAATAAGAAAGGATAACTAATGAAATGAAAGGAAATACCTATGTGAAAAGGGTATTCATAGGTTGAAGGAAATGATTTTAATGATACTGTCACATTTTTTTTCTTTAAGGAATTGGAAATTTTTTATTGTTATAGACAAATGGTTATATAATACATTTCAAATGGATGCCACGTTATCCATTTTTAATAGAGAATTTGATGATAAAGTGTACATTAAGAAACTGAGTGAATTATTTATTGGATAAAAAGAAGGATACGATTGAAATTTTAAAAAGGAATAACATTTTTAAATAAATCCTTGATGATATGGTACTCAATGATAGATTCATTATTTCAAGTACTTAATTTTCGGAGGGGAATAATATAAAAAACCTTTACACCAAAAAATATAAAGAGGAATCAATCACTAATATTATATATATATATATTGTTTTTATTATAATTATGGAAAATGGATAATATGACTTCATGGAATTTTTTTTGATATGAAGAAAATAGTTGATATTTGTTTACGTGGAGAGAGAAGTTACTTCATGGATTTAAAAAATTCTAAAAAAAGATACTATTTTTTATCTATGAAAAGTATTCCAGAGAAATGTTTACGATGAAAATAATATAAAACTCTAATCTAGTTTACAAATAAATTTTAGTTGGAATAAATATATAAAAATATAAAAATACAAATAAAGTATATTAAAATGAGTTTATAAAATTAATTGGATGTTTACTCTATTTTAAAACATCAGTGATTTATTTATTTTATGTACCCACATTATTTACTATATTTCAATGTACTCTTAAAGAATAAAATCTTATTACTAAAAAAATAATTACTAGATACATCAAAATAATGGTTAATTATGTTTGAAAATATGATAATTAAGTGTAGTGTGAAATTTTGGGATATACATAGGTAGATTGTGATACAATTATCTATGATAGAAACTCAATATTTGGTGATGTTTTTTTTCTTGTATATAATTGTGTGACACACCATATAATGATGTAAAGTTTCATGAACCTGTGTACTTATAAAGATGAGTTTGTTTCTTTAAACTAACAAACAATCCAATTAATATGGATGAAATATTAATTAGAGGATCTCAAGTTGGATTTGAAGTTCCCACTACTTATGGGATATGATAATCAAATTTTTATAAATATTCAAATAATATTGTTCAATAATGATGATAAAAATATATGTAATGAAATCATTTCATTACAGTGTTTTTGTATTAAGGAAAGATAAAATTTTATTTTATTATCATTAAGGAGAATATTGTTAATATATTCACTATGACACTATTAGGGTAATCATTTTGGAATTTGAGGTTGATGATGGAACGTCAACCTCACTCCACTCAAGGATAAGGTATGGTTATTGAATTTTCCTTTTAATTTGTTTTTATATATTTGTTTCATGGGGGGAAAAACAAACAACATGTTTTCTATTCTCTTTCAATAATTAATTTATGTAATAACATAAGATTAATTCATTTTGTATGAATTTAATTAAGTGGGATTACATATTTAAGGATTGTTTTTAAATGAAGTTATCTATGAGGTGACCATGTGTGTTTGTAATTTATGTGAGTTATGAACTATTACAACATTTTTTTTGAACGTGTATGCAATAAATCATTATAAAAATATTTAAATAATATATTTTTTTGGATTGACAAAATAGTCATTTCATGAATTTGATCCCATCTTGTTTTATGTGTTGTAACAAACTCAATGTAAGAAACATTAATGGATAACATAACATTATTGATAAATATATATTTTCTTACAATACTTTCAGTCATATAGATTTTGAATTAATGAGTGATGATTCATTTATATATTTACTAAGATTTATAAAAGATTTATATTTATTTATTGACATAAAAATCAAAAGATGGATATTATTAAGATAAGATGAATACTATAGAATATGATAAGATCTGTAGTTATTGTGACCTAAGATATATTATTAATAACCAGGGAGATTTTTTAGAGATCAAAATATTTTGTAATATTAACTATAATTTTGGTGTTTTGGTATGAATAATTTGAGAAGAAAAAATATTGATATTGTTTTTCAGGTTTTCTTCAATACAAAATTCATGTTCAAAATCAACTAAAATATGATTTTGGATGAGTTAAACATTTTTCATAATTTTAGACTTAGAGAGAAGAAGTTTGGGGTTAATATGTTATGGTTTGGAAGCTTTTTTATTCTAGTATACTAAATCACATTGAAATATGATTAATGAATTGAGATACACTCATGCTAATGTAAAAAAAAGGACATGCCTCCATATTGGATGTAGTGTGGATTGCAAGCTGGAACTACCTCATAATGAGACTCCACCAGATTTAAGATCACCATAATTTTAAGGTGTAAATATAAATTTTTTATAGCATATAACAAAAAACTGTAATCATTTATATCTAGATAAATTTGGGGAAACATTAAACCATAATGAGGTTTCTCACACTCTAAAGAGAGAATCAGTTAGAGGAAAACTGATTGATCATGCCATAATGTATGAAGTGTTAATTGGATTTATTCTATAGTATATAATTCTAGATATTGATGGAAAATATAATTCTTTTTGTTATGTGATACTATAATATGAATCATAAAACCTCTGAATTATTCCAAATGATGGATATAACACATGGAATAATTCAATGATTCCAGAATATGTGAGAGAAGTTGAAGGATATTTGAATGATAATTGAAGGATGTTTTTTCATTAAATATGAATTTGAAATGGAAAACTTAAAATATATATTATCTACAATAAAACAAATGTATAAGAGAATTTAGAATGGAATATATAGGGGAGAAAATTAGGCAAGAGTGCCAGTTTTTTTCATGTATAAGTGGAATAGAATGAATAGAAAGAAACACAATGTCAACTAGATATATTTTTTACTTGGTTAAAGCATCTATGGTTGTTAAACATCATACTGTAGATAATTTTTTGTTTGGGAACACTTTATAAATTTATAAATAAACATTTTGTATTGTTAATTAAAGTATATTGCCTATTTTTTTAATTAACATGGGGATTTTAGTCGAATGTGTGATTATGGGGTTTATTAAATCACACCAAGAAGTACCTGCTCATTTTGAGTAGTTAACCATGTAAAACTGTACTGATCCTATTGGGTTTGTTATAATGAATGTGTGAAACTTATATGAATTGATATAGAAATAAAATTTAATAACTATTAGAGGTTATTTTATATTAGAAATGTAAAAAATATTGAATTCACTGATTCACCCCTACCTCATGAATTATGGCAATCTATGATGTCATTTTCTTGTCTCTTGATAAAAAATTAAATTCGTATTGACTTTCATTAAAATCAATTAAAATAATAATTTATTAATTTTGAGTTGGTAGGAATGAATTGTATATGATCCTAATACAATGTGTGCTCAAAATAAATGATAATTTGTTTTTTCAATTTAAAAGTGATATATCATTTAAAATAGTTTGTTAGATTCTCAAGGATAATAAGAATATATTAGATTATATTAAAGTCTGTGAAATTTATCATTGATTAATTTTTTGACCTATAATAATGACCCAAAAATTATTTTTATGTGTGGTTTTTTTATATTTAGAGAATGTAAAATATTCCATTTTATGTATTTATTATGCTAAAAACACACTTTATGTGCTCAAAACTAAGAAAAATATCACATTTTACAATAAAACTATATAAAAAACTCTTGGATTCATTTTTAACACATTAAAACAATCCCATCATCATTTTAATGTGTTGTGAGATTTAAATGATTGAATGTATACATTAATAATAAAAAATTGGTATTTTATTTAATAATTTACATTATCTACTCAAAACTATGAATATTATCCCAGATAATCATAAAAATATAATGGAAAATATTTGATTCATTTGTGACATTTAGGAAAAAATCTAATGTTATTTTGTAAGTGTTGTTATCAGAATAATTTAAAGATAATTTTTCCATTTTAAGTGTGATCTCATTTAAAAATACACATCACATTCTTAGAAACTAAGAAAATAATTTTATAATATCATGAAATTATAAAATAAATTTTTTATTTTATTTTTGTTATATAGGAATGATCAACATTTCATTTTGATTCACAACATAGTCAGAATGACTGATGAAACATTTTTTCATCTGAAGAGTGTTATCAAAGATAATAATATATGATGCATACTCAAAACTGAAAAAAAAGTTCAAATTATAATAAAATTATTGAAAAAATTTCAAAAATTAATTCATGACCTATAGGATTGAACAATATTGAATTCTGACATGTGATGTCTTCGGAGTAAAGGGAACTGATTTTTTAAATCGTGAATGTGCTATCTAACTTAAAAACATGTTTCACGTGATCAAAAGTGATCAAAAATTTATATATTATTTATAAGCTATTTTAAAATGATCCTCAATTCATTTTACCATTTTGTATTGGAATGGACATCAATCTAATGCATGGTACATTCAAAGTTACCAAACATAAATTTTTTCATTTTAAATGTGTTAGGTATTTTTAATAACAAAAAAATTATCTTTTTAGAGACATTTTTTATTAATAATTATTACATATATATGAATTTTTAAAATTGTAGTAATATTTTTCAAAAAAAATGAAATGATGGATAATGATTCACAGACTTGATCTTCTTCATATGAAGAGATCTTTGTTCAACTATATAAAATATTGTATTTCAATTTTTTCAACTATAATAGATATTAGTAATGAATAAATATTATTATCATAGAGTACAAATGTATATTTTCATTTCAATTTTATTGATCATTATTCTTTTTTATTGTTATTTTTTGTTTTCTTATTTTATTCCTTGGCTGTTGAAACCTTAAAAAGTTGTTGTATTGATTTTATTGGAATGATAAATCATATTTTCTATATTATTTAATAAAAACAATACCAATTATATTATCATTTATTTTTATTATTATTTATTAGTATGTAAATATATATTTTTCTTCAAAGTATGGATCAAATGGGGTTAATTGCATATAAAATGTTTATAACCTTTAATAAGTGCAAATTCAAAAATAAACAATTTTCAAATGATAGAGTGAAAATTTGATAAAGTAAATTAATAGATAATTCAAAAATATGATAGACATGAATAAAGTGATAATGAATAGTGTAAATGATATTTTGGAGATTATATAATTATTCATATCGAATTTTGAAGATTCATTGTGATAAAGATAAGGGAGAAAAAACAAAATTGAAATGTTTTTCGGAAATAACATTATTTGGGCCCCTATATCTTCATTACTCAATTCAAGGGGTCCATATTATTAGTCCATTGACATTGGAATTTATTAATAAAATTTCCCTTCACAATTGTGGTTTCTAATAACCATCTCAATCTTTGTTAGTAACCAATGATCCAATCCCTCAATTTTTTAGACTATAAACCCATTAAAAAAGTTGATAAGAATAGAGGTGTAGCACCCCCTGTTTGAGGTATGTGTTATTTTTTATATTTTTTGTGTGTTTAAGGTGTATGGGATGAGTTGGGAAGTGTATGGGAGAGTTTGGAAATGTTTTGGATGATTTTGGAGGCATTTAAAGGGGTGCACAATTTGAGAACGGTTAGTGGAAACCGTGCGAGTTCCCCAGGAAACTGTACAGACCTTGTTCTCGAGACAGTAGGCCTCACATGGCCTGCGTATGGTTTGAAAAACTGTGTGAGGAAACCGTGCGGTCCCTGGCTCTCGAGGTAGTGGAGTGCACATGGTAAGTGCACAGTTTTCCAAACCATGTGGTCTAACCGTACGACCAATTAAAGTTAGGGTTATAAGTTCCTAGCTCACTCGAGATTGCCTTATTTTACTCCTCTCTTCCTCAAACTCGAGCTTCACATGGGACTTAGGGTTCTCAGGGGTTAAGGGTGCTCTCCCACTCATTTTGGACGGGTTTTTAATAGGATTCAAGGTGGGTTGAAGGTGATTGCTTCCGGGGTAAGTGTATCCTCTTGTTTCTCTTGTGCTTTCCTCAAGATCTACATTCCTCTCTTTCTTTGTTTTTTATATATACACTTGTTGTCTGTAAATATATGGTTGGGATTGCCTTGGATATTACTATTAAGGCTTGTGGATGTTAGTTAAAGGGATCTAGAGAGGTTTCGGTGGTACGTTCGCCGGATTTGAGGCGCGGTTGTTCATGGGTCGATTTATAGAGAACCCTAAAGGTAGGTGGATTCTCTCTTGACTCCACTTGGTTATAGCTAGTGGTCCCATGTTACAATTAATTGTGTGATTAAAATTCATTGTGTGTTGATGTTAGAATTTGGTTGGAAATCCATTTGGGGGTTTTTGGGAAAAATGTGTATTGTGGTGGAATGTTCTTGTTGTGGATTTTAAAATGGGAATTTTAAAATGGAATTCTATGAGTGATTTGTGAAATTATTGATGGAAATGTAATTCAATAAAAATTTTGTTTTATTGAAATGGGGTTTGGCATGGAAAAATGGTTTTCAATAAATGGGTGACTTATTGAAGTGAATTGACATGTAATGGAATGAGTTGATTAGAAGATGTTGTTATGACTTTGATGGGTTATTTTCTTAGTTGTGATTGGTTGAGATTTTGTGTGGAAGTGGCGAGAAGTACCACTTTAAAAAGGGGATGGATATTGGACAGAAGGGCCACCATCTAAAGATTAGTGGACGGGAAGCGCCACTAATTGTGAATTAATGAACAAGTTTGACGGAAGATCCACTGTTATGGTCGTTCTGGTTTGAATTTCCTTTCAATATAGAGTTTTGGTGCTAATGTATAAAGGTTGAAATGGATTTTGGCCTATTGTTTGTCTCTCCTTTGGTTGTGGGGGTTGGGTGTGATGTCTTGGTAAGCGTATGGTTGGATTATTGTAATAATTACCATTGTGATCATTTTATATAAACTTCTTCATGTAAATGTGCTAATGGTTTTATCATAGTGGTGTGTGTAGGGAAGTCATTTGAAGAAATCCTACTGAGTTTTTGTACTCACCCCACGCTTTGGCACGATGGTGTCTTTGTAGCTGTTTTGTACCAGGACATGGGAAAAGGTAAGGCATCAACCTCCTTTAGTGGTGTGTTTTGATGTCTTGGTAGAGCTTGGAACTTGGAGCTGGTTGTGGAGCTGTGGAGTTGTCATGGCTCGTGGTTCTTTGATTGTTTATTATCCACTTTTACTTTGATATGGTTGGTTGTATTGGTTTTGAGTTGTGTCGTGGAACAACTTGGTTTCCTTTTTTGGAATTCATGGTTGGGTAATTGAGTTGACATGCATCATATAGTGGCTGTTAGTGGATGGTTTGGTTGGTTTTTCTTTAAGGGAAAATAGTTCCCCAACTTGATCTTGAAGCCCTTGGTATTTATTGCCATTCTTTGGCATCATGGGAACGTCGCTTAAGGCCATGTATCCCTCACCGCCTCCTCAACCCAATGAGGTAGGGGCGGGTGATACAAGTGGTATCAGTTTGTTCGGTCTTTTGGAGTTTATTCTCGGAGTTGGTGTTGACATTCGTTGTGTTATATTCTTTGAGTCGGGATGGTAGCAAGACGTAGGAATGTGGGAACATGGAATGTATAGCATAAAAGAACGTAGCTAACCCTTTTATGCTGAAATTCATGTTACCAGGGAGTTGGGTACATAAGTGTTTTGGAGACACTTATAGGCATTGGATATCTCATTGTCTTGGGTGTAGCCAATGAGATGAGCATGACATGCATCGTAGAAATGACTTCCATCTAGGATGCATATTTTATTGTGGTATATTGATTTATGATGTGATAAGAATATGTGAAATTGTAATGTGAATATATTTTTATTTTGAAAATGGTTTGGTTTTCAAAATGGTGAAACATGGAACATGTGGAAAAATGTGAACTGGTGGAAAGCCTTGTTGTGATAGTGTTGTGTAATGGGATTTGAAATGGGATTTTGTGATGTCTGTGGAAGTGAGACTTATGGTTGTTTGTTTTTTGTTAATAGAAATGGCACCGGGTAGGCGTCGTAGAGACCATTCGGAGGAGGCTGCTGAGAATGTGGTAGCACCTGAGCCTCAGATGAACCAGCAGTTTGTGAAAAGCATAGTACAAGCTTTCCAAGCTATGGGAAGTGGAAATAATAAAGATGAAACAAGGAATATAGATCATGCGGTTCAGTTTCAAGGGCAGAATCCACCCATCTTCAGGGGTTATTCAGAGCCAGAAAGGGCAGAAGAATGGTTGAATAGAATGAACTAGATCTTTGAGTTCTTGGGAACGCCGGTAGAGCTAAAAGTGAAGTTGTCCACATATATCTTGCAAGATCATTCCCTTCAGTGGTGGGAGTTGGTAGTCCAACCATGGATGGACCAACGTATGATGTGGCAAGGCTTTGGGGATTTGTTTTTCAAACAATTCTACCCACATACGTTTAGAATTCAGCTTATGACTGATTTCATCAGTTTGAAGCAAGAGATGATGTCTATGAAGGAGTATGCATCTACTTTTATGAACTTAGCCAGGTTTTCACCCAAGGTGGTAGGTATCACATTGTTCAAGGAAATAATCTTTGAAGCAGGGTTAAGACAAGAAATCCGTTCAAATATAGCAGTGCTTTGTATATATGATTACACAGAGATGTTGAATAGAGCCTCGGTGGCTGAGCGGGATTTGTGGGGCGCTCGGAGTGGAGGAAGCATGGTTGTACCTTTGGAGAATAGTTGGAACTCTAATGTTGGGTTCAAGAGAAGAAGGGACACTTATTCCTAGGGTGGGAATATGGCATATAATCCAATGGCAGAATCGGTAAATCTTCCTCCGAAGACCCAGAGCAAGCTGGGATTTTTTCAGTGTGGTTCTACAAGCCACATTAAGCAGGATTGTATGGAACAGCCTCAAGCATGTCATAATTGTAAACAGATGGGGAATCTGCAGTGTTATTGTCGGAATGCTCCGAGGTCAGGGGCGCGTGACACTCCTTAGGTATCGCATATGTCATATGCTTCCACGGGATGGGGATAATACCATACCCCTCGACAGCAGAGTAAAGTGGGTAATGGTGATTCTCGGAATACCCTGACACCTCATCAGAGCAATAAATAGCAGAGTGTGGAAAGAAAACATTTGTTCGGAGCTGAGCAGGTGGTGGTGGATGATCATTCGGGACCACCCACAGTGCGAGGTACTATTCTTTTAAATTCTACCTTAATGCAAGTGTTGTTTGATACGGGTGCTTCACACTCTTTTATTGTTGCACGTGTGGTTGATTTGATGGGTTTAAATGTAGAAATCATGCCCTCAATTTCAAAACATCAAACTCCTCTTGGTCAAAGAGATTCTCGAGCCTTCTTGTGTAGATAATGTTGTATCGTTTTGGGCGAGGTTGAGATAGTCTGGAATTTCTCAATACTCGAGTTGGATGGCTATGATGTAATCCTGGGAATGGATTGGCTGGTAGCGTTTAAGGCTCATGTTGATTATGATGCACAGATAGTGGATTTTATGGCACACGATGGCGTTAGACAACTCTTTAGATGATAGAAGCATGAAAGGAAGGGTGCAACGGGTTTGTTGGTACCAGCAGTGGGGACATTATCGTATCGGTTGGCGGTGTTTTCATTGGAATCAGTAGATGGTTTTGATAAGAGCGTTCTCCCGGCAGTGGTGGATCAGTTCATGGATGTTTTTCCTGATGAATTTTCTGGGTTACCTCCCGTAAGGGTAGTGGAGTTTACAGTTGATCTCCTTTTAGGGACGAGTCCCATCTCACTTCCGTCTTATCGGATGCCACCTACTTAATTTAGGGAATTGAAAATACAGTTGGAAGAGTTAGAAAACAAAGGGTTTATCTGGCCTAGCACGTCTTTGTGGGAAACTCCATTTTTGTTAGTGAAAAAAGGAAGGTGGAACTTTTAGGCTATATGTTGATTATCGTAGATTGAACCAAGTTACCATAAAGAATAGATATCTACTTCCACGTATTGATGATTTTTGTGACCAGCTGAGGGGAGCCTAGTGGTTCTCCAAGATCGACCTGAGGTTGGGATATCATCAATTACGGGTGAGGAAGGATGATATTCCTAAAACATCTTTCTGAAGTAGATACATACATTATGAATATGTGGTTATGCCCTTTGGTCTAACGAATGCACCAGCGGTTTTTATGGCATTTATGAATCAGATATTTCATAGATATCTGGATTCATTTTTGGTGGTGTTTGTAGATGATATACTGGTGTATTCAAATACAAGGGTGGAGCATGAGAAACACTTGGCGACAGTGTTGGGGATCTTGTGGGATCATCGGTTGTATGCCAAATTTTCAAAGTGTGACTTTTGGATACAGGAATTTCGTTTTCTTGGCCATGTGTTTTCTGAAAGGGGTGTTTCAGTGGATCCACAAAAGATAGAGGCTTTTATCTAGTGGAAACCACCAATGAATGTGTTTGAGATACAGAGTTTCCTTAGTCTAGCTGGGTACTATCAGAGTTTTGTTCTTGATTTTTCACATTTGGATTCTCCAATGACCACTTTTACAAGAAAGAATGTTCTATTCTAGTGGAATAAACAGTGTCAGTAGTGTTTCTAAGAGCTAAAGGGTCGTCTTAAATTAGCCCCAATCATAGTTTTTCCAGAATCAAGAAAAGGGTATGTGGTCTATTGCGATGCATTGGGATCAGTGTTGGGGTGTGTTCTCAGGCAAGGGAATCATGTGGTTGTGTATGGATCATGGTAGTTGAGAGTGCATGAGACGAACTACCCAACTCATGATTTGGAGTTGGCAGTAGTGGTCCATGATTTAAAAGTGTGGCGTCATTATCTCTTCGGTGAGAAATTCACGGTATATACAGATCACAATATCTTGAAGCATATTTTCTCACAAAGGGATTTGAACTTGAGGTAGAGGAGATGGATGGAATATCTCCAGATGTTCGATTTTGACTTGATTAACACACCGGGTAAGGGAAATTCGGTGGCAGATGCAATATGTAGGAAATCATATTCTCATGTGGTGAAACGGGCATCATACTAGTGGCAGTTGATGTTGGTTATAGCTGATATGCGGTTGGAATGTGAGGACCAGGGCGATAAAGTGGTATTCTTTCTGGTTTTGTTGCTTCCTGACTTGGTTGGTCTAGTTAGGGAGGAAAAGATATCCGATTCTAAGTGTGTGACCGTGGGGTCGAGACTCCATGGTGGGGAGACCATTGATGGTTTGAAACTGAATGGAGATTCAGTTTTGTGTTTTCGGAATCGGATGGTTGTACCAGTTGCTTGTTAGGAGGATCTTCTCCGGGCATATCATCATTCCAGGTGGTCTTTTCATCCTAGAATTCAGAAAATGTATAGTGTGCTATGAGAATAGTTCTGGTGGACTGGTATGAAAAGAAGAGTGGGTGAGTTTGTTTCGAGATTCTTGACTTGTCAACAGGTCAAGGCAGAGCATCAGAGGCCAGCAGGGATGTTGCAGCCTTTACCAATCCCCATTTGGAAGTGGGAGCAGATAGCGATGGATTTTGTCACAGGTCTCACATGAACGGTTAGAAAGAATGATACCATTTGGGTAATAGTGGATCGGCTAACGAAGTTGGCCCATTTCATCCCGATTCCTAAATCTCATACGGTGGAGGATCTGTCCAAAATCTATATCTGGGAGGTGGTAAAGAGGCAAGATATTCCAGTTTCGATTGTATCAGATAGATATCCAAGGTTTACATCTCGTTTCTAGAAATCCTTGCAGTAATCCCTTGGGTCACAGTTTACTATCAGCACGGCGTATCACCCTCAGACAGATGGATAAACTGAGAGGATGATACAAACTCTGTAGGATATGTTGTGGGCTTGTGTAATGGGTTTTAGTGGCTCATGGGTGGAGCACTTTTCGTTGGTCGAGTTCTCGTACAATAATAGTTATCAGGCATCCATACAGATGTCTCCGTTCAAAGCATTATATGGGCGGCCGTGTCGTTCTCCACTATATAGGGTGGAAATGGGTGAGTCCTTGTTGGTTGGACCAAGTCTAGTCCAGTAGACTAGGAGAAGATCAAGTTGATTAGGAAGAGAATGGAGATGGCTCATAGTCATCATAAATCATATGCAGATCTTCATCGACGGCCGTTGTCGTTCGAGGTGAGTGATCATGTGTTCCTGAGGATCTCTCCTGGGTTGGGACTTCATCGGTGTGGGAAGAAGGGAAAGTTATCTTCGAGGTATATTGGACCTTTTGAGGTTTTTAGAGGGATGGTGAGGTGGCATATCATTTGGAATTTCCACCTATATTTAGTGTGGTGCACAATGTGATTCATGTGTCGTAGTTTATAAAGTATCAGTCGGATCGTGACCATGTGATTCGATGGGATCATGTAGATCTAGAACCAGATGATTCATTGGTGCATGTTCCAGTGCGGGTTGTGGATAGGAAATAGAAAGTCTTGTAGTGTAAAAGCATCGGTTTAGTTCATGTTTTGTGGAAACATGGCCAGATTCAAGAGAAGACTTGGGAGCGGGAGAAGAAGATGGTCGAGTAGTGGCCCGAGATCTTTCAGCAAAGGGAAAGTTCACTACATTCCAGTGATAGAAAGTCCAATTGTGGGGAGAATTCATCACCCCTGGTTTGAGGTTTGTGGCCTTTTTTATATTTTTTATGTGTTTATGGTCTATGGGATGAGTTGGGAAGAGGATGGGAGAGTTTGGAGTGGTTTTGGATGAGTTTGGAGGCCTTTAAAGGGGTGCACGGTTTAGGCACGATTAGTGGAAACTGTGCGGGTTCCCCAAGAAACCGTGCAGACCTTGTTCTCGAGACAGCAGGCCTCACACGGCCTGCGCAAGGTTTTCCAAACTATTTAAAGAAACCGTGCGGTCTCTGGCTCTTGAGGCAGTGGAGTGCACATGGTTAGCGCACTGTTTGCAAACCCGTGAGGACTAACCGTGTGGCCACTTAATGTTAGCGTTATTAGTTCCGAGATCAGTAGAGATTGCCTTATTTCATTCCTCTCTTCCTCCCACACGAGCCTCACCTAGTATTTTGGGTTCTCAGGGGTTAAGGGTTCTCTCCCACTCATTTTGGAAGGGTTTTAAATAGGATTCAAGTTTGGTTGAAGGTTATTGCTTCCGAGTAAGTCTCTCCTCTTGCTTCTCTTGTGTTTCCTCTAGATCTACATCCTTATCTTTCTTGGTTTTGTAGATCTACACCTGTTTTGTGTATATATAGGGTTGGGTTTGCCATGGATGTTAATATTAAGGCTTTTGGATGTTAGGGAAAGGGGTCTAGAGAGGTTTTGGTGGTGCATTCTCCAGATTTGAGGTGCAATTGTTCGTGGGTCATTTTCTCCAGAACCCTAAAGGTAGGTGGCTTCTCTCTCAACTCCACTTGGTTAGATCTAGTGGTCCCATGTTACAATTAATTTGTTTGATTAAAATTAATTGTTTGTTGATTTGCGAATTTGGTTGGAAATCCATTTGTGAGTTTTTGAGGAAAAGGGGTTTTGTGGTGGAATGTTCTTATTGTGTATTTTAAAATGGGAACATTAAAATCGAATGTTATGAGTGATTTTTGAAATTATTGATGGAAATGGTATTCAATAAAAAGGTTGTTTTATTTAAATGGGGTTTGGCATGGAAAAATGGTTTTCAATAAATGGGTGATTGATTGAATTGAATTGACATGTAATGAAATGGGTTGATTATATGATGTTGTTTTGACTCTGATGGATTATTTTCTTGGTTGTGATTGGTTGGGATGTTGTGTGGAAGTGGTGAGAAGTAACACTTTAAAAAGGGGATGGATAGTGGACGGAAGGGCCACCATATAAAGATAAGGGGACGGGAAGCGCCACTAATTGGGAATGAATGAACGAGTTGGACGGAAGCTCCACCATTATGGTTGTTTTGTTGTGAATTGCCTAACAAGATGGAGTTGTTGTGCTAACATATAAAGGTTGAAATGGATTGTGGATTGTTGTTTGGATCTACCTTGGTTGTGGGGGTTAGGTGTGATGGTTTGGTAAGAGCATGGTTGGCTTATGGTAATAATTACCTTTTTGATGATTTTATATAAACTGCTTTAGGTAAATGTGCTAATGGTTTTATCCTAGTGGTGTGTGTATGGAATTAATTTGGGGAAATCCTACTGAGTTTTAGTACTGACCCACTACTTTGGCATGTTGGTGTCTTTGTAGATGTTGTGTACCAGGACATGGGAAAAGGTAAGGCATCAACCTCCTTTAGTGGTGCATTGTGATGTCTTGGTGGTGCTTGGAGCTTGGAGCTGGGTGTGACGCTGTGGAGGTGTCATGGCTCGTGGTGCTTCGATTGTTTAGTTTCCACTTGTACTCTGATATGGTTGGTTGTATTGGTTTTGAGTTGTGTTGTGAAACAACTTGGTTGCCTTTTTGGGAATGCATGGTTGGGTAATTGAGTTGACCTGCATCTTATAGTGGATGTTAGTGAATGGTTTGGTTGGTTTTTCTTTAAGGGAAAATCCTTCCCCAACTTGATCTTGAAGCCCTCGACATTTATTGCCAGCCTTTGGTGTATTGGGAAGGTCGCATAAGGCCAAGTAGCCCTCAACGCCTCCTCAACCCAATGAGGCAGGGGTGAGGTGTTACAAGAGGGGTACTAATTTAAAAATTATATTAAAATTATACTCTCTAATCTCCTGAGAGGATGATTACAATTTTATTAAGATATTGGGATAAAGGATGATATCCCTTAAGATATTGAGATATATAAATTTGATCATTGAGTGGATTTAGTGAAAAATAGAAATTTATTTTTGGTATGAACAAAAGGCATTGTTAGAAATATGTTCAGTATTCTAAGATTACAAGGACATCCTTGCATAATCTCCATGAGGATAGGAAACCTTTTGAAAATTTTCAAGTAAATATGAAAGATATTATATTTATGGTTTTTTAAAAATATAATAAATGTTATATTATACAAGAAATATTAATACCACAAAATGCCCAGTAGCCTCCATTGGGTATTCAATGGTCTTCCTAGAGGTACCTACACCTATGGAACTGGAACACACTAGCTAGTGATCCTCCATAGGTTGGCCTGTGGAATTTTTCTAAAAGAGAGGATATCTCTCTTCACCACTATCTGGCTAGTTGGACACTACCATGTAGTATATGGGTATTATTCTCACCAGGTATTCTTGTGATAAGTCATGGTCTAGTTGGTACCTTGCACCAGGGATCTAGTGTAGCCTACTACTTCCCATATTCAAATGAATCCCTGTCAGGATTCATATAAGGGATTAAAATTAACCTATAACTTGATTTCATGATCCCTAGACATGAAATAATATGAATCCATGAAATCAATAAGATAATTATGATTCCTTTTAAGTTACATTAATATATCCATTTGGTCCAATAAATACATCACCTCGTGTTAAAATACAGAGACTCAAAAACACTCAAATGAAAATTTTGATTCATAGACGAGTGTTTGTGATCATAAAAATACCATTAATAAAATAGGTACAACAATATCCCCTTATTTATTATAAACACTTCACATAATACGATACAATAATTAAAAATCAAGAGTGAAATATTTTCAATATATGAATTTAATTTATGTTATTAAAAATATATTCATTGATATGAAAGAATAAATTCATTTGGAATGGTATATTCCAGAATAAAAAAATTAAAACCAATTTTAAAAAAACCAATAAAGAAAACAATTATGCAGTATATTAAATAATAAAAAATTCCTTCTTTAAAAACACAATATTTATAAATAAAATAATTAAAATCCCCTCATGTAATATCTAAACATTTCATTACCTTTTTTGTTGTGAAATAACATAAACAAGTAGAGGGAGGATATAAATTTATACATATATTTGAAAAAACATTGCATATATTTAAATTATATTTCAAGAAATAAAATGAGATTTTAGAAAAATATTTTTAAAACATTCCTTTTGACATCCAAACTACCCCAAAATAGGCAAATAGAGGGAATAATAAAAAATTTATGAGAGAAATAAAAATTTATTTATAAGATAGGAAGAAAAAATATATGAAAGACAAATTATGAAAATAATATTAATTTTTTATATAGTGTTTACAAGGCACAAATTTACTCAAAAAATGTTTTCACATCCACTGATTATTTTTCTGTAGAAATAACTTCGAAATAAGTACATTGGATGTGTAATTATACATAAAAATAATCCTTTGACTTGTATTCCATTAATAAAAATTCAAGAACATTAGTTAGAGGGATAAGTATATATATATATTTATTTACTCACCAATAATCATCCATTAAATGAGATTAAAATAAACATTTTTTAAAAAATATAAGTAGATTACATATATAAGTTCTCAAATAGTTTTTGAAAAAAAATTAAAATGATATTTATATTAACAAAAAAATAAAATATTAAAAATTGGATAACTATTACTTATCCAAGAAATTGTGATATTAAAGTTAAAATAGAGAATATCATTTTTTAACATAAAAAATAATTGGAAAATAAAATATCTATTTTAAGTTGAATTTCATATTTATAATAGATTAGGACCCCCCTATATTAACAGAATAAGTAAAATAAAGGGTTAATAGACAATATAAAAATATGTGAAAAAAATGCACATTTTAAAATATTTTAAAAATATAGCTTAAGATATTTATATATAAATTAAACAAGTTCCACATGAAACATTATTAACTCACCTATAATGAATTTGAAACCATCCACATCAAGGGGTTTTGTGATAATTTATTTGAGATTATATTTTGTCCTACCAAATTGCAATAAGATATCACATTTTTTATTTGATATCTTAGGATATGAGGGAGGAGGTCAATGTGTTTGGTGTGAGAGTGTGGGATAGTATTTTTTCAAGATATTAATGATGTTATTATTGATACATAGTAAAGGATATGTTTATATTTAATATTTATATCTAAGAGAGTGTGTCTCGTCCATCTAATTTGGGAGCAATAACTCTCATTATTTGTGTCTTCCGCAGAAGTTATGAAATGATTATCTGGGATATTCTTATTAATACTCTATAAGATGATTTATTTTCATTATAGGTGAAAATTCCAACTAGTACTTTTCTTATCTAGTTGGGTCACTTAAAAAAGGATACAAAAACTAGTTAATTCAAAACAAATATTCTTTTTTTAAACTATTATTTGTAATTCCTTTTAATCACAAAAAATTATTTTTAACACATTTGTTATAATATTCTTCAGGTTTTGATTTAAAATGAGGAAAAATATATACCATAAACATGATATTAGGCTGAGTAATTATGAGGTAAAATATACTACTACTCAGACATCTATAGATCTTATTTTCAACTAGTGTACTAGCTTCACCGAATATAATATTATAAGTTGTAATCAAGGGAGTAAAAATTTCCTTATTTTAATCCATGATGATTCCTAAAAATATTTAAATAGTTTATTTTTTATGGTTTATAAAAATACAATCATTCCTTTATGAAATTTTTAAACCGTGAAATAATTCAATCTCACCCATAAAGATAATATAAAATTTATCATTCATTAAATAAAAAAATTAAAAAAAATTAGATTCCATAATAGTTCTAATAATAACATCATCAACTAAAATTGAATATATATATATATATAATATCTTCTTCATAAAAAAATTTTAATTCAATTTTCCAATTTTAATATCATTTGATAAATGAAAATTTCAAATACATTCATATAAATACTAAGGATGTTTTTAAACCATATGTATATTTTGTTAATTTGAAAACATGATTCCGAAAAATAAGATTTTTAAAAATAGTAGGTTTCTCCAAAAAAAAAATTAATAAAAAAATGAAAATGGTGGTTTTTACATCCATTATAATTCGTTTGAAATTAAGATGAGAGAATAATGCTAACAAGATTCAAATGCCTTCCAACTAAGTGATTAATCCATCTATTTCACTATAATTCATTCCTTTTTCCTAATTATAACCAATAACCAATAAAAATGGCTTTACTTCTTATGATATTACCTAGTTCATCTAAATTGTTATTAAAAAACCATATAGATTTTATAATAGGATGATCATTATGTATTTCCATGAGGGTCCTTACATAATTTTAATTTAATTGATTTATTTTATATTTCACCTAAATAAACTAATGTTTATTGTTTAGGGAATCATTCAGGTTGTGGAGTTCAACGTGAGTGAAAAAGGAATAGTGTTCAACCTCATTTAAGATGGATCCTCTAGTATGAATTCCCTCTTGTAGATCACTAATGAAATTTTAATTGGGATGGTATTATTATTATTTTAAAAAAATATAACGAATTTAAAGGAGATTCATGTTCTTCTCAGACAACTTTTTTTTAATGGTTTGTTAAATGAATAATTTTTTTAAAAAATAATTTTTTTTAAAAACCCCTAAAAACATGGATTTATTATTCTATAGTTTTATTCCATATGAAATAAACTCAATATACATTTCATATGTTACAGTACCAATTAATGATAGTATAATTCTATTTTGAATAAAAAATTCCATGATTTAATTTAGATTATAATGAAAATCATTTTCAACCATAATCATTAAAAAAGAACATTTTAGGTTTTTTATTTTCTAAAGTTAATAAGGTTAAATTATGAGAATATGTATTACAAGATCATTATTCATGATAAATCAGGTGGTATTATAGGCCTCAGGCCAAAAAATTATTTTAATTTAAGTTTATTTAAAATTATTAAAGCGGTTTCTTGGATTGTTTGATTTCACCACTCTACTAACTAATTTGTTTGAGTTTGAGGAGTATAAAAAGAATGATAATAGACCAAATATTAATATAAATATCATATTAATTATTGTAAAATACTCTTCCATGATCATATATAATTGAAAAAATAATCATAATTATCATTTTCATGTTTTTAATAAACTTTATGATTGATTTTAAAACTTTTATTTTATGACATAATAATTAAAACCATGTAAATCTTATAATGTAATAATAAATTATTAATGTTTATAATTTTTCTCCAAGATATTAAATTTTATAATTTCTATATAAATAAAGATGCATTTATCAAATTTATTTTGAAAATGAAATACCTTTTTTTAGTATAAAATAAGATATTTTTTTCTCACCATATAGAAATCATTCATGAACCATGTAATATTTTATATGATGTTTGGGAATGTTTCAAAATTGTTTGTAATAGTTGAGTTAGATAAGTTAGTGAGTGATGAAATGAATAGTACATATATGAAAAAGACACAAATCAATATGTTTTTTACTCAAGCATTTGAAATTTTGGATAATATTATAAATTATATTGATTGTATAAATATTTTTAAATATATATGTGGTGATATAAATTTTTCCTTTTGAATCAATAACATTGAATAAAATTGAAAGATATTTTAAAACCCTTATCACACAATTGACTAATGATTAGATAATTATTATTAAATTATTTGAAAAATAAAACATTTTTAAAAAAAGATGAGTTAGTGATACTGATGGTACCTTAACTGATTATCTTATTCATACAATTATCACCAAAAGAAACATGAATTCCCACTAGTTTATTGATTTTAATGAAATTGGATACGATTACACATGTTTATCTTGATGAAAAATTATCTAAGAACAATAGTTCTAGATGGGTTTTTCTCCTAATAATATATTTGTCAAAACATCGAATGACTAAAGGCTTGGGTCCTCCCACAAACATAGGTCTATTTATATATTCTAACAATTATTGTTTAAATTATTTTTTTTAGCAATAGTATTTATTTTATTAAAATTATATGAATGATGATTTAATTTTGGTCTCTCATATCATGTATTATTTCAACAAAAATAATAAATTATGTTAATAATTATTTTTAAATAATTTAAGAACATATATTATGAGAAAATATTAATAAAAGTAGTTTTACAATGTATTTCTAGCTGTTCATTCATGATTTGATAAACCAAGAACGACTTTTTATTTTCTCTTTCATTTAGATACCAAAATTAAATTTAGATTACATTCAACTTTTTTGTATTCGAGAAAGAGAACCTTTTTCATATTTAAGGATTGTTTTTTATTGACATTTGGTTGAGTCTTTATATTCAAGGATTATTCTTATTTTTACTTTAAGGGTTTCTAATTTTATTTTTTCATTAACCGCTTGTTTTTTATTTCTAATCGTGATATTTATAAAATGAATAATGTTGATGAAAAAAAATTGAGTTGATCAGGGGAAAAGTTTAGGTTATCATAATTAAGGTGACTAGAGAAGAATGTTGAAGAATAATAAGGGGAAGTATTAGGAGAATTGTATGATATGAAAAAAATAATAATATGGGAAATCACTTAAATATCATATAAAATATGTTCTATAGGGAATTTTGGGGACGAGCCAGTTGAATAGGATGTGGGTGTTGATCTTATGGATTCATCTCTTTTACTCCAAGTTATGTCCTTAAAATACCTCTTACATTGTTTCTTTTCAAATATGTTCTTCTGGTAGATGAGGCATTCGACCTTGATGTAATATTTTTGTACATTCATATCATGGACCTTATTGTTCATCGTTTTGATTTATCTTTTAAGATTGGATATTTTCTTGAAAAATTGGTTCATGTTATTTATATGTTTATTAATGTTATAAAAATCACCTTCGAATGAATCATTATTAGTGTATTTTAGGGGAATTATTTTCTTAACATATTTGGAATCTTTAGTTTCCTTATCCACTTTTGGTTTCATAGTTATTTCATACATCATTAGATATCCAAGAAGTTATTTGAAAATCATTTTTTTCTCACCATTTCCTTCTTTAATAGGAGTGACTTTGGCAGCCCAGTAGCATGGTGAAACTAATAATATCACTTTCAATAGTGTGTTTATAGAAAAATAAAAACCAATAGAATTTATAATATTTAAAATATTAGTAAAGCATGTAAAAATAATAGTAATGGATTTATTAGGATGTTCAGAGAAATTTTCCAAATCTTGGTGATACACATCCAATCTAGTGTATTTTACATTATTAATCAATTTTTTTCTTTCAAAAAAATTCTAAATTTAATAATAATTATTTATTATTAAATCATGAATAAATTAATTTTAATGAATAAAATAATGAAAAAAATATATAGCTTTGTTATTGAGCTCAATGCTCCTAACACCATAAAGAGTCTATTTATCATCATGTTTTTAGTCGAAATATATTTATGAATTACAATTTTACAAATAGGATGACCAATTCTACCATGAATAGTTGATATATAATATTTTAGATTGGAATAATTAGTTAGATAACAAATATGATCCTGAGAAAAATATTTAGATTCAATAATATAAATAATTATCCTTCAAATCTGTTATGATTTTAAAAAAATATGAAAAAAACCATATTTTGAAAAACTATAAATTTTTTGATAAAAAATCACACCATTGATATAAATATTTTTCATGTTATAGAATGTTTGGTAGGTAAATTTACATTAAAAATTTTAAAGATGATGGTTATAAAATCCTTGGACTCACACTCCCAGATTTAGTGATGAAATCATAAGCACTACATTTCTGGATTTGATATCGATGAAGGTGACTCAATTTTTTCATTTTCAAAATCAAAAGTAAAAAAAATGGATTCACTTGAATTCTCAATGTCTTTTTATATTTAGTGTTTTGAAGAATTAGTATAGGCTTATACATAAACAAAACCAGTGTATTGAAATGATCAATTCACCCACTTATCCCATATTTTCTTATTTCACATTAATTCATCATCAATATCTATATGAAACCCTTCTAGACATAATCTATTCAACCTAAATATCTATAACATGGGGAAAATGAGACTTATGAATGTTGATCTCAAATGATATATAAGGGAAAATTTAAGCATTAACAATTTAATGTCCTCATGTTATATAAGAAACACATAAGGGTGATATAACATAATTAAATACAATGAGAATATAAGAATATTCGACCCATCCATACATGTATTAATAAACATGAAAACATGGAATAATGATATAATATATCCAAGAGTCATCAGATTAAATAATCATTATTCATGAGATATCAATCCTAATCAAAGGAACCATTTATAACCATTACAATAATAATGAGAAAATATTGATATCATGGGACATTATCATTATAGAACCCTTATAATTGGAATATCCATACACCTAACTTATAAAACAATTACCTCAACAAACTAATAATCACGGCGTATATTGGAGTGTTATATGGGTTCATTCATTGTATAAACTAAATTTATCACTCAAAAATCTATATAAGAGAACCCATCATATTAAAATTTCTATGAACAATAAATAAAGTACATAGTGCTTGAAATTTATCATTAATATCATAAAAACAACCATCATTCCCTTTATAATTTGGTTAACCAATATAAAAGAAATGGGTACCAACAAATCTATTTGATATATGATTTTCCCATCTAAAAGAAATGGGTTCCATAACCATCTATTTCAAACATGACTAAGGCATTTAAAATAAATTGGATCCCTAATAATCCAATTAAAATAAGATTAATCCATGCGAAAGAAATTAGTTCTAAAAAATTGTCATTGAATCATTCCTAATCCATCTAGATAATTAATGGGGATTGAATAATCAAAAAATATACCCAATAGATCATAAGTAACAATCAGTATTGTGGGATTAGATGAATGGAAATACCATCAAAATATCATTAAAAAATTTCATCAAAATATACATTTTATTTTGCGAATCTAGTTTAAGAACTAAAAAATCAACAAATACTGGAAAAAAATTCCATGAAAAAACATATGATAATTATAAAGTAAAGACCCATAAAAATAATTTACATGGTGGTAGGAAAATATTTTCATGTTATAAAATGTCAAAAGAAACATTATTTTCATAACATTTTGAAAAGGCTGTCAAAAGTTCCCCATTTAGAAAAATCTAAGAACTTTTTTTTAGTAGTGTTATAAGAGGGTAAAATATCATGTAAAATTGATTTAAAAATAATTTTTTTATAAATTAATTATTTTTAATCAATTTAAAAAAATTGGAAATGGAATAGAATGATAATAGATCTAAAATAGAAATACAATATCATTATCACATAGAAAAGTGTTTTTGGGTATTTTTTCATTAATTAAGGGTTGAAATTGAAATAAAAGATGTTAACTACGTTAAAAACCACTAGAGAATAAAGATATATAGTCAAATATAACAATATAAAATTATTTCCATCACAGTAACCTTGGACATCAAAATCCTGAAAGGATTGAAATTGTAACATAAATCCTTTTCCACTTTGGTAACTCTTCTATCATAAATCACATGAAATAATAACATAAAATGATACTTTAAACATCATGAACATAATGATATCCCTGATATATCATTAAATATATAATTTACACCTCATAAATAAAATAGGTTCATATCATAAACATATGTCCCAAAGAAAATAATTTGCGACAAGTATCCCATAAAAAGATCATATCACTGAATTGCCAGTCAATCAATGGAGAGATTATTTGAAAAATGAAAATGCATAAAAAATTTAAATACATAATAAATTATTTAGATAAAAAATCACACATATTTATATCATAATTGAGTCCATTAAAATGTTTTATAACCCAAAAAATGAAATTGAGTAAAGAAACTATTCCCTACATAGTAGAATTTCATGTAAACTCCCTTAGATAAATTTATAACAAATTAAAACAAAATATACAATTATTTTTGAATTATTCATGATATTACATGTAAATTTTATTTTCTAAACACTATAAAATAAAAATAGTTGATGAATATTGAATATGTATCACTCAAATAAAAAGTGATATGAGAAAACCCCTGACCTCTAGTTCAGACATTCCATGCCTGTCCTTTTACTACTATATAATAATATTATTTTAATTTTTTATTTATAAAAAATGATCTATATGTTTAATACCTCAATAATAATATTTTTTTAAAATATTCAAATATGTAATCATTTAATTCCTTGTTAATTGTTTTTGTTATATTCTGTATATTGTTTAAAAATTGTTTCGAAGAGTAGACCAGGGTGAAAGAGGTAATTATTTTAACATATAAAAATTAATAATCATTTTGTAATTATCATATTTATTCTTCAGTTTTTTATTTAAAAACAAGCATGAAATATGTTTATGAGAAATGTACTATGTTACAATCATGGCGATGATGGGTCATGGGTATGTATTAGTAATAGTTCAATTATTGAATGATCTTTATGGAAATAATGTATGTATATATTTAATTTCAAGAATTATATTAATATCATAAATAAAATACTTGTTAATTTTATATAATTATATATTTCATCTTTGTTTTTTGGTGATTAATAAATAATCCCATCACTTTAGGGATGCAACATTCCAAACATGTACACGAATGACGTTATCTTTTTCCAGTGTAAAAAAGGCCATTATATATTATCCTTTAATAGTGATAAATATGTCGTTAATATAAATAGTTTTTCATTTATATAACATATATTGAATAAAATTATCCTTACTTCTATCCAGGTAATGAGTTATTGAAAATCGAATCACATCGCTTCATGAGGCGGTAGTCCACCACACACACAAGCAAAGTTAATGTCTCCCCAATAGAATTAATGTAAGATGGTATATGTGATATCATGAATAAATAGGTATGAATATGTTTCAAATATAAAATATATATACTTTATATCCATCATTTAAACAATATGTGAGAGGAAATTATGGAAAAATAATGACATCAGTTCGCTAGGTGGTAGTCCACCGTATACACAAATAATGAATTTGTATCCCAATTGATGGAAGAGGAGATAAATTAAGGTTATTGTATTAATATTATAAAATATAATTTAATAAAAGATTATTTTTTACAATATGATCATATTTTATAAATTTTATAAGGTTGTGGAAGGAAAAAAAAACAAAAACTCATACTTAAGAATTTTACATTTTCTCGGACCACCTCTTTAATATTATAAATAAAGTATTCCTAGAGTAACATTATGCAACAAAAATGCTTGTATGATTACAAGAGATAATTTTTGAAGTGTATTATAAGGTCTTCATGGAATCAAAATGTATTTAAGGTGTGAATAAGATAGTATAAGGGTGGCCTTTTCTAAAGGAGGGGAGTGTCGCACTTGTAATTTTTAAAATTAAGAGATAATCACATATTCCATCAGAAAAAAGAAACCAATAATGGATAATTATATACAATTAGATATTATATGGACAAAATTTGGCCATAAAATATATTTTATACAATTTTACCATTAATTTAACCCTTAGCATTTTGGTTTAACCCCCACTTAATATGTTTTTACCTCAATCGCGATATTAAATTTCTATTTTTTTCACAGTTCATGATGGTCAAAAATTAAGTTGACCTTATTACATAATATAAATTATTCTGATTAAAAATATTTAATCCATTTTTAAATATTAAATTTTTATAATTGTAAAATTTTTATTTCAAAATTAAAACCACATTCATAATAAAATAGAGGGCTTTAAAGAATTGGATTTTTCAATAAAACATATTTTCTATTAACACAATTACTAAAAACAATAACATTATGAATATTAATTAATACTTCATGAAACATAATATATATATTTCATTGAAATAATTCATAATTTTATATTTTTAATAAAATAAAAATATTAAACATTATGCACTTTAAAATGGTGTTTAGAAAATTTTATTTTTCAAACCAAAAATAAACACACACTAAAATAAAATATAAATATGATTAAAAAAATATTTTGTATTAAATATAACTAATAATTATTATTTTACATTAAATAATATTCAAAACATAATGAAACAATTACATTTCTTAATTTAATGAAAATAAATGACATTTCTAGAAAAATTGGTATTTTTCACAATTCATCGAAAAAAACAACATTCTCCCAAAAACTACCTACAACTTCACACCAAGTAAATTTTTATATTAAAATTTAAAAATTTATTTATCATATAATATAAATTTTCTTTTAGTTTCACAAATTAATTATAATATTATTTTCATGAAATGCAACAAAAAATCATTTTGAAGATAAAATATTTTCAAAATTAAAATTAATTTACTAAAAATTGATTGATTACTTACTATAAGTTTATCAAAAATTTATATTGATTATATAAATTATATAAAATTATATATCATAAAATATTTAATAAAATTCATACCTTCTAATTTAAGAGCTATGTTTTAATAATTTTATCTTATCCAGGTTGTTTAAGCTTGCTGTTGGGTGTCGAATACTAAATCAATCATGGTTTTATTTTCTAAAATCTCTGGTTGTTACATCATTCTCCCATCACCATTAATAAAATTTATCCTTTCAATTTTAACATTATCTTGGTAATAAATGTTTGGACATTTAAAAAACTTATTTAGTAAACCCGCATCCAAAAAAGGGTAAATAAAGAATCCTATTAATAAAAGAAAAAGGGAATTTTGAAGGCCATGTGGAATAATAAAACAAGGCTTACAGAATTAGAGAATATAGGTGGGGAGATATGATTTGGACAAAGAAGATAATTCTAATGATCAAATAATGATATGTACTTACAAATATCATTTATCACAATAATTTTTATGATTAATAGATGGTTAACCGTCACAAAACTATAAACCGTAGTGGTGTGAAAAGGTCCTTGATTACATCAGATATAATGGTAGTTGGGAAAAATATATTTCAATATCATTTTTCTATAATTGATGTATTATCATCTATATAGATTAAAATAATAAATAAATATACTTACTTGATTTGTTTAATTTCATCTTATCTCCAATTTCTATCACAATCGCATATTTTTCTCGAAGATGACGATTCAAGATAAATTATTCATGAATGTAGACTAAAATAAACTTTTAAATAACACATAACAATAAAAAGGTTAAACAATTATTCATGTAATGATTATAAATTAACCAAAACCAAAATAGTATGCACATGGTAATATAATTCCAAAAATTAATATACCTTTATATGAAACATTCATCATAAAAAATAAACAGTAATATCCAAAGTTGAAACTAAATCATTCCATAATCTTATATACCAAATAACTACAATAAACTCAAAATTAAATATTATTTTAACCTCGAATTTTATCTCAAACATGTCATAATAGTGGGAAAAAATATGATAATCTCTTTTTTAAGTAACATTAACCATTTAGTCTCCAAATCACTCTTCAATCCCAAGATTTCATATATGATAAAACACTTGTTTCCATAATTACCTTAATATCCATGATCATATGAACACTAAAGTATTTCAAAACCATAATACTTATGTCTACAAAATGTAAAGGAATACTCAACATCAAAATGAATCATTTCATATACTTCAACCTAATAAAATTTCTCAAAAAAGTTCATTAATCAATTTAATATTCCATTACATAAAATATCAAAAGGGTGTCTAAGACATTGAACATATAATCATACATAATCATATTGACATATGATGGTATACATAATTATTAAGATAAACTAGCATGGAAATATCATATTATATACAGATATCTAAAACATTTATTTAATACAAACTATACTATACTTGAACCCGCACTCTTAGATCCTGTGGTAAAATCATAAACATTATAAATATTGTTTTGATACTAATAAAGGTGGCCCAATTTTTTCCATTCAAAACATAGATTCATAAAAGGAAAAAATATATCCACTTAAATTTTCAAGGAAATTATAGGTTACAATTTTAGATAATTATGAAAAAATAATACACAATCAATACCCATCTCTTAAAATGATCGTTTCTCCCACTTAAAACATATTTTATTATTTAAGGTTTATTTATCATAACCATACATATAAAACCCTTATATACATTATTCACTAAACCTAAATATTTATAACATATTAAAAATTAAACATAATAAGGTAGAGATTAAATGATCAAACATGGTAAATATAAGAATTAACAATTTAATGTCATTAGGAAGTATAAAAATAGAATAAAGGTATAATGAGATAATACATTTATTGGGTATAATATAATATTTTACATTACCATAAATAACTAGATCATCAAACATGAAAACATGTCATAAGGATTCAAAAATTGAATGTTTAATAAGAATCAATAAAAATTAGCCATGTGATATCAATCATGATCAAAGTAATAATTTATAACATTAGAAATCATAAAGAAATAATATTTTTAACTTGTGATGTTATATTTATAGAACCCTTAAATAAGATTTACTATTGGAATAACCATATGGTTGACTTTAATATAATTATATGGAGTGCATAATAATTACCTAATTCATTGATGCTCTATTTGGGCACACCCATCGTATAATCTCTACTGGACTCACCCGACACTATCTACGAAAACCCTTTATATAAAAATATCTACTATTCAAAAATAAAGTTCATAGGGGATTCATTTCAATGTCAAACTCATATAAACAATAATTATTCATTTTTATAACATGATTATCCCATTAAAAAATGGGTTCTATAAAAATATATTTCAAATATGATTAACCTAGGTACAATAAATGGTTTCCATAACAATATTTGGTAGACATGACTAACCTATGAAAAATAAATTGGCTCCATTACAATATCATTTAATAATGATTAAACAGTGGAAAACAAATAGGTTCCATAATAAGTTCATTAAAAAAAATACATCTAGAGAAATAACAAGGATGGAATCATTAAAAAATATACTCATTGGACCATAAGTATCCAAAAGTATTCTTTTCATTAAGGAATAAAAATACCATTAATATATCATTAAAAACATTTTTGAGTAAAATAACCTTTTCATTTTGAAAATAAACTTTTGAAACTAAAAATATAAAAATGTTATGAATATAAATTTAAATAAAAAATTATTAGGAAAATATAAATTATTATTTAAGTTAAATAATGGAAATGGAAGTTAGAAAACCATTCATGTTATAAATTTTAAAAATAAACACTATTTTTCATAACCTTTTGAAAAAAGTTGTCAAATTGGATATATTTGGAAAACATTATCAAATTTAATTTTAAAATATATTTTAATAAGATAATATATCATGATCAATGGAAAATATTTATAAATTAACATTTTTGGAATCATTTTGGAAAACATGAATTTGGATGGGAAGGATACATAATCTAAAATAAAATACAAGATCATTATCACTTAAAAAATCATTATATTTCATAATTTAATAGTGGGGGAATTGGAAATCATACATGTCAACTGCATTCATAACCATTGGATAAAAAATAAATGTGGTTAAATATAATAAGATCATATTATTTTCTTCAAAGTAAAATTTACAACAAAAAGTATCCAAAGGAAGGAGATTGTAACATAAACACCTTTCCACTTAATAACTCTCCGACAATAATCCATGTGAGAGAATAAAATCAAATGATATATTAAATATCATGAACATTATAATATAAATAATATATCATGTAATATTATTATTATATACACCTCATAAATATTATTGGTGAATTCCATAATCATATGTCCCAAAGAAATGTATTTGGGACAATTACCTCGTACAAAGATCATATAAATGAATTTAGAGTTATTAAATAAAGATATTATCTGTAAAAAAATTAAATACATACCAAAAGTGTGTAAATATATTATAAAAATATATAGAGAAAAATTCACACATAATATTATCATAATTTAATTAATTATGAAGTTTTATAACCCAATTAAAAGAGTTGAGTTAGAAACTCTTTACCACTAGGTAACATTCATGTAAATACCCTTACATAAATTAATTTATATTTAAACCTAAAATAATATGGTCTATTTCAGATTAATGATATTACATGAAAAAAGTATAAGTATGTACACTAAAAAATGAATAAAATTCTGAATATGGCATACATCTCATAGAAATAAAAAGTGAGATAGAAAACCCCCTTACATCTAGGATAGACTTTCCATGAATGTACTTTTACTCATGTATAATAAGATTATATCAATTATTTTATATTTTAATAACATAATTTTGCTCAAATAACTTATAAATAAGTCATTTTTTATTTCTAATTAATTACATATTTATATACATAATCAGTTAAGATCATGTTGGTTTTTAAGGACTTTTGAATCATTAATTTGAAATGGCTTCTATAGGTTGAATACGGTAAATGGATATTTTTCTCAATATCTATTAAATAAAAACCATTAAATTATTATAAAATTCAATTATAAATTATACTTTCTAAACCAATAATTAAATTTGGTAATGGGAAATGAACTATGTTACAATTATGGAGACAATAGACCATACGTAGGCATGAGTAACATTTCTATTTTCAATGATCATTATAAAAAAAGGTATGTAACATTATAACATTAAAGAGTTATTTTAAAATAATAAATACCATATTAATTTATTAAATATACTTAAATATATTATCCATGTGTTGTGATTATTAAAAAATTATCACATCACTTCGTGGAGGCAGCAGTCCAGACATGTGCACGAACCACGTTTTCTTTTTTCTATGTAAGAAAGAAAATGGCATATTATATTTTCCAAATAAAAAATATTTCATTAATATAATTATTATTTTATTTATATCACATATATTATTTAACATTATTTTTATTACATTATATTTGAAGTGTTCGAGAAAGCGGAATCATATCGCCTTGTGAGGAGGTAGTCTGTTGAACCCCTAAGCGTCGTTGTCTTATCTTCCATGAGATTTAAAGTAAGAAGGTATATGTGATATCATAACTAAATAGATATAAATATATTACAAATATAATATAAATATTTAATGCATCTTTAAAACAATCAATTTTATGTGATGATTGAAAATGAATGACATCAGTTCATGAGGTTTTAGTTAGTCGTACACCCGAATGATAATTTTGTATCACATTTAATGGAAGAGGAAATGAATTGAGGTTATTCAAATAATATAATGACATATAATTATATTGGAGACAATAATTAATTATATTATTATATTTTAATATTATTTTAGGAATATTAAAGAATAAATAAATAAATAAGGAATAGTTTGTGATTTTACATCTTCTCGGACCACCTATTTAAAATTATACCAAAAGTATTCCTAGACTGTTTTTATGACCAAAAAATGGATTCTAATATGAGGTTATGTAATTATAAAATTTATTTGGGAAGTTATTTTTAGAACAAAATTGTTTTAAGGTTTTAATAATAGAGGATATTGGTGGCCTATTACAAGTTAGGTGAGTGCCATACTTGTAATTTCCAAAAAGAAAATGTAAAACTCATGTTTTTCACAAGACACGTGAATAATAAATTGTTTATTATATACCATAATAAATTATAAGGTCTAAATATTTCTACAAAATTTATATTACAAAAAAATTAGGTTAGTTAAACCCTCATCTATTTAGTTTAACCCCAAGTAAATCGGTTTTTTCCTTAACATTGGTAAGCAATTTTTCTTATTTTCACTAATAATTGTTATTAAAAAATTTGTTTAAATTTTTATATCATTTAAATTATTATTATTAAAAATATAGAATTAATTTTTACACATTAAATTCACATAATTGTAAAAAACTAATTTATAAATTTAACCCATAGACGTAATGAAAATGAGGGTTTTCAATAAGTGTAATTTCTAAAAAAATGGAGATTATATATTAACTCTATGACTAAAAATAATAATGTTATTAATATAACATAATATTTTTTGATATATTATATATTGATTTAAATCAAATAATTCCTTATTATATTTTTTTAAATTATTTAAAAAGACTAAGCATTATCCATTTTAAAACTGTTTTCATAAAATTCCATTTTAAACCCAAAAATAAACTTATACTAAATTCCATAAAAAGATGATGAAAAAGAAATTAATTACATTAAATATTAATAAATAATAAATATATTCCATTAAATAATATTTAAAAAATATTTATACCTTTAAAATTCTTAATTTATTGAAAATAAATGAAATTTTATGAAAAAATCTGTTTTTTTTTCACAAATCACCGAAAAATAAATATTTTTTGAAAAACCACAAAATTTCACAAAAAAAATACTAAAAAATTAATTTAAAAAATGAATTTATTTTTTTACAATGAATTATCTATAGTATAAAAAAATCATTATAATATTCCTTTCATGAAATTAAAGACAAATTATTTTTGAAGAAAACATATTTTAGATGAATAAATTTAATATACTATATAGTGAGTCCCCTACCTGAGCTAACTAGTGTAGCCTAAAACTTCTCATCTTCCTATTTATCCCCTTCAAAACATTTCCCAATCCATTCAATAAAAATATTACTTGATTCCATGATCTTGAGACATGAAATAATATGAGTTCCACCCTTCAACAATATCATCATGACATCTTGGTAATTACATTAAGATCTCTATTTATCCCAACAATGATATCACATCACATTAAAATAAATAGAATAAAATGTCACTCAAATGAAAACATTGGATACATAGGTTAGTGTTTGTGATTTTTAAGACATAATTAGAGAGAGAAGTGAAACAATATATATAAAAGAAAAATTAATATGTATTATTTGGGACAAGAAATTATTTACAATATTTTTTAATAATAATTAAAGTAGACTAAAACCATTCCTTCTAAAAAAATATTACTTTTAGAAAAAATTCATTAAACTGTTATTTTTATAGAATTATTTTAAAAATTATGCATTTTTTAATTTTTTTCCATAGTTATTTATATATATAATAACATGTAATTCATTAAATCCCAATATAATTTGTAAATAATAAAACATATAAAAAAATTATTAATTAATTGACTAATTAAAAAATAAGTTCTTAGTGAATTAATCACTTTCAATGAAATTATTTTAAAAATTTCTATGCCTATTACTGTTAACATTCATTACCCAATTAATCAACCAAAAATTTATTATAAAAAATATTTGGTTTAAAATTTATTTACCGTATACAATGATTCCTAAATATTTGTATTTAATTAGATAAAAGTTTTAATTGAAGGCTAACTAGTTTTTATTAATTGTGAAATTCTAATTTTCCTTAAAAAATTTAAATAATAATTTTATCATAGAAATATCATTTTTAATATTTTCTTATAGATAATTTTTTTTCTATCATATCAATTTTTTCTATAAATTTAAATTTAGAAAATATAAATAAATATACTATGTAAACAATTAAACATTTAAATTTCTTAAATAGGGGTGATAAATCAAATAACCATTAAAAGATAATGATTTAACTATATAATCATAGTATTAATTAATGTCTCAAATGCCATGTTTAATTAAAAATTGTGTCTTATTCATCAAAAATGGGTTTCTAAATATTAACCGCATTTAAATTATTAAAAAAATATTTTTCAAATATTTCTACTTATTGTTTTGAAATATGATATTATGACTGAAATAATTAAATTATTTTCCAGATTCTTTTTCATTTGAATCTCAATATATCTTATTTAGAGATTCAATAATATCCCTTGTATGGATTATTTTTTTAGTTTAATAATGAATTTTTAAATGTTTTTATTTATTTGTTCAAGATTTTATGGGTTTAGGGTAAAAATAATTTTATGTATGTATTGAGAAGTGAATTAATGTTGTCATGAAAATTTGGTATAAAAATATATAGTATAATATGTATAAGTAAATTTATTTTAATGTAAATATATATATACACACTTTGTTTCTAATTATTAAATTTAATTAAAAATATTTATTCCATGTGATTAATTATAAAAATAAAAAGTAATAGTGAATAATTAGATATTAATTTATCAAAAATGTATAGATTTAAAAATACTAATGCTAATTTTTTTAATATAAATGATAAAATTTATAAATAAATTATTATTATAACATTAATAAAAAAATTAATAATAAAACTATAACATAAAAATTGATTAATAAACTTTTAATTGTTATTATTTTGATGATCGATAAAATTATTTATTAGGTATAATCATAATAATTAATTTTGTAATTATTTACTTGATCAACTCTTATTAGGTAAGAATAGTAATCGTAGTTGATATTGTTATTACTTTAACCAGAGGGATGGGATGAAGCTCTTTGGAGTAAACCGCGATAGGGATTTAGTGGCGATCCAAGTATGATATCATTTACCTTGACCTAATTTGTGAATTTTTGCACATTTATGTCTAAATATCAATATTGAAATATCAATCAACTCATTTAAGAATGGGTTTCTTTTGTTGGAGTGTTAAATAACAACAAATCTCTAGAGGCAAGAAAACCGACTCAAGTCGTGGCTAGATAGTTTCTCTCTAGATTCATACTTGAAATGGTATCTATTACTATTATTCCTGATTCACTCATGGAATTTCTTGATTTATATATAAATTAGGTTATTGGTTGAATTATTCTTGAAAAATGAGATATTTATTGAATATGGAAGACTTCAAGAAGATATTATCCTGAATATTGGGATTTTAAAATTATGACATAATTCCCATCATCAAGGGAAACATTCATCATATTATTAATGAATTAAATTTATTTTCAACTATCTAGATATTTTTCATTTAAAAACTCATCCATGATGTCCTTTAAATAATTTATTTGGATATTATTTTTAATCTACATCCCCATAAAGACTATAACAGATAGATTTGGGTGAGGATTCCGGATCTCATGTGGGTATTTTAGAACCCAATGATCATAAATTATATTCCTTCATACATTGGTGTGCCACTCAAGATGTCTGAGAATAACCTTTAATGATATATGGGGTTATATTATAGGGTTCTTAGGAATTCTAAATTTCATATTCTATTTCCTAAAAATCGAACACTTGTAGCTAATGAAAAAAAATCAATGTTTTATTTTAGTATGAATTAATAAAAAAATTCTATAATTACTGAAATCTAGTATGATATAAATTAACTAGTTTTATTTTCAATTTAAAGGATAAATTATTGTATCAAGGTTCTCCTTTCCAAAAGGATCAGGGGAGGATATTTAAATACTACTTAAACTGAGGGAACCACATATGTTTGAGACTATTCTTAACCTCATCCTATGGAGGTTAAAGCGGGATATTGGGGTCAAAATGGGAAACAAAAATCACAAATTTTATATAATAAAACTCCATCCTTTGAAGATACACTTAATGGTTAGGTGGTATTGCATGATGAATTCTTCGTTTGAAATGAAAGATTGAAATGAAAAAAAATATTGAGTGATTTGGTGGAGGAGGAAAATTTTCTTTCTTAATATGATTCCCAACTACATTTTAACTTCATGGAGAACTATAAAGAAATAATTATAAATTGAATGTTTCCACTAACCCTAATAAAAATTTACAAAAGGTTGTTTGGGTTCCTATAACATAGCTTATAATTAAAGATCATGTTGTTTTCACTAATCCCAAGGTATTATTTTATACTCTTGCTCAATAACATTATGACTCAGAACCATCCATGTAGCCAGGAACCTAAAAAACAACTTGAGCATAATAAAATTAATTGGTTTTCCCCATATCCTCAAAAAATTGTAAATAAGGTACTCCCATGTGTTTACTTCACAAAAAGTAACCCTCACGTGTTAGAAGTTTAGAATCCATGAATATTAACAAATGAGTTAACTCTTCTTGAATTATCAAGGGTTGTCCAATTAATCCATTATTAATTATTTTAAATATATATTTTTAAAATATAAAACCTTAATTATTCAAATTAATATTCCTTGGGAACACATAATATTCTTTAAATGCCTAAAAAATAGATTATTGTGATATAATACTATGGGGATCAATCTTCACTCTGCAATTGTGGAAAATATATGGATTTTTATGTCTACAAAAGAAAATCATTTATCTATCATTAAAATAATATATAGATTTTAACCATAATAATATATTCTGAAGGTAACGCCCTATACTAAATCATCATTTATTATTTTCATAATTATCAATACACGAAGTACCATTAGTAAGAAATTAATGATCTAAAATATGTATTCCAGGGTTCATGGTTGATCCCTATATAATTGTATATTTTTATAGGTATAAATGAAGGTTTAATGATTCATGAAATTCTATTGGTATTAGATAGTTTAGGTAATTCACATACAATAATGACATTTATGGACGTATCCCTACAAGGAGAAAATTTTACTGTGTATAAAAAAATAAATTCAGGTTTGTTCTAATCAAGGTGGATATTTTTTTTAACTTCTTGGTTCTAGAAGTTTGGGAAGAAGTTATCCCTATAACTCTATTAAATATTAACTTATAACATCATCATATTCTCAATACCTTCCATTAAGTGATAGAAATGTGTTTTTACACTTATAATTTAATAAAAAGGGGATCAAGAACACTGATTGTAGGAGAATTGTCTAACCATAGCTATCTAACATAGAAAACTCAAATGAACTCTTTGATTGTTGGCCTATGTTGAATAGTCTGAAACAAAATCACAAAGAATTGAGAAAAAATACCTTAAATTACATTGATATATATATTAATGACTTAAAAACTAATCATTATGCATTTTAGATCATCTATAAGGATACTTCCTATATCCCTATATTCAAAAATAATGTATGGTATTATTTTCTATTAAATAATAAGATTAGAAATAGAGAGGTTATTCTCAATGAAAATTTTAGAGATAAATTGATCAAGGAGTAAATAGGACACATCTTTCTTTATAAACCATCTGAAACCTAGAATGGACAATAATCCAATTTTTTACCTTATAAATAGTGATAATGATAATTTCGGAGAAGGTGTTTTATGGGAGTAAATTATTCTACACTATGGATAAATATTTATCAAGTTATAAATTGTGAAATTCAATAACATGATGGATTATATCTCTCTAGTTTTGATTTAAATAGATAATAATATTCTTATTAAAATAAAAAACCTAATAGAGATATATCCTAATGTTTTCTCTCTATATCCATAGAGCACACTTGGTTTGGAAAGATTTGCCAGATTTTTTTAGAATATTTTGAAATTTTGTTGAATGATCTATTAGAGATGATATATATATATATATATATATATTCACTAGAAATGGTATCCTTATAATAGGAATCATTTCTCAATTCATAGTTCTTCTACCCATGGTTGAGTTAGCTAATTCTCTTAATATATACATTCATATTGAACTTAATAATAAAATTTCTAAAATTATGAGGTATACCATGACCATCATGAATTCTCTAACCATTATTCAGGTAATCTAAAATAAAATATTTGGTTATTTATATAATATTAATATCCAAGATCATCGTATCATATATTTCGAATGCATTAATATGTTATAAAAATCGATAAAAAATTGTTGCATTACTATCAAGCTAGATGTTAGAATGAATTTTGAAATTATTGTATAGAATTTCATATGAAATTTTCTACACGGGTTTAGATTTAATCACTCCAATATTGGTTGGTTTTTAAATTTCTTTTATTCAGTTAGCCTCTACATAATTTTTAATGTTACACCAAAAGGTTAATTTCTCTACACTTGTGGTGTAAGGAAGTGATATCATTTATCCATTAACCTATTTATCATTACATTGGACTATCTTAGTAGATATATCATCAAATTGGTTGTTCTCTAATAGATCCAACCCATCTATATTGGGATAGGTCTAAAATGTCTTTCACAAATCACTTATATAAATGATCATATTTTTTCTCTCAAGGGAAATTTAGAATCAGAGAAGTAATCATAGGTATTTTGGATCACTGTGGTGAGATATTTATCTAGATGATTAGCTAGCCAAATTATATAATTTCCTCATCCAAAACATAAACATTAAATGGAAAACTCTTATTAATATGAATTTGAGAATAAATAAATAAATATCTCATTCACCTACGAAGTAATTACTCTATTCTATGGTAGATGAAAGGTATCATACGTGAGAGATATTTTTTGGAAGTATCATGGTTTAGATAAGTTCATTGAATGGAAAAACATTATCTCATATAGAAACAATCACCCTTGTAAAATATATTTCCATTCATAATTTGTTCAATTATTTCATAGGGTGTTAATGACCTCATTCTTTCTTAAAGGGAAGGAACATTATTTGAGAAACTTCATTTTAATTGGAATTATTTTTTAGAGGAATTAATAACTATCCATTGTTTTAATAGTTATAAATCCCACATGTATGGTGGTATGGGCCTAATGAACATAGTAATATTCAATGAAGCCTTGTGAGATAAATTCATCTACATAGTTATATCAAAAAAATAAGAATGAAATTCATACCCCAATGTTATCTTTAATTGTAGACTCAAAACTAGTAAAATTCATTGAATAATCTCTTATGAATTTACATGCATTAAGAAAGACTTCCTACTATCATGGGTCAATATATCTGTATCGCTTTCTTTAATTCAAAACTATATTTCTAGAATTTCAAATATCTTTGTTACCCCTTAATTAACTCAATCCATGGAGATGTCATGCATTTTAATATAAAAATAAAGGATAATATCACATCCCTTTTTAATGAACTCCATGATTCACTTAAAAAAAATCTATATTTATGGGATTTTTCCATCAAAGATCTACTAATAAGGGAGCCTATTTTTAATGGAACACTTACATTTATGTAATTCTACCATCAACACATGGGAAGACCTACTCAAAATTAATTGTTTTTAAATAATTTGACTATCCATGGATTTATCAATATAATTATTTTCTATTATATAGTGTATTCAATAACAAGCTACCTAGTAGCCTAAAATTTTAGAGAGCTAGAATTATCTCATGTTATTTGTGATCTTATTAGAGGATGTGAGATGAATGCATTAATCCTATGTTCTTCCAATACTAATTTTAGAAATCCACTACGTTATTTCACTTAAATTATTTTAAAATTAACTATTGTGACACATATGAAATTCTAATACTTATTTATTATTGTTATAATCTAACCAATTTGGAGTACTTTAAAAATTTTCTCAGGGTAGTTGTTGCTTAAATATGTTATATAATTTGGTGGGGCATGAATCTGTTAGGGTACAATTATCATTATATCAGCTTCTATATTTCTATGATCAACATATTATTGGACACATCGGTGGTTAATTACGTACAACATACCTTGTCTAGGAATTCTATTTAGGTTCAAAAAATATTTCATAGACATATAATCCTATGTAATTTTAAAATATATTATGGATATATTATTAATATTTGGAAACCAAATTGTACATTCTATATCAAAATCAATATTTACAGTTCATCCTAAAACAATCTAGGATAATAGGAAGTAGTGAAATTTTATAGGATTCCATCGGTTAAGGTTTATATTTATTTTATTGGGATTGCATAATATCCCTATAATATGAATTTTTTATGGAGGGTATTGTCTTATAAACTGTAATTTCATGTTTCATGGAATAGAATAATAAATGGTTGAAGGAGGATTCTATCTTCATTTTAAAATCCCAAAATCTATACAACACTATCACTTCATAAATATTGTTAGTGGCTTGGGAGGTCTACATACAATAGTGTAAGAACATCAATTTTCTAGTGTCTTGTTATTTTATGGAAGAAAAGGATGTTTCTAACAATTTTCCTAATCTTGGTGTGGGTTCAGGAAGTTCCTTTTGGTCATTTAATATACCTAAATCAGTTGAGTTAGACTTATTCCTTCATATTTTTTAAACATAATACTTTTATTTTAATATAAATATTTTAACCTTAGCGATTTACTCTAAGGGATCATTTATAGATTATTTTTACTATGTCTTTATTTATTAACAAACACATCATACTATGTTAATAATAATATTGTTAATTATATTAAATTATTATAATTATTAAATATTAATTATATATTAATTATATTACCTAGTAAATACAATATTAGTATAATTACAATAACTAGTTAGTTGAACATTTAAATAAATTAATTTGAATAGTGTCAATAATATTGAACAATCATATAAATATTCAGTATTGATGTGCATCCCTTCATATGATAAAACATAATATTACTGAGTATAATCATGTTAATCTACATTCATCGGGAATATTACTCAGTCATGAGTATGAATTAAATTCACGTATCAACTCTAACTATGTCGATGGTATGGTATGATCTGACGATCTAAATGAGGATCTTCCCTATGTACAGTAATATTAAGTGTTCTTAGTGACTCTATCATTGATTCATTTAAAAGAGGTGTATTTGGGGTGTGATGATACCTTGATGTCTAATATAATCCTTCAATCACTATAAAGGTCTAGGGTCATGATTTCCCACAAACAATCCACTTAATTTTTGTAAGCTCTATTACAAATGATGATCAACTGGGAAAAGAAATTGAGTAAGAGAATAATTTTAGTGGGTTTTCCTTGTCCTATAGATACCTTGGGTGAAAAAAAATTAACCAATGAATACAAAGACACATTATATACATGTTTAGGCTCATACATAAAAATTAATATATCTTTCAGTGGAAATCAAAGGGATGCATAATAATCTCTATATCATATACATCCTTCTAGTGACTGCTTATCATACATGCAGAAGATATGATACCCATGAATTGCACCTAAAAAATAATAGATAAACATATAAAAAGTTTCAAATAAATAAAATAATATAAATATATTGAATTATTAATTTTTGTATCCCACTCCCTTGGAATGTAGTATGTAGTATTGATTTTTTATTCATACAATTCCTCATATACAACCAGTTATGATAAATAGTTTTTTATTGGTGTTATATCGATACAATATGTCATACTCCACTCCCAGAGGTTAATATATTGTGCATATAATAGTATCTATTCAATTTTTTACCTCAATTTCAGCTTTACAAAATAAACAAATTATTTTTTCCCAATGTCGAGGGAATATATTTTACATATCCAAACTAGTTCATGAATCCATAAGGGTAGTGAAACTCAAAGAAATAAAAATATACGATATGAACTACGGTTATGGATTCATGAATCCTAGTGGAACATCATCCAGAAAACTAATCAAAACAATCCTAATATAGTATCCATAAAACATAAATGATAAATGATAAAAGGTAAGAATTGTTTACAAATTTTTTTAAAAACTATGAAAATTTAAAATTATATGTTTAGTAAAAAATAATAGTTTGAATACATCATCATGTTGTAGAGTATCTTTTATGAGTTAATTTGATTATAAATTATATTTCACCATCATGAAATAATCATATGTCTCAGTATAAATGTATTATAAAATATAAATTTTATAAATGATAAATATATGTTTGTGATGAAATTCAATGTGACGTTAATTAGTATTAAAAATTTGATTATACCATCATCCACACCATATGTCATGAAACAACTCTTTGGTACTCTATACAGAAAAAACAATATGGTCTAGTTTTGTTGAGTGATCTCATTCCCACATTTGGATGACGACGACACGTCCATCAATATGTCAATGGTATCATTGTTATACTGAGCATAAAATATTATACATATATTCTAAGAAATAAAGGGCCCAACTATATCTCTTATTCTCTTTAAAACCTTAGGTAATTCCAAAAAAAATTATGTGAACAAAATTTTATGAATGATCAATGTATATTACCCCTATAATGAGTTATAATATTTATGCACATGAAAAAACATGATCATAGCTTCATCAGTATTCTCATCTAATTGGGTGAGATTCAATTCAACCCATCCCATATGAAGATGACTACCATATAAGGTTTTATTATTTTACTTTATGTAATGGTTATGTAGTTATTATATATGTTTAACAGAATCTTTAAGCACAAATCCTAGGACTATATCAACATAAATTTGGAGACCCAATATATATGTGAATCCTAGGGGGTGATGGTCATCCCCCCTTGATTAAGTTGAACGTGTGAGTGTTGGGTCTCCATCTCTTAATAAGGGTATTAAATGAATATTGATCCCTAAATTTGAAATCCCACATAGTGAAATTATAAAAACCAAATTGATGTATATGTGGGATGATAATAAGGGGAGGTAGAATGTGACGATATAGATTTAATCTATAGACCATGATTTATTCAACTATATACCCCTCAGGAACACTATATCAAATTTGGGTTCACTGCTCAATGATTAATATAACATCTATAATATCTAAGAATAAATATGTATAAACTTTCAACTAAGTAAAAAATAAGTTTAATAGTATCCAACAAAATGGGTTTATGAGTTATAGACTTGATGAGAAAATAGATATATTAGTAAGGGTATTGTAAACGTAATTTAATGTATAATATTTAAAATTAATATATTATTAAGAGTTAAGGAAATAAGGGTCTATGACATGGGTTTTAAGATATAGGTTTTTAGGGATTATATGTTACGAATTGTATGAATTCAATACAACTGGTTTTTGGGGTTATGTATTTCCAGGTTCATGGGTTAATGAGTGTATAAGTTATTAGTTATAAATGCTAAGATATAGAAATAAAACATGAAAAAAATATCTCTAAAAATATACCTAGGTACATAAATGATATTATAATGTAATTCATCTTTATCAATAAGAGTGAGAAATAAACCCTTGAATGTTAGGAATTCATTTATTATTATGACCATATCCCAAACACATGATGTATATTAGTTATTGGAATTATTATTGATTAAAATCCATCTACATCTAAATAAATTTTTAATTTAGTCTACCCAATGGGAAAACCTACTAATATCATGTATCAAAGATAACATTTTATATATAATGGGAAATGTTAAAACACCTAAATACGAATCCATGGTGTTTTATAACTATTTAAAATGGTGTAAATATTATATATAAGATCAGAGTGATATTCCCAATCAGTTTATATTGATACACATGTTTTGATGAAAATTGATCTTCTACACCTCAATGTATATAATTTTCTACAATCACAGTAAATTTTCCCTAGTAATACCGCTAAAATCCAATTAGTAATATGGGAATTAAGGTTATGGAAAGGACAAGAAAATATGATGACCAATCCCATATATTCTCATATCATATGGATCTAGACTATTTTTTTATTTACCCATTTGGTCTATTTTTTTGCATGAAAAATCATAGAATCTAAACTAATTTTTCATATGGTCCATAAAGTCTCATGTGTTGGAGCATTTATAAAATATAAAATTTTTGTTTAAAAACACTCCCAGGTGATATAAAATTAATAATGGATAGTTGAGGTGTTAAAAAATTAAATTAAAACATATATAATATCAATAAATTATAAATATATTTTTGTATTTTTAAATAATAATTCAATTTTTTATGACATGAAGACATTGACATGGAAAATTACCATGTATAAGATTTTATTTGTTTTAAAATGGTGATGATGATAATATCGGGATAAAATTATCCATATATGTGTGGTTTATATGGAATATATAAATTATTTTTTACCATCATACATTGAATTGAAAATGGGAAAGATGCTACAAATGTCAAAATGGAAATGTGAAATATTTTTTCACCATGAATAATAGGAGTAGAAATATTTAAGTAGAAAATTTGTATGTAATGGTTATTAGTGAACTGATATCAATGATAAAAGACTTGTATTGATTAATTAAATGTTTTTTATAGAATTTAATGAATACTTATTGTTTTTATCAAGTTTTAAAGATTATATATTTCACTGAATAATGTTTATTCGAGAACTAGTAAACATTTAATGTGAAAAAGAACAATACCTAAAGAACATAAAATTCACACCATTGTTTCAAGATAAGGAGATCCTTTGGATAAGGTTTTATGATGTAATAAATTGATCAAAATACCATGATGTAGGTTAAATTAGTTATGGAAATATTTGGATAAGGATGGAACCCTACTATATCATAGGCTACACTGGAATCATCATATAGAATACCCCTTTTAATTTATAAGGTTATTTTTGAGTAAAATTTTAAACAGTTTAAAAAGTTATGAACCCAATGAATTAATTGATACATTATAAAACAACATCATAAGGAACATATAATACTTTGTAGGGAATATGATATTTATGGTGAAGACTATATAAGGTATAAGTGACATTATAGGGTGCTTTCATATCATACAAGGAACATCATAATATAAATGAATCCTATGATGAAGACATTATATGGATTTTATTGAATTAATATTGTACCTTTTTAAGGTACATTATCTTCATAAGGTATATTTAATACTAAAAAGAAACATTGGATACAAGAAACCCTATTAAGAATGAAAAATATGGCTGTAGAGACCTTATTGGGTATAAATATGGGGAACTCTACAAAGATATAAATTTTGAAAATAAAAGTAAGAAATAAAAATTCAATAATATAATAAAATGGGTGAAAGATTTTACATTATGATCATGTTACCTTAGTTATTTAATTAAATATAACATTGACATAATGCCTCATTATGATTTTTGTTGAGAAATCAATATCAAACGGAAGGTGATGTTGTGTAAATATGTAGAGGGGGTTACCACACCACAATGATATTTTCCAAATCACAATTTATATATCCATTAAGACATGGATAAATTTTAGATCAATTTAAGGTATAGAAATGATGGAAGAATTATAGGTGTGATATTTTTATTTTCCAGTGCTAATTAATAATTTTATTCATAAGGAATATTGAATGAAGATCATGACTCAAATAAAATGAGATTTAATGAGGATGTATCTCATTAATAATGAACATGGTGTTTAAATAATTGATTTTGGAAATTAAATTTTATAGTTTATGGATATTAAATAACTATAAGACAAAGAAGGAAAATAAACTTTTGGAGGGAGAGACCTGATATTGTTTCCCAATAACACCTTTGAGTATTGAAGAATTAGAACATGATAACATTGTGAAATTTCAATAAATTGAGGAATATAGAGAGTTTACTTCTCTAGGAAGCACATAAATTAAAGAATGTTGATGGTAGTTATAACACTAAAACCATTATGCTAGAGTGATAAAGTCCAACTGATCTATGAAATATAAAGATGATTATATGTGTGTACATCAAGAAGAGAAAAGAAAGATAATAAACTACATATTGAGATATTATCAGTTGAATATTTTCTTGAAGGATGTTATTATAATGTATAGTTTCTATAACTATGTGAGGAAATCAATACCATCCAAGAAGACAGTGTTTTGTAATACTATAATAGTAACTAGTGGGATACTACAATGCATGAGTTTGTGTAAAGATATTAAATGTCATGTTTAACCACATGGTGGGGAACCATGAAACCATGGTTATAAGATATTTTTTTTAACGAATTTCAATAAAAGTTAAATAATTAATGATCAGGGTGTCTAAACAATCCTATAAATTAATGGTCTTTTAAGATAAGACCTTGTATATACTTTTGTGTTGTGTCATTTACTTTCAGTTTACATTGGTTGAGGCCATGAGAGATAATATGAGAGGATTGGAATCTTAACTGATAAAATATATTGGATTAAAATAATATTTTCATAAATAACATTAGGGATCACTAATTAACACCCAAACCCTCTCAATGGTCTCCCATAACCTAGGAACTTCTAGGGGTTTTAAAGAAATTTATGGTTCCCTCTAAAAGATCCCAACATGACTAAAGCTAAATAAGGGAAACCTGAATTCCATTAATAATTAAGACATCCATATGATTTTCTGTTGAGAAATTGTTTTTATTCAATGGTATAATATTTCATTATCTTTTTTCTTTGATCATGGATGTTAGGTGTGAATTTTGAGCGTGTTTTCCTCCACTCAAAAAGTAGATCCCTTGAATTATGCTCAAAAATTAAACAAAGACTTATATTGGAAATCATAGAAACCCATCCTTTAATTATTTTTTGATAAAGTTAACTCCAGGGTTATGGGGAAAATAAATTCCATGGAGGTGTGGGATAAGTTAGAAAATATGGATAAAATGAAAGTATAACTCAAAAAAGGTAAACTAAAAATCATGATAAGTAAATTTGAAGTAATTTTACTAGTGGATGAGGAGATAGTATATTACTAAATTAGTAATGTAAATAAGATAATAAATAACATAAAATGAATTATTTATGCATTTTAAGATAGAACTAGTATTAAGAAACTGATGATTAATTTATCTAATATATTTGATCTAAATATATCATCCTTATAAAAAATTATATGTCTATCTATGGATGATTTATATAATAACCTACTAAATTATAATATGAATAAATCCCACGGTTTTAAAAATAAATCAAATAAATAATTTGAATGTATGGAATTGAAAAAAGCTAAATGAGAAAGTGAAAAGATTTTGGTTATGTGATATTTGAAAGTAAATAGGAATATAAGGATTATAATAGAATAATAGCTCTTATATCTAAGATATTCATGAAGGGTAATGGAATGTATATATAAAACCTCCCACCATGGTGTAATAATTTCAATAAAACTAGAAAATTCACTGCAAACATTCATGAAAAGAATATTGGTGAACTTGTGTCAAATGAAAAAATAATAATGAAACAACAAGTATCATGGATTCATCTAGAATACGATCTTGAAAATCATAAAGGGTGGATCTCTGTAAAAAATGGATCTTTGAAAAAGGATATGAAAAATATGATGAGTTGGGAAGTATATGAAGACTCCTCATCTTAGAGTTAATCAAAATATGAAAGTATTTATAGAAATCCTAAAACGTTTAAAGCCTAAGTTAAAAAAACATATAAATTCTATTGAATTTGGTTTCCATGAAACAATTATTTATTCTATTATTACATGTATATTTGATGTATTGAATTTTAATAAAACATATTTTTGAATATTTTTCATTGTTACTCATGACTCTAATGTAATAATTTTCTATAATATACATCGCATCAATATGGTTATAATAGTTCCCCTCTAGGATGAGAACCTTGAAGTGCTAGTATGATATTCTTAAATAATGTACTTTTGTTCGATAATGTACCATGATGAGACACATAGTACATAAATTATTGGGTGAGATAACTTTTATGTTGATGAAGGTTCTTCAATTGAATGTTTCACTTGGTAATATATAATAAGGATGATAATAAGAATAGAATCACTGGTAGTAATTCTATATATTTTTGTGCCATTGGGTATTCCTTTCTATGAGCATTTGTAATAATACTTAGACATTAATATTATTATTAATTTATGTTAAAATTCACATGCATAGATGTATTTTATAATCCATGAGAATAATAGTTCATGGAAAAGTTGGATACGTTGGGTGTTTCATGTGTGACATGTCATTAATAAAAATGTCAAGGAATTATTTTCCCTTTCATCTTTATGGAAGATGATATCGTGGCCCTTTGATTAGAATATAACCATCAACCAATATTCCATGGCCAAGGTGTAATGATTTTTTTATTTTAAATAATCAAATATAGACAAATCAAGAATATCATTTGGTTACATATATGTGAAATATAGATGATGAGATATTGTGACTAGTGAATTATATTACATAATGATCATTTGTATGTGGTTTTCATCTTGGAGACATTAATTTCATTCTCTTAGGATCCTTGGCCCATTACTAAATAATAATATTGGACTTTAGGCACTCCTTCCAAATTTGAATTAGAAATAATCATAGTGGGTCACACACTATGTTCCTCTAAGGATCTCTATTAAATTATTTTTGAATATAAATAATTGAATAAATAGTATTATCATTTACAATGGATAATTTTATTCACATTTTATTGATCATAAATATTTTTCGATTAATTAAATAATTAAATGAATTATTTATTTTAGTTTTTAATATATTCTATAAGTTTTAAAATGGTCCAAGGCTATGTCTAGTGGAAAATATTAATTATCATGTTGGTTAAATAATATCTATTTTTGTGCTAGTTTCCATGCGCCACAAAAAAAATTATCATTATTATGTGTCTTGGGTTTTATTAAACATTATTATATTATTTAACGTTTCACATGTACTTAAATGTTTATTTTTTCTAAAACATTAGCTCTATATATAGATTGTTATGACCATTGTGTATGAAGTGGAATAATCAATCAGTTCAATTGATTCAGAGAATTGTTGAGTACAATGAATTCTCTCTTGACTACTCCTTATATCTCTATCTCAAGAATTAGTAATAAAATAGATAGTCATTCAAGTATGAATGACAAGTGATCGACCCAAATAACTCAAGATAATTTATTTTATAAGCTATCACCTAGAGTTCGATTTTCATTTCTTGGAGATTAAAAAAGAATGTTGGAATCACCACTTGAAGGATTCTACCATTCGATCATCACAGCGTAATGAAGGCAGTACAATAGGGTCGTTCCGAATAATCATCATTTCCATCAAAGAAAGATCCAAATATAGGGTATTAATTTAAATTTATGTTATATAAATAATTTATAAATTTGAAGTTTATGATTATCACTCAGGGTTCCAGGAATAGAAATATCAAATAATATATTAATATATGGCCCACCACTACATGATTCTTCTATTCTTATAACCATCAAGTGGCATCATAGGGGTTGCTTTTAAATTCATAATTATTTAATAGATTTTTGATCCATACATATTCATGGTTGAATATTAATTTAACATTATTTATTATTTTATCAAATTTTAATTAAAATTTTATTAAAATATTTTTCATGTTTCTTCAGTGTTTCAAATTTCCTACGGTCTATGAAGATAGGAAAAATGACCTAAGATGACATTGGGAACTACAGTGTGTACTCAAAAGTACCCATTGTGTAACCAAGTATGCTACACCAATACTTAACACAGGATACAAAACATTCCCCATAGTTATTACATAGGGTTTATGTTGTGTGTTGACCAGCTGAATTTCCACATGGTAGTTGTATTACAGGATGTGTGTCAGTGTACATGTTTTGTAGACTACACGAGTTAGAAGCATAGATTGTGCAACCCATGTGGTCATTATACATGTCCAAACAGTGTGAGACTAATAACCATGAGTATTAATGATATACATGATATGAAGGCACTGTACATGTCATGTAGTTCATCAATTATCTTTTCTGAGATACAGACTGAGTAATTTGGACACACAACATTATAGATAGCCGATGTGTATATAGAGGGCACATGCCTTGTAATCTCTCCGGAAATAACACACTTAGTCTTTAATAAGTTTGTATAGGAGTGTGGCTTTCAGACCATAGGGCATTTAGTTTCCATTTACAAACCATGAAATATACTAAGATACATGTTTAGGACCCAGGAGAGTATCTTGGGAACACAGAAAGCAGACAGACAAATTATATTTGCCATGTACATGCCATATAATCTGTATGTGTCAGCACCCCAATGCCCCAAGCATGTGACATAGATACATAGAAATAAATGTACACGACATATAACTAGATAGTACACACTATGTAGTCTCTAATTATTGGATGAATTAAACTAAATTAAATCAATAATTTCAATATTAAAACCATATTTCTTGGATTACGACCATCAGTGTTAAACAATTTTATAAGGTTTTTAAAGGATTTTGTATTCTCAATTAATTTATTATAATAAATATACAAAAATTGGTTCTATCATTTATTCTCTATTAATTCCATTATGATGGTTATCTCAATGATTTTTCATATATTCATTAATATGAATGGGAATTATATATTCAATGAAAACACATTTTTCTTAATAATAAATACTTTATAAAAAAATTAATGTTATCCATTTATATTTTCAAATACATTGCATGTATAAATGTACATGAGCTTGACCATGACATGTGTATGTGTAGCATCCCAGGTACTTATTGAATAAAACATTTTCATATATATCATTTTTTATGAATAAAATATTAATTTTATGTAAAATAAGACATTTTTTATTATAGCGTAATCAATACCGAACAATGGGTTTCTTTGAAATCTTACATTGCACACAACATTGAGTTATACCGAAAAATAAAATAATAATATAATTATTTTAAATGGTAGTTAACACCTAGTTGTTGTATTGGAAGGAATGAATAAAACTAAAAATAATATGATTATACATTTTGGTAAAAAAAATTCCATTTATCCAATAAATATTTGTGTCTTAAAATGTGAATGAATCCAATTTTATGCCTGTAATACCCAAATATGTTTTAAAGGATGGTTTATTGCCTTTTGATGGAGAAGACTTTTTAAATATATTTTTTTTCACTTTTATATGTCAAAATTTTCAAAATAAATTTATTCTTTTGAATCTAAAGATTTAAATTTACTATGGATAAAATTTTGGTATTTTTCAGATAAAATTCATATTTTTGGAATAGTGAAAAATACTGCATTTTAATTCAAAATTGCATTTTAGTCTAATATATTTATATATTTAGATATTTCTTTTAATTGGTTTTAAAGTTTAATTAGAATAATATTTTATCATTTAATTCAATTATGATCATTGTAAGTAATTTCGCTTTTAAATTGGACATGAACATATGTCAATCTTTTGATAGTTATTACTTCGAAAAAACCCACTTTTTGGTTTGACAATGAAAATTAATTTTAAATTAACTACTACAGCTTCTGTGTTTTGAATTTGGAGAAATGGATTACATATTCAGAACCAAAAGGTCCAAATTGTGTAAATAGGTAGCATTTATTTTTAGATATTATGAATAGTAACTTCTGTAATTCTTTAATTTACCATGGTTGAAGGGTAAATCTGGTAAAAAGCATAAAAAATAATGTTATACCATTATTAAACTATCCTAAAAAATTTAATTAATCCAATTGGATGATATATGACTGACCATGAGCATACTTTGGTTGATTTTGGGACCCCATAGAGCCACTTGGATGTGAAAATCACATTATATATGAATTAATTTTAAGTAACTAATAATGTAACATAAACATGTATCTTTTAGCACAATAATATTTATATGGGGTTATATTACTGATCTTTTAGACTATAAATAGTTATTATAATTATAAAACTATTTCATAAATCATGTTTATTATTTATAATTTTTAGACATAAAATTAATATATTAATTAATGAAACAATGATTATATAATAATTGCCTTATTAATAAGTGATTAAAATAAATGAGATTATAAATATTAAAATAAATTTATTTTGAATATTTTTATTCCATCTAAAAATTTTTAGGATGCATTTGTCTTGTTTTCTTTTAATTAATGATGTTCTTTTCGAAAGTTTCATGTTTTTGTGGATTTTTAAAAAGTTATTATATGAATTGTATTAAAATTGAAATAAATGAGTTTTTTTAAAAAAAAATTATTAAATGATTTAATAGTCCTAAAATTTCAATATTCGGCCAAATGAAATAGATTATTTGGAAATTTTCATTAATTATCAACTTGAGTTTCAGTTTTCATTTAATAGTAAATATATTTACCATTACTATAAATATACAAGAATACATGGTAAGAGTAAAATTAGTTAACTAAGGGTTAAAGCTAAATGATAAGGTTAAATTTGTGAACAAGACTTGCCTAAAACCTATTGGTTGTGAATTTTTCTACCCGATAGAACATTATCATTGAAATAAAAAACTTCTGGACCATTTGAATCAAAAATAATTTTATAATAAAATAAGATTTCAATGCCTTCCTAAAGTGACAATCCTCCCTATTATAAAAGGGCATCACATCTACCGATTTAATCACACCTCTCAAGCCCCTTGTATTATCTATCCTCTACCATATAAATCTCCAAAAATATCTATTTTACTCCTAGAATCCATACCATGGGAAGAAGGAAATTCAAGAAAGCATTTTGGCTAAATTCAATAATAGTTACTTGATGAAGAGGTAACACGTTTCCTCAACTTCTTTTGTTTTATTTTCCTTCTCCACACCCTATTATATTATTATTCTTTTATTAAATAACAATACCAGTATACTCAATATTCTAGGCTGTTGTTATGAGATTGATTAAAACTATACTTACACACACCTCCATCTGATGGATACAAACATAATGTTTCTGTTTATGGAGAACTACTACCTCATGAAATGATGATTGTACGATTTTCCTCTACCACCACTCATGGTGGACATTATGATAGTACTATATTTATATATGATTTATATTATATTAATAGTTTCTCTATGATACTGTAATTTTTTTTACAAATAGACTTTTATGCTTTTCATGATGTAAAAATATGATAATTTCATTTTAGAAAGTTTGGACTACCACCCCCTCAAAGTGATATGACTCATTCGTGCCATACATGGAGCGTATAAAGAATGGAATTAATGAAATTTTGTAAAATATAGATCATATGATATTATTCTAGAATTATAATATTCATATGTATCATTTAGTTTTCATTTCATTAACATGCCAACTAAATGATATTAGAGTTCATGAGTTTGTATGGCTTAACGTCTCCATGAACTGTGCATTTCAGTTCTTATCTCCAATGTTATGAACTATTATAAATACATATATACTGGACATATATGATATTTAAATCATGAATAATATTCTGTAGATAATGTACTTTAGACTACATGGACAATTTTTAATTATAATAAGATCATTTTCCACTCAAGTACCAAATGTCGACAAAACGACCGACATTAAATTAAACAATTAAGTCATTTTTATAATGTGGTAATAAATTATATAAGAGGAATAATAAACATAAAAAATGTACTTAATCAAGTCGAAATTAAGATAAATTTATTATTCAGGAAGAAGAAGGAACATATGACAGGAATCAGACTCATGGTAGGGGACTTCGTCTAAATATCCTTTCATTGAGAAATACTTTGATAATATAAGCCTCCTTCTTTTATATATTGTATAATAAACCACTTTGAATTTTAATTTAATTCAAAAAGAACCTTTTTCTATGAATTTTTTTACTAAATAACAAAAGGATTGTTTTTAACTTATGTGGCGACAATGACCTTTCCATAGCCGCATACATTATTTTATATTTGGATTCCCAAACTAGCCATAATTTTTTTGAAAGGAAAATAAATATCATATTAATTTTTTACTTATTCTGGTATAGAAATTTTTTTTGAATTGGATTCAGTATTTCAATATCATGAAAATATTTCATATGATTTAAAATCAAATGTTATTAGTGAAATGTTGATATTTTCAATATTTTTTGTGTTATAATTATATAATGGTACATAGACATTTGATGTGTGGTGACATGATAAACTAATGATAGGTGGTTACGTGATAATCCAAATGATTGGGGGTTTTCTAATAAACCAAGGATGTGTTGTTACATTATAACCTCCAATGCATTGGGTATAGAAGTCGTCTGGGTGTCTATTACATTTAGTGATATGTGTGTACGTTGACCATATGGTTGTTCCATTTAAGTATGTTTATTTACCAAGTTACCTTTATGTGTTATATTTGTCTTTCTATAAGATTTTGTTAATCGTTTTGTTACCAAAAGGGTAATCAATGATCTTATATTCAGTGAAGTGTATTTACTACTACTTAATGGGGAAAACTATTAATTTATGATAAAGTATTCATGGTTTTCATGTTATCCAAATTATAACTGTTTTTTTTTTAATTTACATTCATTATTGAGATTTTATTTCCCATACCATGTATGGAAAAAAAATTCATAGGACATAAGGAAGAATACAGTCAAGGATGGTATCAAAGAAAAGTTATAATGTTAAAATATGAAATGATATTATATTTAATTTTAAATAGTGTTTTATTTATGAAAAAAATGGATAGATTATAGAACTGTATAATTTTAATATTCAAGATGTTATGTTTAAGTTACGACCTAATTCTCTAATGTTATAAACATGAATAGATACTTGATTTGAATTAGAATCAAATTATCAAATTATCTCACGATTAAGTAATGATTAATTTTAGGGCCATAATGTTTGTATTATAGGTCAGTTTAGATTAATTTAGGAGTTAGAATTTTGTTAATAGAATATACATAAATGATTTTTACACAATGGTAAAATTGAAATAATTTAGCATTTGAAGATTACTATGTTTCTTCTTATAAGATATGTATTCTCAGAATAGTTTTCTATAGAGTAAACATGGAATCTATACTGGGAAGGAATACAAAAGAGAATATCCTTCTGAATCAGCTTCTTGAGATGGTCAGAATCGAAACTAAATAGTTTATTGCAGTGATGTATCAGTTGACTATGGAAATAAATGGTGGTGGTCTCAATGTATGATATCAACGAAGATAAACCACAGAGGAACATGTATGTAGTGGAAAATTTCATGAGGCATCATCAACCACCATTTAGAGGATATTATTAGCCTATGCATGCTGAAGGGTAGAATAAAGAATTTGTAAAAGATTTTTTATGTAATGTTCTATTCAGATGATCAAAGGATTATTCATGTTGTTTATTGTTTTTATGGTGAAGTTGATATGTGGTGGTCAATGATTACAAATATCAAAGGGAGTGAAGAGATCGACTCCAAGGAATATGATGAATTTAATAATAGATTCCTTGATTAATATTTTACTAAGGTTGTTAAAAATATGATGAAAAAATAAATCTTCTAATTAAGAAAAATAATGAAGATTCAGTGGCTATATATGATAAAAATTTCACACATTTTTCAATGTGCGTCCCAAATTTTATCTTATATATTGATAGTAAGATAAATCGGTTTTACTCAGGAATAATGCCAAAATATTGAATCTCGTTAGATTATCATGAGTTAAAAATGAATGAGAAACCTATTAGATGTTCATAAAAGGTAGAAATAGAGTCTTTCATTACTTATTGGATAAATTTTTGGTTGTGATTATACATTATATTTTAGTATATTCTAAAAGCAAAGAGGAACATGAAAGTCACTTAAGGACTTTTTTTCAAACCTTAATGGAAAATAAACTGCAGGGAATGTTTATTAAGAGTCAATTTTGGTAGAAATTTTTTTTTTCCCGAGTTATATTGTTTCTAAATATGGAATAAATGTTGACCCTTAAAAACAAATGTTGTTATAGAGTATCCAAGACCTACCAATATAACAAAGATTCCTAGTTTTCTTAGTTTATATGGTTATTACAAAAAAAATTGAAATATTTTATCAGTTATATAGCCCTCTAACTAAGCTAACATGTAAGGGAGTTATGTTCATATGGATAAGAGAATGTGATTATTATTCTTAGGAATTGAAAAAAAGATTGGTAAATGCCCCAGTTTTGGCCTTGTCTGCATGAAATGGTGAATTTGTTATCTATAATGATGCTTTGTTGAAAGGAAATGGATGTGTCCTTATGCAGAATGATTAGGTAATTGAATTTTCTTAATGTTAGTTGAAACCTCATGAGATAAATTACCCTAAACATGCTTTGGAATTATCTGTTGTTGTTTTTGCTTAAAAAATTTGGAGGCATCATTTATATGTTGTAAATTGTTAAATATATAATGATCACATAAGTTCGAAGTGTATATTCACTCAAAAAGAATTAAGCATGGGACAGAGGAGGTGGCTAGAATTAATCAGTGATTATGATGACCAAAATCATTACTATATCAAAAAGAAAAATAGAGTGGATATCTCTTTGAGTAAAAAGAGTAATGCTACATTAACCATGATATGTTTTGAATGAGATCCTTTAGTTTTTGATTTGATGAATTTTGGATTTCAAGTTGTTGGTGTGTGGAATTTCCCTATTTTATTTCTGGTGGTAGTGAAATCATCTCTATCAGACAGAATTAAGAAAGAACAGAAAGAATATAGTGAGTTGTAGAATATGGTAGAATTGGTTCAGAAGGGTAAGTTACCTGAATTTAACTGTGATAAATATTGTTTTTTGTGGTTTGTAAAGAGATTATGTGTTCTTTTGACTCACTATTAAAGAAAGAGTTATTATGTGAAGCTTGTGGTTCTCCATTTTTAGTTCATCCTGGTAGTGGTAAGTAGTAAAGAGATCTTCGGGTGGATTTCTGGTGGGATGGAATGAAAAGAGGTATTACTGATGTAACACCCCGTCTTATTACAAGCCTTATAAATAAAAATTATATGTTTAGTACCATTAAATCCTTCTTTAAGAAAAAAAAATGTAAAATGTAAAACACGTAACTGTTTTATTTATTTAATTAAGAACATCACACTAAAGAGTCTTACAACATCTGAGTTACAAGAAAATCTCACTAACCAAAAATTCCAAACAAGAACCCTATAATGATCACCGGAAGAATACTCAGGATAAAAACAAGCCCAACTTCGTAGTGTGGATCACTAGGATCCATCATAAGCATCAGGATGGCCAATGCCATGGTGGCCGTGCTGAGTACCAGTGTAATGTAGAGAACCATCCTTAGCTGACAAACCGAATTCAAAATAATAATACCAAGACTTCATATTTATAAGGGTTCCACATAGCCATCTCTTTTTTTACCGTTGTTTTCGTTTCAAGATGATCATTGAGATTTAAATCTGAAGTCCTTAGGGGTCTTGATAAATATAGTCATAATAATTAAGACTCTTTTCTGTTAAATAATTCTTAATGAATCAATTTGATTTGTGGTCTATGTTCTAAAGAAACAACATAAATATATATATCTACACATTCTTATTTTTTTCTCTGTTTTCATATTATCTTAATTATATGAAGTTACCATAATTTATAAAATTATGTTTTTCTTCAACGTAAAATGAAAATTTATTATTTTTAAATTTTGGGTTAAATAATAGATTTGTTTTAATAACATATAGATATTAACATGAAGATTTAAATTAAGATAACTGACAATAAATAAAGGATAAGTGATATTAAATTATATAATTTGATAAATTAAATAAATAGAAGAAAATGATAGTATGATTTATGTTTTAGGTAGGGGTTAATAGTTTAACATCTAGGTGAATTAATAATCTTTGACTTAAATATAATAATACTATTTAAATAATAACGTTATATTAATAATAATAATGATTTTATAATAAGTTTGGTAAAGGAATAAAATAAAGAGAGAGATATATATATATATATATATTATGTTAAAATGTTAAAAATGAAAGCCGCTCTTTTTAAACACCAAGCTGCGCTTAGCCCTCCGATCCTCCCCCTCCAATCACGACCTTCCATTATTTTTAATGTCGCACCATATATGAGCCGTTTGATCGATCTGTGTTTGATCCTAGTCATCCAATCCTTTTCGAGTCTCTCTCTCTCCCCACAGTTTCTTCTTCCTCGTGCATGCATGCCGCACCAGACCTTCGTTCTGTCTTCTTCACCCAGGCCATCAGTGGACCCATCTCGCCTCCATCTTTCCATAAAGTCGGCACCAACTTTTTAATACCCAACCTCGGTTCCCTCGATGCCTCTTCACGTTTGTCTTTTTGTTTTTTTAACGGGGAGTTGCACCGAAGTAGGGGATGTTCCTTTAGGTTTCCCTCCAAGCACCTCCTTTGGAAACCTCCGAGACCTCTTTCCCCATCTCCTCCTCCACAAGCTCGTAAGGGACATTTTATTTTCGCCTTGATGTTATGCCTGGTTCGGTTAGGGTTCATGTATACACATAGTTATATATATATATATATCACATAAATAGAACTTTCATGCATATTTGGTCACTGTCTTCTTTTTTGCTGGTTCATGGGTATCTCATAACTGAACCTTAAAAAACAAGTAGAACTAGTAATTGAGGGTTTTACCTTGAGCATGGTTCGGTCGAATATATATATATAATTCCATAGACCATATTTTTCTATAATCCATTTTCTTATAAGGAATATTCTGAAATTAGTAATAGGTTCTTTTATATATAAGTAAAGAGATTTTATTGTTTTACTTGTTTTAGTTTCAGGTAGACTATATATATAGTTTTAGGTATTTATATGTTTACATAAGTATATAAATACCTATAAATGAATACATCTATTTAATTACGTACAAATAATTTCATAATACATAATGGATGAGTATGATTATTATCTTTTAGTACATTTTGGTATAACATGATGAGTTATTAAAATTATATTTACTCTTTAAGATTAGTATTTCAAGAAAATTACCAAAACTATTTATATACATGTTTATATATATGATGAAGTTTATGTATTAGTTTGATATCAAAATAATTCTTTCAATTGAAAATTTTCATTTATCAGCATTCTTAACAATTTATGATTTTGTTTTGTGGAGTTGGGTAGTGTGAATTCCTTAAACGTTTACATGTATATATATGTATTCATATATATGTACTCATATTTATGTATTGACCATGTTTTATGCAAGAATTATTTTATGCCAATAATTGTTTTTTTGAAAACTATGTTCACATTCATTTTTTTTCATGTAAAAGTACTCCATTCGGTTTTACCAAACATTAATTTTGATTAATGTATAACATGAGAAATATTATTGAGTATGGGTTAATTTGGTAAACCCATGAACATGTGTATACGCACCTAAATTTATATATATATATATAGGTATATATAACCTTGTATCAATATGTTGTCTTCGAATACAAGTTCTTCTTATGATGATTGCAAGCTTTTCAAAGGAAATGTCATGTTATTTAATGTGAAAATGAGTTTTTACACAACTATATATATGTTCATGCAGTTTGTATACATATATACATGCCTTCCCAAGATAGACCTAATTGCACACTTTATATCCCTAAATGTATAAATATATTTATATTCGCACAGTTTTAAATAAACATCCACTATACCCATTTATCAGCATGTGTGTTAGTTATGAACGGCCTTGTTTTTAAATTGGTATTATGATGCTTTGGAATTTTAAAGTGTTTATGTTAATTCCCTTAAAACACATGTTTACAATTGTTAACTTAATTTATTATGTGTACGGATTTTTAGCACGTACGTCTTAGTTTTCTTAATTATTGAACTACCTTCCTGACTATGAAAACGCATGTAAAAAGGGGTTTGATCATGAATGTATGAATGAAACCCTATGAAAGAAAGACCGTTTCAAGATATATGAGGGATGTTTTGGACTTTAAGTGTTTATGGACAGGTGCGCCTAGAATTATATAGTGCACCAATGCATCGGGTAAAGGATGAGTCTCCTGAAATGTTTATGTGTGGCGGTCTTGGCGGTTAGCCTTGGCTTGTGCTTTTATGTGCGACAGTCTTGGAGGATAGCCTTGGCTTCTGCTTTTATGTGCTACGGTCTTGGCGGTTAGCCTTGGAATGTGATTTTATGTGCGACGATCATGGCGGTTAGCGTTGGATTGTGCTACTATGGGAAACGGGATTGACTGTTAGCCTTGACCCGTATTAAGTATGTTTTATAGTCTTGACACAAGGTCTTGATAAAGTCCATAATTATACATTCTCTCTACATGTGATGATAAATGGTCAACCAGGGGTTAGTTCAACTAACAAGACATCCCCTAGTTAAAAATTCCCTTGACTATGAGAATGAATTTATGAAATAAGAACCTACCACATGTGGTATGCTATTATAAGAACCTTATGTGCCAATGTATCACGGTATGAATATCTTCCCTACTTACACTCAATCTTTTAGAACTGAAGTAATTTTGGTCGTAAGTTGTGCATCATCTATTCTTCACATGCTTGCACTCTCTGATTCATGTCTTCTTTTAAGCTTATTTTTAAGTACGTACTTCTTCTCTATGCAAGTGGTTTTAAAAAATGTAGGATTTTCGTGTTTTAAGAAAAGATAATGCTTTGTTTTTAGTGAAGTGTTTTATTAGTTTCAAAAGGGATGCTTTGAGAAAGAGTTTTCTTAAAACGTTTTTCAAACCCCTTACTGGGCATATTTGCTCATCCTACATTTTTGTTCTAAATTTTTCAGGCATGGTTTGTACTAATGAAGTTTGTCAGAAGCAGCTGGTTTCCCAGAATCCTGAGCCTCGTGATATTCTGTAGTAATGGGACATGATATATTATTTGTAAATGTTTTAATTAAATGTTAATATATCATGTCTCATAAGGCGCTCGGGGATCAGGGTCTCTACAGTTGGTATCAGAGGATAGGTTCAGGCAACTCTGGAAAACCAGGTAGTATTAATATACAGCTATGTTTGACTAAGTAAAACTTTAATAACTTTTAGATGGCTGATGAAAATGTACCTACAGACCTACTGTTACTTCCCAATGAGGCTCTAGAGAACATTGTATCTCTAGCTAGCCATGAGAACTTTCTAAATTACGCCCGAATTCTCATGTCATGTAAGCACCTGTATGCCGTGTCAAACTCACCTAGGGTGCTTAGTCATCATCGGGGATTGGGGATGCATTATCTCCTAATGATGATGACCCAATTTCCCTCTTATGCAAGTCGGGGAAGGTACCACGAGGGACTCTTACGATTGTTCACGACTGGAAAATAATTTGGCACGATGCTTGATAACCCTTTTAAAGAAGCTGCTGCTGCCGGAGACCTCCGAGCGGCTTACCGATGCCACATTTTACACTACGGCTTCTGGGTCCAGTTAATGGACTTTGGGGTGTTGGAATATGAGTCCACCAAATTGTCTCTTAGGCAAGAGGTGTATAATGATGTTTCCCAACTCCATACCCCTCATGCTAAACTCAGAAGGCGTCATAGATGTTCCCACGAGTTTGACCCCGTCTGTTCAGCTCGTGTGTGGTTTGAAGAGTTAGGGAGTTTTTCCTCTCTTTGTGGTGTTCGTTTAGTAAACTCAGGCTTTGTTATGTAAACTTGTTCATAAATGAATGTTTCATGTTCCATTTCCTGCCTCTACCTTATCAGTGTTGTTATGTGTTTCCTTTCGAATGTTTTTTTTTCTGATGGCTGGTCAAGCGAACATCTCATCACTACCCGATGAGTTAGTAGAGGTTATTATGATCAGGACATGCACGGTAGATTATCCATATTTTCCCCACCTGCGAGGGTATTGCCAACGTCTGCTCGATTTAGCGAACGATCCTAAGATTCTTCGTTCGTGTCAAGAGCATGATCGTGCTTTTCATCTCATATCCACTTCTCAACATCCCTTCTATAGGCGAATGGGAAGATACTTTTAGGGTCTCTTCCAGTGTTTTACTATGGCGCAAAGCTTTTCCGCCAGAGCTTGATTGCTCATAGCTGCCCAGGATGGCCACCATAGTGCAACCTATATGTTCCAGGTCTTAAATTTCAGTTTCCTCAATCACATCATTCCCCATCAATTACCTCGAGGGTGATGTTGCCCAGAGAGTTATCAGGGAATTTATCTACTCGGACGTTTCTGAGCCTTTCACCGCATGATCCTCCCTTTGGAAGCCTGTGTGAAGTACACACGAGAAGGAGTACAAGACATACTTCTCAAAGTGCATCTGGGCTAGGGAAACAGAAGAACTATGTACCTACTTTGGTATTACATTAACCGAACCAGATCCCCTATTTCGGTAGAGTTGTATGACTAAGGATTCTGTTTTTTTCTTTTTATGAATGGAATTGCGAGGACGCAATTTTTTTAAGGGGGAAATAATGTAACACCTCGTCTTATTACAAGCCTTATAAATCACAATTATATGTTTTATTCCATTAAATCCTTCTTTAACAAAACAAAATGTAAAAGGTAAAACACAAAACTCATTTATTTATTTAATTAAGAACATGACAATGAAGAGTCTTACAACATCCGAGTTACAAGAAAATCTCTCTTATGATAAATTCCAAAAAAAACCCTAGAACGATCACTGGAAGACTACTCAGGATAAAAACAAGCCCGACTTTGTAGTGTGGATCACTAGGATCCATCATAAGCATCAGGATTGCCAATGCCACGGTGGCCGTGCTGAGTACCAGTGCAATGTAGTGAACCATCCTTAGCTGGAAAATCGAATTCAAAATATGAATACCAAGATTTCATATTTATAAAGGTTCCACATAGTTGTTGATTTTTTTACCATTGTTGTCTTTTCAAGATGACCGTTGAGATTTAAATCCGAAGGGCTTGGGGGTCTTGATAAATACAGTCATAATAATTAAGGCTCTTTTATTTTAAATAATTATTAATGAATCTATTTGATTTGTGGTCTATGTTCTAAAGAAACAACATAAATATATATATCAACACATTCTTATTTTTTTCTATGTTTTCATATTAGCTTAATTATATTAAGTTATCATACTTTATAAAATTATGTTTTTCTTCAACGTAAAATGAAAATTTATTATTTTGAAATTTTGGGTTAAATAATCAATTTGTTTTAATAACATATAGATATTAATATGAAGATGTAAATTAAGATAAGTGACAATAAATAACGGATAAGTGATATTAAATTATATAATTTGATAAATTAAATAAACAGAGGAAAATGATAATATAATTTATGTTTTAGGTAGGGGTTAATAGTATAGCGTCTAGGTGTATTAATAAACTTTGACATAAAGATAATAATACTAGTTTAATAATAAGGTTATATTAATAATAATAATGATTTTATAATAAGTTTGATAAAGGAATAAAATAAAGATAAAAATATATATATATTAAGTTAAAATGTTAAAAATGAAAGCCGCTTTTTTTTAAACACCGCACTGCGCTTAGCCGCCCGATCCTCCCCCTCCAATCGTGGCCATCCATTCTTTTTAATGTTGAAATGTATTTGAGCCATTTGATCGATCTATGTTTGATCCTATCCTTCCAATCCTTTTTTCTTCTCTCTCTCTCCTCGTGGTTTCTTCTTCCTCGCGCACGCATGCCGCACCAGACCTTCCTTCCGTCTTCTTCACCCAGGATGGCAGTGGACCCATTTTCCTCCCTCTTTCCACAAATTCGGCACTCCCTTTTTAATACCTGGCCTCGGTTCTCTCGACGCCTCTTCACGGTTGGATTTTTGTTTTTTTACTGGGAGTTGCACTGAAGCAGGGGTTGTTCCTTTGAGTTTCTCTACAAGAACCTCCTTCGGAAACCTCCGAGACCTCTTGCCCCATCTCCTCCTCCCCAAGCTCATAAGGGACTTTTAATTTTTCCTTGATGTTATTCCTGGTTCGGTTAAGGTTCATGTATACACATAGTTATATATATATATATATACATTCACATAAATGGAACTTTCATGCAGACCGGGTCACTGTATTCTTGTTGCTGTTTCTCGGGTATCTCATAAATAAACCTTAAAAAAACAAGTATAACTAGTAATTGAGGGTGTTACCTTGAGCTTCGTTTGGTCGACTATATATATATAATTCAATAGACCATATTTTTCTATAATCCATTTTCTTATAAGGAATATTCTTAAATTAGTAACTGGTTCCTTTATATATAAGTAAAAGGATTTTATCGTTTTACTTGTTTTAGTTTCAGGTAGACTATATATATATTTTTTTGGGTATGTATATGTGTACATAAATATATAAATAACTATAAATTCATACATCTATTAAATTACATACAAATAATTTCAGAATACATAATGGATGAGTATGATTATTATGTTTTAGTACATTTAGGTATAACATGATGAGTTATTAAAATTATATTTACTCTCTAAGATTAGTATTTCAAGAAGAATACCAAAACTATTTATATACATGTTTGTATATATGATGAAGTTTAAGGATTAGTTTGATATCAAAATAATTATTTCAATTGAAAATTTTCATTTATCAGTATTCTTGAAAATTCATAATTTTGTTTTGTGGATATGGGTAGTGTGAATTCCTTCAACATTTACATGTATATATATGTATTCATATATATGTACTCATATTTATGTATTGATCATGTTTTATACAAGAATGATTTTATGCCAATAAGGGTTTTGTGAAATCTATGTTCACATTAATTTTTTTTCATGTAAAAAAACTCCATTCGGTTTTACCAAACATTAATTTTGTTTAATGTATAACAAGAGAAATATTATTGAGTATGGGTTAATTTGGTAAACCCATGCACATGTGTATACTCACCTAAATTTATATATATATAGGTATATATGACCTTGTATCAATATGTTGTCTTCGAATACAAGTTCTTCTTATGATGATTGCAGGCTTTTCAAAGGAAAGGTCATTTTATTTAAAGTGCAAATGAGTTTTTACACAACTATATATATGCTCATGCAGTTTGTATACATATATACATGACTTCCCAAGATGGACCTAATTGCATATTTTATATCCCTAACTGTATAAATATATGTATATTCGCACAATTTTAAATAAACATCCACCATACCTATTTATCAGCATGTGTGTTAGTTATGAATGGCTTTGTTTTTAACATGGTATTATGATGCTTTGGAATGTTAAAGTGTTTATGTTAATTTCCTTAAAACCCATGTTTTCAATTTCTAAGTTAATTTCTTATCTGTATGGATTTTTAGTACGTACGTCTTAGTTTTATTAATGATTGAACTGTCTTCCTGACTATGGAAACGCATGTAAAAAGGGGTTTAATCATGAATGTATGAATGAAACCCTATAAAAGAAAGGCCATGTCAAGATATGTGAGGGATGTTTTGGACTTTAAGTGTTTATGGAAGGGTGCGCCCAGAATTATATAGCGCTCTAATGCATTGGGTAAAGGATGACTCTCATGAGACGTTATGTGCGACGGTCTTGGCGGTTAGCCTTGGCTTGTGATTTTATATGCGACGGTCTTGTCGGTTAGCCTTGGATTGTGCTTTTATGTGTGACGGTCTTGGCGGATAGCCTTGTATTGTGCTTTTATGTGCGACGGTCTTGGAAGTTATCCCTGGATTGTCCTTTTATGTGCGATGGTCTTGGTGGTAAGCCTTGGATTGTGCTACTATGGAAAACGGGATTGGAGGTAAGCCTTGACCCGTATTAAGTATGTTTTATGGTCTTGACACAATGTCTTGACAAGGTCCGGCATTATACATTCCATCTGCATGTGATGATAAATGGTCAACTAGGGGTTAGTTCAACTAACAAGACATCCCCAAGTTGAAAATTCCCTTGACTATGAGAATGAATTTATGAAATAATAACCTAACACATGTGGTATGCAATTATAAGAAACTTATGTGCCAATGTATCACGGTATAAATGTCTTCCCTTCTTACACTCAATCTTTTAGAAATGAAGTAATTTTGGTTGTATGTTGTGCATCATCTATTCTTAAAATGCTTGCGCTCTCTGATTCGTGTCTTCTTTTAAGATTATTTTAAGTACGTACATCTTCTCTGTACATGTGGTTTTCAAAAATGTAGGATTTTCAAGTTTTATGAAAAGATAATGCTTTGTTTTTAGTGAAGTGTTTTATTAGTTTCAAAAGGGATGCTTAGAGAAAGAGTTCTCTTAAAACGTTTTTAAAACCCCTAACTGGGCATATTTTCTCACCCTACGTTTTTGTTCTAAAATATTCAGGCATGGTTTTTACTAATGAAGTTTATCAGAAGCAGCTGGTTTCCAAGAATCATGAGCCTCGCGGTCTTCTTTAGTAATGGGAAATGATATATTATTTTTAAATGTTGTAATGAAATGTTGTTATATCATGTCTCATAAGGCACCCAGGGATCGGGGTCTCTACAACTGACATTACTATGAAGTGTTCGATTTGTATGAATTATAATGCAGTGTCGTAGTTACCAAAGGTATGCTTCAGCCTTTTTAAGTGCTCGAGTGTAAATGGGAAAATGTGTCCATGTATTTCAAAGTGGGTTTACCAAAAACATCTCTAGGTAACAATGCAATCTACGTTATTGATGATCGATTGACTAAATCTTCTCATTTTCTTCTTATTTGAGAGAATATGTCTGTAGATCAAAATTCACGATTTTATATTAAAGATATAGTCATATTACATGGAGTACCCATATCCATTGTATCTGATCATTGTCAAAGGTTCGCCTTTAACTCTTGGAAAGGCCTTCAGATGTCATTAGGAACTGAATTATATTTCAGTACTTCTATCCATCCTCACTCAGATGGAAATACCGAATGATCAATTCAAACATTATAAGATATATTATGTATGTTTTCAATGGATTACTAGGGAAGTTGGGGAAAAATATTTCTTTGGTTTATTTTTTTTTTAATAATATTTTTAATTCTAATATATCGATGGAACTATTCGATGCATTATATGGGAATCGGTGACAAACTCAAGCTTTTTGGGATGAATTAGGTGAAAGGAAGTTATTATGACCACAATTAGTAGAAAATATGGTATAAAAATTTGTGTTGATTCAGAAGATTTTGAGGAAAAAATATAGTATGCAGAAAATATTTGTGAATAACCATAGGAAAGATATTTTTTCGATGTATTTTTTCATGTATTTCTCAATGATTCTCTGTGGAAATGGGTTATGCTTTTTGGTGAAAAGGGAAAATCATAGTAAGAGGTTCATTGGACCCTATGAAATCCTAATAAAGTTAGACCAGTTGCCTACATGGTGGATTTACCTCCAATTTTATCCTAGGTACACAATGTTTTTCATTTTTAAATGTTGAAAATATATATTCTAGATCCATCTCATGTTTTGTGTCCTGAGGTAGTTTAGTTAGAATTGAATCCTTTTTATGAGGAACAGTAAGTACAGATTCATGACCATAGGGAGAAAGTATTGCAGAATAATTTGATTCATCAAGTAAATCTTTTGTGAAAAAACCATATAGTTTAAGAGGAAACATGAGAGTATTAAAATGATATGAGGTATAAATACACTAACTTATTTGATAAGTAAATAAAATTACATGGTCGAAAATTCTAAAAGGGGGGAATGATGTAGCATCTTAGAAATTTATATAATGTTACCTTTTTATATCTATTGTTATTTATGAATAAAATATTATTTTAAATTAAATAAGAAATTATTTCCAATAGCATACTCAATACGCAATAATGGGTTTCTTTGAAATATTTAGTTTCACTCATCTTTGAGTTAACCAAAAATAATATAATAACATAATTATTTTAAATCGTAGTTAATGCCTAGACATTGTATTTGTGGGAATGAAAAAAACTAAATAAAATTGGAATATACATGTTTTTTAAATTCTATACATTTATCCAATAAATTTTAGAGGCTTAAAATGAGAATGAATCACAATTTAAGCCTGAAATACTCTATTATTATTTTTAAAGGTTGGTCTACAGCCTTTTGATGGAGAAGCCTCATTAAATATCATTTTCCTCACATTTTTATGTTCAAATTTAAAAAATAGATTTCCTATTTAGAATAAGTACATCAAAATTTATTTTTGATTAAATTTTGGTATTTTCTTGATAAAATTCATATTTTTAGGAATAGTAAAAATACTGCATTTTAATTCAAAACTTCCTTTTAATCTAATTTATTTTTATAGTTATATTATTATTTTATTTGGTGTTAATGTATAATTGGATTATGTTTTTATCATTTAATCCAATTAGGATCATTTTAAGTAATTTTAGTTTTAAATTGGATATAAACACATTTCAATATTTTGACAATTATTACTTCTAAAAAACCTTCTTTTGGGTTAGACAACATGAGCTAATTAAAATTAATTACAAAAACTTCTATGTTTTGAATTTGGAAAAATGGATTTCATATTTGGAATCATGAGTTCCTAATTTTGTAAATAGGAACCATTAATTTTTAAAGGTTATGAATAGTAACTTCAGTAATTATTTTATTTACCATGGTTAAAGGATAAATCATAAAACACAGGTACAAAATAATATTATAATAATATAAATCTACCCTAAAACATGTTCTAATCCTATTGTGTGAGATATATAATCCCATTTACATCCTTGGGTAAATTTGGGGACCCCATGGAGCCACAAGGATGTGAAAAATACATTTTACCAGAATTAATTTAATTTAAATAAAAATGTTACATAAACATGTATCTTTTAGTAATATAATTTTTATATGAGGTTATATAAGTGGTATTTTAGACTATTTGTAGTCATTATAAATATATAAATATTTCCTAAATCATGGTATTTTATTTATAGTTTTGATACATCATATAAATAAATTTAATAATGACACAATGATGATGTAGTGATTGCCTTATTAATGACAAATTAAAAAATGAGATTATAAATAATAAAATAGATTTATTTTAAATCTTTTTTTAAAACCAAGAATTTTGAGGACGATTATGACTTAATATATTTTAATTAACGATGTTTTTTAGAAATAATCAAATAGTTATGGATTTTTAAAAATTAATGATATGAATACTATAAAAATTGACATAAATTCTTTTTTAAAAACAAATAATATTTTATTAAATTATATAATAGTCCTAAAAATATAATATTTACTGAAATTAATTATATAATGTTTAAAATTTAATTAATTAACCACTTGAGGTTTTATTTAGATTTTATAGTAACTATATTAACCATATTGTAAATATTTAATAGAAGACATTGTTATAGTCAAATTAGTTAACTAAGGGTTAAAGCAAAAATATAAGGTTAAATTTGTGACATAGAGTTTTCTAAAACCTATCGGAAGAGAGGTTTTTGATAGAAAAACTAATTATCATTTAAATAACTTACTTGGGGACCATTTTAAACCGAAAATCATTTTTTTAATAAAATAATATTCCAATTCCTTCCTAAAGTGCCCCTCCTATCTCTAATGAAAGAGAATCACCTCTACCCCTTTAAATACACATCTCAAGCACCATTTTCTAATCCATTCTCTTACCAAATAATCACCCAACATCCCTATATTCCTACTATAGGACTTAAATTGGTCATAATGTAATTCAAGAAAGCATTTAGGCTCAAATCAATAGAAGTTACCCGATTTAGAGGAAACATCTTTTCTCAGGTTCTTTTATTTTATTTTCCTTCTCCACTTCCTATTATATTTGTATTCATTTATTACATAACATTACCATTATACCCAATATAAAATGATGTTTTTATGAGATGTATTATAACTACACATACACACACCTCCATCTAATTGATACGAACATACTGTTTCATTGTCCAACGAACTACTACCTCACAAAACCATGATTGTTTGATTTTCCCCTACCACATATCATAGTGGCCATTATGATGACACTATATTTATATATGATATATATTATATTTTTATTTTATCTATGATACTGTAATTTTTATTTACAAACATACCCTTATTCTTTTCATGATGTGTAAATATGATAATTTTGTTTGAGGAAGTGTGGACTACCGCCCCCACAAAGTGATATGACTTTCTCATTCCATACATGGAACGTATAAAGGATGTTGTTAATAAAATTATGTAACATATATATCATAATATATAATATTGTAATTATATTATACCTAGGTATCATTTAGTTTTCATTTCATTAATATGACAAATAAATGAAAGTAGTATTCATGCGTACGTACGACTTACCGTTTTCAGGAATGGTGAATTTCATTTATTATCTACAAATGTTATGGACTATTATTAGTACATATTTACATGATATATATGATATTTAAATGATGAAAACTATTCTAGAGATAATTTAATTTTGACCACATGGACAATTTGTAATTATAACAAGATCATTTTTGACTCATGTAATGAATATTTTCCAAACGACCGACAATAACATAAATAATTATGTAATTTTTTTAACATGGTAATAATTGATATAAAAGGAATAATAAACTCTAAAAATAATCTTAATTAAGTATAAATTAACTTCAGTTTATTATTCATGTATAATAGGAAACATTTGTGAAGAATCAGACTCAATGTAAGGGACATCATCTCAATGTCCTTTCATTGTGGCATACATTGATAATATACAAATCCTTATTTTATATGGTGTATAATAAACCCCTTTGAATATAAATTTCATTCCAAGGGACTAATTTTCTATGAATTGTTTCACTAAACAACAAAAGGAGTATTTTTAACGTATGCGGTGACAACAACCTTTCTGTCGCCACGAGCATTATTGGATATTTTTCTTCCTTAACAAGACGTTATGATTTTAGATGGAAAATAAATACCATATACCTTTTTATGTATTTTGGTATTGAAAATTATTATTTTAATGGATTGAGTATTTCAATATCTTGAAAATATTTCTTATGATTTCTAATGAAATTGTATTTCTGAAATGTTGATATTTAGAATATTTTATGTGTTATGATTATATAATGGTACTTGGACATTTAAAGGGTGGTTACTTGATAAAAAAATGATGGGTGGTTACGTGATAAACAAAATGATTGTTGGTTATGTGGAAAAATAAGGAAGGGTGGTTACATTATAACTTCCAATGCATTGGGTATGAAAGTCAGTCGTATGGTTATTCCATTTAGTGATATGTGTGGAATTCGGGCATATGGTTATTCAATTTAAGTATTCTTATGTCACAAGATACCTTTATATGTTATATGTTGATTTCTATGGACCTTTGGTAATATTTTGGTTACAAAAAGAGTTAGCAATGAGCTTGTATTTATTGAAGTATATTTACTACTTCTTAAAAGTGAAAATTATTACCATATGATAAATTATTCATTGTTTTCATGTAATCCCAATAATAAAATTTTTCATTAATTATGCATCCCTTACTGAACTTTTTATGCTCATCCCATGTTTTGAAATGTTTTTATGGGACATAAACAATAATATATTTGAGGATGGAATCATGAAAAAGTTATACTGTTAAAATATGATATGAGGTCATATTTAGTTTAAAAGAGTTTTTGTTTTATGAAAAAAATGGATAGTGAGTAAATGTGTCTACTTGTAATCATCAAGATGATATGTATAAGTTTTGATCTAATTATCTAAATATCTAAACCTGAAATGATACTCAATGTGTATGAATGTCAAATTATCGACTTATCTCAATATGATGTAATGTTTAAGGATGGGGCATTACAGTTTGTACTATAATTTATTTACTTTAATTAATGTTGTGGGTTTGAAATTCAGTAATATTAAATAAAATTATATATCTTGTGATTAATACATCCCTCTATTATTAATTAGGACTTTTGTTTCTATGTAAATTAATGTAATCCCCCTTTAACCCAAACTTGGTTTCCCCTCACTTGTGTGCGAGTTATAAATACATTTCATCAATGAGGTATCCAAAGGAGCATGTAGGCGGTTCTACATGAAACCATTGTGATGCCAAATTAAGAGATACATAGGTGGACTGGTGGAATTGTACCACTCATTCCAGGACAATAAAATAGGAGTTATTTTCCATGGTTAAATGATTTATTTGATTTACACAAATTAAATAAACCATTTGATAAATATCATTTATGATTCATTTAAATAATTATTTTTTATGTAATTATTTATTTTATTGATGGATTAACATGATCACATAAATAAATAAATTAATCAAAAAAGATTTAAATTAATTTAATGAATTATGTGTAAATGTTTTATCTAACATGGTGAATAAATTAAGTAATATCTACTTAATATTAATAGTACATGTAATGTGTAAAATAAGATAAGATTTATCAATAATTGTTTATAATCCCTCAATGTAATATTATGTTAGACTAAGCCTCCTAATACTTGATTAGGAATAAAACCAGATAATTACGTATAGTACATAGAAAAAGTAAGGAAACATACTTTTTTCTGGGTGTTTTCATGAGGGTTTTGGTTCGATAAAACTGAACTTGTATTGAGTTTAATGTCCAAATTCTATTCAATAAAAATTTAGAGGAAAGTGTTCAGGAAATTTATGTCAGGATCTCAGGATAGTGGAATCTACTCAATTTATCAAGGAGTTATAATCCCACAGTTAGGAAGATCTTCTACCTAATAACTTTCTTACGGTTTTTATTTCCAAACCCTGTATCATTAATAAATGTAAAGGGGATCCTCTCCATAATAATTTCATAAGAAACTGGACATTCCATGTTCAATTGGGATGGAAATAATGACGTTATAAAATAGTTATAGTCTTAATAAAATCAATTAATTTATTATTTCTCACAAAATTTATAATCAAGAAGTGCTAATATTCATCTTTTTTAATTGTATAAAAAATATAAATATTTTCATACTCACTATCCTTATGACAAATAATGGATAATGATAACCTCTAAACCATAAATAACTTCTTAGAGTGGTTTATAAGATTTCTGGCTAGGTTACACCATGAACAAAAATCTTATATGATATAATATGAAATTCCTTATCAACTATCTAAGGAGGAATTATATAAATAGTTCCTCAAATATGAGAAACAAATTTAGAGATTCAATCAATGTTAAATGTATAATTTTTACATCCATATCTAGTGAACTCATAAAGTATCATGAAAACTTGTCTGAATATAGCATCCTTGGGAACATTTTTGGTCTTACTTGGAGATAGATAAATAGTAATAGCATTAGATTTACAAGGATATATTTCTGAGAAATCATAGAGAGGGTTCCCCAGCTAGTACTCTCATAGTCAATATCATTGGATACATTGAGCAACTAGATGTTTTAGGGTTTAAACATCCTAAATTACTAGTCACTGATATCATTCCAGCATAACTCCCTTATACATTTTATATAATTGTGTGACATTTAATATGAAAAACATTAATAAGTATCAACCAAATATTCTCACTCCTCTTATCCAGGTAGATAAGGATATGAAGCACAACCAGCCTATCATATTTATGGTGAAGAAAAAGAAATGGAAAGATGAGGACATTAATCCCAGTGATACCTCATTCCCTTCCACGCAAAAGGAGATAAATCTTATTAGATACATATATGTCTACTAAAAGAGGTATAAGTAGGTTAATTATGATAATTTCATGGAATAAAAGAGTGGTGTTGAGAAAAAACATCGTAAGAATATTAAAAAATTCACTCAACCCGTAGTAGAGAATATTTTAATCAAGACTTTATTAATTATTTATAAATTTTAAACATACTATCTCAACTAAATCCTCTATTTAAACATTTTTAGTAAGATGTATAAAAAGGGGGGAACCACACATTTTGCGATATGGTGAGATCAATGATGAGTCATGTGAGTCTTCCATTATTTTTTGGGGATATGCATTATAAACAACATCATGCACACTAAATTGAGTGAAAAATAATGAATATATATGGGTTAAAATGCCAATTATGGTATAAAAATAAACCCATGTTGTATTACAAACAAGTGTGGGGTTGTGAAGTGTTTTTTAAGGCCTCATCAGGTAACAAGAATCCACCATGAGGAACAAAATGTATCGTTATAGGATATCCCAAAGAAACAAAGGAATCTACCAATATAATCCTTCATGAGAAAAGGTTTTCAATGACATAAGTCCCATATTTCTTTAGGAGAATATAATATATGAAATATAGGTGGGATAGAGATAGATTTTGATGATTTTTAATATCAAGATACACAAGAGTTGGCATAGGAAAAAAACTACACAAATCCCCATGGGAGTAGAAGTTTTCACAAAGACACAAGTATTTTGTAAGAGTACTATAGAGATTAGAGAACCATAATGATATGGTTTTATACTCCCTTAATATAGTAACTCCTTATTAGTTGATAATAATGGACCTATAACCTATAACTAAGAATTAAGTGGAATAAATATTTTCATGTGGAAAGAAGCCAGGAATTCTAAAATTGATCCCATATACTAAATCCATGTTTGTATTTTGGTATATCCCCTAGTGGATATAAATTATGATGGTTTTAAAGTGTTATTCATGAAGAAAATGGACATGGAAGGACATGTTAGTACTATAAAGCATGACATGTTGAAAAGGGTTCTAAACAACAACATGGAATTGAATATAATGAAACCATTTCACCAGTTTCTATGATAAAATTCATTATAATTATACTCCCTTTGTGACTTACCATGACTACAATATTTGGAAATAGGATTTCAAAATAGCCTTCCTTAATGGCAACTTTATATGAAATTTCTATTGGACAAAACCCAAAGGGTTGGTGAATCTAGTGGATTCTAATATGAAATTGAAATTTTAAAAATACATTTATAGAATAAATTAAGAATCAATTTCCTAGAAATTTAATTTGGATAAATCCAAAACATAATTGTGTTATGTAAATAATTAGTGTGACCCTTGTATAAAAAAAAAGTTTAGTGGGATTCTAGTCAATTTTTTAAATTTGAAATGTTTATGACATGTTACTCAATGAAATAAAATACTAGTCTTATATTCTATTAAGGTATGGTTGATTAATTTATCTCTATGAAGGACATGGGTGTGATAGCATATATTACTAAGATCAAGATCCTTCATGAAAGATCTAAGAGTATATGAAGCCTAATTTCAATTAAACACACTAATAAATACTTTAGATAGTTAATATGGAATAATTCATGAGGGTATTATTTCCTGTGTTGCATGGAATCCATTATTTTAGGAAAATGCATCCATAGAAACATGAGGGAAGAAAAAATATTGGTATGGATTCCATACACATCAATGATTGGTTCAGTCATGTATGTTATATTATGTATTATGAAAGATGTTTTCTATTTATTACGTACAATAAGTGGATATCATGATGTTTCATGTTACCACCATTGGATGACATTCAAGACCATAATTATGTATATGAAGCATAATAAAGATATGTTCCTAGTTTTTTAGAGGATATCAGAAACTTTTCACCATATAATATTCATATAGTAGTTTCCAAACTAATTAATATGACATAAAATCATAAACGGGGTACACATTCATGTTAATTGGAGGTATGTTGTGATGGAAGAGACCATAAAAGGTTGTGGTCATAGATTTTATTGTATATTCTAAGAATAATGCAGCATCTAAGGATACTAAAGAAGAAGTATAGAAGAAAAACATATTCCAAGGTGATTACATGGTACCTATAAATAAATATATTATCATAGTATAATCTAATAATAATACAATAGTGTCTCTTGAAAAATATCCAAGGTCGCATTAGGGAATGATGCACATACATTGGAATTATCATCTATTGAGGGATTTTTATCATAGAGGTGAAGTTGTAGTGAGAAATATATCTACAGAATAATACATGTAATACCCTGTTAGTAAAGGTTTGACTAAGTATAAACATGATTATCATGTGTGGTCTATAAGACATAAGGTAGTAAGCTACTAGATATCGTCCCAATCGGGGTTGATGGAGTTTGTGTCCTATGACGAACTCTTTGTACTTTTATTAAGATTATATTCAATGTGTTTAACATTCATAAAACATATTATTATATTTTTTAAATTGATCTTCATGAATCTAATGTAATAACATCATAGAGTATATATCACATTGATATGGTCATAGTAGTTCACCGCTATAATGAGAAACATGAAGTGTTATGATGATATTCTTAAATAATTTTTTTTGGTTGGATAACATACTATTAATAAACACATAGTACATAGATTTTTAGGCAAGAGTCCTCATAATATGATGCGGAATCTTCTCAAGAGGTTTTCACTTAGTAAAATCTAAAATGGGATATTATAATAACAAACCCTCTTGTAGGAATTCTATATGTTTTTTGTTAATGGATATTCTTATCTACGAGCACATATAACGGTCCTTGGTCTTTAAGATTACTATTAATGGAAGTCATTAATCTCATACATATACTTATTTCATAAACCAGAATGAAAAAAATTCATGCAAATGTTGGATATGTTGGTTTTATCATGTGTAGTGTCCCAACCTCGGTGCACACACTAGTGTCCAGAGTCTGTCTTCCACATGACCTCAAGCAAGCCTCCTCATATGCCAAAGGCTACCCACTAGAAGTGAGGGTATAATTATGATCATGGGGAGACTATACCTTCATTATTAGACTAGAACACCTGCGAAAATAAATAAATAATAATAACCTAATTATATAACATAAACAAAATAATATCGTTTCACTGGATGAACAAAACGAGAAATATAATTGAAAAACTAAATATAAAATATGTCATTATAATGTATGTTCCATGTGTCAAAATTCATCCCAAAAAAATAAAAAATGAAACTGAGATCTCCCAAGAAGGTCTAGAACCATGTATGATTCCCTCATCCTTGTTCGATCCCAAACCGTCCATCTAGCATAGGGCCTTCTTCTTAAACTTTTCTAAAAATGATCTAATATATTCGAGTACTGGTCAGGTATCCCAAGAATGGTGTGAGTAAAACTCAGTAGGTGACCCTTAATAGCATCTACATAACTCTCTATTCAAATAGTGTATAATGATGTATAAATAATGAAATAAAATAAATAAAGTAAAAAATTTTACATTATCCAACTACACTTTATTTAACAACATTACACTATTGGTTTTCAAAGGACACCAAAAAAATATCATAAATATGACCAATGTCCATGTTTAGATATAGAATTTCATATGATAATTATAGAATTCCAATGTTACCATTCATAATTTCATAAGTTCAAAATTTAATTACCATGTTACCATTAATATTTTTATATGTTCATAACTGAATGACCATGTTACCATTCAAAATTTCAAAAGTTTATAATTAAATGTCCATGTCACCATTCATAATTTCATTAGTGAATGACCATGTTTACATTAACCATTTCTTTATGACACCTGTGATTTAAGTATCCATGTTATTTAAATTCATTATTATGAACACTTGGAACTGTGGTCCATTTCCAATATTTTGGGTGTATAACACCGTATCATGCACCCTATGTGTATTTGGAGCGTCAGTCCATATCTCACTATTCATAGGTATTGAGAGAATTAGTTTATGCCCCATGAAGTTCAGAATTCTTTGTTTGGGGATAGAACAACATTTCTAGCACTGACTGATTATTTGGAGCATCAGCCCCTATCTGACAGCACATTTGTCAATCATTTACAAATATCAAAATATATCACATTTTTACATGCATCTTAATATCACATGTTTTAGAATTATCACATCAACCAAGATTAGTCAACATTTATCCTCTTATCACAATTAACCATCACAATCTTTCATTATTTAATTCCTAAATTAATTAATCCAAGTCCATTAAATAATTCAAAAATTAATTAATGTCATAAACCTCATCAATTAATTCCAAAAATAATTTATCACAACAATTCCATTAATTAATACAACAATTAATTAATCATGTCAATATCATTAATTAATTAATTCATTCATTAATCATAAAAACTAAATTAATTAATTAATTAATTAATTAATCACGTCAAAATTTAAATATTACAATAATTAATTTAGTAATTAATTATCTCATTTACAAAACCATAATATATCAACAGTAAATTGAACAATTAATTATCCCAATTCCAAAATCAAAATATATAATTATTTCAAAAATTAATTATACCTATTTCTCAATCAAAATATCTTCATTAATTAATTCCAAAATTAATTAATCACATTCTGTCCCTTAAATTAATTCACCAATTCATTTTTCATGCAAAATTTGTTAAGTAATTCCACAATTAATTAGTCACATTCAATATATTTAATTAATTCGTTATATAAATCATGAACATCAATTTCCTTAATTAATTCTATAATTAATTATTCATGATCAATCTCTTTAATTATTTCACTAATTAATTTTTCACGTCAATGGAACTAATTAATTCCTAAAATAGTTAATCGTATTACTTTAATTAATTCATTAATTAATTACTCCCATTATATATGTCGATAATTAAATAATCATATTACTTTAATTAATTAATCCCATCAATCCCCATATTAAATTCACCAATTAAATAATCAAAATTAATCCCATTAATTAATTCATCAATTAATTAAATCCATGAATCCTATTTTTTAATTAAATAATTAAATAATCACACTCATTCCATTAATTAATTTATCAATTAATTAAACCGATCAATTCCTTTATTTAAACCAAACATTCATTAATTACATTACACCAATTAACTAATTAATTAATTTATTAAACTCATCAATTCCATTATTGAATTCCAAAATTAATTAATCACATTACTTCCCTTAATTAATTCGTCAATTAATTAAACCCACCAATCCCATTATTTAATTTATGAATTAGATAATCACATTACTCTCCTTTATTAATTAGTCGACTAATTAAACACATGAATCCAATTATTTCATTCAAACATTAAGTAATCACATTACATCCATTAATTAATTCATTAATTAATTAATCCAATTAACCCCATTATGTAATTCATCAATTAAATAATTATAGTACATAAATTAATTAATACCTCAACTAATTAAAACCACCAATCCCACTATTTAATTCAATAATTAAATAATCATATTACTTCCATTAATTTATTCGCCAAATAATTAATCACATCAATCCCATTATTTAATTCAACATTTAAATATTCACATTAATTCCATTAATTAATTTATAAATTAATTAAACCCATCAATCACATTATTTATTTCAACAATTAAATAGTCACATTGTTTCCATTAATTAATTCATCAATTAATTAATCCCATCAATCCTATTATTTAATTCCACAATTAAATAATCACATCAATTACATTAATTAATTAATCAATTAAATAATTCACTTAAACCCATTATTTAACTCAACAATTACATAATCGCATTAATTCTAACAATTAATTCCAAAATTAATTAATCCCAGCAATCCAATTTTTTAATTTGATAATTAAATAATCAAATTACCCATCATAATTAATTTATCATTTAATTAATAAGTTACAAGATCACAAAAAAAAATATTATAATTGATTCATCAATTATTTAATCCGACACAAACAATTCAACAACCCCAATTAATTACTAAATTTATTTTTCCATCTCAATTATTTCAATATCCCCAATTAATTCCTAAATTAACTGTTCTATCTCAATCAACTAAATGACCCCAATTTCACATATCCTTTAATTAATTAATCTACCCAATTAATTATATATTTTTTTTGAAAAACTCAATTTCTAATCAACCAATAGAAATTTAACAATTACATGAATGTAAAAAAATAAAGGCTTTGGGATTTAAATTAGAGACCACATTCCTCAATATTGATGAAGAACACTCATCAACAAAAATACCCAAATTTATTGGAACAAAAATGAAGAACGATATCCTAATTCAATCCCTAGGGAGGTGCATATCTTCAATCCTCCTTTTAGTTTTCCAAAAAAAAGAGGTAGGGAGCCCGACGAAATTGTCTTCGATCCTCAAAAATTGAGAGGAATCATTATGGGATGTGTAGAGGTAAATTTGGGATTAATATAGGGGTTCGAGTATCCTAAACACTATTTATTGGGTTAACCTAAATCTCATGCATGGTTTTCTGGGAAGAAGCATATGGTTTCCACTGACTATACACCTTAACTGGGCACCTCTTATAGGGTCTAGAGCTTCTCCTTTTAGGGCACACAGTTTGAAGAACATTTCATTATATTTGAAATATGTATGTGTCCAGAGTTTTATAGTTTTCAAAGGCAATGTGCACATATTGGGAAAATCGTGTGACAAACCTTCACTTCCCAAAATTCTTCCAAAGTTTTCAATTTTTACCTATATGGACCTGAAGGTAAATCCCAACAAAAACTTCTCTCAAAAATTCAATATGGTACCTATAAATAAGCCTAAGACATATCCATAAAAATTTGTATTCTTATAATATCCCCACCATTTAATGGCACATCCTCGATCTGTACTCATAAGCATCTCTATGATTCTAAGTCTAAATGATCAAGAATCTGATCCTTCATATCTGCTTCTTTGTCCCATTTTTTCCTTCTGAACACATCAATGATTCAATAATACCCAAAATATTTCCACATCCTTTCTCCACAACTCTTTCTCACTGTGATCCAACACACGTAACAGATATCCCTCATATGACACACATATTACTCCCACATTGATCCCCAACATTGGTATATTGTTTTCATTGATTTCATTAATAAATTACCAACTCTTGTAGCTCATTCCACCTCCTGTATAGATATCAACAATTGATCATGGTGTTTTTCACGTCAATCGAGCGTCAAAATTGAGATGTAAACTGTGAATTATTCCTAGATTAAATAAACAGAACCCTTATAATTTATCAACATGAAACCTCCTTATGACCCTTATTCTATTACATCTTTTGGTTCACCACCCACCACATAGTTTTACCTTTAACTCGATCGAAGGTAAAAACCTTCAAGAAGTATCTTTTTATCACACATGAAATTTTCCATATGTATCTTGCTGTATAACAAATTCTTTCACGGTGTACCTATTACACTGTCAAGGAGTAGATTATGATCATCTCATGTATGAAATTATATTATTATTATCTCTAACAAACACCATACATTGAAAAAATAGTCCCAACACAGTTACCATCCTTCATCCAAGGTATCGCTACCCTCAACCCCAACAACGTGGTCAAAACAGAGGCTGTATCACCGCCCTTAACCATCCTACATCTAGGTAAAAGTAAATAATGGTAAACAAATTTTATTTATTCTTGTTCTTACATAAAAATAACATTACTTTAAATGGTGCATTATTTTACAATCCTCAATTTCATATCGGCACTATTTTCCATTTAATTCACACAATAAAGGAAAAACATGCCATGATTAATAACATTATTAAAATGTAGTTTCCATTCATTCCAAATATTATGCATGTCCAAAAATAATCTTGACTACCTAGAATGATGCATGAAAATAAAACTCTCAGCCCTTTCTAGGCCAAGTAAAATCTCAAAAAAATATCATAATAATATTCACATCACAAAACAATTGTTTCACCCAACATGAAATAATAATCAATTGTAATAGAAAACAACAATAACAAAAAACACACCCTAGGTACTTACGTTCTCCACCATACATTGGTTTTCCTCTCCCATACATAATATCACAATCATGGACCGACTCTTCCTAGTCTCCAATCTACATATTAAAAATAGTAATGAAAAAAAAACCCCTCAGATACAACTTTGTACCTTCTTGACCCAGATTCCACACATTGGTTCACTAATCTAGTTAGTAACATGATCTCAATCACACCTACCTGTACATTAGAGGGTACTGACTAGTATCCGGGGTCTTATTTCAATCATGGGGAGACTATACCATCACTTTTTAAAGTAATACACTAGAGGAAATAAATAATCCATAATAACAAATGATATAACACTACCAAAATAATAATGTATCACTAGAGGAACAAAACTAAAAATAATATTTAAAAATTGAACATTATATATGGAATCTTAAATTTCATTCCATGTGTCAAAATGAATCCCCAAAAAACATAAATAAAGACTCTGAAAACTCCCATGTGGGTTCTGAACCGCATGTAGTCCCTGCATCCTTGAACCACCCAAAACTATCCATCTAATAGAGGTAATTTTTTCTATCCCTCTCCAATAATATACTATCTATATCTACTATCTATACTAAAATAAACTTCCTTCTAGATTACGTTTCACCTTCTTAATGCGCCACATCTCCTCTAATTCAAAAAGTAACCTACCCATTACGTTCCTCCCGCGACAGGAATCGCATACCCCCCACGACTCCTTAATCCCGCCCTCCTGTTTAGGGTTTATTTTGTGCTTCAGTTTTCTACACCGCTCTACCAATATTCCTCCCGTATCCTCCCGCCACTATCTGCCTACCCTCAATGAGCTCCATGTTTCCACCATGTAGCCTGAATAATTTGATGAATCTTACGGTATCAATCGCACTTCGGTAGGGTTTGCGATCGATTTCTCTTACATTCAAGTTTCGTCCCGTATCTATTATCGCAGATCTATTTATAGGGTTTGCGATCGACTGCTCTTACATTAATTAGGAGGGTTTGTGATCGACTACTCCCACATTAAAATTTATTCCCTCAATCTTCTAGTATCGGAGCATTGGTAAGCTGCATCTTGTCTCGTAACATTCTTCCTATATCATCATGTCTGCATTTCTAAAATCTCACAGATCACGTTGTACCTACCTTTTTGCCCATATTGCAGCCTGATTCTTCAACACACGCATACAATTTCCTACACTTCATGCCTTGCAACATCCACTCAAACAAGTGGACCAAGTATCTCGATCGGCTACAACACCAAATTTCGGCTTCAATACCAGGAAAGATCCCTATCTCGCCAAACTACTTCTTCCGCTATAAGCAATTACTAACTATAACACCGTCTCCATTTTAATCATATTTCATTAACATGGTCACCTTCGACAAACAATTACTATCCATGAAATTTGAAGTTAGTTCGGATTTCTCATAGGAAAAACCATAGAAAAGGCAAACACACATTCTATGGTTTTAAAATGAAACTATAAATACAATATAATTATGTGTATCCTGCTGCTAACCCTACATTATAAATCTACATATCCTGATGTTCTTTATGTGAAACATATAGAAAGAGCATCAATGGTACTACAATCAATTCCATCTTAAATTATTGAAGAGGTAAAAAAATTGGCATTTGATCTAACAACACAGTTCACAACATTATTACAGTCACAAAAATTTAATCACATGTATAAATTCTTCTATAGTTAAAAAAATTGTTTTAATGCTAAATTTCATATAGTAATGAGTTTCCTAGAGTACTTTGTAAGAAGGGAATATTTTTTTCTCTTTAATTCCCAATGAAAATTTTGACATGTTTTCCATTATTTATGTTTTCAGAAGTAATTCATTGGTTTTATCTTTGTTTTCAAATCTGTAAATTGATTATGTCATTTGAGTTGGAATATAACAAATAGTGATATGTGATTCTTAGTTTTCATATCTTTTTCCTATTACTTATATTTTGGTTTCTAGGAAAAATGAGAAAGATACTTTAATGTCATGTTTTATGATCAACAAACCTTGACTAATTGGAACAACCCACACTTGAGTTCCATGATATTAGGTTGGTGTACACGATTTCTTTTAGAGTCACATCACACTACTATACAAAGCGTTAATTAAATAGGTATAGTTGAAATCATATATACCGGCCATTACACTATCTCTAAATCTAATTGTTGTATGAATAGAAAAATGATCTAGGAACCTGGACTAACTAGGTGATACAATTGTCTCTTTTTTAATTTGAGGTTGCATCAAGAACACGTCACAAAGCTTAGTTTCGTTGATAATTTTATAATTGGAATTCTTCTGTAGGATTTAACATGTCAGGATATGAGAGTGATCGTTGTATAATACTATTCATTTGACAGTTTTTTATTCCATTTTTATTTGATGGTTTCTCACATAGATTTTACAGTAATCATGTCATGGGGATAATACGGTGTAGTGAAATTTCAAGTGAAGTTGTGTTATTGATATTCATTTGTATTTGTTTCTTTGAGATGTTATAACAAACATAAATATAAAATAACCCTTTTTTACAACGATTATTAACAAAACTATACACCATAATAATGATAAATAATTTTCATATTCAAGATAAATGGTGTCGATTCAGATTGTGAAAAACACTTACACATATACATTAAATTCATTTTATGTTTACTCTGCTGTCTATAATTTATATCATCATATTTAAATTTATCTTTTGTATGTACCACATTCAGAAACACGGGTATACTATATCTCTAAGTGAAATATTCAAACAATTGGTTTATTCAACATGCCCTCTCCATGTTGAACCAAAGGTACATGAATACTATATTCACTATACATTTTTGCATTAAAGCTGCTTATTAATTTTTTAACTACTATACTTACATATATTTTTTTAGATACATATTATGACTCAAATATTGAATTGTTATTGTGGGCCTAAATGTATGAGTATTACATAATTTTTTATATATTACTAATGTGTTCTTTTCCAGTCCTTCTTGGTCGGTTACAAGGTATCCATTACCGTCGACGTGCTTCAATTTCACTGTTAACCATCCTGGTGGACACCCTTCAACCTCTTCGTGAACCATATTACCATCAAAGATACCATATCCAGAAAGACTATAGATCCAGATCTATGAAACAGGGATGTTCTCTTGATATCATGGAAATAATAAATCTTTCTTTTTCTTCGCAGATCTAACCGACGGTTCAACATTTTACCAAACTGGAGATTCAACATGTTACAGATAGATCCCTCATACAGTAATATTTATCTGATAAAATCTCTAAAATTTTCTTCCATGTCAATGATTCACATTTCTCTCTGTTCATACCAAATTTTAATGTTGAAATATGATACATTTTCATTCACAGATCAGTAAATAGGGATCTGAAACATTCGGTCTTCCAATATTTTTATACGATTGTATGTCTTCTGAGACCCTACAGACCCAGCGCTATGAAAAAGGTGTGTTCTCTTCAATTTCTAGATATTTTTTCCCTTCTCTCCAAGATATATTAATTTCAATTTAATAGTATATTTTCAGACAATATTTTTATACAACACCTATTCCAGTTCAACATTTACGGAATATGCTTCTTCTTCTTGGCCATTCTTACATCATCAATTTCTTTCCATGGATGATATTGATTTCTTCTGACATTTAAAAGCATCCTAAAATTTAGTAATGCTTAAATTATATCATTCAATATAATTTTTTCCAGTTTCATTCATGAACATTCCATGTTCGGTTCATTGATGTTTTTTTAAAATGTCTTAGACTATATGCATAATGAACTAACTCTTTTATCTGCTCTAATTTATTTTAATTTAAATCTACTCATACAGAATTTCACTACTATTATATAATACATCTGCATTTAGGATTCGGAAATTATAGATTCACTTCATTCGGTCTACCACCATTACTATACAACTTTCTGTCCTCAATAACCCTATAGATCCAGAGCTCAAAAAAATGTGTGTTCTCACAGATCCCATTGTTAGTGTTCCAGTGTTTATGATTTATATAAAAAATGTATTTACCAGTTCATTGATTGCAAACCAAACAACCATATGAATTGGAATCACAGATATCTAAAAATGGAGCCATATTTATGTATTAAACATCACAGTTTAGTAGATGACAATTCCTAAACTGATTTAATCATATAATTTCACTTTCCATCAGTCATATACTCTTATGGAATTAGAAATTTAGCCAATTTGGTGTTTGCATTTTCAATGTACATTAAATTCAATTTACATTCCATGTTTGTTTCGTTGAAGTTGGTCTATATTATTTCAATTACACATTCTCAATTAAATTTATTTTCAAAATTATCATTTTTTATGTATTACATTTCTTAAATTTAGGAATTTATTTCATATTTTCTGAATTTTTATGTAAGTTTCATTGGAAGTTGTTCTCGTGTCTTTGGATTAAGTGCTAATACTGAATCCTCTAAAAAGCAAGAAGTTCACCCATCTGTATCTACCACTATTCCTCTGAAATGGAGTGGGATGACAAATAAATAAATCCAAGAAGACCAGTCAGCCTCTGGAGTCTCTTAAAGTAGAGTTAGAGGTCATCATTGAGGATGTGTAGCCAACTTCCAGCCTAACTAGGCCAACTACTACTCCACCACAAACTTCATCAAGGTATTTTACACCGATGAATATATTTTATGCCTAAATGTTTTTAACAGGATGTTTCCTTTTGTCCAAGTTGGAAATGGTGTCTTCCTTCTAAAGTTGACAATGAAGACTGCAGATGAGATGGTTGTACCACTTATAATAAACTGTTTCCCCTTGATTTCTAGGAATGAAACGTACCAGAGAACCAGGTATGAGTCATCATCATATTTTCAATGCATAATGTATCAGTTTATGTACCACTTACAACTCTTCAAGAGGACCCAAATGACATGCATATTGATTAGGAGCATAGGTATGATTCCAAAAATTTTGTTTTAGAATAGTCAATCCTATTGATTGATGACACTAACCTAAGTGGATCGGTGGAGTAGGTTTTTCCTCTAATGGATTCATCAGCCTTCTTCCTGATTTAGGTGTGATTTAATTCCTCCCGCACATTTAGTGGTTTTTTGTTTGTTGATGTGCTTTCACTGAAGGGAAGAGAAACATTATACTCTGTTTTCCTTCTATTCCCTTTGAAATAATTTATAGTATACTATATTATTCAAACATTAGAGGTAAATTGAGAGAAAAATATATGATTTTGGAGGACAATAACCACTAAGTAATTATTTGATGTATTATATTATCATGGTTCCTTGTCTGATGATTTTTTGATCTAAAATACCACTGACAAAAATACCGTTGAGGTTTTTTAGTTTCTCAATCTCTAAGAATTTTGTACTTTATTTCTCAACTGAAATGCTTATTTTTTTACTTCTATAACCATGTTTATTCTAATTAAAATTGATGTTAAATGATGTGACTATCATCAAAAAAGGGAAAATCATCAAGTTTCAACAATACATGTCTACCAATATAACCCCCTTTGATTTTATCATGTAAGATCAGGCTTATTTTCCATGTTTCAACCCTTTATTATTGATTTATATTATCTTTCATGAGTATCCTACTATATAAATCTTGTTATTAATTTATTTGTAGATTTGAATATAATAATGTACCCAATTCCATTTTTTAAATGTTCTAACAATGGATTAAATCATCTTCATCTTTCAACTTCAATTTTTTATTCACTGATGAATAACTTGCTGTTGTATCAGTATATTACCCATTTTCAAGTGACGAAGATAACAAAACCAATATATATACCTACTCATCTAATGTAATTCTCATAAATAATAGATGTGACTCCTCTAATGAAACCTCTCTCCATTGCTGAGGCTCAATAGAATAATGATCTGTAGGGTTTTCTTTCCACACAAACCATGCTAGAATTTTAGAGATATCTCTATGTTGATGTTGATACAGTCTAACGTGGACTCCCAGATCCTTTGGTCTGTTCAATTATACGGATTATTATAGATATCCATGTGATGGAAACACTACTATTCACTTATGGTTGCATATGTTCAAAATTATTTTTATCTCTCCCTAACATTTTCTACTGCTATGGATAACTAAGAAGTGCAGGCTACCTGTATATAGCCTACTATAGAAAACTGGATTCCATCTTGCTCCTTCTTTCTACCTATGTCTGCAAGATGATGAATCAATTCTAAATATATTCATCTTCAGTAGATTTTAATGAAGGTTCTGGAAATATATTCAGGTTAAATTTAGAGTTAATGTGAACATGGACAGTTTTGATTGATTCATGACATCCATCATCAATTTTTTCTAGATTGATCAAATCTAATAATTGCAATAGGTGTGATCTGGGACCCGTTTTTTTCATTGGGGGGGTAAGACTATGATTTTATTTCAATTCTTTTAAGACAAGTAATCTTTTTTTTCAATTTATATTTTCGCTTATCTAATTTGAGTTATTTATTTTATATCATCTGTTGATATTATTTATATTTTAGGGATGCTGCTCATCACTGGGAAAAATATCTCTTTGCAATACTGTTGTGCAACTAAACACTTGGGATCACTATAGGATTGATCTGGAATCCATTTTTTTTCTTTTTCCAGTGAGTGGTACCATAGATGGTGTTCTTTGTTAATTTTATAATGAATATTTTTTTTAGTCTTACACAATCCTGCTTCTTGATTTTAAATTTAAAAAATCAATATGCTTTCCATAAATTTGTTTGAGCCAGTGCATAAATTTGAATGGGGACATGACAATTTCTTGTATGATCTTCAAGATCCTAATGTTTTAGAAACATTATGAAGGTAGGATCATTTATTTTAATCTATTTTTTTTTCTCCCACACCCATTTACTAAATGAATATATTAACATTTTGGTTTGGTTTTATGCAATTACACCTTTATTTCAATTCCTCAAATCGATCCATGCATGTGTTCTTTTAAATCTATAGGCACCCTTCTATCCTAATGTTCATGATCAGTTGTATGGATATAGCTCACCAGTGTTGGATGGAAATTATGAGGCCCTGGGACCAATCGAGAGATGAGTAGCAAAGGTGACATTGTATCAAAAGGGTATGATTGATTAATTAATGATTAGGAATTCCTGAGCAACGCCTGCTAGCAACATAGTGGTAAGACATTCAAATTATGGAAGGAGAAGATTTAATATAGCCTTAAGAAATTGTGGAATTGTAAATTCATTCCACGAAATCAGGTCCCCTACCATGAACCCAAAAAATTAGTCCCCAATTGAAATTTCATTTTTTCTGGGTTTCTGGTATTCTTATATAGAAATTGTGAGTTAGGGGCCTGCTTATATGGGAACTGTGAGTTTGGTTTAATTTATGGTTTTCTCTGGTGCAGGTAGAGTGTATAACATAGTAGAATATTACTGGGGGGCTAGACACTATGAAGGTGGGGATTGTGTCTGAATTGAAGATATAGCTCTGATTATGGAGGCTATGTTTTGGGTGATCTGGTTCTCGACTCTCGACTCTGGTGGTGGTTCAATGTTCCTGGTATTCTTTGTTGTTGGTTTTCAGTGTCTTTTCCTACAATTGTTTTGCTCAATGACTATCATCAATGCAGTGTATAATTATATCATTTCTGAGTTCTTAGATGAGTATCCCATGGAGATTTCACCGGATTATCGTATCAGACACCCTACTAGCCCATCATCAGTGGCCAGATGGATTTTAGGTGCCCTTTAGTGGCACCCCATGTTGATCTGTTTAAGTTGTAGGTTTGGTTCTGTATTTCCTTGGATGATTTTGTACCCTTATCTATTTAAAACCATTATAGGTTTGGTTCTGTATTTTCTTTGATGATTTTCTACACTTATCAAAATATCTCATTTTATCTTTTCTCGTATTGATTATTAAAACCACTGTTCTCATTTAGTTGTCAACACATTTTATTTCACAGTAAAAATTCAAATTTTTGGTGAATGATTTTAGAAATGTATGATCATTCATGAAATTTAATTCTTCATCCTCATAATAGCTTTAAATTCCTTTACATTTATCTTTATTGTTTTCTCGATATAATCTATTAATAAATTATCCATTTGAATTCTAATAATATCTATAATTTATTATATTTTTATTCTAAAAATTATATTGTCTTCACTAACATGAAAATATGTTTTTGAATGATTCAATCTCAACTGATTTAAAAGAAAATTGAATTGTTTCGTGCATTTTCATGGGCATGAGTACTAGTAATGTAATATATTCGGGTTCCAATTAGTCATCCCAATTATGATGGGAATATAATTCAGTTGGCCACCACCAATAGTGTTTTAAAAAATATGAAGTCAAAAGGTTTCTGTAGTTTCATAAATAATGAAATAAAATAAATAATGTAAATAGATTACATTATTCAAATACTCTTTATTTAACCACATAACACTTCCATGTTCCCAAGTACACCCGAACAATATCATATATCTAATTATTGTCAATGTTACCATTAATAGTTTCATAAGATCATAATTGAATGACCTTGTTACCATTCATAATTTCCTATGGTCATAATTGAATTACAATGTTATCATTCATAATTTCATAGGTTCATAACTTATTGGCCATCTTACCATTCATAATTTCTTATGTTTATAATTGAATGACAATGTTACCATTCATAATTTCATAAGTGAATAACCATATAACCACTCTCAATTTATTTATAACACATGGTATTTCATTATCCTTTTCATTTCAATTCATTATTACGAACACTTGTGACCATAGTCCAAAAATATTATTTTGGGTGAAGAACACAATTTCTATCACCCCATGGGTATTTGGAGGATCAATCCCTATCTCACACCTCATGGGTATTTGGAGCATCGTTGCTATCCCATAAAATATAGCATGCATGCTTTGGGTGTAAAACACCATTTACAGCACCCCATGAGTATTAGGAGCATTAATCCAAGTCGCACACCCAATTAATTAATCATTTACACATATCACAATATATCAAATAATCACAGGAATCTCAATATCACATGTTCTCATATTACACATCAAAAAAGATTAATCAATGGTAATGATCTCATCAAAGTTAACCATCACAATCTTCCATTAATTAATTCATTAATTAATTAATCCAATTCCAATAATTAATTCAACAATCAATTAGTCACATCAAAATCATCAACTAATTCAACAATTAATTGATCGCAAAAATTCTGTCAATTAATTTTATAATTAATTAATCATTTCATCTCATTAATTAATTCTATAACTAATTAATCAATATAATTCCATTAATTTATTATATAATTAATTAATTAGACAAAACCTTAATATTATAAGAAATAATTAAAATTTTAATTATCTCAGTTCGAAAATACCAATTTCTCAACAATTAATTCAAAAAATAATCATCTCAATTCCACAAACGTAGTGTATAATTAATTAAACAATGAATTATTCCAATTTCACAGTCATAGTATCTTTATTAACTAGTTTCACAGTTAATTAATAAAATTAAATTCCTATAATTAATTCACCAATTAATTTTTAATATCAAATTCATTAATTGATTCCAATATTATTTAGTCACATTCAATCCCATTAGTTAATTCACTATTTAATTATTCATGTCAATTACATTAATTAATTCTTGAAAAAATTATTCATGGTCAATACCTCCAATTAATTCTCCATTTAATTATTCACATCAGTGGATATAATTAATTCCAAAATTAATTATTCACATTAGATCCATTAATTAATTTACCAAATAATTAATCACATTATTTAATTCAATAATTAAATAATCTTATTAATTCCATCAATTAATTCATCAATTAATCAATCCCATCAATCCAATTATTTAATTAAATAATAAAATAATCACATTATTGAAATTATTTAATTTATCAATTAGTTAAACCCATCAATCCAATTATTTAATTCAAAAATTAAATGATCACATTACTTATATTAATAAATTCATCATTTAATAAAAACCATCAATAAAATTACTAATTTAAACAATTAAATAATCACATTACACCCATTAATTAATTCATCAATTAATTAGACTAATCAGCCCCATTATTTGATTCAATAATTAAATAATCACATTAATTCCATTAATTAATTGATCAATTAATTAATTCCATCAATCCCATTATTTAATTCAATAACTAAATAATCAATTTACATCTATTAGTTAATTCCTCAATTAATTAAACTCATCAATCCAATATTTTAATTCCATAATTGAATAATCACATTACATCCATTGATTAATTCATTAATTAATTAATCCCATCAACTACATTATTTAATTAAACAATTAAATATTCACATTACTTTTGTTAATTAATTTCAAAATTAATTAATTCCATAAATCCTGTTACGTAATTAAATAATAAATTAACCACATTACTTACATTAATTAATTAATCAATTGCTAAATCCCATCAATCTCATTATTTAATAAACCAATTAAATAATCATGTTTCTTCCATTAATTAATTAATCAATTATTTATTCCCCTATATCCCATTATTTAATTCAACAGTTAAATAATCACATTGATTCCATTAATTAAATAATCATTTAATTGTTCTTATCAATCCTATTATTTAATTAAACAATTAAATAATCGCATTAACCCCATTAATTAATTAATCTATTAATTATTCGAACTCAAACAATTCAACAACCCCAATTAATTCATCAATTAATTATTCCATCTCAATAAATTCAATATCCATAATTAATCCTTTAATTAGTAGTTCTATATCAATCAATTCAATATCCCCAATTTTAGAAATTTTTAATTAATCAATCTACCCAATTAATTAATTCAATGCAAGAAAACTCAATATCTAATAAACCAATTGAAATTCTACAATTATATACACATAATCAAAATCAAGACTTTGGTATTTGAATTGCATAATACATATGTCAAGTTTATCAAATAACGTTCATCGGTGAAAATCCCCAAATTTAGCAAAACGACAACGAAGAATAAGATCTTGATTTAATTCCTACAGAGGTTCATATATTCATCTTCTCTTAAAATTATCCTTTAATAGAAGTCCATAGACATATGAAAACAAATGGTAGACTCAATAATTGAGAGGAATCATTAGGGGATGAGTGGGGTCAATTTTGGATTAATATAGGGGTCCAGGTATTTTAAAATCTAATTTTTGGGTTAACTAAAATCTCGTATGTGGGTTTCTTACTAGAAACGCACTATTTACCATTAATATGTATCTTGATTATGAACCTCTTTTATAGAGGGTGTGCAGTTTGACAAACTATATTCTAGTCATAAAATCTCACTCTGTCCAAGGTTGCATAGTTTTTTTGGCTAGGGACAATGGATTAGAAATATTGTGTACCAACCGTGTGATGCCCAAACTCCTTCCAAAATAATCAATTTTTATGTAAACACCACCCAAGGTAAAACCAAATAGAAAGTACTCAATACAATGATAAATATTACCTAAAAATGATCCTAATATATCTCATTAAAATTTTCAATCCTTACATTATGAGTGAGAATTCAGTAACTGATGTGTCGAGGAAGGATTTTTCCCTTCCATATTTTTGGAAACTCGTATCTCAACCCTTTTATTAGAATAGAAATTTCACCCTAAATTCAATGTCCATGGTTTAACAACATGTTTATTTCATATATTCAATGAAATATTAATTGATCATATTGGTTAGTGACACCTATGTGGAGCATTATTTATGAGAAACTATGATAAGGGGAATATATTACACAATTAGCGTTTATATGAGGTTTTCTTCATTGAAACAATTATGTTCATTCTCCTGACTGCCTTGAACCCTTGATAGGGAGTAATCTTGGACTTCGTTCATGCCGTCCTGATTCCAATGAAAATAATCATATAAGGCCACATATAATGAGTTTATGATAACCTCAATTAAATTTTATTTAAATTTAATTTATTGAATAATAAATATTCTCAAGGACGAGGGATAATTTTATTCATGTTTTTTTGGTAGAAAATATTTATTAATGAATGAATTTTTAAATTAAATATTAATTTTGGTGTTCAATAAATTATTTATGAGGTTTAATGGACCAATTTTATGGTCATTGAAAAATATTAATTAACAAGACGGTTAAATAATATTTTTTTCATGTTTGTGTGTACCACAAAGTAATAATATTTTTATTATTATGAGCTAGGGGTATTGTCAAAGGTTATTATATGGTTTAATTATCAGAAAGAAATTATATAATTATTTTCACCTAACCCTAGTACTATAAATAAATGGTTATATCTATTGTGTAAATAGTGAAATAATTGATTTGTTCAATTAAAAAAGGATTTATTATGAACATAAAATTCTCTCTCTACTCATCCTAATCCCGTAATTTATCAAGAATGAAAAACATAATATAGATTCATTCAAGACTAAAGTACATGGGATCAAGACAAAAAACACAATACAATCAATTCACCACGATAACACTCGTAGATCAATTGGTGTTTCTTGGTGATCAAAGACACACCTGTTGATCACTGTTTGAGAGACTAAATCATTTGATCCTAAAAATGAAATGATGGAAATATAGATGGATATTTTTGGAAAATAAATATTCACATTGAAGAAATATCTTAATCATGTGTATTTATTTCTATCAAAATTAAATAAATTAATTACAAATTTGACGTGCACGATCCTCACTCTAAGTTCTATACATAGAAATATTAAACAATATAATATATTTCCCAATACCACATTATTTTACTATACCCAAAACCATCACATACTATATTTAGTTCCAATAAGTGAGGGGATAATAAAAATTAATTCATAGTACAAAACTTGAATTATTCCTTGAAAAAAATACTCAAATTAAGAAAAAAATGTCAAATAGCATGAAATTTCATGGAATTTCGGAATATTTTTTTTAAATTATATGGAATTATTTTGAGACCACACGATTTGATGGAACTAGATTCCGACGCCCAGTGGGCCTGAAATAAAATTTTGAACTTTTTTTAGTTTTCCTAAGTAAATTTGTGAGCGGGTTTTTATATATTTTGAATCGGTACTCAGATTAAAAATATAAGGACACCATTGAACTCAAAACACCGGGATTCTCCTCGAAAGGACATAACTTTTACTGGAAAGGGTAAAATGGAAATGTAATTTTTCATAATTTTTAGAAAATAATAAAATAACATTAAAAGTAATTTTATTTTATTATATTTTTCACCATTATGTGGTGGACGACGGTGTTGTGGTGCTGCGACGAGGCATATTAATTGAAGCTTTTTAATGGCTCATTTATGTGCTGCATAATGATGCAACATTGCAGCATAACAGAAACATTGTGACATGATTTCTTTTAATGAGATGACACGTTGGGGTAATAAATTGGTTGAATTTTTCCCTAAAGAACCTTCGGTAAGGATTCCTCTCTGATGAAAAATGTTGGAATGATCTCTAGAAACATCGATGCCTTTGAAAGAATGGGACTAGGAAGCAATAAATTAAAATGGAACTTGAAACCTCGAGTGTGTAGTGCTTCACCAATGAATATCGATCGAGTCAGGGGTTATTTGATTGAATTATTATTATCATTATATGTCTAAATGATGAACGCAGATCAACCCAATAACAAGGTGATCTGTGAATCGTCCATTCACATGGGAGGGTGATGTTTCTAGGGATTTAAATTCAAGATTGAATAATTTTTAGAGAACATCATCCCCAAACATCTCCCTATTTTAAAACTATAACGCGAAGGGTGAGGGCTGACACAAACAAGGACCATGCCCCTCCGCTTGTGCATTCTTTGTGGATGACTTTTCAAATCGGTCAAAAAGAGAATATGAGGCCTTGCAAGGGAAAAGGGGATCCCTTAGAGGATATATGTTCAAGAGATGTCAAGAACAGACCACCAAAGCGAACCTAGTGTTCTGCAAAGGAGCCCACTAGTGATCTTCGGTGGTGGCTCATTGTGACGGCTCACCAAAAATTTCTTGGTGTTCGGCTCGGGCTGTGTAGGAGCAAAAGTACTAACCGTCCTCCCTACAAGTTGCTGGAAATGGGTGGATATAGCCACTCATCCATTTCAGAGCACTACACCGCATCCCATGCAGCAAAGTAGTAATTCATGGATTTCGGCTGGGCAGTTGGCCCCACAGACGACCCATGGGGCCAGATACCGAACGTTGTCGCCTTCCATATCCCATCCCGGTAGAGAACTGGTTTGGATCTAGTTGACCAGGTAGGCCAGTGGGGCACACCTTCCACGTCGGGCCGGACCCACCCCAACGGGCCAGACCTTCCCCATCAAGTCAGGTCAGACCGGACCCCAACCCAACCTGTCACTTTATGAAAAAAATGACAATATCTTTCCAACAAGTAGTTTGATTGATGAGACATTTGCGATGTTGGAACCCCTGTGATGCGTTAGATCTTTTTAAATACTCTATGTAGGATTTCATGGAAGTAAAAATTTTACAAACGTAATTTGGAGTGGTTCCCTTGATATCAAACATGTTACGTGTGGAAACCCAGCAGTAGGATGAGACCTAAAGACTGCTAACGAGTGACCATGTATCGATAGGATAATATGGCCCAGTGTAAAGTGGATTCAATGTGACCCAGCATTCCCATGATGGGTAGTATCTTCTATGTGACCCAGTGAACCAAAGGTACCTGACTAGAGGAGTACCATAGTATGACCATAGGTGGGAAGCAACTTCTATGTGACCTGACATGACCACGATGGGAAGTGAGTTTTGTGTGACCTAGTATACCCATGATAATCATCAGGGATGAGTACCACAATAGTCTAGCGTTAGTGGGAAGTGACTTCTTTGTGACTCGGTTGGCCCGTTGTACTCATTGAGGATGATTTCTCCAACAGCCCATGATGTTCAATTATATTATTGATGGTCCTACTTTCCTACTCTAGAATATACCTATTTTCATCTTTCATTATTTGTGATCTTGCTTGTTTAATTTGATTTGTGTTTTGGTAGTGTATTTTTGTGTGTTCATTCCTTCTTAGTTTTGGGGTCCCAATAGATTATTTTATTACCCACACATGCACGGGCTTTGCCCATACGTATTGTGTTAGATGCAGACATCTACCCACTTGATGAACGATGTGGAAGCCCAGGAACCTATGGGGCCCCAGTGAGACTAGCCTGGTGGGGCATAATTCTATGGCTTCCAACATCTACTTTATACATACACATTAGTTGGGGTTTCTAGTGGATGGATTTCAATGTTTCTTTTGTAAATTACTATTTTCAAATTAGACTTTTGTTGGGTTTGTATATTTGACCATTTTACATTCATTTATACTTGTACCTAGTGGTTATCTATAGTGGATTTCATGTTTTACTATTATAGATTTTGAACATGGTTTTTTCATCATGCGTAAATGTTCTTAGGAAAATGCCTCCCACTTGTACGTTTTCGTCTTCATCTCAAGTCGCCATCCCCTAGCCTTTGGTTTGATGGATTGGGGTATGTCTCATCACAATCCCTGGGGGACTGGTCATGACAAATTGGTATCAGAGGTGGTTATTTATATCTCAAAGGCTGAGAATATATTGTTTTGTTTTTGGGACAATAGTGTTGAATGTTTTGAGTTCGACTTTCATATTCTGGGAGTCCATTATTTGCGTGGAGGCCGATGTATCCCTACACCAGGACACTAAATTCTTTTTTTCATATCTATACATGAAAACACTGGTTGCATAAGTCTCTTCTTATTATCTTCTTGAATAAGAGTTAACACACAAGGTATAGTCATTTGACTATGGTTATTCTTGATCTATTTTAGGATACCTCTATGCAGATAGCTAGCTAAGATTCTGAGACATGATCGTGTGGATAGTCATCCTAGCGATGAGGCATCGGTTCAGGGACTTGTTCTTGAGATGGCCCATCTAGGAGGTGCACCGGTGTTTCCACCATCCGTAGACCAATAGTTACTTCTGGAATTACCGATAGAGGATTTATGTAGACTTAGTACCTTGAATGATTTTTAGAGATAGAGACCTCCCACATTCATGGGAAAGATAGATCCTCGGGTAGCTGTAGACTGGTTGGTGCAGGGATGTGGTTCTTTTTCTTAGTGAAGATACAACTTCACAATATAAAGATCGTGGTCGCAAGCCTTATATAGGGTTCAGTCAAGAGACTGTGGATCTTGACCATCCAGACCCATGATGAGACAACCCTCACCAGGATAGGCTTTGAGGGGATTTTCTTGGATGAGTTTTTCTCATGACCTTTTTCACTTAGTGCATATAACAGTTGCTTCACCTACAGCAGGGCATTGTGATGGTGGCTGAGTACTCTACAAGGTTTACAAACTTCTCTCGCGACTCCACATACATGGTGAGAGATCTTTTTTTTTTAAACAAGCCATTGAGTAGGGACACATATGGGAGATCAGGGAATCTATGGTGTCTCTTAGAATCCCCACTTAGACTGTAGTGTTAGGTGAACCCTTCTTTTCGAGAGATTACTAGTGGAGCTTGAACCAACATCCAGATCCACCATCAAACATCAAGCGGTAGAGTCTTTAGTGGTGAGCAGCAGACATCAGACACGGGATCCCTTCCAGGCCAAGTCAATCAAGGGGTAACCCCAGGAAATATGGTCAGTAGTACATGGATCCTAGTGTAGAGGGAGTCTAGAGACAACTAGGTTGTGCTTCATGTGTGGTGGTTAGTGACACAGGGCTCGTGACTACGAGACTCGACACACAGACGATCATTATATGGTCGAGGAACCACCAAGGTAATGGTGGAGGTTTGAGGGAGGAGGTTTTAGGGTAGGAAACATGGCAGGGGAGAAGGTCGTGAGGTATGTGGGGGATGATAGTTCAAGGTGATACCACCACCACCCCCATGGTGTTCCACCATGGGAATAGGGTGCTGGCAGATAGGGGTGAGTCCAGCTTTAGGTGATGGAGGCCTACAACCATGTCTCTCTAGAGATTATTAATGGTATGATCTATTTATTCTCTACCTTATCTAAATTTCTTAGAGACACATGTTCGAGTCACTCTTTCCTTGCCACGGACCTCGTTCGAGGCTCAAAGATTCCAGTGGAGATATTGGCTCGATCCTTACGATTAGAGACTCTTATGGGTGGGGATTCGATGATTACACATTGCTTTCGGTAATGTGTTCTGACTCTAGAAGGGAATATCTTTGATTGGGATATCTTAGTAGAGGGGTCGAGACCTTATGAAATCATCTTGGGTATGGACTGGTTATCTATAATATATGCTCATATCGACTGTTTTAGGCACAAAGTGTGGTGTGTTCATGAAAATGGGACCAGGTTGTTCTTCACTGGTGTGAAGGTATCTTTTGTAGGAAATGAGGAAATTTCATAGAGGAAGGTGCAACCAATCACTCACTAGTTGGCTAGCCCGACCCTCGTTTTAATGGACGATAGGAGTCCAAGCATTCCTGTAGTGGTGGATGAGTATGAGGATATCTTTCCTCAGGATGTTCTGGGACTACCTCCTTATAGGGATGTAGACTTATAAATCGATATATACCCAAGGACAGAATAGATATCTACACTAGAATATTGGATGGCTCGTGCAGAGCTTCATTAATTTTGGGTATAATTGGAGGACTTATATGAGAAGGGCTTTGTGAGGCCAGCTTTTCTCCATGAGTCGCCCCAGTTTTGTTTTCCCAGAAGGTAGATGGGAGTTTGAGGTTATGTGTGGACTTATTGTGCATGAAACCAGTGACCATGAAGAACAAGTATCTACTATTAATGACTGATGATCACATTGTCCAGTTGAAGGGATATAGGAGGTTTTAGATGATTGACCTCAGATCAGGCTATCATCAGCTTTAGGTATGGGATGAGGACATACTGAAGACATCCTTTAGATTCTGGTATGGCCTCTATGAGTTCTTAGTAATCCCCTTAGGCATAACCAATTCCCCAGTAGTGTTTATGGGACTCATGGACAGAATCTTACAGCCAAAGCTAGATCGTTTCGTAGTGATCTTCATCGATGACATCTTGGTGTACTTGGCGTCAAAGGAGGTGCACACTACATACCTTCAGATTATCCCAAAAACACTCTAACATCACTAACATTTTGGTAATATCTCAGAGTTATAGGTTTGTATACAAAGGTCCACTTCATAAGAAATTTCATCTCAGAGGATGGAGTTACAATGGATCTAGTCAAGATAGAGGCAGTTCTTACATGGAAGCCACCCGGGAGCGTGACTAAGGTGCGATGTTTCTTGGGGTTGGGTGGATACTACTAGAGGTTTGTGCCTGAATTTTAAAGAGTTAAAACAATTTTCTCATCCTTGTCATGGAAGGTGTATCGCTTTTTCAGGATGGAGAAATTCTACCATAGTTTCCAGAAGCTGAGACGGAGACTGAGGAGTGCCCGCATCTTGAGACAACTAGAATTGTATGTTTGGTATGTAGTCTTCTATGATGCATCAAGGGCCAAAATGGGTTGTGTCTGGATGCAGAAGTGAGAATTGATCACCAGTGGCTCACAACATTTGAGTTTTCATGACCATAACTATGTGACCAATGACATGGAGTAATCAGCAGAGGTCTTTGACTTGAAGATGTGGTGGAACTAATTGATTGGTGAATGGTTTATAATTACTTCGACCAAAAGAGTCTTAGTTATATCTGCTCGAATAAGGACCTGATCTTGAGATAGTGGAGATGGATGGAGTTCTTTCTTGTACTATGACTTTGAGATACTCTAAACTCCTGGGAAGGAAAATGTGGTGGAAGACATGCTCAGCAGGAGGTCTAGTTAGTAGCTGCTAACTGAAGCGACAGACTAGTTAGTCGCGATGCAGATATCCTTCATGGATGATGATGGTGCATATTACCTTCATTCGATGACTATCACCCCCCCCCCCACTCTTACAGTGAGTTTGGGAGGCATAGATTTTTGATGTTGACTACAAGAACTGGTGTGCTCAGTTATCCTCATGACAAGATCTTGATGGATATTTGATAGGTGGCGATCACGTAATCATTTTTAGAGGATTCCCCGTATTACCTGTGATGTTACAAGAGATGTTGTCGAGGTAGTTACATACATCCCCTTTGGTGGTACATCCTGGTGTGGAGAAGATGTACCAATACCATTGATGTCAATACTGGTGTCTAGGGATGAATAAAGAGGGGGTAGGGTTCATTTCATGATGCCTTAATTGTTAGAAAGTGATGGATGAGCATGAGGTCCTAGAAGACATGGAATAGCCAGTAGAGGTACCAAAATGGAAGTGGGATGGAATATCTATAGACATTGGTATGGGGTTACCACACACGTCTATGGGCCACAATTATATCTGGGTGATCATTAATCGACTCACCAAGATAGATCACTTCCTTCCAATATAGGAGAAGGGAACGATAGAGGGATTTATGCGCCTCTACGTCTAGGAGATAGTGAAAAATCATGTAGTACCTTCGACGATCGTCTTCGCCCGTGAGGCACAAATTACATCCAAGTTGTGGAAGGGATTTCAGGATTCATTCAGTACTCAGCTACGCTTGATCACAACTTTTCACCCACATACTAATGGTCAGATGAAGCAGACCATACATACATTAGAGGACATGCATCATGCTTTTGTCCTTGATTTTGGTTTTATTTGGGAGGAACAACTTCCAATGGTGGAGTTTTCCTACAAAAAAATATTTCACTCCACCATTAGCAAGGAACCATTTGATTCCTTGTACGGGAAACCATGAAAACCACCTATATACTGGACAGACATAGGGGAGTCAGGACTCGTGGGTCCAGAGTTGGTACTGGAAACCCCTGAGAAGGTGTAGATCATCCAAGAGATTATAATGACTTCATATAGTAGGAATAAATCGTATACTGACTGGAGACGGAGCCCATTGGAGTTTGAGGAGGGAAACCTTGTGTTCTTTCGGGTCTCACCCCGATAGTGATTAAGAAGATTCGGTCGGGGCAGCAAGCTATCTCTGAGGTTAATCATATCTTTTCATATTCTTAGTATAGTTTCCGAGGTGTGTACCACATAGCTATTCCCTCATAGATGCACCAAGTGCATGATATTTTCCATGTGTCGCAGCTAAGGAGGTATGTGGATGATCCATCACATGTCATTGACTCGGGCGAGATGAATATTGGCGATGGGGTGACATTTCTGTTGTTCCTAGTGGAGATATAGGATCAACGGGAGCGGGTCCATCATGGATGATCGATTAATCTAGTGAACATTCGGTGGAATCACAGAAATCTCCAGGAGAACAAATGGAAGAGGGAGGCTCAGATTAATTATCTATACCCTCATTTGTTCGATTAACCCTTTTTTAGATTTTTGGGATGTAAATCCCTAAGGTGGGGAGAATGTAATGTCCCTATATTTCTAATTTTCTATTTAAATTATATGTAATTATTTTGAGACCATAAGATTTAATTACATGTGATTTTGAGGCCCAGTGATCCTGGAACAAAATTTGGAACTTATTTTTGTTCACCTATGTAAATGTGTGAGGGGATTTATTAACTTTTGAACTAGTACTCTTATTGAAAATATGAGGGAACTGTTGATCTTGTAACTCTGTTATTTTCCTATAAATCACATAACATCAACTATAAATCATCAGACAGAAATGTTATTTTTTTGAATTTTAAAAAAAATTAATATAACATAAAAAATTATTTAATTTTCTTTAATTTTTCACCGTTGAGAGGAGGACGATGGTGTAGTGGTGGGACGATGAGTCACATTAAAGGAAGATATATAATGGATCGTTCTTGTGTAGTGTAATGACACAATGTTATAGTGTAACAAAAATTCTATGACATGTTTCCTTTGAATGAGTTAACACATTGGGGAAATCATTTGGTGGAATTTTTCCCTCACAAACCTACAGAAAGGATTCCTCTCCTATGATGAATGCAGGAAGGATCACTAGCAATGTCAATGCCTATTTAAGAATAGGGTTAAGAAGAAATGAATGCAAACAGAGATTGAACCCTTTATGGAAGAGTGCTTCAAAGACAAAAGTCGATAGATGTAGGGGTTTCATTATTAGATTATTTTTCTTATTCATTGTATAAATGAAAAACATGAATCAACCCACAAACAGGTTGATCTACAGATCATCTATTCTTTTGGGAGGGTTATTTTTCTTAGGATTTCGATTTTGGGTTGATTTATTGATTATAGAACATCATTCCCAAAACACCCCTATTTTAAACCCCTAATGTAGAGGGTGCTAGCCAACATGAATAAGGCTTGAGCCCCTCCACTTCTGCGTTCTTCAGTGAAAAGTTTTCAAATTGGCAACAAAGAGGATATGAGGCCTTGGTAGGGAAGAAACGACCCATGGATTCCATAGGCAAATAGATATGAACAAAGGACCGCCGAAGGGGACCTGATGGTCTACAGAAGAACCTGCCAGTGATCATAGGTTGTGGCTACAGGAAGGTGGAAGCACACCGCAGCGGCACGCCTGAAGGAACTATCGAGACCAACTCCGGATGCAGTGGATAAATAGTAGCCACCGTCCTCGATGCAAGTGGGTGGATGTGGCCACACGATAATTTCATAGAATGGTAGAAACAACACCATGTCATGTCCCATGCATCAAATCTGCAGTCGATCGATCATGGCTGGGCAAGTGGCCCCACGGACGACCCGTGTGGTGAGGGGCCTTGGCGTGGACGCCTACCATGTCCCAGCTAAGAAAAAAACGGGTCTTCCACTTGAAGATTGGGTAGGCCAGTGGCCCAAACTTCCCCATTGGGCCAGTCCGAGCTCACGGTCCACTAGGTCAAGTTTTTCCAGCTGGGTCGAACTGGACCTAGACCCAACCGACCACTTTTGAAAAAACACCAACATATTTCAAACATGGTGTCTGATTGACAAGAATTTTTTGACATTAGAACCCTCTCGATGAGGTGGATATTTTGGCATAATATATGGAGGATTTAATTAAAGTTTTAATTCTATGAATTTCTTGGGAAGTGGTTATCCTGAGATCAAGCATGCTACGTGCAGAAACCCTACGATTGGATGACACCTAAAGATTAATAGAAAGTGACAGTATGTTCATTTGATACTATGGCCTAGTGGGAAGAAGCAATTATGTGACCCGGAAGGCCCACAGTGAGGAACGGATTCTGTGTGACCTAACAAACCCATGGTACTTGATAGGAGGAGTATGAGTACCAAAGTATGGCCATAGGTGGGTAGCGGCTTCTATGTGACCCAGCCGGTAGTGAGCGGCTCCTCTGTGACCTAACATACCCATAGAACTTATCAGGTATAGTACCACAGAAGTCCTAGGTTAGTGGGAAGTGTCTTCGCTGTGACTGGGTAGGCCCACTATACTCATTGATGAGGAGTTCTCCAGTAGCCCAATGTGTTTGAAAATATGACTAATAGTCATACTATCCAACTCTAGAATATACCTAGTGTGAGATGTCTTGCATCATGATCATGCTTAGTGATCATGATTTGTGTTTTGGTTTTGGATTTCTTTGTGGCAATACCTATTTTGTTATGGGGTCCCTACATATTATTTTGTTACTCACTCCTACATGGGCTTCGCCCGCACATGTTGTATCTCGTGCCGATGACCACCGTCTTGGGGGAGGACATTGTGGAATAGGACCCGGTGGAGCCCAGTGATACCCAGCAGGCATAGAATACTTCAATGGCTTCTAGAATCTACTATGTACTTACACATTAAGTGGGGTTTCCAATGGACTACTTCGACTGTTTCTTTTGTACTTTCCAGTTTTCCAATTAGTCTTTTTTTAGGTTTATATTCTGGCCCATTTTACATTCTGTTGTACTTGTAACTAGTGTTTATATATATTTTTCTTCATGTTTTACATTTCCATATTTGGGATGTGGTTGTGTGTGTGTGTGTGTGTCTAGGTACTCAGGACATGTCTCCCACATGCAGGTTGATGCCTTTGGCGCTAGTATCCAACCCCTGGCCTTTGAGAGGTGGGCATTGGTTATGTCATGACATGAACCCTGGGGGATAGGTCGTGACATACCTATGAAAATAAGGAACAAAAATGAATGATGATTAATGTGATCTCATCAAATATATCAGTACATCCATAGTAACTATACTAAATTATGTATTAATTCTAAAGGATTTTTGATAAAGAAGATTAAAATTAAGAAGAGATAAATTATAAAAAGTCCAGGGGACTTAAATATAATGATACATTTAAAAATATAAATGAAATATTTGAAAAATACCATTATATCTAGGTTGATTCATCATAATATGTAATGGGTATCAACCTAAAAAATGATAAAAACATCACCAAAATTTTTCAAGTGTTATTGAATGAATTTTCTAATGTTGTACAGGTTATAAAATTAAAAATTGAAATGTATAGATAGGTGAAATTCATAAAAACTCTACCTCTATATGAAGGATAATGGATATGAGTTTAGAGTAGAAAATCTCTCATGTCTATGAAAAAACAAGGACTGGTTTTCATAAAAACAAAAATCATTTTTTTCATAAGTACAATATTTGGTTTCATCAAATATACACTTATGAAATTTATTTCTATTGTGTGGGCCTTTATGAGAACACATCCTTTGATTATTGGAATTATATGCCACTTCCATGGAATTGGAATGAGGTAAAGGGAGAATTTATATAAATAAAATACATATATTTATTATCAAATGAAATAGAATTAGTAAAAAGGAATTTGAGTCATGTAAATAAATAGGTCTATTCACTAAGAACAAATTTGGTGATGTGAAAAATCCCTATAAAATTTGTAATTTTAAATGCCAAAAAACTAAGAATTATATGAACACACTTCCTAATGGAAATATTTAATCTATTTTGGTAAATAAAATTTACAGAAAGTTTGATGTTTCTAACTTATGGGATAAGTATGCGATGATAGTTGAGCCAATTATATAGGATAATATTAATCCTAATATGAAGCAAAGTGTTCTAAAAAAAGAAATTTTAATATCATAATTAGTTGTTTAAAACTGAAAACCTAAAGAATCGTCAGTTTTTGTGTGTGAGATGCTTGAATTTTGGTTGTGATTCTAAGGAATTAATGAAACCTCCTCCTGTGTAAGAATAGAATTTAAAGGGAAAGGAATAATTATATTAGGATGCATATTCTTTTTAGTCTCATACTAAGAGTTAGTTTCAGAAAATTATTCTCTTGATCTGAAGAAGGTACTCATATTTTCATATAAAAAATAAATCTAGAAAACAATTGAAGATAGCATGAATAAAATACTTGAATAATCAAAGAAGAGTGTTTTAGGGTTCACAAACATACATTTTCTGCATTTCACTTTATAATCTGTTTTGGAATCCTCCACCTATATTCCTTTTTATTTTTTTATATTTATTAACATATAGGTATTTTAATAAAAAAACATATAGGGGGATCTTGTTGAGGCAATATATGTTTTATAGTAAAAATGAAGATTTTATCATATATTTCCTTTGATGAAAATAAACCATCAGGAGAATCCTATGTGAGTTAACCCCATAAGGGGGGAAACTAGAAAAAAAGATATCAAAATATCAATCTTCACTAAATATAGAATTTTTGATAACCATATAAATGTTGGAGAAAGAGGTATCCCAATCAAAATTTTCCTTTTTTATTGATAATAATAATATATTTATAAATGGTGGTATTGGTTAATGTGTTTGTTTTGATAAAGGGTGATTAAAATTATCTTGCAATTGATTTTTTTTGGGGTGTTTCTTGATATGAGTGTTGGATACATTTATTCTTGATATATCTATTTTACACCACCTAAATTGAAAATATTGAATGCTGTATCATATTCTAGATTTAAAAATAGGAATCTTTGATTCTTTGGTAAAATAACTCTCAATTTATTCATTTGGATACCCAAGTAGGATTATATTTGAAAAGTGAAACCATTAAAAATAAAGTGTGTTCTTTTATCCTTCAAGATAAAAATATAAGAAACTAAAATTTTAAATCACAGAATGAGAAGAAGTGATTTTAAGGCATATTGAACATACATGATGACATTAAAAATACAATCCTTTTAAAATTATTACCATTTTACTGATTTTGAATAAAAAGGATGATAAATATTTTTATTGAAGCAAACATATTGACCTATTGGTTTAATGGTATTGATAAAAAAACAAAACGGGTGTTGATGTTCCTTGGAATAAGATTTTATTAATTTTCAATTAGTGAAGCTTGTGTAATAAGGATTAAACTACCAATATGTTTGAGTTGTGTGTGGGAGATGTGAATTAATTTTTATAATCATAACTAGAAAGTAATTTTTATATGTTATATCACATTTCAATGGTTCAAAGGGGAAACTTACAGCTACTTAAATATCAAGACTGGGAAGATTCAAGTAGTATCCTTACTTTTGAGGATTATTGTTGAACTGATATTTAGGATAAAAAAATAGTACTAATTTAGTGGGTTGTATTTATATTACATTTGATGAATGATTATTTTTTATATATAGTGTTAGGTTTTGACGATTTCATTAAAGAATGGTTATTTTTGAAGAAGCTACCACTGATGTGAGGAAGAACTATCCATAAAGAACTATAGTGTAGTAAACATTCAATGTAAGGAGATCCATTGGTTACGGTGTATGTATTCCTTGAATTGGTTAAAAAACACATGAATTGATTTAAATAATTCCTTATAATATTTGGAGGAATCAATAGAATACAGTATTTAATGAGTAAAAAGGAAAATGAAGAAATCCTACACACATCATTTGGTACAATAGAATTATCATAGGGAATAACCATGGAATTCATATGGTATATGTTGGGAAAAATATCAATGATTTGGAAATGATGGGATTCCTAAAAAGGACTTCATTGGGTATATACCAACTTTATATGGTATAAATTTGATATCATTGGGTTCCTTAACAAAGTGATGATGACTTCTTAAGGTAAAAGAGGTTTTTTATGGTACCATCATAGGATAAAAAACATTATAGGGTATATAAACCCTGTGATGATGACTTCATAAGGTATTGAGAGACTTTATAAGGATAAATGTACTTTATATGGTACACAATCAGTGTATAGTAAAATGAAACCTATGAAGAATTAAATAATATATAAAACCCTATGATGAATGAAAAATTAGGTTATAGAAACTTCATAAGAAACATTATTGTGGAACTCTATGAATAAGGAAATTTTAAAACTAAAATGAAGAAATAAACATTCAAAAATTCGAATTCAAAATGGTAAATAATTTCAAACAATTCTAATGATCTATTCTTCAGTGAATAAAAAATCACATTGATATTAGAAACCATTGATATCTTTATTGAGAATTTACTATCAAACTAAAATTGATGTTTTGTAACGATAAAGAATTGGTTTACATTCCATAAGGGTATTTTCCATATCATTATGCATAGATCTATGAATATTTGAGGAATTATAAATATATTTAAATTCATGAATTTGAGGTAGAAATTGAAGGCTTGATATTTTTTTAATATATGAATTATGAATTATTCTATTTAGGAATATTTCAAAAAAAACATTGGCTGCATTGAAATGGGGTTTTATGATAAAATATTCATCATTCTATGAATATTAATGTAGAAAAAAGAAAATAAGGAATCTAGGATTTTGGAGAGAGGGGGAGACCTACTAATTATTTTAGAAGAACATTAAATGGTATAGAAGGAGAAAAAGAAGATTACATTCAGGATATTATATTACATAAAAACATAATGATATTAGACATATCTTATGAATTAAAGAATCCTAAGAGGATTTCTGAAGTAAAAAATACTACACTAGAGTGAAAAAGTAAAATAAATCATTGAAACTGGGATGTGTTTGGATATTTGGACTTAAATATCACAATAGATTTCTCACATATTGAATCTGTTGAGAGTATAAGTTGATATTCTACTCAAAGCAGGTTCCTATAAGGATATTTTCACTGACTATGTGAGGTGGTCGATACGAACCGATAGTTTTAAGTTGAGTGATATTGAAACAAGAACCAGTTGGAGGATAGACTATGAGAGGAAGTATATATACATATTGTGTGATGATGGACCACATAGTGGGATGTCATAAAAGCATAGTGAGTGGATATATTAGGTAACTACTTATGTCAATAGATAAGGATTCATGATTGGGGGTGTCTGAATAACCATGAAAATGAGTATAATTTTCTAGAAGAACCTTGTAAATCCTTGTGTCCTTGGATATTTACTTTCTACATAATCAAATTGGGTCCTTGATAAATTTTTTGTGAAAATCTATATCTTAACTAATCATAGAGGTTATATTTAAAAAATAAATATTTCAGAGAAAGATATATCATTGACTAACCCTATCTCCCTCTCAGTGATCTCATAGTCAAGGGAGCATCAATATGGAACCCTCACTCCTGTAATTATAACCTAAAAATGAAATATCCAAAGTTAAGTGGTGGTGAATTATACCGCATGATAATCAATATATTACACCATTCCCATCCATGAACTATAAGATAATTCTTTAAAAAATAAAATGATTCATTATCTTCTCAAATATTACTCCCTCAACCAGCTAACATGATTCCTACACTAAACCAACACCACCCAATAAAATAAATTTAAAATACAAAACAAATGAATTTACAAAATGGAATTTGTTCCTGAATAGAACACACAACAATCATTAAATTAAATTCCAATAACTGAATAAAAAAATAGATATTTTTATTCATGTAACAAAAATATTAGGTATATAAACAAAATAAGTGTTATGATTTTCTCTATAACCATACATATATATCTATATAGATGTAGTCTATCTATTAAAATTTCATATAGGGAAATTTTAAAAATTGGAATAAAAATTTAATTATGGTCTATACAAATCACATAGGATGTCCCTTATATACTATTTTCATAATATTATTTTAATATTTGTAGTCTTAAGACTCCATAATATTAAATTAATTTTCTTCTTAGATTAATGTTCTCACCTAATAAGATGAATTTTATTCTATGTTACTCTCAATCACTTATTGAAATTATCATTCATAAAACATTTATTAGTGAATCACAAATTCAATATACCTTTATATTTTATAAAAATACATTAAACAATAATAAAATGTCTCTTAAAAAATCTAGCTCTAAGAAACTTATATATTACTTTAAGTATTCCACTGATTTACTAAAAATATTTTGGTTTATGTGTTCCTAGATATTCCAGCTTAAATAAGATAATAACTGTTTATATTTTGATTAGTTCAATGGATCCAATTAAATAGATATTATAACCCTAAATCAAGATCTTATATGAACTACACATACAATGTGACTAAAAGATAGATAAGTATCAATCCCTCAACTAAGAATTAGTCAATATAGTATTGTCCATTAAATTGAGGGTTGTACAACTCCAGAAAACATTACTCTACTCACTATTATATTTCTTAAATGTCTACAATTTTGAGATATTGGTATGATTAATTTTTAAGATGATTATTTTTGAGTTTTGTATATTTATTTTTTTCATGCTCAATGAATTGTGGGAGATCAATTTTAGATGTAGAGGTTATAAAATAATGAATATTTTTAAATAAATCAAAAACCATGTTTTAGTGTTCAAAAAAATATTTTGTAGTTAATGTATTATAAATTGTTTTTGGATATATTAAGGAACAATTTTTCTTATAGTGATCATGGTTTATAATGTATCTTTAATATGATTCCCAGTGGCTATGGATAAGAAAACCATGTCATTTTTAAGCCCACTACATCATGGTTTAGGATACAAATCCCCATTGTACATGAAGATATGGTTCATAGAGCATAGGGAGTGTGTTTTAAAATCTATCGCGAGGATAAGAAATATCATTTTATTCACACTACTTCATAGTCTCATAAAATAGTCAGATTTATCATCATTTTTTAAGGATAAATTTATCAAAATATATATATGTCATGATTTTAGAAACAATTTCATGTATTTATAAAGATATAGAATGCCTCGGAGGGAAAACTCTAATCGAATAGTGATCATCTAGTTGAAGCTGGAGTAACACATCATGAAATGATCCCAACAAAACATGGTATTGGTTAATGATATAATTTGGGAAAAAATAACCTCTTAGATATTAGGATGTTAAATATTTTATCCAATTTTTTTATGTAGGTGTTGACCTGACAAAACCACATCATGGTTTTCTTCACCACATCAGGGTTAGACATATATTATTTAAATATATTGATTACATTAGTGATGTGTAAAAAAATGAAATGAAAATAATAAACATTTTTGGGGAATTTTATATATTGTTATGTTCAGTTTGGAGATAAAAAAAGTTTCATGAATTTTCCATTCTTTAAGGGCACTATTGGAATAAAGATGAATATCATTAAACATTTTTGGTGATTTCTATTGATTATATTCCTTTTTATTTTAGTTTTTATACTAGTATAATTTCAAGACCATATTCCACCTAAAACTACCTTTTTTATTTATAATAAAACATAAATGTGTGAAGATAGGTCACAAGAAATAAGTAATAAGGATTTGGAAACTCGATAAAAAGAGTTGTTGAACCATATAAAATTTGTGATATTTTATTGTTATCTATATCTCACTATATCTCATCATATTTATTAGATTAATTATTTTTATATAATATACACTAACTAGGATTCATGTAACAACCTGAGATTTAATAAGATATATTATTTTTAATCTCTTTCATATCTTCTACTATACGCTACACCAAGATTATCTTGCGCTATACGTGACACCGTATTAGCTAGCAGTTTATGCAACACTATACTTGGATCGTGTTACACACAATTTCAAGTTTGTTTGATAGTAGTTATTCTACGCAACATTGAGTATATATATATATATATTCAATGTATTAATGAAATATTGTTTGATTTGTTTATATACAACAACAAAGGATTCGTGCACTAAACGCAACCCTAATTCGGCTTGCATTACACGCAATTGCGCCCTTCCTCGATAGCCTGTGTTGTATGCAATTCCGGGTTTTACTAAACAATGATATATGGTTATAATATTATTATGAACTATCCGTTATAAATAGTATTAACTATCTTTTGAAATTTATAACATTATTATTCATCTTACACATTTTCTATAACATGGTATAAGAACCAAATAATTTTTTTGGGAAAAATAAGTATTTTTTAAAAAATGTATTTTTTCCTCATTTTGATGGTGCACCCACATTAAATCTAGTTTTTGACATGTTTATAAGTTCAATTTGAAAAAATAATATTCTTCTTTGGAATAAAAAAATAAAAATTTACTTTGGATAAATTTTTCATTTTTTCATGAATAGTAAAAACACGCTGTATTTTAATTAAAAACAATTTTTTTATCGCAATAATTTATATGGTTAAATTATAATATTGAATGGTTTTAAAGTATAAATATAATATATTTTTACCATTTAATATAATTTATGTCATTATCATTAATTTTACATTGAATTCATAGGTAAAAACATTTCAATCTTTTGCATTCAAATGTTTATGGATTGTTTTATGTTCTCTATGCTTACCCTTACTGAGCATTTGAGCTCACCCTTTTTATGTTTTCTTTTCCCCCAGATATAAAGAAGGGTTTTAGGTAAGAAAACAAAAGGGGAAGATCTTTATGGGAGAAATTGGAGATCTTTCACCATGATTAGAAGATTAAATTCTGTGTTTCCAAAGACACTAAACTATTACGGTCCTTGTGTGTCTGTGTTTGTTATGTATTAAGTATTCTTCTAAAGTTATGTAATGTCCATGTACATCAAGATTCAGGTCACTATAGTTGGTATCAGATGAAAGGATTAGTCAACCTTTGGAAACTAGGATGCGAAAACATTAGTGAGATCCCTAGAGATATTTCTAAGGTATGTCTCGGGATGTCCCTAAGGATAAGTATACGTATAGGATATAGTCCTAGAACTACGGTAACGATCTCAGAATTTATCCTAAGATGTTAGATATTGAGGGTACTCCCCCTTTTACTATGTTATTTTCCCTGGCATGATTTTTGCATCTCCAACTGTTCTTTTTGGGTTTTAGAAAATGGCTGGAAAAAGGAAGATTCATGATAATGGAGGATATGACGGACAATGTAATGATATTTTTCATGAGAAACCAAATGAAATGGGATTTGGAAGTCAAAATATAGTTATTATTCCTAATCAGAAATATCATAATATGATCAATAATCTGAACATTGGTATGTTTCCCGACTCAGATAATAAGAGAAATATGGAGTCTCATGATGATCATAGAGGAATGAAAGTTCAATTTCCCTCATGTAAATCATGTGGGAAGAGGCATCGAGGTGATTGTTTAAAAGGAACTGGAAGATGCTTTGGGTGTGGAAAAGGAGGACACAAAGCCAATAAGTTCAAATGAAAAGGTTCAGTTAACACCATGGACAAGGATAATGGTATTGCTAAGACATCAACAATGGTTAAATGTTTTAAATGTAGAATGTAGGGGAATTATGCAAACCAATGCCCTAAGGGAAAATATAATGAAGAGAACCAGAGTGGTCATATTGGTAGTATTTATGTTGATGATGATTAAGAGACTACAAATGAAATATGAGATGAAATAAATGATGAATCTCAGTCAGTGGTTTCAGAAGTTAGTGGAATGATCGTATGTTTATAAAGAATAATGTATGGTACTATGGAATGAAGAATCATCTAAGGATTGTTATACTATTGTTTTTCCTAAAGTATTTGAAAGTATATGTTGAATGGTACCGGTAACCATGGAAGGTTATTCAGATATTTTTGGAAAGTAGATGATATGCGCATAATGAAGGGATAAGAAGATAATGAGATGTTTGATTGTATTCATGAGCTCATGACTGATATAAGGACTAAGTGATATTATGGTTTGATTATATAGATTATTTGGGATTTTGGTATGCATAAATAGTTACCTTTTGATAGTATTCATGTTTTCACTAAGGTTCTATGGTAATCTATGTTTCATGAAAATATATGACTAAGGCATTCATGTGTTTGGAATGCAACCAACAAGATATATCTTATGATATAAGTGGGATAAATGCTTGTATTCACATTCTTGGTAGATAACCTTTCTAGTAATTGTTTTCATTATACTATGAGCTTGGACCAAAGTATATTAGATAAGCCTAAAGATTGGAATGGATTATTTTGGACATAAGTTAGTATTGTTTAAGGATAATTTTTTTTCGATATTATTGATGCGATGTTATAGTAATGTAGTTTTAGAAAAAGGACAACATACGGGACGGGCGATAGCCCATCACGTCGGACAAGGTTGTGGGAATCGAACCCACAACTGAAGTGCGACTGGACTTTATCGCATACCAATGGCCTACAGGAAGTCCCTGATTAGTAGAAACTAGTTTTATTTTATTAAGCGACATGATAGATGGAGTATAAGTTCATTTTTGGAATCATATACGATTAACCTCACCATAGATTGACTTATGTATATTTGATAACTTTTTCTAAAATTTTGTTTGAAACAAATGGAATGACCCATCATTGTATCACTTGATCTGTTAGCACTTCACGAATAACAAATTCAACTTCATTTTTTAAGAGATTAAGTGGAAATTGTTCAAAGCATGAACAAAAGTGAGATTATACCAAACTCAAGTAAGTATTTCTTCTAATTCAAATTTTTAAACTTTAGGGAAATGATATTGAAATCCAAAAATGTTGTCCTAGTGATCTTAAATCTGATGAATCAGATGGTACCTTAGATCATCACAAATTTATGGCTTTGTGATTGATGGCCTTTTCATAGCCATGTTCTCTACCACTCTCCATCAGAACATGATGGTTAGATTTTTCTTCCATATCAATATTTTAACCTATGTTCTCCTATATAGAAACCCAATGATGAGTTACTTTGGGTAATCATTATGTTTCATACATTATTTTTTTAAATTATGGTTTATTATTCCTTTTTACGAAGAGGGTTTCTATGAATAGTAAATGATTTATACCACCGAATAATTTCGAGGGAGAAATTAATTTTAAGTGGGGTAGAATGTAATATCCCGAGATTATATAAGATATATTGTTTTTAATCTCTTTCATAACTTCTATTGTATGCGACACCAAGATTATCTTGCACTATACGCGACACCGTATTAGCTTGCAGTATATGCAACACTAATCTTGGATCGTGTTACACACAATTTCAAGTTTGTTTGATAGTAGTTATTCTACAAAACATTGAGTATATATATATATTCAATGTATTAATGAAATATTGTTTGATTTTTTATTCGCAACAACAAAGGAGTCGTGCACTAAACCCAACCCTGACTTTTCTTGCGTTACACGCAATCGCGACCTTCCTCGATAGCGTGTGTCGTACACAATACCGGGTTTTACTAAACAATGATATATTGTTATAATATTATTATGAACTAGCCATTATAAATAGTATTAACTATCTTTTGAAATTTATAACATTATTATTCATCTTACACATTTTCTAGAACATGGTATAAGAACAAAATAAATTTTTTGGGTAAAATACACATTTTTCAAAAAATGCAGTTTTGCCGCCTTTTGATGGCACACCCACTTTAAATCTAGTTTTTCACATGTTTATAAGTTCAATTTGACAAAATAAAATTCTTATTTGGAATAAAGAAACAAAAATTTACTTTAGATAAAATTTTCATATTATTCTGGTAACTTTCATATTTTGATGAATAGTAAAAACGCGCTATATTTTAATTAAAAACAACATTTTTCATCGCAATAATTTATATGGTTAAATTATAATATTTAATGGTTTTAAATTATAAATAGAATCTATTTTTACCATTTAATATATTGTACATCATTAACAATAATTTTACATTAAATTCATTGGGAAAAACATTTCAATATTTTGCAATGTTATAACTTCTAAAACACGTTTTCTTAACAACGGGATTAATTTTAAATTAATTTATTTAAATTTTGTGTATTGAATTTAGAAGAATGGATTCCATATTTGGAATTAGTGGGTCCAAATTGTGTTAATAACCTACTTTTTATTTTTGGGCATTATGAATAGTAACTACGGTAAATTTTATTTACCATAGTAAAAGGTAAATCGGGTAATTAAGGGTAAATATAATATTATAAAATTACCCTAACACTTGTATTAATATAATTTAATGCTTATATTTTGTCCTAAGGAATATTTAGTTCTAAATGGAATTCATTGGAACCCACTTGGAGGTGATTAAGACCTTTAGTTTATTTTATTTAAAGGATAGTGAAATATGTCTCGCTCAACTTTAATAATTAAAGTATTTTTAATATATATTTATACAGAATATAAATTCGTTTATAAATACTCATTTGAAAGATAAAATGTTTTTATTTATCATGGTAATTAATTTGTAATTTTTAAGAGTTATTTAATTAACTTATTATCATATACATCAATGATGCAGAAATTATTTTTTTATTGAAAAATCAATAATATAGTTTTTATTGAAATAGTAATACATATCAAAAGGCCCAAAAATCTGCACAAAACTTTTTATTAGTGTATATATAAACCCTAATCATCCAATTACAGAATTTCTGACCATTTGGTTCTTTATTAAGGCGATTTTGACACTTATAATATTTTATTTTAAATGATTCCAATGTTGTCACTTTCGTAATTTAGTAAAGATAACAATTTACATGTTGTTATTTTGAGATGATAAATTCGAGTAAAACTATTATTATAAAATATTTGATATTTATATTCATAAAAAGATTTTATTTTTAATTTATATGCAAAAAATATGTATATTAAATAATTATACAAAATGTTGTACTAATTATTTTATTAAGAGATATACCAAATAAATGGTTTTAAATATATTAAAATAAATATTATATGAACTGTTTAATGTGATCCACGAATTTTCTAGACAAATTTGGTATGTTAGGAATCTATTAAATATTTTAGTTTGAAAATATCCTCTGTGTATATTTTATTTAAATTCAAATAGATGAATAGTGTCAAAATTGACACAATTGTTATTTTATAAAAATAACATATTATTAAATTGTTTAAAAATCACAAAAAAATTTAAAAAAAATAAATTGAAATATATATAGTCTAAAATGGAATAAAGTATCCAATTATAGAAAATTAACAACACGTAAGTGATTATTTATAACCATTTAAAATTTAAAATTTTGTTACCACAAATAAACATAAATAGATTAAATAAGGATAAATAAAAATGATAAGGATTAAAATAAGATCAAAACATGTATAAATTTGATTGGTTGATGATATTACAACCCTATATCATATAATATTCAAATTGAGTCATTTTTGGAGGTTTTTATGTGGGTTTTTAATTTATATTAAACTAATATTCTTGAGGATTCCAAAGGTGCCCCTCTCCTCCCTTATAAAAGGGCACCTCTTCCCTCTCTTACTCGCACCACTTTGAGCCTTAAATCTCGGAAAAAACCTACCAAATTCTCTTATCCACTTCCCAGGAAACATCCTATAGGTCCTGGTATTCTTAAAGGTCCAATTTTAGTTCCCTAAGAGGAGGTCTCAAAGAGGCACTTCAATGAAGAGGTAATGCACGTTACCGATTCTTTCAACTTTATTTCTTCTTCCTCTTCTTCTTATTCAGTTGTTTCATTATGAAGTAATAAAATCAGTATCACTCATATAATGATATGTTATTATAAGTATTAAACAACCCTATTTCACCATCTATTCATCCTACGGAAAACAAAATCATCGCGCGTGTGTACGTATGGAATACCGTCTCCACGTTGTGGTGTAATCTATTTTCCACCACCATCTTAATTGGATGGGTATAATAGTGTAAATAATAACTATATGTGATTATTGTAAAGTTATATTGATTCTTAAATATTATACATACACATTAATAAAATTCCACGATCATGGGAATGATATCATCGCTCGTGCTTACGTACGGAATACCATCTCCACGACGCGATGAGATTCATTCTGCATGTTTACCATTCATGAATGATTATAAAAAATATATATATATAATAAGTAATAATGAAATATATGACATAATAGTGATACTGGATTTATTTATATATATATGTATGTCATCTAATTAATTCCATTCAATTCAATAAGGAAACGAAAACAGCGTCCATGCGTACGTACGGCCAACCGTCTCCATGAAGGGTGTATTTCATTCCATTTATCTATCTATCATATATATATGTATATGATGAATATATATTACATATAAATCATGTTTTACATTATTTAATTAATTAAATCAGGATATAAGTAATAATATCAAGAACAACAAGTCCAAACGCGTACGATAAATAAAACGATTTTACCCAGAATGCTGCATTAACATGGAATTTACAAAACAACGGGTAATATAAAGTCATAAGTGAACCATATATGATATCATAACAATGAATATGATTCCGTAATAATTCAATGACATTATTTAAATCATTATACAGGAGTTTCGGATACATACGAAGCATATCAGACCTAAGGTAAGGGATAACTATTCCAATCTCGTTCTTATCCGAGATTGTTTATTCGTAAGTATTTACTGGGGTTATTGTTATCATCCATGTCCATATTTCCTAAAAATGGTTTTATGTATTTTTAAAGTCCTTTTTAACCATTTTTTACTTTTTATACATGGTATGTAAGCAATATTTCTTTTTTTTAACCATACGAGGTACTTTTTGACTTTTCCGACAAAAGTATGAGAAGAATGTTATTTTTAACTTATACGGAATGAAAGGATTTTTACGGTTTTATAAAGACTTATTTTCATGAAGCTTCCTCCAAAATATTTCATGACTATTTTCAACAAAATCATTTTCTTTTAAAATTTCATGACATTTTGGGAAAAAATGATTTTGAAGAAGAAAAGATATTTTCCTCAAGAATTAATTTCAAGTGTTTTATCAAAACCATTTTTCATCTAAGATGACATTATTTTATATGTGTATGTTTCAAGTATAATTTCTCTAGAATATACATGGTTTCACTTTTCTTATGATTAAATGATATCCATTTCTTTTATATGGATTATGTGGTGATGGGATGATGTTTTTGAAACCCATTTTATTCGTTGGTTTATTATAAATGATGTATGTTTATTTTGTGGCACAAGTAAGAATGATTTCATTATGAGATGGTTGGGACCTATATCTCCATATAATGCATTGGGTAAAGATTTATATCTCATGATATAGACATGGATGAAATGGTAAGTTAATCTGGTTCAGTGATACTGGACTGGATCGAGGAGTGAACTCGATTCAGAAAGGGACTTCGTCCACTAAGATGGTATTGGAAGCAATGCCTTGGATACTATGGAAATAATAACAAGTTATGAATGGTGTCCACAATTAAATGATTTATTCTCATGCTATTTTATCAAGATTGATGTTACTTTATGATATATGCCTTACGTACTTCCAAGATTTATTTCCTCGCTCAATATTTTGATGTTTAGATTTTATGTTCAATCTTTTGCATTCAAATGTTTATGGATTGTTTTATGTTCTATATGCTTCCCCTTACTGATAATTTGAGATCACCCTTTTTATTTTTTCTTTTCCCCAGGATATAAAGAAAGGTTTTAGGTAAGAAAACAAAAGGTGAAGATCTTTGTGGGAGAAGTTGAAGATCTATCACCATGATTAGAAGATTAAATTACGAGTTTCCAAAGACACTAAACTATTATGGTCCTTGTGTGTATGTGTTTGTTATGTGTTAATTATTCCGCTAAAGTTATCTAATGTCCATGTACGTCAAGCTCTAGGTCCCTACAATGAAATTATTTTACATTTCCCGGGGACAAGATTCTAGTCCCACAAATTCACCCCCATCCCATCAGTTCTTCACACTTTTCATTATTGTGGAGCTTTTTTTGTTATCAAGTAACACTGAATTCTATGATTACTGAGATAGTTTTATATTTATATAATTTTATTAATGAAAATTATAGTAGAGTGTGAATTTGATCAATAATAGATATTTTACCATGTTTTATGAAAAAATAGTAAAATTTAGAAAGAGAATGATGTACCATAGAGTATATCAATAGATTTTTTTATAAAAATTGTCAAAAATAGTATGGATCTAACCGAAGTTGTTATTTCATTAACTTTTCAAGAAAAAAATATTCATTTTTATGGTATATTTTTTAATTCTTTACCCTTATCACAATATGTGGAAAAAATAATGATTTAGGGGTTCTAATATATTGATTCTAATTTAGATGTAACTCGTGGAATTTATAATGGAGATAATAATGATAGTAAACCAAAATATAAAAACTTTTTTTACAATTTTTTAGTATTAAAATACATGAATGTGAATAAATTGATGTGTTATTCATTTGATTAAAAAACATTTAGCTCAATTAAAAGTTCTAGATAGATTATTATATATTAAAAATGGTAAATATGTTGATGATGATTCCACCTAAAAAATGTGATGTTAAAGTTTCTACATTAGAGGATACAGACTTGGATGAGATCACCATTAAAAAAACAATATCTCGGTTGTATACTAGATGAGAAGTGTCACATCCTTCAAGAATAAAGAGAATATTAAAAGGATATAGTATTAAAACACTCCAAAAAGATTACAAATATATGAGACAAAGAGGTCTCACAAATAGGATTCATGATATGAAAAGGATTCTATTAAATTTAATGAGTTTATATCACTTTCCACTAATTTCAAGTAATGTATGAAAAGATAATCATAAATAAAATTTTCTTTTTAAAAATTTAAAGGATGTAATCAGTGAATAGTTTTTAGTTAGTTTCCATGATAAGAAATAACATGAGTATAAGGATGATAAACATAAAATGATTATCAGAGAATAAAAGAAATTTACATAAAGAAAGGAAAATAAATAAATTCATTGTATACTCCTAATTAATCAATAAAAGTAAATTTCCATCAAAACATTATACTTCATATTAGGATGAGGAATGTTAATATCAAAAATAAGATTTAAAGGATTATGTTGGTCAAGCATTAATTGATCAATTCAAATAACACCATAAAAGACTATAACGATGATGAAATAAGTTGTGAATGTGAAATTGAAAAGGAAGAAACAAAAAACTATTACAATTATTAATTAATAACATGGTTTTATTTAAATAATGTTTTTTACATAAAAAAGATATCGAATCCATAAATAAGTAGAATAAAATATTGAATAATACCCTTGATACATAAAATGTTAAGGTGGATTCCCTAAAAAAAGGAGTTTTCTTAATAATAATGGTAGATCTTAATTTCAATATTTATAAAAGGGATAATATACTTAAAATAATAATATAAATTTTCATTACTAAGAATTGTGTGGTTAAAAATATTTCTTAAAATTTTATAGAAGGAGAAAATTACTTAATGATTCTTAAGTTTGAGTTCAAAAAAATATGTTAAATATGTTATGAAGTCTTTGAAATCAATGGATATGTTCTTTAATCCCAAAATATAAAAGATCATTTTTTCATGAAGTAGGGAAGACTCATCTAAAACAATCAATAATGAATTAAAAGGTAATCAAATAGAATGTAAGAAAGGAAAAAGGTTGAAACATCACCTAAAATGGATGATACTTCTATTGTTATTCAAAATGTTTGAGCTGAAAAACTATACCAAAATGTTTTGTGGAAAAAGATAACGGAAGTTAATTATAATACTAAGGTAAATGTAAAAATGAAAGAAATAACTTTTAATCATGATATGGTTGATGGGAAGTAGAAAACTCCTTGATTTGAGAAATCCTATAATCAGAATTTAAAGAAGAAATTGGATTTATAAAGAGGCTTCACATTGAAATAACATGTTGGTGTTATTGTGTGTATTATCATAAGGAATATAATTGTTAGTGTAATAAATATTTATCACAGTAAAAAAGAGCCCATTATTTTTTGGGGAGAAAAGTTTTATTATGAAAAAAAATCACTAATAATTGATGAAATTTAAAAAATCAATTGATACATGAAAAGAAACATTAATTTTATGTTATATAAAAGGTAAAAATACTAATAACATCCTCAAATTACTACCAGAGTAGCTATATAAGAAAGAAAACTTCAAATATAAGAAGAAAATATCAATCCTTAAAAACCAATTGTGGTTTTAGTTTCTTAAAAACATTTCAAATTGAAAAATCATTAGATATTGGACAGGGAAATATTATCACATATGACTTGAAAAAATATATATTAAATTATATAAAAAACTATAAGGGATGAATTGTAAATTTCAAAAATTATAGTTCCTTAAATGTCAAAGGTGTTAGAAGCACATGAAATGTTTATAATAAATTCAAATTTTTTGATGTTATTTTTTTCAGTTTGAGACATATTATCCTCATTATATCATCTCATTGTGACAATGGTAACAATATGATGTTATGGGATAATTTATTTTTCATTATTAGATAGAAGGATGGAATAATCTTAAGCAAAATATAGTAGATAAGCAACAATATATTCCAAATTTCCAATGATGAAAATACTTGTTGTAAGAGTGTAAATAAGAAAAATGGTCTATATAATAGAAGTATTGGATATTTTGGCTAAAATAAAATGCATTTAATTTTATGTATAGACATATAAAAAAAATAAAGAGATTAATCTTGGAAGAATAAATACATGTGATGTATATCCTAGAGGAAAAATTAATAAATAAGATTTTAAATACTATAGAGATTAAAAAAGGCCACTTGAATATGTGTGTTCAGATGTTTGTGGCCTGATGAGCATGAATTTAGAAAATTGAGATAAATATTTTATTATATTTTATAATGTATTTACTCTTATAAATTATATTATTTTCAGGGTGATTAAATCCCATTCACTTGAGAAGTTCAAAATTTCTATTAACAGTGTCTAAAATCCAATGATATATATTTTAAAATGGTTTTATTTCAATAATGTTCCAAGTAAAAAATTAAATAATTTGATTCATATATATAGAATCATAAAATAAGGAATTAATATACTTCTACATACAAACCTTTATAAAATAGATATCCATGTTATCAAAGAATGGATCCCTAAAAAAATTTATTGAGAGGCCACAAAAATAGTAGTCTATTTTATTAATTAGTTCATACTTTTACAAAATTCATTCAACACACATTGTGATGTGTGCTTTGTAATAATCCCAACATGAAGAGATTTAATGTGTTCAAAACCCTTGTTACATCATTATTTAAGGAATACTCATGGAAATTGTTTTTGAATGAGGAGAAAAATGAATATTTCATGGGTATACAACTGAAGGAAGAAGTAGTCAGTGTTATAAAAATGTATCTAGAAAATTATAGATAGTTGTGATGTTATTATCATGGAATATAATGCTACATCGAGAATATAATTTGTGATTTATGTAAATATTTATCAATACCATTAATTATATTATGATGTGTAAGGTATAATTTTAATTATTATGGTATGTTTATAAATTTCCCAAACTAATTCAGAATTATCTAGTGAAGAGAATATATAAGAATAATATGTTTTGATTTTTTCAAGATGTATAAAATATTTTAATCCCAAAGGTAAATTTTTGAGATTAAACTAAGGGTGTTAAAACATGAAAAACAGTAAGGAATTATAATTATAAAAACCTATTTTAATAACATAAAACCAATAGTGTTGAAGATGATGTTAATAATATATATCGGATCATTGTCATGAAATAAGAACCATATTATATTGAGAACAATAACACATGGGATTTAGGTTCATATCGTATGAGATAAATTTGATTGGAATGAAGTTGAATTTCTGAGGAAAAATAAATGGGAAGGGATTAGAAGTACAAAAAAAATATTATCTTATTTACAAGGGATAATATCAAATTATAGGTGCTGAATTATATGGGACATCTTCTCTTTTATAATTCTTTTAAATGATTCATATTTTCATTTTATATTTTCTAAAATATATTATATTTTCTCTCCAATATTTGTTAATTCATTAATCCTAAATGTGGGAATTGAATGGTAAGTATGAATTGAAAAACTAAAAGTATTTTTCTTGATGGTTATGGTTCTCATGTGTTTAAAAGGAATAAATTACTTTACGTACACAAAATATTTCCTTGATCACGGTATTGAATATTGGAAAATAATTATAAGATCATAAATTTCAAAAAGGTATGGTGGATAGAAATTTATATGTCAAATATAATAATATACACTCACTCATTTGCTTTTTTTATGCTTATAATATAATTTTTTTGAAAAATAAATTAAAGGCTAATGAATTATTTTTTTCGTTAAAAAATTACTTTCAAATAAAAATATATTTTCAAATAAGATATATATTTGTAATTTAAAAACATGAACACAAAATATTTCATATTTTAATCGTATGAAAGGTATATTTTTGAGTTGATAAAAGGGTTTCGAATAAGATAATTGAGATAAGTTTTGACTCATATTACACTATATACTAAATTTTTCTTGGATAGATATGGATGGAGTGTGGACCAAAGGTTGTTTCAAAGGTTTATTGGAATTTTAATTTGTATAAATTTTTTCACACTGGATACCATGTTTATTTTTATACTTATGGAATGATTTCCAAGTAACCTCAATAAGTCATGTTTTATCGAATCTAGGTGGATCATTTTTTATGTCGAAGGAACTATTATGTATGAATTGAGATGTGATAAATAATAATATATATATCTTTATATATTTTACTATAATCAGTAAAGTTAAATGTGAGATCATAAATCTATATATGGGTGCATTCTTATTGAAATAATTTGTTTTTTGTGGAACTTCATGAATAGAATAGTCATTTGATCCATAAAATAATTTTATTATGATGTGACATTTCAAGAAACAAATCTTATGATATGGATGAAGTCATATATTTATGTTTTGAGAGTTTGAGTCACATATAATATTATTATTAAGTGTGGAAACCAAAGTGAAATCTATTTTTCAAAAAAATGTATAAAATATTATGTTGAAGCATATTAATTTCAAGAACCAGTATATTAATAATAATATAGATTCTAGGAAGATGAAAAAGGATTATTTATTAATGAAGGATAATTTCATAGATATGTTAAAAAATAAATTCATGGAGGATTCATTCCATCAAATCAGACTATTTTTTGGAGGGAATTATATCACAAAATATATGTTATTTCATTATATTATTTTCCCTCTTTCATTATTCAAAATTTATTGACAATGTTAGAGAATAGTGTATTATAATTTCTAGAAAATTGGTGAAAATAATAGAAATTTCTGGAGTTGATAATGGGGGATGGAAGGTTTAGGTTCGGTTTTATTACAAGAGGATACATAAGGAGTGTTTGGTAGTTAATGTATTGAAATGTTCTCTAAATATAGCACTAGTATATTCTCAATAAATATAAATTGGGTGATTTAAGAGTAAGGGGTCATAGGTATAACATATATAAATATAGAATCATTTTAGATGAATATTCAATTTATTTCACCAAAATATACATATCTAAATCATTAATATTTAGAGTATTTGGATAATATATATAATCCACCTATCTCATGTAATATCTTCAAAATCTCCCACAAATTTAATTTCTCATAATAACATTTTTTAAGTTTCATAATTCATACTTTTCTAAGAAATCTTGGTAAAATAGAAACATAATAAATGGTGAGGACTGATACTCATTAAGGGTAAATATATAAGATATCAATTAATGAACATATTCATACCTAAGATAATAATAAGGGTTTAATATAATGATCATAACTGGTGATTTTGATACCCAATCGGACATATATCATAAATAATGAATCATGGAATAACAATTTATCATTTCAAAAGACATGATTCATAAGTGTGTGGAATAACAATTAATCAATCATGATCCATGATAGAATATCATAAGTAGAAAAAAAAGTCATAGGAATTGTGGAATAGTCATAATCATAGAAAATCATTTCATTACTCAAGATTCACTTCTATGGTTATAATACTATACAAAGTACCATTGTTGATTCAGTTCACTATCAATTTCATAATTTCATTAGTTAAAGATTTATTCCATGACTAGAATAGTGGACAGAGTCTCATACATAACTAGGTACACTACACACTCTAGTCCACATTCCCTGACGATTTATCAATCATTAACTAATTAATTGGATTTAATTTTCATTGACCCATACACCACATATTCAAAACCATATATATGAGTTTCATAATATCATAAAAAAGATATAAATTCACTATATCATAACCTATAGAAAAGAAACAGGTTTCATAAGAATTTCATTGTCACATTATAATAATTCATCCAGAAATATAACATGGATGTTATTGTATGATCTTATTACTAGTGAAGTATAATAAAAATCAATTTATTTTGACATTTATGTAAAGTAAATATAAATGATAATTTAAATTGTCCAATAAAAATAAGGGAAAATATCATTTTATGTTAGCATATTTAAAACAAAAAAAAATCCAGAAAATTAAGAAATATATTTTCTTTTAAAATAACATTGGAAAACTATAATGAAATATTAACAGAAAAAAATTCATGATAGAGGGAAATTATTTTCATGTGTTAAAGGTTAAAACAATAATTCCTTTTACACGTTTGTTAAAAAGATAAAAAGTAACTCATTTGGAGAATGATAATAAGATTAATTTTAAAATTTAAAAAAAAATATAGTATAATTAAAAATTAATTTAAAACCCTTTTTGATCATTAAAATTAACATTATTGAAAATAATTTGAAGAACATGGGCCTGGTAGATAATGTTCACTGAAAAGATAGAAAATAAGTTTGGATTTTCATAAAACATGTTCTGAATCATTTTATGTAAAAAGGGGGTAAAATGGTAACAATACTTGAAAATTTTAAAAATTACTATTGGGGGATAAAATATATTATTATTAAATTATAATAATTATATAATTTTCATCAATTTAATTTTAATATAGACAATCCTAAAAAGAAAAGTGATTATAAAATATACTCTTACCTTGGGTCATGTCATTTTTCATATGAATTCATAATCTCATGTATAATAATTTTTTTTGTTATGAATATATAATATAAATATAATCATTCATTGAATACAATAAAACATAATATTATTATTTCCAAATTCCCATTTATTAATAAGTTTTCATCGAAATCAACTTTCTGGTAAAAAAATGATAGTTTTTCCATGTTTGTCTTTGTTTAACTATTATGGATCTTACAAGTTGATATTGGATTAATCATATCCATAATATTAATAATGAAATAATTATTGTATTTTTTCATTATAAAAACTTTTATAAATATACATATAAGGTGTGATGAAAAATGATTTACTTCGCTTTCTTAAGAGGGTATTATATTTGTAAACAAGACTAATGTTTTCATTTTTTCAATGAACTGAATGAAAAAATGAAAAATAATAATATATGTATTTATAGTAATAATAATGTCATAAATACTAGATATAAAACATAACTATATCCATATTATCATCCATTTATATATAACATTAAGAAAATCACATTGCTTCAAGGAGGTGGGAGCCCACACATACAAATGAACAACGTTATAATTATTAATAATATTGAAAGGAGGTAGAAAATTAATTAAATACTGAAATAATGACATATAATTATAGTAATAATACATTTTTTATAATGATATTATGGTTATAGAATATTTGGAGGAGGTTAAGGTAGAACAAAACTAAAAATATATCAGAAAAGAAAATTACCTCTTCTTTAGCATAAGCCTAATCCTTAAAATGATAGTTTTTTGGGAGATAATGATATATGACATGGATAATGAAGTTATAAAGGTATTTGAGTTATGATTTTATGACATTCATTAAGGAAACTATTTTTATGTGTGAGGGGTAGAGGACTACCTTTTACGAGTGAGATGGGTGGAAAAAATATAAATACATAAAGCATCAAGATATATTAAAGTCATATTCAAGTGAAACTGGTTCCAAATATGAAATGGTTAAGAGATAAGATAATTAAATATATAAATATATTTAAAAATTACATTAATACTATTTTAAGATATATCTTGAACCATATATTTTAGTTTATCCCCCTCATTAACCTTTTTTTAAACTTATAAGAGGAAACAAATTTACCATAGTTTTCATTCCTTATGAACAAAAAATGAAATTAGCCTTATAAAAAAAATATATTATAATTAAAAATATGGAATAAATTTTATCAAATTAGTTTATTATATATTTCCTAAATTAATTTTACTATAGAATTTCAAAGTATAATAGAACCTATTTTTAGAAAAATGAATTTTTATAAATAACACTACATTTATTCTCATTTCTTCCCTAGTAAAACCCAATAAAACAATACTAACTTATTTTATTAAATATATTATCTAAAATTTTTACTACAATCATTCATACTTAGTTATTAATTTAATTTACTAATATAATAACATATAACATGCATTAAATAATATTTTTCAAAGAAAATATCTCTTTTTAACATAAAATGATTTTATTTACATTTTATCCAATTGATAATAAATTATTTCATATTAATAATGTGTAAAAAAACTTTTCATAGTTTTAGAACTCTAGATTAATTTTTTAAAACAAAACATATATGAAAAAATCAATTCTCATAATGAAATTACTTCAAAACATCTTTTGGAACAAGAGTATTTCATAAAATAATTAAAAATTATGTTAAAAAGTTATTTACCATATAAAATTCTCCATTTGAAAATATATATTAATTATTTACATAATTTCATTTTCAAATTCTTCATAATAAATTAAATGCATTTATTTTTCAAGACAAATATTCTAAAATATTAGTGTGTTATAATGAGACCCCATAAAATGTGTTTAAAGGTGGAAATAAAAATCCCACAATTTATATTTCTTCAATATACTAAGGATATTTATATTTATTGTTATATAGACCTTAGAATAATTACCCTAACGGGTAATTTGGTGTTCATATGACTCTCATATTGAAATATTTCAATGAATGTTTTTGAGATAATCATTCAAGGTTTTTACATCAGACTAATTTTATAAGTTCTTATTAATTTAATATACATTATCAACACAGACATGGTATTATAGAAGATAAATTGGAGATGGAGTTTATATAAAGGAAATAAATTTTTTTAATAAGTAACTAAATATATCTTGGTGTTTAACAAGAAGATGATATTTTTAGTGTATGAAAAAATATATATGATGATTTAAAATCACAATAGTTATTACAGTGATCATGATTCTTCAAGTTTATTTTTAGAGAAACCTATTTTCTATAGGTAAGGTTACCATTTAATGGTTAAATTAAATTTTTATTGGTTTAAGATGAGAATTACCATGGTATGTAATGTTTATGTTCCTTCAATTAGAAGAGTGGACATAAAAAATCAATAATAATGGGAGAAAATACAATAGTTTTGGGAATATTTCCTATTTTTATAAAAATAATAATTTCTTATATCATGGTTTAAGTATGAATTTTTAAATATACAAATAATTTATTTTCAAAGAATAAATTTCATGGTTTTTTGAAATTTTAGCTTGGTTACGAGGAAAACACTTGTGTTATAGTGATTGTGTATATGGGGAAATAGCATTGTCCAAGGTAAGATCACACTAAATCATTGACATGGTAAAAAATATTCTTTGATAAATAAAAATAGAATTCAACTATTTTGTTATGATATGATTTTTGGTAATTATTTATCGATTGATAATTAAACAAAAAAAAATCACTTTGTGGTTCTCTTTACTAAGGTGAAGTTTGATAATAATTATTTAAATGTGAATTTTTTTATTTGAAAAATAAAATAAAATGAAAATATTGATTCAAAATGTTTTTTAGGGAACATTTCAAAGATCATCTGGGTCAGTTTTATAGTGACTATGAAGGTACATATATTATCCATTCAATATAGGAATCTGAGGAAGGAAAAGGAAGATCATTCAATATTATTCTAATTTATTTAATATTTTATACTTATACACGTCTAGGTCTATCTTCTTAAACCATCCAATATTTTATTGTAAGGAAATAAAATAGAGTTATTTGAAGTGGAATGATAACCTCTATGAATTGAGGATATATTCACTTGATGAAAATATTTAGTTAACTTTATATAGGTTTGTTGTGTTTTCCTTTCATGTAACACTCCATTATTTTAGTATGTATTTACCGTTAAATAAATATTATGTATGAAAGATTATGATATAAGCCACACAAAACTAAAATGGTTAATGAAATAATTAACCTTGGTAGAATATTACAATTCAAAATGGAATACCAAGAAGGTCATACTACTAATCGTAAAGATATAAAGAATATATAATGTTAGAAATGGGATAAAAAACATAACAATGAAATTGAAGAATAGGATGAATGATTTTATATATTTTTTTGAGGCTATATATAGATATGTTATAGGATAATAATATTTTTAGTCATTATATATCTGATGATTGGTATTATATAAATTTTTCCCCCATAATTGGACATAAGAATATTTTATGAGACAAATTATAAGTATTATTTTATTGAAATTTGATTGTTATAACTTAATCTTGAATTAGAGGCTATAAAGAGAAGTAACTATTTTATAAAAAAATTATATAAAGGATAATTAATGGAATCGAGTAGTAAAAGTATTCATTGTGATAGTTATTTTCTTTACCTTTTAAAGGATATAGATTCACTAAGTTTTTCATTTACTAATCCAAATAGGAAATTGAATATTTACAAATTGGGTGAAATTGTCTATAAGGTAAGTCAAACTCATGGAAAACATTATGAGATATTTTATTAGTTTAATGACCACCCATAACTATTAAGATTTATTATATAATACTTATGTATTATTTGGAGTTATTGATTTGTTTTTTAATTATATTTTATAAATATATTAACACGTAATATTTAATGTAATAAATTATAATTTAAAAATATATTTTTTCCATTATTATGTCTTTTTTACAATTTTGATATTTTTATAAAATTTAAACCTTGAATGAATTTAATTCAATTATAATGGGAGTTTTAAATAAAACTTATATTAAAAAAATTAATATTCATTACTTGGTATGGAATATGAATAAATTAATGTTCAGGATTAAAAAATCATTTTTATAAATAATTGTTTTTATGTGTGACTGATTTTTATTTTAAAATAAGTAATAATATCATGGTTTAAGGAAGTTATAATAAAAATAATAATTTTATTATCATAAAAATATATTTTACTAATCATAGTATTATTAGTAATTTATATGAAATGGGAATAAGAACACATAATGTTTAAAAATTCATTTTTCTATAAAAACATGTTTTTCTGTATACGTTGAATTTTAATCTAAAGGTTAAAATTCGTAAACATGGAAATTAAATTAGATTATACAATGACCAATTATTGAATAATCTCATTAAAATTAGGTAAAATGGATTAAATTATATTTCTAATAAAAAATAATTAACGTGGAAAAAATATAAACAAGGTAAAAGTAGGTAAATGAGGTAAAATACATGGATCAAAATTTCGATCATTAAAATTATATAAAAACTTTTTATAATAAATTTGATGTTATTTAGATAAAATTATACAATTATCAGTAATATTTCCTTTCCTATATCACCTATCTCTAAAGTGATTTCATCTTTACCCTTCACCTATAAATGGAGATCTCTTACACCCACTCAAACCTATTATATTCTTTATAAATTTCTATAATACCTACCCAAATTATATCAATTAATGTATTCTCACAAATTTTTTATCCATTACAATTAGTAAGGATACATAATTCCTTTATTCTAAAGGATGATGTTGTGAGAAGGAGTGATTACATTAAAGTAAAGAGTTATTCTTCATTCCATTCATTTAATTTCTCATATACATTCTTTATAAATAACATTATGAACTCTAATTTCATAGAATTATCGTCCTTATTCTTTTTTAATAAATATGTTATTATAATATAAATGTATTTTCATACTCATTCATTAGTTATAACAAGTTCTTATTTAGGTCAATTTTAACACCTATAATAACGAAGTTATAATATTACCACTATGAATGATTAAGAAAACATAGATACTAGTAATATGAAGTAATAATAAAATATATATATATTTATTAATTTTATAATTGAAATATATATATACATATATATATAGGTATATTAATTGTGAAAATCAATTCATTTTATTAAAAAAAATTATCACAAAAAATATATTTTACAGCTCTCAAAAAACCATAACCAAAACATTTAAAAATTGTTCATTAGACATTATAACTATATAAACACAACATTGTAACATCCAAGTACATTGTAGAGGTTATAAACACATTATAAATTATCAAGAAATAGAGTTGACATATGGAAGCTAACGCCAAAGAAACGGGATAATTAACACCTGAATTTAGTTTTAACAAAGAATGATTAATAAATTGGGAACAATAATTAATTAATAAATTGCATAAAGTAAAATAAATATAAATATGGTTCTGATATATATTAATAATAAACCTAAATTTACTATATAGCATGTTAGAGTATTTCTGAAAAAATGAGAATCTAAACTAATGTGTCTTGGTTCACTCAATAAATTTTCATTGAGTCATATAACGTTTTATTGGACTATATTATGATATTTTTGTTTTAATATAATATAAGACCGAATTATATTTTATTTTCTATTTATTTTCTATGTATTTATAATTTTTTGACATATTCAACATTTAAATTGATTCACACTTCAAAAACTATATTATCGTTGGGGTTTCAAATCTAAATTTCTTTTCATTGAGATATATTTCAATTTCACAACCTATATTAAACTATGTGGTATATATAGTAACCCATAGATTCCTCCAATCATGATTTTCATGAAATTAATTTGATTTAAAAATTCATCTCATGTTCTTTCTTGTAATATATTTTTATTCAAAAGTTACTGGGGCCATAATGGTTCTTTTATAATCTCACATTGAATTAGAGATTGATAATGATTAAATTTACCTTGGGTAAAAATTATATGTTCTATATCTCTTGAAATATCATTTTTTATTTATTTATTTATGGTTTTAACATGTCTCTTTACCATTTAAATTTCTTTTCATTAAAAATTCAATTTAATGTATTCTTGTCAGTGGATTACTGAAATAAGAAATTGATTCATTTAATTATTCTAATATTTAATTCATTTTGTTCCATGGTATTTATTTATTAATTGTGTGATAATATTTTTATGAGTTATAGATTCAATTCATTAGTTTTTTTGAAAAATATTCTGAATGGAAAATTAATAAAATTAATAAATTTAATTTAATTCTTTATTTAATTGAATCCTAGATTTAAATTTTCCTTTATTTTAATTTTTGAAGGATAAGATATATTTTTGAACCTTTGGGGGTAATTAATCAAATTTTTTCTTTTTAAGAGTCATTTTTGACTTCAGAAGAGTTATGTGGAACGTCAAAAGAGTAAAAAAAACTTTATAAGAGTAAATATCCACTTCCTAAGAGTCTTATGTGACTTTAGAGGTTTCTTACTAACATTATAAGAGTAAAATGACACTTCAGAAGAGTCAATACCACTTTATAATATTTATTCCCACTATTAATATTGACTATCAAGAGAATTATTGTGTCTATGTAAGAACTAAACATTGACTTTATAAGGTTCATTCGACTATAAATTGAAGCTATGAGGTTCCACGTCTGTATTCATGAAATACAATAATAGGAATCCATATTGATTATAATTAATAAAATCAATCATATTATATGAGTGATAATATTATTAAAAAAGTAGGAATTTTTTTAATTTTTGTATAATAGACTAAGTCTCATAAAGTATATTCATAATAAAAATGATATAGTTCATAATTTTAGAAGTAAGGATATCAGAAGGACTTGTCCAGCTAAAAAATGTAAAAAATGTTATTATTATTAGTAGATAAGATTAATGAATGGTTGTTTAGAAAGTTCAACTAGGAATTCTATTATGTGAGTTTTATTTATTTATATTATATATTTATAATTATGAAATTAATTATTATCACTCTTCTACATTTATTTTCCCTTATATATATGGGAGAGAATTGGGTAACTAGGTAAAGGATGTCAAATTCTAACATTATATTTTATATAAAATGTTGAATAAAATATATTCCTTGTTTTAGAAAATTTTGGTATTATGAAACAATTTATATTTTTGAATGAAATAGCGTTTGATTTATTTCAGTTAAATGTTTACTACCTTATTCAAAGATCATAAGTCTACCTTCACTATGTTTAAATAAGTAAATATAATATAATATACTACATTGAGTTTTATTGTTGTTTTCAATTTTTGGAACGTGTGTGAAGGTAGTAGATCTCTTTTGAGTTTATTGGGAAAGCTAAATCCTTATTATGTATTTACAGAATAATCTCATAGTTTTTTATTATTTAGGTATTAAGGATTAAAATTCATAGACATAGGGAAGAGGGTTTCCAAGAATTGGGTTTTTATATTTATCCTCACCAAAAAAATCTAACATGGATGATAGGAGAAGTTATTAGTGAACCTGACATACATTTTTAGAAAGAAGAAGATCTAACTACTATAAGAACGTTTATAGAATTATTATTGAATATCCGGCCCCATACCATTTCATCTCATTATATTTGTTTTAGTTTCTAGTTTAAATTTATTCTATTTTATTTTCAAGATCAACAAAATTAAAATCATAACATTTTTCATGAAAAAAATTGAAAATTAATTTTGATCACCCCTATTTAGTGAAAACACCAGGTCACTACTAAACTATATTATTTACCTTGGTTTTGAAATATTTTTCATCACCTTTTAAATTTTTTTTTTAACCCATGGTGTTTTTTCTATGGATGTGTTAACAAAACTACTAACCTTAAATTATATAAATTGCCCTTCGACTACTCATGTTTATTTATCTTTCCCCTAAAATGGATATAAATTTAAAAAAAATATGAAAATTAATTAAGAAAACTAAAATTTGAATAACATTCCTTTAAAGTATTTTGTGAGACTTCAAGTTTCCACTATTTCCCTAGAATCATTGTTAGAAATTATAACCAAACATTGTGGGGACTATGTGAAAATAATTTCATAATAAATAATCAATTAACTATGCCTACCTTAAAACCATTGAACTATGAAATAGATTAATACAAATGTTTCAAAAAATATCATTGACTTATATTTAAGGATCCCAATAATAACATTAAGAGGTTAACCCTAGTGTGTAAAGCCTTAAATACATGAGTATTGGTAGATAATTAAGATTAATAGAGAGATTTCATATTAACTATATAAAGAGAAACAAATGAGTGTACATAGTGACTATATACAAGAAAATTGAATGATTGTGATGTAATTTAAAGAAGATTTTTTCCAAATATTCATCCTCATATCTAGAAGCATATCAATAAGGAAGATGGTGAAAAATATTAGGTAATATTTAAGAGATACACTTTATGATTACTAGAAAAGATTCAAAAAGATTTATACTAGTTTCCCTCATCAATCCATTGAAGAGAATCACTTCTTACTTTTTTTTAATGATTTTCTTCTTGATAATGATACAGAGCTTCTAGATGTATCTTTTAGAGAATATATCATATTAAATTCATTGGTTCAGGAACGTAAAGTGATATAAATGATATACATAAATTCCTAATAGTTTATTATGAGAGGAAGTGGTTCTATTGGAGTATATGAGATAATATATTCGGGACTATTTCACTTATTAGAGTATAAAAAATAATATTTAAACACATTGGTTTGATAGATATACTTGAAACAATCTCATGAATAGTAACAACTGATAATATTATGAGGATTATTTTTTCTACCAATCATTTTACTAACCACAATTTTGAAGTGTAGGGACGTGAGATATGAAAATTTTCCCACTGAAAAAAAAATCTATAAATCCTACTCGATAATAGGAGAATATACCAATGTATTATACTAAATTGGGAACCAAAAAAAGAAACAACACCACTTCACCAACTAGAGTATCAAAAACCTAATATTTTCGAGAAACAATTTCAATAGTTGTACAAAAAACATTATATGAATCTTTCCTACCAACAACCCCCTCCTTTATAATTAAATAACACTTGTTATTGTAACACCCCAAGCCTCCACGATATGTTTCCCTTTGAATAATGTAATAGCTTACATTGTACGCAACTTCGAGATTCTAACACACCGCAACTAATCAAACTAGCTGTTATGAATAGTAATACCCACTATTTGAAATTTTATAAATTTTATTTTTCAAAATGGACTTCATTTTTTAATTCTTAATATCAAAATTAACATTGGGTGACTTTTTTTATTTTTCTAAAAACATTCTATTTTTGATGAATAGTTAAAAACCCTACGTTATAGGCTTAACATACTTTTTATTTAAATATATATTTATTTTATTTAAATTTATTTTGGCTCAAAATAGATACATAATACCTATAAAGTTAAATTTAATTCATTTGAGTCATTTTATAATAAGTTTAGATATACAAAGAATTATTGAACTTTTTACCGTCTTTTACGCACCTCCTAGGAGTATTTGCAAATTTTCATAAAGCATAATTTTACCGCTTCTATGAGTTGATTTTAAAAAATCAAAGAGATGCTGTTTAAAATAGTATATAAAATTTTGTTCAATAAGATGAAAATAAATTTTGGTTAACAGTAACTTTTGATGTTTATTTACCATAGTTAAAAGTAAATAGCGTAATTAAGGGTAAAAATGATATCATAATTACCCTAACACATGTCCTTATTCTATTGGATAAGTTTTATTAGACCAAAAAAAACCATAGCAATAAAATATGATCCTCTTTGGTTCACATGGATTATATTAGGACATTTATTATTATTTTATTTAAATAAGAGTTAAAAGAGTTAAATTAAATGTTTAATAACTAAACCATTTTTAATATAGGGTAAAACAATATATAAATTCAACTATAACTATTCATTAAAATCTAATATTATTTCTTACATAATGGTATTTTATTTATAATTTTTAGACATTAAATATTGTAATTTATTTATGACACAATGATGATGCAGTATTTAATTTCTTAATGAAATATTAAAATAATTGATATTATAAATATCCAAATAAATTTAAATTGAGACTATAGATTAATTCCAACAATTTTATAGGTTAATATGACATGTTAGGATAGGTTAAATAAATTTTATTCGAAGTGATAATGTTTTTAGGGCTTTCAAAAAAATCAAATGCTAAATAGTGTCTAAATTGACATAATTCGGTTTTTATAACCAATACAATATTATTAATTGATATAATATTCCTAAGAATCTTATTTTAAGACAAAGGACTTTTTTGAGAATATATATATATTAATAAGGAACCATATGGGGTTATCTTGGCTTTTTATAGTAAGTTTATTAACCATATAATATAAAAATACATAGAGACATGGTAAATGTCAAACTATTTAACTAAGAGTTAAATCTAAAAGATACTGTTAATATTAAGACTTAAACCTATCTAAAACCAAATATTTGAGAGATTTTCTACATATAACCACATTACCTATAAATAATTCATTTTGGATCCATTATAAACCCAAAATTATTTTATTATAAAATAATATTTCAAGCTTTTCTTAAAGTGACCCACGCCTCTCTTATAAAAGGACACTTACCCTTCTATTAATTCCACACCTCCAAAGCCTATTTTAATGGCATAAACCTTCCCAAATATCCTCTCAACTATCCTCCCTTCTACCTAGAGGCCTTAATTTTATCATAAATCCAACTTAAGGAGCCCTTTTGATCAAATACAAAGGGATATCCCAAAGAAGAGGCAAATATTTCATCACCTCTTTCAAGTTCTTTTCTTCTCAAATTCCTCTTTCTTGGTTGTTTCCATTCTAAAATAATAACTCCAGATACTTATATATACTATTATATTATTAAAATTTTGCAACCATATTCATTATTCTATTCATCATATGAATGACAAAGACACTATAAGTGTACGTAGGGCTTACCGTCTCCATGTTGTGGTGTAGTTGGTTATTCAAACACTTCATTATTTGGATTGGTATAATAATGAGTATAACTAATGTAAATATTAAATATAACATATTAATGATTCTGTATATATTATATACCATCCAATTACATACTAAGACACCATTAATATAATGATATTGTCAATCGTGAGTATGTACGGATTACCGTCTCCATGAATGCGATAAGATTTATTCCCCATCGTAATCATTCAAGAATAATTTTCATTTTATGATTAACAATAATTTATAAGAACTTAATAAAATTATTAATATGAAATAAATACATCTTATCCATAATAAAAATGGCTTATGTAACAGATCATATAAAGGAAAACGGATCAGTTAACACCCGTAATGATGATACTACTAAAATGTTATTAACAAAGAAATATTAGAGGATCTTATATGATATCATATTTCTGTATATAATTACAGTATAATTTAATAACAATGATTTATCTATAATACATGATTTTAATGTACCCTCGACCATGTTAAAGTACAACGTAATGGTTAATTCCACAATCTCTTTATTATCCGAGATTGTTTTTACATAAGTATCTACTGGGACCTCTTTATCATCCACATCCGTGTTTTCTTAAAACTTTATTTCAAAAAAAATACTATTTATTAGAAAATGGGTTAAAATAATGTATACTATTATTTTACCTTATATGTTTTTAAAGTAATCATTCAATCATTTTCTAAACAATGTACTTTATGACCTTTTCGACAAAATTATGGTAAGAATTTTTTTTAACTTATTTGACAAGTGAGGATATTTTCTACCATTATAACATCATCGAATATTTCCTTACAATATTTTAAGAATATTTTCAAAATAAATGTTTTTTATATAATTATATGACTTAAATGATTTAAAAATATAAAGATATATTTCTCTAAAGAAAATTCAATACATCTATGTCAACTTGCTTTTGATGGATTTTAAGATTTTTTGAAGTTGATTTATTATGATACAAATCTTAAATATTGTATAGATGGTTTTGTTGGATATGTTAGACTGTGGATGTTTTATTCTTATAACATTCATGTTTTATGGATAAACTATTTACATTTCATATGCTAGTTTTAATACAAGTGTTTCTGTTATGTTTAATCCTTTTCATATGAGGAATGCAGTGGACTTACTAAGTGGTGGGTAGAGCCCGCTATATCTCGTTGATGCATCGGATGGTCTCATGATACAAACTAGTGTTTTGGAAAACGGCCTTCAAAAAAATCATATTTTTAGTCTTGGCACAAGGCCTTGGCTATGTGGTTATGAAGTCTGGCATTATGCATTCCATCATTATGAAAGAGGCTTTTGATATTGCATGTGATTGTTCGACTAGTAGAATATTGATTAGAATAAGTAAATTTAATTATTTGATTTTATCTTTTCCTTATTATTCTTATTTTTATGTTTAAAAGGATTTTTTTTAGTCTAATATATTTCCTTAAATGTTTATGCTTATATATGAAAGTTTCCACTATATTGTTATCCTTACTCAACATCTGAGCTCACAGCTTTCTATGTTTTATTTCTCCCATGATGTGAAAAAGTATTTTATGTTTGACAATTAAGTATAGGCTAAGGATATAAGTGTTTTAAAAAAGGGTAAAAATGCTGTTGATTTTTTATTTCATGATGTAATGTAAAACTTATGAATGTATCTAGTACTTCAAAGGCTACTAAACTGATCAGTCTTTCGTGACATGATTCCTTGTATCATGCCAATTTTATGTAATAATCCACCAACTATGGGTAATTGGGGTCAGGATGTTACAGTTGGTATCAGATGGCCTTCAGTAAAAACTAAAGAAACTAGATTTAGCAAAACTCTATTTAGATAACACTACCCTAAGATAGACTTTGAGAATTAGTATAGAAGAACATCCTAGAATTTTGGTACGATAGAGATGTTTTGTGTTTTCCATGAAATACATCCCCATTTGGATACTAGTAGGAAGAGACGGCTCTAGAACAGATGTACATGGGGGTAAAACCCAGAAACACAGCTTTGAGCTAGACTCGAATGGAAACTGGTGCACGAAAACGGGTCTTTCTACACACTTGGTTATGACACTCCCGGGGAATATGCTTAGGATAATTCTAATTTTAATTGCAAACCATTATGAATTGTTTATGAGTATATAAATCCTAAAATAAAATATTTTTATGATTATGGATTACATCCATAAACTGTTCAACTTATGTTAAGTGTTTTACAAGGTTAGAATTATGTATTGTGATTTATAAAATAATCTATCGTATGCCATTTTTTAGAAATGGCACATAATGGAAGGAATGGAAACTGTACCAATGCACATAAACCATGTAGGGATTTCACTCTTACTCAAGATAATTATAGTGGAGTTGGAGATGTAACTGGTGCAGATCAGCTAATCACCAAAGTGGGAAAACCCACTCAAGTTATGATTAATAACCTTACATGTATGGAGAACCCTAATCCACAACATAGAGTATAAATTTTAGACTAATTTATTAGGAAACAACAACCAACACTCAATAGGATTAAAAACTCATTAGTAGGTGGGCAATTGATAAGTTCCATAGAGAAAATATTTCATACTTGGGCAGTATAGAAAGGGAAAAAATTGGCATGGCAGTTTATCACCTCATAGGAGATGCAGATCAATGGTGGTCATTGATTCAAAACACAAAGGATGATGAAGAAGTATCAAACATGGAATAGAGGTATTTTAAAGGTATTTTCTTTGAAAAATAATTTCCTCGTGACTATTGATCCGATATGGAAAGGCAATTTATGAGTCTGAGACAGAAGGAGGATGATAATGTTGAAAATTATGAGGCTGATGTTACAAGGTTAGAAAGGCATGCTACAGATTATATATGTAACCCATCGAGTAAGACTGATCGACTCTTTGATGGGTCAAAACCATTTCTCTAGTGAGCATTAGTCTCAAAATCCTTCTTATCATATGAAGATATTTTCTCATGTGCTATCGAGAATGAAAAATAATTATCTAAGTCTTATGACATTAAAGCAAAGCAGAAGAAGAAGAGATCTGCTGAACACTTTAGAAATGAAAATAAATGAAAGAAGGGAAATTTTGAATATCCCTCATGCGGTTAATGTGGGAAGAAACACGCTGGTACTTGCCTGAAGGGAATGGGAGTCTGTTATATGTGTGGTGAAAAATTCCACCTAGCTCGTGATTGCAAGGGAAAGAAAGAGGTTTTCGATGTTTAATGCTACAATTGTAGAGAAAATGTGCATTATGAAAATGAATTTGTTAAGCACCAAGGGAACTTACCTCAGAAAAGGTCAAGGGAGAAAGTTCAAGATTATGTGATCATTAACGCAGATGTTGATGCTCCGAAAGACATAGTGGTAGGAATTTTAATGGTTTTCTCATGTTTATCCAATGATTTATTTGATTCTGGATCATCACATTTTTTCATATCTTCCTTGTTTGTTAAGAAAATTAGATATTTCAAATTTGATTTAACAAGGGAGTTTTCTGTCAAAACTGTTAAGGAAAGTATCATTGCAACAAAGTTTTTTGAATCAGTTCCCATTAGGGCATATAAATGTTCTTTATCTATTGATCTCATCATCATATCCAAGATTTAATTTGATATAATCCTTGGTATGGATTGGATTTCAGACCATGATATGAAAATTTCTTATAAGAATAAGGAGGTTACAATTATCGATGATGATAAAGAGTACCATATCTTTAGAGAAAAAATGTCACCATCTAATTCTTATCTAGATCGACTCCAACTAGCTCTACTAAATTCAATTATTTGGGAGGACGATAATGAAAAATTTATGGGTGATGAAAAGAATTTTTGAATAGAGGACGTATCTATTGTGAAATAATATGTAGATGTGTTTCTAGAATTTTTACCTGGACATACTCACAATGAGAAATTAAGTTTTCTATTTATTTAATTCCTGGTTCAAGGCCCATATCGAAGACCCCTTATAGAATGGACACTGTGGAATTAGTGTAACTAAAGAAACCACTAGAGGAATTGTGTAATAAGGGATTTATTCACACTAGTTTTTCTCCATGGGGAGCCCCAATCATTTTTTTTATGTAGAATGATGGATATATGAGGTCGTGCATTGACTAAAGGAAGATCAATGATGTAAAAATAAAGTACAAGTATCCCCTACCTTGCATTGATGATTTATTCGACCAACTTCATGGAGCTTGATATTTTTCAAAGATTGACCTTTGATATGGATACCATATGTTTTGTGTGAAGGAGGAAGACATTCTGAAAACAGCATTCCAAACGAGGTACGGGAATTAAGAGTTTTAATTAATGCCTTTTGGATTGACTAATCCACCCTTTGTCATCATGGATCTAATGAATAGAATTTTCAACGAATATCTTGATGAATTTGTAGTGATATTTATTAATGAGATCTTGGTATACTCTAAAAGCTACAAAGATCAGGAAAATCATTTGTGCCTAATTCTAAAGACTATTAGAGAAAATAAATTATATGGGAAGTTTATGAAGTGTGAATTCAGGCTTCAAAAGATTTCTTTTCTTTTCCATATTGTCTCATAGGATGGAATCTATGTTAGTCCTTCAAAGACCAGGGTGATCCAATAATTACCAGCACCGACAAGTATAACTACGGTACACAGTATTGTTGGTTTAGCAGGCTATTATCTGCATTTTGTTCAGAATTTTTCCTGATTGGCTAACCTATTAACCATGCTCACTCGAACAGGTGTTAATTTTTTTTGGGAAAAAGAGTTTGAAAATGTTTTGAATAACTAAAGAGAATATTAGTGAATGCTCTTAACTTGAATCTACCATCCGATAATGAATGGTTTGTTATTTATAGTGATGCTTCAATGAAAGGACTTGGTTGTGTCCTAATGCAGAATGATAGACTTGTTGCCTACGTATCACAACAACTAATAATTCACGAGAAAAACTATCCCACTCATGATCTTGAGTGAGCAATTGTAATCAATTCTATGAAAATATGGAGACACTATCTCTATAGTGAAAAATGTGAGATTTATACTGATCACAAGAGTTTGAAGCATATTTTCTCACAAAAAGAACTAAACATGAGGCAAAGGAGATGTCTTGAACTACACAAGGATTATAATTTCAAAATACACTACCACCAGAGGAAGGAAAATATGGTGGAATATGCTTTGAGAAAAAAAGATCATGGAGTTTTGAACAAGATGATAGTTGAAAGGGGTCCTATTTTCATGGATCTAGTATTGATGGATATCAGAATAACTATGGAAGGTGAAACATCAATAGTTTTTCAAATGGTTACCAAACCATCTTTACTAGAAAGGATAAAAAGTTCTCAGACTGATGATGAGGAATTTCAAAATAAAATTAAAGATGTGAATGATGGGAGATTGATTGACTTCATATATAAAGATGGAATTTTGAAATTGGGGAAGAGATTGTGTGTTCCCAATATACCAAATAAAAAAAGGGAATTGGTGGATGATGCTCATAGCTCCAATTTCTCTATACACCCTGGTAGAACTATGATGTATAGATATTTGAATAACATTTTTGGTGGGACAACATGTAGGGGAAGATTTCCGATTTTGTATCAAGATGTATGATTTGTCAACTAGTGAAAGCTGGAAGGCAATAGCCTGGAGGATTCATGAAACCTCTTCCCATACCTAAGTCGAAATGGGATAATCTTATGATTGACATTGTCATTGGGCTAACAAATACTCCTAGAATGAATGATGTAATATGGGTCACTGTTGATTTTATTACCATGACAGGACATTTTTATGCTATAAGAGAAGATTTACCACTTGAACGTCTGGAAAGACTATATATTAATGAAGTTTTATGACTCCATGGTGTACCCCTATCGATTGTTTCTGATCTTGATCCCGGTTTTACATCAAGATTTTGGAAAATACTTTAGAAGGCCCTAGATACTGAATTTTGTTTGAGAACTACCTACCACCCTCAAACTAAAGGACAATCGGAAAGGACTATTCAAACCTTAGAAGACATGTTGAGATCTTTCTCACTTAAATTTCCAGGTATGTGGGATCAACATTTACCTCTGTTAGAATTTTTCTATAACAATAGCTTCCATTAAAGTATTCAGATGGCACTATATGAAGCATCATATGGAAAGAGATGTCTCACACCAACTTTTTGGGATGATGTTGGTGAAAGAAAACTCGTAGGCCTAGAACATGTTGAGGAAACTATGGAAAATGTGAAGGTTATCCTAACCCACATCAAAGCATCTCAAAATAGGCTAAAGAGATATGTTGATAACCGAAAGAAGGATTTGTAATTTCAGGTTGTAGATCATGTTTTCTTGAAGATATATTCCTGGAAGAGTGTTATACATTTTATTAAAAAGGGTAAATTGAGTCTGAGTTACATCAGACCTTTATAAATTCTATAACGAATTGGATTTGTAGCAATTCGTTTGGAAATTCCTCCATGTCTCTCCAAATATCATGATGTGTTCCATGTATCATTGTTGAGAAGATACATGCCTAACCAAATACATGTACTCACCTATGAGAAAATTGAACTAGAACCTGATATGTCTTATTGTGAAGAGCCTGTCAAAATTCTTGATACATGAGAACAAGTGTTGAGAAATCGGATGACTCGTCTGGTAAAATTTCTATGGAGAAACCATAAAATGAAAGAGGCAACATGGGAACTAGAGGAATGTATGATGAAGAACCTCCCGTATCTTTTTGTGCGGTAGTGTTATAAAAATTTTGAGGACGAAATTATTTGAATAAGGGAATAATGTAACACCCCACGCTTCAATGGTATGGTTCCCTTTGAATAATGCAATATCTTGCATTGTACGTAACTTTGAGATTCTAACACACTACGACTAATAAAACTAGCGGTTATGAATAGTAATACCATATTTTTCAAATTTTATTAATTTTATTTTCCAAAATTAAATTAATTTTTGAATTCGGAATATCGAAATTATATTAGGGTAAATTTTTGGTAGTTTTCTGAAAACTTTGAATTTTTGATGAATAGTGAAAAGTACGGCGTTATTGGCTAAAACTGAATTTTTATTTAAATAATTATTTATTTTATTAAAATTTATTTTTGGTCAAAATATATAAATAGTACCTATATAAGTTCAATTTAATTCATTGGAATCATTTTATAAGAAGTTTTGATATATAAAAAGTTTATTGAATTTTTACTGTCTTTTACCCACCTCCTATGAGAATTTGCAAATTAGCATAAAAAATAATTTTACCGCCTCTATGAGTTGAATTTCAAAAATCCGAGAGACATGGTTAATATCAGTATGTAAAATGTTGTTTAATAAGATGAAAATATTTTTTGGTGAATAGAAATTTTTGACTTTTATTTACCACGGTTAAAAGTAAATAGGGTAATTAAGGGTAACAATGATATCATAATTACCCTAACACACGTCCTAATTCTATTGGATAAGTATAATTCAACCCAAAACAACATTAGGAAAAAAAATATGATCCTTTTTTCTCCACATGGATTAGATTAGCACATTTATTATTGTTTTATTTAAAGAAGAGTTAAAAGAGTTAAATTCCAAGTTTAATAACTAAAACATTTTAAATATGGGGTTAAACACAATATAAATTCAACCATAAATATTCCTCAAAAATATAAAAAAATATCCTACATAATGGTATTTTATTTATAATTTTTATAAATTTAATAATTTAATTTATTTATGACACAATGATGATGTAGTAATTACCTAATTAATGAAATATTAAAATAATTGATATTATAAATATCCAAATAAATGTAAATTGAGACTTCTGATGAATTAAACTAATTTTATAGGTTAATATGACATGTTATTATTTTTTAAATAAAATTTATTCGATGTGATAAATTTTTATGGATTTCAAAAAAAATGAAATGCTAAATAGTGTCAAAAGTGACATAATAGAGATTTTAAAACAAATACTATATTATTAATTGATTGAATATTCCTAAAAGTATATGGTTTGGCCAAAGAACTTATATAAGGTTATATATATTAATACTGAACCACATGGGATTCTCTTGTCTTGTTATAGATAAGTTTATTAACCATATAATATAAAAATACGAAGAGACATGGTAAATGTCAAACTATTTAACTAAAAGTGAAATCTAAAAGATTACGTTAATATGATGACCTAAACCTGTCTAAAACCTATTTGTTGAGAGGTTTTCGACCCATACCCACCATATCCTCGAAATATTTAATTTTGGACCCATTATAAACCGAATATGATTATATTATAAAATAGTATTTCAATCTTTTCCGAAAGTGACCCTCACCTCTCTTATAAAAGACCACTTACCCTTCTCTTAATTTCGAACCTCCAAAGCCTTTTCGATCAGACAAACTGTAACAACCCGAGATTTTATGAGATATTTTATTTTTAATTTCATTGATGTGTTCTATTATACACTACACCATGATTATCTTGTGCATTACACAACACCGTATTAGCTTGCAGTATACACAACACTATTCTTGGATTGTGTTACACAGAATTTCAAGTTCGTTTAATAGTAGTCATTCTACACAACATTGAGTTTATATATATATATATATATATATATTAAACGTATAAATAAATATGGTTGGATTCTTTTATATGAAACAACAAAGGAGTCTTGCACAACACGCAACCCTGACTTGGCTTACATTACATGCAATCGCGACCTTCCTCGATAGCGTGTGTTGTACGCAATATCAGGTTTCACTAAACAATGATATATTGTAATAATATTATGAACAAGCCATTATGAATAGTATTAACTACATTTTATATTTGATAACATTATTATTCATCTTACATATTTTATAGAACATGGTATGAGAACAAAATAAATTTTTCGGATAAAATAAGTATTTTTCAAAAAATGCAGTTTTGTAGCCTTTTGATGGCGCACCCACTTTAAATATTTTTTTTACATTTATATAAGTTCAATTTGACAAAATAATATTCTTATTTGGAATCATGATATAAAAATTTACTTTGGATAACTTTTTCATATTATCCTGATAACTTTCTTATTTTAATGAATAGTAAAAACACGCTATATTTTAATTAAAAACAACTTTTTTCATCGCAATAATTTATATGGTTAGATTATATTTTTAATTGGTTTTAAAGTGTAATTAGAATATTTTTATTACCATTTAATCCAATTTTGGTCATTGGAATTAATTTCACTTTGAAATTGGATATAAACAAGTATCAATCTTTTGATAGTTATTGTTTTTTTAAAAACATGCTATTTGTATTGATAATGGTAATTAATTTTAAAATTAATTAATGCCACTTCTATGTATTGTATTTGGAAAAATATACATCAATTTTGAATTTTGAATATCAAATAATTCTTAGGCTGAATTTTTGTTATTTTTCTGAAAAACTTCAATTTTCGATGAATAGTGAAACCACTTAGTGGTAGTTAAAAAACTGGATTTTTCATTTAAATGAAACCCTAACACTTCTGTGAATTGAATTTCAAAAATCCGAGAGACAAAGTTAATATCAAGGACTAAAATTTGGTTCAATGAGATGAAATTTATTTTTGGGGGATAGTAACTTTTTACTTTTATGTACCACGGTTAAAAGTATATAGGATAATTAAGGGTAAAAATGATATTATTATTACCCTAACACTTGTCCTAATTCTATTGGATAAGTTTAATTCGACCAAAAACAACCTTAGGAAAAAAATATGACCATTTGGGACCACATGTATTAGATTAGGACATTTATTATTAATTTATTTAAAGAAGAGTTAAAATAGATAAAATCAAAGTTTAATAACTATGAAATTTTTAATATAGGATTATACATAAGATAAATTAGACTATAAATATTCATTAGAAAGCTAAAAATATTTCCTACATTATTTTATTTTATTTATAATTTTTAGACATTAAATAATTTAATTTATTTATGACATATTAATAGTGCAACAATTATCTTATTAATGAAATATTAACATAATTGATTTTATAAATACCAAAATAAATGTAATTTGAGCCTTTTTTATAAATTCCCCTAATTTTATAGTTTAATATGACATGTTATTATTGATTTAATCAACTTTTTTCGAACTAATAATGTTGATGTGATTTTCACAAAAATGAATTACCAAATAGTGTCAAAATTGACATAAAATAGTTTTTAAAAGAAATATAATATTATTAATTGTTATTATATTCATAAAAATCTAAGGATCGGCCAAATGACTTAGATAAGGTTATATATATTAATAATGAACCACTTGGGGTTCGTTTGTCTGGTTATAGAAAGTTTATTAACCATATAGTTTAAGAAAACAAGAAGACACGGTAAAAGTTAAATTATTTAACTTAGAGTTAAATCTAATAGATAAAGTTAAAATAGTAACCTAAACTTGTCTAAAACCTATTTGATGAAATTATTTCGACCCATCCCCACATTAGATTTGAAATAAATCAATTTGGAGATATTATAAACCGAATATGACTTTATTATAAAATAATATTTTAAGTTCTTCCAAAGGTGCCCCTCTCCTCCATTGTAAAAAGGGCACCCCTTCCCTCTTCTCTTCACACTCTTTTGAGCCTTTAATCTCGGCCAAACCCTTCCCATTTCTCTTCTACAATTCCCTAGAAATATTCTGGAGGTTATGGGCTTCTCAAAATACCAACTCTACTTTTTTAAGAGAAGGCTTAAAGAGGTGTGTCGAAGAAGAGGTAATCTCTTCTTCCGATTCTCTCATGTTTCTTTCATCCTCTACTTATTCTTCTTTAGTTGTATCATTATAAAGTAATAACATCAGTATTAATTATATACTGATATGTTATTATAAATATTAAACAACCCAATTTCACCTTCTATCCATCCTACGGAAAACAAAATCACCGTGCGTGCATACATATGGAATACCGTCTCCATGCCATGGTGTAATCTATTTTCGACCCCCACCTTACATTGATGGGTATAATGGTGTAAATAAATAACTATATTTGATTATTGTAAAGTGATACTGATTCTGAAATATTATACATACACTTAAATACAATTCTACGATCATGGGAATGATATCATTGCTCGTGCGTACGTACGGACTACCGTCTCAACAACGTGATGAGATTCATTCTCCATGTTAACCATTCATGAATGATTATAAAGTATATATAATATGTAATCATGAAATATATGACATAATAATAATACTGGATTTATGTATATATATATATATATGTATGTCATCTACTTAATTCCATTCATTTCAATAAGGAAATGAAAACATCGTTCATGCGTACGTACGGCCTACCATCTCCATGAGCGGTGTATTTCATTCCATTTATAGATCTATCATATATATATGTATATTCTGAATATATATTACAAATAAATCATGTTTTAAATTATGTAATTAAGAAAATCAGTATATAATTAATAATATCCACAACAAGAAGTCCAAACATGTACGATAAATCAAACGATTTTACCCAAAACACTGCTTTAACATGGAACTTACAAAAGAACGGGTAATATAAAGTCATAAGTGAACCATATATGATATCATAACTATGAATATGATTCTGTAATAAGTGAATGACATTATTTAAATCATTATAGAGGATTTTTGGATACGTACGAATCATATCGGACCTAAGGTAAGGGATAATGTTGCAATCTAAATTGTTTTCTATCTGAGATTTCTTATACGTAAGTATTTACTGGGGTTATATTTATCATCCAAGTCCAAGTTTTATAAAACTGTGTTCATGTATGCTTAAAGTCCTTTTTAACCATTTTTTACTTTTACTACATGGTATGTAAGGAATCTTTCTTTTGTTTATGTTACAAGGTACTTTTTTGAATTTTCTGGCAAAAGTACTAGAAGAATGTTTTTTTAACTTATACGGCATGAAAGGATTTTTACGGTTTTATAAAGCCTTATTTTCATGAAGATTACTCCAAAATATTTCATGACTATTTTCAAAAAAAAAATTCTTTTAAAATGTCATGACGTTTTGTGAAAAGAAATTGATTTTGAAGAAGAAAGGATATTTTCCTCAAGAATTCATTTCAAATGCTTTATCAAAACCATTTTTTCATCTAAGATGAAATTATTTAATATGTGTATGTTTCAAGTATAATGTCTCTATGATTTACATGGTTTCACTGTTCTCATGATGAAATGATATCCATTTGTTTTATATGGATTGTGTTATGATGGGATAATGTTTATGATACCCATTTTATTCTTTGTGTTGTGATGAATGATTTATGTTTATGTTGTGGCACAAGTAAGAGTGATTTCATCATGAGATGGGTGGGACCTATATCTCCCTCCAATGAATTGGGTAATGATTTATATCTCATAAGATTTACATGGCTACAATGGTATGTTAATCTGGATCAGTGTTACAGGACTAGAACGGGGAGTGAACTCGATTCAGAAAGGTACTTTGTCCACTAAGATGGTCTTGGCAGCAATGCCTTGGCTACTATGGAAATCATATCATGTTCTTAATGTTTTTCCACAATTACAAGTTTTAAATACAAGCTATTTTATCATGATTGATTTTCTATTCTGATCTATGTCTTACATACTGCAATGTTTTCTGTCATTGCTCAAGATTTCGATGTTTAGACATTATGTTCATGTTTTTTATGTTCAAATGTATACGGTTTGTTTTATTCACCCCATGTTTACCCTTACTGAGCATTTATGCTCACCCTTTTTATGTTTTCTTTTCCCCGGGATATAAAGAAAGGTATTTGGTTAGAAAACAAAAGGGGAAGATCTTTATGGGAGATGTTGAAGATTTTTCACTACGATTATAAGATTATATTCCATGTTTCCAAAGACACTAAACTATTACGGTCCTTGTGTGTCTGTTTTTGTTATGTATTAATTATTCCAAAAAAGTAATGTAATGTCCATGTGCATCAAGATTCGGGTCTCTACAGTTGGTATTAGGGGAAAGTTTTAGTTAACCTTTGAAAAACTAGGATGCGAAAACTTTAGTGAGATCCCTAGAGATATTTCTAAGGTATGTCTAGGGATATCCCTAAGGTTATGTATAAGTATAGGTTATAGTCCTAGAATTACGGTAACCATAATATAATTAAACCTAATATGTTATATATTGAAGTTACTCCCCCTTTATCATTTTTTTTACCTATCATGATTTTTTCCTCTCACACTATTATTTCTGGGTTTTAGACGATGGCTGGAACCCGAAAGAACCGTGTTGATCAATGTAATGGAAAATGAAATGATTGTCCTTCTGAACAAACCAATGTTAAGGGAGATGGAGTGAAAAATCTTATTGTTATACTTACTCATTCTATGAATCATTCTGGACTTCCAAATGAGTAGAGAAAGGAACAATATTCTATTGAGTCCTTCATGAGGAAACGTCCACCATCTTTCAGTGGTTCTTCTTATCCAATTTCTACTGAACAATGGATTAGAACCATTGAAAAGTTATTTTCCATACTTCGCTGTTCAGAACATGAAAAATTCATTCTGGCTGTTCACCGTTTAGAAGGTGAAGCAGACCAGTTGTGGACTCTAATTAAGAATATAAGGCCCCAAGGTGAAATTGAATCCATGGAATGGGATGAGTTCAAGAACTTATTTTTCAATAAGTAATTCCCTCGTATTTTTTCGAATGAAGATGGAAAAGGAGTTCCTTGAGCTTAAGAAAAAGGGTGACAAATCTATTGGTATATATGAGGTGATTTTTACAAGGCTTGCAAGGTATGAATCTGGCTTTATCATCCAACCTAAATGTAAAGTTGATCGATTAATCAGTGGCTTAAAACTAAGTATTCGAAGGGCATTAGCTATAAGAGACTTCAGTAGCTATGAAGAAATTGTGCGTTGTGCTATCAAGGTAGAAATGGAAGTTGGTGTTACATATCCATCTCATGGTTTTGACAAGAAACGAATGATGGAGTTTAAGAAGAAATCTCAGAACAATGGTGAAAAGAAGATGAATCTTTCTTTATGCTCAATGTGTGGAAAGAAGCATGGTGGAGATTTCCTAAAAGGTACTAGAAAATGTTTTAAGTTTGGAAAAGAAGGTCATCGAGCAGCTGAATGTCGAAGTAATGGAAAAAGGGTTGCTAATGATGTGAATAAAGAAAATACTGTAGAGAACGCACCAACAACACTTCAATGCTTCAAGTGCGATGAAATGGGGAATTATGCTAATCAATTCCCTAATCCAAGGGTTAATGATGACCGACGGGAGAAAACTCATAAGGAAAAAGAAAAAGGGATGTTACATGAGATCACTATTGGCGATGTTGAATATGAAAATGATGTGGTGGAATGATTAAGTGTTTATGTAATGGGATTCAAAAATAATGTTGTATATAGTATCATGGAATATTGGAATATTTATGTATTCGTCTATTGTGATTTTCAATAATTTTATGGTATCGGTAACCATGGAAAGTGATTGAGATATTTTTGGAAAGAAGATGATATGAAATAATGAAGCGATAAGGAGAAAATGAAATGTTTAACAGTATTCATGAGCTCATGGTTGATATAAGGACAAAGTTATATCATGGTTTGAGTGTATGGAATATTTTAATTTTGGTATGTGGAAAGAGTTACCTTTCGACAGCATTCATGTTTTCACTAAGGTTCAATGGGTATTATTTATGTAACACCCCAAGATTTTATGAAAAATATTCTTTTTAATTTCATTAATGTATTGTGTTGTACGCTACACCAAAAGGAGCTTGCACAACACGCATCTTTGACTTGCCTTGCAATACAAGAAATCGCGACCTTCCTCGATAGAGTGTGTAGTACGCAATACCGAGTTTCACTAAACAACGATATACTATTAAAATATTATTAAAACTAGCCGTTATGAATAGTAATAACCACATTTTAAAATTTTAGAAATTTTATCTCTCAAAATGGACTTTATTTTTGGATTCTGAATATTGAAATTAGCTTAGGGTGAAATTTTGGTACTTTTCGGATAACTTTCATATTCTGATGAATAGTGAAATTTTTAAATTTTAATTAAAAACAACTTTTTTAATAAAAATAATTAATAGTGATAAATTATTAATTTTAGTGGTTTTAAAGTATATTTAGAATATATTTTTACAATTTAATACAATTTTGGTCATTGGTTGTAAGTTCACATTTAAACCAGACATAAATAAGTGTCAATCTTTTGATAGTTATTATCTCTTAAAAACACGCTATTTGTTTTGACGATGAGAATTAATTTTTAAATTAATTAATGTAGCTGATATGTTTTGAATTTGGTAAAATAGACATTATTTTTGAATTCATAATATCAAATATATCTTATGCCTAATTTTTTGTATTTTTCTCGAAAATTTCATTTTTTGATGAATAGTGAAACCACTAAGTGGTAGTTAAAAACTGAATTTTTCATAAAACTTAATTTTACCACTTCTGTTAGTGGAATTTTAAAAATTCGAGAGACATGGTTAATATCAAGGACTATAATTTGGTTCAATGAGATTAAAATAATTTTTGGTGAATAGTAACTTTTTACTTTTTTTACCACGGTTAAAAGTAAATAGGGTAATTAAGGGTCAAAATGATATTATTATTACTCTAACACATGTCCTAATTCTATTGGATAAGTTTAATTCGACCAAAAACAACCTTAGGAATAAAATACGACCATTTAATCCCACTTGTATTAGATTAGGACATTTATTATTAATTTATTTAAAGAAGGGTTAAAATAGTTAAAATCAAAGTTTAATAAGTAAATCATTTTTAATATAGGGTTATACATAAGATAAATTCGACTATAAATATTAATTAGAAATCTAAAAATATTTCCTACATAATTATATTTTATTTTTAATTGTTAGACATTAAATAATTTAATTTATTTATGACACAACGATGATGCAGTAATTATCTTATTAATGAAATATTGACATAATTGATTTTATAAATACCCAAATAAATGTAATTTGAGACTTTTTATGAATTCCACTAATTTTATAGGTTATTATGACATGTAAGTATTGATTTAATAAACTTTTTTGAAGTAATTATTCTGTTATGATTTTCACAAAAATCAATTACTAAATAGTGTCAAAATTGACATAAAATAGTTTTTAAAACAAATATTATATTAGTAATTGTTATTTTATTCCTAAAAATATAAGGTTCGTCCAAATGACTTATATAAGGTTATATATATTAATAATAAACAACTTGGGGTTCGTTTGGCTGCTTATAGTAAGTTTATTAACCTTATAGTATAAGAACACAAGAAGACACAGTAAAAGTAAACTTATTTAACTTAATGTTAAATCTAAATTATAAGGTTAAAATAGGAACCTAAAATTGTCTAAATTCTATTGGATGAGAGTATTTAGACCCATCCCCACCTTAGCTTAGAAATATATCAATTGGGAGCTATTTAAAGCCGAAATTGACTTTATAATAAAATAATAGTTTTAGTTATTCCAAAGGTGCCCCTCTCCTCCCTTATAAAAGGGAACCTCCTCCCCCTCTTCCTCACACCACTTTGAGCCTTCAAGCTCGGCCAAACCCTGCCAATTCCTCCTCTCCACTTCCCTAGAGACATCCTAGAGGTCCTTGTCTTCTTCAAAGACCAATTTTAGTGCCCTAAAAGAAGGTCTCAAAGAAGCACTTCAATGAAGAGGTAATGTCTGTTACCGATTCTTTCATCTTTATTTCTTCTTCCACTTCTTCTTCTTTAGTTGTTTCATTATGATGTAATAACATCAAAATGTCTCATATAATGATATGTTATTATATGTATGAAACAACCCTATTTTACCATCTATCCATCCTACGGAAAAAGAAATCACCGCGCGTGCGTACGTACAGAATACCGTCTCCACACCGTGGTGTAATCTATTTTCCACGACCACCTTACTTGGATGGGTATAATGGTGTACATAATAACTATATATGATTATTTTAAATTTGTATTTATTCTGAAATAGTATACATACACTCCAATAAAATTCCACGATCATGATAAAGATATCATCGCTCGTGCGTACGTACGGATTACCGTCTCCACGATGCGATGAGATTCATTCTCCAAGTTAACCATTCATGAATGATTATAAAGTATATATAATAGGTAATAATGAAATATATGAAATAATAATGATACTGGATTTATATGTATATATATGTATGTCATCTACTTAATTCCATTCAACTCAATTAGGAAACGAAAACAGCGTTCATGCGTACGTACGACCTACCATCTCCATGAACGGTGTATTTCTTTCCATTTACTGATCTATTATATATATGTATATTCTGAATATATATTATATATAAATCATGTTTTATATTATGTAATTAAATAATCATTATCTAAGTAATCATATGAATAATTACAAGTCAAAACACGGACGACAAATGAAACGATTTTAACCTAAACACTCTTTAACATGGAATTTACAAAAGAACGGGTAATATAAAGTCATAAGTGAACCATATATGATATCATAACAAGGATTGTGATTCTGGAATAAGTCAATGACATTATTTAAATCATTATACAGGAGGTTCATACACTTACGATGAAAATCGGACCAAAGGTAAGGGAAATATCACAATCTCATTTTTATCCGAGATTGTTTATACTTTGGTATTTACTGGGTTGTATTTTACCATCCACATCCATGTTTCCTCAACATGTAATATTATTTCCATCCACCTACAATTTTTTAAATACAATTTTACCCTTCGGTGAGTTTTTAGTAAAAGATATGAACAGATTCTTTTGTCGTTTTTCGTATAAGGTACTTTTTGACTTTTCCGACAAAAGTACGAAAAGAATGTTTTTTTAACTTATACGACATGAATGGATTTTTAGAATATTATTTCCAAGAAGATTCCTTTAAAAATTTTCATGTTTATTTTTAATCAAATTCTTTTAGTTTGAAATTGTATGACATGTTAGGAAAGGAAAATGTTTTTGAAGTAGAAAGGATATTTTCCTCAAGAATGGAGTTCAAGTGTTTTATCAAAATTATTTTCCATATAAGATAATATAGGGTTATGTTTCTATCCTTATTATTACATTGATTTGAATATGTTGTGATGGAATTATTTTAATGAATTCCTTTATCATATATGAATTGTTTTATGATGTCATGTTGTTTAAAAATTCTATTTTTATTACATGGGTTATGCAATGATGTATGATTTATGATTTTGTGGCACATATAAGAATGGTATCATTATGAGATGGGTGGGACCTATATCTTCCTCCAATGCATTGGGTAAAGATTTTATATCTCATGAGATAGACATGGCTGGAATAGTAGGTTATACCGGTTCAGTGAAACAGTACTGAAATGAGGAGTAAACTCGGTTCAGAAAGGGACTTTGTCCACTAAGATAGTCTTGGAAATGAGTCTTGACTAATAAGAAATGATTCTCTATGATTATGTGTGTATGCCACAATGTTTCATGTTTTATGTTATGATTATTAGGATTACATTTCACTACTACGATTTATCCCATGTTATGAAATTATGATCTCTTTTGCAGGTTAAGATTTCCAGAAGATATGTTCTTATGAATATGATGTGATTGATATTTCTTTTGTTTACCCTTACTGAGAATTTGAGATCACCCTCTTATGTTTTCTTTTCCCCAGGATATAAAGAAATGTTTTAGGTAAGAAAAAAAAGGGAAGATATTAATGGGAGATGTTTAAGATCTTTCACCATGATTAGAAGATTACGTTCTGAGTTTCCAAAGACACTAAACTATTACGGTCCTTGTGTGTGTGTTTTTGTTATGTACTAAGTACTTCTCAAATTTAATGTGATATCTATGTATGTCAAACTTTGGGTCTCTACAGTTGGTATCAGAGGAAAGGTTTAGTCAAACTTTTGAAACTAGGATGCGAGAACTTTAGTGAGATCCCTAGATATATTTCTAAGGTATGTCTAGGTATGTCCCTAAGGTTAATTATACGTATAGGTTATAGTCCTAGAATTACGCTAATGATCATATAATTAAACCTAAGATGTTAGATATTGAAGGTACTCCCCCTTTATTATGTTGTTTTCCCTAGCATGATTTTTGCCTCTCACGCTATTCTTTTTAGGTTTTAGACGATGGCTGGAACCCAAAGGAACTGTGTTGATCAATGCAATGGACAATGCAATGATTGTCCTCCTGAAAAAACAAATGTTCTGGGAGATGGAGTTCAAAATCATATTGCTATACTTACACAAGCTATGAATCATTCTGGACTTCCAAATGAGCAGATAAGGGAACAATATTCTATTGAGTCCTTCATGCGGCAATGTCCACCTTCTTTCAGTGGGCCTTCTAATCCACTTGTTGCTGAACAATGGATCAGTACCACTGAAAAGATATTTTCAATTCTTGAATGTTCAGAACATGATAAGGGCATCTTAGCAGTATATCGTTTAGAAGGTGAAGCTGATCAATGGTGGAATCTTATCAAGAATACGAGGCCAAAGGATGAAATTGAGTCCATGGAATGGGACGAGTTCAAGAACTTATTTTTCAATAAGTACTTCCCTCGTATTATTCGAACAAATATGGAGAAGGAGTTTCTTGAACTAAAGCAAAAAAGATGATGAATATTTTGGTGTATACGAAGAGAATTTTAGAAGGCTTGCAAGGTATGCATCTGGCTTTATCATCCAACCTGAATGTAAAGTTGATTGATTCTTCAGTGGCTTAAAACAAAATATTCAAAGGGCATTAGCTATAAGAGAATTGAGTAGCTATGAAGAAATTGTGCGTTGTGTTATCAAGGTAGAAATGGAAGTTGGTGTTACTTATCCATCTAGTAGTTTTGACAAGAAACGAAATATGGAGTTCAAGGAGAAATATCAGAATAATGGTGAAAAGAAGATGAATTTTTCCTTATGCTCAAAGTGTGGAAAGAAGCATGGTGGAGATTGTCTTAATGGGACTAGAAAATGTTTTAAGTGTGGAAAAGAAGGTCATCGAGCAGCTGAGTGTCGAAGTAATGGAAAAGGGTTTCTAATGATGTGAATAAAGAAAAGACTATAGAGAAAACACCACCAACACTTCAATCCTTCAAGTTCAAGGAAATGGGGCATTATGCTAATAAATTCCCTAATCCAAGTGTTAGTGATGATCAACATGAGAAACCACTTAAGGAAAAGGATAAAGGGAAGTCACATGCAATCACCATTGGCAATGTTGAATATGAAAATGATGTGGTGGAATGATTAAGTGTTTATGTAATGGGATTCCAAAATAATGTTGTATATAGTATCTTGGAATATTGGAATATTTATGTATTGGTATATTGTGGTTTTCAATTATTTTATGGTACCCTGAACCATGGAAAGTGATTGAGATATTATTGGAAAAAAATATGATATGCGCATAATGAAGGGAAAACAAGAAAATGAAATGTTTGACAGTATTCATGAGCTCATGACTGATATAAGAAAATATTTATATCTTGGTTTGAGGTTTTGGTATGTGAAAAGAGTTAACTTTTGACAGCACTCATGTTTTCACTAATATTCAATGGGTATTCATTTTTCAAGAGAATAAATGATTAAGGAATTGGAATGTTTGGAATGTGACCAATAAGACATATCTCATGATATACGGGGATCAACGATGGTATTAACATGCTTGTCATATGAACTCTTTGGTAATCATTTTCACTATAATATGAGATTGGACAACAGTATTTTGGATAAGCCTAAAGATTGGAAATGATTATGTTGGACATAAGTTAGTATTGTTTAAGGATATAACTTTTTTCGATATTATTGATGGGATGTTATAGTAATGTAGTTTTAGAAAAAGGACAACCTGCAGGACGGGCGACAGCCCATCGCGTCGGACAAGGCTGTGGGAATCGAACCCACAACCGAAGTGCGACTGGCCTTTATCACCTACCACTGGCCTACAGGAAGTCCCTGTTTAGTAGAAACTAGTTTTATTATATTAAAAATTATGATATATTAAGTATAAGTCCATTTTAGGAACCATATATGATTAATCTCACTATAGATGAACTTATGTATTTTTTGATAACTTTTCTAACCTTTTGTTTGAGACAGATGGAATGACCAATAATTTTATCACATGATCTGCTAACACATCACGAATAACAAATTAAACTTCATTTATTTAAGAGTTGAAGTGGAAATTGTCCAAAGAATGACCAACGGTGAGACTATACCAAAATAACGAAAGTATTTCTTCTAATTCCAATTTCATCAACTTTAGGGAAATGATCTTGAAAACCAAAAATGTTGTCCTAGTGCTCTTATATCTGATGAATTAGATGGTACCTTATATCGTCACAAATTTTTGGCTTTGTGATTGCTGGATTTTCCATAGCCATGTTCTCTACCACTCTCCATCAGAACATGATGGTTAGATTTCTCTTCCATATCCATATTTTCACCTATGTGGAAACCCAGTGATTAGTTTATTTGGGTAACCGTTACGTTTCATACTTTTGTTTTTAAAGATTTGTTTTGGTATTCCTTTTTACAATGTGAGTTTCTATTAAAGAAACTTTCGAGTAGTAAACCATTTATAACCCCGACGAATTTCGAGGGCGAAATTCATTTTAAGGGGGGTATAATGTAACACCCCGAGTTTTTATGAAAAATATTCATTTTAATTTCATTAATGTCTTGTGTTGTACGCTACACCAAAAGGAGATTGTACAACACACATCTTTGACATGCCTTGCATTACACGCAATCGCGACCTTCCTCGATAACGTGTGTAGTACGCAATACCGAGTTTCACTAAACAACGATATGCTATTAAAATATTATTAAAACTAGCTGTTATGAATAGTAATAACCACCTTTTAAAATTTTAAAAATTTTATCTCTCAAAATGGACTTCATTTTTTGATTATGAATATCGAAATTATCTTAGGGTAAAATTTTGGTACTTTTCGGATAACTTTCATATTCTAATGAATAGTGAAAATTACTAAATTTTAATTAAAAACAAATTTTTTATTCAAAATAATTAATAGAGATAAATTATTAATTTGAGTGGTTTTAAAGTATATTTAGAATATATTTTTACAATTTAACACAATGTTGGTCATTGGTTGTAATTTCACATTTAAACCAGACATAAACAAGTGTCAATCTTTTGATAGTTATTATCTCTTAAAAACACGCTGTTTGTTTTGATGATGAGAATTAATTTTTAAATTAATTAATGTAACTGATATGTTTTGAATTTGGTAAAATAGACATCATTTTTTAATTCATAATATCAAATATAGCTTAGGCCTAATTTTTTGTATTTTTCTGGAAAATTTCATTTTTTGATGAATAGTGAAACCACTAAGTGGTAGTTAAAAAACTGAACTTTTCATAAAACTTAATTTTACCGCTTCTATGAGTGGAATTTCGAAAATCCGAGAGACACGGTTAATATAAAGGACTAAAATTTTGTTCAATGAGATGAAAATAATTTTTGGTGAATAGAAACTTTTTAATTTTTTTTACCACAGTTAAAAGTAAATAGGGTAATTAAGGGTAAAAATGATATTATTATTACCCTACCACATGTCCTAATTCTATTGGATAAGTGTAATTCGGCCAAAAACAACCTTAGGAATAAAATATGACCATTTAAGCCCACTTGGATTAGATTAGGAAATTTATTATTAATTTATTTAAAGAAGGGTTAAAATAGTCAAAATCAAAGTTTAATAAGTAAATCATTTTTAATATAGGGTTATACATAAGATAAATTCAACTATAAATATTCATTATAAATCTAAAAATATTTCCTACATAATGATATTTTATTTTTATTTTTTAGACATTAAATAATTTAATTTATTTATGACACAACAATGATGCAGTAATTATCTTATTAATGATATATTGACATAATTGATGTTATAAATACCCAAATAAATGTAATTGGGACTTTTTATGAATTACACTAATTTTCTAGGTTAAAATGACATGTTAGTATGGATTTAATTAACTTTTTTCGAACTAATGATTCTGTTATGATTTTCACAAAAATCAATTACTAAATAGTGTCAAAATTGACATAAAATAGTTTTTAAAAAAAATATTATATTAGTAATTGTTATTTTATTCCTAAAAATCTACGGTTCGGCCAAATGACTTAGATAAGGTTATATATATTAATAATAAAAAACTTGGGGTTCGTTTGGCTGCTTATAGTATGTTTATTAACCTTATAGTATAAGAACACAAGAAGACACGGTAAAAGTAAACTTATTTACCTTAATGTTAAATCTAAATGATAAGGTTAAAATAGGAACATAAACTTGTATAAATTCTATTGGATTAGAGTATTTAGACCCATCCCCACCTTAGATTCTAAATATATCAATTTGGAGCTATTTAAAACCGAATTTCACTTTATAATAAAATAATTGTTTTAGTTATTCCAAAGGTGCCCCTCTCCTCCCATATAAAAGGGCACATCCTCCCCCTCTTCCTCACACCACATTGAGCCTTCAAGATCGGCCATACCCTGCAAATTCATCCTCTACACTTCCCTAGAGACATCCTAGAAGTCCTGGTCTTCTTCAAAGACCAATTTTAGTTCCCTAAATGAAGGTCTCAAAGAAGCACTTCAAAGAAGAGGTAATGTCTGTTACCGATTCTTTCATCTTTATTTCTTCTTCCACTTCTTCTTAATTAGTTGTTTCATTATGAAGTAATAACATCAGTATCACACTTATACTGATATGTTATTATAATTATGAAATAACCTTATTTCACCATCTATCCATCCTACGTAAAAATAAATCACCGCGCGTGCGTACGTACGGAATACCATCTCCAAGTCGTGGTGTAATCTATTTTCCACCACCACCATACTTGGATGGGTATAATGGTGTACATAATAACTATATATGATTATTGTAAAGTGATATTGATTCTGAAATAGTATACATACACTCCAATACAATTCCATGATCATGAGAACGATATCATCGCTCGTGCGTACGTACGGACTACCGTCTCCACGATGCGATGAGATTCATTCTCCACGTTAACCATTCATGAATGATTATAAAGTATATATAATAGGTAATCATGAAATATATGACATAATAATGATACTGGATTTATGTGTATATATATGTATGTCATCTACATAATTCCATTCAACTAATAAGGAAACGAAAACAGCGTTCATGCGTATGTACGGTCTACCGTCTCCATGAACGGTGTATTTCTTTCCATTTACTGATCTATTATATATATGTATATTCTGAATATATATTATATATAAATCATGTTTTATATTCTGGAATTTTTTAATCATGATCTAAGTAATCATATGAATAATTACAAGTCAAAACACGGACGACAAATGAAACGATTTTACCCAAAACACTCTTTAACATGGAATTTACAAAAGAACAGGTAATATAAAGTCATCAGTGAACCATATATGATATCATAACAATGAGTATGATTCTGGAATAAGTCAATGACATTATTTAAATCATTATACAGGAGGATCAGACACTTATGAAGAAAATCGGACCAAAGGTAAGGGAAATATCACAATCTCATTTATATCCGAGATTGTTTATACTTTGGTATTTACTGGGGTGTATTTTATCATCCACATCCATGTTTCCTCAACATGTAATATTATTTCCATCCACCTAAAATTGATTAAATCCAATTTTACCATTTGGTGAGTTTTTAGTAAAAGATATGAACATAATATTTTTTTCGTTTTTCGTACGAGGTACTTTTTGACTTTTCTGACAAAAGTATGAAAAGAATGTTTTTTTTAACTTATACGACATGAATGGATTTTTAAAAAATTATTTCCAAGAATCTTCATTTAAAATTTTTCAAATTTATTTTTAATCAACTTCTTTTAGTTTAAAATTTAATGACATGTTATTAAAGGAAAATGTTTTTGAAGTAGAAAGGATATTTTCCTCAAGAATGGAGTTCAAGTGTTTTATCAAAATTATGTTCCATATAAGATAATATAGGGTTCTGTTTCTATCCCTATTATTACATTGATTTGAATATGTTGTGATGAAATTATTTTTATGAATTCCTTTATCTTATATGAATTGTTTTATGATGTCATGTTGTTTAAGAATTCTATTTTTATTTCATGGGTTATGCAATGATGTCTGATTTATGATTTTGTGGCACATATAAGAATGGTATCATTATGAGATGGGTGGGACCTATATCTCCCTCCAATGCATTGGGTAAAGATTTTATATCTCATGAGATAGACATGGCTGGAATAGTAGGTTATACCGGTTCAGTGAAACATGACTGAAACGAGGAGTGAACTCGGTTCAGAAAGGGACTTTGTCCACTATGATAGTCTTGGCAATGAGTCTTGACTAATAAGAAATGATTCTCTATGATTATGTGTGTATGCCACAAAGTTTCATGTTTTAAGTTATGATTTTTGGTATTACATTTCACTACTATGATTTATCCCATGTTATGAAATTATGATCTCTTTTCAGGTTAAGATTTCCAAAAGATATGTTCTTATGAATATGATGTGATTGATATTTCTCTTGTTTACCCTTACTGAGCATTTGAGCTCACCCTTTTATATTTTCTATTCCCCCGGATATAAAGAAATGTTTTAGGTATGAAAAAAAGGGAAGATATTTATGGGAGATGTTGAAGATCTTTCACCATGATTAGAAGATTACGTTCCGAGTTTCCAAAGACACTAAACTATTACGGTCCTTGTGTGTGTGTTTTTGTTATGTACTAAGTATTCCGAAAAAGTAATGTGATATCTATGTACGTCAAGCTTCGGGTATCTACACTTTATTCAAGAGAATACATGATTAAGGTATTCATATGATTGGAATGTGACCAACAAGATATATGAGGGATAAATGATGGTATTCACATGCTTGTTATATGACATTTTTAGTAATCGTTCACTTTATACTATGAGTTTGGAAAGAATTATTTTGGATAAGACTAAATATTCAAATGGATTATGTTGGACATAAGTTATTAATCTATAAGGCTAGAAATTTTTTCGATATTATTTGATGGGATGTTATAATAATGTAGTTTTTGAAAAAAAAGGACAACCTGCAGGATGGCAGACAACCCGTCGCGTCGAACAAGGTTGTGGGAATCGAACCCACAACTGAAGTGTGAGAGGCCTTTATTGTCTACCACTGGCCAACAGGAAGTCCCTAGTTAGTAGAAACTAGTTTTATTATATTAAGCGGTATGATAGATGAAGTATAAGTCTATTTTTGAACCATATACGATTAATCTAACCATAGATGGACTTATATATATATCTTTTTCTAACCTTATGTTTGAGACAGATTGAATGACCTATCATTCTATCACATGATCTGCTAACACTTCACTGAATACAAATTCAACTTCATTTTTTTAAGAGATGAAGTGGAAATTGTTTAAGGCACAAACAATGGTGAGATTTTACCGAAATAAAGTAAGTATTCTTCTAATTCAAATTATTCAACATTAGGGAAATTATCTTGAAAGCCAAAAATGTTGTCCTAGTGACCTCATATCCGATGAATCAGATGGTACCTTAGATCATCACAAATTTATGGATTTGTTATTGTTGGATTTTTCATATCCATGTTCTCTACCACTCTCCATCATAATTTAATGGTTATATTTCTCTTACATATCCATATTTTCACCTATGTTTTTCTATATGGAAACCCAGTGATTAGTTAATTTGGGTAACCATTACGTTTCATAATTTAGTTTTTAATTTTCAGTTTTGGTATTCATTTTTACGATTTGGGTTTCTATGAAAGAAACATTCAATTATTAAACCATTTATAACCCCGACGAATTTCGAGGGCGAAATTAATTTTAAGGGGGGTAGATGTAACAACCCGAGATTTTATGAGATATATAATTTTTAATTTCTTTGATGTGTTCTATTATACACTACACCAAGATTATCTTGTGCCATACGCATCACTGTATTAGCTTGCAATATACACAACACTATTCTTGGATTGTGTTACACACAATTTCAAGTTCATTTGATAGTAGTCATTCTACGCAACATTGAGTGTGTGTGTGTGTATATATATATTCAACATATAAATGAAATATGGTTGGATTCTGTTATAAGAATCAAAAAAGGAGTCTTTAACAACATGCAACCCGGACTTGGCTTGTATTACACGCAATCGCGACCGTCCTCGATAGCGTGTGTCGTACGCAATCTCAGGTTTCACTAAACAATGATATATTGTTATAATATTATGGAATAGCCGTTATGAATAGTATTAACTACATTTTGAATTTTATAACATTATTATTCATCTTACATATTTCCTAGAACATGGTATGATAACAAAATAAATTTTTTGGATGAATTAAGTATTTTTCAAAAAATGCAGTTTTGTCGCCTATTTATGTCAAACCCACATTAAATCGTGTTTTTGGCATGTCTATAAGTTCAATTTGACAAAATAAAATTCTTCTTTGGAATCAGGATATAAAAATTTACTTTGGATAAATTTTTAATATTATTCTGTTAATTTTCATGTTTTAATGAATAGTAAAAACACGCTATATTTTAATTAAAAACAAATTTTTTCATCGCAACAATTTATATGGTTAGATTACCTTTTTAATTGGTTTTAAAGTTTAATTATAATATATTCTTACCATTTAATCCAATGTTGGTCATTAGAATTAATTTCACTTTGAAATTGGATATGAACAAGTATAAATCTTTTGATAGTTATTGTTTCTTAAAAACACGCTATTTATTTTGATAACGGGAATTAATTTTAAAATTAATTAATGCAACTTATATGTTTTTAATTTGAAAAAATAGTCATCAATTTTGAATTTGGAATATCAAATAATGCTTAGGCTGAATTTTTGGTGTTTTTCTGAAAAACTTCAATTTTCGATAAATAGTGAAACCACTTAGTGGTAGTTAAAAAACTAACTTTTTCATTTAAATGAAATTTTACCAATTCTATGAATTGAATTTTGAAAATCTATGAGACACGGTTAATATCAAGGACTAAAATGCGGTTCAATGAGAAGAATTTTTTTTGGTGAATTGTAACTTTTTACTTTTATTTACCACAGTTAAAAGTAAATAGGGAAATTAAGGGTACAGATGATATTATTATTATCCTTACACATGTTTTAATTCTATTGTATAAGTGTAATTATACCAAAAAAACATTAGGAATAAAATATGAGCATTTAGGTCCACTTGGATTAGAGTAGGACATTTATTATTAATTTATTTAAAGAAGAGTTAAAATAGTTAAAATCAATGTTTAATAAGTAAAACATTTTTAATATAGGGTTATACATAAGATAAATTAGACTATAAATATTAATTAGAAAGATAAAACGATTTTATACATAATTGTATTTTATTTATAATTTTTATACCTTAAATAATTTAATTTATTTATGATACATTGATGGTGTAGTAATTATCTCATTAATGAAATATTAACATAATTGATGTTATAAATACCCAAATAAATGTAATTTGAGCCTTTTTATAAATTCCAATAATTTTATAGGTTAATATGACATGTTAGTATTTATTTTATTAACGTTTTTTGAACTAATCATGCTATTATGATTTTTACAAAAATCAATTACCAAATAGTGTCAAAATTTTCATAAAATAATTTTTAAAACCAATATTATATTATTAATTGTTATTATATTCCTAAAAATATAATGTTCGGCCAAATGACTTATATAAGGTTATAAATATTAATAATTAACCACTTGAGATTCTTTGGGCGGGTTATAGTATGTTTATTAACCGTATATTGTAAGAAAACAAGAAGACACAGTAAAAGTTAAATTATTTAACTTAGAGTTAAATCTAAAAGATAAGGTTATGATAGTAACCTTAACTTGTCTAAAACCTATTGGTAGAAATTATTTAGACCCATACCCACATTATCTTCTAAATAAATCAATTTGGAGCTATTATAAACCAAATATTACATTATTATAAAATAATATTTGAAGTTTTCCCAAAGGTGCCTCTCTCCTCCCTTATAAAAAGGGCACCCATTCCCTCCTCTCTTCACACCCTTTTGAGCCTTTAATATCTATCAAACCCTTCCCATTTCTCTTCTCCACTTCCCTAGAATCATTCTGGAGGTTTTTTTCTTCTCAAAAGACCATCTATACTTCTTTAAGAGAAGGCTTAAAGGAGGTGCGTCGAAGAAGAGGTAATCTCTTCTTCCGATTCCCTCATGTTTCTTTCTTCCACTACTTATTCTTCTTTAGTTGTGTAATTATAAAGTAATAACATCAGTATTAATTATATATTTATATGTTATTATAAATATAAAACAAACCTTTTTCACCTTCTATCCATCCTACGGAAAACAAAATCCATGCGTGTGCGTACGTACGTAATACCGTCTCCACGTTGTGGTGTAATCTGTTTTCGACCACCACCTTACTTGGATGGGTATGATGGTGTAAATAAATATATATATATATATATATGATTATTTTAAAGTGATATTGATTCTGAAATATTATACATACACTTCAATACAATTCCATGATCATGGGAATGATATCATCGCTCGTGCGTACGTACGGACTTCCGTCTCCACGACGCGATGAGATTCATTCTCTATGTTTACCATTCATTAATAATTATAAAGTATATATAATAAGTAATAATAAAATATATGAAATAATAATGTTACTGGATTTATGTATATATATTTTTATGTCATCTACTTAATTCCATTAAATTCAATAAGGAAACGAAAACAGCGTTCATGCGTACATACAGCCTACCGTCTCCTTGAACGGTGTATTTCATTACATTTATCGATCTATCATATATATATGTATATTCTGATTATATATTACATATAAGTCATGTTTTACATTCTGGAATTATGTAAATCAGGATATAAGTAATAATAGAATGAACAACAAGTCCACACATGTATGATAAATGAAACAATTTTACCCAAAACACTGCTTTAACATGGAACTTAAAAAAGAATGGGAAATATAAAGTCATAAGTGAACCATATATGATATCATAAAAATTAATATGATTCTGTAATAAGTCAATGACATTATTTAAATCATTATACAGGAGTTTCGGATACGTACTAATAATATCGGACTGAAGGTAAGGGATAATGTTGCAATCTCAATTGTTTTCTATCCAAGATTGCTTACACGTAAGTATTTACAGGGGTTATATTTATCATCCATGTCCAAGTTTTATAAAAATCTTTTCATGTATTTTTAAAGTCCTTTTTTACATTTTTTTACTTTTACTACATGGTATGTAAGGAATCTTTCTTTTTTTTAAGTTACGAGGTACTTTTTTGACTTTTCCGGCAAAAGTACGAGAAGAATGTTTTTTACTTATACGGCATGAAAGGATTTCTACAGTTTTATAAAGCCTTATTTTAATGAAGCTTACTCCTAAAGATTTCATTAATATTTTCAACAAAATATCTTTCTTTTAAAATTTCATGAAGTTTTGTGAAAATAAATTTATTTTTAAGAAGAAAGGATATTTTCCTCAAGAATTGATTTCAAATGTTTTATCAAAACCATTTTTTCATATAAGATGACATTATTTCATATGTCTATGTTTCAAGTATAATGTCTCTATGATTTACATGGTTTCACTGTTCTTATGATGAAATGATATCCATTTGTTTTATATGGATTGTGTTATGATGGGATAATGTTTTTGATACCCATTTTATTCTTTGGGCTATGATGAATGATTTATGTTTATATTGTCGCACAAATAAGAATTATTTCATTATGATATGGGTGGGACCTATATCTCCCTCCAATGCATTGGGTAAATATTTATATCTCATGAGATAGACATGGATTGAATGGTAAGTTAATCTGGTTCAGTGTTACAGGACTGGAACGAGGAGTGAAATCGATTCAGAAAGGGACTTTGTCCACTAAGATGGTCTTGGAAGCAATGCCTTGTCTACTATAGAAATCATATCATGTGCTTAATATTTTTCCACAATTACAAGTTTTATTTACAAGCTATTTTATCATGATTGATGTTCTATTATGATATATTCCTTACGTACTTCCATGTTTTATGTCATTACTCAAGATTTCTATGTTTAAACATTATGTTCATGTTTTTATGTTCAAATGTATATGTTTTGTTTTATTCACTCCATGTTTACCCTTAATGAGCATTTGAGCTCACCCTTTTTATATTTTCTTTTCCACAAGATATAAAGAAAGGTTTTAGTTAAGAAAACAAAAGGGGAAGATCTTTATGAGAGATGTTGAAGATCTTTCACCACAATTTGAAGATTATATTCCAAGTTTCCAAAGACACTAAACTATTACGGTCCTTGTGTGTCTATTTTTGTTATGTATTAAGTATTCTGTAAAAGTAATGTAATTTCCATGTACGTCAAGATTTGGGTATCTACACAAACTCTTCCTATAAATCCTCTTAAAAATCCCCCCTTAAACCTAGAGTCCTTAATTTAATCATAAATCCAACCTATGGAGACCTTTTGATCAAATCAAAAGGAAAAACTGAAAGTAGAGGTAAATATTTCATCACCTCTTTCAAGTTCTTTTCTTCTTCCACTAATTCTTTCTTTGTTGTTTCCATTATAAAATAATAATTACAGTACCTTCTATGTATTGTGATGTTATTAAAATGTTACAACCATAATCATTATTTTGTCCATCATATGAACAATAAAGTCATTGTACGTGCGTACGTACGACTTACCATCTCCACGTCGTGGTGTAGTTTGTTATTCAAACACTTCATTATTTGGATGGGTATAATAATGATCATATCTTATTTAAATAATAAATATAACATATTAATGATTCTTTATATATGATATACCATCCAATTACATATGATTTCACCATCAATATAATGTTATTATCGCTCGTGCGTACGTACGGATAATCGTCTCCACGAACACGATGAGATTCATTCCCCATCGTAATCATTCAAGAATAATTTTCATTTTAGGATTAAAAATAATGTCTAAGAACTAAATATAATTTATGATATGAATAAAATATATCCTATTTGTTACAAACATGGCTTACGTAACGGAGAATATAAAGGAAAACAGATCAGTTAACACTCAAAATTATGATACTTCCAAAATATTATTTACAAAGCAATATTAGAGGATCATATATGATATCATATTTATGTATATAGTTCTTGTATAATTTTTTAACAATTATTTAACTATTATAAAGGAGTTTAACATAACCTTGTTCAAGTAAAATTACAAGGTAATGGTTAATTCCACAATCTATTTATTATCTGATGTTGTTTTTACGTATGTATCTATTGGGATATTTTTATCATCCATATCCGTGTTTTCTTAATATTGTATTTCAAAACATTTTCCCTATTTACTAGACAATGGGTTAAATTCATTTATACCTTTATTTTACCTTATATGTTGTGAAATGAATATTTATGTGATTATCCAAACAATGTACCTTATCACCTTTTCGACAAAATTAAGGTAAAATATTTTTTTGACTTATACGGTGAGTGCAGCTATTTTCTTCCATTATAACATTATCGAAGCATCACATACAATATTATAAGAATATTTTACACATAAATGTTTTATTTTATAATTATATGACCTTTAATTTATTTCAAAATATAAATAGATATTTCTCTAAAAAAAGTTTTCATTTCTTCTATGTGAATATCCATTTCATGGATTTTATGCTTGTTTGAAGTTGATTTATTATGATACAAATATTCCATATTATATTGAAGGTTTTGTGATATGTTTGATAGTGGATGTGTTATTCTTATAACATTCATGGTTTATGGTTAAAGTATTGAAATTTTGTATGTTAGTTTTAATACGAATTTTTATGTTATGTTAAACATTTTCATATGAGGAATGCATTAGACTTAGTAAGTGATGGGTGGAGCCAGCTATAACTCCTCGATGCATCGGTATGTATCATTAGACAAACTAGTTTTTTGGAACAAGGCCTTGCCAAAATACTATTTGTAGTCTTGGCATAGGGCCTTGACTATGTGGTTTTGACGTCTGACATTATGCATTCCATCATTATAAAAGTGGCTATCGATATTGAATGTGATTATTCGACTAGTAGAATATACATGGGAATAAGTAAATTAAATTATTTTATTTTATCTTTCCATATTATGATGACGTTTAAGTTTAAAAGTCTTATGTTTTAGTCTAATACATTGCCTTAAATTTTAATTCTTATTTCTGAACGTTTCTGCTATATCGTTATCCATACTGAGCATCTGAGCTCACCCATTTCTATGTTTTATATTTCCTAGGATGTGAAGAAGTATTTTATGGCTGACCTATAGGGATAGGATATGGATATAATTGTGTTCAAAAGGGGACAAAATTGTTTTGATGTTTTTATTTCATGATGTAATGTAAAAATTAAGAATGTATCTAGTACTTCCATGGCTACTAAACTGATCGGACTTTCAGGACATTATTCTTTATATCATGCAAATATTATGTAGTAATGCACCAACTCTGGGTAACAGGGGTCAGGGCGTTACACTGATCAACCATCAATGAGTTTACAACTCCTTGTATAGAAAAAATAGGGATCAGGTATTGAGGAGTTGAGGAAATAAGTGGAAAAGTTAATAATAAAATGGTACGTCTAGTTTATATATTAGTTAATATACTAGGTAAAGTAAGGGTTCAACCAATCCCATCCCCCAAGGGGAATATACATACAGTTCCCATTATAGGTGGTAAAGATATTAAACCCATAAATAAACATCAATCCAAGAAAAATTAACCTATTTTAGAAGATAAATAATGTAAAAATATACATATACCCCTAAATACAAGTCTAGGGTGGAAGAGGAAAAAATAGAAGAATGAAAAAGAGAAAAAAAAGACTACAAAAACCCATATAAATATAGAAATTGTAGAATAATGATCTCCCACTTCCATTTGTATCCAAGATGATTCAATACATTGGAATTTTATATCCCATTTACTATTGGATCAATGAATTTTAAAATAAATTGTGTTTTTTAGATACTTCTATAAATGTAATACCTTATTCAGTATTTACTTATTTGTTTATATAAAAATTTGTAATAATAACCATAGTTTGAGGGTAATTTCTTGCTTATTTATTTATTATGGGGAATTTAGCGTTTGTGTTTATCCATGTAATGTTTCAAGAGGTTTTTAGAAGGTTTTTTAGTGTTCTTTTATTTTTAAAAGATTCATAACGGTTAGGATAAACCATGTGAATGAACAGAATCTAGTTTATAGGAATGTCTTGGTTGAATGAAATTAATTTTCAATTTCCTTGGATCGCTAATTAATAATAAGGTGACTCTATATATATAAATGGTGTTTGATATTGTATAGAAATTTGGGGATTTATTTATTGAAACTTTCAATGACTAAGTCCATTCTTAGAAAGAATTTAAGGATTTTAAAAAAATATATATTTCCATAATTGAATTTAATGAGAATGATAGAGATAATTAGTTTGATGAAAAATAATATATCAGTAGTATAATATGTAGTTATTTGTAATCATGTAATTCATTTCACGCTAGAGGTGGAAAATTAAATACTTTAGAATAATGGTGGAGGGAAAATTTTCACAACAGAGGCATGGGTGGGAAATCCATTGTTGGGAGAAAGAGGAAGTGGGATAACTACTCCATGTGATGCAAGGTACTATAGAATAAATCCATGGTATGTGTTTCACTTCCATCAATTTAAAATTTTTTGGATCAATTTATGTTAGGTAGGTGACAATATAAAACTGATATACAGTCAGTGTACCGCCAACTCTGATTTGGGAAACATGATATCTCAATGATAGATTTTAGAAGCTAATACAATCACAATGAATACTTCTTTCATACCCTTTATTCCCATTAATGAACATACAGTTTTTATGACCTTGATGAATCATATCCCCCATGGGTAACTTGAGTCTTTTATCAAGATTTTATTTATGATGTATTGGTTCATTCTCACACCAGAAATGGCCCAAAGAATCACTTGATGATTGTATTGTGCACATTTCCCGATCAATGAAATTATTTTAAATTACCTATGTCTGATTTTTTTATATAATAATTTTTTTTATTCAATCATGTAATTTTATAGAAACAAATTTCTTTTGATCTAATAAAAAAACCAATCACTTTATGGGAACTAACTAACAGTGAAATTGAGATACATAAAATTTTAGGGATCATGGGTTATTATAATTAACTTTTCAGGATTTATCAAGGATTTATTCTCATATGGATACCATTATAATAAAGTTAAATCCATTAACATTGATAAATGTCTAAATGGAATCATTCCATGAGCTCAAATATCATATCATCATGAAACCTATCCTTAAAATTCAAAAACAAGGAAAGGGGTTTGTGGTATTTTGCAACAAATCAAAATCATGGATGGAGTTTGTTCTTGTACAAGGATACCATGTCGTATCTTATGGTATGAGGTAATTGTAAAAATAAGAAAATAAATATCTCATGAATGACCAAGAGTTGGTTGTACTGATATATGAATTAAATACATTGTTCCAATATCACTTCATTGAAAAGTTCATTATATTCAATGATCACAAGAGATTCAAGAATATATTTTCCAAGAGGAAATTGAACTTGAGTAAATTTAACTGGATGAAATCTATCTAGATATTCGACATTGAATTAGTTTTCACACCCAATAATGAAAATCAATTACTGACTCCTTGAATCAAAAATCATACAACCATATAGTATGGTAAGCTCGTAACCAATGAATGCTTATGAGAGTAACCACTAACATGAATCTATATCTTATAGAACATAATGGAATTGTAGATTAATTTTTAATCAAATTATATATATTTTTATTCAACTGCTCAAGGATGGTTAATGATCAGATCTAAAATTTATTACCACATGTTCAAACCTCAATGGTGGGGAGACTAGTAATGTTTGGAAAGTTGACTAAAACGTTTTAATACGATTTCAAGATCAGAGTTGTGTTCCACCTTTATAATAAGAACTACTACTTTGTTTATATCATTATTCTAAATGGGTTACTCATTGTGGTATTCAAAAAATGTACAAGTTTCTAAAACACCCTTTTCAGTGCTCTCACATGAAGTAATAGATAGCTGATTATGTTATGTGATGTATCATCAAGGTCTAGTGTTCATGTTTGAGTATATGCATATACCCATAGAGAAATTGAAACAAATTATTATAGGCTAATTCATTATTCTACTATAGGAAATTCAGAATATTTATGCTATTTGATATTGTTGTGGAAAAATCACTACGTCCTGACACTTCATTCCAATTCCAGATTCCAATATTGTAGAAAATTTATCTAAACTCTATATTTCAGATGTGGTAAAATTACATAGAATTATAGATAATATTGTCTATGATTGAAACCCTAGATGAACCTCATGTTTTTTTAAGTCTATAAAATAATTAATTTAAAACTATCTGACCGTAATTATATAATATGATCCCCAAATGGATGGAAATTTATAATATACTACTCAAACATTTCATGAAATGATATATGATTATATTACGGATTTTTTTGGTTCATGTAAAGATCATTTATCCTTATTGGATTTTCATATATCATAAATTGTCATCCCATGAATCATATGGATCTGCTCGAGTCATTGTATTTCCACCCATGTCAATCTCTAAATTATTTTTGTTGAAATAAGAGAAACTTTGCTAATTGGACCTTACATTGTTCATGATACAATTGACAAGATCTAGATGATCATAAAATGGATATAAATTGATAATAACATCATAAATCCTATGAATATCATCATCTTTATAAATTAATATTTTAATGGGTGGTCATATATTATTGAGTGGCAATCTTAAGCTTGGACATCATCCTTTTGGAAAGAAAAGAATGTTCTATCCTAAGTATGTTGGTGAAGTTGAGATACATTATCAGATCAAACATATACCATAGCATTTGTCTTTATAATAAAAAATTAACTCAGTTTATAATTTTTTCTATTTATATTAATTGAAGAAGTACCATATTGATATTTTCCATGTAATTATATGGGATCATGTCATAATTAATCCAAAAAAATTATCCTTACATCAATCTGTATCATTCATAAAAAAGATAAATTATCGTGTGACAATTTATTCATTTGGTTCGTGTATTTGGACAAAACAATGATGTTTAATTAGAGAATTTGGAATGAGATAAATTTATACTAGTGAAATGTCCATCACTCTTCTAAAGCACCACCAATATCTATATTTATGGGGATGGAATTTCCAATGGTGAGAATAAATTAACACCGAATTTATTATGTAATTTTTCTATTTTATTATGTATCTTTAGCTACATAATGTTTCGGTTTAGATTCTGTAATTTTCTATATGGTTCTCAACTTTTTTATAGACATTTTTTGGGGGATACATTATTTTAATGGATAGGGGAAACTATTTGGATTCCGTATAAAATCATTTGGGGTAAGTATTGGTTATCTTTATATAAAAATGTTTTAAAAAACCTTATAGTAACCATGTGACATGGAAATTTTTAAGACAATATGAATTCACATTTTTAGTGCACGGTTTTCTAAAACATGGCTTCCAAACCAAGTGATGACACTAATTAAATCTAAAAATATGATTTTTAACCTTAAAATCACCCCAAACCCCACATTCTTTTACCCTTTTCATAATTTCTCAACCCTTAGCATTCCACTATGATTTTAGGTGATCTTATTTATTCAATAGAATGATTTTAATAAATCATAGAGTGTCTTGTATATGAAATAACTGTTAATATCCATGATTTTACTCCCTCTTCGTGATATTCCCTTTTTCTCTAGATAGTGACTTTATACTGAGGATACCATTCCTAGAACTATATTTTTGGTTTTTTCAATGATATATTATTTGGATTCATAGAAGGAATGAAAATTAAATCCTTGATCTATGAGATTGTGAGATGCTTCATTTTATTGAAGACATTGGAGGTATGTTGATTCTCTCCATATCATCTTTATCCAAAATATTGATGGATTGGGTTTATCAATAATATTCTTATGAATTTTATGTAAAACCTTATTGAAATTTTGTTGGAAAAAATTATATGTTTAATGGATTTTCATGTATGGAATCATGGGTTCCTCCCAAAACTTGTTTGATTAAATACTAAAAAAGAAAATTATAATTTTTAATAATATGATGGGTGTGAGAATTTTGTATACACATGGATTCTATGAGTTCCAGATATATATATGTCTAGACTTGTTGGTTCATATTTCTTTATTAGTATTGAGGGGGCACATAGTTTCACATCCATGTGGCGACTTATATCTATAAGTATTGGTTTTTAACTCATGAGTTTGGATTTTTAAAATGGAAGAGTCCTAAAAGGGAGTTTGAGTTAAAGATTTGTATTCCATATTGAAATAATTCTTTACATAGATTATTTAAATAAAATTTTGGTAAAAACAATTTTTATATTATTACTTCCTATTTTATATAAAACTATAAGGTAACTTGTTCATGTCTTAGTGTCTTGTGTGGTATGTCGTGAGGATATTTTACTAAGTCAATATACTTAAAAACTACATATTCACTATAGAGATTATATAGAATATTTTATACTGATATAGATAAGGGGAATACCTCATACTTCATTATCCTCTCACCATGATATTTTATTCATTGTTGATGGGAGATTATGCTTGGGAGTTGGTTGAGTCCTAGTATATAGAGTGGTACCACCTATGTAACATGGGCCTTTCATGTATTCGTATTTCAGGTTTCATATTTTAAATAATCTTCTACTATTTCTATATTTTCTAATGTTTTTTATGTTTGTTTTTATTAGTTTAATTCTATGCATAATATCATTTATTTTCATTATTTATATGGCGGTTTCTTATATTGTTTCTGTGTTAATAGGTGGAAGTAATTCCCTAACTTTTATTTATGGATTTAGAGTTTATTTGTAGCCTTTTTTTCTATCAGAATATCATATATGGTCTGTGGGACCTCATACTTACCTATGATAATAATTTGGGTCTATATTTTAGATAATTAAATCCCACAAGAGTGGTAGAAGATCTTGTAAATGGGACAAATTATTTTCCAACTAAAATCCTAGAGTATATCTTGGTATATGTAAAAAACATGATCATTCCAAGTTACTTTTATTTATTAAACATTGATGAGGATAGGACCATATAACATTTAATCTTCCTTTTAGATATACCATTTTTAAGACAACCAATACAATCATGAATGTGAAGGATGGAAATCACACCATGGAGTTTAGAGAGAGAATTTTATATTTCAATATCTTTTCATAAATGAAGTAAAATGAGGAGGGTCATAAACACCTTGTAATATTATACACTATGGATGTTGGTCCGGATGAAGATCTGGGTTTGTTCTTTAAATTTTATCCATAAAAAACAATAAGTAAAGACCATAGTAGTTAATTATGGGAAGATTTTATAAGAAATTAATATATGAAATAAATAAACCATAATCATTATCTAAATAAAGTGACCTCAACAATATGAAGGAATATTCATAATCAAATCATCAACCTACATGGGAAATCCCAATGGATCATTGGGATAAGGGAGGTGTCATATTAGAAGGATAAATGGATGGGCACTCCTATTTATTTTCACCATTACCCAGCCTTGGAGAAAACCATTCAAGTGGTTAGTCTATATCCTCACCTCATAGGTTTATTCCTCAACTCTAATATAAATGAATTTTTTCAAATAATGTTATGGAAGTATGAGTAATTTCATTTCATTATCACCTTAGTTTCATCAAGAGTCTTCTTTCTAAAAGAATATCAAAATCTCACCCATGCATTGACTCATTATACAATATATCCTTGGGGTGATATATTTTGGATGAAATATATCCCAAAAGGTATATGTTTTGAGTCTAGAATATGAAAAATAAAATCACACCCTAGAGACTATTAAAATCACTGAATGGGGTCCAATTAACATTTAGATTCCACTATACTCTTCATTTGGATTCTGATATAGGGGAATACTTTATCTAGGTGGTGATTGGGAACACATTATATAAAAATTATTTATTTCTTGAAAGAACATTATCAAGAATATTATTTCTTTTGGTTTCTCCCACACTATATGGTTAATAGTGAGAGAAGTTCTCTCAGTGTAAAATCTGAATGAACCATCATTTTTATCCCTGGTTGTTGGAATGATTATTCTTTCAAAAAATGATACCAAACACTCCCATTTCATTTCCCAATAATCAAACTATAAAAATCTATGTTATTTTACTGATAAAAAATATGGCCCAAAAAATTCAGTGGAGAAACATATTTATATAATAGTAGGGTCTTCACAAAAATTCCATTGTTGAGTGTGTAATAAAAAGTAGTATGGATTAGGGCAACTGGGGTTGATTTATTTCTCCATAATTAGGTTACAAATTTAATATTTTTGGTTCTTTAATTAATGGTATAATATCAATAGGTGGTTTACTCATGATGAATATGGAGAATTTATCATAGAATTTAATTCATATTATATGGAGGGTAGAAACATTGGGTACAGACCATAGTTCTCTATTATGGATTATTGATTTTTAGAAAGAAATGTATTCACTTTCAAATAATTGAATCTATTTTGGAACATTTTATCAAATTCATTTTTGGACTTCCACATTGATGTGGAATTATTTTATAAAAATGTCCCATTTCTATTTTTATGAAATAGATGAGTTTTTAATGAGAAACTAAGCCTATAATAGAGTCTCGTTTAATCTTAATTATTTATGCTAAAACATAAAATTCATGAAATATACATTTAAAATTGATATTCATTGATTAAATTTTTCTGGATTTAATTTTTATTATTTTTCAAAACAATTTTTTTTTAATTTTCATTTAGGATTTTTTTACAATGTTTTCCTAACAAATATTCATATCATTTTAATTAATTTCTTTTTTATAATTATATATTTTAAAACTAAAAAAACGTGAACTATCTGGAAAACCAAAAGGCCATTAAAAATGTATTATTTTGTATTCCTAAATTGGATAATTTTTTATCATACGAGGATTTTACACTAATGTTTCTATTCATTATAGATCATATTAAAAATGTGAATTTTCTGTTTCAACCAGAAAAATGGACTATTTTTAAATTTCTAAAATTAAATTTTTAACATATATTTTAATTTTTTTTTGGTTTATTTAAATATTTTTTATAAAATTAAATGTATTTTTTTATTCAGCATTACTTTTAAATTAAATATTAATAACAATACACAAAATTCGATGAAAAGTTCATTTTTTAATTTTAAATTTACATGTTTAATTTTTTTTATTTGGAAATATTCTTAATTATATTTTTTGTTCCCATGAAACAAATTTGTTAATGGATCAAAATAATTTCAAGAAGGTTGCCTTCTCTGTATACATATGATGAGTGACCTAAACAGATGAGGGAAATTTGATGTGACTATGAAGTAATAAAAAAATATTTAACTGACCATGATAGTGAAACCTACCATAAAGCAATCAATTAACTGCTTTCCTACAATGTTGTTAACGAAAATTGAAGTTATCAAATGTGTTAAATTCTATAAAATTGATAAATATATTAAAATCCAAATCCATATTCACGTAAATTATTTTGAAGAGAAAAACAATCTAAACCTAATACGTGAGGCTTCCAAATGACCATATGTAAGGAATTTTCAACCTACTATTCCTTTTATTTTCTACTTACTAAGGATTATCCAAATGATTGTGCATCTGAAAAAAGTGAATGGAAGTCCAATTTTTTATGTTACCACATCAATGATACAATAAATCATTTTTCCTCTCTTTTGAACCTACCATGATTGGGGATTCTAAAATGATCATTAATGAAATCCAGTTGAACAAGTGATCTAGTTTTGAAGTTACTGTGAGAATAATCTTATCCCAAATTCAAGCCTTTATGAAGATAGATGCATGATGTTCCATAGAAATAAAGAAACTAAAGATCAACAAACAAATTATCAAAATTTTTAATTGGGAAGTAAAAGATCCTCACATTTAAGCCATGAAGGAAAATTGAATCAAATTAGGAAAAACTAAGAAACCTATCCAATGAATCTAATGAATCTAATCCCAAATTATTGTTAAATAATCGACCTCACCTGAGATGCTCCAAGATTAATGGTGACCCATTTACAATCCTAGAGATGATAAGATAATGTTTCATATAAGAACACTCAATCCCATTAATTTGAGGAATAGGAATATGAAACCTAGCTTATAGAGGAAGCCACAATTTACACAAATCTTCTACAAATCCAAACCATGAGCTTAATGACACCAATGAGGAAAGACTCAGCTTTCCATAATCGATCAACAAAGAACACACCTTTAGATTATGAACTCTATAAAAACAATATACAATGAGGATGACATCTCACCTTATGGATTGAGGTTTCACCATTGAGTGTCATCGAATACCAACTAATACCACAAGGGAAGAACCCCACAAAGAAATCAAACTCATGTTAAACTTCTATCTAACTAGCTGAAATGAATTTGAAGAAGCTCTTGTGCACACCACAAATGAGATTTATATTCATTTCTTGAGGCTGGTTTAATTTAACTTGACTCATGAAATTACTAATGTATCTAAAAAATATTTATAAATCTCCATGATGATGATGGATTGTTTTAAATGTTTTGATTTTTGTTATTGGTTTCATTCCCTATATTTGATATAGATGAAGAATATGGAGGGGGTATGATTTTCCAAATTTTTTTGATTTCTTGATAAAATTTTCATGAATTCCACATTCTCAAAAAATTATTATATGAGGAACATACTTGTGGACATTATTTCAGATAAGTGTGAAAATGATGAGAACTTATTCATCTCCATGGTTATGATTGTGATGATGAAATGAAATGCACTCAAGGGGATTGAATAATGGATTCATAAAATCTCACAACTTGAAAAATAATTCATGCTGGTCTATTTAAGATATAAATATCTAGAAAAATTTTGAAGATTTTAGAGGAAGGTTACAGCATCCCGCCTTTTTACTATATAACTATTCATTACATTTTCCAAATAGAGGATCTTTAAAGTATAGTGTCTTGGAAATAAGGAACATAAATTAAGAAAACAAAAAAAACTAATCCAAATCACTTGTAGGGATTCATAATAAGTTCTTTTTAAGTACAATTATTGCATCTCATAACCTTGAGACAAACATCAAAGGAAATGGTGAGCAGAAGGCCCAGTAAGGAAAACAAGGGAATCGGTTTACTTGTGAAATCAATAAGTACTTGATAGAAAACATAAAGACGTGATAAATGGATGCAGATGAATTTAATAATGAAAATAACATTAATAATAACATGAGTATGTGTCTACAGCATTTAATTTATACTATCCTTAACATATGATGAAGGTTTATCCCCAAAGGATTCATAAAAACTACCAAGGTTATTCACCAAGGTACCGTTAAACTTGTCATCTCTAAAAATTAAATTATTTACCCAATGAATTTGAGAGATATCATAGAAAACCCTTAATATTTCTTTGTTTTCATATGATACACTAATATCATATTCAAACATTTCATAAATAACCCATAGAGAATAAAAGAAGTGGGTTTTATTTCATAATCGTAACGTTTTAAATGTTCTTAGAAAATTGATCGTTTTGCCATTTATAACCCATAGAATGGGAGTGAGGGTTATATGTATGTAAATTCCATAATCAAATAGATCATTTTTATATATTGGTGAATAACCTTGGAAATGAAAATATAATTGGTTATCCACATAAATAATACAAGAGAGTTTCCTGAGAAAAAGTGAAAGATTGAGACAAAAATTCCACAGCATAATGGCTATATAAAATGGTTTTAGAAAACATTGAAAAGAGTGGTGAAAAGAGTTAGTCACTCATAAGTAAATAATAACACATAATGGGTATAGAATAAAAAAAATATCATGGTACCATATGAAAATAAAACACGAAGGAAAAAAAGAAGATGCACTTTCTTTTATGAAAATTCATTAGCCTAATGGCATCACTTGAAAATACAGAAAATCCGTTGATGAGAGTGGAAAGGGTCTCTCATAAATTGAACATGAAATGGATAGTAAGAATGATATATAAGAACATACCCCCACATAATAAAAAAACTAGAATACATAACATAAATTAAGTCATGACTTAAAAGAGGAGGTTGAAACGATCCCTAACCTAGAAGAGTAACATCGAAAGCATGATGTTTGGGACCTTGGGGGGATTGAGGGATCCTTGGGAGGACTACTTGGGAGGTAAAAAGTCTAGAACATCATTGAGGAGGATTTTTTAATGAAATGAATGAGGTAATTTTTTTGTATTCATAGGGAAAAGTGAAGGAATATTTAATTAATTCCCAAGGGACACCTCATTGGTGGTATTCGAAAAACCATGGGCTTACCCATGGTATTGGCCACATGGAACACCTCATTGAATATCTTACAATTCAAAAGTTATCCAGAATGATTACATCGTCCTTACATCATTAATGATGACGTTAAACACTCAAAACTAAAAACTGTATTTTTGCTATTCAATGAAAATTCAATTATTTTAGAAAAATACTAAAAATTCACCCTAACATAATATCAATGCTCTGAATTAAAAAATGAACTCCATTTTATAAAAATTATTTTCTAATTTTTTTTAATTTAATTTTTAAATAAAATCATTATTTATTCAAAAAAACATCTCTAAAACTATAAATTTTTTTGTAACACCTTGAAAAAGTAATCAAGGTCCCATAAAATTATCATATAATCATAAGACAATAAAGTAAAAATTTATGATTACATTTTATGAAAATAAATTTTCATTTTATATTATTAAATTAACTATAAAATTTTAAATAAAATATTTATGTCATACAAAAATATCAAAACCTATGTTATGATCATTTTTTCACTTAAGATGACTAAAGTGTATTTATACATTCATGGGAGAAATTTCAATTTTTATGGCCAATTTACAGTTCATTACTATTCATAAGGGTATGTTACTATTCATACTTTACTATTCACTAAAAATCAGGTTGATCTTATTAGACTCTAAATTTCTTAATGATAACAATTGTAGATGACCATTTTTGGAAAATCACTTCACATTATTAATTATTTAATGTATAAAAAATATTTTAAAAAACTCTTTTTCCAAAATTCATCTGTAATATGGAACTTCATCCTAAATTTATTTGGAAATTTGAAATTCACAAATTTAACATAATAATAAATAACAATTTTATTTATACAGAAGGATAACACAATGTAACTAAGGTACCATTACATTGCCCCTTATAACCCCTACACAGGACCTAACTGTAAAGTGTGTTATGGTGATATAATCTTGGGGCGACTTGGACAACATTGCCCAAGTGGTTATTTATATCACCATGAACATATCCATTAATATATTTTGTTCAAGCTTCACATGTTGAAGCTCAGCTTGGGATTCGTCCAGAGCAAAGCCCAGAGATGCTTCCTCCTTCCCAAGCTCTGACAGATGGGATTCGTATTGCCTGAGTCAATTGGATGAGGCCATCGACTCTTCTTTCTGTATTAATTAACCAATATCACTTGTATTTATAAACAATAATTGTAACGTAAATTGTTTATCTTCTAATGTTAATATTGACCAATAGTCAAATTGACCAATAGTCATATTGACCAACGGTCATGTAATAGTCGAAACCCAACAGTCTCATTTAATTATACTCACTTAATTAATTAAATGATATAGTTTTTTAGAGTATCTAATGAAATAACACACAAATTTAGGAAATAAATATTATTCAAAATATTGGATTGTTACATTCTTCCCCCCTTAAGAAATTTCATCCCTGGAAGTTTAACTAATACACTATGAAGAGAAAAGTTGTGGTTATTTCTAGCTCATAGACTCCTCTGGTTCCAACATAGCTTCTTCGCATTTTTGGTTCCTCCACAACACCTTAACTAGGTGGGTAGTCTTGTTGCATAGAAACTTGTCTCTATGATCCAAGATCTCCACTAGCTACTCCTCATAAGAGAGGTCATGTTCTAGTTGTACCACCTCTGGATTTAGTACTTGTGAAGGGTCATTTATGTACTTCCTCAAGAGGGATACGTGGAAGACATCATAAACATGTTCCATATTTGGAGGAAGTTAAAGTTGATAGGCCACTGCTCCTATGTGATCAAGGATTTCATAGTGGCCAATGTACCTATGGCTGAACTTTCCTTTCTTCCCAAACCTCATGACTCTCTTACAAGGTGTAATTCAAAAAAAAGACTTGTCACCAACATCAAACTCCAAGTCCCTTTGACGGTTGCCGGCATAGCTCTTTTTCCGACTCTGAGTAGCCTTAATGTGTTTCTAGATGGAATGGACCTTTTCTATCATCTTTTGAACAAGATCATGCCCAAGAAGTTTTCTATCACTAGCTCCATGCCAACAAGTATGAGTTCTACATCGCTTACCATATAGAGCTTAATAGGGTGACATTTGAATGCTCAAGTGGAATCTATTGTTGTAAGGGGACTCAACTAAAGGGATATGTTGATCCCATCCACATTTAAATTTTATTAAGCATGTTCTCATCTTGTACTCAAGTTTTTTAATAGTCTTTTCACATTGGCCATTTGTTTGGGGGTGATAGGTCGTACTAAAATTCAATTCAGTGATCAGAGCATGTTGAAGACTTCTCCAAAATTTTGATCTGAACCTTGGATCATGATCTGATATGATATAAAGTGGAACTATATGAATCCTTACCACTTCCTTCATTTAAATATTGGAAAGTTGATCAAGAGATAAATCATACTAAATTGAGATAAAATGGGCAGTCTTGGAGAGATGGTCCACAATAATGCATGTCGCATGGTTTCCTTTGGAAGTTCTTGGAAGACTAGTGATGAAGTCCATAGTGATATTGTCCCACTTCCATGATGGTATGGGTAGTGGTTGTAATACCCCTTTAATAATTTTTCACTCTTCTCTCACTTGTTGACATACCAAGCACTTTGATGTGTAGTCCGCAATTTCCCTTTTCATATTATCCCACAAATAATGATCACAAAGGTCTCTATACATTTTTATGCCTCTAGGATGTATAGAGAAAGTAGAGCTAAGAGATTAATCCATAAGCTCTTTATTTATTTATGGAATATATGGAACACATACTCTTGTAAAAAAATTTATTACACCTTTTTGATCAATTTTAAACTCACGAAACATCCCATCATTCACAGATTCAAACTTCTTCTGTAATAAAGGATCTTCTTTCTGAACATTCTTGATCTTATCTAGTAATGATGGTTGAGAAATCATTTGGGTTAAGGTTGATGATTTCCATCCCATGACCAGCTTCACTAGGTCATTGATCAAAGGATCTATTTGAATCCTCATCATAGAAATAACAAATGGTTCATTCTTGCATAATGCATCACCAACTTTGTTTGCTCTTCCAATATTATAGTGAATTGAACAATCAAAGTCCTTAAGAAGTTCCAACAATCTCCTTTGTCTCATGTTCCATTATTTTTTTGTGAAAATATCCCTCAAACTTTGATGGTCTGTGTATATATCAAATTTCCCACCATAAAAATTATGCCTCCATATCTTTAGAGATAAAACGACCACAACCAACTCCAGATCATGTGTAGGATAGTTCTTCTCGTGAATCTTCAACTGTCGGGATGCATAATCAATGTCTCTGTCATTTTCATGAGGATTTCTTCAAGCTCTTTCAGAGTTGCATCACTAAAAATAATGAATCCTTCTCCACTTGAGGGCAGAGTTAACATGGGTTTTGTAACGAATCTAATCTTTAGCTTTTGAAAACATTCCTAACACTCCATTCTCTATATGAACATGACCCCTTTTGAGTTAACATGGTTAATGTTTTAGAAAGTAAAAAAAATCACAAACCTTCTATAATATTCCGCTAATCCATGGAAACTACGAATCTTAGTTATTGTTTTAGGATGATGCCACTCCTCTACATCTTTTGTCTTTGGAGGGTCAATTTCAATTCCTTCCTTGGTTACAATGTGCCCCAAGAAATCAACTTGTTTCTACCAGAATTTAGATTTGCCAAACATCCCAAAAATCCTCTCCATCCATAGAGTTGTAAAAATATCCCTTAGATGATCCTCATGCTCCTCGCAATGTTTTGAATATATCATAATATCATTAATAAAAACTACCACAAAGATATCAAGGTTGTCCTTAAAGACTCTATTAATCAAATCCATAAATATTATAAGTGCATTAGTCAGCCTGAAAGGCATAACAACAATCTCATAATGCCCATATCTTGATCAGAAAGCAGTTTCCATAATATCTTCTTTCTTCACCCTCAATTGATGATAAGCAAATTGAAGATCAATCTTAGAGAAGAATTGAGCCCCACAAAGTTGTAAAAATAAGTCATCAATTTTTGGAAGAGGGTATTTGTTCTTCATTATGATCTCATTCAGTTTTCCATAATCAATGCATAGCTGAATCGATCCCTCTTTCTTCTTCACAAAAAGAACCGGTTCTCCCCAAGGGGACACACTCGGTTGGATAAAACCATTCTCCAAAAGATCATGCAGTTGTTTCTTCAACTTCTCGAGCTCTAGATTTTCCATCCTATATGGGGTCTTTGATATCGAATGGGATCCAGGTTTGAGTTCAATGGAGAACTCTACCTCTCTTTCTAGGGGAGGTCCGGGTAACTCCTCAAGAAATGTGTCAACGCATTTTTGGATGATGGGGACATTTTCTATCCACAAACTCTCATTTCATTCTTCTTCTTAACTGATCAACTACATAATGAATGATACAATAGGTTCTTCCAGATAGATATCTGGTTGAGATATCTCTCATTGGAAGATAACTGTAGGTTTTTTATTCAAGGTTACTGGGATTTCCTAGCTTCTTCATTTGATCATAGCATTATACATTAAGAGACAGTCCATCCTTAGGATAATGTCAAATTACAAAATGGTAATGATAACTAGATTTCAGATAAATTTTGCTTTCTAAAGTAAATAATAGAGTTTCTAAACACTGACAATTCTAGGATAATCCCACCAAGAGAATTGAATGATAACTCTACTTTTAGAAAATCGGGGTTTGATATTAAATTCTTTGCAAACATGGATGAAATAAAGGAATGCATAAAACCAAAATCAAACAAAGTACTTTATAGATTTGATAGAACGACAAGAGTACATGCCACCACATCATTTCGTTCTTCTACTTTGGCCTTAGTGATTGTAAATGTTTGTCCTTGTTCCCTTGGTTGTTGATGAGGATGATGGTGATTCCCCTCCACAGCCCTTGGATTTGGACAGTGATTATAAAAGTGCCCAAGTTGTCCACATTTATAGAATTGGACACCATGTGAAGATTACACCATCATCCCTTTGTCGTTAGTGTCCAGAAGTAGTGGTTTCACCCCACTATGACACTTCTTCACAATGTGGCCATCTCTACCACACTTATAGCACTTCTCACTCCCGGGCAGGCAATTCCCCGAATGCTTCTTCCCACATTTAGTACACATGGGACATTTTACTTTCTTGGAGACTCTTCCCTGATCGATGCTCCCCCACTAATCTTGGCTCCATCCATATTTTATTGTCATTATATTTATGAGACCATTGCATCTCACCAAACTCCAGTTCAATTTTCATCGCACTTCTCATGATCTCCACATAGCTATCATAATCTTAGTTGGCTATATTTTTCATAGATAAGGTCTCCGTCCACCGAAAAGTCTATCAAACTTACCATTTTGATCCATGAAAAAGCTATATGTGTAATGGGAATGCAATGTGAATTACATCGCGTAGCTTCCCATAGATTCAATCTCCTTTTGATTCAGCTTGAGAAACTCCTTCTCCATTCTTGTTCTCATCGATCGAGATAAATACTTGTTGAGGAATATTCCTCTGAACTTTTCCCACTCCATATCTTCAAATTCCACTCTTGTCCTTGTGTTTTTAATCATTTCCTAGCACTGGTTAGCTTCTCCCTCTAAGCGATAAATAGCCAGGGTGACTATCTCTTTCTCTGAACAGTGGAGAACAAATAAGATATTCTCTATAGAGCTGATCCATTGTTCAGCAATCAATGGGTCGGTCGATCCATTGAAGGTTGGTGGTCTTTCAATCATAAAATACTCAACAAAAATTTATTCCCTTCATGGTGAGATCAGACTCTCAGCTTTATTCAAGTTATTTCCCATTAATTGAGTGATTTGGTTCATCATTCACATGAAAGTTTCCATTCCTATTTCCATTGGAGGGCCCTCAGCACATGGTCCATTCTGATCACCATTTTCATGGATCCTCCTATTTCCCACCTTTTTCTTAAAAAATAAGACCATAGTGAGAAACATATTGGAGTTATGAATATTTTAACTGCAAAGGATTTTATGTCTTAAAACATCATGCTTTAAACAATTACATTTCATTATAAATCCTTCATAATGATTCACAAAAATCTTATGATTAACAAAACATATCCCCCGGGTGTGTTGTAACCACAAGTACAGCAAGGCCCATTGTGGTGTACCAAGATACCCTAGGTCAAGCCCGAAACTCCTTGTTAGATTTTTCACTCTTAGGTACATTTATTCCAGATCCGACTATACCTGCTCGTATCCAAACATGGATGATTTTTCTTGATAAACCACTTACCTAATACTCACCAAAATACCAGGAAGTATTTCTATAATTAAAATTTTCTATAGGATTATTCCTAATTTTTTCAAATCCTAATTTCTATAAATAACTAAACCTCCCTCTGATACCAACTATAGAATCTCTCTTTTTTTCTACATAACTTTTCATTACATTTTCCAAATAGAGGATCTTTAAAGTCTACTGTCTTGGAAATCAGGAACATAAAACCTGAAAAAATAAAATATTCTTCTAATCAACTTTTAGGGATTAATAATACGTTCTTCCTATGTAAAATTATTGCATATCATAACCTGGAGACATAAATCAAAGGAAATGGTGAGCATAATGCCCAGTAAGTAAAACATGGGAATCAGTTTACTTGTGAAATCAATAATAATTTGATAAAAACATAAATATATGAGAAATGGAAGTAGATGAATTTCATAATGAAAATAACTTGAATCACAACTTGAATATGTGTCTAAAACATTTAATTTATACATTAATTAACCTATCAACATGGTTCATCCCCAAGTTGTCATAAAAATCATCATGGTTATTCACCAAGGTATCATGAAACCTTGTCATCTCTAGAGATTAAATTCATTACTCAATGAATTAGAGCGCTATCAGGGAATAGGATTAATATGTATTTTTTTTCATGTGATCCACATATATAATATTCAAACCTGTCATAAATATCCCATAGAAAATAAAATAAATGGGTTTCATTTCGAAATCATCATGTTTTAAAAGTTATAAAAAACATGATCGTTAAATCAGTTATAACCCATGGAAAGGGAGTGAAGGTTATATGTATATCAATTCTAAAATCAAATAGATAAATTTTATGTATTTATTAATACACCTAGAAATGAAAATAGAATTGGTTATTCACATAAATAATATATGATAATTTATTGATAAAAAGAGAGATATTTTGAGATGAAAATCTTGCAGCATAATGGCTATATAACATTGTTTTAGAAAACATTAAAAAGAGTGGGGAAAAGAGTCACCCACTCATAAATAACTCATTATAAATTATGGGCACAGAATAAGAAGAAATAAGATCATGGTATGGATATTTGGAGAAAATACCATATGAAAATGAAACTAGAAGGAAAAAAGAAGATACACTTTCTTTTACGAAAATTTGGCAGCCTAACAGCATCACATAAAAATTCAGAAAGTCAGTTGATGGGAGAGGAAAGGGTCTCTAATAAATTTAACATTAATTGGATAGTAATAATGATATATAAAAACATACCCCCCACATAATAAAATGAATAATAGAAGACATAACATAAAGAAAGTCATGTCTTAAAAGAGGTGGGTGAAAGGTTCCCTTACCTTGAAGAGTAACATCAAAAGATTGAAGGTTGGGACCATGGGGGGATTAAGTGAACCTTGGGAGAACTCTTTGGGAGTTATAAATACTGTAACTTCATTGAGGAGGATTTTGGAATGAAATTAATGAGGTCATGGATTGGTATTTATAAGAAAAAGTGAGGGAATATTTAATTAATTTCCAAGGGAAACCTCATCCGTGGTATTTGAAAAACAATGGGCTTGCCCATGATATTTTCCCATGGTATTATCCACTTGGGACACCTCATAGAATATTTTATTATTAAAAAGTCAAAAATAATTATTACAACATTATTACATCATTAATGATGTCATTAAACATAGAAAACTCAAAACTGTATTTTTACTATTAACTGAAAATTCAATTGTTCCAGAAAAATCCAAAAAATTCACCCTAACCTAATATTGATGCTCTGAATTAAAAAATGAAATCCATTCGATGAAAATAATTTTCTAAATATTTTTAATTTAATTTTTGAATAAAATAATTATTTATTTAAAAAACAACTCTAAATTGTATGAAAATACATTTTCATTTGAAATAATTAAATTAATTATAAAATTTTAAATAAAATATGTATGTCATACAAAAATATCAAAACTTATACGATGATCATTTTTTCACTTTTATGATGTCTAAATTGTATTTATACATTCATGGGTGAAGTTTCTATTTTTTTGGTCGATTTACTATTCATTACTATTCATAAGGGTTTGTTATTATTCATAATTTACTATTCCCTAAAAATAATGTTGATTTTATTATACTCTAAATTTTTTAATGATCACCTTTGTAGATGGAAATTTTTTGAAAATCATATTACATAATTAATTATTTAATGTATACAAATATATTTTAAAAACCCCTTTTTCCAAAATTCATCAAAAATACGAAACTTCTTCCTACATTTATCAAAACATTTTAAATTCAAAAATTTAACATAAAAGGAAATTAGAATTTTATTTATACCAAATGATTACACAATGTAACTACAGTCTCGTTACATATCCCCTTATAACACATATATAGGACCTATGTGTAAGGTGTGCTATGGTGATAGAATCTTGCGGCGGCTCGGACAACACTTCCTGAGTGGTGATTCCTATATACTTGAACTTATCTCTTAGGCGATTTAGTTCATTATTAATATGTTGAATCTCATATTGGGCTTGGTCCAGAGTAATTCCCGAAGTTGCTACTTTCTTCCCATGCTCTAACATATAGGCTTCGTATAGCCCGAGTCTACTGGATGAGGCCATCAACTCTTCTTTCTGTATTATTTAACCAATATCAATTGTATTTATAGAAAATAATTGTAATGTAAAGAGTTTAGATTCCAATGTTCATATTGACCAACAGTCTTATAACAGTCGAAACCCAACTGTCTCATTTAATTATACTCACTTCATTAATTAAATGGTATAATTTTGTGGATTATTAAATGAAATAACACAAAAATTTAGGAAACAAATAATATTTCAATGTTTGGGTCTTTACAAAGTTAGTGATCATGTGTACTCAAAACTTACAAATATATGGTAGCTCAAGTACTAGTAAAATACAAAAAACTAAAAAGATAAAATTTAATTCACCAGTGGAGTTCACAAAAAGGAAATCAAGTTTAACTATATTGTACTATTTAAATGATTTGGAATTGTGAGGCCCAAAGTTTTATCAAGGACTAAGAAATTTATTTCAATACCATGGTCCCGTAAAAATTGAGATATAGTGAAAATAATTTCTTATTATAGAGCCTTTCACCTAAGGTTTGACTCGCCATATTTTTTTATATTATCTCTTTGAATTGGGTAAGATTTTTTGAACTCAAGGGTGAAGGTGATCATGGGATAAGAAAGTGACTATTTGATAATTCTCAATCAGAAATACCAACCATTATAATTTTCATGTGGTCACCATATTTAAATGATATTGGGGTCTTTACTTGTTGTAATTTGTACGATCTGTTCATTCTATTAGAGGGTATTATTCTTTCATCATAAGTGAGGGTAAAATGGATACTGAAGGTTCCATGTAGAATCTATAATAGAATTTTTGGACCTATGTATATGAGTGTAGAAAGAATGAATTTTGACATGAATAGTTTATAAAATATTAAAGATCCCCCCCCCAACCAAAGAATATATCATAATGTATAGATGTGCAGTGGGCCAGGGGATAGAAGAAAAGAAAAAGAAAAAAAGATTTATTGAATCCACATTGATGATTCAAGGGTAGTTGAATCTCTATCATAGAGAACATATTACCTTTTCATGTTTCCTATTTTATTATATTTTTTAATGACCATTTTGTATATATTGAATTTTTTGATAATTCATTCATGGTTGTTTTCCAAACATTAATAAGGTAATTATATTTTTTTTAGGTAATTTTACTTTATTCCAGAATCTTGTTTTGATAGAAACTAGCCTTTTTATCATTATTCGTGTAGTTTATATACTTCATATGAATATAATTGGGGAGAAATATTTTTGGTTGTGTTTTATTTCTAACCAATTATCACATGGAAGTCTATTGGAGAAGAAAAAATTTTAATACAATGATTGGGCAGTAGAATCAACTGAAAAGTTGATTATTTTGTAAAATTTGTATCATTGTTGAGTGGATTAGTTTATTTTATAGTTAAGAGACCATATAATCCATTATTCAAAAATTAACCCATTTTAGAGGGCTAAAAATCCACTTTACACTAGATATAGAAATATTTATATATAAATGAAGAAAAAAAATATAACAAAATCAAAACCATTCAGTTGAATTTCCCAATTAACTTTTATAATTATTCGTTTATTTCCCCTTAATTGAGCTCTCATTCATGAATTTTTTATTTTTCCCCAAGCTTTGAGTTAATCTCACATTACAATAATCACCTCAATAATTCACATTCATCATTTCACCACTAATCAAACACCGTTGATGGATTTTTAAATTTTGATTGTTTCCTATATGTCCACACATTAATCATTGGATTTTTTTTCTGTGGATCAAACCTTATTCACAAATTTTTTATTTTGTATTAGGGTATATAATTTTTTATTTATGTCAATCATAGAAATGACCATGGGTACTAGTAAAAGTTTGGTATTATTCACATGAATGACATGTGTGACAAAGTAAAAAAATCAAAAATAAATAAATTAAAAATTAAATAGAACAATAAAACTATATAAAAATGAAAGAAAATTTCAAAAAAAATAATCTTCTAAAAATGTTTCTAAATGAAAAATATGTGACTATCAGAAAAAATAGAGGGATTATAATAGAAATCAACAAATATTTAAGTTCTCTGAAAATAAATATAAATATTGAAATATAAGATATTTAGGAAAATCTGAATACCCAAAATCAAATTTTAAGTCCACCTAGAAAAATGATAATAGAGAGGCATAGTATAAGAGAATTTAAGTTTCTTGATGTCTCTAATAATCAATCATGTCAAAGGACTTAACAAAGATATATTAATTTCTAAATAAAACAATCCATGTTTTCTGATCTACCTACCTTTAATATAATACACAACAAACACTCTCTTAATTTTATTAGGCACATCTAATGTAGTTCTTAGAATCATAAATTGATAGGATTGAGTAAAGATGAAAATAATTTGAGATAATTACCATTTTTAATCATAGGATATTTAAGGACTTTTTTTAACAGTTATAAAAAGAAATTTTTTACCCTTTGTGATTAGTTTTACAATGATTACAACATAAAATTTTACCCAAGGAGAATCACATCTGAAGTTAAGCAAAAAACACTATATTTTTACAAGATGAGGGGGAACTGTTCCCTAAATCTTGGTATAAACATATGGGATTTACTATAAAATTTCCATACCACCAATGCACTCCTAAATTCAACATGGAAACTTTATATAATAACCTCACCCTTACCAACAAACATAAGTGGACCAATCTACTTTAGGAGATTTCATTGATAAAATTGTTGATCTGGTAAAACAAATTCTTAACCCATTAGAACAAAACTCAAAAAATAAATTATATAGATGAAAAATCATTGTGAGTAAGTGAACCACATATACTCTCCAAGATTATATACTATATTATATATATTACACTAAAGACACTCAAAAAAACTTTGGATGGAATGTCACATTTATGTAATGTTTTAGAAATCACAATATTGTGTCCTAATTTTGATATATCTAAGAAATATCCAACGAATGAAAAATTTTACGATTATGGTCCTAGAATTCATCAAAGGGATGAACCATTCTTAAATAATTACTACCAGGGCTACCGAAATCATCCAAAACTCACTTGCTGAGAACAAGGACTTCTTTGACTTTCTACTCTCCTTGAATTACAATAATAATCAAGGAATCAATTCCAACCAAATCCAATGGCTGAAAATTATAGTTCTCAAGGTAATTTTAGTGATATGTTTCAACAGTAGATTGGTAGTTTTTATGGGAAAAACGTTAAAGAAAAATATAATATAGGTTTAGAAAACTATAGTTACAAGTGAAAAGGTTATTTATAAATGATGAATGTAAAGATAAGGTTAAACATCTTAGAACAACTAAAATGGATCCTTGGGATAATTTCACAGACATAATAAATTGGAGTGGCCTCCAAACCTAAAAGGAAGCTTTGAAAGATCCTAAATATTCCCCAAATAAAAATAAATATAAATCTAAAAACCAAAATTTGGAAGATAAAGAATCTATATATATGGATAGAAAAACTAAAAACCCCATGAAACCCAATTACCTAATTTAAATTACATTAGGAAAATAATTTAAAATAAATGAACATAGAGGTAAAAATATTCATGATAATAAATTAATGCAATTAAAAAAAATTGAATAATTTTTCCTAAAACATTAACTTCCCTAAAATGCTTAATAATAATAATAAATAACCAATAATGCATAATTTTCTAAGAAATTTTAAGAAACTCCAATTCACCATACTATTTTTTAAGTCTTAATTTAATTCCCATAATAACACAATTCATGGAAAAATAAAAAAAGAAAACTCTAGAATAATTTTTAACAAACAATCTCACTGAAGAGGGTAGTGTTATTTTGAAAATTAGGATATATCCTAAACAACGAAACCTTAAGATCATTGATTTTACATGCACTTAAGGATTTGGAATTCAGTTCAACTACATGTGTGACCTTAGGGCCAAACTCAATTTGATAACCTTTTTCTTTTTTTAACACAAGAAATTAGGAGTATGATATCCCATATTAGTTTTCTTATTTTTTTACTGATCTTTTACCAACACAATTGGATGATTTGATGACCTACTTGTTGGGGTTGGGAAGATGTTTTCACCTACTGGTTTTATGATCCAATACATGGACTGTGAGAGGGATATACCAATCACCTTGGGTAGGGACTTCTTAGAAGACCGGGGAGATATAATATATGTATCCATGGGTACATTAATTTTTTATATTGGGTATAAAATAAATAAATTTAATGTCCTTGCTAATATTTAAGAACCCATTTATGGAGAAAATTGTTCAAATTTTTAGATAATGTAGTATGGGGTCTCATTTAATCACTTTAGATAATTTGAGATGTAATATTTGTGGAAATAAATCTCTTTAGAAGAATTTTTTTTTATTATTGTCTTCTTGAGATTGTTCAAATTGTGGTTTTGGGCACTATTCTAGAGAGGGGTAGGAAATCTGACCATGCGGTAATGGTCCCCTTGGAGGATGAATATACTATTTAGGATATTAGGGAATTTATGGGAGGATTTTAGGGAACTTTATTTTTTATAAATAAATATTACATCCCTAGAAATTATGATGAATATCATTTCAAATACATTGATCAGTTTGTTGGAAGAACAATTTTGAAACCGGGTCTACCTTTAGAGAGTATTGAGTTATCCACATAGGATAACAGTGAATAAATTATTTTCTATGGTATTAAAACTCAATATATATAAAATTATTAAACACACTTTATGGATCACATTAAAATCCATGGTCCTCCATTTCCTTATAATCTATCATCTTTTGAACAAGAACCTTATCTATATCTAAAACCCATTCCTGCTCATTTTAAATATTCTTTTCTCGGTGAATATTTGGGACTCACTATTATAATTTATTCTAGTTTAAAGAAAAGTAAATATGAATTTTTGTTGGATTTCTTGAGTAATTTAAAGTCTATCAAAGGCTTTTCTATTGTTGACATCAATGGTATATAGAATTCCAGCCACATGAAAAAAAAATCCTTTGTAACTAAAACATAAACCTAGTGTTAGGGAAAAGAAAAGATTGACTCCCCGTATTAAGGAAGTGATGAGAGAGGAATTTATTAGATTGTTTGATGTTGGGATCATTATACTAATTTAATATAGTTCATTTGTGATCCCTATTCAATTTCACCCAAATAAGTGATGTTACATAGTTGACCCAAATGAGAAAAATTAACAACCTCAATTTAGGATAGTGAAAAAATGGATAGTAGGCATTGATTATTGAAAACAGAAATCTGGCACTAGAAAAGACTCTTTCCCAATTCCATTTTTGGAGAAAATGTTATAGATTTTGGGTGATAATGAAATATTTTACTTACATTATGTCTATTTTGGTTATAACCAGATTACCATAACTATTGAGAACCAAGGGAAGACTACATTCACTTGTCTAATTGGGAAATTTTCAAAATGGTGAATTCCATTTGGCTTTTTTGGTTCCCCAAAATATTTTTATAAATGAATGATTTATATTTTTATAGAAGTTTCTGATTTAAAAATTGATGTTTTTATAGATGATTTCTCAATATTTTTAAGATGTATTGAAATTTTCATCAAAAAATTAGCAACTGTTTTGGAGAGATATTCAGAGAAAAAACCTTGTTTTAATTTAGGAAGGGTGAAAATTCATGGTCACTATGGGAATTTGTTAGTCCAAAAATGTTTCTAAGAGTGATATTAAGGTTAAAAATACTAAAATTAATGTAAATGTTATGCTTCCACCACCAGATAATTTCAATGGAATTAGAAAAAAATTTGGCAGTTTCAATTTTTACAAGAGGTTCATCACATAATTTTCTAAAATCAAAAGGCCTTTATGTTCACTTCTGGTAAAGGATTGTCTATTCATGATTGATGATATTTTATAAGAGTAATTTAATCTAGATAAATATTATATAACTACTTCCCCAATTATAACTTACCCATTCTAAAAAATTTCATTTTTTTGGTGATGTGTGGAGCTAGTGATGTGGTAGTAAGTGTTGTTATACGGTTGAGAAAAGTAGAAAGACTGTATTTCTTTTTATACAAAAAAAATCTAGATGATTTACAAAAAAAATATACCATAACTTAAAATGTATTTTTCACTGTTATTTTTTATTTAGGCACGTTTAGGTAGAAATTGGTAGGTTAAAATGTCATTATTTTCAAATACCACCATTCTATTGAATACCTACTTGGGAAAAATTATTCCAAACTAGGGATTATAATGTGGAATATTCTCTAACATGAGTTTGATTTGGTAATAAAAAATAATAAATGGGTTGTAAAAACTATTCAAGTTCATCTCTCTTGGTTACCAAATACCAAACATGAATAACCAAAGTAAATAAAAGCATTATTCCTATATGTGGAAATTTTTGTTTCTTTAGTGAGAAAATATTCTTGGTATGATGATTGTGTCAAATATTTTATTGTAAGTATCATTATAATGACTCAATCATACATTAAAATAAATAAATTAATTTCCAATCTGAAATATTATTCAATGAAGGTCCTTTACATTTTAGGATATATACTCATGATATTTTTATGAGGCATGAACCTGAGGATAAAATTCATCACATTCTTGAGAGTTGTCTCTCGTCAACTTGAGGTGAACACCATGGAGGTGATAAAACTTCTCAGATGGTTTTTTTGATAGTTTATATTAGAAAATTATATTTAAATATTCTAGGATAATTTTTATATCCAGCCAAAAAATTCAATGGCTTCGAAATTTTGGAAGAAGGCAGGAGCTTCCACAAAAATTAATTCTAGAGGTTGGAGTTTTTGATGTCTAGGGTATAGAATTTATAGAACTATTTCCATATTCTTAATGCAATGAATATATTCTGGTATTTTATGTTATGTTTCCATGGGGGTTTAGTTGTTTACTCTCCCAAATAACCTTTCTTATTGGTTTTCAAGAATATCAAGAAAAATATATTTTCATGATTCAATGTTCCCAAGGATTTTATCATAGAAAATGTCACCCATTTCATGAATTATAAGTGATTGGATTTTATAGAGATGAATAGGTGGGATCATAGAAATAAAAAAATTATCACCCACAATTAATGTTCATAATGAAATTTCAATCATATAAATTAAATTAATTTAAAAAAATATAATGTCATGTTCTAAGAAAGACAGGACAATGAAATTGAATGAGAATTTTTGGTCTTACAGGACTTCCTACAAGACCCCCATATGGATTTATCCTTACAAGAATATCTTTTAGAAGGAAATTTAATCATCTTTTAGAGTTTCGTAACGTGTATTATTCAGTATTAAATTCCTTAACTATGATTTTAATTCTTATGAAGAGATAAGATTTATGGAGATAAGGGAACTGGAATAAATCATGATCCAATAAAATGAAAAAGCCCAAATTTTAAAAGAAAGAACTAATTCCTTTCATTAATTAATCATCCAGAGTAGGGAATTCCTGGTTGGATAAAGTGTTTTTCTATTTAATGTAATGCATAATCTATTTTCTATGAAACTGAGATCCAGGTGGTTTAACCCATTCATCTTATGAATAGTGATGCACAATGGGGTTGTTCAATTGGTTGGGGAATATAAAATTCCATTTTGATCAATGTGAAATGAAACAAAAGTATTCATTTTATGTGAAACTAAAGGTCTTAGATACAGTATCTTTATTAGAGAGCTAAACCATTTTTTATGTTTAAATAAAGACTATAAACTCAATGCGTCATGGGATTCAATATATGGTTCACTTTGTTTTATTCCTTATTTTATTTTACCCTACATAACTATGAAATTGTTTCCTGTATTCCATTTTCTAATATTATCTTATATGGTGTTTAAATAAGATAAAACTATCTTTTAATTCACCTTGTAATAATTTTATGATCGTTGAAGTGAAAATAATATCTACATAAAAAAACATAGGGACAAAAAATCCCTACCTTCAACCAATGCTTAATTCAATTTTAAGGTGTCTCCTACTGTATGCTAATGTTGATCTATTTTAATTTTATCTGAGGTGGAACATGATAACCATATAAATATTTATAATTATCATAATAAGATTGAATTTAAATAAATTAATTTGGTAAAATATACACATTTTGGGTAGAACTATCATCATTTATAAATTTTTTTATTTTTCACATTTATGTTTCCTGATACTATGAACTAAATGTGCGGAAATCTCCCATTATATTAATAAATTTTGGAATTTTTTTTCTTGCTTGGGTGTTATCTTGTTGATGACTAGGGTTCTGGAAATCAATTTTATTTGAATTTTAAACATTATTTCACCCTTTAAATGAATTTTTCAATGATACTCTACTATTTATTTTCAAAACATTCTTTTATTTGACCCTAATTATGTATACTTATTTCTCTATATAACATCCAAAAACATGAACTTTAAAAAAATTATTGATGTGAATGTTTGGAATATGGGATTATTGAACGCACAAGAGCCTTAGCCCGGTTGGTAAGGACTCCGTAAGTGCATCCAAGCAACCAGGGATCAAATCTAGGAGAAGGCATCATTTCCAAGGTATTGTAGCAGCACTGTAGCGGGAACTGTGCAGTACTGTAGCAGGTATTGTAGTGGAAACTGTAGTAGGCATTGTTTGTCACTGAAGCAACCAGGAATATGACCTCGTTTGGGCCTTCAGGCCACCGATTTGGTCCCTGAGTTCTTTAAGGCCTTTGGGCCACCCAGGCCTTTGGGTCAGTAAGGACTTAGGGCCACCTCAAGGCCTTCGGGCCACCTTAAGTTCAGATGAAGACTAGACAACCTACAAAGAACAAGCTCTACAAGGGGGATGAGCAAGGAGATTTTACCACAACAGATTCTAAAAGGATTGCAAGAATGATAGGGTATGACACCTGCCATCAGGACAGGCATGTTCACGCATGTGAATTCTATGCTGAACTGCAATGCGATGGTGGAGATCTGATTTCATGATGAAGATGCTGGGGAGGATCAGTTCCGAGTAGCTAGTCTGGGTTTTATGTAATGTTTGAATCCAATGGGAAATGAATTCCTTTAAGGCCTAAGGTCCATGTAATACTTATGCCTACGGACCTTGTAAGGGTTCCCCCTCACCCCTTTAAAGGTGGATTATCAAAATCAATAAAAAATGAAGGTCGTCAGGCCATTGGATGGATTATTGAACTTTCATATAACCCTTAAAATAATCTATGAGATTTGAAAATCTGTTTTAAACCCAATTAATTAGAAACTGTTATCTCATATTATAATTTGACATTAGGGACAATTTTTAATCTTATATATAGAGAACATGGGTCTTTCTCAGTGCTTCAACTTTTATTAAATTTTATACACATCAAAAACCCCCAAAAAATCAGAATTCCTCCCCTTTTAGTATCATTTCAATTCATATATAAATTAAATATTCTTTTGTTAAGGAATAAAATTATTATGTTTCTTCATGTTAGGAAAATAAAAATATAATGTGTTCAGCATTGGAAACATTTTATAGTCTATTAAGGTATAAGCCCCAGCCTTAAACCTTACTTAATCTTGAGTTATTACAAGATTACACATTGAGGATCTTTTCAGGTTTAGAGTTTTAGATAATTAGATCACGAAACTTGCATTAAATTTCCACATTTAAACAAAGTGGTTACATAAAAGACAATATTCATTCTTCCCATCAACAGAAACATATTTAAAATATAACACGGATTCTTTCTTGACACATCCTTGACACTATCATCACATCATGTACCTTTCCCTTGAACTGTGAAAAACATTTCAAAAACTTGGGATGAGCATAAAAAGCTCAGTAAGGGTTATAAAAATATGGAAAGGAAACATGAGTTCATATATACATGAGAATGAAATCATACTTTACCCATAAAACATAGGCACTTTAACATACCTCATCAAACCATGAATAAATCATAGAAAACATAAGACATAAAGGTAACTTGAGGCATTCATAACATTCTTACGTGGGGAGTAACCCTCTTGGTTATGTTTGGAATACCCATCACAGTATATTCCCTAAATCTCTTCGGAGAAACCTTAACGTTTCACTCCTTCGCGTTACCCAATGCATTAGAGAGCTATAAAGGGCTCACCCGCCCTTAGTTTATCACGGAACCACCCGTTTTTATAACAATGCCTATGAACCATAACATAAATGTATCACATAAAACATGCATAAAGGAAACATAACATTTCCACATTTAAATCAAAATATAACATTTTAGTATATTGAAATATTGAATCCATTCAAAAAGAAACCATTTCCAAAACCATTTAAAACATTTAATAAAGAGATTTTTGAATCAAAGTGTCCCATACCACCTTGAAGATTAAAATTTTAAACCATTAATATCCATATAAATAAATCCTTAAAACCATTTTGAAAACATGGATATTAATAAGAACAAATAATTAAAACATTTAAAACGATATTTTGGTTAAAGGGGTTTTACCAAAATTAGAGACACTTGAATACAATAATTGAGGAATAAAATTTAGTCAGAACTTTATAATATCATGAGAATAAATGGATTCATGATATAATACTCCAAAGGAATGTATATACACCATATAAGATTGAATTGGTTCATAACAACAATGAACCCTCAATAGAAAAGTCAAATGTGATGAAATCCCTTATAAAGAAGGTATCCTTAAATTAAAGACAAATCAATCTCAAAAATATGTGTGAAAAATATAAATACACACAATATAAGTGGATATTAAGTGTAAAACAATAAAATTTCATTCACACATATTCAATGGATGACATATTCAATGACTACATGTTGAACCCAAAGAAATCGAAATTGGGTTAAAAAGTTCCCTTGACAGCCTAACGGCATCACATCAAAATGAGTTGATGAGAGATAAAAAGTGTATCTCATCACTTGGACATAAAATTTACATAAATAAGGATATATGAGAACATATCTCAACATAAAAATATGCAAATTAAAAGACCCAACAAGAAAAGTCTTTTAAAAAAGAGGAGGGTGAAAGGTTCCCTTACCGACTTGGGTATCTTTCAAAACATACACCCCATGAAAGAAGGACAATAGATCATTGATGTAAATACTCATAAACGAAATTATATTACACAAAGTGTATAATAATGTGCAGTACATACACCACTCAATGGAATTTGTGGCAAATGTAGCATAAATCTCACGGGAATAAAAGTGAGATGAAAAAATCCCTCACGAAAACTCGGCAGCCTAACGGCGCCACATAAAACTTCCGAATATGGATTGATGAGATCAAATAGGGTATCTCATCACATTACAATATAATGTACAGAAAGAGGAATATAAAAGAATATCCCCCAACATTACAAATATGAGCTTAAAAGAAGTGACGTAAAGGAGAGTACTCAAAAAGAAAGAGAGAAGTTAGATCTCTTACGAAAGTTCGGCAGCCTAACGGCGCCAATAAAAACATCCAAAATGGATTGATGAGAGAGAATAGGGTCTCTCATCACATGAACATATAAATTACAGTAGGATTAATATAAAAGATCATCCCAATAACAATAAATATGAGCTTTAAAAGGAATCACATAAAAGAGTGTACTTAAAAAGAAAGAGAGGAGTAAGATCCCTTACCTCGGGTCCGACTTGACTCGATCATTCTTTAATCTCCTGAATAATAAACTTTAGTTAATTTCTAATTCCTTAAGAACCTTTTTCAAGTTCATTATTCCTTTTATATCACTTGTTACCATGTTATAAACAATATGTAATCATTAAGTTAATAATGATTGTTTTGTCGATATTTGGTTCTTAAGTCGAAAGTGGACTTCTTACAATTACATGTTGTTCGTGTGGCCAAATGTTTATTATATACAGTATTGTATTCATGATTTAGATATAATATATGTCATATATATCTAGTGCATGCATGCATTTATAACATTACATAATCATTTAGAGGTAAGAAATGAAATGCACCGTTCATGGAGACGGTAAGCCGTACGTACGCATGAACGCTCCTTTCATTTCTATTTCGTATTTTATAGAATGGAATAATAATTATATAAAGATATATTATAATTCCAGTATATTATCATATATAATATCATAGTTTCATCCTTTATAGGTCCCACATATGGTATTTAACTAATCAAATCACTTTGAGGGGGCGGTAGTCCGCACTTCCTTAAATGAAGATATCGCGTTTACCCATAATGGAAACCATAAAGGAATGACCAAAATGAAAAAAACAGAAGCTTAAGGAAAACATAAACATATTATATATCATATATAAAAATAGTGACATCATAATGTCCACCTTTGAAGGTGTTAGATGAGTATTGAACAATCATCGTTTCGGGAGGCAGAATTTCGCCATCCACGGAAACCGTATGTTCTTTAACCATTTGATGTAGTTGTGTGAGAGTGTAGCTCAAATAAATGTTATAACAACATCCTAGTATATTGAATATACTGTTGTTGTTACAAAAGAAATAAATAAAAAGAGTTTAGGGGGTTGGAGAAGCAAAATAAAACAAATGAACATGAGAGAATGAATTACCTTTAAAAGTGTAACTCCTTTTGATTTGAGCCTAAAGGCTTTCTTTGAAAGGATTATTCCCAAATGGAATCCTCTAGGATGAGTAGAGGGATGTTGAGAGAGTAAATGGGCAGGGGTTGGCCGATCCAAAGGCTTGAGGAGTGTGTGAAATGAGGTAGAGGTGGGGGCCTTTTATAAGAGGAGGGGAGGGGCACTTTTGGAAAGTAAGAAATATTACTTTATTTGAAAATTTGTTTCGGTTTTAAAAGGTCCCACATTGATATAATTCATGTATAAGGTGATAAGGGTTCGAAATCCACCCATCCAATAAGTTTTGGACAAGTGTAGTTCATAGATTTTACATTATCTTTCCATTTTATTTAAATCGTCAAATAATGATGTCATCACTGCATCATTACTATGTCATAAATAATTTAATTTATTTAATGTCTAAAAATTATAAAAAAAATACTATGATGTAGGAAATATTTGTATCTTTCCAATGACTATTTTTAATAAACATTTGGACTTGTTTAACCCTACTTAAAAACTGTTTTAGTAAAACAACTGATGTTTGTGTCAATTTATTTTTAACATTAAATAAAAATATATTATTGTCATTTTCCAACTAAAGTGGCTCCATGGGGTCCCCAAGTTGGCCCATGGCTTGTCTTGTTCGGCCATGACTCACCCAATAGGTGTAGGACAAGTTTCATGGTGTTTTCACATTCTTATAATATCATTTTTACCTTAAACTACACTAATTACCACTAATCGCGATTAAAAACTTAATAAGTTACTATTCACCAAAAAAAATTATTTTTATCCCATTGAACCACATTTTACTTCTTAATGACAACCATGTATGTCGGATTTTTGAAATTCAAAACACAAATATGGCAAAATTCCATTTAAACGGAAAAATCAGTTTTTATTAGTACCACTTAGTGGTTTCATTATTCATCAAAAATTGAAGTTTTTTAGAAAAATCCCAAAAATTCACCCTAAGCTATATTTGATATTCTGAATTCAAAAATGAAGTCCGTTTTACAAAATTCAAAACATATAAGTCACATGAATTAATTTATTAATTAATTCCTGCTGTCATGACAAATAGCATGTTTTTATGAAACAATAAGTATCAAAAGATTGACACTAGTTTAAGTCCGATTTCAAAGTGAAATTAATTCCAACGACCACTATTGGATTTAATGGTAAAAATATTTTCTAATTTAACTTTAAAACCAATTAAAAATATTATCTAATCATATAAATAAATTAGATTAAAAAGAGGTTTTGAATTAAAACACAACATTTTACACTATTCATTAAAAAATGAACTTTATCGGAAAAATACCAAAAAATTACACAAAGTAAAATTTGATGTCCCGATTCTTAATAAGAGTTTTATTTGGTCCAAAATAATGTATAAGATTGATCAAAACTATATTTAATAACTTTTCGCCATCAAAAGGCGACAAGTGAACCTTTAGGGAAAACTAGGGCATATACGCCTAAAATTAAATTCTTTCCGTATTTTAAGCCTTTATCTTTTATTGTATAAATGTAAAAACATTTAAAAACATATATAATCATATTTTAGTTATTTCTATCCATTCCCGCCATTACAATGGCTACATGTTAACTACCATTTAAAATAATATTATTTTATCATTAGAGTGCAACGTAAGATTCCCAAAAACTCGTTGTTGCGTGTTGGGTACGCCATCGAGCATAGAGTCCCCTTTAAAGTCATATCAATATTTTATTCACAAATATGGATAAATATGAAAATGTCATATTCTTTATTTACCTGGGGTGTTACATCCTTCCCCCCTTTTGGGAATTGCGTCCTCGCAATTCTAAAATTGCGCTTGGAAACATCCTTGAAAGTCCCACATCGGAACAAGAGTCGGTAAAACAACCACTTTAAAATAAAGGAAGATAAGTACAAAGGTCACCCGAGTTAACCCATACTAGGACTCCATGTAGGAAAACATGTACATGGAGGAGAAAACATAGGGTAATGTTCTTATGGATAGTGATAGAAAACATGTTTAGGAGAAATTTAACAATGAGAAAATCACAAACTTGTGATGGGTTAAACGGTGTTGGGTTCCCCAGTAGGAAAAGTTAATAGACAACATTTTTGTTTTAAGTTACTTTTTATTGAGGAATTTATTCATAAGGAAACATAATCACTTATCATGTTGACTTTCAACTTTTACTAGATTCCTTAATCAAACTCATATTTTTTCCAAAAGACGAGTATTTAGGGAGACTTGTTCGCATTAAGGGTACTATAATCAACTTCTAGAGAATAACCTAATCCACAAAAGAGAACTATATACTTCCCATTTATTTAGGCTTTAACCAAAACCAAAACCAAAATGTTAGTACAAGATCAGATAATCCAGAAAAGGATAACACTTTTTAAAAAGAAAATCTATTCTTAACCTCCAAAATTTTTCCAACAAAACCCAAAGTTCAACGAGGACCATTCTATAATCAATTTGTCCATAAAATTCTTCAAAGTAAACCAAACTAAGATTGAAACCCAAATATTTGAAGGATTTAGTCACATAGTCTTCCAAGTTAAATCGTAACATTTATCTCCAAACAACATCAGTTTCTCCTAAAGTCTCGTATTGAAAAGTAATTAACCTAATCACATATCCTCTATGATAGGTTAATCATTTTCATAAATAACCCAAAATAAACTTACTCTTAATTCATAAAATCATATAACTAAAAAGAATCATTCAAACTAACCAGGGACTTCACGTAGTCCAGTGGTAGGCGATAAATACCAGTCGCACTTTGGTTGTGGGTTCGATTCCCGCAGCTTTGTCCGACGCGACGGGTTGTCACACGGTCTGCGTGTTTTCATTTTTCCAAAACTATATAATTCTTAAAAAATTACCCAAAAGAGATAAAATCATCAAAAATGATCATAACATATTTTAACCTCAAGTTTATCTCATGCTTTTCATTTTCCAGCATATCATATAATAACCCATAATTACCTCAAAAGTAAGGATCATATAAACCCAAATGGTTCTTTATAACTATGTCCACAAAAGAAAAGATAACTATTACTTGAATAAAATTTTCCTATATTAAACATCAGGGTTACACATAATATAAAAAGTCTTCTAATGTAACCCCATCATCAAAAGAGACTTAATACTCTTAAGAATTTCACCAAAACTCCTGAAGCCCTTATATGTTGACATCTTTCTCATTCAACATTCTTCATGATCCATTATCCATTCCTTTCCAACTTATTCCTAAATACCTCTTTCCTACAAACAAAATCATGAATCATATCCTAAGATTCCAAAATAGGAAAACAATAGTCATGAAATAGTACATACCTTTGATTGGTCATTGTCAGTTTCTTCATCCTCAATCGGAATGGCATTAGGTATTGGTAAACGAATATTGGTACGCTCTTGGTGACCCCATTCACGAAACTTCTTCATAGGACATGTGTTTTCATAATGACCATGCACACCACATTTAAAACATTCAATTGATCCCTCAGAAAGAACTTCTTTCCCTTTCCTCGAGTCAACTGGATGCTTCCTTTTTCCATGGCAGATTCTTGATTTATGACCTTCATTTCCACATATATAGCATATTTCTGTCCCTTTGAAACATTTTCCTAGGTGTTTCTTTCCAAATCTTTGACACATCGGTTTTTGAACACACTTACCTTTATGATTATTACCTGTACTTCCGTAGGGATTTGTTTCTTGCATATATGATGTCTTAGAGAAATATCCAAGGTTTAGGTGGTCAATCATGACTCCAGATAGTTGGTTGAGGATAATCACAAGAGTTCTCATTGCAGCTCCCATATCATTCAGTTTCTTGCTCAAAAAACTGTCACAGTTTCCTTCACATCCACTGTTACTTTGGTGCCTGCTAGATCCATCCATTTACTAAAACCAAAAAGGTGAGTGTGAGTATATCAAAAAAACCATCATGTACTAATGAGTAAGATAAACACTAATATATACTTACTCATTCACTTTATCTAAAACTAGGACTCTTTATAAAATCCTAACCACTATGGTAATGCCACTTATGCTTAAAGAATACCCTATCCTCTAAAGTTATCTAAACCGACCTTTGATACCAACTATAAGGCCCCAGCCTTAAACCATACTTAATCTTTAGTTATTACAAGATTACACATTGAGGATATTTTCAGGATTAGAGTTTTAGAGAATTAGATCATGAAACTTGCATTATATTCCACATTTAAACAAAGTGGTTACATAAAAGACAGTATTCATTCTTCCCATCAACGGAAACATATTTAAAATATAACACGGATTCTTTCTTGACACATCCTTGACACTATCATCACATCATGTACCTTTCCCTTTACCTATGAAAAACATTTCAAAAACTTGGGATGAGCATAAAAAGCTTAGTAAGGGTTATAAAAATATGGAAAGGAAACATGAGTTCATATATACATGAGAATAAAATCATACTTTACCCATAAAACATAGGCACTTTAACATACCTCATCAAACCATGAATAAATCATAGAAAACCTAAGACATAAAGGTAACTTGAGGCATTCATAACATTCTTACATGGGGAGTAACCCTCTTGGTTACGTTTGGAATACCCATCACAATATATTCCCTAAATCTCTTCGGAGAAACCTTAACGTTTCACTCCTTCGTGTTACCCAATGCATTGGAGAGCTATAACGGGCTCACCCACCCTTAGTTTATCACGGAACCACCCGTTTTCATAAAAATTCCCAAGAACCATAACATAAATGTGTCACATAAAACATGCATAAAGGAAACATAACATTTCCATATTTCAATCACAATATAACATTTTAGTATATTGAAATATTGAATCCATTCGAAAAGAAACCATTTCCAAAACCATTTAAAACATTTAATAAAGAGATTTTTGAATAAAAGTGTCCCATACCACCTTGAAGCATAAAATTTTAAACCATTAATATCCATATAAATAAATCTCTAAAACCATTTTGAAAACATGGATATTAATAAGAACAAATAATTAAAACATTTAAAACGATATTTTGGTTAAAGGGGTTTTACCAAAATTAGAGACACTTGAATACAATAATTGAGGAATAACATTTAGTCAGAACTTTATAATATCATGAGAATAAATGGATTCATGATATAATACTCCAAAGGACAGTATATACACCATATAAGAGTGAATTGGTGCATAAAAACAATGAACCCTCAATAGAAATGTCAAATGTGATGAAATCCCTTATAAAAAAGGTATCCTTAAATTAAGGACAAATCAATCTCAAAAATATGTGTGAAAAATATAAATACACACAATATAAGTGGATATTAAGTGTAAAACAATAAATGGTCATTCACACATATTCAATGGATGACATATTCAATGACTACATGTTGAACCCAAAGAAATCGAAATTGGGTTAAGAAGTTCTCTTGATAGCCTAACGGCATCACATCAAAATGAGTTGATGAGAGATAAAAAGTGTATCTCATCACTTGGACATAAAATTTAAATCAATAAGGATATATGAGAACATATCCCAACATAAAAATATGCAAATTAAAAGACCCAACAAAAAAAGTCTTTTAAAAAAGAGGAGGGTGAAAGGTTCCCTTACCGACTTGGGTATCTTTGAAAAGATACACCCCATGAAAGAAGGACAATAGATCATTGATGTAAATACTCATAAATGAAATTATATTACAAAAATATTATAATAATGGGCAGTACATACACCACTCAATGGAATTTGTGGCAAATGTAGCATAAATCTCACAGGAATAAAAGTGAGATGAAAAAATCCCTCACGAAAACTCGGCAGCCTAACGGCGCCACATAAAACTTCCGAATATGGATTGATGAGATCAAATAGGGTATCTCATTACATTAAAATATAATTTACAGAAATAGGAATATAAAAGAACATCCCCCAACATTACAAATAGGATCTTAAAAGAAGTGACATAAAGGAGAGTACTCAAAAAGAAAGAGAGAAGTTAGATCTCTTACGAAAGTTCGGCAGCCTAACGACGCCAATCAAAACGTCCAAAATGGATTGATGAGAGATAATAGGGTCTCTCATCACATGAACATAAAAATTACAGTAGGATTAATATAAAAGATCATCCCAATAACAAGAAAGATGAGCTTTAAAAGGAATGACATAAAAGAGTGTACTTAAAAAGAAAGAGAGGAGTAAGATCCCTTACCTCGGGTCCGACTTGACTCGATCGTTCTTTAATCTCCTGAATAATAAACTTGAGTTAATTTATACTTCCTTAAGAACCTTTTTCAAGTTCATTATTCCTTTTATATCACTTATTACCATGTTATAAACAATATGTAATCATTAAGTTAATAATGATTGTTTTGTCGATATTTGGTTCTTAAGTCGAAAGTGGACTTCTTACAATAACATGTTGTTCGTGTGGCGAAAAGTTTATTATATCCAGTTTTGTATTCATGATTTAGATATAATATATGTCATATATATCCAGTACATGCATGCATTTATAACATTACATAATCATTTAGAGGTAAGAAATGAAATGCACCGTTCATGGAGACGGTAAGCCGTACGTACGAATGAATGCTACTTTCATTTATATTTCGTATTTTATAGAATGGAATAATAATGATATAAAGGTATATTATAATTCCAGTATATTATCATATATAATATCATATTTTTATCCTTTATACGTCCCACATATGGTATTTAACGAATCAAATCACTTTGAGGGGGCGGTAGTCCGCACTTCCTTAAATGAAGATATCGCGTTTACCCATAATGGAAACCATAAAGGTATGCTCAAAATGAAAAAAATAGAAGCTTAAGGAAAACATAAACATATTATATATCATATATAAAAATAGTGACATCATAATGGCCACCTTTGAAGGTGTTAGATGAGTATTGAACAATCATCGTTTCGGGAGGCAGAATTTCGCCATCCACGGAAACCGTATGTTCTTTAACCATTTGATTTAGTTGTGTGAGAGTGTAGCTCGAATAAATATTATAAAAACATCCTAGTATATTGAAGATACTTGTGTTGTTACAAAAGAAATAAATAAAAAGAGTTTAGGGGGTTGGAGAAGGAAAATAAAACAAATGAACATGAGAGAATGAATTACCTTTAAAAGTGTAACTCCTTTTGATTTGAGCCTAAAGGCTTTCTTTGAAAGGATTATGCCCAAAGGGAATCCTCTGGGATGAGTAGAGGGATTTGGAGAGAGTAAATGGGCATGGTTTGGCCGAGCCAAAGGTTTGAGGAGTGTGTGAAATGAGGTAGAGGTGGGGGCCTTTTAAAAGAGGAGGGGAGGGGCACTTTTGGAAAGTAAGAAATATTACTTTATTTGAAAATGTGTTTCGGTTTTAAAAGGGTCCAACATTGATATAATTAGTGGATAAGGTGATAAGGTTTCGAAATCCACCCATCCAATAAGTTTTGGACATGTCTAGTTCATAGATTTTAGATTATCTTTCCATTTTATTTAAATCATCAAATAATGATGTCATCACTGCATCATTATTATGTCATAAATAATTTAATTTATTTAATGTATAAAAAATATAATAAAAATACTATGATGTAGGAAAACTTTTTATATTTCCAATGATTATTTATAATCAAAATTTTTACTTGTTTAACCCTACTTAAAAACTGTTTTAGTAAAACAACTCATGTTTGTGTCAATTTAATTTTAACATTAAATAAAAATATATTATTGTCATTTTCCAACTAAAGTGGCTCCATGGGGTCCCCAAGTTGTCTCATTGATTGTCTTGGTCGGACATGACTCACCCAATAGGTGTAGGACAAGTGTCATGGTGTTTTCACATTCTTATAATATCATTTTTACCTTAAACTACACTAATTACCACTAATCACGATTAAAAACTTAATAAGTTACTATTCTCCAAAAAAATTATTTTTATTCCATTGAAAAACATTTTACTTCTTAATGACAACCATGTATGTTGGATTTTTGAAATTCAAAACACAAATATGGAAAAATTCCATTTAAACGGAAAAATCAGTTTTTATAAGTACCACTTAGTGGTTTCACTATTCATCAAAAATTGAAGTTTTTTAGAAAAATCCCAAAAATTCACCCTAAGCTATATTTGATATTCGGAATTCAAAAATGAAGCCCGTTTTACAAAATTCAAAACATATAAGTCACATTAATTAATTTAATAATTAATTCCCGATGTCATGACAAATAGCGTGTTTTTATGAAACAATAAGTATCAAAAGATTGACACTAGTTTAAGTCCGATTTCAAAGTGAAATTAATTCCAACGACCACTATTGGATTTAATGGTAAAAATATTTTCTAATTTCACTTTAAAACCAATTCAAAATATTATCTAATCATATAAATAAATTAGATTAAAAAGAGGTTTTGAATTAAAACACAACATTTTACACTATTCATTAAAAAATGAACTTTATCGGAAAAATACCAAAAAATTACACAAAGTAAAAATTTGATGTCCTGATTCTTAATAAGAGTTTTATTTGGTCCAAAATAATGTATAAGAGTTATCAAAATATATTTAATGACGGTTCGCCATCAAAAGGCGACAAGTGAACCTTTAGGGAAAACTAGGGCATATACGCCTAAAATTGAATTCTTTCCGTATTTTAAGACATTATCTTTTATTGTATAAATGTAAAAACATTTAAAAACATATATAATCATATTTTAGTTATTTCTATCCATTCCCGCCATTACAACGGCTACATGTTAACTACCATTTAAAATAATATTATTTTATCATCAGAGTACAACGTAAGATTCCCAAGAAACTCGTTGTTGCGTGTTGGGTACGCCATCGAGCATAGAGTCCCCTTTAAAGTCATATCAATATTTTATTCACAAATATGGATAAATATGAAAATGTCATATTCTTTATTTACCTGGGGTGTTACATAAGGGATTTCATTAAGTCTGTAATTTCAAGTGTTTCAGGATTTTTTTAGTGATATTGTAAGCTATATCAATGAAAATAATATTTTAAATTTATGAAGGGAAGTGTGATAATATATATTCTTATGGAATTGGAAATTTAACATGAGGAAATGTGAAATTTTAATTGAACCTAGTAACTTATCTATGGTGGAATAGAACACCTTAAGGAACATACTCAATCTATAGTAATATAATCCATTTGAATCATGATTAAAATATATAATTGGGAACCTATGATGAGTTTGTGTTATAATTGAACTAAGGGTGTTGAGTAAATAAATTCTAAATCAATAAGTAATTAGTACTAGGTTATTCACAAACTCATGGGTTGTAAAATTTCAAATAAAGGGCCTTGTAAAAATTGAGTTCATTCATATGAGGGGAATATTAAACCTTAATGAACAATGTTGGAAGAAATTTATAAGAAAATATTTTTTAATTGAATCAATGATATTGAATGTGGAAATTTTTCAAGAAACCTATGAGAGAGTGAAATCCGATATTTCCTCATGTTATAGATTTAATTCCACTTGAGTATCATTAGCCTCAACTCATGGAATTGGAATTCGATCTATTTTTGATGTATGGTAGTGTTAATAATTCAAATTTGAGGCATGAAATATAGTATAAATTGAAGAATTTTTAGTTTAATTTAATTTTTTCATCTGGATTAAAAACTGGCTAAAATATCATAACAATTTATTAAGACTACTTGTAAATAAAAAAATTAAATGTATTTTTTTCTGGGAGTGCAATAGCTTATGTGTGGGGGAATTTTATGTGGATTTATTTTATTTCAATTTTTGATATATATTTTTATCAAATAAATTGATTTTTTATGTTAAATTGAGAATATAATAGAGAATCATTTAATCTAGATTATCTTCACCAAAACATGTAATTCAATGAATATTTCATTAATTTTTTTTCTTAATTCATTGTTTTTTATTGGTTTAATTTTCATTATTTTTTCAGAAAAGAACTTTTTTTTGGTTTTTAAATATAAAAGGGGTATTTGATTATTATGGGAGAAATATTTAGACCATTTTAATTAATTTTTTCATAATTCTATAGTTTAAATATGAAAATATTTTTTGGATTTTTATAATAAAATACAATGATTTGTGTACTAAAATTTGGTAATTTTTTAGCATTTTATGATTTGTTGCTAAATGTATCCCTATTTTGATATCATGTTAAAAATGAGATTTTTTTGTTTCATCCAGATAAATATTTCATTTTTAAATTTATTAAATATCTTTTTGAACATAATATTTATGTTGTAGGTATAATTTAATTCATTTTTCTGTAAATACATTGAATTATTTTATTAATCATAGTTATAATATAAAAAATTAAAAATTTATTCATGGAATTCCTTTAAATTATCATTTTCTTTACCTTTTATTTTAAATGATATAATTTTTTATAACACTAAATTCTCAATTATGTTTTTAGAATTCATGATAAATTTTGGCAAATGATTGAACTAATGAAATGAAGGTATCACGATAAGTATATTGATTGCAAGTGAACTTATTGTAAGAATAAAAATTGGGGTGATCATAAAGAGAGATAAGAAATATATCAGTGGCGATGAGGGTCCAACGTACCATTAATCAATAAAATGACCGCATTTCAAAAAATAAAAGGAAATTACATGACTTCATGCATTAAATTTTATAAAAAAATTGAAGCTACTGCAATCTAACCTCACAGAAGTAACCATGAAGTGGAGTCAATTCCTGAACCTACCATGTGAGGCTGCAATGCGGCCATGCATAAGAACTTCTAAACTATCAGGATGAGAGGGACAATTGAATCAAAAAAATAAATACCAATAATATAAGTCAATGAATCCAATGAATATAATGAAGTTGATCCCACACTATTTACGAAGAACCGACCATTCCTAAGACACATCGAGCGTGAAGATTACCCCATCAACTTGGTTTCAATGAGCCAATTCTTCTTGTTAGAAAACCCAATCCTTGAACTTTATTAAGGTAAATATTTCACAAAACATACTTAAGAATCCATAGAACACGTCAATCCTTTTTTGATCTGAAAATCAAGCATGCTGGTGCCGATAAAGAAAGCATGACTTACCAGTTTTGATGAACCAAAGACACAACAAGAGATTCTGAACTCTTCATTGTTAAACTCCAATTAAATTGATATCTCAATGTATATATATAATCCACATCACCAACCACCCTAAAATACTAACCATGCACATAAAGGAAGAACAACGCTAAGAAAGCTAGATCACTCCAAACAACTAGCTGGCCAAATGAATGGAATTCGAAGAAGCTCATGTGAACAGTTCAAATGAACATTAGATCTATTCCATGGAGATGATTGAATTGAACTTGATTAATGAAAAATTTAATGTTTCTTCGAATTTATTGATGAAGCTGTATTATGATAATGGATTATTTTGAGTGTTATGATTTCAATTTATAGTATCATTCTTTATGTGGATTAAAGATGAAGACTATAGTGGGGATCTGATTTTTTAAAATTAAATTATTTCCTATTTGAATATTCATGCATGACACCTAATAATGATAATTTCATAATGAAGGACCAATTATTAATATTTTTTAGGAAAGTGTGAAAATGATGATAAATATTTCATCTTCGTGGTTGCGACTATGGTGATGAAATGAAATGCACTCAAGGGACTCAAGGAATGGATTCAAAAAAATTCCAATTTAAAAGATTTTTTCCTAGTATATATTAGATAGGTATGCCTAATGAGAATATTGATGAATTTTGAAGAAGGCACTCATCAGGTGTGTTCCATGAAGAGACATGTCTAGTGGCTCATGCACCACTCAACGAAAAGAACCAGCATTTCATGTTTTATAGGAAGGTTACATTTCTAAATATATATATATAAATCTCTACATAGAAAAATCCATGTGCTTGGTCATAGATATATTCAATTATCGAAAACAAAATTTATCCAAATAGTTACATAAATTAATATCCATGGATCCATATTTTGATTCATCATTGATGTTTGAAGAGTAATAGGATAGTGGATGTAAGAAAGGTGAAAGAACAAAATATTGACTACAGACACATTAGAGATTTAGATGGAGTTGAATCTATTTCTTTGTGAATATATCACCTTTCCTTTTTACTTTTTTCTTCTATTTTTCAAGGAATTTTTTGAATATATTGAGAATTTTTTATAATCCCATCATGTTTTTTAGAAAAATTAAGTTGTGGAATTTAATTTTTTTGGTAGGTTCATTTACTTAATTCATTTATATTGTGTTGCTGGAAACATCCATTTTCTCATTATACATGTAGCTTATCTCCTTCATGTGTCGGGAACCAGTGAGATATTTTTTTGGATGTGTTTTGTTTCAAACTAATTTTTATGTGGAATTCCATATGTGAAGAGGACATTTCAAACTAATGGTATCAAATTAGGACCAACTGGGAAGTTGATTCTAATGTAAAAATAGTATCATCATTGAGTGGAATAGTGTATTTTTCATTTGAGAGACTATAGGATATATTTTTCAATGTGTTAGATTTTGGTAGAACTGACCAACCTCTTTCCACTAGATCTAATATTATTTATACATGAATAGAGATATAAAACAAAAAAATAATAAAATATTAAAATTTATAAACCATCCATTAAATTTTGTCTCATTCAATTCTTGATTATTCAATGATTTATTATGAATTGGTTTCTCATTCTTTTGATCTTTTTTACTATCCGTAATATTCTAGTTATTCACATTTCATAATAATAACAACAATAATTAACATTTATTATTTCACTACTACTTTATAATTTTTTCTATTTTTATTGTTGTCTTTTATGTCTAATTTTCCATATTAAGATATTTGGAATTATTTCACTATAGATCAACTCCTATACACCACTATACTATTTTTTAATAGAGTTTATAAATTTTTATTTACCTCAAACCTAGATAACAACTTATGTATTATATCCCTCAACATCACTATTCTATTTCCAACTATACTTGAAAATGAAAATCCATGGTGAATCAAGATTATTCATTAATTCATACTTGGATTGAGGGAAAGAGAGTAGTGAATAGTGTAACACCCCAAGATTTCATAGTGTGTTATTTCTTCAAAATAATTCAATAACTTGCACTACACGCAACACCGAGTTAAAGCGCACCATGACTTACCAAACAAGTCGTTCAAAGGAGGTTATGAATAGTATTAACTAAACATTAAACATTATATAATCCTTATAATTTTAGAATCCATATTCTGAGTTTCTTAGACATAATGTAAGAACAAATTCCTTTTTTTAGATAAAAGAAGTATTTTTCAAAAATGCACTTTTACCAACATTAATAGTAATTCCTTTTTTAATCCAATATTTTAAACTTTTATATATTCAATTTGACTAAATAAATTTATTCTTTAGAATGGGGACATAAAAAAAATTTACAATGTAACACCCCAAGCTTATATGGTACGCTTCTCTTTGAATAATGCGATAGCGTTTGTTGTACGCAACATCAAGTTCTAACACACCACAACCAATCAAACTAGCCGTTATGAATAGTAATACGTAATTTTTGAAATTTTATAAATTCTATCTCTCAAAATGGACTTCATTTTTGGATTCGGAATATCGAAATTAGCCTAGGGTGAAATTTTGGTACTTTTCGGATAACTTTCATATTTTGATGAATAGTGAAAATTACTAAATTTTAATTAAAAAATACTTTTTAATCGAAATAATTAATATTGATAAATTATGAATTTGAGTGTCTTTTAAGTATATTTAGAATATATTTTTACCATTTAATTCAATTTTTTTCATTGGACATAATTTTACAATTAAACCAGACATAAACAAGTGTCAATCTTTTGATAGTTATTATCTCTTAAAAACACTCTTTTTGTTTTAACAACAGCAATTAATTTTAAATTAATTTCTGCCAATTCTGTGTTTTAAATTTGTAAAAATGGATTCCATATTTGGAATCAGGATGGTCAAAATGTGTAAATAGGTAACTTTTATTTTTAGACATTTTGAATAATTACTTCGGTAAATAGTTTATTTACCGTGGTTAAAGGGTAAATCTGGTAAATAAGGGTTAAAAAATAATATTATAATAATAATAAATTACCCTAAAACGTGTCCTAAACTTATTGGTTGATACATTTCCGACCATGGGCATATTTGGGTCGATTTTCGGAACCCATGGATCCACTTGTAAGTGATAATGACACTTTATATTAATTAAGTTAAAATAAATACAAAAATGACATAAGCATATATCTTTTAGAAAAACAATTTTTACATAGGGTTATATATGTTGTATTTTCGACTATAAATATTCATTATAAAGTTAAAACTATTTCCTACATAATGATATTTTATTTATAATTTTTAGACAGTAAATAATTTAATTTATTTATGACACAATAATGATCCAGTAATTACCATAATAGTGAAAAAATTAAAATATTTGATATTCTAAATACCCAAATAAATATAATTTGAGACTTTTTATGAATTAACCTAATTTTCTAGGTTAATATGACATGTTAGTATTGACTTAATTAACTTTTTTTGAAGTAATAGTTTTATTATAATTTTTACAAAAATCAATTATTGAATAGTGTCAAAATTGACATAAAAGAGTTTTTAAAACAAATATTATAATATTAATTGATATTAAATTCCTAAAAATCTAAGTTTCGGACAAGAGATTTATATCATGATATGTGTATCATTAATGGACCACTTTGGGGTCTCTTGGATGTATATAGTAAGTTTATTAACCATATAATATAAAAATACAAAGAGGCATTGTAAAAGTGAAACTAACTAACTATGAGTTAATACTTAAAGATAACGTTAATATAGTGACCAAAACCTGTCTAAATTCTATTGGTTGAGTGATTTTATACCCATACCCACCTTAACCTTTAAATAATCCACTTTTGAGCCATTAGAAACAGAATATGAATTTATTATAAAATAATATTTCTAGCTCTTCCAAAGGTGCCCCTCACCCCTCTTATAAAAGGGCACTCCCCCTTCTCACTAATTCACACATTCAAAGCCTTTTGGTTCGGCCAAACCCTACCCAAATACTCTCTCAACTTCTCTGACTTCATCCTAGAGGCATTACTTTAGTCAGAAAGCCAACCTAAGGAGGCCTTTTGATCAAATCAAAAGGAAGAACCCGAAGAAGAGGTAAGGATTTCACCACCCTTTTTCAAGTTCTTTTCTTCTTCCACATCTTATTTCTTTGTTATTACCATTATAAAATAATAACCCCAGTATATTATATATACTTTTATGTCATTATAAACATGGTACAACCATATTTCAGTATATTATCCATCCTTTTAATGACATGTCATCATACGTGTGTACGTACGGCTTACCGTCTCCACGTCGTGGTGTAATTGTTATTAAAAACATTATTATTTGGATGGATATAATAATGATATTTAATTCATGTAAATAATAAATATAACATGATTATTATTCTGTATATATGATATACCGTCTAATTATATATTATTTTAATATCAAAATAATGATATTGTCGCTCGTGCATACGTACGGACTACCGTCTCCACGGACGTGTTGAGATTCATTCTCTATCGTATCCATTCAAGTTTAATTATCATTTTATAATTTAAAAATAATTTTTAAGGATGTTGATACTCCTTTTGTCACAGAATCTAAAGATCGGAAAAGGGGAATATCTGAGCTCAAAGTGATTCAACCTTTGAAGAAGACATCAAAAATCGACAAAGGCATGAAAAAATGATCAAAATCAACTGCACCGGGCAAGTTATATCACTGTCGCGCAAGTACACTTGCGCGACGCCCTTGGTCGCGCAAGTGACTTGCACGACCTAAGTGATAACCGCCCGGTAACCGCCCGGGGTCTTCTCCTGCCTATAAATAGACCCTGTGGGCCCCCCATTCAGAGGATCTTTTTTCAGAAACTCGGATTGAAGCTCCCGACGCCCAAGTCTCTTCTCAAAGCTTCCGGAACACTTCTAAGGTAATTTCTTATCTAGAACAGAAGATCTAAAAAGAAGAAAAAAGGCCTTAGTGTTGAAACTTATCAACACTTGCGCGCCGACTTATTTCCTTCAATAGAACTCGCACATCCCTTTTTTGGAAGAACCTCAAGAGGATTCTAAAGGGATTTATAAAGAGTCACTCAAATATTTTAATGATGTTTGATAATCGTGCAAGTACCCCTAATGTCGCGCAAGTATACTTGCGCGACCAATACTTGCGCGCCGCCGCAATACTTGCGCGCCTTTCAAGACTTGCGCGCCCCCACCTTTTTGGGTGCCCATCTTGCCCATTTTACCCCTCTTAAGCCATCACACCTTTCCCTTTTCAAGATTCAGTCTTCAAGACACTTTTCAAAGCCATTTATGGAATGATTTCTTGATTTGACTTTTTTATCTGAAAGGAATTCTGTGGAATATCTCTCAAAGCCTAGTGATTTAATGATCCTTATGTCACTAAATATGGAGAGTTCATTCATTCAACCTCATCCTTTAAGATGAGAGAATCCTTAACTTGGGTCTCCTTTTTTAGGAATAATCCTCAGTTATAAGTCCTTTAATATGGGCATCTTCCTTAGGAATAAGTCCCAAATTCTTAATGTTCCCAAACTTTGGGCATCCTTCTTAGGAGTAAGCCCTAATCATAATCCTTTAATCTGGCCATCCTTCTTAGGAGTAAGCCCCAAGTCCTCTAATATGGGAATCCTCCTTAGGAGTAAGCCCCAATCTCAAATATGGGCATCCTCCTTAGGAGTAAGCCCCAAACCATAACCCCTAACCAGGGCTTACGTTTCAGGAATAAGTCCCAGTTATAATCTTGGGCTTCCTTTTCAGGAATAATCCCCAAGTCCCCTAATTTCTCTTTAACCAGTCCTAATTTACCCTTGATTTGGGTTGTATTTTCAGGAGTAAAACCCAATCATAAGTCCCCTCCTAACTTGGGTATCCTCCTTAGGAGTAAGCCCCAAGATTAGAGTATTCAAATCTCCATGAAGCACATATACCTTTATGGACCTTGTTCATTGATTTTCTCCCTAAAAGTGAATCCTAAACCTTCATCTATCTGGGTAGTCATACATACATAAGACCCAAACCATTTCTTATGATTGCATCTTTCATGGCACAATTGTCTAAATTTTACTAATACCTCTTGTTTCTCACACCGAGCATGACTCACATGAGCTTAGAGTGTAAAAGTAATTATGACATCTTGCTTTGAGCCATCAATCATAAACATCATACCCTTATTCGAACTACGTGGGTTCTGATTCCTTTTTCAAAACAAAGGATACGTAGGTAGCCCATCTATGGGTTCGATCCCAACTATGAAGTAATTAATTTTCCTTCTGAATGACGATAAACTTCAAGTGCCCCACTGAGTGGCTTTAAAACCAGCCTGGTCATCATAATGACCAAGAGACTTTTTTTTAAAATGTTTTGAAGGATACCATTGACCAAGAATCTCTAAATAGATACAGAAGATTCTCTATTGATGAAGAACCTTGAATACATATAAAAGATTCTCTAAATTTCTTTCGTACTTAATCATTGATTGTTAAACTGAAGGAAAGCTCATTTTATACTTGGTAATGTAATAAGGATTCACGAACATAACTTAAATCTATAAAGAGAGTCCCAGAGTAGACAATAATTCCCCTCAAAAAGGTGTGATGATTCCGACCTCCCATCCTCTCGACCAATGAAAATTCCTATGCCTCATTATCCCGCAAGTTAATGAGCGCCTACCTTTGGAATGTAGGTCCAAACGGATGTGGAATCATTGGATGTTTCCGGTTCTACGAACAAACCCGTTAGAAACTGATCGGAACGTTTGAATCTCCCATCTAGGAGGTCATCCTCGGATTCCGTGCGAAACAAAAATGGTGAACCTGACGTGAATCCTTAACCAAGTTAAAGTGATGTTCTTCTTATTTGTTAGGCCCCTTGGGCCGACAAAGTAATCATTGACATATGCTCATCCAAAAGATGTAGTGGCCAGATTCATCTTGATTATGTCTGTTATATGGAACAGGAACTCTTTTCTCAAGATCTTCTTCAAAATGGCTTTTCTTAAATTCACCCCTGTGAATACTACTACTGTAAACACCTCTACTGTGAGGTCTACTGCTGTGAAAACCAATGCTGCTACTCCTGCTGGAACGTCGTCCGCTCTGAGGATGACATCACCAACTCAGCGTCTTCAACGCTGGGTTTCTAATGCACTGGTTAAGGAGTACTGTCGCAACGGTACTATCCCAACTCTGGAGGCCGCTCGTCAAGCCCTCCAAGTTAACAACTCTACCTGGTCGTCCGGAAAACGGCGGCCAGCGATCAAGAAGCAGACGGTGCTGACTACTGTCTCCAACTGTTTCGTGTCGTTATCCCGGGAACGCAATTTCCATTCACTCCCTTACACTGAGGAAGTAAATGAGTAGGTCCCTCAGGGCCTTAATTCAAAAATACAGGAGTCCTTCCCAAGGGCTCCCATCAACAATCGCCGCTAGACTCGTGCGGTAGTGCGCCCTCAACATGATGAGGGTACCGACTCCAGGCATTCAGCTCAGGTTCCTCGAACCCGAGCAGGCAAGATGAACCGCCAGAGACGGAATCCAGTTAAAAATGGGAAGGTTGTCATCCCTGCCATCTCCGGAGAAGTCCACCAACCTAACTTGGTGGCAAACAACGAGCAGGAATACACACCTGCCCGTTTTAATTCCGCTATCCAGCAGACTCCTCTGGCAGCATCAAGCCAATCCCGCCAGGCAATTCCGGCGGAGTACTATAGGCAGGAACATGCACCTACTTATACATCACCATTTAGTCAGTAGACTCGTCTGACTACATATGATGGATCTCGTCAACCGCATTTGGCGAAGTGTAATCAGCAGGCACATACACCTGGTAATACTAATCAAGCCTACCAATAGTCTCGCTTGGTAGCGCACGGAGAAGTCAGTCGGAAAGCCCTGACGACAAACAGGAGGCAGACTCAACTCTCTGCCTCTACACTTGAGTACTATCAGGATTCACTGACAGGAAAAGGAGGACAGGAGCAGGCACATACACCTACTCCAAACCCGGAATGGACGTATATCCCCTTTCCGGCGGCTGAAGTCACCAAACATATTTTATCAATTGTGAAAGAGCATAAGCAAATTCCTGCTCATATTCTGGATGCTTGCCAGGATATCATAACAGCTTCAGCATCATCTCAGGGACAGACACATAAATCTCTCCCTAGCAGTGGAGTGACACATCAACGATTCACTCCGGAACAGACACACACATCTATTACAGTCCAATAGGGTCATGGGGAATACTCCCTCATATCATACGGACAACCAAGTCAGACACATACACCTGATTTGAGTGGAGATCGTCTGCCTAACCTGACCATCTTTCCTGATCAGGCACATACACTTACTCAGAGCAATCACTTTCTTCATCAAGTGGTTTCTAAAGTGAGTAAGAAGGCATCTAAGAAAAATATCCGCTCATCACAGTCAGGAGATCAAAGGCCAATCTGTAACAAGGCCTTGCTCGATGCTGGAGTTCTTGAAGCCCTTAGACATTTATCTGTCGGAATTCAAGATTCTACTCCCTCAGTTCCCAATAACGGGAACATTAATTCTGAAGGTCTTCAACAGACACTTCCTCATGAAGGCTTGCTTCATAAAAATTCGGTCAATCTTGAAGTTTCTTCTTCAGATGAGAGCCACAGGAACCCTCTGTGTGGTCAGAAGACCAAGGAGAAAGAGATCTCATCTTTTGTTGTAACCCATTATGGTGGTCCTCCCGATGATGATAAACTTCACTGCGAAAGTCCTCTCTGCAGTAGTGATTTACATTGCCTGGAAAATACTCCAGTGGACAATGTATTGCCGAGAAATCCCTCTTATCTTGAGGCACTTGCAAATGTGAAACCAGTCATGTCTGATGCTTTATCGCTAACAAGTGAAATACTTTCTCAATCAGAAGATAGCCCAGGGTGTAGGTCATTCTCCGAACCACCCCTAAGTCATGAATCTCCTAGTTTTACCAATGATCTCTCTACAAATCTTGTTGAATCCGATGAAGCAACAAGGAAACACCAACTCTGGTCAAAACAGGTAGAAGAATCTTCATTTAATGATAAAGAGAAAAAGCTGAACATGAGGAAAAAACTGGAAAAAGGTGAAGTACCAGTCATGTTTTGGCCTTTGGCTGACTCCCAGTACGACATTCCAAAGATGTTGACGGATGATGGAATCCATGATATTCGTCTCAACATATGGAAAACTCTTTTTCAATTAAATAAAAAGCTATTATCTTATGATGAATATAAAAATCATCTTAAGATAATACAAGGGATACAACGTCAGATTGATTTGGAATCTCTATTAGTCTCTCGGTATCCGAAGGCTGAAAAGCAACAGAGAACCCTTCAATGTTCATGCCTTGGCGCACTAAGAAAATTGCGTCAGTTAATTGCCAATGCTCCATCTGATGTTCATATAAAAGGATGGGGTGTTCACGGAGCACTACATTTCACAGTGCTTTCCAGTCAGCAAAGCCAGCCGAAAATGGTCTCATGCAATGTTATTGCCCATGGACGGCCACAGTCAATGGGCTTTGTTCATAATCAAAATCTTGCTCAAGAACAGGCTTCAACTAGTTCCTCTCAAAATCAAGCATATAGAGAACAAGTTGTTGAATTGCTCCTACATCAAGCAGGCGAGAATATTGCACAAGCCTCCCGTATGGAGCAAACACGTCATCAAATGACAGAAGTCTCGGAAATCATCCAATGGTATGTTGAACTAGGTTATAAAAGTGGATACAGGTTAATGCATCCAGCTAATTTCTGAACTAAGATTCGCAAGATCAAGAGAGATTTTAAGAAGATCTCAGACATAGCATGTCAAGAGACACCCCAGCTTGTCAGACTGGGGACTTCTCTAACCCAACCCTCAGAGTCAACAAATGGGATTCGAGGAGTTGAGCGGAAGCAGCAGGAACATCCCCAGTCCACCAGACTGGGGACTTTTTCAAATCCTCAATCCCTCCCTCAGAGAAAGTCATTATTCTCTTGATTAGGGAATAAGACTCAAAAAGAACAAAGAGCCAAGCTATCAGGAGATTCTCTCCAAGTGACGGTTCTCCAAGAAGTTCCTGAGGGATCAAGTCAACGAAATACCATGTCTTATCATGGACATGGAAGAAGACAATATCACAGAAATGTTGATAGAAAGGATTCCATGCAATATGCATCCATTAATGTCATCAATGTCGTTGCTGCTGATTCACCAGATGAGGCTCAATCAGAGGGATCAGACGAAGAGGTTCGTGCTCAAGAAGTTGCACACACAGACCTAAATGAAGAAGGTGTGCGTACACGTAATCAAAGGCTTACACAAAATCTGGGTATTCCTTCAAGTAACCCACTTCCCCCTCTCCGAAAAGGATCCAACAAGGGGAAAGGAAAGAATCAGGTTACTTCTCACCCTTCTTCTGAAGGAGGTCAATCGCTCTCATTAGAGAAAAGGTTTGCACAACAGGAGGAAGAAATGAAAGAATTAAGAAGGTTGAATGCAGAACTACTTCGGAGTAGTCTTCTTCTTAAGAATGCTGAAGTTCGACAGCCGAAGGAATTTGTTGCAGTTACTGAGATGGATCAAGAATATCCTCTTTTATCAGTACACCCTCAAGGGTCTAATCCTGTGGGTCAAGCGCAACAACGTTTGGCAATTCTACCATCAGTTGCAGCACCAACCACCACATCTGTCCAAGCTCCATTTATTGCACCTACCCAAAACCAAGTTCAACCTGATGTTTCTTAAAAGTTAATAACTACTATTGAGTCATTAACATCTCGGTTAGAAACTATGGAAGGGAAACGGGCGCAAGTTCAACCTGAAAAGAAATTTTACCCTGAATGGGTAGATTCAATTTCTCCTCCATCTAGTTTTGGAAACCCCGTTTTCCCTACTTTCAATGGATCAGGCGACCCTGAACAACATTTGACGCATTATGTGTCTTGTTGTGATCCTATGATGGGAACTCCAGAGCAGCAAGAAGTAGTGAAACTCAGATGCTTCGTGCGAACCTTGCAAGGACCGGATTTTTTCTGGTATACAAGCTTGCAATCCCGGTCAATCATCGGATGGGATGATCTTCGTCAAAAATTCCTTCTTCAGTTCAGCTCAACTTTGCCAAAAACGATAGTTTTCGATCTTACAAACTACAAGCAAAGGGAGAATGAAAGAGTCTCTGATTTCATTGCTCGCTGGTAGGGATTAATGTATTCCCTGAGTTTAGCACTCCATCAGGAAGAGCTGTTGCCAATCTGTGTGGCAAATTTGTGTGACGAATTACGCACGCCATTTATCCCTGTGAAATACACAGGAGGGTTTCGAGACCTTACTTCAATCGCTCCGCAGATTGAAGATTCCCTTATACAGGCTAAGGTTAAATCTCATGTAATTCCATCAGCTCCAGGAAGAAGAATGGGTAAAGCAGAAACTGCTACAGTTATGCTTAAACAAGCACCTGTACCTATATCTACTTCAAAACCTTCATCTTCTCGAAGGAATCCACCTCCCGAACGCCAACAACAAAGTCCGTTTTGTCCAAATGATCAAAAAGATCAACGATGAAAACAATTTGAGGATATGAAGAGTAAAACATACTCTTTCCGAAGTCAGAAAGTTCCTAGTTACTTCATTTCAACTCTGGAAAATAACTTGGTTCAATTAGCAGTGCCCAAGAGGCCAAACAAGGAAGGAGATGAAGTCCGTCCCAATTATTGTCCCTTTCATCAAATGTTGGGGCATCCCATCAAGGAGTGTTTTGTCTTTAAAGACCTCCTGCAAAAGATGGTCGACTTGGGACAAGTAAAATTGAAGGGTTCTTCAGCTCATGTAGCGTGTGTTACCGCTACAGATCTAGAGGAAGGAGGCGAGTGGCAGGAAGTCAGAAGCAAAACTGCGCAAAAATATGATGATTGGATGGTCAGAAAGACAATCAATCGGACCCATTCCATTTTCCGAACACAATTGAAGAAGCCAGTTGTGTCTCCTACAAAAGCTACAGTGAAGCCTCAATCAAAAGACAAATCCTCAAAAGGGAAGCGCAATTCAAAGAAGAAAGAGGAAACAGAAGAAGATGAGTATGTATCGAGGCCTAAGTTGTCTTTGACTCTGGCAGATTTCATGCCATCTACTTCAAAGCCATGGGCACTGCCCCATCAAACGGCACAGCCTAAATAGGCTAGTCAGGCAGGGTCTTTATCAGACGAAGAGTTAATCTTCGGTTTTGTTAATATGATTCAATTAACAGATCCATATTCCAGTCTTGATGAGCCTGAATTCCCTGTATCAAATAAGGGAATCTGAGGAAGTTCCAGAGGTTTAGGATATAGAGGAAGACGTGGATCTTTCCGAAGCCACTACTCCAATTCTACCCCCGCTAGCACTGTGTATGCAGCAGAAACTCGTTGTAGAGCCATTCAGCGAGCTCAAAAAGAACAAGAAAGTTCTTCTGCCAATGGCCAACTCAATTTTGGCATAGTTATTTTGGAAGACCAATTAAAGGTTCCATCTTCTTTATCTCAGCAAGTAAATGGATCTAATCAGTCTAATCTTCCAAAACCAAGGATGTTTCCAACTTCTATCCCAATACAAGATGCATCAGCTTCCAAAGCATCTTCTTCCAAGGTACCTGCTAAACCTCATATTCCTATTGGGAAATGCAGACCTCTAGATCAAAGGTATGATATATTGAAACACTTGGCCCAAGTACCAGCCAAGTTATCAATTTTGGATTCTTTGAATCTGTCAAAAGATCTTCGGGAAGAACTCATCGAAGCTTTGTCAAGTCCTCAAGAGTTTGAAGCTGATAAGGCCCCGTTCAAGACATGTGAGTCTCAATACATTGAGGCAGAATTTTATCACATGAAGGGAAGAGAAAAATCTACAATGAAGGAAATTACCAAAGTTAATGCTCCATATGGTTTGAAGAAAATTCCAATAAATCCATTTACACGTGTGAGTACAAATTATGTGTTACCTATCAGTCAAATTGACAAAATAGGCCCAAATAAAAATACTCTTATGGAAAGGTCCATAATTTCAGTTACGGAAATCGAGCCAGACAACATGGGAGAAATTGGTAACCTACCAAACAATGATGAAAGCATAATTGGTGACATCTTCATTTCATCTGCTGAAATCAAACAAGTCTATAATTTGCCAATTAGGCCAGAAGAAGTTATAGCAACACCAGAGGTGAATAATGATGTCGATTCTCAATCCATCATCTCCTCTGAATTTCCCAAAGAAGGCCCATTATCATAAATAGGGTCGGAAATGGAAGCTTCTTCTTCAAAATGTGAAAATTTTGATATCTCTTATGATCATGAAAATTTCGTTTTGTCATCTATTATGCAAGTAGAAACGGAAGAAATAGCACATGATGAAGAGGAAGAGGAAGATCTTAGAGATGCTCCTCCAGCATTTGAAGAGGGTATCTCTACCACTGTGGATGAACTCAGAGAAATAAATCTGGGTACAGAGAAAGATCCACGCCCCACTTTAATTAGTGCGGCCATGACCCTTGAAGAGAAAGAGATGTATATTTCTTTTCTAAAGAAAAATAAAGATATTTTTGCTTAGAATTATACAGACATTCCTGGTCTTGATCCTGATATTGCTACTCATCAGTTGGGTTTACCAAAAGAACAGCGAGGATTTAAGAAAGCCGCGAGAAGAACACACCCAACCTATGCTTCCAAAATTGAAGCTGAAGTGGATAAGCTGATCAAATCTAACATCGTCAGAGAAGTTCAACATCACAATTGGTTGGGTAATATTGTCCCTGTAAAGAAAAAGAATGGACAAATTAGGGTTTTCATCGATTTCAGAGATCTTAATCGGTATTGTCCAAATGATGATTTCCCAGTTCCAATTACAGAACTCTTAATTGATGCGACGACTGGCTATGAAGTACTTTCCTTCATGGATGGATATTCTGGATATAATCAGATCTGAATTGCCCCAGAAGATGAGGAATCTACATCCTTCAGAGCCCCTCAAGGTGTGTTTTGTTACCGGGTGATGCCCTTTGGTTTAAAGAATGCAGGTGCAACATATCAACGCGCCATGCATCGTATCTTCAATCCTTTCTTAGGGAAATTTGTTGAATGCTATGTAGATGATTTGGTGGATAAATCCAAACAACGTTCTAATCACTTGTCTGATTTGGAAGTCATATTCCATAAGCTTCGACAACATAATTTGAAGATGAACCCCTTAAAATGCGCTTTTGGGGTAACCTCGGGAAAATTCCTCGGCTTTGTTGTACGCCATCGTGGTATTGAAGTCGATCCTGAGAAGACCAAATCAATCCTTGGTATTTCACATCCTCAGAATTTGAAAGAATTAAGAGGGCTTCAAGGACACTTAGCCTATATTCAGCGTTTCATTGCAAATTTGGCGGGTAAAAGTTTACCCTTTACCAAATTATTGAAAAAAGGAGTCACTTACCAGTGGACTGAAGAATGTAAAGAAGCATTTGATGTTGTCAAGAAATACCTCTTGAGTCCACCAGTACTCATGACACCTGTTGAAGGAAGACCACTTATCCTCTATGTGACAGCTCTAGAGCGATCATTGGGGGTCTTTCTAGCTCAAAAGAATGATTCTGGGAATGAAAATAGCCTCTACTATCTCAGTAGAACTATGCTTGAAGCAGAAACCCGGTATTCAAGTATTGAGAAGTGCTGCCTGGCATTAATCTTTGCAGTTCAGAAACTGGGACACTACTTGCAACATCACGAGGTCCAATTGGTATCTCGCAATAATCCGCTCAAATTCATCCTTAGTCGTCCAATGCTTACAGGACGTCTAGTAAGGTGGGAAGTTATTTTGCAACTGTTCGACATTAAGTATGTGTCTCAAAAGGCAATAAAGGGTCAATCTCTGGCTGATTTCTTGTCTGAACATCCTTCCATGGAAGACATGTCTTCAGATATTGAACTCCCTGATGAAGAAGTTTTCTCTATTCAAGAGAATCCTCAAACTTGGGAAATGTATTTTGATGGTGCTTCCAGAAGTCCAACAGGGAAGAAAATGGAAAATCCTAAATTCAACAAAGTTGGTTTAGGAATTGTACTCATTTCTCCAGATAAGGCATTGTTACCTTATTCTTTTCTATTGTGGGAAGGTGGTACTAATAATGAAGCCGAATACCAAGCTCTCATTACAGGCTTGTAGTTAGCGCACCAAGCACGAGTGAATCACTTAAAGGTGAAAGGTGATTCAGACCTGGTAATCAAACAAGTCAATGGGGATTATGCCATCAGAAAAGAAGAATTAATCCCTTTGTATGATTACATTAGAGAGTTAATGGCGGAATTCCCTTCAGAACCGACATTTTCTTATGTCCCAAGATCACAAAATGCTCAAGATGATGCACTGGATAATATAGCCACAGCTCTAGCAGATCCAAATCGGGACGAGACAACCATCAGTATTGCCCACCGTCGTGCAATTTCACCTTATGTTCAAGCCAGAACAGAGGAAATTATTGAAATTAGTCCCATTCCTGATCTGTATGGTCATACTACAGGATGGATGACACCTATCAGGGAATACCTTCAAAATGGAACACTTCCACCTGATAGAGCCGAGAAAGAACAAATCTGGCGACGTGTGGTCAATTTTACTCTTTATGATAGCCCAAACCACCTAGATAAAATTCTCTACAAACGTGGTTTTGATGGAGTTCTCTTCAGATGCATTGATGGTGAAGAGACAATGGCTGTCATGAAAGAAGTGCATGCAGGAGTATGTGGTGCCCACCTGTCTGGACATAGATTGTCTGATCAAATTCGAAGGCTTAGATACTTTTGGCCTTCAATGATACAAGATTGTGTTGATTTCACAAAGAAGTGTCATTCATGTCATGTATATGCCAACTTCATTCATCAACCTCCAGAGTTGCTTCATACAGCTAAATACTCATGGCCATTTTCCACATGGGGAATGGATGTGGTGGGACCTTACCCTTCAGCTACGGCCAAGCAGTTTAAGTACATTCTTACTGCTACTGACTTCTTTCCCAAATAGGCAGAAGCAGTACCTCTCAAAGAAGTCAGTTCTAAATGCATTGTTAGCTTCATCAAGTCTAACATCATTACTAGATTTGGTGTCCCTCATACCATATTGACGGACAATGGCACCAACTTTTGTTCTTCTGAGGTGAAGAAATTGTATCAAGAATACAACATTAAATCCAACCATTCATCTAGGTACCATGCGGCATCCAATGGATAAATAGAAGCCTTTAACAAGACTCTTTCACATATACTGCAAAAGATGGTGGATAAAGATAAGAGGTCATGGCCTGATAAACTCTTTCATGCTTTATGGGCTTATCGGACTACCACCCGCAATGCAACGCGGTCAACTCCATATTCGTTGGTATATGGAATAGAAGCAGTCTTTCCAATTGAAGTTCAATTTCCATCACTCATAGTATCCATTTGTGATCAGTTATCTACAGATGAGCAATCCCAAATGCGATTGAATGAATTGGAACAGTTAGATGAGAAAAGATTGTGCACTTTGCACCACTTGGAAATCTATCAGAATCGAATAGCACGAGCTTTTAACAAAAAAGTTCGTCTTCGTTCATTCATTCAGGGAGAATTGGTATTAGTTCTCAGAACTCCAATGATACCAGGAAAGAAACCTCCCAAGCATGAGCCAAAATGGGAAGGACCTTATTCAATACATAGGGTCTACTCCAATGGAGTTTATTCATTAATCTCAATGGATGGATAACTCATCACAACTCCAACAAATGCCATATTTCTGAAGATATATTTTGTATAAACACAAAATATGGTCCCTAGAACCAAGACTCTTACAATTGGTTCATACAATAATAGTTCAGTATGACTTTAAACTGCATCAACAATAGTCGAGTATGACTTTAAACTGCATCAACAATAGTCCAGTATGACTTTAAACTGCATCAACAATAGTCCTGTATGACTTTAAACTGCATCAATAATAGTCCAGTATGACCTTAAACTACAACTACGTCCAACATGACGTTAAACTATAGGAAATTCCCTTACGTCCGGAAAGACGTTAAACTACATAAGCACTTAATAGTCCAGTATGACTTTAAACTAAATCATCCACGGTCTATGCATATGACCTTAAACTATTTGCACTTTTGTCCAACATGACGTTAAACTGTAGAAAGAAGATGTCCCTACAACATGACACTAAACTGTGCAGCACCATTTCGTCCTTGCTATATGACGTTAAACTATACAGCAATGGTCCAGTATGACCTTAAACTGCAACTTTGTCCAACATGACATTAAACTGTGAAAAGGTTCCCTAAACCGTCCAGCATGACCTTAAACTGCATCATCCTTGGTCCATGCATATCACCATAAACTATTTGCAACTCCCTTATGTCCAGCAAGACGTTAAACTGTGACGTCCTAACTACATAACGCTAAACTGTATAAAACTCCCTTATGTCCAGCAAGACGTTAAACTGTGACGTCCTAACTACATGACGCTAAACTGTATAAAAGTCCCTTACGTCCGAAAAGACGTTAAACTATATAATCTCAAAGGTCCATCATGACATTAAACTGCACCATTCACGGTCCATGCATATGACCTTAAACTATTCGCACTTTCATCCGACATGACGTTAAAATGGTACACTCTTTTGTCCTTACTGCATGACATTAAACTGCACAATCCCCCTTTCGTCCAATATGACGTTAAACTGTATTGTCCCCATCGTCCTAACTACATGACGCTAAACTGTACAGAAAGTCCTTGATATGTCCTACATGACATTAAACTGTTATTTTGTCCCTGCTACATGACACTAAACTGTGCAGCACCAATAGTCCTAATTGCAATAATTTAAACTGCATAGTCTCTTTTTTATGTCCCACATGACATTAAACTATGCATTTTTAAGGTTATTGTTACCTCTTGTTTCTCACACCGAGTATGACTCACGTGAGCTTAGAGAAAACCTCAACCGTAACACTCTCTTTGGGCCTCTAACCATGTATAAGTCCCAACAAATAACATTTTTTATTAGATCATTGTCCCTAAGAACAACTTGAGCATTAATTAATTCTTTAATTGAACTACATGGACTTTGATCCTTGCCCTCCAGGCTGGGTATGTAGGCAACCTCCCAGGGTTCAAGCCCAAAAACAATCTCTTCACATCGGTTCACCACCATCTCATATGATGTTGATTTGTGAAACCACACCTAGAATCAATATCTTTACACTGATTCACTTTCGTCCTTGTTATATGACGTTAAACTATGAAACACTTTTGTCCGGTACGACAATAAACTACAATATTCTTTGATTTCCTCATTTGAGAGAGAACTATTATTGACATTGATTTTTCAATCATGGTTTTCATTTTCAAAAGACTACGTGCATACATGGTAATGCCTACACTTTTTATCTTAGTTCAAACCATCATTGCACTAAAGTCCCCTTTCACCCTTCACATGTACGAACCAAATTTGTACAAAGGGTAGTTCTAGAACTACGTGGACTTGATTCCCATCCCTATGGGATACGTAGGAACATTCGAGTATCCCTCGAATCCAGTCCCAAGTCTTTTGGGCCTAACCCCAAATTTCACTTTTAGTCCCTTGGCTGAAAAGTCCTCATGAAAACACACACTGTGTATTCATTATTATGGTCCGAATTCTATGACCCTAAACTAAGATCACTCATACTTTCGTCCTGCACGATGTTAAACTGCATTTCAAGAACTACATATGTCTTGATTCTCATTCTTATGAGATACGTAGTGAAGTCCAAAATTTCAATTCAGGACCCAGCCACAACATGATTATGGTTATCATTGACCTATGTATCTCTATATACATTAGACAATACCCATATTTATGTGTTATAATCCTAACCTTAAATATTTTCAGATCTTCATAACCCTTTTCATGAATTCTAGTCACAAAAATGTCAAACTTCTGAAAATTCTTTTGCCTAACTATGCAGCACGTGCCCATAGGTGGCCTTGCATAAACAGTCCACATAACAGACTTGTCAGCCAAAAGATACTATTTTATTTAACTATGCAGCCAATGCCCTTAGTTGGCCCTGCATAATTCAACCCCCTAACGGGTTTGTTAAATGATGGTAACTTCATTCTTGGGAAGAATGCCTCTTTTGTCCTTATTTGCCTTAAACGACAATATGTAGGGATCTGCAAAAAGAATAGCCATCCTTAACATATTTGTCCCATATCCTTTTTCATGATCTGAAAGTATTCAAGTCTACGGTTTATTCTTCTTCCCTACGTTTGGGTCAGACCTTCATAGGAGTGATATTCATCCAGTTCTTCGATATTCGTGTTCGGAAATATCTTCTCCATATTCAAGTACCTCTTTCCATACAACAAACTCTATACTTTAGAAAATTTGAATCTCCATAAACTTTCACTGGCTTTTAGCACTAGGAAAGTAAATTTTTGAGAGTTCTTTTCGCCTGACTATGCAGCACGAGCCCATAGGTGGCCTTGCTTAAACAGTCCACATAGCAGACTTGTCAGCCGAAAGATACTATTTATTTGACCATACAGCCAATGCCCATAGGTGGCCCTGCATATTTCAACCCCCTAACGGTTTTTGTTAAATAATAGTAACTTCATTCTTGGAAACTACTTCTTCTAATGCCTTTTAGCTCTTTTTCATATCATTCATCAGATTCAAATATTCTTAAGCCATAGTTTACATATTTTCTCTCATACTTGAGTATGGTAATATGTTTTCAGATAAATTTTCAAGGAATTGAATACATTTTAATCCATTTTGGTCAAAGCTATTTCGACCTTAAACATTAGCCCCTTTATGTCTGGCGTGCATGACTTTAAACTGCCCACAAAAAAGACAAAGGAACTCTGAATAAAAGTCAAGTTCCAGCTCACTAAACATACATTCTGTATGATTTAGGTAATATTGAGAAATTAAAAGATTCAAAGTTTGTAGGGTTATTTGTAATAATCCTAGTAAAAATCAAACTATGCTTACTGGGCCCATTGGCTTAAGTAAATTTGAAGCAGTTAGTGAAAGAATGCAGGTACAAATGATTGTAGAAGAATGTGTTTTTCATTGATACACAAGAGATAGAAAGACATCCACAGACTGGAGTCTCTTCTCTTTTTCAAGAATTACAGAAGATTGTCAACATAAGTCTTCATTTGATGTATAGCATCCTGAGCCTTATCAGCAGTTACTTGAAGCTCGTGAACTTTACCAGCTTCACTCTTTTCAGCTTGCTGAAGTGCCTTCTTAGCATCTGCGATGGCTTTCATGCCATTCATATGAGTTTCATCCAATGATTTGTTAAGCTGATCAAGTTCCCTAGTAACAGCATCTAACTGTTGCTGGAGTTGCACCTGCTGGACGACCTTTTCTTTGATTTTTTGCTTCAGATCCATCATCTTGGCAGCATAATCAGCTTCAGCTTGGGATACCGCAGCCTCAAATTCGCCTATGTTGACTGACAATTTCACTCTGGTCAAATCTTCGTGACTTGTCTGCGGTTGCTCCCTCCTGAAAATGATCTGTTTCACCACGGCATGGATCTTTTCATACCCAAAACCACCAAGTCCCAGTATAACAAATTGGGATGACAATCGAGGAATTTTCAATGGTAGCTCTTCTAAAGGCGCCCCAGATATAATGTTCCATATGTTGTTCCATGCCTTACGTTGTGAAAAGCTAAACGCTTTAAGCATCTTTGGATCTGATTCAACATCATCATCGGAGGGGGTATGTAATCTGGAATTAACACGCTTAAGGAAGTGCCTTGTCCTGCTCTTTCCCCCCTGACTTGTGCTTCTTCACTTTCAATTCCCGTTGGGGCAGAGGCTGAGGCCTCATCTCCAGATCTAGCCATTACAGTTGATGGCCCTGCATGATTAATTGAAAGATTTAGTTAGCGTTAAAGGATAACAAAAGAATGGATTGTCTTGCAAATAAAGTACAATCACAAATATTGTTATCCCTTACCCAAGGGTGGTTCAGCAACCTGAGAAGACTTCTCCCCATCTTTCCTGGTTTCAACAGGATTTTCAAGATGGGTCTCAGGAGGGTTTATTGGGTTTATCTCTACTTGAGCTAATGTTTCTACAATGGTAGGATTGACATCAATGTCCACACCCTCTTCAGACATTGGCAGTTCAGCGGCTTCTATGGAAGAAACTGCATATTGTTTTCCGTCATGGTTAGAAGTATAATTTTTTTAAAAAAAATTGGGCGAAGGGTAGCACTCACGCCCAAGGTCTTTTAAATCACATGACAACTTAGCATGATCATAAAATTCTTCAAAAGTCATTCCTTGATTCATCATTTCATCCAATGATACTTCAGAATCTTGATTAGTCTCACCAGTGGGAGAATTTGTTGCATCTTCTTGCCGACTTATGTCCTGCAACCCCTGACCCTGGACAGCATCTTCAGTAGTAGGAGGGATACTGGGAATGGATGGTAGCTCTTCTCCAAGAGAAACCAAGTCATCTTGGGTCTGTGATTGATTTACAGCACCCTCCACGGCCTTTGAAGGAGGTTCAGTCCCTTCCCTCAAGGGGGAAATTGAAGAAGCCCCTCCAATCCTCAGAAATATGAGTAACCATATGATTATGGGTATAAACTCATGTTTGTTAGAAGGACTTACCACTACTAATGAAACGTTTATCTATGGATTTCCTCCTTCGTTGCCTGGGATTATTTTGTTTTTTCGGAGTATCTATAGTCTCCCTTATTGGCACTTGGATTGGAGAATGGAAGGCTATGTCCAGCGCCTCATTCATGGAATGCTGGCCTGGAGATATCTCGCCTGGTTCGCGAGGAGAATCAGCAGCAGCCCCGATAGCAGTACCACCAGGGCTATACTGTGGCGAAGGAACCCCAGTTACTTTCTTTGCAAGTTGCAAGATGAAGAAAATAACTTCCTTAAGTAACAAAGATTTAAATCAAGTTGCAAAGAAAATAAGGAAAGAAAACTTACATCTTCAGGAGCCACGTACTCTTGCGATTCCTCATCTCCAGAACCACTAGCCCCCTCAGTGGCGCCACGATCAATCATTTCCTTCACCCGCCTGATGATAGGAACCGAGTCATTAGTGGCATATATGAGCATTTCAAGCTCTCTAATGTAAGCTCTCACTTCATTGGGGTAATCTCTGTATTGAATTTTTTTAGAAGCTACAAGATTTCCTATTCCAGGAAGTTGTAGGCCCTCACACAAATCCATCCAGGCGGTCTCAGTACCACAATATAAGCTCTGCCATAGCTGAACAGCCTCTGGTCTTAGATATAAAGGCTATGAGGAAGGTCCTACAATTTTTGATTTTAATTTCTTCCCAGCTCCTGCAACTACAGATAGAGAATAAGAAAGTAAGACTTATTTCTTTATAAAGTAGCAGTGATTGAAATTACTACAATGAAATAACTCACCAGGAGTTGATGGAGTGGGTCTTTTAATTCTGGCCAGAGGATTATATCGGGCACGAAACCGCTTTGCTGCCGGTTGTGCCTCATCATCCCCATCATGATAATCCAATGAATCAGTTCTAGAAGAGGAGTCTGTTGAACCTATTTCAGGTGGAGAAGCGTCACCTTCATGAGGAAGGGTTTCTTTCTCTACAGTCCTCTTCCTCTTTCCCACTTGATATACTGGGTGATTCAATATCCCTTTGGGGTATGATGCTATCCAGTGTTCGGCATAATATGTAGTCAAATTATGTGCCTCTTTTTCAACTGGTAGATCAAATATTGCCCCAGTCTTCTCTCTTGATTTCAGCAGCCATATTTGTCGAGCAACCATCGGATGTTGCTCTAACCTGACATGTACCGTATGGGATACAAAAATCTGTTGCAAACATTTGAATTTCCGTGCAAATATATATGGAGCATAGGCCTCACATATGATTTCTCCATCAATCCTGGCTACTAACACACCATCCCTGCAAGCTAGCATGTATGCCCTCAAATCCAAATGGGTTGTCCCATCATCAAAAAACCGCCCGGATGGCGGACTTCCATAGGGAAAGAAGTTGAATTCCTTAAACATGCTCAGCCTTACTTTCATGTCATAACCATTAACATCTAATGGAGCAATTCCAGAGAATGCTTGCACTGACGGTCTGAAAGAGCTTCCAGGAATTTGTAATCCATTCTGTACATTGTAAGTCCTGAAGTGAGTGGTGATCCATCCCCACAAAACCTAGAATGGTCCCACTATTCTTAAAGGATATTTACCCTGAAAGACATGAAGTAAACTCCTGTGAATCTTTTCTAAAATGGGGGTAGCTAACCCAACCATTTTTCCCTCAGCCAACATTGCCGCAATGACGAAGGTCCCTTTCCTAACGCCTCCCTTCGAATCCCTGACCGGCAAGAGATAAACACTGAGCCACATTGCCATGAAACCCGCCAGACGAGTTTTCTTTGGAATTCTTTGATTCACTTCATATCCCCACTTTTCAAACTCTCCTGCTTCTAGAGTTGGCCAGAATGTGCCAGGAGCTCCTCTATTCTCAGGTTTTGGACAAGTGGTAGGACGTCTGGGCCTGGTATCCTTGGATTTCTTTTTCTTGGATCCTTTTTCTTTTGGCACCATCCCTTTCATCTCAGTAAGAAACACATTAATCCATTCTTCTGGATAAATATCTTTTCTAAAATGAGTTAATGAGGTCTCTGAACTCTTAAGCCTGTGGAAGATTTTAAATAATTCTCGAGCTAAAGCAGGAGTCTTATCTGAATCATTCGAAGTCACCTTTGGAGGAATGAATTCATCATACATATCACCCAATATTGGAGCCCCTGAAATCTTGTGGACATCCCACAAACTTATACCTACTTCTCCATGAGTCAAATGGAAATAATTAGTTGTTGGGCTCCAGTGGCTGAGTATCTCTGGCACGAAGTTATCATGTCTATAAACATATGTTTTCCCAACCCAGACAGCCTCATATATTGCATATCTCTTCAGGTCCTCGATAAACTCTGCGCAAGTCTGCCGCACCCAGTATTCCCACATCCAAGTTGGATTCACACCTCCCCCAGGACGAAAATCCCAACTTTTCTTCCAACCTTTGGATTGATCCATTTGAGCATTTCGAAAGATTGAAGGATGACAATGTGGTTGAAGCTCATGTGTATGATTTTTCAGATCTGGTGTGGAAGGGCTATGATGCATCACATAAGCCTTCTCCACTGTTCCAGCAGTTTGAAATACTCTTCCACCTAAGATATTTGTTGAAGGAAAGTTGGTATAATTCTGAAACCATGAAAATGGAAGATAATTCTTTACTTCTAGAATAATGACATCTTGTAGATGACCATGGCCATACAAAGGTAGATAAGTGCAATGAGGAATGTTACGATGATATTTCTTCAGATACTTACCCAAATCTGGAAAAGTACTCTCTTTGACAGTATAGTAATCAGGGCCAATAATGTTCATCATATCATCTATCCTCTTGCTAGACAGTTCATCAATTAATCCGGGTCTAAGAGCCATTAATTCTGCACAAAGAGTTGAATAAATTAATTTATAAATGAATTAATTTTTCACAAACATTGTGAAAGAAATCAAAAAAATGGCTAAGGCATTATGGCGCGCAAGTATGGAGATGTCGCGCAAGTGTTACGTGTTCCGCGAAAGTTTCTGTCACACATGTATAACCGTGCAAGCCCTATTACCTTTACAGTAGCGAGACAGCGAGGGAAAAGTGAAAAAAGAGACTTGCACGGCGAGGGATACTTGTGCGGCGAGAGCTCGAGAAATTCGAGATCAGATGCTACACACGGCCAAAAGCCATGTATTTATAGTCCAGGAGGCCTATCTGCGCGCCGTACCCAGTGTGCTCAAGGCCTGCACGATGCAAACTTGCGCGCCTCCCTCGATGCCCTGAAGACCTGCGCGCCCCTTTTACTTTGGATGGATTTGATTTCCTCAGAGTCAAATCCTCATTTCTCTCCAGATCCAACTCTGAGGGGGGACTTTTGTTGACGCTCCTTTCGTCACAGAATCTAAAGATCGGAAAAGGGGAATATCAGAGCTCAAAGTGATTCAAACTTTGAAGAAGACATCAAAAATCGACAAAGGCATGAACAAAGGATCAAAATCAACTGCACCGCGCAAGTTATATCACTGTCGCGCAAGTACACTTGTGTGATGCCCTTGGTTGCGCAAGTGACTTGCGCGACCTAAGTGATAACCGCCCGGTAACCGCCCGGGGTCTTCTCCTGCCTATAAATAGACCCTGTGGGCCCCCCATTCAGAGGATCTTTTTCCAGAAACTCGGATTGAAGCTCCTGACGCCCAAGTCTCTTCTCAAAGCTTCCAGAACACTTATAAGGTAATTTCTTACCTAGAACTGAATATCTAAAAAGAAGAAGGAAGGCCTAAGTGTTGAAACTTATCAACACTTGCGCGTCAACTTATTTCCTTCAATAGAACTCGCACGCCCCTTTTTTGGAAGAACCTCAAGAGGATTCTAAAGGGATTTATAAAGAGTCGCTCAAATATTTTAATGATGTTTGAGAATCGCGCAAGTACCCCTAATTTCGTGCAAGTATACTTGCACGACCAATACTTGCGCGCCACCTCAATAGTTGCGCGCCTTTCAAGACATGCACGCCCCCACCTTTTTGGGTGCCCATCTTGCCCATTTTACCCCTCTTAAGCCATCACACCTTTCCTTTTTCAAGATTCAGTCTTCAATACACTCTTCAAAGACATTTATGGCATGATTTCTTGATTTGACTTCCTTATCTGCAAGGAATTCTGTGGAATATCTCTCAAAACCTAGTGATTTAAATATCCTTATGTCACTAAATATGGAGAGTTCATTCATTCAACCTCATCCTTTAAGATGAGAGAATCCTTAACTTGGGTCTCCTTTTTTAGGAATAATCCCCAGTTATAAGTCCTTTAATATGGGCATCTTCCTTAGGAATAAGTCCCAAATTCTTAAAGTTCCCAAACTTTGGGCATCCTTCTTAGGAGTAAGCCCCAATCATAATCCTTTAATCTGGGCATCCTTCTTAGGAGTAAGCCCCAGGTCCTCTAATATGGGCATCCTCCTTAGGATTAAGCCCCAATCTCAAATATGGGAATACTCCTTAGGAGTAAGCCCCAAAACATAACCCCTAACCTGGGCTTCCTTTTCAGGAATAAGTCCCAGTTATAATCATGGGTTTCCTTTTCATTAATAAGCCCCAAGTCCCCTAAATTCTCTTTAACCAGTCCTAATTTACCCTTGATTTGGGTTTCCTTTTCAAGAGTAAAACCCAATCATAAGTCCCCTCCTAACATGGGAATCCTCCTTAGGAGTAAGCCCCAAGATTATAGTATTAAAATCTCCATGAAGCACATATACCTTTATGGACCCTGTTCATGGATTTTCTCCCTAAAAGTGAATCCTAAAACTTCATCTATCTGGGCAGTCATACATACATAAGCCCCAAACCATTTCTTATGATTGCATCTTTCATGGCACAATTGTCTAAATTTTACTAATACCTCTTGTTTCTCACACCGAGCATGACTCACGTGAGCTTAGAGTGTAAAAGTAATTATGACATCCTGCTTTGAGCCATCAATCATAAACATCATTCCCTTATTCAAACTACGTGGGTTCTGATTCCTTTTTCAAAACAAAGTATACGTAGGTAGCCAATATATGGGTTCGATCCCAACTCTGAAGTAATTCATTGTCCTTATGAATGACGATAAACTTCAAGTGCCCCACTGAGTGGCTTTAAAACCAGCCTGGTCATCATAATGACCAAGAGACTTTTTTTAAATGTTTTGAAGGATACCATTGACCAAGAATTTCTAAATAGATACAGATGATTCTCTATTGATGAAGAACCTTTAATACATATAAAATATTCTCTAAATTTCTTTCGTACTTAATCATTGATTGTTAAACTGAAGGAAAGCTCATTTTATACTTGGTAATGTAATAAGGATTCACAAACATAACTTAAATCTATAAAGAGAGTCCCGGAGTAGACAATAATTCCCCTCAAAAAGGTGTGATGAGTCCGACCTCCCATCCTCTCGACCAATGAAAATTCCTAAGCCTCATTATCCCGCAAGTTAATGAGCGCCTACCTTTGAAAGTAGGTCCAAACGGATGTGGAATCATTGGATGTTTCCGGTTCTACGAACAAACCCGTTAGAAACCGATCAGAACGTTTGAATCTCCCATCTAGGAGGTCATCCCCAGATTCCATGCGAAACAAAGGACTTGATATCATTTTGGATATGAATAAGATACAACCTATCCATGATAAACACGACTTACGTAACAAAACATATAAAATAAAATGAGTAAGTTAACACCCGAAACAACGATAATTCTAAGATATTATTAACAAATCAATGTCAAAAAAAATTATATATTATATCATATGAATGAATATGATTCTTGTATAATTTAATAACAATTATTTCACCATTATAAAGGAGGTTAACTTACCCCCAACCAAGTAAATGTACAAGGTAAGGGTTTATTTCGCAATCTCTTCATTATCTGAGGTTGTTTATACGTAATAATCTACTGGGACTTCTTTATCACCCACATCCATGTTTCTTAAAAATGTATTTCAAAACATTATTACTATTTTACAGAATGTGGGTTAAAGTCATTTATACCCTTTTTTTACTTTTTATAAGAGGTTTATAAAAGAATCTTTCTGTCGTTTTCCAAACAAGGTGCTTTTAACATTTTCGACAAAATTAAGGTCAGAATGTTTTTTTAACTTATACGGTGGGTGTGGCTATTCTCCACCGTTATAAAATCGTTGAACCATACCTTAAAATCTTATAAAAATATTTTCAAATTAAATGTTTTGTTTTATAATTATGTTACTTTAAATGATTTGAAAATGAATATTTTAAGAATTTGTGGAAGGTACTCTTTATCAAGATCATAATTTTAAATGTTTTAAAGATTTATCTTTCTAAATCTTTTAATTAATGTCCATGTTTTCAAAATGATTTTAAGGATTTATTTATGTGGACATTAATGTTTTGAAATGATATTTCTCTTCAAAAGTTTCAAAGTGGTATGGGACACTTTGATTCAAAAATCTCTTTTAAATTACTTCCTTTATAAATGTGTGACTTTTCAATGGCTTCAAGAAAAGAGATATTTCTCTCAAGTAGTTTTGATTTCATCTATGTCAACATCCTTTGATGGATTTTAAGCTTATTTTAAGTTGATTTATTATACAAAACTTTTGTATTATGTTGAAGGTTTTGTGATATGTTTTATTGTGGATGTTTTATTTTTATACCATTCATGGTTTATGGATAAAGTATTGACATTTCATATGCTAGTTTGAATATCAATGTTTATGTTATGTTTAAATATTTTCATATGGGAATGCATTGGACTTAGTAAGTGACAGGTGGAGCCCGCTATAGCTCCTCGATGCATCGGTAGGTCTCATGAGACAAACTAGTGTCTTGGCACAAGGCCTTGACAAAATCTTATTTGTAGTCTTGGCACGAGGCCCTGGCTATGTTTTTATGATAGTCTGGAATTATGCATTTCATCACTATGAAAGTGGTTATTAATATTTCATGTTATTATTAGACTAGTATAATATCCATGTGAATAAGAAAAAGGCATTATTTCATTTCGCCTTTGCCATATTATGCTGAAGTTAAAGTTTTAAAGGCTTTTGAGTTAGTTATACATTGCCTCAAATGTTTATGCTTATTTCTAAAAGTTTCTGCTGTATTTGTTACCCTTACTGATCGTTTGAGCTCACCCCTTTCTATGTTTTATTTTTCCCAGGATTCCAAGAAGTGTATTGTGATTTCTATGCGGGATTAAGACAAGAGAATAATGGAATTCATAAAGGATTATTTATGTTGTTTTGTATGTTATTAAGTGTAATGTAACATTAACGTATGTAATCTATTTTCCAAGACTGCTAAACTGATCGGTTCTTCGGGACTTGATTCCTTGTAATCATGCCAATGTATTAAAATAATGCACAGACTCTGGGTCAATAGGGTCGGGGCGTTACAAATAGTTTTGAAGATATTATAAGAATACTATCCATATTCTATTTTAATGTAAGTCTATTTTGTGTGATAATTGTATTGGAATTCATAATTTTATACCTTTATAAAAAAATTTATATAGATGATATACTATATTTATTATAAAAAATTTAATTTATGTCAGCTTGTGTTTGAATAATGGTTTGGAACAATCTAGAAATTTTATCAATAGTTTGGAGTAAGATGTGAAGTCTAAATTATTTTATGGATTTAATTTTTTACTCAACTATGTGGAAGATGATATTTCATATTGTTAGAAACATGTTCAAAATTTAGAGGTAAAAACCCCAAGTCAAATTTATTTTTTAGAGAATCCCCAATTTAATAATTAAATCCATTACCAACTAACATTAATTATGTATAAATAATGTTAGATGAAAACATTCTAATTATCAATTCTATCAACCTGTAATTATATCAAGATCAAAAAGTGATTGAACTTTTAATGTAAATTTTACATGAAAAAGGTTGTAGTTTATGAGACAAAACTAGAATAAATCTTAAAATCTACATGCATAAATATCTTCATAAATAAAATTAAAAACCTTTTAAGTCTCACAAATTAAGGTTAGAACAAAACATTAAGGAGTTAGTGGAGAAATAAATGGAGAGTATATTATATTTGGGAATAATCTACCACATCTCTAGATCAAAATGGATTATTCTTATTCATTTAGTTCCAAAATAAAAAGATATAACACTGTGAGAAATGAATAAAATGAATCGATTCCCATTCAAATCAAGAATAGATGAAGATTTTGTACAAATTACAGGATATTTAATCCAGCTACATGGAAGGTCTGTTTCACTATTTCCTTTATTAAACCTATGTTATAAATATTAATAGGAAGTAATCATCACTACTTATTAGATGGATTTTCAAGTTACGTTCAGGTTCCCGTTGTGCTTGAAGATCTTGAGAAAAAACATTTACCTATTGGTATGGTACCTTTCATTATAGGATGATATAGTTTAGATTATGATATACCCTAGTTATATTCTATATATGAATGGTAATTATCTTTTTTTGCCTTATTAAAGACTTAATGGAAATTATTTAGGTTTTCACTATTTCAAAAATTTAGTGGACCATTTTTTGAAAAACCATGGAAAAGTTTTAAAAACATGAACTAAATAACCATTTATTAAATATTGAAAAGATTAATTTTATACTTAAAATAGAGATCTTATTTTGAATGTTTATTTTAAAATTTAATAATGTTATATAAGTCAAAAATTGATGTGATAACTTCATTTCTTTATCCAACCTATCTAAAAGATATTAGATCATTTCTTAGATATGTTGGGTTTAATAAAAGATTCATCAAATTGTTTAGTAAGATTGATCTTCTTTTATCTAGGTTACTTTTAGAAGATTCTAAATTATTTTTCTTATAATTTTATTAAATTTTTTAATGAATTAAATAATGGGCCAACCACACTATCAGTGGTGAAACCTCATAGCTGGGTTTACTCTTTAAAAATACTTTTTGATGCTTCCAATCATAATGTTGAAGTACTAGTTTCCAAATGAATTGAATAAAAATGTTAAACCAATGTATATACTTCAAGAAAATTATATTTTTTTATACAAATTACATAACCACTAAAATAATAATTATTATTTTCATTTCTTTTAATAAATTCCAATATTACTTTCATTGAACTAATGTAACTATTTTTCAATATCTTGAAGTTCATAAAAAATTGATAAATATGGAATAATTAAATCCTTGGATTTGATATTGATTCATACAATTTAAGATTTTAATTTTAATATTAACGATAAGAAGGGATTTAAAACAAAGTAGTATATATTCTATGTAGACTAACCAATATAGTTGATGTGGAGGGTCTTGGCAAAAACCCCTTGAATGAATTAATTATAGGAGATTAGATATATTTGATTAAAATACCAGTACCTTAGAATGTTAATAATATCCACTTTTTTTGTATATTCTAAAGTACCATCTAACTTGGACCACTAACATATTATTAATCTCAAGTATAAATTAAAATTTAATAATTTGGAATTTATTGACCTATAGAAAAAATATAATGATAAAATGATAATAAGGTGTTTACCTAAGAGTGAGATATAACATGTTCTTGATTTATTCCATACTCTATATTTTTTATAAACAATTTCTCTAAAAAGGACATCTTGGAATACATTAGAGTTATGAATATACTAGAAAACATTTTTTAGGATTCTCATGAATATAGAAAAATACATGGGCAATTATAATTTACTGGGAACATATCAAAGAGGTATGAAATGTTATAAAATCCATAAATATCTATTATGTTTTTCAAATTCTATTAATAGTATTCATAATACCTTCACCCATGTTTCATGGGAACTCCATCATTCTATTGGAAGATAATTACATTTTAAAAAAATGGAATCTTTTCCAAAACTGATGACGATATTGTTTTTCTTTACTTTTCTCAGGGATTAATTTTTATATCTCTTAAGAGTTACTAGAGAAATCATAAGTGATAAAGGGAATAATTTAAATAATTGTATCATTTTTTCTTTTATTGGGGATTGTATATTGAATCACAAGGAATAATCACAATACCACCCATAAACTATTGGTCAAGATTAAATGTCAAATAGAGAAATCAAGGGAAACCTAGAGAAAACAATCAAAAGAGGAAGTATTTAATTCATATGTTGGAAGAAATATTATAGGATTATATAATATATCACAAAATATCCCATTGGAATGAGTCCGAATTAGTTGATTTATGGTAATATAGGTCATTTTCCTTTGGATCTAGAACACAATTCTTACTAAGAAATTAGGGAGTTTAATCTAGACTAAGAGATATTTTTTAGGGAAATAAGACTCCAACTATATATGTTTGAAGAAATCATTAGGGAAGATTTTGAGAACTCATGGTATTACAATGAAATAACTAGATTGTCCCATTACATGTTCATTAATTTGAAATATTATCATCCAAGGGAACATGAGTCACATTACCATTAAAGACTTGAACAAATGCCTGGAATCCATCCTTCCACATAAGGAAGACCTTTTACTATTAGTAATCTATAACCCTTTCTCATTGTGATGAACATTAAAAAAGGATATAAGAAATCATTAATAGTTTATTTTCATAGTATGAAGAAATACTATAGTATTATACTATATTCACCAATGGGAAAGATCACACTCATCCAACCTAACTATCAATGAGAACTAGCTAGTTATACCTTTCATTAACACTTGATTACTTGTTATGTCTACATTAAATTTTATTTTAATTTTAGAAAATATTATTATTCATTGATGACACTATATTATTTATGTATGTAAGTGGGAACCATTTTAGTTATTTGGTATTTCAAAATTTGGTATTTTCTTCTTCAAATTGTTCTATTTTAAAAAAAATGTTTTTTCCATTTCTATTATTCTTTGAAACATACTGAGATCCATTTACCAATCCTAGAAAATTTTGATTCAATTCCAATGATATGAAAATAATTTTAGTAATTTTTTTTAATATATATAAATGATAAATTAAAATTTTCAAATGATGAAAAAGATTAATTCTTGATAATTACACATATTTTTGAATTGCGTGTTATGATATACTACCATACATTTTTATCACTTACACAAGATTCCTATAAATTGGCTTTGAAATATTCTTCATAGTTTCCAAATTTGTTGAGAGAATAACGATGTACTTGAATAAATATAATATTTAATTAGTCTAGTACAAACATTATATAATTTAAGACAATATGTTATAAAATATTGAGGAATTATTTTGAATAAAAATACCCTTTTACAATAATCTCATATTTCTTTCGTACCATAACATTTATACTATATAGACTATATGATATTGGAAACCCTATTACATACTAGAACTCCCTGTCTACCTTTATCTAGACTTTAATTAATGATCTCAATGGAATTCCAGTGTAGGAGAAATAGTTACTGGGTATTAACTTGAGCTCTATAAAAAATGAAAGTAATTAATTTTAGTTTTTTTTAGGTTATTCTTGGAAAAATTACATAATAATTTTGGAGAAAGGCCAATTAAATCATCCAATGTGACGAAAAGGAACTCAAAATTTGGGGAAATTGTGTACACTCACCTACTTATGAATCTAGTCTACCACTTGGCCTTTAAGATAAAAAATGATAAGAAAGAAGAAAAATGATTATAAATATAATGAAGGAATTATATAGAATATATTTTTTGATTCTAAAAAAGTGTTAAGGAGTGAACTATGTTTTTAAAACATCATGTTATGGTGATAAATCAATGTAGTGAGGAAGAATATGAGTTACTTATTTTTAGTTAAATCAATCTATGAACCCAACTACAAAATTGGGTTACAACAATGATAGTAAAGGGACATTAACAACACTTATAATGTGTTGTCTACATAAGAGATGTTAATGGTTAGGTTTTAATAGTGTTAAAAATTGTTTTTGAATTCACCCTTTAATATAGCATTTTAAATCGCTTTTAAAATATCATTTTAAAATAGATTTTATGGTGATAATAATGGGGGCCTTTAATAGAGATTTTTTGAGCTGATAAACAACCCTTTTAGTAGGGATAATAGTTCTTGTTAAAGGGTGTAAAATTATAACTTTTCGAACCTCGATAAGCCTATCCCATTTATTATCACATCCAAGATGCCTTTAATAGTTCTCCACCCCACTTTATCAACACTTTTCACCCCACCATCCCTTTAGTAGAGCTTTTTTAATTTCCAGTGTCCTGCGCATTCCTGGATTCGAACCCAACAACTCTCCTTTGATGATGAAACACATTTACCACTCCACCATGTTTTTTTTCTATTTAATGATATTTTTATTTATATATAAATATATAATTACATAAATATAAATATATATATTATTCATATATTTATTTATTTATTTTTAAATACATTTATAAAATATATGTTTGTGTGTGTGATATATAAATTCATATATTAATTTAAAAATAGTATATATTATATTCATTTAAATACACATTAATATATTATAAATATATATCTATTTATTAATAGAAAAATATATTTACATATAATCCTTATATATATAATGGTATAATATCAAAAATGGTTAGATATTTTTTAAAATACATTTTTAGAGTATGTATTTATTTAAATATATTAGAATATAAAAATACATATATATTTGTTTATTGACACACACACATGTTTATATATAAACATTACATTATAAGTATATATATACATATTAGTTCCTTTTTATGAGGTAAATAGAATGGATAAGTGTTTACATTAAATAAAATGAAGGATAAATATTTAGTTTATATATATTTAAGAATACATTTATAGGTCAACATGTTTATATATGTATTTAAAAAAGTTATTTATTATAAGTAAATATAATCAATTATTTATTTATTTAATTATAAATAAACCAACATTATGAAAATGATAAAAAATGAGAAACCATTCAATCAATATGATTATTGTCCCTAGGAATAAATTCAGTCCCCCATTGAAAGAAGACAATAATACCCCCTTAAATGAGGTGAAAATTCCCTAAAAAGATAAAAATTTTGGATACCCCGACTAAAAAATCAATTTTGGAGTCCTTATGGGCCTTTTGGCCTTGAAAAATGTGTTTAGAAATTTCCATAGTAACAAGTTCATATAGATCCTCACAAGCTTCAATTTTATATATTGTATAGCTCAAATGGACAACCAGATTAAAAGTGGTGGTTATTTAATGTTTATGTCATCTTATATACTTATCTTAGAGTATTCTTTAATTAATTTAATTTATATTTCATTTAATTGTTATTAAATTAAAATTAATTGATAATAATTAAAAAATTACTATGTAATATTATTTTTTATTTATTTTATAAGCCATTTTCAGAAAATAAATTATATATTGAGTGTAAATGTCTTTTTAGCCTTAAATAAAAAATATTTAAAAATATATATTATATTTATATCTTTATCAGTATATTAATATATTAATATTTTTGAAATTAAATATGTTATTTATGAAATATACCTTTTATGAGTGCTATAAAACTTAAATGATAAAGGATGGTACTCTATTAGTGTGTTTTTTCTGGGGCTAATAAAGCCCCCCCCCCTTTATTAACACTTTTTTATAGAACTGGTAATGGCGGGAATTTATCAATTATTTTTAAGAAGTGTCATTAAAGGGCCCCATTTAATAGTGCTTTTATAGAACTGTTAAATACACCCTTTAAAATTTCATGAAAATGGATTCTAAAGGCCCATGTGAACTATGATTTTTCTGGAACTGAGAAAGGGTCTTTTTAACATCTCTTTTAACTAGTGTTGTTAAATATCTAGACCTATATAAAATCTGTTTTTAGAAGTGTAATTTTTTGTTATATTAATACAATATTAATTGAATAAAAATAAAACTAAAAATTTCTTATGAGGTTAGAAATATTATTTAAAAATGGGAATGGTAGTACACCATATTTCAATGACCAATATATACCTCTATTTCCCTCAAAAATCAAATTTTCACAAAAGTCAAAATTCAAAAAATATGAAATAATGCTTCAATAAATGGAGGAAAATTGGATGAGAATATTTTTTCTATTAATATGTGAATGTGTAGGATACACATGGAAATCAAGAGAAGATTTGAGATCATATTTTCCAATGGTAAGTGGGTGAGAATTCCATTATTAAATAAAACTATAAATCCTACATTATGATTATTATAGACAAAACCGCTTATTTTGACTCAAAATTTTCCCAAAATATTACGTACAAACTATTAATATATAAAAAACTTTATAATTTTCCCATGTTATGAAAAATATTTAAATATTTAATAAAGGATTTAGAAATTCATCGTGCCCATGGGAACCCTTTTATTAGATTGGAATGTGGAAAAACATTACTTTTAATTCATACTTGATTGATAAGGGAAATGGTTATTGGATAGTAGCAATAAATGAGAATAAGAGGATTATATAAGTGAAAATTTACTGTATTTACATAATAAATAATATGGAATAAATAACCATAAGGATGCATGATAAGATTTAGAAACATAGTGTTGAAATGATAAATCACATTGGCTAGTAATTTGAATTTTCAATGGGTAATGTTTTTATGAATCACATTTCTCGGTATACAAGAATTTAGTGGGGGAATTTAGATAGGTAATGTGTTCATTATATTTCTTTTTATTTTCATGTTATCCTTTTAAATATGTCAATTTGTTTAAATCTACGAACTTTTATAATTAGAGTGTCATTTCATTAGATTTTATGAATATTTTTTTAATATAACTATTTTTAATGTAATTCATTTATCTAATTTATAAAATGAATAGATAGTTAGATTTTGATTTTCCTATGATCTGATGTCTTTAAGGTTAATAAGTTTAGATACGTGTGAATAGAATAACTAGATTAAATGGATACTTCAAATAGTCAGAGGAGACTTAGAAATAATTAAAAGGGACATTGGAAAAATAAGACTACACATTAGAAGATTGAAGATCAAATTCAGGTGAGTCTTAAGTAACTTTAGGAGAGTACTCGATATGCTTTTAAGAGTATGAAAACACTTTATAAGATTAAATAATAGTTTAAAAGTGTCATTTACTTTGGGAATATTGGTTATTTGGTAGAACTATCGAAGACTATGGAAGGGTAAAACGTTGACTTTGTATATATCATCTGACTACAAACCAAAGATTTAAGGAACCACATAAACATTCATAAAAACCAATAATATATATTCATTTGAATTAAAATGAATAATTTTAATTATAATATATAACTTTTAATACTGCCAATGAAATAAGTGGAAAGCTATAAATTTTATTGGAGAATAGCCAAGAAATCTTGATGGATGTAAAGAAGAAAGAAACATTTCAAAATTAAATAAGCATGGATCTCAATAAAATTTCAACAAATGAAAAATAAGTGATAGAAATATTATTATAAGGACTTAATAGAGAAGGAAGGGGCTAGCTAGTACATCCCATGTTATTGTTGTTCGAGTACTATTTGTTTTTATTTTATATCTTTATAATTATAAAATAATTTATTCTCTCTATTTTACCACTTTAATTCCTTTCATGGAGTGGTAGAAGATAGAGTGATTCTGTAAGGGATGGAATTTCAATTGTAATACCCGAGTTTTATAACTTAGATAAATAAAATATCTTTCGGCTATTAACTGATTTTAGTATTCATTATCCATTTATATTTTTTAATGTGAATTTGTTTGATTTTTTTATTCAAAGTTTAGTTCCATGTTCGATGATCAAAAAACTCTCTCATCCTAGCTTAAATCTATATATGATGGAGTAAACTAATCTATATGGAAATTGTTTACTAATTGTTGGATTTATTTTGAAGGTAGAATAACACTCTTTCATTTCCTAGGAATAGTATAACCCAATTTGGTTTTAACAAAGTAAAATAGGATCGATTCACTATTTGGTTTTCAATGATTCCATTTCACACACACAATAAAGAGGATAGACCACGAAAATATATATTTTATGTTTAGGATCAACAAAAACATTCACCATGTATTAGAGGAGAAGAAATTGTGGAAGATCACATTCATCAGTTAGTAAGAAGAATATCCAATTGCTTTAAGAACTATGATATCATTATAATTCAATAACTAACCTTGTACCATCACTTATAATTATAATTATTTCTATATCTAGTTTTAATTGCATCATTTTTCTTATCATGATCAAAAAATTCAAACCACCCCTTTTTTAACTAAAAGTGAAAAGTGATTTTTAGCACCTCAATCTGGAGACAACCTTTGGTTGCTTCTACAATATATTCTTAAATAATGTTTTAAAATATTTTACACCACCAGATAACTAGTGTTTTAAATAAACATGTATCTTCGTTTTAGTAAATAATTTTCCTCTTCCATGTTCACGGATTTCATATGTTTTTCTTGGATTTACTACTCCCTTATTCTAAGATTGGTTAAGGTAATTTTCCATTTAATTTTACTTTCATTACAAAACTGTAAAAGGAATATTTTTCCATCATTTTAAAATATATATTATTTATCCAACTATTATTTTATACTTTCTTTACTACGAATTATTTGTATTCTTTCTTGGTTTTATAAAGTTAAATTTTACTTAATTTATCATTATTTTGTAAAAAAATTAAATAAATATTTCCTTTTATAATATATGTTATGAAAAAGTAAATGATATTCCTTCATATTTTTAAAAAGAATACTCTAATACTCTAATAAATTATTTTACATATATCTCAACAACCATAAATGATTTTATGTATCACAGGGGATATTATCTAATTAAACTATCCACTTTCTTTATTCAAATTGATTCTATTCATTTATTATGAAAATATTCATCGAATCTATTCATTTATCATGAGTTAGTTATGCTATGATGGAATTATTAATGTGGTTAATTTCATGTGAAACCTATATGTATGGTTTATCATTTTCTAATAGTTGGTTTTGATATATCCCCCCTAATGAAATGTGTAAATATGTATATCTCATAATATAATGATATTATTCACGGACCTAGTTGTGTTTTTCAATGTTCACATCTCTATTAATGGACAAAATTTAATTTAGATTTTCTAAAAACTCTATGCATGGTCCTGATATAATTTATCATTGTTTTAAAATATATTATGCACCCTAATTATGCTTAACTATGTTCCCAGATCTATTCATGAACTTAATTTTATTTGACTATGTTCACAACATTGTGTGTGGACCTAAATGTGTCCAATTATGTTCACAACTCTATGTTTGGACCAATTTTACTTTATAAATGTTCAAAACTCTATTCATATACCATATTTCATTTAGTTGTGTTTACAACTCGATGTGTGAACCTGATTGTATTTAGCACTTTTCATTAAGAAATGGTTTACATATTCATGTGTTTGGGATACTTCTGTATATTAGTCTACATGGATCATGATTATTATCTCATGTTTTTTCAATTCTTGTTTCATGTTATATGTTATTCACCTAGGATTATCCTTTTGTGGTTATATGTCCTTATGTCATACCTTATTTCAACTCTTCCAATTCCCTATTATTTTGATTCTTATATTTTCACGTGTTCTCACATTATTATAATATAACCCCTTTTCCCCATTGATAAGTTTTCTCCTTGATGATAATTTTTTCTCACTACTCATGTTACTCATTTCCCCAAAGAATTAGATGAAAAAATATGTTTAGGGTTGAGTCATGTTAGGATAATTTTTTGGGGTATATTGAAGAAATAATGTGCTATAATACATTTTTTTAGCTAATCTCTGATGAAGCTATACCATTGGGTTCTAAATTTTTTTGATTATTTGTGATATATAATGTTTATATAGTGAAAGTGATGTAAAAATATGTATTCGTTAATAATGTTATCAATGTTGGTATTAGAGTAGGGTTTAGTTAATTTTTTTTATTAAGATAGTAAGTATAAGAGAACCCCACTTTAATAAATATTAGTTGAACTTAAAGTATAATAGGATTTAATGAATGTGTCATAGATTAAGTCATATTAGGTGTTATTTTTCGTTTTCATATGGTTATTTACACTCATTTTCATTAGATATTTTTTTTATTACTCATTTTTACCATTTTACTTTTATTAAAATATTTTAAATAGATTCATGATATTGTGCTAGTGATAGTTACACTCATTAATGAAAAACTTATTATATCATTCATGTTTTATAAATTTATTCTTACCTTGAATAGCATATAATAAAATTTATTCATATACTCAAACATTTTGTATTGAGTTATCTATGAAAAATACTAGTGGTTTGATTATTTAATCCATGGTATATTAATCTTATGTAATCACGCATTGTGGGGAAGATAATTCCAAAAAATCAAATTATTCTTTCCATAGTAGAATTTGATGTTATATTAGTCATGGATTGGATCTCCCAAAATATATCAGATATCAAATTTTAGGATATGTAAATATAATTTCATATCCCAAATCATCCCATGATCAAATATCGGTGAAATTTTGAGGATAAAATCAAATTGTAAATGAGTTATTACATATTGGTCTTGATACCCGATAATGACCGATACATGGCTTAAATGATTGGTAATAAAATAAAAACTAAATAAATTAAAATTGTGCATGAATATATTGATATATTTCAATAATAAGTATATAGTATCCCCCTATAACATGAGGTTTAGTTTTCAATTGAACTTATACTAGGATATCTAATAATATCAAACAGTTTGCATAGAATGTCCCCAATTTATTTGGAAGAATTGAAGAAGCAACTAAAAGAGAAACTGAAAAGGGTTTTATATGATCAAGTGTTTCACCGAGGGGTTCTCCAGTTATCTTTTTCTAAAATATAAATAATGCAATATTCCTTTTCATTTATTACGTTTAAATTAATAAGATAACAACCAACAATAAGTATCATCTACCCCATGTTGATTATTTTTTACTCAAATTATATTATATCAATACTTAACTAAGGTGTATCATTGATCCATATACAATCAATTAAAGTTATATAGAGAAGATATACAAAACACAGTCTTCCAAAAAAAGATATAGACACTAAGAATTCATGGTAGTTCCATTCAAACATAAATAATGTCCCTGAAATATTCATGGATCTAAAAAATATTGAATTTATAGATTACCTAGATCAATTAATTTTAGTCTTTGCTGATGGTATTGTCATAAATTCAAGGTTAAATGAAGAAAATAAGGATCGATTGAGGATTATACAAAAAACCTTAAGAAGGGAGGAAAATATAATAAATTTACAAAAGTGATAATTTAGGATATAAAATGTATCCTAATAAGGACATTTAATAATCATAAATGTGATATTTTTGGATCCTTTAAAGAAATGGGTAGTTTAATAATTACCTTGATGACCCACTATGATTGAAATCCAATGTTTTCAATTATTATCAAAATACTACTAACTTTTTATGATAAATATCTCATGATTATCAAATATCGTAACCAAGTTAATGTGAAGGGAGTGAAGTTCCTCCATATAGAATAACATGAATAAAATGTCAAGCCTATTAAGATAGGTTTTATCACTACACTTATACTCACACTACCCTGAAAGCTTAAATCATAGTGAAACAATCAATGGTGTATGGATAACTTGACTTTTAGTCGCAATGAATGAATAATTTTTTATTTACATGATTAATAACATCATTACCAATATAAATAAATAAACCATTCATTTTCATATTAATCGTAGATCCAATATTTAGTAACATCACATTTGATTTATAATTAATATATGGATAGATTTATAATTTCCTTGATTTTATAATTCTTTCATAATTAATTAATTAATAGACCACACTTGTTATACTATCATTAGATTAGAAGAATTAGTGGTAGATTCTCTCTGGAAGTGATCCACATGTGCTTTTTGAACCTCTTATCATTTCTATACAATTCCTCGCATTCTAGGATGGATGAATCTAATAATTCATTGATCACCACTAATCATAACTGAATCCTTAAAGGGTAGAATAATTCATTCTAATGGAGGATAATAATATCTTTGTTGTCTTCAGATCATTTTATAGGAGATATCCTTGGGAATTGAGAGAATACTCTATATAATTCATTGTGCATAATGATTATATGATTCTCACCCTTCATAAAATTTCATAACTAGTATTAAATAGTTTTAGGGTAAGAAAATAATAATTGTACAAGGGATCATGAAATTTTATTAATCACTAGAGAACACCATGTCTAAGAAATAAAATTATTCTACAAATATTTACTTGACATGTGCTAAACAAGAAGATAAAATTAATTTTACTTTTCTTGAATAATAAAATTAATATTTATTCTAATAATTTTTAATATCACATTACTCACTAGACTATATAACTCTATCTACTAGTCCTCTTCAATAGTTATCAAGCCTTGATTAGTGACTATTTCATTAATCAAATAAATATCACTTGATTATTCGATAATATTTTTATAAATATTATATTCACCAAATTAATGAATATCAATTTTTGAAATATTCATGTAACTAAATATATTATTTACCTTGTAAATAATGTAAAATAAATTTATATTATATATTCAAGAAATTTAATAAATAATTACCTAGTGAATAATTATTTATTAAATATTCAACCCACATATATATTCTATCAAATAGCTATTGATTGAATATTTGTGATCCAATCATCATGAATAATTATTAAACTAAGTATGAGAATAATATTATTCAAATAAGTTTAAATTCATATGGAATTTATCTGAGCTGCTAAATTCACATAGTGTGTGGCCCTCTATGACCATTTCGTAGTGACATTATGATACATATCCTAAAGTCCAATATTAGTATCTATTAATAAACCAATTATCACATATAGAAATATGTTAATCTCACAATGAAATATGGCCTCCTATAAATGTATATTGAGTAATGTAATCTCTTTATCTCGATATATTAATTCAATAAAGATCCATACTAGTGTCATCAATATATATGATTGATATCTCTTTCTTTATCTTTCTAGAAAGTAACACACTAATAGAACTTCATATCAACAAACTTAATTAGTGAATTTCATTACCATAAATTTTTTATATATATTAACTCATATTATTAAATATAATGTATAAATCTTTTCTTACATTATTCATTAAGGAAATATTACTAATGATTCACCAAACGTACACTACGTCAAATAAATATATATCATCATATTTTTGGAATATAAATAAATCAATGATACTCATGACATTAATTATTAATAATATTAAATTCAATGGATAATGATACTAATTTGAATATAGGAATATCAAATGGCATATAAAATGTGGATTTCTTATTGGTTGGCCATGTTCTCATAATCTCCTTCAATGGAGATACCAAGGTTATATATCCTAATAAAGTGTCTAATTTTCCTATGAATCACTACTCCTGATAGAATATATTATTTATTTTCCATAAAATAATATAATCCATCTATAAAACATATATTTCATACTACTTCAATGGATCTTATAGGATATCATAATAGTGGGAAACTTCAATGACCATTCAGTGTGAAAAATACCCTAAGGACATTACCTTATATTATATCATATTTATTAACTATCATGATGTTATATAAATGTTATATTAATATTGAAATTCATTAATAAAGTGATCATAAACCACTTATAAGTTGGCTCTAGGATACCAACTCCAATAGACTCCCAATTGCACAAGAGCCAACTGCAAAAAAACTATCAATCTACTAGCTCTCACATGATATCCCTGCTTATGGAGAGATAAGTATTTTTTTAAGGGGTATTCCATGATTTCTTCAATTAATATTTTCTTGTAATGAATTTACTAAATTGAGAAAAATCAATCAATATGATATATTTGTAAAGTATGTTGTTCATCTATTGATATTGTAATGACCCAAACATTCATTAATGAAAATTCCACTTGATCAAATTAAATGTCTTATTATGATTATATAAAATGTGAACTTTATTGGTTTTATGTTTTTGGATTTTTAAAATACCATTACGAATTGTGACTGTTTCATATATAATCATTGAACAGTGATCAAATGATTAGTATACATATAGGGCTTTAACAAATCCAATTTACTCAGACAAAGGAAGTGATGGCCTCATCGAGTAGACTTTCCCCATATGAAGCTCATTTGTCAGAGCTCTGAAATGTGTTGGCGTCATTGTGGTTTTCTCTAGAACAATCCCAAGACGAGCTTGAACACATTAATCTTGAGCAGAACCAACTACGGGGGAAGTGGAAGTTAACGGAGATTACCACCTGAGCGATGTAATCTGAGCAAACCCAAGAGTCAGTCACCATCGCACACTTTACCCTTTGGTAAAATGTGGGTGTTATAAGGGTTTATGTAACAATACCCTAGAACTATGACTCTGTACATTATTTTTTTATAAACAATGTGCATTCATTTTATTATTGTTACTTTGTAAATTGTTTTTAAAAGCACAAATAGTATTTTTAGTTAATATTCAACTACGAAATCTATTTTTATAAATTAATGGATTTTTTAATTAAAAAATATTTTATTAAAATATAATTATTAAATTAATTTTTATTTAATATAAATGATCATATAATTTTATGAATGCAATTGTAATTTTTATTAAGGTTTGAAACTGTTTTTGTCAAAATCCAGGAATTTTCAGTAAATGTCGGTTTTTATTTTAAAAGTAAAAATTCACATATTTATAAAATTATTTAGATAAAAGTAACATTATTTTTGAAATCTGAATGTTGAAATTATCCAACAGTTAATGTTTCATAATTTTCCGAGACAGTCGAATTTTTGGGTAAAAATTAAATATCTTTTAAATATATAATGTGTTTTATGACGTCATATTGACCCAATTGTTATGTAATAAAATACTATAAACATTATGTTCCACCAATATATGTTTTATAAATAAAATAATGTGATTTTAGATTTTATTTATTTATTTTCCAATGATTTTGTGGACCCTCCGAGACTTATAAAATATTTTGTCTTTTTAAATTGTTTTCCTTGAGAGTGTGACTCGCCTCCACATAAGAAAACCTATTATTTTAAGAAGTTAGGAAATTTTCCGTATAAAATATTGTTTTCCACTCCTCTTTTTCAAACACCATGGGAAATAACCCAGGTATGGTTTGTGGTATTGAATTGTTTAATGTGAGGTGTCCCTAACCTAAATAATAAAGAATTCCCTCTACTTTCCAATATAAACCCACCCAAGCTCCCACTTCCACTTCACTCAAAGCCTTTGTAGTTTGACCAACCCCTGACCTACTCTCCCTAAAATCCCCTCAAGATTCCCCATTCTCCCAAGAAGACTCTCTGAAGCCTCTCCCAAGCCTTTGGGATCATACTTTCAAGTAAGGGATTTCTTCCTTTCTCATTTTTGTCTAATTTTATTTAAGTTGTTATTCCCTTTTGTTATCAATTAAAAATGTTGTGGAAGGATTTCTCAATTTTCCCATACTTTCCTCTTTATGTTTTGATGATGGGAGACCCCTTTATCTCTCATTAATGCCTCTCATGTACACCCATTACCATGTTGAAATTCCATGAGGGATTTATCTCTCTTATTTAACATCCAAGTAATTCCTTTGTATTATGCATCTAAATTCCATTACATTTGTTGGGAAATGTATCTATAAGAACAACTTATTTCATATGATCCATGTGGAATATTTATGCATCAATTAAAATGTTTAAGAATGGTGTGCCCTTATAGCGCTCCCATACATTGGGTAAATTATAGTATCATGATACGTTATGTGAAATGGGTTTTGAATCATGCTAATTCAAGTGAAATGAGGTTTTATTTTTGCTACATGTGAAATGATGATTTACTCATGCTCCATGTACATTGACCCTTGGATCATGCTAATTCCTTGTTTAGTGTTATTTTTGCATTTCTATGTTATGATTATCATGCTTTATCCTGGATTAATGTTCATATTTCTCTTATGCTCCATTGATATGACTAATGTCTAACATGTATTGTATTCCTCATGTTATTCCATGTTTATTCCCTTACTAATCTCTATAGCTCACCCCTTTCTTATGCTTGTCCTTAGGTTATCCCAGGATATTTTAAGTAGGACGGAATGTAGTGGTCATGTAAATGAAGTTTTCAAAAAGATGTTTCGTTCCTAATTGTTATGTAATGTTACAAAACCCCAAACACACAAGACCTATTTATCTCCCATGTCGTATCAAGAGACTTTTTAATGTAATAAATCAGGTTTAAGTGTTTAATAAAGACCATTGTTGTTATAATTGGTATTAAATGATAGGTTTAGTTATTTTTGGGATTAGGATTAGAAAACCCTAGTAAAGACTTAGACACAATAATAAGTATAATAAAAACATCCCTATGTATTGGTGATAGTTGAGTAATTGGTTGATCAAGAAAATAAATCATTGTTTGGATACGAACAGGTAGAGGCAGCTCTGGCACAAATTTATCCTAGGGTTAAAACCCAAGAACACATCTTTGAGCTAAACTCGAATGATAACATGTGCACGACAATGAGCCTTGCTGCACTCTTGGTTACGACACTCTTGGGGGAAATAATTTAGTAAATTCACAAGCTTAGTATGAACCCTTATTAAGGGAATTAAAAAAATACCCCTAATAATATAGGTAGAAAGTAGATCATGGATAGAATAGATTAAAGCCTATGGATTCATAAGTTAAAGAAATAAATGTTATTTATAAGTCATTAGTTTTATCCTAGGATTACCCTTTATGTGTTACCCCTAAATTTCCTTTTATTCCAGCCAATGGTCAGTAAATGGAGGACTTGGGCTAAAAACCGATATGAAGATCAAAGTGATGATTGTGCAAATGAGATTCCATATCCGATGGGTGAGGGAATCATGAAATTTGTCACAATTCTCTCTCATCTAACTCATGCATTGAATAGAAACATGGGTCAAGAGGAATGTTCAACCCCCTTAAGAAAAAAGAAGTCACTATCAAGAGATTCATGAGACAAAGGCCTCCTACTTTTAATCGATTGTCTGATCCCTCAATCGCAGAACAATGGATTCACTCCATTGAAAAGATCTACTCCATCCATCAATGTTCCGAACAAGAGAAGGTTCTTCTAGATTCTTATCATATGGAAGGTGAGACCAATCAATGGTGGAATTTGATCAAAAAATATGAAGCCTGGGGAAGACATCGAGGTGTTGGAAAGGAAGGATTTCCGGAAGATGTTTTTGGATAAATATTTTCCACAAAACCTCTAACTTAAGATGGAAAGGGACTTCCTTTCCCTCAAGAAAAAAAGACGAAGAATCTATCGTAGCGTATGAGGAAAACATAACAAGGATTTCATGATATGTCTCCAGCTTTGTCATTACCCCGGAATGCAAGGCTGACCGCTTCATTGGTGGGATAAAACCTAGCCTATGGAAAGCACTAGCAATACGTGACTTCAATAGCTATGAGGAAATTGTCTGATGTGACCTCAATGTCAAATGGAGATCAGAGAATCTCAGGGGTATCATAGGTATAAGAAGCATAAGGTGGACTTCAATGTTGGTGGTCTGATTGATAAATCCAACGGTGCTAAGAATATCCATCACCCCACTTTCCAATTGTGTGGAAAGATGCACCTTGGAAATTTATTGAAGGGGACGAGGAAATGCTTTAGGCATGGAAAAGAAGGGCACCTACCTGTTAACTGCCAACCAGAAAAACCTACGGTTGAAATAGAGGAGAGGAATGCTATGTTAGAACCTAAATGCATTGTTCATTTTCATAACTGCAAATATCCAGGGTATAATTCAATTCATTTCCCTAATCCAAGGGTTTTTGGAGGTAACCGACTACATCTAAGGCAGCAAGGGAGCACTTTTTCCACCACTACTACCAAAATGAACCCCTAAAACAATGTGGTGACAGGTACACTAGTTATTTATTAAATAATAGAAAACATACTTTTTGATTCAGGTTCCACGAATTCTTTTATATCCCAAATGTTTAGTAGAACAATCCCATCACCACTAAAAATCATGTAAGTAAAGATATCAGTGTGTACGAAAAATGGGGAAATCATTGAATCCCATGAATATAACTCCTCCCCTGTCATAATCTGGGGATTGAATTTCCTGGAAAACCACTTCATACTCCCTCCGATAAAATTTGATGCAATTATTGGCATGGATATGCTTTCCTTATATAGATACAATATAAATTTTTGCGCGAGGGAAATCACTCTCCATGTGTAGAATTGACCCCTAATTCTATACAATGGCAAGGAAGAAGATAAATCTTCTTTAGCTCCATCATCTCAAGTGTGGATATTACTTCCCTATGAGCATGCATATATGGCTCCAATTATTGAGTCTAAGGAGGCAAACATCCTTGAAGACACAATTATTGTGAGGAAATTTTCTAAAGTGATTCTTGAGGAATTTCATGGTCTTCCTCCTAGAAGAGATGTTAAATTCTCAATTGATCTTATACCTGGGTTGTTGCCAATATCCAAGACTCTATATAAAATGGCTGTTGTGGAGCTTGAGGAGCTGAAGAAACAACTAAAGGAGAATCTGGATAAAGGTATTATATGCCCATGTGCTTCACCATGGGGTGCACCAGTCCTTTTTATCAAGAATAAGTATGGGTCAAAGTGCCTTTGCATCAATTATCATGAGCTTAATAAAATCACGATAAAGAACTAGTACCCTCTCCCAGGAATTGATAACATATTCGATCAGCTGTGTGGGGCACAATACTTCTCCAAGGTGGATTTTTAGTCAAGATATTATCAAGTAAGGCTGAATAAGTAAGATATCCCCAAGAATGCTTTTCATACAAGTTATGGAACTATAAATTCATAGTAATGCCTTTTAGACTCACTAATGCTCCAGAAATCACCATGAACTTGATGAATAGATTCTTTAGGGATTACCGAGACAAATTTGTGGTAGTTTTTATAGATGATATTCTGATATACTCCAAAACCAAGGAGGATCACGAGGAGTATCTAAGAACTATTCTAGAGACCTCACAGAAGGTGAATCTCTATTCAAAGTACCGGAAGTGTGGGTTATAGTTGAAGGAGGTCTCATTCTTGGGCCATATCATCACAAATAATGGGATATCTATTGATCCCTCCAAAACAGATGTAATTGAGGGATGACTGAGGCCAACATCGGTAACGGATATCCATAGCTTCATGGGATTAGCTGGATATTATCGACGACTTGTGAGAAATTTCTCACGATTTTCCAACCCTCTTACCAACATAACTTGGAAGGTTGTAAAGTTTTCTTGTAATGATAAATGCAAAGAAAGCTTCAAGATGTTAAAAAAGTTGCTTATCACTATGATCGTGCTCACTTTACTGATAAGAGGATAACTTTTTATGGTATTCAGTGATGCTTTGAAGAAGGGCATAGGCTGTGTGTTGATGTAAAATGACAAAGTCATTGCCTATGATTTAAGGAAATTGAAAGTTCATGAGAAAAATTATCCAACAAATGATTCGGAGTTAGCTGTTGTGATCATTGATTTAAAAATTTGGCAGCACTATCTCTTTGGAGAGAAGTGTGAAATACATACAGACCACAAAAACCTCAAGTATATATTCACACTGAAAGAGTTGAACATGTTCCAATGAAGATGGTTAGAGCTAATCAAAGATTATGACTACAAAATCCATTACCACCCTGGGAAAGCGAACAAGGTGGCGGATGCTCTAAGTAGAAAGGACCCATAGATTATATCATTGATAAGAATTGAAAAGGATCCAATCATCCTATATTTTATGAATACGGACATGGTAATCATAAAGATGGGAACATCATCAATCCTTTCACAAATTATTTCTCAATCGTCTCTTTTGGAAAAGTTAAAGGATGTGGAAAAGGATGATGTGGAAATTCAGAAGAAAGTGGAAGCTATCAAAAGAATGAAATCCTTAGAGTCAATGTTAATGAAGAAGGAATTGTGAGATTTGGGAAAAGACTATGTGTTCGATCAAGTTCATAGTTGAAGAAGAAACTATTGGATTATGTACACAGTTCAAATTTCTCTATTCACTAAGGAAACACAAAGAAGTATCAAGATCTCAGAGAGCATTATTGGTGTGATAATATGAAGATTAAGATTGCTGAATTTACATCAAATTGCTTGGTGTTTTAGCAAGTGAATACTAAGAGACATAAGTCTAAGGGGATGATGCAACCATTGCCCATACCATCATGTAAAATGTAGAACATCACAATGGACTTTGATACCGGACATTCGAAGACATCTAAAGGCAATAATGCAATCTGGGTTTTTGTGGATCGTCTTACAAAGTCTACACACTTCATTAAAATTATGGAGTATTTATCATTGGATCAACTCGAATGGATATACATCAGGGAAGTGGTAAGGCTACATGGAGTACCACTATATTTTTTATCTGATCGAGATCCAAGATTTTGCTCTATGTTTTGGAAGTGTCTTCAACATGCTCTGGATACTGAACTGAACTTCAGTATGGCCTATTATCCTAAACCTGATGGCCAATATGAGCAAACTATTCAGATACTATAGGATATGTTAAGATCATGTTCTATGTACTTTAACGGAGGTTGGGACCAACATCTTCCACTGGTTTTATTCTCTTATAATAACAGTTTCTACTCGAGCATCTGAATGGCACCTTATGAATCCCTTTATGGGAAGACGTGCAGAACACCAGCATTTTGGGATGAAGTCGTTGAACGTAAGCTACTAGGAAAATAAATGGTCAAAGAAATGTTGGAGAAGGTGAAAACCATTCAGTAGCATATTGAGGCAGCACAGAAAGGGAAGTTAAGTCCTAGGTACATCAGCCCCAAGGAGATTCTTCATCGTGTTGGGGTTGTGGCCTATCGACTAGAACTTCCTCTAACCATGGCCAAAGTACATGATTTCATTCATGCATCCCTCTTAATTAAGTACATACCAGACACTTCATATGTACTCTCTTTAGAGGTAGTACAGCTAGAGGATGATCTTTCTTACAAGGAACAACTAGTGAAGATCTTAGATCATCGAGAAAAAGTTCTATGAAATTAGACAATTCCCCTCATCATGGTGTTGTGGAAAAACCACAAGCTTGAATAAGAGATGTGGGAATCAGATGAAGTGATAAAAAAAGTAACCAACATTTTTTTAGAGTGAGAAAAGAAAATTTCTAGGGAGAAATTTCTTAAGGGGGGAAGATTGTAACGACCCAAACATTCAATAATGAAAATTTCTATTAATCTAATTAAATGTCTTATAATGGTTATATAAAATGTGAACATAATTGGTTTCATGTTTCTATATTTTTAAAATAATGTTATAAATTGTGATCATTTCTAATATATTCGTTAAACAGTGACCACGGGATTAGTATAAATATAGGGCTCTAACATATTCAATTTAATTAGACAAAGGAAGTGATGGCCCCATCCATTAGACATGCCCCATGTGAAGCCCATTTTTCAATGCTCAAAAAAGGAGGTGGATTCATTGGGCTTTCCTCTTGACCAAGAAGAATCCAAGCTTGAACACATTAAGCTTGAGCGGAACCGACTGTGGAATATGTGTAAGTTAATAGAGACTACCACACGAGCGACGTTATCCGAGCCCCACGAAGAGTCTGTCACCAACGCACACCTTACCCTTCGGTCATATGCGAGTGTTATAAGGGTTAACGTAACAAGACCCTAGAAAAATGATTATGTACATAATTTTTGTATAAATAATGGGCATTCATTTTATTATTGTTACTTTGTAAATATTTTTTAAAACAAAAATAGTATTTTTAGTTAATATTCAACTAAGAAATATATTTTGATGAATTAATGGATTTTTGAATTATATAATATTTTAATAAAATATTAAAATTAAATTGCTTTTTATTAAATATAAATGATCATATAATTTAATGAATTAAATTTTAATCTTTATTAAGGTTTGAAATTTTTTTTTATCAAAACCCATGAATTATCGGTAAATGTCAGTTTTTAATTTAAAAGTAAAAATTAAAATATTTCTAAAATTATTTATATAAAATGAATTTAATTTTTGGAATCGTGATGTCGAAATTATCCAATGGTGAATTTTTCATAATTTTTTGAGACAGTCGATTTTTTCGGTAAAAATTAAATACGGTTTAAATATATAATGTGTTTTATGACATCATAATGACCCAATAGTGATGTAATAAAATACTATAAACATTATGTTCGGCCAATATATGTTTTAGAATTAATATAAAATTATTTTAGATTGGTTTGAATTATTTTACAAATATTTTTTGGACCCTCCAAGACTTATAAAACATTTTTCCTTTTTAAATTGTTTTCCTTGAAAGTGTGACTCACATTCACCTAAGAAACCCTATTATTTTAAGAATTTAGGTTACTGGCCTTATAAAATATTTTTTTCCACTCCCCTTTGGTAAAATCCATGGGCAAAAACCGTGGGCTGGTTTGTGGTTTTGATTAGTTTAATGTGAGGTTCCCCAAATCTAAATAATAAAGAATTCCCTCTCCTTTCTTATATAAACCCACCCAAGATCCCACATCCACTTCACTCAAATCTTTTAGAGTCCAACCAACCCATGACCTCCTCTCTCTATAATCCTCCCAAGGGGTCCAAATCTCCCAAGAAGCCTCTCTCAAGCCTCTCCAAAGCCTTTGAGATCAAACTTCCATGTAAAGGATTTCTTCCTTTCTAATTTTTGTCTAATTTTTATTAAGTTGTTATTCCCTTTTGTTTTCAATTAAAAATGTTGGGGGTGTGATTTTACACCTCCCCTTACTTTTATATTTATGTCTGGATGATGGGATACCCCTTTATCTCTCACTAATGCCTCCCATGGACAACTGTTACCATGCTAAAATTCCTTGAGGGACTTCTCTCTCCTCTTTAATATCCAAGTAATTATTTTTTATTATGCATCTAAATTCCATTATGTTTGTTGGGAAATGTCTCTATATGACCCTCTTACTGTCCATTCCATGTATATATGATGATATTCCATTTTCTCTCTCGTCAACCATTTTCATTAATCCTTATGTCGTGTCGTTATGTTGCTGAAATTGCACTGCGTTTTAGCAAGCCAAGATCATTGTGTAGTTAATAGCATACCCATGTCTCTATCAAAGGTATTAACCTTTATACACATATACATATTGAATGGTAATTTCATGTATTTATTCCACATTACATAATTATTTAATAACTTATGATGTTGATTGATTCCATGTTACATGATCCATGTGGCACATGTATGCATTAAATGAAATGTTTAAGAAGGGTGCACCCTAATAGCGCTCCAATGCATTGGGTAAAGAATTTTATAATGATACTTCAAGTGCAATGGGTGTTGACTCATGATAATTATTTCACAATGATGGTTTACTCATTCTTAATGTGAAATTAGGATTTACTCATTATCTATGTTCAATGAGCCTTGGATCATGTTAATTCCATGTTAAGTGTTGTTGTCACATTTCCATGTTATGATTATCATGTTTTATAATGCCTTTATGTTCATGTTTCTCTTGTTCTCCATTGATATGCCTATTTCCTATTATGTATTTTATTCCTCATGTTATTCCATTTTTATTCCCTTACAAAGCTCTGTAGGTCACACTTTTATTATGCATGTCCTCATGTTATCCGATGAAATGCTAAGTATGAAGGAATGTAGTAGTCGTATAAAGGAATTTTTAAATAAGATGTTGTGTTCTAAGTTGTTATATAATGTTCTTAAGCCCCGAAAACACTAGACATATTGATGATAAATGTTGGTTAAAGTGAAGGTTTTATGTAATAAATATGGTTTAAGTGTGTAACAAATAGCAGGGTTATTATAAATATTCCCTTGACTCCTTTTTTGAGAGCCATTAAATAAGTATTGTCACAAAACAATATGATAGATTATTTTGATCTAGGTACCACATCTAGCTATTATATGTCGTTTAAAATCCAAAATGCTTCTTTTGTTGTATTAAAAGACACAATATATTTTCAATCCACTATATAGTTGATCAAATTAGGCTATTTCAAGTTATTCGAACTCATAGCTCCACTATTGATACTGAAGACATAATATTAATATGAATTTAGATCATTATGATCTGTTTACAAAACTATAATTAGTGTATCCTTTGATGAGTAGTTATTAATATCCTTCGTATACCAATGATATATATTTATTATTCTTTATATATTAATGGATAGCCATAATATTTTACCAACACAATTCTCCTAGATTATTATTAAACATACCTATTATTCTATAATTATAGAAAAAATGATTCTTATTAAATAACACAGAATACATGAGAGATCCTATCATAAATTTTTATTTGATTCTTATAATTCTTTCTCTCTCCTATTATGTATGAGGACACATTTTCTTAGAGATATTTATACCATGTGACACTAGAACCAATCCCCCTTGGATTGTTCCAAATATACTATTTTTTGTATTTTGTCCATTTAGTTACTTTGGATTAGTTTAAGAAGCCTCTTGGATTAATAATTAATGATCTTGATTCCAATGATATATATTTTTCCACCTAATTCCTTAAAGGGGAATAACTTTTTAGCCATTACTTAATTGTATTTAAGACGATTATATCATTTGGAATAAGTAATATTTCATTAATATATACTATTATGAATACAACCTCACTCCCACTAAACCAATACTAAATACATGGTTTTTCTTAATTCATTATAAAAAATATCTAATATCTTCATTGAACTAAATTTTTAATGGACTAGATTATTGATTTAAACTATAAATGGATATCTACAACTTTATTGTCCTTATTTAGTTTCCTAGTATAAAAACCCTTCAGGTTTTGTCGTATAGAAATCTATGTGATGGTTTCTATTTAGGAAATATATTTTGAAATTCATTGTCTAAATCTCATATTCATGGAAATATTTTATGGAATGTATGATTCTATGGTATTTAGAAAGGGAAAATAGAGAAAATATTTAATCATATTCAATTATTTAATGTTATCTAAACCATATATCCACTACCTTGTCTTTGTAAGAACTCAAATTAAATTCCATTTCCCTAATTCTCTTCAATACCTATTTACAATGGGTTTACAATAACTAAAAGCTAAAATATAACCAAGACATGGTATATATACATGGAATTCACTTAGAATTCCAAGATTATTTATATCTTATAGCTTCTGATCTCTTTAATTTCTCCTTGTATGAAAGAAGAACAATCTTTTCAAGAAATAATGACTCACAATCTTCGGTTCATAGAAAATAATGTCTTTTCTATTCTCTACCCTATCTGGTGCTCCTACGGAGTACTTGTGTTTTAGGAATTGAATCTTCCATTGAGATATGTAGAACTTATTCATGTAATATCTCTTTTTTATCAAGGTTATCCACTTCATAAAATTCAATATTTCTTCTACTATCATTCTTGAGGATTTTCTCCCATTTAAGAAATATTGAAGGTCTTGTGATAATTTCCTTCCTTGTTAGAGGGTTTGTAAAGATAATAGCCCTTTTTTCCTAGGGATAACATATAATTATAAACTTTTTTCCTAGTTTTGAAAGTTTTTTTCTAGAAATGGCCTTAGAAACTCCACACACTACCTTAAATGTATGTTGGGCAACAAAAATATCCTTCAATTCAATAACTCATATGGTGTTCATTTTTTCAATTTAGTTAGAACCTGATTTAGTATTCTTGATTTAGCATAATGTATATCCCTAAAATTATAATTTTATACTATTATGATTCATCGTTGTCCTTAACATGTATTTCAAGGTGTATTTACTCCTCTAACTTAATTCATTCCACTGTTTTGATTAAGGGTGGGTGAGTTTTGATATAATTTCACCCTCCCATACAAATTTGATGAATTCATGGTTATGATACTCACCACATTGATAAAATTTAAGAATATTTATATTATTAACTATTTTATTCTATACTAAATTCATCATCTCTTTGAACATTGAAAAGGATTAGGACTGGTACCTCATCATGTAGACATATTTATATCTACTCAAGTAATTAGAAAATTAATGAAGTAAACTACACAATAAAAGAATATACTTAAAAAGGCTTATACACATTAGTGTGTACCAATTCTAGAATCATTACTGCTCTTTCACATTTTTCACCAAATAGTGTCTTGGTCATTTTTCCTTGTAAAAATTCACGACATCTATAAAGTGGTTGTAGTTAAAAACTATCTAAGTAACCATCTTCATAGAGATTTTCCAAATACATATTATTTACAAGACCATGATGTTTATTCTATAGTTTAGTGTTAAATGTATCAAGGGAAATTGATTCATTATCAACTTACAATACTTGGTTTTATTTATTTAAAACATTAAGGCCCTTATTTAAATGTGAAATAACATAATATATATTTTCTTTATAAATGAAACATAATTTATTAACAAACATGAAAATAAAATCATTTCAATCTAGTTAGGATTCAAAAATTATGTTTTTGGTAAACATTAGAACATAATATCTATAAGGCCCCAACTTTAAACATTACATAATCTTAAGTTATATCAAGAATTAGACATTGAGGATCTTTTAAGGTCAACATTTTTAGAGAATTAGGCAATAACTATTACATAAAAACTTGAATATTACAAGTATAAACTTCTACTCACTGTCCATTTTTTCATAAAACAATAACTATTTAAAATGAAAAATGACATCATTTCCTGTTTTAACTGCATAAATTTTCCTTGATCCCATCCTTGACTCTATTCTTCCTTATGCCCTGTGAAAAATATTTCAAAACTCAAGATGAGAATAAAATGCTCAGTAAGGGATACATAAATAAAGAAAACTATTAGTCTTGGGATAAAATGAAATCCATGAATACTTTATAAAAAACTTGTACTTTCACCTTTAAGAAATAGTAAATATAGTTCACTGAATATAAACTCGTTACCTACCCTTTTTTAAACCAAAAGATTGCCACAAATCCCATAGAAAGAAACATATAACATATAAAGGTAAGTTGGGAACTAAACATACATAAATGGAATATCCATATGGTTGAATTCCATACATATCACCAAAAGGAATGTGCATACAGCCTATATTCATACCCAATGCATTGGAGGTTATAACGTAACCACCTGTCCTTGGTTTATCATGGAACCACCCGTCATTTCATTTATCACATAACCACCTTTCATTCGTTTATCACGTAACCACTCGGAAAATATCCAGGTACCATTATATAATCATTACAAAAAAAATAACCATAATGGAAGAATAACATTACCACATTTCAATCACAAGAGAAAAATTCATTATATTAAAATATTCACCCCATTTCTAAAACCATTTAAAATATTTAATAATGATACTTTGAATCAATGTTTCACATACCACTTTGAAAATTTTGAAATAATTTAACATTTTAAAAAATTATTCTCTATATAGATAAATTATTGAAAACTATTTGAATACATGGATGTGAAATATAATTTTTTGTAAGAATAAATCATTAAATCATTTAAAAATGATGTTTTAATTAAAAAGTCTATTCCCACATGAAAAACACTTGAATTAAAATAATTAAAGAATAACATCATTATAAACTTTAAATATCCTAATAATATATTAATTAATGATATAAATTGTAAAAAGGGATTCATATACACATTATAGGATATTAAAGGAATATAACATCAAGATATGCCTCAATGAAAGGAGATTAAGATGAAGCCCATTATAAAGATCGTATCATTAGATAAAGGATAAATACATGACATAATTATGTGTGAAAAATATAAATACATCAAATTTAAGTGTATATTAAGTGTAAAAAATCAATGTTCATTCACACATATTCTTGGAAAAACAAAACCAATGACATGGATATTTAACTCAATGAATGGATATTGGGCAATGATTTCCCTTACAAAGTTCATAAAAATGACATAAGAATTTATCAATGGAGTGATTACATTTTGAAAAATTAAATACAAACAATATTAAGTGTAAATTAAAACATAAATAAATAATTAGTGATTCCATACATAATCTTTTCATAATATAATCAGTAAATTATGCATAAAACCCAATGAGTGGAAATTGAGTTTAGAATTTTCAATACGAAAATTCAGCATCCAAACAGCGTCACTTAAAAATTATGATAAGTAGTTGATGATAGATAAAAGGTTATCTCATAACATGGACATAAAATGTACCAAAATATGGATATATAAGAACATATACAAACATAAGAAAATGGAATGTAAAATACATAACATAAAATAAGTCTTTGACTAAAAGAGGAGGGTGAAAGGTTCCCTTACCTTGAGTGTGATTCGTAACATAGGTTCCTTATTCATCTTGAATAATAAACATAATTTAATTTATACTAGCTTCATAAACTTTTTCAAGGTTATTATTCCTTTTATATCACTTATTAAAAATTTGTTAAAATTAAAAGCTAATATCAGTCATTCTGTCGATATTGGACACTTGAGTCGAAAATGAACATGTTATAATTACAAATTGTCCATGTAGATAAAATTACATCATCTACAAAATTATATTCATGAATTAGATATTATTTATATATTATTTTCCAATAACATATGTATTTATAATTGTCCATAATATTTGGAGATAAGAAATGAAATGCATCGATCTTGGAGACGGTAATCCATTCAAACGCATAAACGCAACTTTCATTTCTTTTTTATATTTAATGGATGAAACCTAAATGATAAATATGTATATTATAATTTAATTATATTATAATATGATATATATGTTACATAAGTTCATTAATGTCATTGTTTATACATTCCATGTATGGAATGAATGACTCATATCACTTTCAGGGGGTAGTAGTCCACACTTCCTCAAATGAAATTATCATATTTACACATCATGAAAAGCATAAAGGTATGTTTGTAAAGAAAAACTAAAGTATCAAAAAGAAAATATAAATATAATATATATTATATATAAATACATTTCCACAATAATGGACACCATGAGAGGTAGTAGGGGAAAATCGAACCATCATTGTTTCGTGAGGTAGCAGTTCATCGTACATAGAAACATAATGTTCGTATCCATTGGATGGGTAGTCATGTGGAGGTTGAATATACTTGGAGGGAGGGGAATATGGTTGAAAATTTTCTACCTTCAATGTCATCATCAAACCAAGATATGTTTTCTTTCTTTTCACTGGGGTCTTTTTCGAAGGAGGGGATATAGTTTGTAGTCAATGATGCTCTTGGTTTACATTATTTTTGACCTCCATGAGGTTTATTTTTTGGGATTTTTTTGTATGGGGAATTTGTGAAATCAATAAAAATGGTACTTTTCAGTCAGTTAGTATCCATTAGATGGAGGTGTTTGTAAGTGTAGTATGAATAATTCACATAAAACATCCAAGTATATTGAGGATACTGGTATTTCTATGTAATCAAATAATAATAATAGAATAGAGAGTGAAAAAGTAAAATAATGGAAAGGAACTTTTGAAAATATGTTACCTCTTAAAATGTGTAACTCCCATTTATTTGAGACAAAAGGATTTTGTGAGTTGCCTTGTGCCTAAGGTAAGGATTCTAGGAGTAATATATGGATATTTGGAGCTTATTTGGGCAGATTTTGGATGATCCAAGGGGCTTGAGAAGTGTTAGTAAGAGTTATAGGTCGTGGCCATTTATAAGAGGAAGGAGGGGTACATTACAAATTTCTTGAGAGATAATTTTTATTATAAACTGAATTTCAATTTCAAAAGGTCTGGAACTAATTTAATTCAAAGATAAGAGGATTATTGTTCAAAATCCTCTCAAACAATAGGTTTTATACATGTTTTGGTTTCAAATTTAAACTTATCTTTTATCTTTAACCCTTAGTTAAACAATTTAACTCTTAACATGCACAATAACCTCAGCCAAGTTAGTGAGGACTTGGAAAGTGCATCCAAGAGACCCGAGTTCAAAACTAGGTGGAGACATATTTTCGGTTACAGTAGAAGGTCTGTAGAAGACACTGTAGGAGTACTGTAATAGGTATTGTTTGGCATTATATCATCCAAAACTATTCATCAATTTGAGCTTTCGGGACACCGATTTCATCCTCAGGTCCGTCTAGGCCTTTGGGTCAGTAAGGCTTTTGGGACACCTCATGTCCTTCGGCCACCACAAGGCCTTCGGGCCACCTCAAGGCTATCATTCCACTTTAGATTTTGTTTAATGGACCAAGAAGACTCTACAAGAAGTAGAGTCCATATGAGAATTAAAAGCATGGGTATTCACTGGAGAAGAAGCTAAAGAATATGGAATAATGATAGGGTATGATATTTCCACAAGGACTAGCCCATGAATGCATGGGAAGCCTAGCTGAGTAGCCAATGAAGGTGGAGATCTAATATCTTGATGGATATGCTGGGTACGAGAACTTCCATATAGTCATATTCTAGATACTTCTTATAAGACCGAGGAGTCAGGTAATATCTATGAATACTGTCCTTTTAAGGATTCCCCTCCTCCCTTGGAAGGGGGTTATCAAAAATCAATAAAAAAAGAAGGCATTCAGGTCAATCAAGGGGGGGGGCACTTACCATGTCTTCTTGTATATTATTACTATATGGATACAATAGTTACCATAAATTCCAATTGAACCACATGTGGTTCATTAATGACATTTTTAACATTATATAAGTCATTTGGTAGAATCATAGATTTTTAAGACTATTATAACATTTAATAAAATAATATTTATTTTAAAAACTCATTTATGCCATTATTTTTACTATTCATATTATGATTTTTGAAAAATCCATAACAACGTGATTTTTTCGAAAAAACTTTACTAATTAAAAGATAACAAGTCATACTCCTCCGTAAAAGTTTTGTATGGCATAAAAAGTTTCAAAATAAATTTATTTTAATATTTAGAATCTCATTTTTTTAAATAATTCATTAATATGGTAATTACAACATCATTATTGAGTCATAAATAAATTTATTTATTGAAGTATAAAAATTATAAATAAAATTCCATGATGTAGGAAATATTTTTTCATCTTTAAAATTAATTTTATAGTTGAAAATATTATTTATATAACCCTATATAAAAACATTACTAAACAATACATGTTTATGTTACATTTTCCCTTACTTTAAATTAATTCTTATAAAATGTCATTTTCACATCATAGTTGCTCAATGGGGTCCCAAAATAGACCCAAGGATTCCCATGGTTTGAAAATATATCATAAAATAATATTAGTACATGTGTTAGGGTAATTTATTATTATTATAATATTATTTTTTACCCTTATTTACCAGATTTAACCTTTAGCATGGTAAATAAAATAATTTCTTATATTACTATTCATAATGTCTAAAAATAAAAGGTACCAATTTACAATATTTTAACTTCATGATTCAAAATATGGAATCCATTTTTCTAAACTCAAAACTGATAAGTTGCATTAATTAATTTAAAATTAATTCTCATTTTCAAAACCAAAATGTGGGTTTTAAAGAAGTAATAACTATCAAAAGATAGTCATGTGTTTATGTCTAATTTCAAAGTTAAATTACATCCAATGATCAACATTGAATGAAATGATAAAAAAATAATCCAATTATACATTAAAACCAATTAACAAGACCATCAGTAAATATAAATAAATTTGATAAAAAGACATTTTTGAATTAAAATGAAATATTTTTCACTATTCATAAAAAATGATCTTTATCAGAAAAATACCAAAATTTCATCCAATGTAAATTTTCGTGTACCTATTCTAAAAAAAATTATTTTTTCAAATATAACATATAAGAGCGAACAAAAACTATATTTAAAAGGGGTTTACCACCAAAAGGCGGTAAAAAATCATTTTTAGAAATTTACTTCTTTTATCTGAAAAATTGAATTTGTTCTCATATCATATCTAGAAAACATATAAGACGAATTTAAAACATTAAATTTAATATATATCACATATTTTTTGTTAAATGAAAATCCAAAAAGAGTGATATGAAAACATAGTTATTCTCTTTTAACTAGTTTTTCATAAAAACACATCCTTTATATTCAATTGGTCTTTATATCCATTTCTAATAAATTTAGTAACCACTGAATCATTATTTAAACATGTGTAAACCGTATTTCTTAATTCAGTTGATACTATTAATTTCCTTTATTCCAAATCCTAGGTGTTAACTACTATTTAGAATAATAAAATTATTACAGTATTTTTTTCGGTGTATCTCTAAGTTATATGCAACGTAAGATTTCAGAGAAACCCCTTGTTGTCGGTATAGTACAATATCAGTAAAAGAGTCCCCCTTAACGTAAAATTAATATCATATTCATAAGTATTAATATAAAAATTACTATTTTATAAACACCAAGGTTGTTACATCCTTCCCCCCTTTGGAAAATTGTGTCCTCACAATTTTATAATTGTGCTCAGAAACATCATTGAAAATCCCACATTGGAAAAAAAATACAATAAAACTATCACTTTTAAAGAAATATAGAGAAGTACAACGGTCATCCAAGATAACACATACTATGGTTCCATGTGGTAAAATATGGATATGGAAGAAAAACTAACCAACATGTTCTGATGGAGAGTGATAGAAAACATGATCAGGAAAAAGTTAACCACCAGAAAACCACAAACTTGTGATGGGTTAAACGATCTTTGATTTCACAGAAAGAAAAGTAATTGAACAAAGTTATTTATTTTAATATCCTTTTTCCTAAAGTTTCTGAATTTATTTATGATATTGACAAAGAAAATAAGTAAAAAATACTTATTTTTTAATTATAGTTTCATCCATTAATAAATTTCTACCACAAACTCATCTTTTCTCCAAACAATGAGTACACTAGATGAATTGGTCATACGTGATGTTCTATAATCAACTTATAGGGAATAAAATAATACAAAAATGATGAATTATATATTTCCCCTGTCATTATACATTAAACAAAATCCAAATTTTTTGTACATGATCAGATAATCCCCCGAAAAGAATAATTCTTTAATCTCCAAAATTCAACAAACAATACCCAATGTTCAACAAAGACCATTCAAAAAAAATTTCTTTAAAATTATTTAAATTAATATAAACTAATATTGAAACCTAAAAATTAATAAGTATTTTATCACCAATTCTTCCAAGATAAATCATAACATATATCTCTAAATAACATCAAATACTCTTAATGTATCATACTTAAATGTAATTAACCAAATCACATATTCTCTATGATAGGTTAATGATTTACATAAATAACCAAAATCACCATATGTCAAAAATAAAAACATTTATTATTCCAAAATAAAATTCAACCATTACTCGTCTTATAAAATCCCTTAGTATTCTATTTTCCTTAGGCATATAGTGTTCCAAAATGAGAGAATGTCCTCCAAAATTGACATTTATCACTTAATCTCCAAATAATTTTCCTATACTATGTATATCTATTTAATAAAGAATAATTACCCAAATTAAAATTATTCTTCATCCATAAAATCAATTAACTAAAGAGAATAAGTCATACTAACTAGGGGCTTCACATAGGCAAGTTATAGGGGATGCGCCCTTATGGCCCTTCGTTTGTGGGTTTTATTCCTATCGCCTTGACGAACACAGTGGGTTGTCACCCTTCTTATGGGTAGTCCTTTTCCTAAAACTGTATATTTATTCAAACATTACCAAAATTAGATAAAATAATTGAAATAACCATAAATTATTTTAACCTCAAATGTTATCTCATACCTCGCATTTTTTAACCCAGAAAGTAGTAACCCTTAATTGCCTCAAATTCAAGGATTATATAAACCCTAATGGTTATTTATAACAATATCCACAAAAGAAATGATAGTTCTTTCTCAATTAAAATTTTTATATATCAAGCTTATGGGATACAAATACTTTAATTCTTCCAAAGTAACCCCATCATTAATACATTAAAAAATATCATCACCATCTATCTGACATAACTCTTCAATTCATAAAATTTTCACATCTTAACAATCGAAAATTCTTCATGATCCTTTATCTATGTTTTCCATATTATTCATTTATACTTATTTCATAAAAACAAAATAATTGATAATTTCCTAAGATATCAATAATATCAAAACATGGGCTAGAAAATAATATTCACCATTCATAGGTCATTTTCAGTTTCCCCATATTCAAGAGGAATGACAATAGGAACTGGTAAATATATATTTGTATAGTCTTTTTTATCCCATTCCGAAAACATATTTGTAGGACATTTATATGACTAATGAACATGAACAACACATTTAAAACATTAAATTGGTCCGTTGAAAATAACTTCTTTCTATTTCCTAGAGCCAACCGAACGCTTACTTTTTTCTATGGTAGGTTTTTGCTTTATGACCTTTATTACCACATCTATAACATCTTCACGTCCATTTGAAAACATTTCCTAGGTGTTTCTTTCCACATCTTTGACACATAGGTTTTTTAATATACTTACCATTATTATTATTACCTGAACATCCATAAGGATTCTTTTTTCAAATATATGATGCATTAGAGAAACCACCAAGGATAAAGTGGCAATAATGACTCCAAATAATTGGTTAAGATTAATCACAAGAGTTCTAATTTCCACTCTTATTTCATTCGGTTTCTTATTCAGAAAACCACCATAGTTTCCTCCATATCCATTGTTAATTTAGTGTCATCTAGATCCATCCATTCACTAAAACAAAAAAGATCAGTGTGAGTATATCAGTAAAATCATCATATATAATCTTATGAGGAGGGTAAACACTAAGATATAATTATTCATGTTATCTTAAACTCAGTCAATTTATCTAAAATAACTATGACTATTTATAAAAATATAAACATTATAGTTATCTCAATTATGCTTAAATTACACCCAAACCTCTAAAGTTATCTAAACCAACCATTGATACCAACTATAAGTCCCCAGCCTTAAACATTACATAATCTTGAGATTATTCAATAATTTTACATTGAGGATCATTTCCGGTATATAGTTTAAGAGAATTTGGCCATAACTTTTACATAACAACTTGAATATTACAAGTATAAACTTCTACTCACTATCCATTTTTCCTTAAACCAAAAACTCTTTAAAACGAAATATGATATCTTTTTATGTTTTAATAACATAAATTTTCCTTGATCCAATCATTGACTCTATTCTTCCTTAAGACTTATGAAAAGCATTTCAAAACATGGGATGATCATAAAAAAGATCAGTAGGGGATACATATAGAAAGTAAAAAATAGTCTTTAGATAACATGGAAACCATGAATTCTTTATCAAAATGTTATACTTTTCACCTTTAAGAAATAATGAATATGTTTCACTACATATAAACTCGTTACATACCCTTTTTTAAGAAAAAGACTACCATAAATCCCATAAAAAGAAACATATAACATATAAAGGTAACTTGGGGCATAAAAATACTTAAATGGAATAACCATATGGTCGAATTCCACACATATCACTAAATGTATTAGCTATATGGCCAACTTCCACACCCAATGCATTGGAAGTTATAATGTAACCACCCATCCTTGGTTTATCACAGAACCACCCGTCATTTGGTTTATCACATCCGTGGTTTATCATGTAACCAGCCATAAAATGTCCAATTATCATTATATAATCATAACATATAAAATAAGCATAATGGAAGAATACCATTTCCACATTTAAAAAACAATAGATCCTTTCAAGATATTGAAATATTCAACCCATTTCTAACACCATTTAAAATATTTAATAAACTTCGAATAAAAGTTTCCTATACCAATTTGAAACTTTTGAAATAAATTAAAATTTTAAAACATTAATGTCCATATAGATAAATTCTTAATAACCATTTTAAAACCTGGATCTGAAATATAATTTTTAAGAAGAATAAACCTTTAAAATATTTAAAAATGGTGTTTTAATCTTAGAGTCCATTTCTACTTGAAAAAACACATGAATAAAAATAATTAAATAATATCATAATTAGAACATTAAATATCATGATTATATATAAATTCATGATATAAAATTTAAAATGGATTCATATACACCTTATAGGAAATTAAAGGTGTATAACATCAAGATATTCCTCAATGAAAAGAGATTGATATGAAGTCTCGTACATATGCCTCAATGAAAATAGATTTATATGAAGTCTCGTACAAAGATCGTATCATTAGATTAAGGATAAATAAATGACACAATTATATGTGAAAAATTGAAAAATGCCCAACATAAGTGGATATTAAGTTTAAACTAATAATATTTCATTCACATATAATCTTGGAAAAACAAATCCAATGACATAGATATTTAACACAATGAATGGAGAATGGGCAATGGTTTCCCTTACAAAGTGCGTAAAAATGACATTAGAATTTATCAATTAAGTGATTATGTGTTGAAAAAGTATATCCACACAAAGGGAAGTGGAACTTACAACATAAATAAATATTTATTTATTCTACACATAATCGTTTCATTATACAATCAATGAAGTATGTGTAAAACCCAATGAGTTTAAATTGAGTTTAGAAATTCCTTTATGAAAATTTTGAAGCCTAACGACGTCACATATAAATTTAGAAAATTAGTTTATGAGAGATAAAATGGTATCTCATACAATTGAAATAAAATGTATAGAAATAAGGATATATAATAACATATACCAATGTAAGAAAATGGATATTAAATGGAATAACATAAAATAAGCATTTGACTAAAAGAGAAGGGTGAAAGGTTCCATTACCTTGAGTCCAATTCATCACGTAGGTTCCTTGTTATTCATGAATAATAAACGTAAGTTAATTTCTACCTTATTCAGAACCTTTTTCATGTTTATTATTCCTTTTATATTACTTATTACTAAGTTATAAAAAACGTTTATATCGGTCATTTTGTCGGTATTGGGTACTTGAGTAGAAAATGTACTTGTTATAATTACATAATTTCCATGTGGTAAAATTTCCATAATCTCCAAGATGATATTCATGATTTAGATATAATATGTATCATATATTTCTAGTATATATTTATTTATAATATTTGATTATATTTGGTGATAAGAAATTAAATGCACTATTTATGGAGATTATAAGCCATTTGTACACATGAACGCTACTTTCATTTCATTTTCATATTTAATGGAATGGAAACTAAATGATACATAGGTATATTATAATTCCATTATAATATAATATGACATATATGTTACATAAGTTAATTAATTTCATCATTTATACATTCCATGTGTGGCATGAATGAGTCATATTACTTTGAGGGGGCGGTAGTCTGCACATCCTCAAAAGAAATTATCGTATTTACACATCATGAAAAACATAAAGGTATGTTTAAAAATAAAAAGTAAAGTATCATAGAGAAAATATAAATATAATATATATCATATATAAATAAATTTCCATCATAATGGAAAATGTGATAGGTGTTAGGGGAAAATCAAATAATCATCGTTTCGCGAGACAACAATTCATTGTACACAGAAACAGTATATTTGTATCCATTAGATGAAGGTGTGTGTATGTGTAGTTAGAATAAATTTCATAAAAATTTCATAGTATATTATGTATAATGTTCTGTTATGTAATAAAATAATAAGAATATAATAGAGAGTGAATAAGTAAAATAATGGAAAGAATCTTTAAAGAAGACGCTACCTCTTAAAGCGGGTTACTCCCTTTGATTTGAACGAAAAGAATTTCGTGAATTTTCAAATTCACAAGGTAAGGATTATAGGAGGAATATAGGGATATTGGGAGATTATTGGGTCAAATTTTGGATGATATAAGGGTATTGAGAGGTGTGAGTAAGGGTTATAGGTGGTGGTCTTTTATAAGAGGGAAGAGGGGTACTTTAGGAATGTCTTGAAAGATTATTTTATTATAAAATTAATTACTTATTGAAAAGGTACAAAATAATTTAATTATAATTTAAGATGAATATTTTTATATATCCTCTCAACCATTAGGTTTTAGAAAAGATTAGGTTTCAAATTTAACCTTATCTTTTAGCTTTAACCCTTAGTTGACTAATTTTCCTCCTACTTTTTCTTCTTGTATATTCATAATATATGGTTAAAATAATTACCATAAAATTCCAATAGAACCAAAATTGTTAATTAATGACATTTCAAACATTTTATAATTCATTTTTCTGAATCATATATTTTATGACTATTATATCATTTAAAAAATAGTATTTTGTTTAAAAACTCAATTATGTCAAATATTATACTATTAATGTCTTCACTTTTAAAAAATCAATAAATAATTGATTCATTCAAAAAAACATCATTAATTAAAAGATAAAAAGTCCTAATCGTCTATAATTTTTTTTTATGGAATAAAAATTTTCAAAATATTTTTATTTGAATATTTATAATCTCATTTATTTAAATCATTCATTAATAAGGTAATCACTACATCATCATTGTGTCATAAATAAATTTATTTATTTGAAGTCTAAAAATTATAAATAAAATACCATGATGTTGGAAATATTTATATATTTCTATTTAATATTTATAGTATTAAATATTGATTATATAACCCCATATAAAAAAATTTACTAAAAAATAAATGTTCAATTTACCTTTTCCATTGCTTTCAATTAATTCTTATAAAATGTCATTTTCACATCAAAGTAACTCCATGGGGTCCCAAAATCGACCCAAGGATGCCCATGGTTGGACATGTCTCATACAATAATATTATGATATGTGTTAGTTTAATTTAATATTATTCTAATATTATTTTTTACCCTTATTACCTAGATTTACCCTTTAACCATGGTAAGTAAAATAATTACTGATTTTATTATTCATAATGTGTAAAAATATTAGGAATATATTTAAAAAATACTTACCTCATAATTCCAAATATGGAATCCATTTTTCTAAATTCAAAATAAAAAATTTTTAGTAATTAATTTATAATTATTTCTCATTTTCAAAACAAAAAAATCAGGGTTTTAAGAAGTAATAACTATCAAAATATTAACATGTGTTTAGTTCAATATCAAATTTAAATTACATCCAATGAACAAAAATTAATTAACTGATAAAAACATAATCTTATTATATTTTAAAACTAATTAAAAGTACAATCTAACTATATAAATAAATTACATGAAAACACCCATTTAAATTAAAATGCAGTATTTTTTAGTATTCATAAAAAATGAACTTTATCAGAAAAATACCAAAATTTCATCCAAAGTAAATTTTTTTGTTTTTATAATAAATAATAATTTTATTTTTTCAAATATAACATATAAAAGTTACAAAAAAATATTTAAAAAGGGTTCATCATCAAAAGGCATAAAACTGAATTTTTAGAAAAATACTTCTTTTATCTGAAATATTGAATTTGTTCGTATATCATATATAGAAGACATATAAGATGAATTTAAAACATTACATTTAATATATATAATATATTTTTAATTATATAAAAATCCATAAAGAGTGATATGAAGAAATAATTATTCTCTTTTAAATAGGTTTTCATATAACCACATTCTTTTATATTGGATTGGTTTTTATTTCCATTTCATACAAATTTGGTAACCAAAGAATCATTATTTATAAATTTTTAAACCGTTTTTTAAAATATAGTTTATACTATTCATTCCCGCCATTCCAATGGCTAGGCATTAACTACCATTTAAAATAATATTATTATTACTGTATTATTTTTCTATATATCTCAAAGTTATGTGCAACATAAGATTTTGGAGAAACCCCTTGTTGTATGTCGAGTACGCTATCAGAAAAAGAATCCCCCTAAACTTAAAATCAATATCATATTCCTATGTATTAATAGAAATAAAAAATTAATGTTCTATAAATAACTGGGTCATTACAATATCAACATGTTTTAATAAATATCATCCATGTTGGGAACCAAATGTGGAAATCACTAATGGCTATAGAAGCCAGCCACAAAACATTGGAATCCAGTAAATACACCTCTCTTGTGACACTATTTTGGTAATGAATGCCCCTAAATATTTCTCTTGATTCATTAACTGGGTACAGTTCTTCTACTAGTGGCCCATCTTTCTACTTTCAACACATATTTCATCCATTTCCTTTTCATTTCATGGGATATTGCATCTATCAAAAGGTTGGTTCTTGAGATCCTTTGACTTTGGATTATTCTTTCTCCCGGTTTCCTTATTTTTTCCATTCCATATTCACCATAAGGATCGTATTGTTTTCATTCGACATGTATTTATCAATATAGTGAATAATATAAAGGTTTTCTAAAAGAGTCTTCTCACTAAATCACATTTTATAATTAACAATTTAACTAGAGAAACTATAATTCATTGGGGAAAATGAGATATGTGCACAACTAATTAGGGATTCTAAACACCAATATAACTAAGAGAAATATTTATACAATCATATTTACTACATGAGGTCCATCTAGAATTGACACTCAAATATTTCATGTAAATAGGGAATTAGAGATATCATATCTATTTTTTCTCACCTTCTCTTAACAAAGATAATGAGTGTAAGATATGATATTATGCACATTGAAATCCTCATGTATCTTTAAAACCTCACAATACAAGAATGATAACATGAACCATTGTACAAATATGGTTTCATTCAAAAGTATTATATAGAGAGATAGGTCTTCCACATTTTCTTCATTTCTAGGTTTCTTGTGAAGATGATTTTCTAGCACATATAATTTCTATTCAAGGAGTATTATAACACAAAGGAACTTATATCATTATTGGAAATTTGATCTATTAAAAAGTTAATCCTTTTATAATATTTATCATAGTGGTATATTATAGTTTATATGGTCTTCCTTTTCTACAAAAAAAAATAAGAAAAAAATCCATTACTCAATCAAAATTCCAAAATTATATAATAAAGTTAATTTATTAATATCCCACAATTTTATTAAAACCTAATTTCTCACACCCATAGTTTCAGGATATCTTATAGAATGTAGATTCTAGAGTAAAGGATACTTATCCACATTCTCATAACCTAACTGAGGGATACACAGGAAATTTCGGTGGTAGTAACTTTAAAACTGCATTTCAAGTAGCTCCTTCATGTGATTAGTTTATTCCCCTATCCTAAAATCTTGGGTTTGGATTTCATCAAAAATTTGCCTCTAAATTTACACCAATTCTATTGAACTCTATTCTAATTGATATAAAATTAGTTAATTCAACAGAAAACATTATTTAGAACTACCCCTTAAATTAAGGTGTTATTGTGAGGGCTTGATCAAAAACTATTATCCATTGGTTCTACTATAAATTAGTTAATTTAAAGCTACACTAACTTAATATTTTATTTGAGGTATTTTTATCATTATATGTAACGTTTCCATTTTATCTCATTACATGGTTATTAATATTTGATGAATTTTACTTAAGTGATTAACTATGTATATATAATGTTTACACATATTACAATGTTTTATTTAATTCCATATTTAATGCTTGTTAATAAATTAATTTCATAATTTAAACATCCATAAATAAATAACCATTAAAATAAAAGAAATAAATAAATAAAGTAGAATGACCATGAGATTATCTAATTGTTGGATTATCTAGAAGATGATAAACCAACCCTTTATCCTAGGGTGATAATTACTATAACCAAGCATGGTTTGAGTTATAGCATTCCACATATGCTACTATACACCTCCTCCATTGGCTATTCCTCAAATATCAACTCTAAATTACCTCCACCTTACAAGGAGCTCTATGAATTAAATAATTTTACTCACACATAGGTGATCCAAACTTAATGATTGCTTAAAGGGTGTTTATATAATATAAAATATGGTCACATAGGACCTTACATAATGAGATAATAGAAATCACTCACATGCTATTATTTAATTCAGAAAATTATTTAAAAAACCATAAAATAAATAAAATAAATAAAACTATAACATACACAGGTTAGTCTAATCTCATTTCCGTACACATGGATAAAAAATACACAAAATTACACTATATAGAATTCAATTAAATTATATCTTTATTATTATAATAAACACACAGGAATTAATTGAATTACTTTTAGATTTATTTATTTATTTCCCATTATCATAATAACTATGTAAAGTTTCTTGGAGATACCCTTAATAAATATAACATTTTCAATAAATGGATTGGTTAATATTTATTGACAATTACATGGAGTTAATTGGTCATTTAATACTTCAGAAAACCTTGCTACAAAATCAACACATCAAATGTAGACAAAGTAATTTCGTTTTTTATGATGTAAATAAATATATTTTATATAATTTAATGTTTCTATTTACTGGGTTACTGCAGAACATTTACATTTGAGATACATTCTATTTTCATTGATAGTCATGAATCTAAGTTAAACACCTATTTACTCGGTTTGTACCTCAATTGGGTAACACAACATGTACAAACAAGTTGTACATAGTGTTTTCTTCCATACATATGTTTTCATAACCCTCAAGTTAACTCAGCATGTTCTTTGGAAGTGGCGAGTAATATTCACATTACATGAACTAGAGATACATATCATTTATCTCATTAATAATGTATTCTATGAGTATCTTGTTTTGTTATGTCATGTATTTTACCACAACATTTCTGAAAATTTCTCCACTGAACTGGGTAGACTACACAAAATTTATACTAGCTACACATCATGTGGTCTAATTGACCATGTGCTCAGCTATCCCGGTCAACATATAGTGTGAAATAAATGAACCATGGTTTATTACTACTTGATGCATCATGTATAATATGACATGTTCAGGTGGATAGAACTTATATACACAACATTTACTATCATTTACATAACATGTATCCTTATATACCAACCTGAATACTTAGTACCTCATGATGGAAACTCTGATTTTTATTGATTTATTCTTCATATGATTAATATGAAATAAAACTTGAATGGATATAATTAATATCCCAAAAATATATTAATTGGAATTTATATTTAAGAAATAATAAACTATAAGTAAAAACAAACTACTATTGTTATTAATTGATCAATTAATTAGAAATAGTTATAAATTACCATTTGACGTGTATAATACTACATTAAGGTTCTAATCATAGTGGAAGTACTTGTGCGGACACGACTGACTTAGTTTTTATTCCTAATTAATGAATAATTCATGATTTACATGATGAATAATTTCACAACTAATGGAATTAAAATAAATATTAATTGACTTGGTAATCTTTGATAAAAAATAATGATCATCAAATGTAATTTATAATTAATTTTTAGTAACATTTAAATGTTCCTTGATGTTGTAATTATTTATTCCTCAATTAATTGGTCATCCACTCTTGTTGTAACATTATTTGGGTAGATGAATTGTGAGAATATTCCCTATAGTAGTGGTCAACACATTTTTTGTGAAACTCCGATCGTCATCCTATAATTATTCTGGTGATATGAAGGAAAAATATAATTCTTTAAATGATTTTCATTAATTTCAATGAAATAATATATGGGGAGAAGAATTTATTCTATTGTTTGAAGATAATTTTTTTCATTCTTTATAATGTCAAATGGGTGTTCTCTAAATTGATAGAGATAATTCAATCTACAATTCATTTTCGAAAACGATGGAATGAATCTCACCATTCATAAAATGTAATAATATGGATTAAATTGAGCTATGGTTGAAAAAAAATAACTATAAAAAGGCCATTGTTATTTTCAAATATCCTATAAAATACCATGTATAAATAATATTATTATTCTCTTATTATTTACTTGACAATCACTAAACATTTGGATAAAATAAATATTATTTTTATTGAATAAAAAAATTAATATTTATTCTAAATATTTTTATTTTGAAATCTCTCACTAGACTGTAAAATTTGGTTTTACAATCCTCCTCAATATTTATCAAGCCTTGAATAATGAATTTTTGTTTAATCTATAAAATATCATTTCATTATTTTTATTTAAATATATATTTATTAGATTCCCTAAAAATTTAATGAATATTTATTAAATGTTAACATAACTAATTAAATATTTTGTTACCTTGTGAATAAAATAAAATAAGTAAATATTATTTATTCATGTAAGTAAATAAATAATTACCTTGTGAAGAAATATTTATTAAATATTACACTCGCATATATATTCTATCAAATTAATTATTATTAAATATTTTTTTTAAAGTTAACATGAATAATTATTAAACAATATATTTGTATAATATTTATCCAACATATTAAATTTATATGTAATTTAAATTTGATTTATAATACCCTTAGTGTGTGATACTCTAGGATCTTTTTTGAGTGGAATTAGGCTACACTTTCAAAATCCCAAGTTTAGTGTCAAGAAACATGAAAATTCTCCCAAAGGAATGGATTTATTGTCACAAAAACATATAACCTCCTTAGAGAACACATTGTGTAATGTTATATCATTATCTTGATATATCTAATCATGATTGTTTCATACTATTATCATCAAATATATGTTCGATGTCTATTTCATTTAATTTCCAGAAATAAAATCACTAATAAAATTTCATGGTTATAGACTTAATTTTCCAGTTCCAATCCCATAAAAGGTTCTAATATATCCAAATTAATTCTTGGAAAGAAAGGATAAACACTTTCTCACATTATTCATTAATTCAATTTCATTTGTAACATGCCCAACATACCCAACCTTCCAAAAACATATATCATGATTGTTTTTCCAGTATATCAAAGTATAGGATTCATGATGTTCATTATTAATAATATTCAAGTCTAAGGATAATTACACACATCCATAGATATTATAATCTAATGAAATATAAAAATGTTAATTTCTTATTGGTGGGTATTTTTCCCATAATCACTCTGATATTCTACTGAGTCTCTTCCCCTGATAGCATGTATCATTTTTATCTTGTTAGATGATAACATCCATCTATAGATATTATATTAAGAATATTGTAGTGTAAATTATATATTCTAATAATATAGGTGAATTGATATATCCATTCAATGAAACAAGTACCCTTATGACATTATCACATATTATGTAACCTAGAATAACAATAATAATGTAAAAATAAATTCATGTTAAATTTAATGTACATGAATACAACTGATCACAAATAAATTAGAATTTTTTTCTAGGGAACCATATCTAATAAAACCAATAGTGGATAAGGGATTTTGATAAAATGATTCTTCATAAGAGATCCAAGTATGGTTCTTTATGAAAAATTACATGGTGGTATCTTATGACTATTTCAGTTAATAACTCATGACAAAAATTACCTGAATCATTATCTAGAGTTAGAAGCAATAAATTTTTCATTATAGATATAGAGTAATTTTCTATATGTTGAAAATCATGATATATATATGGATCATAAGAAATTAAATTATATATTCAAATATAAGGACTTGAATAAATGAAAAAGTAGAAGGATGGATTTAAACAGTGACTATGATTTCTCAATCATTACCATATTAAAAAGGAAAACAACATGTCTAATTGTCTTATAAGAAAGCATCTTTCTATCCAATCATTGATTATAATTGAAGGGGACCTAATATTTAGGAAGATTCAAATCATGGATGTTGAAACCAAAATAGAAGGGATTTAGTTCTACCTTTACCAATTTTGTTTCACAACTATGTACCAATATACATATCAAGGACAAATAAAAAAGAATATATGGAGCTACAAAATTAGGTCAAGAATATACCAAAGTTAAACCTCGGTATAAATGGATTTATATGATTGAGAACCCTGATATTTGTCCCATCCATGCTAGAGTTAAAAAATTATCTTTTGGATGATGCACATAGCTCATCAATCTCTATTATCCTAGGAATACCAAAGATGTATATATATATAAAAATATTCTAGTGAGATAAAATAAAGGGGTAGATTATGTATTATATATCTTAATACATGGTATTCCATCAAGTAATTTCTATATGGATAATATATAAAGAGATAATGTAATCATTACCTATAATAATATAGAAATTGGAGAACATCATTATTGATTCCATCATAGGTCTTCATAAGAACACTAAAAACTATAGTTTCATTTAGGTTATGGTTAATTAACGTATCAATTCTAAAAAAATTGTTATTTGAGATGTTTTTACATTTTATTAACCTTCCAACTAAAACAAAAATATAGTGGTAATAATTTATGGGTACCACTTTTGATTAAATATGATTGATATCCATGTTTTGAATCAAATTTCTAAATAATTCTCCAATATGTGTTGGATATAGAGATTAAATTTAGCATGAATTATTACCCTCAACTTGATGGTCAATATTAAAGAACCACTTAGAAATTAGAATATATGACTTGATATTTCTAAATGGATTTTAAAGGATGTTTTTTATCATCCTTTACTTCTATTATAGTCCTCATATAATAATATTTTTCATTCTAGCATCTGAAAGGAACCATTTGATGCTCTATATGGGAAGAGATACAAAACTTTGATGTGATGGGGTGAAGTTAGAGAGGGAAATATATTATCTATAGATCATTATCAATAAATTATTTAAAAGATTAAAACTAGTAAGTGGTACATCAACAAAGTGAAAAGTTGAAAAATATATTTTCTGATAATATTTTATTAGATCTAGAGTTTAAAGTTAGTGAAAATGTATTCCATATATTATCTCCTTTGGAGAGGGTTATGAGATTCTGGAATAAAGGAAATATGAACTCTAAATACATGGGACACATCAAGATTCATGATCGTGTAAGTATAGTAACTTATCGCATAGCAGTTTTTAAAAACCTCTCATAGGTGAAAGATGTGAAATCCAAGAATTTACTTATATTAATTTTCGAATTTACATGGGTTAATTTTGAGACCAGGCATCGACACGGTATGAAATTCCAAAGCTCTGTGTACCTGAAACAATTGATTGAAAAATAGTAAACTTTTAGTAGCACACAAACATAGTTTTCATTAGAAAAGTGGAATAAATCATAAATTGGAGCCTAGATTAGAAATATGAGGGCATGGTTGAGCCCACAATAGAGGCTTTACTCTAGGTGATACATAACATTGGTCGGTGCAAGTCATTTCCAAAAAAAAATCCACTAAGAAAGTAACTATAAGTAAATTTATTAAATAAAAATATTTTATTTTTTAAATCCCAGTAACTCATGAATACTGACTCAGATTAAAAAAATGAGACCACCATTGAGTGTTTAATGCGGTTATTTTCCTAGTTGTGACTTTACTTTAGTCGGAATGGGTCTTCCGTGGATAAACCTGAAAATAACGTAATCATCATAAAATAATTTAAAAAAAAAATTATTGACACAACAACAATTTCCTATAAATTTATACTTATTTAAAAATCCCAAGTTTAGCCACATAACCCTAAGAATGTTGTAGAATCTATAGAGAGACCTTTGAGGATTTTCCCTTCGTGAACAAGGATGGATGATGGATTGATGATCAACATGCAGTCAGTTTGAAGGAACCTTGCAAACGGAAACGAGATGACTATCATCCATTCTCAGCGACTAATATTAATTGAGTTTGGATGTGTTGTTTTGAGTTGTTCTTCCCCGTTATTATATTCCACCATGAACATGGTCCAATAAAATAATTTATTGGTGCATGGATCAGTCATTATTTTGGGGTGGGATATTATTAAGGGATTATATTAACTTGAGGTTTTTTAAAATTACTCTTCATTTATACTTCTAACAAAATAAGATTGAGACTGACATGAAATGAATTTCATGGTTCATTACTCATGTTTTCAGTCATGCTTTTCTGTACCCCTTTCTTTATTTTCTTCGTCATTTTACCCCCATGACCAGGGTTCGACTTTTTGGGTTTACTTGAACACATTCAGACCCTCGGATTGGATGAAACCAAGAACAAAGGTTGGATATATGAATATTGGGTCCCAAAGAGAGTAGATCTATGAACTTTTCAAATTTCATGCATCAGAGGTGGCTTAGTGGTCCACAGAATGGACCACCAGCGCAGCGGTCCGGTAAGATGGCACGGTGGTCCGGAGAGGGAGTGGGAGACAGTGCGGTGATCAGAGGTAGAAGCTAAGGAAGAATTCATGGAAGGAAATGGCGATTATGGATAGGTTGCAATACATGGTAGGTGGCTACATTTGGATATGGTAGTTAAGGGTTGCGATGGTGGGAACAACCACGTAGGACATAGGACATGGAGCAGGTAGGTCTAGGTGAGGAGGCCCTCATGTGAGAGGTTTGGGACAAGTGCAACCAGGTTGGGCCATGTGGGCTAGGCCCAAGCAGGCCAGACTAAGTGGGTCAGACCTGGGTTGGGTTGGACCCATTTCGGGTCGTACATGTAGTGGCCTGGTCAGAATCGGGCCACAGTCGACTGTGACAGTCAAACGTGGTTTTCGATCATGAGCTACGGTCGATCCATCAATCATGTGGATACGGTAACAGGGGGTTTTGTTGACTATGATTGACTAATGTGGTAGTGGAGGGGTGGAATTCCAATTGTTTGACCATAGTGGTCGACTTCCATGGTCGGTGGACTAACTGTGTGTCGGCCCTTATGAATAGTGACCCCCAAACTTTGAAATATCAAACACCCATAACTTTCAAACCAGAAATCTGTTTGATAAGAAATCTACTCTTTTGGGACCCTTACAATGATACTCTCATTTAGATATTTCCTAATTGGGTTTTTTGAGAGTATTCATATGACATAATGTCTGGATGTGTGATTTATCCTCGAATGAGAATGCTTCGAGAAAACATTTATGTGGTTGGATGTGACCTAGAGATTGTGTGTCTTATATAAAATGTGTGTCTTATAGGGACTGTGTGTATTGTGGAGACTATGTGTCTTATGGAGACTATGTGTCTTGTTGAGAAAATGTGTATTATTGGATTGATTATATCTATATAATTCTTTTTATATTTTCTATGTACCTATACATGTGGGAAGATGACTAGTATATCCATGGTGGTATTTCCATTGTGTTATTTCCTTTGTGGCATTTCTTTCCTAGTATATCATTTTGGGTATTTCATTCATGGTATTTCCTTCATAATATTTTCTTTGTAGTATATCATTGGTATTCTTTCCTTTTTGGAATTTCCTTATTGGTATTTCGTAGGTGGTATTTCCTTTGTGGAATTTCCATCATGGTATTTCCTTGGTGGTATTTCTTTCAGGGTATTTCCTTTTTCATATTTCATTTTTGGTTTTGGAGTCTCCTAATGAGTATTTTTATACTCACCCATGAACGGGATTCTCCTTCACATGTCATGTATTTTGCAAAAGATCAACACTTTATAAGAGTCCTAGGTAGACCAGGACCATGTGTCTCTTAAGATGTTCGGACATATGAGGTGTGTTCTTGTGGTTCAGATAGTAGTCGCAGTACCTCTTTTATTACAGTTTGGACTTGTGGTTATAGACTCTTTTTGGTGGGATTCTATTCCATAACTATTTACTTTACAATACTATCACCATTGTATTATGGTTGTGGGATATAGTGGTTTCATGCATTGTTTTCTTAGTTTTTTTACATTTCATTATTTGTGGCTAGGATATGTGTGCATGTGTATGGGAAATTTGGGATAATGCCTCCTATTTGTGTTATATTCCTACTCATTTCTTATCACTAGCCTCTTGCCTATTGGAAATGGGATTGGGGTAGTCAAGCCATGGTCCCCTCTGGTACAGGTCATGATATAGTGCTAACAAAGGATTTTCAATTATACTCTAGAACTAGGGGTATTTGATATCAGTTTAGGGAAATAGTGTTAAGTATTTCGAGTTCGGTTTTTAAGCTAGGGACTCCAATGCTAGTGCGGCGGCGGATGTATCTATACACCAGAACACTAACTGACTTTTTTTTGACTAGATACATAAGAACACTATTTTTAGAAAAAAAAAACAATGGTACATGCATCATATTAGAATTGTTGTGTTTTCTATGTCCTTCTGGAGTCAAATCTAAGGATATACTCAATTGACTATGGTACATGTTGTTTTACATCAATATGACTCCAAATAGACATCCAGATAAGATTCCACTACATTATCTTGATAATGATATGTCAGGTGAAAAGACATCAGTAAATGGATTTTTACTAGAGATAGCACCTCTAGGTGATTCACCAGCTATACCACCACCTGTAGATCAAAACAATTTGACAGTAGTACCAGTGGATGAGGAGTGTAGGCTGAGTTAACTTCTCAATTTTCTGATACATAGACCCCTCATGTTCCATGGAGATCTTGACCCTCAAGCAGTTGAGGACTGGCTTGAGGCGGTGACCTAATTTTTCTGTCAAGTTATGACACTATCAGATCATATGGTGATCCTGGTAGTGAGCCTTCTACGTGGCTTAGAAGGGCGATGGTGGTGCTTGGTTACCAAATCTTATGATGAAGTGAATCTTCAAAATAATGATTTTGAAAATATTTTTATAGAGGATTTATCATATTAAATGATATGGGTATTGAATGTCCAAGATCTTCTACTATTCTGGTAGGACGACATGTCGCTATCTGAGAATTCATTGAGACATACCAACCCTTCCAGGTACTCGATGTATAAGATAAACGGCTAGTGCATCAGGGATCATACCTTTAAGAGAGGTCTATGTAGGGACATCCTAGCTTGAATTATAAATATATTCACTCCTACTTATATTGGTGTTCTTTATAAAACACTAGTGGTCGAATATTTTTTGGCTAACTGGATACAGCTCGTGATTGTCAACAGTGCAAGAACAGGAGAAGATAACTTGGTAGTAGGGAGCTGACATCAGTTTCAAGGACTTTTACGTGCGAGAAATTTCTATATGAGGTCCCAGAATAGGGGATCTATAGCTCATGGCTTAGAGGGAGGGTCTGGAAATCTTATAGGGAGGCAATTCTTTACCTACGGTGGTAGAGGAAATATCACTAGAGACTATCCAACCAATAGTACTACTGATAGAGAGAAGGTGGATGGGACACAGAAGGAGATATAGTAATTTTATCAGACTTATCCAAAGATTAGAGGATGTGACAGAGGAGCCAGGGTAGTTCCTGGAGGTGTTCAACATTTTGAAATTTTACCAGCACCACCCTTTTCTAGTCTATGACAGCCTTATAGAGCTGGTGCAGAAGGATGAGGTCGGATATAGGTGATGGAGTCCTATTAACCAAAGGTTCCATGGATGATAATAGGTATGCTCTATGTCTTTTATGCATTAGCTATAGTTTTAATAGAAACAGGTTCTGGTCATTCTTTTCAGTCCATGAATCTAGTTTGAGACTCAGAGATTCTAGTTGAACTATTAACTAGACCCACATGCTTGGAGACACTTATTTGAGGAGACCCAATGATCACTCATGTGTTCCAAAAGTGTGTTCTAACTCTTAGATGTGTGATTTTCAATTGGTATAACTTGGTAGTGGTGTTGAGGCCTTATGATTTCATTCATGGTAAGGACTGGTTATCCACAATTCATGCTCTAATTGATTGTTTTAGGCACAGAGTGTGGTGTCTCTTTAGTGATGAGAACAGGTTTTCCTTCAATGGTGAAAAGTAAATGTAGGAAGTGCATGATAGACTCACACATTGGAGGGTGTAGCCGATCACTCATCAGTTGGTTGGCATGACCCTCGGTGCAGTTGATGATTTGAGTCAATAGTTTCCTGCTGCAGTGGTAGAGTACAAGGACATATTTTCTAAGGATGTTCCAGGATTGCCTCCCCATAGGTAGGTAGACTTTTGCATAGATATATACCCTGATATGGTTCTGATATCTACACCTTAATATTGGTTGTCTCTTACAGAGCTTCATGATGTGAGAGTGTAGTTGGAGTAATTGTAGAGGAAGGGCTCTGTGAGACCCAATGATTCACCCTGGTCAGAATAGTTTTTTTTTCAAGAATTCAGACAAAATATTGAATTTAGGTGTGGATTTCTAATGATATAACAAGGTGAACTTAAAGAATAATTATTCATTTCCAAGGATAATTTACCTCTTCAATTATTTGAAATGGGTATGGTGGTTATCAAATATTGAGCTCAGATCAAGCTATCACAAGCTACAATTACTTGATGAGGATATACTAAATCCAAACTTCTAGTGTAGTTATGGACACTATGAGTACTTTTTGATGTCATTTGTCCTGAATTACACCCTATTAGTGTTCATGGGAGTCATGAACTAGATTTTTTAACCTTACATAGACAAGTCATTTGTGGTCTTCATTTATGAAAATCTTATGTAATCTGCGTCTGAAGAAGAGAACATGATACACTTAAGGATGGTCTTGGAAACACTCTGGGAAAACCATATTTATAGGAAGCTCTTGAAGTGTCAGTTTTGGATTTAGGAGGACCATTTTATTCTACATGTCATTTCTGATGATAGATTTGAAGTGGATCCGGTGAAGATTGAGGCAGTGCTTTCATGGAAGCCACCCAATAGTGTTACTGAGGTACGAAGTTTCCGTGATTTGGATGGGTACTTCAAAGGTTTTTAATTGAATTTTCTAGAGTAATATCATAATTTACATATTTAAAATTAAAGGGAAAACCTTTCATGTGAACAGAGAAGTTCCATGAGAGTTTTTAGCAGTTGAGTCAGAGATTGATGAGCGCTCCCATCTTGAGATTTCCAGAGGAGGGTACTGAGTACGTAGAGTTTTGGGATGCATAAAGAACCAGTCTTGGTTGTTTCGTGATTTAGGGGAGAATGGTGATTGAATATAGTTTAGTCTATTTGATACCACACGAGTAGAACTACACGCCCCATTATCTTTAGTTATTAGTGGTAGTCTTCACTTTGATGATGTGGCCACACTACCTGATGGGAGAGCAGTTTATTGTCTACTCTGATCCCAAGAGTATCAAGTATATATTCTATCATAATGATCTAAACATGAGATAGAGGTGATGGGAATAGTTTCTCCAATAATATGACTATGATATTTTCTATGATATTTTCTATAATATTTGTAATGGGAACTTGGTGATAGATGCACTCAAAAGGAGATCTAGTTTGCAGTTGTTGAACGATGCATCAAAGTAGTTGGCATCATTACAGATATCATTTGTGGATGGGGATAGAGATTATTACCTTAAACCTATGGTTTTTACCCCTCCTCTCTTACATTGAGTTAGGGACACACAAGTTGGGGATACCAATATTGACACTTTACATGCTCAAATTTCCACATTGTAGGCCTCTGATGGATATTCAAAAGGTGGGTATCATGTTGTTCTTTTTAGAGGACACATAGTAGTAGTGGTGGTGTTGTGGGAGAATATTTTGATGGAGTTACATACATACCATTTTTTGTGGTAAATTTTGGTGTGGCTAAGATCTACCCCGACTCCTGATGTCAGTTTTTGCAGTCAGGGATGAATAAGGGAGTTGCAAAGTTTGTTTCTCAATGTCACACTCATTAGCTGGTGAAAGCTGGGCACCATGTTCTAGCGGGTTTAGCACAACCCTTTGAGGTTCTAGAATAGAAGTGTTATGATATATCTATTGAATTTTTGATGGGTTTACCATGTAAATCTAGGATACATGATTCCATTTGGGTGATCGTTGACAGACACACCAAGTTGGCCCATTTCCAAGCTATCCAGGAGAAGAGTTTATTGGAGTGATTGGAATGCCTCTACATATAAGGGATAGTCCTACTCCATTGATTTATATCGATGATTGTTTTAGATTATGATGATAACATTAAATCCTTGTTTTGGAAATGATTGTAGGAGGTGTATGGGACTCAGTTACGCTTGAACACAATGTTTTACCCATAGACGAATGGCCAGACTGAGCAGACCATTCTGGTTCTGGATGAAATTTGAGGGCTTCAATGTTAGACTTTTTCTTGAGTTGGAAGTATCCTTCATGGGTGATCAATTCCTTTGTGGTGCCTTTTTTTTGTGGAATAGTATTCTTCATGAGATCACATGGGAGCATGAGGCTGGGATTTATGCTCATTATACCTTGTTTTGTCCTTTAAGGATGTAAATTCTTATTTTGGGAGAATGTAATATCTCAGAATTTCCATGTATTATTTTTAGAAATTACCTGTGTAAATATTGAGAACAGGTGAAAAAACGATGTGTGGTTCCGACTCTCAGTGTGCTCAGAACACTTTTTTGTAAAATATTAATCTTTTTATAGCACAGATGCACGATTTTCCTTTAAAAGTAAAATACCTCTTACATGGTTACTCCTATCTAAAATCTGAGGGAACAATTGAATTTATAATGGCGGCTTTACCCTAGGAATGTCGTAACTTTGGTTGGCATAAGTCATATGTATAAAAAGTCATCAAGGACGTAAACATAAATAAAATAATTAAATAATGTTATTTTGTATTTTAAATCCTAAAAAATTAATGAACGGTGACTCAGATTTAAAATTTGACACCATAGTTGAGTTTGTAATGTGGAATTTTCCCTAAGCGTGACTAAACTTTAGTCGACAATAGTATTCTATTGAAAAACTAAAAAATAACATATTCATCATTAAACAATTTAAATAAAAATTATTTTGATAATGCATCAATGATTTCCTTTAAAGTATCTTTATAATGAAATCCTAGGGTTCTCCGCATAACCATTCAAATATCGTAGAATTGATGGGGAGATATTGGGGGATTTTCCCTTGGATATAAATGAAGGATCATGGATTGACGATCAATGTGCATCAGATTCGAAGGAACCTCGACAGCGATGATGATGAACTGATGATCGTACTTCATCAACGACTGATCTGAATTTTGGTAGGGGTGTTTCTTCGAGATGTTCTTCCTTGTACTTATATTCTAGAACAAACATGGGCCAATCAAAAAATAGATTTTTATGTCGGCCGATCATTGTTGCGAGATGAGATATTATTTGAATGGTTTATTAATGGGAGTTTGTTTTAAATTACTCAATTTTTTTTCTTTCTAATGGAAATATATTTAGGTAGATACGAACAAAGGTTCAGGTTCATTCCCCATGTTTTTCTTCATTATTTTCTCTTTCCTTTTCTTCCCTTTCATTTCTAGACCACTATGGCCAAAGTTAGACTTTCTTGGGGGATTTAAACAAGATTGGACCCACGGATTGGAGGAAGACTGAGAACATATACCTGATCAGTGAAGATTGGGACCCAATGAGCCTATATCTATGACTGTTTGAAATTCTAGGCATCAAAAGTGGTTCGGTGGACCATAGAAGGGGCCACTAGTGCAGTAGTCTGGAGAGGTGGTGAGAGGCAGCACAAGGTAGTGAGGCAACCGGAGGTAGTGACCATGGATGGAAACAATAGTTATGGAAGGGTAGTATGACATAGTGGGAGGTCATGTGAAGAGGTTGTGATCATGGAATGCAGCTACGATGTGGGATGTATGGGTGGTCTGTGGTGGTTATGGAACAGGGCGGCGTCCGTGTGGGATTCTAGCCACAGACTAGGTAGGTCCAAGCAAGGAGTCCCATGTGTGAGTGGGTGGGACCAGGAACGATAAGGTGGGGCCATGTGGTATGGGACCAAGCTGGTCGGGCTGAGTGTTTCAAACCCAAGTTGGATCAGACCCAGGGTGATCGGGCCGGAACCAGGACACAATCGACCATGATGGTCGCCCATGGATCACAGTCGATCCATCTACCGTGAATACATGGTATCTACGGGGTGGTAGTTTCGTATGTTCGACCGCGATGGTCGACGACCATGTTTGGTGGACCAACCATGAGTTGGTCTATGGGCCTAGTGACCCCTAACCATTTTCACTTCAAACAACCATTACTTTTAAACTAGACATCCTTTTGATGAGACATATGCAATGTTGTACCCCTTATTGTAAGAATGTCATTTAGAGATATCCTATGTGAGATTTGGTGGGAATGTTTATACATCCTAATTTCATGGGGAGTGAGTTCTCCAAGTAATAGTTCACTTCAAGAAAACATTTTTGTGGCTGGATGTAGCCTAGAGAATTTGTATCTTATAGAGGCTTTGGGTCTTATAGATACTGTGTGTCTTATAGAAACTATGTGTCTTATGGAGGATTTTTGTCTTTTAGAGACTATGTGTCTTGTTGAGATGGTTTTTATTATTTGATTAATTATATCTAGATAATTATTATTATATGTGTTGTTGAAATATACCTATATGGAGATAAATAGTATATCATTGGTGGTATTTCCTTCATGGTATTTTTTTTGGGTATTTCCTTTATAGTATAACCTTGGTGGTATTTATTTAATGGTACTTAATTCTTGGTGTTTCCATAATAGTATATCCTTGGTAGTATTTCCTTCATAGTATTTCTTTCATGGTATTTACTTGGTGGTATTTCTTTCATGGTATTCCATTCAAGGTATTTCCTTGGTGCTATTTCCATTGTATTTTTAAGGTGTGCTATTGGGTATTATTATACTCACCCATGAATGGGATTTTACCACACATGTTGTATCCTATACAGATGATCGAACCTTTTACATAGTCATAGGTGGACCAGGACTATGTGGCACTTAGCAAGGCCAGATAGAGGAGGTGTGTTCTTATTGTTCAGATAGTAGTCCCAGTACCTCCTTTTTTATATGTGGGACTTGTGGTTATAGAATCTTTTTGGTGGTCTTGTATTCTGGACCTATTTACTTTACAGTACATTCACTATTTTTCAATGGTAGTGGGATATTGTGGTTGCAAGCATTTTTTTACTTGGTGTTTTTACATTCCAGTATTTGTGGCTTGGAGATGTGTGCATGTGTATAGGAACTTAAGGGTGATGGCTCACATTTGTGGGATATTCAAACTCAGTTATAGTCACCATCCCCGGGCCTATTAAAGATGGATATGGGATGGTCATGGAACAGTTCCCTCTAGGACGGGTCGTGACACATGATATGTTCCATGTATTGATTTTGTGGTAGTATATTCCAAAATCCATCACATAAACTAAACATTAAATCCGTGAAATTGAACATCGTCTATCTTATGAGGAATAACAGATGTAGATAATGTGTTATTAAAATGAAGTGTTATGAAACAAAAAATACCCACCATATCAAAGTTATAAGGAGAAATAATGAGTTTGTAGACGTTATGTGGTAACTTGAAGACATAATGAGACAATATATCCATCATTTTTTCATCTTTGTAATGGCTTTTTTAGGGTAAAATTTTTTTGGTGGTAGAATGTAACACCCCATAATTTTAGTGTGTATTTTCCATAAAATAAATACTTTGTTCAATATCTTCTGATATATACAACACCAAACAAAATTGGATAATTATTTACATCATTATGGAATAATACTATAATATAAAATAGAATAAATTAAGATACAACAAAATGAAGCATAATTAATAATATTACTAAATAAATGAAATAATAAGAAAATAAAAATACAATAAGATTCAAATAATCATGCTCATGATCTTTTATAAAGATCATGCCACTAACGATAACTATAAAATTAATAGAACATGTTATAAATATGATAAACATATTGATAAAGAAATATGTGAAAATTATGTGTGATTTTGGAGTTGTAGGTTAGGATATATATACAAATATTATATTATTATTATATATTTGGTCCTTGGATATGTGGTGTTTTAGTTTATATGACCATTGAGAGCATATTTGGATAAGAATAGTTTTTAAGATTAATTCGATGTATTATTTGGTTAATATGTGATCGTAATAACATAATTGTTTAATGGGTGTGGTAAAATAAAACTAATTTCACTATAATATATATATATAGGAGAAGTAATGGAGTAAATTAGTTGAATTATTCATTATGAGGATCATTTTCCTTTGATTGGAATGGAGTATCATCACTAGTGTATTCCATATACCAATATAAATTCATTCTTTAACATGTAAGACTCGATTGAAATCATCTACTGGATATGTTCAAGATCATGTAAATCAATAAGAGAATCATGTAAGCAGAACCACCACCTATGATTGGAACCATCTCATATATCACCCGTAGCTATTATCTGGGGGTCATGAATAATTTTTTATGTATTTATAATGATATAAACTTGTAGTAATTAATGTAATAAATTACATTTTAAAAATATATATTCATTATTATATGTATTTTTATACATTTAGTATTTTTATAAAATTAATTTTTAAAATGAATTTATGTAAAAGAAAATGTATTTTTGAAATAAAAATATATTGATAAAAAATAATTTAACATTTATTATATGTAATCAAATAATAATACATTCTTTTTTAATTAGAAATACATTTTCTTGAAAAAAAAATTTATGCATAAGGATTTTATTTAGTAGAAAAACTATAAAATGGTTTTAGAATTATTTTATTTTATTTTATTTTTATAATTATGAAAATAACTGTTTACCCATTATGTGATTACGAGTGATTGATAAGTAATAATAATACAAACACTTCATATTTGAAGACTTTTTTCTACAAATATCATTTTTTCAATATATCTTATTTTTTTAAAAAAATATGATTTTAAACATTTAGAAATTTAATTTGGTTAAATGGATTCCAAATCTTTAATAATAAATTCAAAATTATGTAATAGGAATTACCTTATTTTTTAGTAATAAAATAATTACCATTGTAAATAATTAAATTTGGTAAAATGAGTTAATGGTGTAAAAAAACATGGCTCCAATTTTATTAATTAAATTGATATAAAATCATTATAAAAAAATATCTAGGAATCTTTGTTATCAATAATATTTACCCCCAATATTTTATTACCTACCTCACCTAATTTCAATTTCATTCTATCATTACCCTTCTCTAAACTCATGTTTCCAAAGAAATGTCCCTCATTTTCAACTTTAAACGGATATATCTTCCACCCACTCAAAAATACTACCATCCTTAATTTTTATCATTAATTAATACCTAAATTACCACTTTTAAATTATTTTTTGGTTTATTTTGGTCACTATAAGGAGTTATATTTCAGTCATTTTGAAAGAAGACTTTGTGAGAAAGAAATATTCTATCAAAGTAACAAGTTCATCTTCATTACATTCATATACTTTATCAACTAAAATATTCATAAATATCATTATATAATATCATAATGTAATGTTAACATAATTATGATTCTATAAAATTGTTATTATCATAATATAACCCTATATTCTTACTCATTCATTAGTTATAATGTGTTATTATTTAGGTTGATTTTACATTCTATATAAATGATGTTATAAATTAACCATCATGAATGATTTATAAATACTAAAAATGGGTAATATGATTTAATGGTGTTTAATTTTTATATTTTTTTCAAAATTATTTAATGAAGATATATATAATTATATTCATTAATATAATCAATTCTAATTATTTAATTTAAATCCACAAAAACATGGAGAACATATCCAATCTTGATGAACTCTCATGATAACTTCCATATAATGTCCATTGGAATTCAAAAATATGTAAAAAATTTATTTATCCTCTATATAAATTCAAAAATTATTAAAACAAGAGAAATTTTAAAGTATCAGAACCCCTACACTGAAGATATGATGGAACTAAAGGGACAATTAACACATGAATATCAATTTTAACATATAATGATTAATAAATGGATAATAGAACATTATCAATAAATTATATGAATTAAAATAAATATAAATATGGTTTTGAAATAGATTATGGATAATGTAGTACCAATTATATGGGAGATTAGTGTGTATCCAACTAATATGGAATCTGTGTTAAGGGGTTTTGGTTGACTCAATATTTTTTCTGTGATTCATCCACTTTATTCTTTTATTATGCCCATTAATTTTTTTTTACTCTACCCTATAATTTCATTATATTATTTATAATATTTCTTTTCTATGTATTTACAATTCATTCATCTAAAATAATTTTCAATTGATTTATACATTATAAAATATAAATTTTTAAGTATTTCTCAAATCAATTTCTTATCAAAGAGATATGTTCCATGTTCACAACCTATATTATTTTATGTTGTGTACATATTAACCCATGAAATTATTATATTTTTTTAATTCATTGTTCTTAAAAATAAATCTCACATTCTCTCTTTTAATGTATTTTGATACAAAAGTTACCAAAGACATAAGGTTTATTTTCCATTCTCACATTTAATTTGAGATAGTATATGATTAAATTTAAATTGAAGAAATATTATATTTCATTTGTCTCTAAAACCCAATTTATTTTCATCTCCTCAAGTTATTTATAGTTTTTATATGTCTTCTTACCATTACACCAAATTTTTGTTCGCAATTCAATTAAATGGATTCTTTATGTTGGAGTCAACCTTATATAGTGCTTTTAGTCGAGAATATTTATCCTCTATGTCTTTGTTCTTCATATGATTTTATGGATGTCTATATCCTTAATTATATTATTTATTGAGGAAATATTATATTGAATTTGACTTTATTTACAAAAGTTTTAAAGGGATATTTTTTAACATTTTTCATACAGTCACTTTCTCTCACCATTTTCATTGGTTTTATTTATGAATTATCCTTTCCATGTTTTGATTGTTTTATAAGGATATTTTTATTTAAATTATCATTATTTTATAAAAAAATTATTTTAATAATATTTTATTTTCAAAAACTAAAATATATTTCTACTTATCTTTCAAATCAATTTTTAAAGTCTCTTATAAAGTGTTTTTATCTATGTTAACATCCTTTAATGTTTCTATATATTGTTGGGGATACTCTCAAATGATACCATCAACATTTTTTCTCTAGATGTATTATGATCATGTATTTTAGAAATATTAAAGAACCTAATTTATTTATTTTTGGATTAATTATCCTATTATTTAATTAAGAGTGTGAACATGTTCATCTAGTATACATATATATGGATTATCATTATATTAAAGTTGGTTCTAATATAACCCCACAATTAATTGGGAATAGATTTATAAATCATGAGATAATTATATTATTCATGGACATAATTGTTTTTATATGTGTTCAGAACTCTATTCATGGACCTAATTTAATTTATCCATGTTCACAAATCTCTGCAGAAGACTAATTTCATTTATCTATGTTCTGAATTATATGTATATACCTAATTGCTTTTACTTATTTTTCAAAATCTATGTGTGGACTTTATTTTATTTATTTATGTTAAAAAATCTGTTTTTGTACCTAATTGTGTTTATCTATAATCACAACTCTATATTTAGACCTAATTAAATTTATATTATATAGAAACATAATACATTGTCATAATTAGATTGATCATTGTTCATAACTCAATATGTGAACCAAATTTAGTTTTTTTATGTTTAAAACTCTCTTTGTGTACCTAATTGTGTTATTTATGTCCAAAAAACTTTACATGGACCCAATTATGTTCATCTATGTATATAACTCTATGCATGGACCTAATTTCATTTATCTATGTTTATAACTCTATGTGTGGACATTAGTATGTTTAACCATATTGTAAAGTTTATGGTTTACCTATTCTTGTGCAACTGTAACATGTCTATGGTATGCTCTATGGCTCGTGATTTTTGTATCATGTTTCTATATTTTTACTCCATTGTATATATTATGCTTATATGAGTATATTTGTAAGGGTATATATCCATTTATCATGACTTATGGATAACTATTATAATCCCATGTTCTTTAAAATTAGATATTTCTATCATGATCCTGATTTTGATATAAAAATATCTATATCAATGGTGTATTTTTTTACTCATCTTTTGAGTTCACTCCATCTTATGTTTCCCATATACCCATGGGCATACATGTAGGAATATTTTTAAGAGAAAGTCATGTGAAGAGAATTTTGTGGGAGATATCAGATAAATAATGTTCAATAATAAATTTATATAACTAATCCGCCAAAAATTAAAACTTTGGGTATTGGTATTCTGTATTTATATATGAGATATACTTTTTAAATTAAGGAAATAGTGGAAAATATATGCATGTAATGCGTTAGTCATCTCAGTGATTCTTCATATCTTATTAACTATAATTATATTTTTTTTATTTTTCTTTTATATATACTTTTTACTAACTAAAATGAGAAAACCACATGACTTGAAGAGATAATAGTTTTATTACACTATTAACAATAGTTCTTCAAACATTCTTTTTGGGGGCACATTAATATGTTATAACATAATCAAAAAAATATTGAATTATTATTGAGATGATGACTTTCTTAAAATAACTAATCCCAATAAGATTTTATACTCAACTTGGTGATATCCTTTATTATATATTTGTCAACAAAAGTCTCCCAAACATTTTCAAATATAGATCTAATATGGTAATGGTGATATAAATTTAGAATTACCCATATAACATATTGATCATTGATAATATCATTGATCACAATGTGATGATCTATTATCTAACATATACCATGTATGTTCATTAAATCATTGATAATTCATGTTAAGAATCAACTACATGATTCATATTAATATTTATAAATGATAAAAATTCTATGTTTCATAGTATCATGATTAGCATCATGTGTCATCATAATCATAAGTACACTAGTGTACTTTACCGAGAGAAATATTAAATCCTTATATATTACATATTTAAAAAATTTGAATATTGTAAAAAAAGGATTTAATTTCAAAAAAATATAATTTAATGTAACATGATACCTATAAACATAATTCTCATAGTACATATGTTATTTCAAGTTAATTTGGTATAAAACTATGTTTGTATGACAAAATATAGAAATAAATTATGGTAATACACAATAGGAGTCATCTCGATAACCATAAAATTTAATAATTACTTTCTATTTTTTCATACAATCTTTTCCATATAAAATCGTTCATGGTCCACCCACATCCTTTATTGGGATGTGGAGTTTTTATTGTTCTATTACATTCTAATTTTTTATATGGGATTTTATAAGTCCAAAAAGTGAAATGATGGGGAGAATTGTGCCACCCCGTGTCACTGAATGTTTATTTATTAATTGATTTTTTATATTATATTGGGAGATGAGGCCATAGGAAGTTACATACTTATGATATAGTAATCCACTCAAGACTATTAGTATATCACACTATAATGGTTGGACCTGGGGTCCTTAGGTCAACCTAGTTTGGGTTCTATATGGCATTACTCAGTTGCTACACCTCCAAGGGTGTCTGGAGAATGACTCTATGCTATAGTGGTTTGTTGTTTGGGGGTGATGTTATGCCATAGTAGAGTTTCACATGCCTTAGTGCCCATGGGATTTGGATCCCATGGTGTTTTCATGTGTATTTTATCCAGGGAATAGAGCATATACTACATGATAGAGGGTCCAGTTTCAGTACATATATATCACATAGCTAAAGAGACATGTCCTGAGGTGCTATTCTAGATTTAAAAACATGAAAATTATCTTCTTTATCCTGTTATTTTAACCTAACCCGCCCCCCCCCCCCATTTTAAATTTTTGGTCATCCATAAAGCCCTAGTGATACAGTCTTCTCCCATACACTGGATTTTTTTATTATTCCCTTTGTATTTTATGTGCTTTCTTCAGGTAAATACCACCTTTCCTTCTCTTTTCTCTTCTCCCCACATTCATATTCCATTTCTATAAGATTTTGACTTTAACCTAGAACCCCATTTGTTTAATGGGTTTTTTTAGGGACTCATTATGGTTATAACCTTGGGTTTTGGATTCTTAGGGGTTGTGGAGGATGATTTATACATGTTTGAGTGTTTATTCTAGAAGGTGACACATTGGGGCCTATTTTTCATTCCATTTAAGATAGGTGTTTCTTTTTTCTTCTTTTATTTTTTAAATCATGATGTGCATGAGGTTTATAAATTCCTTTATTATGAAATTATATCCATAAATGATGATTTTGATAAATTTATAAATCAGATTCATGAATTTTAATGTTGGTATAAAAGGTTTCACTAATGAAATTCAAGTATTACTTTGAAATAATTTTTTTTCCAGATAATAATTTTCAAAAATGATTATGAGGATATTGGAAATGGATTTATTAGTAAATTTAGTTATTATGACCTATTTTAACATTTAAATAAATTAAAACTTATTTTATAGATTATTTTAAAAGGTTTTATGTTTTTAAATAGTTTCTAAAGGAAATTTTAAAGTCGAGATTTATAAGATATTTAAAGGACATGGAATTCTAGGTAGGATTATTTTGGAAGGTCAATTTTTAACTTTATAAAAAAATAGATTAAGGATTGTAAGACCCTCATTACTTCCTATTATATTATTCCTTATATATGTTTTTTCTTTTATGGGATTTTGAATTTTATGTGATTATTATATGATGAGAAAGGTTATATTTCAGGTGATGGTGTTAAAGGTGAGGTGAGGTATATTATATATTCTTCTGATTCATGTGATAATCATTACATAATATTTTTATCACATAAAAATTATATTGTTCATGGGAACTTGATTAACTATGTATTAGTCCTTGATTTATGCTACACCAGTTTAGAGTACACATGTGCTAGTGTCCCCCATAATGTGATATAGGGATAGGTGGGGAGTTCCCCTGATGATTTTATAGTGGGATAGTTAGGTGTTTTTTGTTAGAGTTTATACATAATGTGTCTCACCAATGGGTTGGGTATTATTATTTAGTTTAATGTAGTCTAATGTTCAGACATAGGGATTTACACATTGATCTTGTTCCTTAATTATTGTTTTATGTGGGAGATTTTAATTTCTATATATCCCCTTGTGCTAGTTTTCTATGCATCAATATTTTATTTATTAGCCTTGTTTATACATTCTTGGAATATGATGTCTTCTCTAATTGTTTTGTTATAATTTATGATTGGTTGGTTATCAAAATAACTTGAAATTTGACTTTTGGAATGTTTTTTAAAATTAAAAGAGAGGATTAGAGTTTCATGCTTTGAATTTTAAAGAAATGATTTTTAGTGAGGGGAAATAGTTTCATTTTGTGTAACTTTTAAATTCAAGGATTCTAATTTCAGTTTTAAGGCATTTATCTACTATGTATAGATTCCACTTATTTTTGTTTGGAAAGTAAATTTTCATTCTATAAATGAGATTTGGTGGATTGGTTTCACATATTGCATGTTAAAATGTAAAAAACTATTTTTATTGCACATAAAACTAGAACATATTATGATTTTTATGTAAGGAATTACATATACACCATAGTGAGATCATCCTGGGCCTATTAGTTCCCAATATGCATACACACTCATGTGTGTGTCTCTCTCTCTATTGACCTTGTGTTTTGTATGGGTTATAGGTTCAATTTCAGGATGGTTATCATTAACTTGGGTTATCGATAAGAGATTCTAAATGTGGTGGGAAAGCTTTGTTTTCATGGAGGTGGTATTTCAGTATGGTTTGACTTTTGTTTAAGTATAATGATGCAAGAGTCATTAGGATATATATTGTTTTATTTTTTTCAATTCATGTTCGATAAATGAGTTGATTCATTTTATTTAATATAATACATTTGGGTTATTTATTGTTTTTATCTTGTTATCTCAATTTTCATGGGTATCCCACTTATAGATACTTTATGCCATATATTTTTAAAAAAAAATCATTTTTACTCTGAATTTAGGGTGAAACAATTCCCAAAGTGTTTCCATTAATTCTAAGAATCTAGTTTCCTACACGTGGATATTGGGAATTCCATTTTATCTGAGTGGTAAGCTATATTAGGTGAACAGGATAGTCAGATCGAGCTAGTTCATTACACCTAAGAATAATGAGTCTACCTTTTTTCTTATTCTATTGAAGAGGTGCCCTGGAATATCGATGTAAGATTGAGTAATGAGATCATATTAATTAATTATTGAAGATACTTGAGAATTCATGTTAATCAAATGTTAATAATGATCTAGTCCAATTAGTTATTTAATAAAGAAGGAATAATTTGTTCTAGAGGTTGATGAATAGAAAGTGGTTTCTTACATTTCTAGTTGGTATTTTTTATGTAACCTAGTTAGATATAAGAATAACTTTTCAATGGTATACCCATTATTTTTCTTCATCGTGATAATAAAATATAAGTGATGTGTGATTGGGATAACAACCACCATGCACCTAGGACATAGCCTTCCACATTAGAGGAAAATATTGTTAATAAATTCTTATGCGCCTTATTGTTTTTTTCCTACTTATATTACATTCATGAAAACGAAAGGTGAGATTGTTGGGTCAAAATGTATATGATGTTGGATAAATACAACAGGGGTTAATTTTAAGTTTAAAATTTTCATTTTTATCCATAAATGAGACATACATTAACAAGGTTAAACAATTCGTATTCAGAATACCTTTTAAGTATTTAAAGGATGATCAGACTGGGTCCTTGGATCTAATGAAAAATGTATCGTAATCCTATAGAATGTGATATGTATTCCATCGGTCGTAATTATAATTTAATAATATTCTTATTAAAAGACGATATAATTATAGTAAGCACAGTAAGAATTCTAATCATAGTGGTTATGAAAAATTAAAGAATTAAAAAAGTAATGATTCTATCATGAAGCATAAAAATCATATTCAAAGTGATAAAGTATTAACAAATTAATATAGTGTAAAAAATGTACCATAATTAAATATATTACAATATACAAGATAAAAATATAAAGATTAATATAAAATATTTCACTTTCTATTACAAATGTAGTGCAAATAAATAACATTAAATAAAATAAGTAAATGAATATAATTCAGTTAACGCTAAGTGAAGGGTATCCAATGACATATGATACAATTCCAATTTTTATACTTAGAAGAATGTAAATCATACCTTTTCCATGTTAATCCCTCAATAATATGATTGGTATGTCTTTATATCCATGCAGGACCTCTAAATGATTATCAGATTTACTCTATCTACCTATCCATAGAATCCCTCGATATGATGATCAGATTCTTTATTTCTATCCATGAAATCCATCAATCAAGCAGATAGGATCTCTACCTTTCTATTCATGCAATCCCGCGATCAAGAATATCAGATCTCTACCTTATTATGCCAAGAATCTATTGATCGTATTCACCATCAGACTTACAAAGAAATTACTAGCTCAAAAAGATTACAAATATAAGGATTAAGTATTTCACTCTTATAATCTTCAAATCTCTCAAAAAGTATAACAATTAGTAGAGTGTCTCTACATGAGTCTATATCTACTTTCAAAATCTTTAAATGACCAAGTATTTATAGGAAGGCATCCAAAAATCATCCCAATCCTTCAATAGTCATATTTTCTCAGAGAATTTCAAAAGGAATTGGACTCCTGATACATCAATAGTAATATTATAATATAGTACATTACATCATTTCATTTTACATAAATTATAACATAATGCATGATGTCATTTTGTTTTACATATTTTTAGTGTAAAAATTAGTATAATACAATAGAATATAGTTTTTTGTATTTATAATTTAACCTTTAGTCCATCCAATTGATTTTCTTATATGATTTCATTACAATTTTCTATATGGGTATGATTCTGATGGTATTGGATCTGATGTCAAGTCCTATTATAAAACCTTTTTTCATTACTAGTGTATGATAAAAATCCTTTAAATTTTATTTGATAATGTCGAATCCAATCATTATCATATCTACACTCATAATGATAATTGTAATGAATAAATTTAGTATTGATCTATGAATAATTTTAGAATAATTCTATGTTGGTAAAACAAATATTTTTTCTATAAAAACATTCTTAAAATACTTTGGACATAAAATAGTTATTCTTTAAGAATGATTTTCAGATTTCCAAAACAAAACGAATGGAAAAGTCATAAATTAATAATTTACCCAACAATATACCCCTTTTTGGAAAGAAAATATCAAAAGGAATAAATTGAAAATATCTTTAAAAATAATAATTCCCTTATTCTTTTTAAGAACATTTTATTAAGAAAAAAAATAATACTTATCTCTCCCTAATTTTATAGCTCATTAGAATAAAATTGATGAATATGGAAAAATATATTTAGGATAATAAATCACCTAAGTTCCATATTTTATTGCTTAAAATTTTTCCTCCCCCTTTCTTAGATCATATCCCACTAATTATATTATTCTACCCATTGTATAAATTTGTCCCCCTTTGTGATTCAAAAAAAAATGGGGAGTAGTTTTGTAATACCATAAATGGTAAGATAAAATACTATGCAAAACATAATAATGTAGTACATGATTATCTAGAATAAATGAAAGAAAATTAAAACAAAATAATTGGAATACATTCAAAAAAAAATTAGATAAAAAGGTCTTTCATCATTTCCCATAATATTTTCTTCTTGTGATTGAAAGTTGTTTTTCAAAATTTTATTCGGATCTTCCTGAGCTTTGAATATTTCTTAGAAAAGATATCTATTATTCTTCAAATAAATAATTTCATCTCTTTAGACATTTAATATAGAAATATATTTGAGTAGAAACTTCATCATTTCTTGTAAATATGGGATATAATATGCTATTTTCTTTAACACCCAGATGTTCTTATAAAATATTTTCTCCAAATAATTTTAATTATTCAATAGCTTTCATTACATGAAATCATGAGATTAAAGGAATCATGAGTTGCACTTAGTATAAAATGTCAATTTTAACATAGAAATTAGGTTAGAAGAAATAAATAAAACTAACATATGAAAATTTAAGGTGAATTCATTTGATACTAATTATTTATGAAAAATATAAACCAATTATATATTTATATTTTGTATTAATAAATTAAGTGAATTAAAATTAGGAAATTAAATTAATAAAATATATATTATTTATAATTAATAAAATATTTTTTATATTCATTAAATTGATATTTTTTCATAGTATATAAATAAATGCAATTTGATGTATAAATACATATATTTTTCAAAGGTTAATTTTCCACCTTTTAGTGGTGAACCCAATTTAAATTAATATTTTAACACATTATTAATTTTTATATGAAAAAATAAATATTTTATTTATAAAAGGGATATAAAATTTTACTTTGGATGAATTTTCAATATATTTCTTGATACCTTTTAAATTTCGATGAATAATAAAAATATACTAAATTTTAATAGAAAGAAACTTGTTTCATTGAAATAATTTATATTGTTGAATTATAATAATAAATTGTTTTAATATATAAACAGAATATATTTTTATCATTCCATATAATTTATATCATTATCATTACTTTTAAATTGAATTCAGATATAATAAAATTTCAATATTTTGCGGTGTTTTAACTTCTAAAACGTGTTCTCTATTTCCAACAACATAATCAATTTTAAATTAATTATTTAAACTGATGTGTTTTCAATTTTAAAAAATTGATTCCATATTTGGTTTAATTAGTTCCAAATTAATGGAATAGCATTATTTTATTTTTTGGATTTATGTATTGTAACTTTTGGAAAAAAAATTAATATGGTAAAAGGGTAAACCAGTTAATTAATGTTTAGAACACTATTATAAAATTTCCCTAACACTTATATTAATTTCATTGGATGAATTTTTTTAACTAAATCAGCCTTCGGTTGAAATGGTTTCCTTTGGAAGCCACTTGAATGATATTAGGACATTTAACTTATTTTATTTAAATAAAAATTAAATATGTCTGACTCATAGTTTAATAACTAAATAATTTTTATATGAGGATATATAGTAGATAAATTTGATTATAAATACTCATTTCAAAGATAAATTTTTTTCTTTATTATGTTAATTTATTTTTAATTTTTAGTAAATACATAATTACATAAAAAACTTATTTTTTGATGATGTAAAAATTAATTAATTAATGAGAAGTGAATAAAATGATATTTATTAAAATGATATTTATTAAAATGATATTTATTAAAATTATAATAACAATAAAATGACCCAAAAACTCAATAAAATCTTATTGGTCAATAATATAATTACCATATACATCCATGTGTGGAGTAAGTGACCATTTGGAGCCTTATATAAGATATTTTGACACTTATATTATTTTATTTAAAGTGATGTCAATGTTATCACTTTAATAATTTAATTAGTATGACATTTTAAATGTTGGATTTCTAGAAGATAAATTTAACTAAAAATATTCGTATGAAATATAGTATATTTATCTTCATCATAGAATTTTATTTTTAAATTTTAATTAAATAATAAAAATATTAAATAATTACAAAAAAAATGATGCGGTAATTACTTTATTAAGAGAGATAACAAATAATTTTTTTAAAAAATTTTAAAATAAGTATAATTTGGATAATTAAAATTTATAATGAATTTTATATCTGACCTTTACCTATTATTAATATAATAAAATAGTTTTTTCAAAGTTAACTTATTAGATTAATATTTTAAAAAAATTCAATGAATTGAATAGTGTCAAAACTGAAATTATTGATTTTTTTACCAAAATAATTTTTTTTCAAATTATTAAAAAATCATAAAACATTTTTAAAAATATATAATAATAATTATATGGTCTAAATTGTTCTAATATATTTATTTGTGGTCAAATTGTCCTCAAATAAGTAAATATTTCAACCTTTTAATATTGAAATATTTGTTACCCAATTTAAGAATTAAATATAATAACTAAGTGATAAGAATTAAATTGAGAGAAAAACTTATCTAAAACCTATTATATGATTATATTACAACCCTATATCATCTAATCATCTGTATTGGGACATTTTTTATGGTTTTTATGGGGTTTGATTTTGTTATAAATTAATAATTTTTGAGATCCCAAAAGTGCCCCTCACCTCAATTATAAAATGGCACCTCCTCCCTTGCATATTAACTTCACTTTTAGTCTTTAAGATCACCCATACCTTTATATTTTCCCTTATCAACATCTATAGTTACAATTTAGTGGTTATTTTATCCTTACAATATCAACTCTAGTACTCTAATAGTACATTTAAATAAAGCACGTCGAAGAAGATGTAATCTCCTCTACCGATTCATTCATACTTATTTCTTATTATACTTTCTCTTCATGAGTTATTTCATTATAAATTAACAAATTTTGTATCGATTATATACATACATATTATTATTATTATGGAACAAAAATATACAACTTTGTATCAATCCTATGAAAAATGAAATCACCACGCCTGCGTACGAACGACATATCAACTCAACGCTTTGGTGTAATATGTTTTTCGCCACCACCTAACATGGATGGGTATAATTATTTAAATAATAAATATATATTATTACTATAACATGATATGTATTATTAAATATTATACACCATTCAAAAATTATGTTAATAATATATTTGTGCATGCGTACGTACAACCTACAGTCTACACGATGCGATGTGATGCAATTCATTCTACACGATATTTATTAAATAATGATTATATAAAAGGATTAGAATTAATAACTATGATATATATATATATATATATATAATTTTAATAACATTTTAAAATCATATAAATGTGACCTATGAAATAGAACTAGAACTTATTCGACAAACCATGCATAAGAAAATTAAGTAGTTAATACTCAAATAAAAAGTAGTCATGAAATTTTATTAACAAACATTAGGTAATATGATCATATATGATATCATTAAAATTAATAAAATTTTGAAATAATTCAATTAAATTATTTATATCATAATACACGAGGTTAGGATACATAAAAATGAAATCGTACCTAAGGTAAGAGATAATTTTTCAATATCATTGTTATATGAAATTTTTTACATGTAAGTATTTATTGGGGTATATTTCTCATTCACATCCATGTTTCCTAAATATGTAATATTATTTCTATTAATATAAAAAAATTAAATTAAAATTTACCCATTGGTGCAATTTTATTAAATGGTATGAAATGAATTTTTTGTCATTATTTGATGTGAGGTAGTTTTTTGACTTTTTAGAAAAGGTATGAGGTGACAATTTTTTTAACTTATACGGTATAAACATATATTTACATCTTCAAAACGTTTTATTTACATTAATATTTCTCCACACTATTTCAATTTTATTTTCAAATAAATTATTTTCATTTACAATTTAGCAACTTTTTGAGAAAATAAAATGTTTTTGAACATGAAGTGATATTTTCTTAAATAATTTATTTCAAGTGTTATATAAAAAAATACATCTAAAAAGGAATTATTTTATAGGGTTATGATTCAAGTATAATATCCTAATTATTACTATGATTTTATTCTATTTTTAATGAAATGATATTTATGAAATCCATTTTTTTACATGAATTATGTTATGTTGGAATGCTGTTTAAAGAAACCCATTTTTTTCCTTGGGATATGATGAATGATTTATGTTATTATGGAACGTGTAATAATTATTTAATTATGATATGGTTGGGACCTATATCTCCCCCAAATTCATTAGGTAATGATTTATATCTCATCATATATGCATGGCTAAAATGGTAAATGATCTTGGTTTAATAATGCAGTGTAGGAACCAAGAGTGAACTCAGATCAGTAATGAACTTTTTCCACTATGATTGTATTTGAAATGAGCCTTAACTAATATGAAATGGTTTTATATGATTATGGGTATTCCAAAAAACATCTTGTCTTATGTTATGAATTTTGGGATTATGTTCACTATTTCTTATGAACTTTCATGATTTATCCCACGGTATGATATCATGATCTTTCATATAAAGAATAATATTTTTAAATGTTATGTTCTTATGTCTTATGATTATGATATCATTTATATCTCCATTGTTTTCCCTTAATGAGAATATGATCCAACACTTTCATATGTTTCTTTTCCCAAGGTCATGAAGAAGGGTATTATGTAAGATATTTCCAAAAGGGGTCTAGTTATGACGAAATAAGTGAGAGACAATGAAGATGCCTTAAAAACTAGTTATTTTTGTTTCCCAGTTTCTAAAAACACTATAACTATATAGTCATTTCGTGGCTTTGTTTTATTTTTTCAATTAATATTATTCATCTGTTCAGTAATATCAATGTATGTAAATCATGGTTCATTATAGATTTTATTAAAGTAAAGTTATAGATATCCTTTGGAATTTAGGATGAGAACGAATTATTTAGAACCCCACAGATATGTCAAATTATAGGTTACAATCCTTGTGTTTTATAAGTTATCATGAATAACATGAGATAAAACCAAAAGTGTCCAAAATTGAAATTTTATTCTTGATTATGTGGTTTTACCCTTATGATTAGTGTTTATCACACTATGATTCTTAGTTTTAGTAAAAGGATGGAACCCAAAGGAACTGTATTAATGTTGAATGTGACGGGAAATGAAATGATTTTTCTCCTGAGAAACCAAATATTATGGGAGATCGAATGAAAAATATTATACTTATCCTCACATAAATTTCTCAAGCTATGAATAATACTAGAAATACAAATGAGAAAAGTATATAACCACATTATGTTGAGTCTTTTGTGAGGTATAATACATGTTCTTTCAATTGGTATTATAGTAAATTAGTGGAAAAACAATGGATTTGTACCATAGAAAAGATATTTTTGGATCTCTAATGTTTAGAACATGATAAATTCATCTTAGCAATCTATCATTTTGAAGGTGAGGATGATCAATGGTGGAACCTTGTCAAAAATATGAGGCAAAGAGATGAAATTGAATCTATATAATGGGATGAGTTAATGAACATATTTTTAAATTAGTACATTCATAGTATTCTTTGTACAGAGATGAATAATAAGTTCCTTGAACTTGTGTAAAAGAATGATGAGTCCCTTGGTATATATGAATAAAATTTTACAAGGCTTATAAGGTACTATACAAGAATTATTATCCTTCCTGAGAGTAAAATTGATTTATTCTTCACTTTATTAAAACCAAGTCTCTAAATGGAATTAGCCATAACAAACTTCAATAGTAATGCAGAAAACATTCAATGTGCTCTTAAGGTTGAGTTGGAGATTAAGGGATCCCATCAGTCTTACGGGTTTGATAAGAGGAGAAAATAAAATTCAAGGGAAAATATAATGACCACAATGAAAAGAATTTGAGTTTTACCTTATGCTCAAACATTGGAAATAAACATAGATTAAATTTTATTTAATGGGACAAGTAAATGTTTTAAGTGCGGAAAATAAGTTCATAGGGTAGTTAAATGCCAAAGTGATGGGAAAAATATTTTTAATGATATGAATAGATAAAAGGCTACATATAATTCACCTCCTACAATTAAATTTCACATGTGAATGGAAATGGGGAATTATTTTAATCAATTCTCTAATGAAAGGGTTATTGATGAGGACTGATGTCAACAAACCCTTAAATTAAAACACAAAGGCAATCCACATTCGATCACTATTGGTTATGTGGAGTAGGATAATGAATTGATGAAAGGTACACTTACCATTCACTCTAAATTAGAAAATGTTTTTTTATTCGAGAACCACATACTCTTTTATTTATGAGTAATTTTCAAAGGGTATCACTATTTTACCTCAGCAATTATATGTTGAGTTTTATATGGTAACTCTTAATGGCACACAATTGCATCAAAAGTTTATAATTCAAATCCATTTTATGTTTGTGGGAAAGTGCTTCCTATAAATATTGTGATCCTTCTTATAATATAATTTGATTTTATTATTGTCATGGATTGGATTTCTCTATTTAGAGATTATATAAATTTCCAAGGAAGAGAAGTCACATTTCATATTATGGATAAATTTGTGATCATATATCAATGAACGGATGAATATGACATTCCATTATAAATTTATTCCATATTATAGGTCATAATTACTATAAATAAAGGTTATATGTCTGAAATTGTTTGTAAGAAACTCACAATTAATAATTCACCCATTGTATAAGAGTTTGATAATATTTTTCCCAAATAATTCCAAGGTCCACCACAAAATGGTGAGGTTGAGTTTTTAATTGAACTCATACCAGATGCTATGCTTATTTCAATGAAACCTTATAGAATGACCCAAACTGAGTTGTAGGAATTGAAGAAGAAACTCCAAAATAATCTTGATAAAGGATTCATACGCCCTTATGTATCACCTTGGGGGGAACTTGTTCTATTTTTAAGAATAAAGATGGATCAATGAGACACTAGATTTAGTATCGGTAACATAACATGATTTCAATCAATAAAAAATATCATCTTCCCCACATTGATGACTTATATGAGAAACTATGCAGAGCTCAATATTTCTCCAAGATTAATTGTCATTCAGGATATCATAAATTAAGGGTCAAGAAGAAGGATATGCCAAATATTTAATTATGTACAAGTTATAGACATTATGAATTTTTATTTATACCTTTTGGTCTTACTAATTACATATCTATCTTCATGGATCTAATTAATGGAGTCTTTAGAGACAATCTTGATCAATTTGGGGTGGTCCTTATAAAAGAAATTCTTGTCTATTCGAATAGAAAATAATAACATAAAGATCACTTGATAATTCTACTAAAGACCCTAATAAAGGATAATCTTTATGAAAAATTTAACAATTGTAAATTCTGGATTCAAAAAGTTTCATTTTTTGGTCACATAATTGCAAAAGATGGGATATTTATGGATAGAGAAAAATATATGTCATTGAATGTTGCTCAAGAAGAAAAACTGTAAATGAGATTCTATGTTCTCTTAGATTGGGTGGCTATTATAGATATTTTTTGAAATATTTTTCATAATTATCTAATCCACTCACCATGTTGACTCAAAAAGGACTTAAGTTTATGTGAATGGAGGAATGTGAAGAGAATTTCAAAGAGATCAAAAGAGGTTTAGCCAGTGCCCTTGTGCTCACACTTCATTGTAGTGAATAATGGTTGGTGATCTTTATTAAAGCATCCAATAAGTTTTTGCGATTTGTTCTCGTGAAAAATGATATAGTGATAGCTTATGACTAATGAAAATTGAAAATCCATGAGCAAAATTACCCAACTCATGATTTAGAGTTAGTTGTGGTAATAATTTCATTAAATATATATAGGAATTATCATTAAGGTGAAAGGTGTGATATTTATACTGATCATAAAATTTACAGTGTGTTTTCACAAAAAATATGTTGAATATGCACTAAAGAAGATGGTTGAAGTTAATTAAAGAGTACGAATACTCAATGAATTGCCACCCAAGTAAAGTGTACAAGGTGGCATATGCTTTGAGTTGAAAGGAAAATGCAATCCTATCCATGCTGAGGATCACAAAATATCCAAAATTTATGGACTTGATAATGATGGATATTGAAATTTTAAAGGAATTGGAGAAATATTATCTTTCTAAAATAAAATTTCAACCATCTATACATGTGAATATTAAGAAGGAGTAGAATGAAGATATAGAGATAAAAAATAATGTGTGAAATGTATCTATATTCAACCTTTATTGTGATGGAATAATAACGATTTGGAATTGGGTTTGTGTTTGTGTTCCTCTCATAATAGAATTAAATAAGGAGTAATTAGATGAGGCTCAAACTTATTCATTCTCTATTTACCCTGGAATCAAAAAGATGTATAGGGACCTGAAAGAGTATTTCTGGTTGGATGGCATGAAAAGATATGTTTCTGAATATGTATCTCGGTGCTTGGTTTGATAGCATGTTAAGGCTGACAGATAGAAGTCTAAGGAGATTTTACTACCATTACCCATACCATAATGGAAATGGGAAAACATCACTATGGGATTTCTCCCCAGACTTCCAAAAACATCTAAAGATCATAATGGTAAATGGGTTATAGTTAATATTATTATGAAGTTGGCACACTTTAATTATATTATAAAGGATTTCTCTCTTGATCAGATTTTTTATGATATATGTTAAAGAAGTGGTAGGATTTCACGGAGTACCAATTTCCATTATATCTGATCGGTATATGAGATTTTCCTTGAATGTTTGGTGAATAATTTTTATAGGATCCAGATATAGAATTATGTTTTAGCACTAATTATCATAAATATATAGATGGTCAGTCTGAGAGGACAATTTAAACTCTATAAGACATATTGAGAGCTTTCTCTAGGGATTTCAAAGTTTGTTAGAATCAACACCTACCTTTGGTGAAATTTTCTTAAAAAAATTATCTTTCACTCTATTTTTTATATCTATCATTAAGAATACTAATATGGAAAGTAGTGTAGAACTCTATCTTTTTTTGTTGAAGTTTCGGAAATAAATCTATTATGACCTGATCTTGTTGATGTAATGGAAGAAAACGTAAAATATATTCAACAACACATAAGAGTAGTTCAGAGTTAGAAAAAATGTTACATTGACAACTAAAGAAAATTCCTAGAGTTTAAAGTGGGTAGAATTGTTTTTCTACAAATATATCCCTGTAAAAGGGCACTGAGATTTGGAAATAAGGGAAAGATTAGCCCTAGTAATATCGGTCCTTTTGAAAGTCCGGATCGTGTTGGGAAGGTAGATTTCTGATTGGAACTTCCACAAATCTCTCTCAAGTTATCAATGTGTTCAATATATCTCTCCTGAGGAAGTATATAACTAATCATTCATAAATACTAAACTCAAAAGTCACACCATTGGAGGAAGATCGTTCTTATGAAGAACAGCTGATAGAGATTTTGGATTATAGAAAAAAAATTCAACAAAACAAGACCACTCTCTTGGTTAAAGTTTTTTGGTGAAACAACCAATTTTAGAAAGCTACATGGGATATTTAGGATATTATGAGGGAGTGATATCCTTATATTTATGTTTTTAGTGATTAATTTTGAGGGAGAAAATCAGTTTAAAGTTGGTATAATGTAACACCCATAAGTTTTTATTAAATATTTTCTCTAAAAATATTTAATTCTTAAATAGTTTTCCTTTAACGTGATTGTGAGTTTAAATGAACCATGATATGACCTTTGTATAAAATTAATATTTTACCCTAGCTGTTAGGTTAGAAGAAATAAATATAACTAACTTATGAAAATGTATGGTGAAGTAATTTTCTACTAATTATTTATGAAAAATATAAATAAATTATATATTTGTATTTTTGTATTAATAAATTGAAATAATTACTATTATTAAATGAAATAAATTAAATATATTTTTAATATACATAATAAAATAATTTGTATATTCATACAGTACATATTTTGTCATAGGTTATGAATAAACCCTATTTTCTATATAAAAACCTATATTTTTTAAAGGGAAATTTTCCACCTTTTAATGGAGAACCCATTTTAAATTAAGATTTTGACACATTAATAATTTTGATATAACAAATTAAAAAATTTATTAGGAAGATATATATAAAAATTAACTTTGGATTAATTTTTAATATTTTTCTGATAACATTCAAATTTTGATAAATAGTAAAAATACAATAAATTTTAATTGAAAACTAATTTTTCTTCAAAATAATTTATACGGTTAAATTATAATATTGAATTTTTTTAAAGTAAAAATAGAATATAATTTAATCATTCAATATAATTTATTTCATAATCATTAGGTTTATATTGAATTTAGATGTAGGAACATTTCAATCTTTTATAATGTTTTATCTTTTACAACTCGTTCTCTATTTCCGACAATAGAATAAATTTTAAATTAATTACTAAAACTTTTATGATTTGAATTTATAAAACATTATTCCATATTTTAAATCATTATATCCAAATTATTAAAATATCTTTATTTTATTTTTAGGCATTTTGAATAGTAACTTTTGTAATTTTTCATTAGTATGAAAAAAGGGTAAACTAGGTAATTGAGGGTAAGAATACTTTTATAAAATTACCCTACCAAGTTTTATAATATAATTAGATGATTTTTTTGGAATAAATCATGCATGGGTCAAAATGGTGTCCATTGAAAGCCACATTTATGGGATTAGGATATTTGATATATTTTATTTAATGAAAAATTAAATAATTGTTACTCAAATTTTAATAAATGAATGAAATTTTATATAATTTTATAATGAAGATCAGCTCTATTATAAATACTTATTTTTAAATTTAAAATGTTTTTATTTTTTATGGTTATTTATTTTTAATTTTTTTGATATAAATAATTACCTTAAATACTTATACTTTGATGATGTAAGAATTGAGTAATTGATGAGAAATCAATTAAAAATTATTATTAAATTTATAATAACCATAAAAAGACCCAAACACTTGAAAAAATATTATTTTTCAAGTATATATTGACCATAACCATCCCTAGGTCGATTTAGTGACCATTTAGATCCTTATAGAAGATATTGTGACACTGAAATTATTTTATTTAAAGTGATGTTAAATTTATCACATTTATAATTTAATAAGTATAACATTATAAATATTGAATTTTCCAGAAGATAAATTAGACAAAAAATATTATTCTGAAATATGGAATATTTATTTTAATCATAGTATTTTAATTTTAATTTTTATTCAATAAATAAGTTTATTAAATAATTACATCAAATTTGTGTAATAATTTTTTTATTAATAGTCATAACAAATAAATGTTGTTAAACATATTCAAATAAATAATATTTGGGATAATTATTATGTATAATGAATTTATTTTATTTACTTTATCTATTAGTAATATAATAAAATAGTCTTTTCAGAGTAAAAATGTTAACTTAATATTTTTTAAAAATAAATCAATTGAATAGTGTCAAAATTGACACTGTTGATTTTTTTGTCAAAATAATATTTTATTACATTATTTAAAAATTATAAAAAAAAATTAAAAATATTTAATAATTATGATATGGTCTAAAATTTTCTTAGGTATTTATTTTTGGTCTAATTGGCATCAGATAAGTAAATATTTCACCCTTTTAATATTAAAACATCTCTTACCCTAGTTAAACAATTAAATATAATAACTAAGTGATAATGTTTAAATTGACATAAAAACATATCTAAAATCTATTGGTTGAAGATATTACAACATTATATCATCTTATATTCTAAATTTGAACATTTTGGAGGTTTTTGGATGGGGTTTTATTTTATTATAAATTACTATTTTGGGATCCCAAAAGTGCCCCTCACCTCAATTATAAACGGGAACCTCCTCCCTCACCTATTCACTTTACATTGAGCCTTAGTGATCGATCACACACTACCATTTTCCATTATAATCTTCCCTAGTTACATTCTATAGGTTCTATTCTTCTTCAAAGAACAAATCTAGTTCTCTAAGAGGATACTTAGAGGAAGCATGTTGAAGAAGTGGCAATCTCCATTACTAATTCTTTCAAACTTCTTTTTTCTTATACTTCCTCTTCATGATTTATTTATTTATAAAGTAATAACTCCCATATCAATTATATAATGTTATCTGATTTTTATTATGGAACAATAATATAACAATTTCTATTAATCCTATGAAAAATAAAATCATCACGCGTGCGTACGTACGACTTACTGTCTCAACGTTATGGTGTAATCTGCTTTTCACCACTACATTACCTAGAGGGGTATAATGATTGAAATAATAACTATTTATGTATATTATAACATTATATTTATTCCTAAATTTTATACACCATTCACTTAAATACCATTCGACAAATATGGGAATGATATCATCGCTCATGCGTACGTACGGCCTACTATCTCTATGATGTGATAAGATTAATTCTACATGATCTTCATTAAATCAGGATTATATAAAGGTATAGAATGAATAATATGATATATATATATATATATAATTTTAATATCATTTTTTAATGATATAACTATGACCAATGAAGGGGAACTACAACATATTTGACAAAACATGTGAAAGAAAATGAAGCAGTTAATACCTGGATAACAAGTAATAATGAAATGTTTATAGAAAATGGATGATAATTTGATCATATATTATATAATAAAAAATATTTACATTATGAAATATGTCTATGACATTACTCAAATCATTATAAATGGAGTTTAGATACATATAATGGAAATCAGACCTAATGTAAGGGATAATTTATCAATCTCATTATTATTTGATATTTTTTATAAAAAAGTATTTACTGGGATATATTTATCTACCAAGTACATTTTTCTTAAATATGTTATATTATTTCTATTCTTATAAAAATTTGAAACTCAATTTTACCCATTAGAAAAAAAACTATAAGACGGTATGAAATGATTCTTTTGTCGTTATTCGATTTGAGGTACTATTTACATTTCTAGAAAAAGTACTAGGAGAATGTTTTTTAACATATACTACATGAATGGATTTTTAAATTTTCATAACACCTTATTTCAATGAATATTACTATATAATATTTCTTATTTATTTCTAAATTAATTATTTTATTTTAAAATTACATACCATTTTGAAAAAAGAAAACATTTTTGATGAAGAAAGGATATTTTCCTCAAAAATTAATTTCAATTGTTATTTAAAAATTATTTTCCATCTAAGATGGAATTATTTAATTTGATTATGTTTCAAGTATAATATAATTATTGTTTATGTTATTTTATTGTTTTTATGATGAAATTTTATTTATGAAATCCTTTTGTTTTACATAGATTATGTTATGGTAGAATGATGTTTAAAGAAACCCTTTTTATTCATTGGGTTATGATGAATGGTTTAGGTTATTGTTGAACAAGTATGACTGATTCCATTATGAGATGTGTGGGACTTATTTCCCTCTCTAATTAATTCAGTAACAATTTATATCTCATGAGATATACATTGTTGGAATGAGAAATGATCTTGGTTCACTAATATTGGCCTGGAAGGAGGAGTGGACTCAGTTTAATAATAAAATTTATCCACTGTGAGGGTCTTGGAAATGATCCTTGACTAAAATGAAATGATTTTATATACTTACGTATATAACACAAAGCTCCATGTATTATGTTATGAATTCTAGTATTAGGTTCAATAATTCTTATGAAATTTAATGATATATCACATGGAATGATATCAAAATATTTCATAAATGTTATGTTCTTATATCTTCTGATTAAGATATGATTGATAACTACCTTTTTTCCCTTACTGAGAATCTGAGATCACCCTTCATATGTTTCTTTTCCCCAGGTCATGAATAAGGGTATGAAGTAAGATATGTCAAAAAGGGATCTAGTAATTACGAAATAAGTTGGATACAATGAATACGTCTTATTAAATAGTTATTTATGTTACCCAGTTTCTAAAGACAATATACCTATATAGATTTGTTGTGTATTTGTTATATTTTTTAATAAATGTTATCAAAATTTGAATTATTATAAATTTATGTAAAGTATGGGTCGTTATAGTTTCTTTGATGAATTTCTAAACTGCTCAAGAAACTTCACTTTATTTTCCATGTATTTTGAAAGAATACAAAAAAAACCATCTATTTCATTCAAAAACTTCTTGAAATTTTAAAAATTGTCTTCATGAATCTTGATATCATTATCAATATCATGAGAAAAATTTACCATATTATTACAACTCTTCATGTGGTGTTCAATAATTTTTTTAAAGATATTGAAATCAACTTCCAACCATATCAACCAATCTGTCAAAGATTTCACTGAATCTGATTCTCTAAATTGATTCTCAACAAAAAAAATAAACTTTTTTTCGTCCAAGGAAAATAAGAAATTGTTTTCTATAATCTATTGAATTTATGATAAATATAATCAAGAGTCTCAGTAGTGATCATATTCAACGATTCAATTTCTAACTGATTGGTTCTTTTGCATGTTTTGATATCCTATTGCACTGTCTTTAAATTCTCTCTCTTTTAAACTGATTTATCCTTTCTTTGATCATCATTATTTCCATATAAGATTTCAATTTCATCAATAACAACCTTCTGAATTCATTTACCCTTTTTTATATGATCGTATTCATCTCTCTTGGGTGAAGATACATCTTCTTAAAATGATAGATACATTTCTTTTCATTGATTAAAATACTTCTCCTTCTAATTCTAAAAAGACTATAATTATATCAATGAGTCGTATAAAGTCCTTCTAGAGAGCTTATCAAAATGAATCTCATCCTTAAAAAAATTATTTTCATTCTATTATCCTTATTCTTCTTCTTCAAATTATTCTCCTTCATATTAATCTATTTGTTTGAATGAATTATCTTCTTATTGAATTCCTTTAATACCTTCTTTCAATAGCTTATGAAGGTATAAATATGATATTAAATTATCTTTTCCAACATGAACCAATTTTTTTTCTAAAACAATAGTTTTTACCTTATCAATCATTTAAGGAAAATAACTACTATCAATTTTTAAATCTTTAAATTCCAAATTAATATGAGGGGGTCAAAAACATTTATAGAAGAATTTGCAACACATTTCATCAATATATCAACTAAATATTCAATTTGATGTTTCTTATTGTTCTTATTTTACTTTTATTGTTTCTCTAAGACTTCATCAACTTGTAATATAATATCTAAGGCTTCAGCTAGGTCCTGTATGATATGTGGGTATCCTTATTTTATTTCAAAATTATTCATTCCCCATTTTGAGTTACCACATTAAAAACATTATTTTGATTATTTTGTTTCTTTTTCGGTAGAATCAATTAATATTTTGTTTTCTTAAAAGAATTATAAGTTTTCTTTGTCGAAGAAGGTTCTACCTCAGATTTAGAAACCTAAGAACTCTTAAAAAATTATTATGAATCAAATAAATACTTTATATTGTCTCATGATATTTTCAATCATATTGCTAATTAATCATGGAAAAATAATAATCTGAGACTTAATATACTTGTAATTGATATTTTCGATAGTCCAAATAATAAATATAGAAAAAAAATCTTGTACATGTTGGCAAGGTAATCCAAAATTAAAACATCAGATACATTCAGAGTAACTCTATCACCTTTTCTCAGAATGAGAAATCCTTGCATCTAAGTATCTAACACTCTATGATTGGAAATCAAATGAGTGAATTTTCTTTGATCTTCATATGGTGTATTAATAAACATCCACTTCTCATCTATTTCTATTATAAATGTTCCTTTTGAATCCAATAAATTTTGAGATGGAAAAAAATCAGTCGCTTCATCCAAAATACAAATAAATTGAAGGAATATCAGGGAGTTATATTTTAAGATTTATAATATATATGAAATGAAAATATTTCCTTTCAATATTATTTAAAGAAACTTATGAAGTCATAGAAATTTCTAACCTAATCTAAATAAATGAAATCATAATTAGGATCTGGCTATTCAATTCATAAGTATTCCCAACCTTAAAACTCCATTATTATTCTAAAATAAGAATTGTACTTCTCATTAAAATATCTTTTAACTAACCTTACACGAAATAAAATTCACTTATTTTAATCCTTCAATGGGTCATCATATTTGGAGAATAAACTGAGGATTCATACATGAATAAGGAAATCATACATGGAATTGTAAGGGCGGCTACGCTTCACAGTGAAAAATATGAAATATCTCATGTGGAATATGAGGGGTTCCCCTTTATATAGGTGATGGAATGCGATGGTTCATATTCTAAATAGATATGATCGATAAGATTTGATCCCTTTGATCTAAAGATTGGGATATTTCACAATTTTATTAAAAATAAAATCTTCACAATTAAAAAAATAATCGTATTGGGAGAATACGATGAATTTAAAAAAAAATTAGGTGAATGTGATTAAAAAGAATATAAAAAATGACAAAAGTGAAGAAAAAATTATAATAACAAAAAACAAGTATGTAACTAATTGTATTAGAATAGAATAAAAAATAAAGTAAATGAGAATACCTTTCAGAGTGGAATCATTGATAAGATGAGTTTTTCTTCTTTGTTTTAACAGATTCCGAAAATTTAAAGACAAAATATTATATGAAAAAAACGTTTGAATATGAAAAAAATAGATTTATGAAATTAAGAAAAACATTCTAATTATGAAAATTTTATTATGAAAATATTGTTACGAAAATTTGATTACCAAAATCTAATTATAAAAATTTGATTGGGAGAATATTATTACAAAAAAAACTGATTATGAAAATATGATTTTTAAAATATAATTATGAAAAATGGATTACCATAATATGATTATGAAATATTATTAAAAAAATATCATTAGGAAAATATTATTATAAAAAACTCATTTTGAAAATGTGACTATAAAAATGTGATAACAAAAATTTCAATACAACAATATTCAAATATGATTTGAATTAAACTTGTGTCTGGTAAATTCAATTCTAGAGTCCAAAAATTTTGGTTTCTAAAAAGTTATATTGTGAGCTCAAAGAACTCATTATGATCAACATTTTGAAGAAAAAAAATTGTAAACTAAATTCTTTTTAAAAAAACAATCATACGTACTCCCTATATAAAAAATATTAATTTGATATAAGGATATTGTTTAAACAAAAGGTAAATATGAATGATTACTTTATATTGATCATTCATAGCTTCTGTTTAATGTATTCAAACTATAGGATGTAATGGTTTTTGTAACGACCCAAAGTTTCAATAATGGAAATACCTCTTGATCTAATTAAATGTCTCTTTATGTTTATATAAAATCTCAAATTCCTTGGTTTTATGTTAAAAATTTTGACCGTTGCTAATATAGCCGTTGAACAGTGATCACATGATTAGTATAAATATAGGGCTTTAACAAATCCAATTTACTCAGACAAAGGAAGTGATGGCCTCATCCAGTAGAATTTCCCCATACGAAGCCCATTTGTCGGAGCTCGGAAAAGAGGTGGCATCATTGGGCTCCGCTCTTGACCAAGCCCAAGCTGAGCTTCACCATGTCAAGCTCAAACGGGGCCGTCTATGGGAAAAATGGAAGTTGATAGAGATTACCACTCGATCAATGTTAGTTGAGCCACCCCAAGAGTCTGTCACCATCGGACACCTTACCCTTAGTTCTTATGCGGCTGTTTTAAGGGGTTATGTAACGAATCGCTAGTATTATGTTCATGTATATTATTTTTTATATAACAATAAATATACCTCCTTGTCATTTTTGAGACATTGTAAATAGTTTTTAAAGTACAAATAGTGTTTTTAATTATTATTTAATTAAGAAATATTTTTTATTAAATTAATGGATTTTGGAATTAAATATTATTTTAATAAAATATTATTTTTATTATTAAATTAATTTTTATTAAATATAAATGATCTTATAATTTTAGGAATGCAATTATAATTTTTATTGAGGTTTGAAAGCCATTTCTTTCAAAACCCGTAAATTTTCGATAAATGACGGTTTTTATTTTAAATGTGAAAATTAAAATATTTCTAAAATTATTTAGATAAAATAAATGTTATTTCTGGAATCAGGACGTCGTAATTATCCAATGGTGAATTTTTCATAATTTTCTGAGATAGTCAAATTTTTGGGTAAAAATTAAATACCGTTTAAATATATAATGTGTTCTATGATATCATAATGACCCAATAGTGATGTAATAAAATACTATAAGCTTTATGTTCGGCCAATATATGTTTTACCATTAAAATAATGTTATTTTGGGTTTGTTTGACTTACTTTTCAAATCATTAATGGACCCCTCAAGACTTATTAAACACCTGGTCTTATTAAATTAATTTACATGGGAGTGTGACTCCCCTCCACATAAGCAACCTGATTATTTTAAGAAGATTGGAATTTGGCCTTATAAAATATTGTTTTCATCTTCCCTTTTTCAAAACCATGGGCAAAAACCATGGGCTGGTTTTTGGTTTGGATTAATTTAATGTAAGGGGACCGAAAACTAAATAATAAATAATTCCCTCACCTTTCCTATATAAACCCACCCAAGATCCCACTTCCTCCCCACTAAAAGCCTTTAAAGTTCGTCCAACCTCTTCCCTACTCTCTCTAGAATCCTACCATGGCGCCCCAAGCTCCCAATAAGCCTCTCACAAGCCTCTCTCTAGCCTTTGGAAGCACACTTCTATGTAAGGGTTTTTCTTCCTTTCTCATTTTTGTCCAATTTTCTTTAAGTTGTTTTGCCCTTTTAATTTTAATTATGAATGTTGGGGTATGGCTTCTAACCTCTTACATACTGACCTCTTATTGTTTTAATGATGGGATACCTCTTTCTCTCTCATTAAATTCCTCCCATGTACACCCGTTACTATGCTGAAATTCTGAAACGAACTTATCTCTCTTCTTTTACATTCAAGCAATAATTTTGTATCATGAATCTAAATTCCATTAAAATTGTTGGAACATGTATCTATATGACCTCCTTACTTTCCATTACATGTAAATATGATGAGGAACCCCTTTCTCTCTAATCAACCATTTTTATGAATTCTTATGTCACGCCGTTACGCTGCCGAAATCAGACCGATTTTCTAAGCCAATGTCATTGTGTAGTGGATACCATGCTCGTTTCTCCATTAAGGGTATTCACATTTATGAACATTTACTTATTGATGACAAAGTTTCATGTGTTAATTCCACGTTACTTTATCATGGAATAAATGATTATTTTTTATGAATCAATGTTTTATGATCCATGTGGCACACTTATGCATGAAATGAAATGTTTAAGAAGGGTGCACACTTATAGCGCTCCAATGCATTGGGTAAATTATAGTATCATGATATGTCATGTGCAATGAGTGTTGAATCATTCTAATTCAAATGAAAAGAGGGTCTACTCATGCTTTATGTGCAATGAGGATTTACTCATGCATCATGTGCAATGAGCCTTTGCTCATGCTAATTCCATGATAAATGTTGTTTCCACATTTCCATGTTATGATTATCATGATTTATCATGACTTTATGTTCATGTTTATTTTATGCTCTATTGATATGCCTATTGTCTAACATGTATTGTACTCTTCATGTTATTCCATGTGTACTCCCTTACTGGGCTTTATAGCTCACCTTTTTCTTATGCATGTCCTCAGGTTATCCCTTGAAATGCTAAGTACGAGGGAATGTAGTGGTCATGTAAAGGACTTTTTCAATAAAGATGTGGTATTTTCATATTTTAAGTTTTTATGTAATGATTCTAATCCCTAAAGACCCTAAACCTCTCGATATTCTTGTTGTATCAAGTGAACTTTTATGTAATAAATCTTGTTTATGTTTGTAATAAAAACAGGGTTGTCGTAGTTTTTCAAAAAAAACTCATCAACTTGTTCTTGCATTCTGATGAATTATAAAATAATATCTACTTTTTTGTGTGGTCCCTAAGAAAATTATATCCAATATCTATGGGTTTTTCACAAGAGTGATGTTCATGGTTTTTACTTAAAGAAATGGAACTAGTGTTATCATTTAGTGTTTGATTTTTAGTAAAAATCATGTCATAATCAGTGAGTGTGTATTGTATCCACAACACTTGAGAATAACAACTTCCAGAATCCACATATTCATCTTCAATAGTGGAGTTCTGCTATGTATTGTTTTTTAAAATACCAAAAAATTAATGAATCTCATAAGAAATGAATGGTTTCAAAATTACTTTTTATATCCATTCTATAACCATCAAATTAATCATCTAAAAAATCTTTTTAATTAAAAATAATTTACATAAGAATAAAAAATTCCAAAATCCATAGTTCCCTTTAGATAATGAAATATATTTTTTACATATTTTAAATGATATTCCTTTGTATTTTATTGATACATTGAACATAATCAAACTGAAAACAATATGTCTGGTGACATGAAATCATGTATAGTAAAATTCCTATCATACCTCTAACAATTGTTTGATCAACCAGTTGGCCAGCTTCATCAATATCAATTAAAGTTGAGGTATATATTAGAGTACTAATACTTTTATAATTTGTGTATCCATACTTTTTAAATATATATTTTATATATTTATGTTGAGATATATATGTACCTTTTTGTTTTTGAGAAATTTGAAAAAACTAAAACATATATTAACTCACCCATCATACTCATTTAAAAATCAAATTTCGTAAGATTCACAAAGGAATATGATAAATATTTTTTTGTTAATCTGAATATAATTTCATTAACATATATTTGAATAATCATAATATTTTTTAACATTACTTATAAAATAATTTATAAAATCATATCTCTTACCATAATTTTCGGTAATAAAAATCTTATTAATCTATCGTACAAGGCTCTAAGGTCATGTTAAAGTCTATATAATACATTGGTAGGTCTAAAAATATATTCATGACGTTTTCACTACTGGAAAATGGGTCTATACCCATGGTTTCACAAAAAACTGTGGGTATAGAGTTAATAAGGGGACCTATACCCACGGTTTACCAAAACTGTGGGTATAGGTCACCTATATCAGCAGTTTTTCTTGAAACTGTGGGTATAGGCTTATTTTGAACACCTATACCCACGGTTTTGAAAAACCGTGGGTATATGTGTTTTTTTTTCAAAACCTATACCCACAGTTTTGCCAAACCATGGGCATAGGGTTTTCCCCAAAAACCTATGCCTACGGTTTTTCAAAATCGTGGGGTTTTTTTAAGACCTATACCCACCGTTTTGTAGAACCGTGGGTATAGAATTCCGCGTTTATGCCGGGAAAAAAATTACATGGGACAATAAAAAAAATTTGGCGGGTAAATGCTTTTTATTAATATTATTAAGAAAATTCAAAGTTTAAAAAGCAAAATTTTCAATAGCTTAGTTAGTCTGGGTGTTACTGTATTCTGTGTGATCCCAGTTTCGAATTCCGGTGAATTTTTTTTTCAATTTATTTATTTTGATAAATATATGTAAGACAACGTACGCATATATAGATAAAATGTATTCAGGTTAGTTGGTAATGCCTGTCTCAAAAGACTGAGTGGTATGTGGTTCGACTCTCACTGTTTTTGTTTTTCATATAAAAGGATTTATTAATATAATATAGGTAAGAAAAATTTAAATACCAATAGCGGCATTGGGCTGGTTGGTCTCTGAACACCCAATTAAGCGTTGCGTACAAGGTTCGGAACCTGCTCTCCGTGAATTTTTTTAACCATTCTGTTTTCATATAAACGGATATATTAATATAATAAAAGGAATAGATATATAAATAGCAGTAGTTGTGATAGCTCCGTTGGTCCAGGCGGTTGCTATTAATTGTGGGGAGTAGGCTTCAATCCTTGCTGGAAGCAATTTTTTTAAAAATGCACTGAATAAATTCCCCACGGTTTTCAAACCGTGGGGTAAATTCCTGCCACGTTGTACAGCGTGGTGTTGCTGTCTGACACACCTATACCCACGGTTCTACCAAACTGTGGTTATAGGTCAAGACCCCTATCCCGACGCCTTTCCAGCCCACGGTTCCCAAAACTGTGGGTATAGCCTATACCCACTATTTTGGGGGCTATACCCACAGTTTTGAACCGTGGGTATAGCCCTTTTTTCTAGTAGTGTTTGTATCTCCAATAATTGGAGGTTTTCATTAAAAAATCTTCTTGTACATAACTATTTTTGAAATGAAACTTCACATCTATTTGAAAAAGTATGAAACCAAAGAATTTTTCAGAGGCTAATAGAATATAAATTGATTTGATTCAAGCTATAGGAGAATTGTTTTCTTTATAGTATATTACCTCTTGTTTATTGTAACATTTAGCAACAAGTCTTTCTTAGTTTCTGATGATTATTTCATTCTCATCACATTTGTTTTTGAAAACCTATTTGACTCTAATTACCTAAGATTATTTAGGTCTTCCAACTAAAGTCTAAACATTATTCCTCTCAAATTCATTTATTTCATCTTGCATTACCTTAATCCAATCCTCATCACCTATAGACTCATCAAGATTTTTAGGATTAAATTGAGAAAGAAAATCAATATGTTCTAATTAATTTCATAAGTAACTTCTAGTCCTAACTTGTTGATTTATATAACCATTGATACTATCACTATGATTATTCCTAAGAAACAATTGACTTGATTTTTATAAAACTTTTTCATCAACATAAGGTAGAATTTTTTCATGATTACATACTTCATAAAGAATTTCTTTAGTATTTTCCGTCAAAGAGGAATCTTCTATCAAAGGTTGAGGATCAGTTTTCAAAAACACATCTTAGGATGCCGGTTGGTTTTGTTTAAAAACAAAAGGATCGTTTCATCTAATTTAATATGTATTTTTTACTCAATAGTACAATAATTGTGATTCAATAACATATATATATTATAATTAGTGCAATGACCTAATAATATAGCAGCATTGAATTTGGGTGAGAATTTATGTAAATTATCTTTTCTATTTAGTATGAATATCATTCATCCTAATAATATGATGTAAGAAACTTTTGGTTTTCCCCTTTTCCATAACTCATATAAAATATTATTAATAAAAGGCCGAATTGAAATTTGATTTATAGTATAATACGAAGTACTGACAACTTCGACCCAAAAAAGTTTAGAAATTGAGTATTTAATCAACATTTTTTGTAAGATCATGAATCTCACATGCGGTATGTTTTTTTTAGGTTTCAGTTTATGTTCTTGATTTTGGTTAAATATGTGTTTTCCCAAGTTCATGTGAAAGCCTTGGGGTGCTCTGGGAGTTTGGGAAACAAAAGACAAGGAAAAGGGGGTTTCTAGGCATAGTGCATGATTTTCACATGGTTACTGAAAATTGTACAGAAATCCTAGGTAACTGTGCAAGGGGGTTGTTTCTAGACAGTAGTATCTGCATGGTTTGCACACGGTTTAGAAAACCATGTAGGTAAACCGTTTGGACCAGTAACTTTGTGAAACATACAAAAAATCCATTATGGGAAATTTAAAAAATCGCATTATGGGATTATTATATTCCAATCAGGATTTCTTCCCCTTATTCCTCCTTCAACCCAAGGAATGAACCAAATAACCCAATAGCTTCTAAGGGCGATTCTCCCTCAACTCTAGGTCATTTGGAGTGTCATTGGTTGCAAAATGAATATCAGGGTAGGCCAATACCACTCCTTCTTATCTTATTGGTTTCGAGTTCTCATCTCTTCCATATCTCCATCTGAAAATCTAAAACCATTATTTTTTTGTGATATTTAGTTGGAGTCTTAAAATGGTGGATTAATCAGGATCTAAGGCCTCTATTAAGTGTGTTTTAATCAACTGATTCAAGTTAGGGATCTACAAATGATATCCCATAGTTTATACTTTGATTTGTGCATGTAGGGCTATGTTCTTGATTTTCCCTTATCGTGTTCTTGGTTTCCTTTAGAAGGTTTAACATAGTGGGTGTAAAATCAGCCAATTTAACACCTCATGGTCCCTATGGGATACATGAAGGATTACATGAATAAATTAGGGCCACCCATAGGGTGCGTCACCCCTCTCGATTGGGCTAACGATATTGTAAGCGGTGAAATTTACCCATAATGAGGTAGATCCCTAGAAAACGTGTTAATTGGTCATTTAATGATCTAAAAGGTAATTATGGGTAGTTATTTCTATTATGGTTAAGGGATAAGGTACTATTTCAGGGGTATGTAAATGATTTTAATGTTAATATGATAAGGTAATATTTTTTCATTTTAACGTCCTTAGTTAGATAAGTATGAGGAAAATGGAATTGAGTTAAATTTTAAGTAATATGAATGTTAAATGTGTTAATGGATTATGGCATGATATTAATTTACTTAATGTACTTTTTTGAATATTGTTAATGGTATTGGTAATCCTTTGTGGTCTGATATGGTGAATGATGAATAAGAATGTGCACATGGCTTGGTAGAGTGTGGTATTGAATTGAGGTTCTACGACCATGGGTCGAGTTGGACCGTTGTTCTAGCTCTACCCCTAAATGCACAGGTTGGGGAAGAGGATAGATTATTATTCCCCTAATAGTTCCATTTCACCTAGACAAGAGCTTAGAGTTTAGGATTAAGAGGTTATTATGATATGATTTCTAGTTATATGGGCCTCAACTTTTATTCACATATGATTGAGAATAATGAAAATTCCTAATCTAATGAACGCATGAAAAATTTAGATTAAACCATGGGATTATTAAGTAGTGAACCTAGATTCAATGGTAGTATAATTTAATGGAACTTAGTCTAGAATGGAATATTCAATTATTTACCTTTACTTTCTATTATTTATCACATGAATGCAATATCTATTTTTACATGACATTTTTTAGACACCATCGGCGGTGGCCTACTGAGTTATACTCACACCCTCTTCAGGTTTTTGTTGGGTACTCGAACAGATTTCATGATTGCGGGTTTGGATATGGGCAAGGGCCCTATGCGAGGGAGTTGAGTTGGACATGGTACATGTATGGGTGAGGTTATAGACTTGGATTCAAGACCATTTTGTGGATTCTTCCATTTTTATTTCTTTTGGGGTTTAGCTCACATGGCATTGTAGTATGGAATGACATATTTTACTATTGTATATGGTTGAACCTAGTTTTAGAATTGTTTATTTATTCATTTCACTAATTGTTCTTATTTTTTCCACTATTTAAATTGTATTCTGTTGTGGATTACACTGGTAAAGAACATATAGTCTCCCCACAGAATCTATTAGACCCCCGTTTCTAGTCGGCAACCTCTAGCATATGGGGAGGTGTACTTGAGGTCATGTGGAGACCTAGCTCGGGGCACATGATTAGTGGCTCCCAGTTCGGAGATGTTAAAAAGTTGTATCAGGGGAGTTCGTGACTCATTATTACTATTTGGAGAAGGTAGATATGAGGTTAGGTAATTGTCGGGCCTTAGTAATGAGATCTTTCTTTGAAGTAGCTAACCCATGTATGATTAAACCCAAAGTCACCCTAGTACGGGATTATTGTTCTTGTTGTGTGTTGTTATATTCAATGATATTTCACTATTTGGTGATACACTTATTGTATGATTTGATAGTTTTGCGATATTTCTCTCTTGGATAGAAGGGTACGAGGTTGTGTATTCATGCATCATTCTAGGAACATTTGTAGATAAGTGACATACATCATTGTAGTAACACACATGAGAGGGCTGTGCAGGATATAAAGGTTAGGATGCATTTGTTTTTCTAAAAAGTAAGGAAATTGTGCCTAATGAGATGGCATGAATGGGTAAAAATGGAAGTGAAATGGTTATGTCATATTTATAAAATGGTTCTAAATGAAGAAGTAAAAGTGGATTAACATATTGTAAGAGTAAATTGGGATGTGGAAATTGTTTTCAATTGGGTAAAAGATAAGGCTTGTAACTATGTGAATTAGATACAAGTGTGATTTATGGCCTTATAAGAGTTGACCAAGGGTAGTGATTTGGTTGTGAGTGGGATAGTTTGGGTAGTTTATGTGAACTGGTTTGGTTATGTAAAGTGATGATCCTACCTATATATTTTTTCTTTTCATAAAAACATTATGGTTGCATTCTAAAGATCATGTTTCGCATTTTAGATAAATTCCACCTTAAAGACATGTGTCAGTTGGGAGAAATAAGGATGTTGCTAAAAATGCTCCTCCAACATTGGAGAAAGAGAATTTGGTGATCCATGAGGATATTTAAGAGAAATTGTGTGGGAAAATATCACATTTTAGTCAGATGATGAAATATGACCTAGGGCGGGCTGCACTGAGTATGTTTGAGCTGACTAGGGAGTTTTAGCTGCAGCACCCTCCAAACATTACTAGAAAGGGTGGTCCAAAGGGACAAGAGTTCTGGATAGAGTCTAGAAAAAAATTATTGACCATCTAGAGACTCCTCTCAAGAAGCGAGTCCAGGTGGTGGCCTATATGTTGAGAGGTCAAGCAAAGTATTTTTAGGACATCATGGTTCAAGAAGACCAGGCTAAAGGAAATATGTATAAATATTTTCAAGAGAAGTTTCATGAGCACTTTTGCACAGAAACCTTGAGGTAGGGGTGGGCTATGGATTTTATGATGTTGACTCATGGGAAAATTTCGGTAATGTACAAAACTGGTAGTTTCATCGATTTGAGATGGTTTTTTTCCAACATTGATAGAAGACGAGGAAGTCATGGAGAAATGCATCCATGATGGGCGAAGTCATGAGATCTGGTCTCATGTGAATATCTTATTTCTGAAAAGGTATCTTGAAGTGGTGGACTAAGCCCTTGTCTTGGAGTAGAACCTAAAGGAATATTTGGGTAGTGAACTTGTGGTACCAGCTGGATAGGCATGTGGATAGGCTTCCGAGAGTAGGAAGCATTGTTTTGTAATATTTTAGTATGGTGGATGTGAAAAGAAGAGTTAAAAGAGGGGGTCAACTTTTCAAGTTGGTGACCATGTATTTTGTTAGCATTGTGGAAGGTTGAGGCACAAACATGACTAGTGTTCTCCCACATCAGTCAAGTGTCAAGAATGCAGAAAGATATGTAATGTGTAGAGGTACCGTAGGAACCCATGATAGTCAGAGAATGATAGAGGTTAGAGGTAGATGATATGTGTAGGAAGGGGGTCAGTTACCCTATATCAGGCTGTAAGTTGGTGCTCCACAGGATGTACTTGTAGGGTCAGTGGATGTGGAACACTACGGGTGAGATTATCATTACCAATAGGAAAGTGAAATGCTGGGTACTTAGGCTGGAGCCCAGAGTAAAGGGACAGGTCATTTCCATGTAGTTCAGACTACAAATGAAGTTAGTGAGGTGGTTCTATCTACTGTTCTAGGTACAATTCTTGTATCTTCCATGCTCATTAGTACTTTATTTTATACAAGTTTTATGAATTATTTAATTTCTCTTCATTTTTTAGTTGTGTTGGTCTTAACCGTGGAGAGAGCCTATAGAGTAGTGTCAGTTGATACTCTGTTAGGGGTATGATTTGAGGACATCAAGCAGTGTAAGGGTTGTGCTCTGGTGGTTTGGGGATATCATTTTCTGTGGGATCTGTTTGTCCTAGAGATGTTAGGTTTTGACCAAATCATGGGGATGGATTGTTTGGTGTTATATCATTACCATATAAATTACTACCGACACCAAATAACAGTCACACCTCTTGAAGGTAGTACTGATGTCCTTTGTGGTGAGTGGGATATTCAAGTGGGCTGTGTAGGTCCACTATGCAAGCTGTTGGGAGAACTCACATCCCAAGAAGCATGCCTTATGTTGGATGATGGGGAGAAAGGGCAGCCAGACTTCCCTCTTGTTGTGGAATAGTTTCAGGATGTTTTTTCTAAGGAATTCTCAGGGTTACCACCTGAGAGATACATTGAGTTCATAATTTAATTATTTACAGGGTTGGAGCCAATTTCCATTCCTCCATATCAAATGGCACCAGTATAGCTCCACGAACTAAAGGTTCAACTACAGTAGTTGGAGTATAAGGGGTTTATTCATCCTCTTATATTACCATGGGGATCTCTTATGTTATTTTATATGTAGGATAACAGCTCATTGAGGATATCTATCTATTATAGGGAGCCAAACCAGATTACAGTTTATAAATGATACCCTATTCCTAAAATCAATTACTAGTTTCATCATCTCAGAGGCGCCTCAGTGATTTCTAAGATTGATTTGAGATCATGATACCATAAATTGAGGGTGATAACTACTTATATACCTCAAATAGATTTTTGAAGCAGGTATGGGTTGTACGAATTACTAGTGATTTCGTTAGGATTAACCAATTCACCAGCTATATTTTTTCCTTAATGAACTAAATATTCCACCCATACCAAGATCAGTTTGTAGTTATCTTCATTGATGATATCTTGGTGTACACTAGAACTCATGAATATCATTCCAAAAATCATGACATCATCTAGAGTAAATCTATAGAATGTAGGAATTATGTTAAGCTATCAAAATGTCAGTTTTGGATTGATGAGGTGAACTTCCTAGGACACGTCATTTTCGAGTTAGGTATGTCAGTGGATCCATAAAAGGTGTGGCTTGTGGTGTATTGTGAGCATTCCAAGAACATTTATGAGGTTCAAAGTTTTCTTCAATTAGACAATTATTACAGAACGTCCATTAGGGATTTCTCTCAATTGGCAGTCCCACTGTCAGGTTTGACCAAGAAGGGGGTCAAATTTGAATGGTCAGAGGCTTGTTAGAATTCCATTTAGGATCTGAAGAAGTGGTTTACTCCTAGATTATTTTTTATTTTACCTGGATCAGGAAAGAGGTACACCTTGTTCTATGATGTGTCTAGTGTTGTACTTGGGATAGTGTCAATGTAGGATGATCGGGTTGTAGCTTATGGGTTGAGACAATTGATTCCTCGTGAAAAAAATACCCTACTCATGACCTTGAGATACTTGTTGTGGTTCATGCCTTGAAGAGTTTCAGGCATTACTTGTATGGATAATGTTTCATAGTGTTTACCAACCATAAAAGTCTCATGTACATCTTCAATCAGTAGGATTCGAATTGTCGACAAGGAATCTGGGTCGAGTACCTAAAATCCTTTGATATTTAGTTTGTATAAACACTAGGGAAATGGAATTGTTTCGTTGATGCTCTAATCTATAAGACTCAAAATCAAGTGGTTCAGGAATCCTGTTGAGAGTGGAAGATGATGGGCATATTTTCGGAAGTGAATTTGGTGTTATAGGATGGGAACAAGAAGATAACTATTGAATTTATTACAGTTTAATACTCACTTTTTAGTCAAGTTAAAGAGAGATAGTTGGTGGATCCATAGTGTTTGGCTATAAAGGAAAGCCTTAAAGGTAGGGATGCACCATCTAGTTATGATTTTGGTATAGATGGAGTTTCTTATGTTCATGGTCATGATGTGGTACTGGTAGGTGTATAGGAGGAGTTGATGTGTGAGTTCCACACATCAAAGTGGAAAGTTCATCCTGACATGACTAAGATGAGACATGATCTTTGAATATAGTTTTGGTGGCTGGGAATGAAGAAAGAACTTGTGTGTTTTTTGGAACGATGCCTCACCTATCAATAGGTTAATGTGGAACATTATAATCCATGTGGGTTGTTTCTATCATTTCCTATTATAGAGTGGAAGTGGAATTACGTAGTGATGGACTTCGTAGTGTGTCTTTCGAGGATTCCTCGAATGAATGATGCAATTTTGGTGGTGGTAGATCAACTGACCAAAGTGGATCATTTCTTGCCGATCTAGGAGACCTATACAGTCATCTAATTGGGAGAATTGTATTTTCAATAAATAATATTATTTCAATGTGTGTCAAGAACCATATATTCAAATCTTGATCCACTTTTCACCTCTCTCGTCTAGAAGGGACTACAGAAGGCCCTTGGTACCCAGGTGTTTTTTAGTATGGATTACCACCTATAGACTGATGGGTAGTCAAATCGTAGAGTTTAGGTATTAGATGACTTGTTGAGGGCTTGTGTTCTAGACATCACTGGTTTGTGGGAAAGGATCTTGTCACATATAGAGTTTTCCTACAACAACATTTTCGAGGCTACTATTCGGATGTCTCCTTTTGAGATACTTTATGGGATACTCTGAAAATCATTGTTTTGATGGTTAGAGGCTAGGGAGTCTGAGCTATTAGGACCAAGTCTTGTGTAGGAGATTTTAGAGAAGGTTCGATTGATTCAAAAGTGTGTGGAAATGGCTCAGAGTAGGAAAAAGTGATATGTCTATCGACATCGTAAAAATCATGAGTTTTTGGTGGGTGATAGTGAATTTATTTAGGTTTCACCAAGGTTGGGTCACCACCGTATTCATAAATAGGGAAAGTTGAAAGATAAGTATTGTAGGCTCCGAGTGCAATGGAAGCGTTGTGTGGTTGTGTAACTAACATTACAAATTGTCATAATTGATTATTAATCCAGAATCAATACAATGATAAATCTTCAAACCACATAATTGAATCAAAGATAAAATACAATGGAGATAACTCGTAACTGATAATAGAGGATCAACATTTTTTTTAAATTAATTTAATTTAATTATGGAATTACCTTCAAGGTGATTATTTCTTCTTTGATGCATTCGAACATGTGTATGAGGTGCGGCTTTGTTGAGATGTAAAATCCAAGAATATGAATCCTCTAGCGGTGATTCACATGTTCTTCACGTATCACCAGATGTCATTGATGGAGTCTCTGGGTGCTAGCATGAAATATCCTTGCGCTTGTGATGTTCGTCTTTGATATCCTTGAGAATTACTTCCAATGAATTCTCCTTGATCCAGTGTAGGAGGATATATCTTGTTCTTGAGATCATTCTTAGAGAGGGAAGAGTTTTCTAGGCTCGAGAGATGTTCTCCAAGGATGTTTTTCACACAAAAATTGTTTAGCTCTTGGAATTACCCCATGGATTATATATAGAATAATAACAAAATGAATAATTTAATTCAATAGATAATAAAATATAATTATCATAGGTTTCATTAATTAATGTATTATTCCATGTGAAACCCCAATGTCAAATAATAATAGCAATTTTATTATTTCCCTAACATGTTCTTAACAAATTTAATTCACCAGGTAATAATAAATAATTAGCACAAGTGTCATTACTTAATTTATTATTCAATGTGAAAACCTCATGCCAAATAATAATATCAATCCTATTACTTCCATGACATGTGTTTAACATTCTAGTTATTTTTAAATATTATTTAATTAAATAATATTTAATATTATATTTCACCAGACCCATAACATGGTCTTCCAATCCTCTATAATATTTACCAGGCCTTGAATAATGACTATTTAATTATTAAATAAATATAACTACATTATTAATAGAAAAATAAATATTTTGTCTGCAATATATTCTCTTGAATAACTAGTGATGAAATAAATGTGATTGGATATTCTAGTGTAACTATTACCCCACAAACGGGAATAATATCTATTCAAATTATTAAATAAATAAATTATTTTACTAAGATACAAGCTACACAGAGTGTGTGACCCTCTAGGACTCTTTCTCATTAGCATTAGGCGGTCTTTCCTAATGTACAAGATTACTATCTAGCAATTGGTCAAGGAACCCCAGAGAATGTAGTTGATTTCACAATGACCTGTCACCTCATACGAATGCTTACTGTTTAATATAATCCCTTATGTCCCAATATCTCCAATCAAATGGGTTTTATGCAAGTGTCATCAACCAATGTACTCAGTTTCTTATTCTTTGACTTCCTGGAATTGAAATTTCCAAGAGAACTCCATGTCCATGTATTTAGTTAGGATATTTCATTTCCATCAAAGGGCTTGAGATATCTACTTTTGTAGAGGTGAAAAATCCTTTCTTGAATTATTTATTAATACAATATTACTCATGATGCACCCAACATATCCTCCTTCACCACAAACAACTGTCAAACTGGTTTTCATCAATACATATAATTGTGTGAGTCTTAATACCCATTAATAATAATTATACATTCAATTGACCAATGCACACATCTGCTGAAAGGAACATCCAATGACACTTATGAATGTTTATTTCCTACTGGTAGGTCTTGTTCTCATAATATCCTCCTAGATATTACCAAGGGAGCACAATAGGAGAAGGTGTCTCAATGTTTCGTGAGTCTCCAACACTAATAGCCTGTATCATTTGTGCCCCTTCAAATGATATCATCCAGACATAGAACATTTATTTAAGAATAGAGTCATAGAACTTCTCGGTTCTCATCATAGGAGGGATCCACTAGGAAGTTTTAGTTTGAAATCTATTCTTAGGATATTATCACATACTATGTCACCAACAAGAATAATCATGATTTGATAAGGATTTTATTAATATTCCTCAAAAGAATATAGTTTTATCATAATGTACAAAGAAGTTTGTTTCTAGGGCACGAACTCCAATAGACTCCCACTTTCACTAGAACCAACTACTAACAACCTTCAGTCCGTTGGATCTCACATGAAATTCATTCTTTGGCTAAGCTAATCCTCTATTCAAGGGTTCTACCTCATTATATTCATTTCACACTCTAATCACTGCAACTTCATCCCTTTGATATAAATCCCTTAATAGGTGATACTTTTGAAGTATGTGCTTAGTCCATTGATGTGACCTTGGCTCTTTTTCAAGATCCACCACTGTAGTATTATCACAATACAATGTAATGGGATCTTTACTGCTAGGCACCACATGAAGCTCCTTGATAATTTTCTGAATCCATAAGGTTTCATTGGCTGCATCATAAGTTTATATATATTTGGACTCTATTATAGAATCAGTGACAAATAGCTGCATTGAACTCTTCCAGCTCACATCTCATTTATTGTGACAAAAAACATATCCTAATTACGACTTCAGATCATTCTGATCAATGTGAAAATCTACATCCTCATACCCTCTGATGACAAGCTCCTCATCTCCCCCATACACAAGGAACAAATCCTAAGTTCCTCTCTGATATATAAGGATACTCTTGACAATAGTCCAATGTTATTCTTCTATATCTACTTGATATCTGGAAACCATGCTCAGTGCATAGGCAACATCAAGTCTGGTACATAGCATGGAATACCTGATAGATCCTATCATCAAAGTGTATGGAATCTTACTCATCCTGTCTTTCTCATGTTGTGTTTGGTGACACATTTTCTTGGAAATATGCATACCACGTAACACTAGAACTAATCTCCTCTTGGATATTTCCATACTAAATCTCTTTAGTATCTTATTAATGAATGCACTTTGAATTAGTCCAAGATGCCTCTTCAATCTATCATGAATGATCTTGATCCCTATAATTTAGGATGCTTCACCAAAGTCCTTCATGGAGAAGCACATATTCAACCATTCCTTGACTGACTGCAAGACTCATATGTCGGTCCCATTAAGCAATATGTCATTAACATACACTACTAGGATAACAACCTCATTCCCATTAAACTGCTTATAAATTCTTGGATTTCATTCATTCGTAATGAAACCAAATTCTATTATGGTTTGATTGAATCTAATGTTCCATGACATGGATGCTTACTTTAATCCATAAATGGATCTTTTCATCTTTCATGTCCTTTTAGCATCACTTGGTGTCACAAAACCTTCCAGTTGTGTCATATAGACATCTTCCTAAATTTTACCATTAAGGAATGATGTTCTGGCATCCATTTTTCAAATCCCATAGTCATGGAAAGATGTTATGAAAATTATGATTCTTATGGATTTAAACATGGAAACTGGAGAAAAGGTTTCATCATAGTCAATTCATTGATGTTGTTTAAATCCCTTAGCCACTAGCCTTTCTTTATAGGTACTAACTTGACCTTCCATGTCCATATTCTTCTTGAATAACCATTTACACCCAACAGGCTTTACATTAAATGGAGCATCGACCAAAACCCAGAAATGGTTCTAATAGACAGAATCCATTGCAGAATTCATTACTTCTAGCCATATTGTATCTCTTGAGCTTTCTAATTAATTTTTATAGTATAGAGGTTCATCATTTTCAAACAATAATGAGTCAGAGTCCTCAGTGACAACAAAACCATATCTCTATGGTTCCCTTACCTCTCTTGTACTCCTTTGCAATACTTGTGTTTTAGGAACTACCTCTTCCACAGGTAATTGTGGAACTTGTTCCCATACCAACTCATGTGTATCTTCAGCAACATCTTCATCAAAGTCAACCTTTATCTCACTATCCTTTTTGAGTATGCTCTTCCTATCAAGAAATGTGTCATGTCTGGAAACAATCACTTTCTTGTCTGAGGGGTTTTATAGGTAATATCCCATTATTTATTTTTGTTAACCTGTAGCAGCCAGAACTATTCATCCATTTGGGCCTTCGAGCCACCGGTTTGGTCCTCGGGTCTTGTAAGGCTTTCATGCCTCCCAAGACCTTCGGGCCAGTTAATTTTCAAGGCCTTTGGGCCACCTTATGTCCTTTGGGCCACCACAAGGCCTTCGGGCCACATGTATGCAGGCCCTAGACACACTACAAAAAAGGAGGATCCCCAGAAGAGGATTCAGAGCAGGTGCACTCACCAGAGCAGAGCCAAATGGATTTTTAGAATGAGAGGGTATGTTTATGCCATCGGTACTAGCCTATTCTTGCACGGGAAGCCTATCCAGATGGTCATGAAAAGGTGGAGAGCTACTATAAGGATGCAGATGCTGGGGAGGGGAAGTTCCATGTAGATAGTCTGGTTGAATTCCATAAATACCATCGGGTCATGTAATATCCTAAGACTACGGGCCATGTAATCTCTGAGCCTACGGGCCTTGTAAGGGTTCCGCCTCATCCCTTGAAAGGGGGGTTATCAAAAATAATAAAAATGAAGGCCTTCGGGCCATTCAGGCAAACGGATAATGGGGGATCTTCATGACACATCATCAACCTTTCCATGTCTAAAAATTTATAGTTTCTTCTTTCACTAACACCATTGCACTATGGTGTATAAGGTGGAGTGACTTGAGATAAATTCCCAGACTCCTGAAAAAGATTGATGAACTATTGATTAAGTTATTCTCCACCTCGATCCAAATGAAGATCCTATATCTTCTTACGTTTATAATTATCTACTTCATTCTTTAACACCTTTAATTTCTAAAATAACTCATATATATACTTAATTATGTAGAAATAGCCATATTTACTCATGTAATCAGTAAAAATAATGATGTAAGAATATACACCTCTATATTCTACTAGAAATGGTCCACACACATCAGTGTGTACCAATCCTATAAGCACTATGTCTAATTCATCCTTTCCACCAAATGATGGTTTTACCATTTTCCCTTGTAAACAAGTATGACATCAATCAAGTGGTTTTAGCTCAGAAGAGTCTAAATAACCATCATTAAAGAGCATTGTTAAGAACATCTCGTTTACATGATCAAGGTGATGATACCACATTTGGGTGTTTTATAAGTCATGTGAACATGGTTAGTTATCAATTTCCTACACATGGTTCTCATAATTTAATAAATACATACCGTTTTTAAATGTGTCATACCATAACGTATGTTGTCTTTATAAAAGTAAAAACATTTATTTCTAAACATGAAAACAAATCCATTTATATCTAAACTCGATATAGAAATTATGTTCTTGGTTACACTAGGTACATAATAACTGCGATGTAAAACTAAAATCATTCCCATCGACAATGTGTGGTGGTAGTCACCAATGGAAAGAGCATCCATCCTCACACTATTAAAAGCTCACAGATCCACCTCTCCTCTTGCAATTTTCAAGAATCTATTTGGTTCATACATTTGAATATAGATGTGATCCCCAAAAGTTGTATGCAATACCCAGGGTGTAGAAATGGAAATATTTCACTTGATAATGAATGCACCTTTGTATTACCCTTGCCTATAGGTGTAGTTCCTCTTCCAAGGGCCTAGCTTGCCACATGAAATTCATAATGACTCCTTTTCCTAACCATTCCCTTGGATATTCTTCTTCTTAGTTAGACGGTTCTCAGAGGCTTTATATTGTTTATAAATCATAGGACCCTTTGCCTGGTCCTTCCTCTTCCAATTCACCATAAATACTATGGGGTTTTCACTCCCCATGTTTTTATGAAATTGGAGCATCTGGGTAAGAATATATGATTGGATTTTATCATTGTTTCTCATATTATAATTCAGAATAAACCCAAATAACATCATAGGTAGCGATGATAGTATGAGATCTATATTCAAATCATCTAGGAATTTTATCCCTAAGAAGCCCATATGCTCAATGTAACCAATAATCCAGACTACATGTAGTCCATCTAAAATAGACTCTCCAAGCTTAGTAGTTAACAAAGCGTTGGAGATATCATACCTCTCCCATCTCACCTTCTCTTGGTACAGATCTTGAAGGTGAGATATCATGCTATAAGCATCCATTTCCTCATGTTCCTTTAAAATATCATTGGTCATGGATGATAGCATAAGGCACTGAACATATGTATCATCATTCATATGTTTCATGAACAAAGAGAGTTCCTCATCACTCACCTCATTTCTAGGTTTAACAGGTAAGGTCTCTTCCAGCACATAATGTTTCCTCTCGTGGCGAAGGATAACCCAAAGGTTCCTTTTCCACTCTTAGAAATTAGTTTATGTGAGATGTTTTTCCTTCTTGAGTATGGATCACAATGCTATGTTTGATGATATTTTGATTGTTTTTTCTACAAATTAATGTGAACATAGTTTTATTATTTTATCTTGATAAATATAGTCAAATAAATAAATTAATATCTATTAGTATCCCTATATTTTTTGAAACCCAATATCCCTCACCATTGGCTTCATAATATCATGTTTCTTGGACATTCTAGTGGAAAGGATCAATAATTCCCTCTTCATTACCCCAACAAGGGTTGTTCAAGCAAGTTGAAATGTTTTATGTAAGAATTTCAAATTCTAACTGCAATAACTCATAGCTACTTGAACTGTTGAGTGGACTCTCCAATCATAAAATCCTTAATTTTGGATTTTTTTAACCTTTGCCTCTCAGTTACACCATGTTTTTCTAGGGCTGTCAACCCTTGATGTAAACTAAGTAAAGTCAACCCAAAACATTAAATTATAATTCCTCAATAATTTAAATTACCCCAACTAGGGTTGGTCAAGCACTTTGAACTATGTTTTGATTCTAAATGATGTAACAGAAGGCTATACCGATATAATATTTAATTGAGGGATTTTATCCTTTTTCCTAAATATCTACTTATTATCTTTTCATGTGATTGTTAATGCTAAGTGAGATATACTTAATTGATTAACCATATATAGATAATATTTACACATAATCCATTTTTTATTTTAGTTCCATCTTATATGATTGTTAGTTCATTAATTATGTGATCATGTCAAATATTTATAATGAATAACAAGAAAAATGATAGAAATAAAATAATGGGTATGATCATGAGATTTACTATTTTTTAGTTTATCTATAAATTAATAAACTAACCCTGACCTAGGAGATAAACACCTTGAACCATTTAAGGATCGTGTTTATAGCTTTCCAACTATCTGCCTTTGTATCCCCTTAGATTGGTTTTATCTAAAATCCTAACCTGACCCCCCCCCCCCCCCACTATCTTGGGAGCTCCATACATTACATATGATTTTAACTCACACGGGGGTGAGGGGTAAAAGGGGGTTTACATAAAAGAAACAATGGGCATGCAGGACCTACACATTAATGAGAAGAAGGCATACAATCCAACAATTTTAATTTAATAAATAAATTAAAAGGGAACCAATCACATAAAAAGGTATGATCGATCTCACGATCATCCACATACATGAATTGAATTATTCATTTAATAAAATAAGAATTCACTTATTTAATCATTTTTATTAAGATAAATTACTCTCAAATCAATTAATCATTGTATTTAATTAATCAATTCTTTTTATCTTAATTGTCTCTTGAATTTCCTTGAAATTCGCATCCATAACCTTTTACCTAACATATAAATTGAATGTAACCTGGTGAATACCCATCCAAAACTACCCAGCATGTATATATACTTATATGCACTTTATTCTTTATGTCATATAGCATTCACACAAAATTATAATTGAAATACAACTCAAAAATGATGTGCAGATCTATGAACAATATACAGATGTTAATTAAACATATCCATATATATATATATATATATATTCCAAAAATCTATCACATGTTGTGTCCTAGATTTACACCCACACAAAGGTATATGTTTCAAGGGTTACATAATATAATAATACATTTTTAAATATAAATAATTTGGAAACAGTACATGATGTGTAGATTAAATTACACATCATGTACCCTCCTCACCATCCATCCAAAGTACACACCTAGGGAAACAACATGTGAGGTGTAATTTGAAATATTCAAAGTACATGGCATGTCCAGTGGGCCACATGCCATGTAGACTCCACCTTAAATGAACACTAGCTGGTAAAGTCATGTATGTTATACATGACTTGACCCTAGCCCGAAGGAACTACATGCTATTTCCAGTGGGCCACACAGTGTGTAGTCTTACTGACTGTGCACCAGTGTGTCTTGGTCAACTTGCAATGTAAGAATTAACTACACCACATGTCATTAATGCACCCAGCTTGAGTAATTTATGAATTATTCTTTATTCATTGAAAACAAATACATGACATATTGATCTAACTACACGGCATTCATTCTTGTGTTATCATGAAAGAACCATCAGTGCCTCTTGAGAAGATCCTCAATTTAATTTTTATCATAATATTATTCATTTCTGTTAGATTTTTGAGAAAATATAAGGGAGGAAAATATCTCAAAAATCAGATTACAATAATGATTAATGATGAATTGACAAACTAAATTATTAATTTGTAAATCATCAACAAATTATTTAAATAATTATAAATAATAATATGTCCCCTTTGATACCACTTTTAGGTTCTAGGCATTGTGGATGCACAATATGGGCGTGTGCCCAACTTTATAAATTTCCATAATCGATGATTAATCTCGGATCAATACGATGATGAATTCCAGTATCCACTGAATTGAATGAAAGATAAAAGACAAATGAGAGAACCCAGAACTGACAATAGAGGATCGAAATATTTTTTTATAATTAATTTAATTTAATTATAAAATTACCTCCAAGGTGATTCTTTCTTCGTTGATGTGTCTGACCATAGTTCTAAGGTCCTGATTCATTGTGTTGTAGAATCCATGGATAATAATCCTCTAGTAGTGATCCACATGTTCTCCACCTATCTCTGGTTGTCATTGAAGGATTCCCTGGGTGCTAGTGTTGAAGATAATTGTGCTTGCGATTTCCCCCTTAGATCAACATGAGATTTACAGCTAGAGCTTTGTCCTTGATCCGATGGATGTGGATATATCTCGTTCTTGAGATCATTCTTGGAGAGGGAAGATTTATTTATGCTCGAGTTCTTTTCTCCAAGGATGTTGTGTACACAATGACTGGTTAGCTAGGGGAAGGACCCCTTGGATTATATAGATAATAACAACAGAATGGGGAATTTAATTCTCTAGGTGATAATAATAATTATCATAGGTTCCATTACATAATTTATTATTCCATGTAAAAATCCAAAGTCAAATAATAATAAATATTATATTATTTCCATGAAATGTGCTTAACAAATTTAATTCACCAGGTAATAATAAATAATTAGTATAAGTGTCTTTACTTAATTTATTATACCAATTGAAACCCCCAGGTAAAATAAAAATAGCAATGATATTATTTCCATGACATGTGATTAAATTTTACATAATATTTAAATATTATTTAACCAAATAATATTTAATATTATTTCTCCCCAGACCCATAATGTAGTCTACAAATCCTCCACAATATTTTTCAGGCCTTGAATAATTACTATTTATTTTTAAAATAAATATAATTTCATTATTAACTATATATATATATATTTCATTCGCAATATATTCTCTTGAATATAAAGAGATGAAATAAATATGATCAGGCGTACCTGAATAATTATTAAACCACAACAGGGAATAATATTTATTAAAAATTTTAAATAATTATATTATTTAACTGATATATTGGATACACTTAGTTTTTAACCCTCTAGGTTTATTTCTCAATGGAATTAGATAGACTTTCCTATAGTCCAAGAATACTATCTGAAAATGGGTAAAGTAACCTAAGAGAAAGAATTTTATGTTACAACAACATGTCACCCCATGCAAACACATACCTCCAATGGCCTAAAGGCCTTCATTTTTAGTTGATTTTTGATACTCCACCTTTCAAGGGATGAGGTGGAAACCTTACAAGTCCCGTAAGCGTAAGTATTACATATACCAAACGCCTTAGATAAATTCATTGCCCGTAGGCTTCAAACATTACATACAACCCAAACTAACTACTTGGGACTGGTCCTCCCCAGCATCTTCATCGTGATATCAGCTCTCCACCTTCGCATTGTTGTTTGGCTAGGAATTCCCGTGCATGCATAGGCTTGTCCCGATGGCAGGTTCCATACCCTCTCATTATTTCAATCCATTTAGCTCTGTTATGGTGAAATCTCCTTGCTCAACCTCCTATTAGAGCTGGTTCATTGTAGGTTTTCTGGTTTGCATCTGCACTAAAGGTGGCTCGAAGGCCTTGAGGTGGCCTTAAGGCCTTACTGACCCGAAGGCCTGGGTGGCCCAAAGGCCTTAAAGGACCGAATCGGTGTCCCGAAGGCCCAAACAGGGGAATATTCTCAACTACTACAGTGCAAAACAGTTCCTGCTACATTTCCTGCTACAGTACTGCTATAGTACCTACTACAATACTACTACAGTAACCCGGAAATTCTGCCTCTACCTGGATTTGATCCCTGGTCACTTGGATGCACTTACGGATCCCTTACCAATCGGGCTAAGGCTCATGTGCCATGCAAACGTTTACCATGCAGTATAATTCCCTTATCCTGATATCTCCAATCAAGCAGGTTTCCCACAAGTCTCGTCAACCAATGTGCTCGATTTATTATTCTTTGACTTCTTGGAATTGAACTTGACTATATAACACCATGTACATGGATTTAGTTAGGCTATATAATTTACCTCAGAGGTCTTTAGATATCCACTTTTTCAAAGTGACAATTTCTTTCTCACATTATTCATTAATTCAGTATTACTCGTGATGCCCCCAACACATCATACCTCATCGTGAACATATGTCTTCATGGTTTTTGTCAATACATCTAAGTGAATGACTCATAATACCAGTTAATAATAATCATAAAGTCTAAGGACCAATACATGCATCCGTAGATAGGAACATCCAATGAAATTTATGAATGTCGATTTCCTACTCGCGGATGTTGTTCCCAAAATATCCTCTGGGATATTACCCGGCGCACACACCATGACAAGGTGCCTCAATGTTTAATGAGTCCCCACCCTTGATATCTTGTATCATTTGTGTCCATTCAAATGATATCATCCGGGCATAGAACAAATATTTAAGAATAGTGTCATGGAACATTCAGGTTCTCATCATAACAGGGATCTGCTATGTCCTTTTAGTGCGGCAACTATTCTTATGACATTATCACATACTATGTCATGAAAAATAATAACCATGATGTGATAAAAAGTTTATTAGTATTCATCCAATAAATATCGGTTTGTCTTAAAGTAAAAAAGAATTTGGTTTCTACGACACCAACTCCAATAGGTATGTGGAGACATTTGAAATTGTAGAGAGGATCAAACGTGTCGCATAATGATTAGCTCTTCCACAGTAGTATAGTGGGATACACCATGTTTTCCATGTTTCAAAACACTGATAATATCTCCCTGATCTGTCTCATGTGATCAATGATGATGATGTCGAGCTTGAGGTTGATGCGTCCTTTGAGGAGCATCTAGTTCGTATAGTGGACCATGGTGAAAAGGTCTTTTGGGGAAATTTTGTGCCTTTGGTTTATGTTCTATGGAAATATAGAAATAATTAGGACTAAATTTTGAATAGGGAATCGAATAGGTGGGCCTAATGGCCCGATCTCTTTTCTTTTGGGACTCAATGATGATCGAAAAGAGTGGCTCGAATACTAGCTATTATAAAGTGGAGAGGCTGTGAGATCCTGGATCTCCCTTATGGTATTTCTTTGTTTACGTTTCAGTTTAAGTTCCTACCCTGAAAATTGATTTTTTATTTTCAATCACTTTTAAGGGGAAGTGAGATCCCAATTCTGACCAAATTACTGATCATAAAACAAAAAAAGAGATAGATGTACCATTCAAATCAAGTTTAAGTCTATTAGATGCATTATTCCTAGAATGTTTACAGAGAATTCCATTTACCTCTAAATCTGGATCATCTTTGATAAGGTCCTCAAACTAAAATGAACACTTCCCCCACGTCTGTATGAATTCCTTCATGTTTAACTTCCACACATTAAATCCTCAACCCAAGATCTTGTGAAGACCTTGGGGTGCCTCGGGGGTATGAGACACAAAAGAGGAGGAAAAAAGAGGGTTTTGGGCATGTTGAATGGTTTGTGCATGCTTAGTGAAAACCATTCATAAATCCTTAGTAACCATGTGGGGGGGGGAATGTTTTTGGACAGTAACGTACACATGGTTTGGAAAACGGTGCTGGTAAACCATGTGTTCCATTAACATTGGGAAATTTTAAAAAATTCCATAATGGAATTTTTATGGTTCACCTGGGATTTCCCCCCCTTCTTCCTCTGTCAACCCTAGGAATGAACAAAAGTTACAAAGATCTTCCAAGGGTTATTTCCCGGAAACTCTAGGTCATTTGGAGTTCTGTTAGTTGTGAAATAAAGATCCGTGTAAGGCTAATCCCACCCTTGCTTCCCTTTTTGGTTTAAGGTTTGCATTTGTAACTTCTCTAAAAAAACTCTAAAACCCATCTTTTTCATTGAGATTTAGGTTTATTCATTAAATGGTGGTATAATTGGGATCTAAGTCCTTGATTAAGAGAGTGTTTTCTCCAATGGATTCAAGGTAGGTGGTCTAAAAGTGATATCCCATAGTTTATACTTGGATTTGTGCATGTTGGGTTAGGTTCTTGATCTTCCCTTGCTGTGTTCGTTGTTTCCATTAAAATGTTTAACATATATGGTGTCAAAGCAACCAATTTAACCCCTCATGATCCCCATGGGATGAAAGAAGGGTGAATTAAACAAATTAGGGCCACAAATGGGGTGTATCGGGCCTCCCGATTGGGCTAATAGTAATATAAGGTGTGAAATTGACCCATAATGAGTTAGATCCCAAGCGAATGTGTTAATTGGTTACTTAATGATCTAGAAGGAAAATATGGTTAGTTGTGTATAATATGGTTAAGGCCTAAGGTATTTTTTGGGAGGCACGTAAATGGGTTTAATGTGAATATGATAAGGTATTATGTTTACATTTCATCATACTTAGTGATATATGTTTGGGGGAAAGGGAATTATGTTAAATGGTATGTAATTTGAATGTTAAACTCATTAATGTATTTTGGTATGATATTAAATTTATTGATCTTATTTCTTGAATATTTTTAATGGTATTGGTTATGCTTTGTGGTCAGATATGGTGACTGATAAATAATCATGTGCACAAGGCTTGGTAAAGTGGGGGTATTGACTTCAGATTCTATTCCCATGGGTTGATTTAGACTGAGGTTCTTTCTCCACTCCTAAATTCATGGTTTAGGGAAGGGGATTAATTTTTATTCCCCTAACAGTTGCATTCCACCTGGACTGAGGCTTTGAGGTGAGGATTATGAGGTTGTTATAATGTAATGCCTAGTTACATGTGACTGAATTTTTATTCCCATATGCTTGAGAATATTGAGAATTACTAATCAATTGAACACATGAATAAAGAATATTAAACCATGGGATTCATAAGTAGTGACCCTCGATTAAATGGAAGTATAATTTAAAGAAACATATTCTAGAATGGATTGTTCAACTGGTTACCTTTACCTTATGTTATTTATCACTTTCATGCACTATCTATTTTTACTAGATATTTTGTAGATGCCATGGTGGTGGCCTACTAAGTTATATTTACACCCTTCTTGAGACATCATTGGGTACCGGATTAGATTTCATGCTCTCAGTTCAAGACATGGGAAAGGGTCCTATGTGAGGGAGTTGAGTAAGACATAGGACATATATGGGTGAGGTTCCAAACATGGAGTCCAGACCATTATGGGTGTTATGTTGTTTTTCATTCATTTAGGGTTTTGTTCACTTGTTATTTTAGAATGGAATGGCATATTTTACTACTGTATATAGTTGTAACCAGTTTTGGAATTGGTTATTTATACATGTTATTTATTGTTCTTATTAATTCCACTATTTATATTGTATTTTGATGTGGATTGCTCTAGTAAAGAGAGTATAGTCTCCCCATGTAACCTATTAAACCCTCACAGCTAGTCATCAACCTCTAGTGTTTGGGGAGGCTTGCTTGAGTTCATGTGGTGACTCGTCCCAGGGCAACGGTTTAGTGGCTCTAAGGTCGAGGACCTTACATGGTTTTTGTTATTTCTTGAATAATATTATTTATTATTTCAACAACCCCATTTTTCTGAGTTTTTTAAGGGGATGAGAAGTTATGTTTAATTCCATTATTTCTATAAAAAGTTAAAAAAATTATAATTTACAAATTCTCCACCATGATCACTATGAATAGTAATCAATGGATGTTTTTTATCAATTTTAAATTTGGCTACAAAAGTTTTGAAATTCTTTTCCAGAAAATAAACCCATGTGTGTATGGTGAAATAATCAACTAAAAAATACATAGTACTTTCCACTAATAGTTCAATTTTTGTAGGATTGAAAAGATCCATGTTAACTAGCAGTAAAGAATCATAATTTGAGACTTCACTAATATATTTAAAGCCTCACTTATATTGCCAATTGTATTGAAAAGGGTCACAATCTTTTGAAGAATCAAATCTATGTTTTGTTAAATCCTTAAAAATTATTTTCATATTAAAATTACATAAGATTCTAAGGTTACAGTGTCCTAACCTTATATTATATAAGAAATATTGATCATATGTTTCACTAAAGAAAGGTATTTCTTAACTCCTAAGGACTTCTAAGTTAAGAGTGTAAAAAATCTCATACTGATGGGCAGTAATAATAAATTCATCCTTGGAATTGTTTACTACACATTTATCATTTAAAAAATTCACAAGGTAAGATACAACACATAATTGAACTATAATTATAACTTTTTACTTATGATCTTTAATAAACAAAAAATTTGAAATTAAAACTTTTCCAATAAGAAAAGTATTACTTTTATCGATAATTTATCCTTGAGAATTATTTATAAATGAAACTTACCCACTATTCATCTCAATAATATTTTAAAAGAAATATTTCTATCTATTAATATGTCTAGAACACCCACTATTCTTATACCATATATTCTTATTGATGGTACTCACTTTGTTTTCCAGAAAACAAAACAATTATACTTTTGGAATCCAAACCATCTTAGGTCAAAAAATTTTATGAAATAATAATTTAGGAATCCACATTTGTTTTGAAAAAGGGATTTGTGAAATCCTAAGGATTGAGTTCTATTTAAATAAAAATTCTTTTCTAATGTCCTAAAAATTTAAATTTATTAAAAAATGGGGATTTTTTAGGAACAAATAAAGTGTTTCTGAAAAAATTATTTATTTGAGTATAACTTATTCCCAAACTAGTACCTTGTGGAGAGATTTGTTTATACATTTTAACAAGACTTTCTTTACTAGAATTAAATGTAGATACAAATTTCTTAGGGGATTAAATTATAGATTTTAATTTTACAACTAAATTATTTTCCACATTGGAATTAGTTTGGGAATTGAGTTTTTAAAAAATAGTTTTCAATCTATAATTTTCATAAATTAATTTTTCTAAATAATTAGAAATACTATGTTTTTTAAAATTATTTTTTTCATGAAATTTTTATAGATCTGATATTTCATTTGTTAAAATATCATTTCAGGAATCATATTTTCCTTATTTTGAATTATCCTTATCATTTTTTTACAATTTTTACAATTTTCTTTCCAAAAGGTTTTCAAAGAGAGAAACTTCATCAACAGAAATTAAATTATTGTCTACACATGATAAAGAGGATTCTTCATCTGAATATGTATAATATTTTTTGTCTGGATCATTTTTTATTTTAATACACACTTGTTAAAGATTATATAGTGTGTACCTTATATATAAAATATTGATTTGAAATTGGTATTCTATCAAGAAGACCAGTATTTCTATGATCTGAACTTTCATTATCTGAGAAATTTTATATAGAATCAGGTCCAATCTCACTCTAAGTGTCAGAGAATTTAAGAAATTTATTACTTTTAAACAAATAAAAATTCTTCTGATTTCTATCAATATTTCTATCCTTTCTGTCTTTTATTTTTTAACTTGGGATAATACGGTTTAATTTGTCATAATATTTTTCATTCATGACAGGTAACTTGAAAATATTTCTATTTATTCTATTCTTTGTAAATTTTCTTTTAAAAATATGGAAAATATTTCTTTCTAAAATATTATTCATTATTTATGAAAGATTATCTAATTCATTCCTAGAATGATCAGAATCACTTGAATTGGATTGAATAATTTCATTCATATTTCTATAAAACATAAAAAACATTATCATGAGTCAGAGATCTTATTTAATTTCAAGTAGTACTAAAAGAAACCCCACCGTTAATTTTCTTTTCTTTCTCTACATCACTTTTCATTCTTCCCTCATACTATAAAAGAGTTATAAATAAATCATTAAGAGTGAGATTTTTTATTTTTATCGACTAATCAATTTATTTTCTCTTAGATTACCACATATGAAGAAAAAATATCAATATTCCTTTCAATGATTATTTCATCTTCTAATCATTTTTCTACCATTTACTATAAACTATCAACTATTATCATAAACCATTATTGTATCTTTTCAACATGTTTATTGTAAGGAAATTTGAATACATGATAATCAACTCTAGTAATTTCTATGATAGTTTCATCAACATTTTATGTTCCAAAATGAGTAATCTTTAAATTTGTCCAAATATTATAAACAAATTCTCATGAAGAAATCTGACTATAAATTCTCCTGGTCATAGAACATAATAGAGTGTTTCTAACTCTGTAACTCAATTAATACTCTTGTTTCTCCAGATTGGTAAAAGCATTAAATTTTCTATAAGAAATATTTTAATATCAATTTAACATGAAAATATTTTCCACTATATTATTTATAATTAATTTATTCACTCTATCTCTCAAATAATCATAATCAACTCTATAAAAAATAGGTTCTCTATTTGGTTTTGAGGTTATCTATTGAACCAACATTGAGCCCTTCCATCATTAAAATATATATAAATATTATATTTTGTAGTAAACATTAGTGTAGAAAATATTTATAAATAAAGTGTTTATAAAATATAAAAAAAATATCAAAATTAAATAATATAATGGTAGAAAGTATGATCAGTGGAAACCTCCTCTAATAAAAAATCTAAGGATCAGTAAAACAGAGAATTTCCTCTGAAACAAATTGTTTGATAAAAATTTATATGAGGATAGATAAATACAAGATGGGTGAATTTTAATATTAAGAACATTCATTTTACCCTAAAAAAAACTTATTTTGAAAATTTTAACTAATCATATTCAAAATACCTCTTAAGTATTTAATGGATGATCCTACTGGGTCTGATAAACAATATATCATCATCAAGTATATTATGATATGTATTTCATAGTACATAATTATAATTTAATTGTATTCATATGAGAAGATGACTTAATCAGAGTAAGTATAGTAAGAATCTTAGTCACAGTTGTTACAATAAATTAGTGTATTAAAAAGGTAATAATTCTATATTTAAGCGTATAGAATCGTATTCAAGTAATAAAGTCTTCAAAAAATAATATAGTTCAAAAAAGATTTATAGAAATTTAATCTATTATGATATATACGATACAACAAGAAAGATTAACATAAAATAATTAACTTTTTATTACAAATACAGCAGAAGAAATGAACTTGTAATAAAAAAAATTAAATGAATAAAATTTGACTAACCCCAAGAGAAGGTCATATAATGACTTAGGATAAAACAAACCTATTTTATACTTACAATAAAGTCTCACTTACCCTTACCAAGGTAATACCTCAATACAATTATCATTCTATCTTGGTTTCCACACATTCCCTCAATGAGATGATTGGCTTTACTATGTCCGCCTATCCCCAATAGCCCTCAATACGACGATCATATTTTGTCATGCTATCCCCAAAAGACCTTGATCAAGATGGTAGTATGTCTATATACTTATCCCCATAAGACCTAAATAAATAATATTTAATCCTTATCTTTCTATCCCTAGAATCACTCAATCATTTTCATAATCGAATGCACAAAGAAATTACAGTCTCAAAAAGATTACAAATTCAAGGAACGAGTAGTTCACTCTTGTAAGATTTATAGATCTCACATAGAAGAAAATATAACAATGTTTTCCTACGTGAGCCTCCATCTACTTGAAAAAACATGAAATGACCAATTATTTATAAAAAATATTCAAACGATGTTCTTGGTCCTCCAGCAGTCATATTTTCTCTAATATTTTCACACACAAAAAAAATGGAACTTCAATTGTCATATTATAACATAATACATGAAATCATTTAATTTTACACATATTATAATAGAATTCATTATATCATTTGGTTTTTAATACTCTATGTGTAAAAATTATTTCCATACAATAGAATTTGATTTTTTTTATTCATAATTTAACCTTTTATCAATACAATGTATTCCCTTACAGGAAGTCATTACGATTTTCTATATGTGTATGATTATGATTTCATCAGCTCATATGTAAATTATAATTATAAAACCTTTTTCATTATGATTGTAAGATATAAATTATTTAAATATCATTTGATAAAGGAAAATCCAATCATTATCGAATCTACACTCATTATGATAATTGTAATGAATAAAATAAATTTTGATTCATAAATACTTTAAAACTAATTATAATAATTGTAAAATACATATGTTTTATATAAAAGCATTCTTAAAATACATTTTACATAAAAGATCTACTATAAAATAATTATTTTTTCATTTTTTAAACATAAGGATGCTAAAATTCATAAAGAAACTTTTACCTCAAGAAAGGTGATTTATTGAGATCCATCCACCCAAATAGGTCTATAGAAAGAGAGAGATTTTATGTTGGTAAAACGAGTCCTCACTAATTCACCCCCCCTCTCATTATAGTGGCATAAATTCTAGTAGCATAACAATTTGTAATTGAGCACTAGGTCCCGCCTTTTTTTAGATTCTAAACATTTTAAGATTTAAATTTTTTTCTTACCCTTCTAGAGAAATAAGTATGTGTAGACTTAAAAAAGGTTAATATATTTCTTATCAATATTATATACCATAAAAGACTCTAAAAAATTAAATAAATAAAGAGACGAATAATATAACCACCATACTATTTCATAAATTACTATTACATCACTTTTATGATAAACAACATAACATAGATACAAATCAAGGATACACATGTATATTTTCTTTGGAAAATTAGGCCCCCACATCAATTGTAAATAATAAAGAAAAAAATTTATTTAAATACTTTTTCTTTATCCTTATAAAATATCACACTCTCATTAGTACATTTAATCACCTAAGGATATACATCAATGAAATGGGTGGGATAAAATCCCAGTAAGAGAAGGAATAAGGGAAATGAATCAAAATTAAATGGTTAAGCATAATCAACATCATCATATCAAAAGTATAAGATAATAATAAAAATCACGATGGAAAAAAATTATAAATACATGGAATGTGGAACAAGCATAAAAATGAAACATCATGTCATGGTGGTCAAAAACCACATATTGTTCTAAATAAAGATAACATCATGGTCATGAATAATATATGTTTATAATGTAACACCCTAGAATTACAAAGTAAGAACATAGAATGAAATAGCATGTATGACATGAAACACCAATCTTGTATGGGAATATAATATCTTGAGACATTATAATATAATTCATATTTTAAATAAATTAATCAATGATTTAGATTTCAGTTCCCATGATACTGAGTTATCGTACGTCTCACATAATAATGACTTTATTTGGTGGCTTTCCTTACAAGAAAGGTCGAGTTTTTTAGAATAATATTATATTATAAAAATATTATTATTTAATATAATAAGATGTAAACAAGTCGTTAAATTGAAAGTCATAAATAGGATTAAGTAAATTATGAAAATATATGATTTACACTAATATTAATTGAGTTCGTTAGTTTCTAATTAATTAGAAATGGATATAATAACCAATTTAATATAATGGGAATGTTTTTATATAAAGATATTTGTATGCTCAAAAAGCTATTTGATCCTAATAAATTATTTTAATTACAATAATTGATTGATATTAATAAAATATATATGTTATATATTAAAAAAATTATATTCATCGAATATATTTTAAAAACATAAGATATGAATAAACCTAATATTTCGCATAAAATAAATATTTAGATAAGGTAACTTTTACAACCTTCGAATGGAGAACCTTTTTAAGTCATATTTTTGGGACTTTTATAAATCATATATGACAAAATGAAATTAATTTTTGAAAGATGAACATAAAAATTAGGTCAGGGAGAATTTTCTGTATTTTTATGAGAAGTTTATTTTTTTAATAAATAATGAAAAACATTAAATTTTAATTTAAAAATGATTTTTCATATAATTTATTAATAATGTTAAATTATACTTTTTACTGGTTTAAAATTTTAATTAGATCATTTTTTTAATTAATCCAATTTAGTCATTAAAATCAATTTCACATTGAAATTTCATATAAAAACATTGCAAATATTTGAACGTTTTTACTTTAAGAACATGATTTGTCGTCGCGTCTGTAGGATTAAATTTAAATTAATTAATGACACTTATATGATTGGAATTTTAAAAATCATAGACCATATTTTCATTATTATTAATTTATAATTTCAAATAAGTTCAATTTTTTTTGACAAAAAATATTTGATAAATTAGTTAAAATTAATTATAATTATTAAAGTTTAATTTAGATTAATAAGGGACAGAACCATAAACCTAAATTCCAAAATAACCTAGAAACCTGTCAAAAATCCATTTTATAGCCATATATATACCATATTCGCACTTTTCTAAAATTCATTGCATTATTGGATCCACATTAAATGGTAAAAATGTTGGTGGAATTCTCTTTTAGAAAATTTTCTAGAGTGTCCCTCCTCCTCCACTAAAATAGGAACTCAAGTCTCCCACATACTCAAACCTATCAAGACACAATCTCTCAACCATGATATGCTCAAACAGAACCACAAACTACCCCCACCACCCCCCCCCCCTCGAATCATATAATCCCCACCTTGATTATAATTCCATACATGGAAGCCATTTGGTTTAAATAATAAGCAGTTGTCCGATTAAGGGGAAACATCCTTCTTCAAGCTCTTTAGTTTTATTTCATTATCCTCTATTTAAATTATTCTTATTTAATTATTATAAAAAAATTATCCTCAATATACTGATATTTTTATATTTTATGTTTTAGACCAACACTTATAAAAACATTCAAATAACGGGTAATGAACTTACCATTTATGTGTACGACAAACTACCGCCTCACGAAACAAAGTTGTTCATTTTTACTTTACCACATTTCATTAAAGGAAATTATGATAGAAATTGTATTTATATATGATATATATAATATTTATAATTTCATTATGCTTCTTTAATTATTATATAACACATAAATTTATGCTTTTCATTTTGGGGAAATACGATAAGAACATTTGTGGAAGTATGGATTACTCCCCCCCACAAAGCGATGTGATTCGTTCACACTATACATGGGATGTACAAAGGTCGGTTTTAATAAAAATATCTAAAATATATGACTTATATATTATAGTGAAATTATATTATACATTTACATAATTTACTTTTCATTCTTTTAAAAACAAAACGAATTGAAACTATCATCCATGCGTACGTACGACCTACTGTCTCCATGAATTGTGCATTTCATTTACTCTCTCAAAATATTATAGATTATTATAGACACATATATAATGAATATATATGATATTTGAATAATTTTTTCAATATTTATGTGATTAAACCATGATCTAGTTAATGATAAAATAAAGTATCAAATCAAAACATACTCGACAAACTAGGAAATTAACCCCCGAAATATTGAAAATATTTAATGATTGTTAAAAAATAAGTAATATAATATTATAAGAAGATAATATTTGATATTAAAAATATGATTACCATTTGGGTATTATTTATTAACATGTTTAAAACCATTATATAGGGATTTAAAGGACATTCACCCAAAAAGGAAATGCAAGGTGAGGGATTTTCATCTCACTTTTTACATTTGTGAGGTAAATGTCTTTTTCACCCATTTATTCTTTGTGTGGGGTATCTAATACACATTTTGATATATTATATAATGAAATATTTTATCTTCATTGTATTTAATAATTTAATTTCATTTTATTTATTCGTGAGGCTTATGATTCAAATTTTTCAAAGTGGTATGGGACCCATAGGAATGTTTAAATATTATTTTCATTAAGAATAATTTTAACGATCATTGAGTGGTATTTCCTTTCTCTAGGACATATTTTACTATTGTGAACCTGATTTTTTATAAATAGTGTATGTAATGTTACATTGGTATGAAATATCCTGATTCATTCATTCTTCTATATATTTTGAGTTTCAATTTTAATTATTTCCTCTTAGGGGATTTCAATTAAGCATTACCAAGTGGAAAAGAATATCATAACCCAATTTCTTTTTTGGGGTTATATTACTTCATCATTGTCTTTAATATTCAAATATTATATGTTTAGTCACCTTCAATATAATTTTTTTATGTTCAATAATTTTATGTGGATTTAGATTTTACACACAAAATCTATTCATTGTTTCAGTATCACTTCATCATTGTGGTATTTTCAAGGGATTACTTCACAATATCATTTTGTTTAAAATTTATTACACTTGAATTTCCATAAGAAAAAATTATTGGATCATTATTTAATGAACCCTTTATTTTTATTCTCTTATAGTTATTCATGAACCTTTTCAAGTACTAGTACCATTTTTCGACCCTTTGGTACTCAAAATTTATTAATAAATGTTTTTAAGAAAACCTGACTTTATTTCACTCTTTAGTCAGAGAAATTGTTTTCCTCTAAGAACCATATTTTTGAAAAGTTTTTTCAAAATTGGTTTTTTTACCTTTCCAAAAATATCTTTTGAATTAATTTTTACACTTTCTTAATTTACCCATGTTTTCAATGGAGTATTCTTATCGATTTTTGAAGAAGGCCATTTTTTAGCATTTTTACCATGAAAAAGGAATGCCATTTTAACCTCATACAAAATGTATGGATTTACCCACTATCCTTTTTTATCTTACTTTGAATTTTTAAAAGGTTACAACTTAAAAAATAGTTTTTAGAAAGTTATTTTCAGTGTAATGGTTTTTCAAAAAAAAATTATTTTTCCACAAGAATGTTTTTAAAACATATGTTTTATAATATTATTTTTATTCAACAAAAACAACCCTTAATTATTACTCCACTTGGGATATGTTGTATTGATACTATCTTTATCCTTCCACTATATGTTTTTCTATTAATTTGGATAAGGATAGTATTGAAATTAACTTCCTCGATTCCTTTTTTAAAACATTGAAAATATTCAATTTCCTATTATCATTGAACATTGAGTTTCCCCTAATTACCCATATCATTTATCATAGATATTGCGATTTTTAAATTGTATACCATTTTACTTATAGTGGCTAATTTTAAAATTATTTGATTATTTAAAGAAATATTGATAAATCTATATTCTTTATTCAATTTGGATATTTGATAAGGTATGTAATTTATTTATATTAGTTAATATGATGAATTATTTAGACTGGAAATGATATGTGGGTCTTGGACTTTATATATCCCCTCAATGCATTGAAACGTTATCATGAGAAAAATATGTTGGGAAAATTAAATGGGTTTCTACCTCTATGAAAAGTCCCGGAATTTCAATGAATTTTTTTTAAAATAAATGGGAATTTTATAAGTCCATGAAAATTGACGTTGCATGATTCTGAGGCATAGTTTGCCCGAAATGAATTTCTGAAATATTTTTCAGGTATGTTCAGTAAACGTGTGAGAAGGTTTTTCAAACATTTTAACAGGTGCTTAGAATTGAAATTAGAGGGAACAATTGAACTCTCAGTACTTGTATTCACATATGGATACCTTCACCCCGACCACAATAGGTCGAGGGTGGAAGTTATTTTTCACTTATTCGTGAAATAATAAAATCAATTAAAATGGTGTAATATTTTATTTTTATTTTATTTTGAAACTCCCATGTGAATGTTTCACAGGTGGTGACCACTGAACTAAAACCTCCCATGAGCTGTTATGGAGGTGGGGACCACCAAGCCTAAACCTCCAATGAGAGGTTATGGTGGTGGGGACCACCCGAGGCTAAACCCCCTTTAACTCCCTATTAAATGTGGGTAAGCCTTTTAAACTTCCCCCACATTAATGGTGCCACCTCCTATTTAATTAATTTTTTTCCAAACTCATCAATTAATTAAGTGGAGCCAACATAAATTAAGTCAACAATTAAATTAGGGAAACATATGAGAAGTAGGCTACATTGTAATTTGGTGGAATTGGGAGAGGATAAATATTGGGAGGATTACTTTCCTCCGATGAAGAATGTTTCTCCAATGAAGAACGATGACGCACGACTTCGACTTCTTCCACGGGACATCATCCAACATGGGACGTCTTCAATCAAAAACCATTCTTTCAACCTCATCCACAACATAAAATGAACAATGTAGGGGTGTTTACTTAATTCTTGTAATTTCTTGATTAAATTACTGTTTCTTGGAAAGCATGGTGAACGTGGATCAACCAAAACGAGTTTATCCACGATTCATATGAAATTGTTGAATTTGATGTTCTTTATACTTTTTCGTGGTGAGCTCCTTGCTACCTCTCTAATGAAGAGGGTGCGGGCCTAACAAACATGGCCCGACCCCTATGTTGTTCTTCATGAATGGTGCATCTTTCGCGATGAAAGAAGGCGACTTGGTGACGGCGACCGGTGCTGGCGGTTGGCACCGGTGGAAATCGAGAACTGTCAACAAAGGCACAGCGCCCAGCTACCATGCGGCCCCCATGCCCCACAGTGCTCCACCGTATGCTGCCATTGTCGGCTCGGGGAACTGTCATGCTGCCCCATGGCCTCTACCCTTTGGTCGAGCCACCCCGTGGCCACCAGCCTCCCAGCTGAGTCGCTCTGGCCGAGCCTCTCTACGACCTCTGCCCTCCAACTGAGCCGCCCTGCGGCCTTCACCCTCCAAACAACTTTCCCCACAGCCTTCTACCTCTCAGCTGAGCCGCCCCCGCGGTCTCTACCCACCGGTCAAGCCCCCCAAGGCCTCCACCCTCCCAGCTGATTCACCACGGCTGAGCCGCCCTGTGACCTCACACCCTAGCGGAACCCCTCGTGGTCGAGCTGCCCCGCCGCCTCGCACCGCCCATGGTCGAGCCTTCCCACAACCTCACATCGTCCACGGCTGAACCCCCGCAGCCCTCCACGAGCCCTTGCAGCTTTCCAGACTGCCCAGTGGGTTGGTCCAACCCGAACCTGGTCAACCTAGGCCAGGTCGGTTCGACCAAGTCTGACTGGACCCGGACCAGATACGACACATTAATGCTCTTTTGGCCATAAACATGGCACCGAACGTCCGTTTGATGAACTTTCAGTAGCACTGAAAATCATGGATAAAGAAGGTCCCTTTGAGTATACCCCACTATAGATTTGGATAAGTATGGGGTATAGTCGAGTTAGATCCACCATGAATTCAACCAGGCCCTCGGTACTAAAAGGCTAATAACTCACAGACAGGGCGTCCGATTGACGCATAATCGGTTGCGTTGAGACCACTATGAAGTGGAATTCCTTTGAGATAATTCATCATGGGACATAGTGGTATTTGGAGTATCGAACAGTGGCTTGGGGAAACAACTCTCATGGAGATGAGAAAGCCTAGTGCGGAAACCCAGTAGCTGGTTATGACGAGAAGACTGACTAGTGATCCTGTGTGGGTCATCTCCTAGAAATCCTGTGTAGGTTAGCTCCTAGAAATCTAGTGCGGGTCAGCTCGTAGCGATCATGTATGGGTTAGATCCTACCGATCATGTGTGGGTCAGCTCCTAGCGATCCTATGTGGGTCAGCTCCTAGCGATCCTATGTGGGTTATCTCTTAGCGATCCAGGGTGGGTCTGCTCCTAGCGATCTTGTGTGGGTCAATTTTTGGAGATTCTGTGTAGGTCAACAACAGAGCCTCTTAACAAATTAAGATGATTTAGTAGTTACATAAAATTATCTCTACTACTGTACTTAAGTTATACCAGGTGTGAGCTGAGCTCATACCTGTGTGGTACTTTCCTTCGTGGTAATACCTTGGTGGTATTATTCTGCATGGCATACCTCTGTGGTACTTGCCTTTGTGGTTTTCCTTCCTTTGAGGAATAGTTGAGCTTTGGTATTTTGGGTTGGACCCTATTTTTCCTCAGGATTGAGATGGGTATACTTGATTACATAGGGATATATATGGGAATATACACAAGTATGGTAGACAGTTGACTTCATGGTTTGAAGTTTATCATTGGTGGATTTTGTGAGACCTTGAGGATCTCTGGGTCCCTAATGTGTATCGTTATACTCACCCTTTCATGGGATATAACCGCACCCTGTTGTGTTTAGTGCAGGTGAAGGACAGTGTTGATCCAGACTAAGGGTACAAGGACTGGACGGTGCCTAGAAGAGGACCTTATGAAGAGTCAGTACATGAAGTATAAGGACGTACATGGATTGCTGAGGAGGTGATCTGTACCTACCCTTCAGGTAGCAAACTCGAAGGATGACCCAGTAGTTGTCTTCCTTTTTTCTCCAGTTTACATGTACTTTCAGTTTCTTGTACTTTCCAGTTGGGCTTGTATTCTGGCCCCTTTTACATATTGTACTCACTCTGTTGACTATTCAGTATACTTGTGCTCATATCTTGTTGTGTGCTTTGTTGTATGTGCTTACAGGTTATAAAGGCAATTCCTTCCCAGTTTTAGGGATTACGTCATTTGGTGCTAATCCCCAGCCCCTGGCCTATGGAATTCAGGCTTGGGGTAGTCACAGCACGGGCACGAGGGGACGAATTGTGAAAAATTGGTATCAAAGGACTCGGTTCTACCATATAACATAGGACTCTGATCTTTATTTTAATTTTAATATTATTAAGTGTGGTGAGTGTGGTTATCTTTTAGGGAATCCAGTGTTGGTGTGGCAGTTGACGTATCCATACACCAGGACACTGACTTCTGATTTCTCACTCAGTGCACAAAAACACTAATTGGGTGTGTGTTTTCAAAAGTTTTCTTTGTGATTATTTGATTTAGCTCACCAGATATAACTTATTGACCGTGGCACACCTATTTATTTTCAGGATTCCTCCACGAAGACATCCAGCTAGGGTTCCGAGAGTATTACGCACTGATATCCCACCGAGTGATGAGGCCTTGGTACAGGGCCCTCTTCCTGTATAGGCACCAGTGGAGTCACCAACAGTACCATTACCCATTGGGCCACCGATGCCATTAGCCTCAGCAGTAGAGGGTTCATGAGGCTTCAGTGCGTTGCACGAGTTCCAGTTCTAGGGGTCACCCAGGTTCTGGGGAGAGGAGGACCTAAAGGAAGTTGAGGATTGGTTGGAGGTTATAGTGAGAGCCTTCCGACTAGTAGGGACACTTGCCGATCTCATGGTGATCCTTGCCACCAACCTTCTATAGGAAGAAACAAAAAGATGGTGGAGTTTGATGCTCTAGTCTCATGAAGAGGTGATTTTCTCTAGGCAGACTTCAAGATCCGTTTTCGGGAAGAGTTTATTCCGGTGACTCTTCGCGCAGTGCGCATATAGGAGCTTCTTCATCTGCAGTAGGGCAGCATGACTGTGGCTCGGTACTCAGCGAGGTTCACTGACCTCTCACGCTACTCCACTGATATGGTGCATGACCCGTTCTTCAGGGCTCGGACCTTCGATCAGGGACTGAGGCGAGAAATCAGGGTGTTGATGATCTCACTCAGCATCCTAACACAGGCGGGGGTTCTAGAGTGAGACCTATTAGTGGATATTTTTCTTGTTGAGTAGTCACCAGTAGTGAGACCCACCACCAGTCATCATGTAGTGGAGTCTTATATAGCTATCTACAACCAGATGTCATAGAGGTCAAAGAGGACCAGACCTATAGGTGGAAGACCCCATGACTCAGGATCGGTTGTGGTGGGAACTCGAGGTAGAGACAGTCATACAAGGAGCAGGTAGTGTTATGCATGCGGCAGGTAGGGTCACATGGCTCGTGGCTGTCCGACCCGCCATACGGATGACTAGCAGACAGTCAAAGGACCGCCCAGGTAGAGACATAGATGTGACCGAGGAGGTCCACAGGGAGTAGGATGACGTGGTAGAGGATCTAGCAATGCAGTTGGTGGTGGGCGATGATTCGAGATTTCACAGCCACCACCACCAGGAGGTCCACCCCGACTATAGGGAGTAGATGGACAGGGGAGATACCAGCTCCAGGCAGCTGACTCCTACGATCATGGAACTCTATAGATTATACGAGGTAGGATATGTGTCTAGTCCACCTTAGATGTAGTACTTATAGACACAAATTTCATTCATTCATTTATTTCCACTTCCCTCATTCGGAGATCGGAGATTCTGACGGATCTGTTGGCTTGATCCTTATAGCTAGAGACTCTTACGGGAGAGGATTCAATGATTACGCACTGGTGTAGGTAGTGTGAGCTTACTCTAGGAGGTGAGAGATTCAGCTGGGATCTCCTCGTAGCAGCATTTAGGCCTTACGACATAATATTGCATATGGACTGGTTATCTATAGTCCACACTTATATTGATTGTATTAGAAGCAAAGTGTGGTGTGTCGGCACGGATGGGACCAGTTTTACCTTCACCGGCGAGAAGGGAGCCTTTGATGCACAGGATGGACTAACCCAGAGACGGGTGCAGACAATCACTCCTCATTTGGCTGGCCTTACCCTCAGAGCAGTTGATGTGGGGATTCCGATTTATCCTGTACTGGTGGACCAGTAGGCGGATGTCTTCCCTAATGATGTTCTGGGTCTACCTCCTTATAGAGAGGTGAAATACTACATTTACTTGTACCCCGGGATGGCATCGATATCTACACCAGCATATCAGATGGCTCTCGCGGAGCTTCAAGTGCTATGGGTATAGCTTGAGGAGTTTCAGGGGAAGGGATTCATTCGGCCCACTGTTTCACCCTGGGTAGCCCCAATTATATTCTCCAAGAAAGCGGATGGGAGCTTGAGGCTTTGTGTTGACTATCTGCGCCTGAACATGGTGACCGTGAGGAATAGGTACCCACTCTTGAGGATTGATGACCTCTTTAATCAGCTAGAGGGAGAACATTGGTTATCGAAGATAAACCATAGATCAGGCTATCACCAGCTCAGAGTATTAGATGAGGATGTGTAGAAGACAACTTTCAGATGTTAGTACAGCCAATGCGAGTTCATGGTTATGACATTCAGCATAACCAACACTCCAGTAGTGTTCATGGGACTCCTAAACGGGATCTTTCATCCATACCTTGATTTCATTGTATTAGTCTTCATCGACCACATTCTAATCTACTCATCCACTGAGGAGGATCATGCCTAAAATTTTCAAGTAGTACTAGACACACTCTGAGAGAACCATCATTATGGTAAGCTCTCGAAGTTCCAGTTCTGGATCTGAGAGGTTCACTTTCTGGGAGAAGTCATATTAGAGGCTAGAGTTACCATCAATGGTCTTCGCCTTAAAGATGTGGCAACATTATCTGATGAGTGAATGTTTTATAGTCTACTCGGATCACAAGAGTCTCAGGTATATCTTCTCTCAGAAGGACCTGAACTTGAGACAGCGACGTTGTCTTGAGTTCCTCCAGGACTATGACTTCTATATAGTCTATACTCTTGGGAAGGGGAATGTTGTATTAGATGCACTCAGAAAGAGGTTAGGTATATAGTTGCAAGGTGAAGCGATAGAGATACTGGACGCTTTATAGATATCCTTTGTGGATCGGGTGGGAGCAGCTTTTCTTCAGTCTCTTACAGTCACTCCCCCACTTCTCCAGTGAGTCAGGGAGGTACAGCATGGGGACGTTGACTCTAAGACTCGATGTACTTAGATATCCACAATGAAATCACCATATGGATTTTCTAAAGGTGGGGAGCACGTCATCTTCTTCAGAGGACGTAACATGGTACTAGTGTCTCTTCGGGAGGATGTGATGGGGGAGCTCCACACATCCCCTCTAGCCGTACATCCAGGAGTGGTGAATCTGTACCAGGATCACTGACGACAACACTGGTGGCCAGGAATGAAGAAAGCAGTAGCAGATTTTGTATCTCGGTGCCTCACCTATCAGCAAGTGAGGGCGGAGCATCAGGTACCAGCATGCTTGGTTCATCTATTAGAGGTCTCATAGTGGTAGTGGGATGGGATATTCATGGACTTCATGACAGTACTTCTACATACATCCAGGGGTCATGACTCGATTTGGGTGATCATTGACCGACTCACCAAGTCATCCCAATTCCTAATGATCATAGAGCAGGTTTCAATAGAGGGCTTGGGAAGCCTCTATGTGTAAGATATTGTGTGGTTACATGGATTACCCTCGACGATTATCTCCAATCATGATGCATATTTTACTTCCCAACTATGGGAGGGGTTGCAGGAGGATTTCAGAATGCAGCTTCGTTTGAGCACCGCCTTCCATCCTCAGACGAACGTCTAGACTGAGCGGACCATTTAGACCCATGAGGACATGCTACATGCATGTGTCCTCGACTTTGGTTGCAGCTGGGAGGATCATTTTACTTTGGTGGAGTTTTCATACAACAACAACTATCACTCCACCAATGGGATGGCACCTTTCAAGGCATTGTACGGGCGACCTTGTAGATCTTTTTTGTGCGGGACTGACCCAGGGGAGTCAGAACTCATGGGACCAGAGATGGTATGGGCTACCACAGAGAAGGTTCATATTATCTAGTAGCAGATGAAGACTACACAGAGCTGGTAGAATTAGTATGCCGACAGGTGATGGAGACCTATGGAGTTCGAGGATGGAGACCACGTCTTTTTACTGGTCTCACCTCGATGATTTTTTCAGAGATTTGGTCGAGGTGGAAAGTTATCCCCAAGATTAATCATACCTTCATAGGTCCTTTGAAGAGTTGGCGAGGTCACTTAACTCTTACAACTTCCACCTCAGTTGCATCGGGTTCACGAAATCTTCCAGGTAACCCTGCTAGGGAGATTCGTGCATGACACTTCCCACAACATCAACCATGGAGAGCTGGACGTCGATAATTGGGTGACTTTTAAGGAGGATCCAAGAGATATTGAGGATCGATAGGAGCGGGTCCTTCGGGGGAGGTCAATACCTCTAGTGCGCGTTCGCTGGTAGCACAGGAACCTCTAAGAGAGGACATTGGAGTGGGAGGCTTAGATACATTCTCATTAATCCCACTTGTTATCCTTGTTTTGTGATGTGGCTTATGGGGAAATAAATCCCTAAGGTGGGGGGAATTTAAAGACCCCTAATTTCCATAAAAAAAATTATAAAATAAATGGGAATTTTACGAATCCATGAAAATTGATAGCGCATGATTCTGAGGCCCGGTGTGCCCAGAATGAATTTCTGAACATTTTTTTAGGTATGTTTAGTAAACGTGCGAGTGGGTTTTTCTATATTTTGAACCGGTGCTTGGAATTGAAAATTGAGGTCATCATTGCACTCACCGCACCGTTATTCCCTTAAGGATACCTTCACCTCGACCACAGTAGGTCAAGGGTGGAAGTTATTTTTCACTTATTCATGAAATAACAAAATAAAATAAAATGGTGTAACATTTTATTTTCATTTTCTTTTGAAACTCCCATATGGATGTTTCATAGGTGGGGACCACTGAACTAAAACCTCCCATGTAACGCCCCGACCCCAGTTACCCAGAGTCGGTGCATTATTACATAACATTGGCATGATCACAAGAAAGATCAAATCTCGAAAGACCGATTGGTTTAGTAGCCTTGGAAACACTAGATATATTCATAAGATTTACATTACATCATTAAACGAAAAACTACTACAACAACATATTGTCTCCATAATCCACACTCATATCCCCACATAATATCCATGCAGGTCATTCATAACTTACTTCTTCAATTCCTGGGAAAAATAAAACAAAGAAAAGGGGTGAGCTCAAATTCCCAGTAAGGATAACAATATAGCGGAAACTTTCATAAATAAGAATAAACATTTAAGGCAATGTATAACTAAAACAAAAGCCTTTTAAACTTGAATTTCAACATGGTATGGAATAAATAAAATGAAATAATGCCATTTACTTATTCACATGGATATTCTACTAATCGAATAATCACAGGCAAAAATCAATAACCACTTTCATAATGTTGGAATGCATAATGCCAGACTATCATAACCACATAGCCAAGGCCTCGTGCCAAGACTACAAATAAGATTTTGTCAAGGCCTTGTGCCAAGACACTAGTTTGTCTCATGAGACCTACCGATGCATCGAGGATCTATAGCGGGCTCCACCCGTCACTTATTAAGTCCAATGCATTCCCATATGAAAAGGTTTAAACATAACATAAACATTCGTATTAAAACTAGCATACGAAATGTCAATAATTTCACCATAAACTATGAATGGTATAAAAATAGCACATCCATAGTCAAACATATCACAAAACCTTCAATACAATATAGAAGTTTTGTATCATAATAAATCAACTTCAAATAATCTTAAAATCCATCAAAGGATGTTGACATAGATGAAATCAAAATTCTTTTTAAAGAAATATCTCCTTTTATTTTGAAATCATTTAAGATCCATATAAAATAAAACATTTTCTTTGAAAATATTCTTATAAACTTGTAAGGAAAGCTTTGAAGATTTTATAACTGCGTAAAATAACCGCACCCGCCGTATAAGTTAAAAAAAAATTCTTACCTCAATTCTGTCGAAAAGGTTAAAAAGGACCTTGTTTTGAAAATGACGGAAAGATTCCTTTATAAGCCACTTATAAAAGTCAAAAAGGGTATAAATGACTTTAACTCATATTTTAGTAAATAGTAAAAATGTTTTGAAATACATTTTTAAGAAACATGGATGTGGATGATAAAGAGATCCCAGTAGATTATTACGTATAAACAACCTCAGATAATGAAGAGATTGTGAAATAACCCTTACCTTGTACTTTTCCTTTGTTGGGGTAGGTTAACCTCCTGTATAATGGTGAAATAATTGTTATTAAATTATACAAGAATCATATACATTAATATGATATCATATATGATCTTTTAACATTGATTTGTTAATAATATCTTAGAATTATCGTCGTTTCGGGTGTTAACTTACTTGTTTTCTTTTATATGTTTTGTTACGTAAGACATGTTTGTAAAGGATAGGTTGTATATTATTCATATCCAGAATGATATCAAGTCCTTAAACATCATTTTTAAATCATCAAATGATAATTATACTTGAATGGATACGATGGAGAATGAATCTCATCGCGTTCGTGGAGACGGTAGTCCGTACGTACGCACGAGCGACAATATCATTCTTTCGATATTAGAATAATATATAAATGGATGGTATATCATATATACATAATCATTAACATGTTATATTTATTATTTACATGAGTTACACATCATTATTATACCCATCCAAATAATATTATATTGAATAACAATTACACCACGACGTGGAGACGGTAAGCCGTACGTACGCACGTATGGTGACATGTTATTCAAAGGGTGGATAGAATACTGAATATGGTTGTACCATACTTATAATAACATCACAGTATATGTGAGATACTGGAGTTATTATTTTAGAATGTTACGAACAAAGGAAGAAGAAGTGGAAGAAGAAATTAACTTAGAAAAGGGTGGTGAAATCATTACCTCTTCTTCGGGTTCTTCCTTTTGATTTGATCAAAAGGGCTCCTTAGGTTGGCTTTCTGATCAAACTAAGGCCACTAGGTTGTATTGAGGGATGTTGGGAGAGTATTTGGGCAGAGTTTGGCCGATCCAAAAGACTTTGAAGGTGTGAAGAAATGAGAAGGAGGAGTGCCCTTTTATAAGAGGGGTGAGGGGCACCTTTGGAAAAGTTAGAAATATTAATTTATAATAAATTAATATTCGGTTTCTAAAGGCTCCAAAGTTGATTATTCAAAGGTTAAGGTGGGGATAGGTCGAAAAACACTCAACCAATAGAATTTAGACAGGTTTGGGTACTTATATTAACCTTATCTTTAAGTATTAACTCTAAGTTAATTAGTTTCACTTTTACAATGTCTCTTTGTATTTTTATATAATATGGTTAATAAACTTACTATATACATACAAGAGACTCCCAAGTGGTCCATTAATGATTAACCTATCATAATATAAGTCTCTTGGCCAAACCTTAGATTTTTAGGAATTTAATATCAATTAATAATATAATATTTGTTTTAAGAACTCTTTTATGTCAATTTTGACACTATTCAATAGTTGATTTTTGTGAAACTCATAACAGATTGATTACTTCGAAAAAAGTCAATTAAATCAATCCTAATATATCATATTATCCTAGAAAATTAGTTTAATTCATTAAAAGTTTCATATTATATTTATTTGGGTATTTATAATATCAATTATTTTAATTTTTTACTATTATAGTAATTACTGCATCATCATTGTGTCATAAATAAAATAGATTATTTAATGTATAAAAATTATAAATAAAATATTATTATGTAGGAAATCGTTTTAGATTTCTAAGGAATATTTATAATCGAAAAGCTAACATGTATAACCCTATGTAAAAATTGTTTTTCTAAAGGATGTAAGCTTATGCCATTTTTTTTTTATTTTAACTTTATTAATATAAAGTGTCCCTACCACATACAAGTGGCTCCAAGGGGTCCCCAAATTGACCCAAGGATGCTCATGGTCGGGTATGTGTCCACCAATAAGTTTAGGACACGTTTTAGGGTAATTTTGTATTATTATAATATTATTTTTTAACCCTTATTTACCGGATTTACCCTTAACCATGGTAAATAAAATATTTACCACAGTAATTATTCAAAATGTGTAAAAATAAAAGTTACCTATTTACATAATTTGGACATCCTGATTCCAAATATGGAATCCATTTTCCTAAATTCAAAACACAGAAGTGGCAGAAATTAATTTAAAATTAATTCCCGCTGTCAAAACAAAAAGCGTGTTTTTAAGAGATAATAACTATCAAAAGATTGACACTTGTTTATGTTCGGTTTAATTGTAAAATTATGTCGAATGATAAACATTAAATTGAATGGTAAAAATATATTTTAAATATAATTTAAAACCACTCAAATTCATAATTTATCACTATTAATTATTTTGATTAAAAAAGTTGTTTTTAATTAAAATTTAGAAATTTTCACTATTCATCAAAATATGAAAGTTATCCGAAATGTACCAAAATTTCACCCTAGGCTAATTTTGATATTCTGAATCCAAAAATGAAGTCCATTTTCAAATATAAAATATATATAATTTCAAAAAGTAGGTATTACTATTCACAACGGCTAGTTTAATTAGTTGTGGTGTGTGTTAGAACTCGAGGTTGCGTACAACACACGCTATCGCATTATTCGAAGGGAAACGTACCGTAGAATCTTGGGGTGTTACATTCTCCCCTCCTTCAAATAATTGCGTCCTCGCAATTTCTAGGGTATTACTGCATAAAAAGACTCGGGTGGTTCTTCATCATAAGTTCCTCAGGTTCCCACGTTGCCTCTTCCATCTTATGATTTCTCCACAAAACTTTTACCAGACGCGTCGTCCGGTTTCTCAGTACTTGTTCTCTTGTATCAAGAATCCTGACGGGCTCTTCACAATAGGAAAGATCAGGTTCCAGTTCTAATTCCTCATAGGTGAGTACATGCGTCGGATCAGTCATGTATTTCCTCAATAGAGATACGTGGAACACATCGTGAACTTTGGAGAGACTTGGCGGCATTGCCAATCGGTAAGCTACAACCCCAATTCGTTCTAGAATTTCGAAAGGTCCGATGTACCTGGGACTCAATTTACCTTTCTTACCAAAACGTATGACTCCCTTCCATGGAGATACCTTCAGGAAAACATGATCACCGACTTGAAATTTCAAATCCTTCCTTCGATTATTGGCATAGCTCTTCTGCCTACTTTGAGCTGCTTTAATGTGATTTTGGATTACCTTCACCTTTTCCACCGTTTCCTCCACTAGTTCTGGGCCTACAAGTTTTCTTTCACCAACGTCATCCCAACAGGTTGGTGTACGACATCTCTTTCCGTATAACGCTTCATATGGTGCCATCTGGATACTCGAATGGAAGCTATTGTTATAAGAAAATTCTACCAGTGGTAAATATTGATCCCACATACCCTGAAAGTCAAGTGAGAAAGATCTCAACATGTCTTCTAAGGTTTGAATAGTCCGTTCTGATTGTCCATCTGTCTGAGGGTGGTAAGCAGTGCTCAAATGAAGTTCAGTATCCAGGGATTTCTGAAGACTTTTCCAAAATCTTGAAGTAAAACGGGGATCACGATCAGAAACAATCGATAGGGTTACTCCATGAAGTCTCACAACTTCATTAATGTATAGTCTTGCAAGACGTTCCAGGGGTAGATCTTCTCTTATAGCAAGAAAATGTGCTGACTTGGTAAGACGATCAACAATAACCCATATTGCATCGTTCCTTCTAGGAGTCTTCGGTAGCCCCATGACAAAGTCCGTCGTAACATTGTCCCATTTCCACTCCGGTATGGGAAGAGGTTGCATGACTCCTCCAGGCTGTTGCCTTCCAGCTTTCACTTGTTGACAAACCATACATCTTGACACAAAATCAGCAATCTCCCTCTTCATGTTGTCCCACCAAAAATGTTCCTTCAAATCTCTATACATTTTGGTGCTCCCAGGGTGTATAGAGAAATTGGAACTATGAGCATCATCCAGCAATTCCCTTTTTAGATCAGGTATATTGGGAACACAAAGTCTCTTCCCGAATTTCAAAATTCCATCTTCATACACAAAGTCTCTCAATCTCCCATCATTCACAGCTTTAATCTTCTTTGGGAATTCTTCATCATCGGTCTGAGAACTCTTAATCCTTTCTAGTAAAGATGGTTTGGCAACCATTTGAAAAAGTATTGATGTTTCACCTTCCCTGGTTATTCCCATGTCCATCTTCACTAGATCCATGAAAATTGGATCCCTTTCAATTCTCATATTGTTCAAAACTCCATGGTCTTTTCTACTCAAAGCATCTGCCACCTTGTTTGCTTTCCCCGGGTGGTAGTGTATCGTACAATCATAATCCTTGAGTAATTCAATCCATCTCCTTTGCCTCATGTTGAGTTCTTTTTGTGAGAAAATATACTTCAAACTCTTGTGATCAGTATAAATCTCACATTTTTCACCATAGAGGTAGTGCCTCCATATCTTCAAAGAAAAGATCACAGCTGCTAACTCAAGATCATGAGTAGGATAGTTTTGTTCATGAATTTTCAACTGTCGTGATGCATAGGCAATAACTCTATCATTCTGCATAAGGACACAGCCAAGTCCTTTCTTCGATGCATCACTATAAATAACGAACCCATCATTCCCCGATGGTAAAGTCAATATAGGAGCATTGACTAATCTTTTCTTCAGTTCTTCAAAACATTCTTCACACTCTTTTGTCCAAACAAATTTAACCCCTTTACGTGTGAGCTTCGTTAATGGGTTAGCCAATCGGGCAAAATTCTGGACGAAACGTCGATAATAACCTGCCAAACCAATAAAACTACGTACCTCAGTTATACTCGTAGGTGCTGGCCATTCTTGGATTGCCTTGGTCTTAGAAGGATCAACAGAGATTCCATCTTTAGAGACAATATGGCCAAGAAAAGAAATCTCTTGAAGCCAGAATTCACACTTGCTAAACTTCCCATATAATTCATGCCTCCTCAGAGTCTTCAAGATAATGCGCAAGTGATTTTCATGATCTTCGTAGGTTTTGGAGTATACCAGAATATCATCAATAAATACCACCAAAAATTCATCGAGATACTCCTTGAAAACTCTATTCATCAGATCCATGAATACAGAGGGTGCATTAGTCAATCCAAACGGCATTACAGTAAACTCGTAATGCCCGTACCTGGTTCGAAATGCTGTTTTCGGAATGTCTTCCTTCTTCACACACAACTGATGGTATCCAGATCGAAGGTCAATCTTTGAAAAGTATTGAGCTCCATGCAGTTGGTCAAATAAATCATCAATACGAGGTAGGGGATACTTGTTCTTTATTGTTATAGCATTGATCTCCCTGTAGTCGATACATAACCTCATAGATCCATCTTTCTTTTTAACAAAAAGAACATGGGCTCCCCATGGAGAAACGCTAGGGCGAATAAATCCCTTATTACTCAATTCCTCTAGTTGTTTCTTTAGTTCGACTAACTCTACAGTGGCCATTCTATAAGGGGTCTTCGATATAGGCCTTGATCCAGGAATCAAATCAATAGAAAACTCAACTTCTCGTTCTGGAGGATGTCCAGGTAAATCTTCCGGAAATACATCTACAAATTCTTTCACAACAGGTACATCCTCTATTTGAACATTCCTTTCCTCACCGATAGTTATTTCATTCTCTTCCTCCCCAATAATTGAATTAAGTTGAGCTACTGGGGGTGGATCTAAATAAGAATTAGGTGGTGACGATTCTGCTCTAAAAATAAGGTGCTCTTTATCATTATCATCAAGAATCGTAACCTCTTTCTTCTTACAATAAATCTTCGCATCATAGTCCGAAAGCCAGTCCATACCGAGGATTATATCAAACTCAATCATAGGTATGACGATGAAATCAGCAGATAAAGAAAATTTATGTGCTCTAATGGGGACTGATTCACAAAACTTTGTTGCAATGATACTTCCCTTAGGAGTTTTAACTGACAACTCCCTTATTAAATCAAATTGGAAATATCTAATTTTCATAGCAAACTGGGAAGATATGAAACAATGCGATGATCCAGAATCAAATAATGCATTTGCTAAACTTGAGGAAACCATTAAATTACCTGCCACCACGTCTTTCGGAGCTTCTACCTCAGCAGTAGTGATAGCATAAGCCTGGCCTTGATCCCTTGGCCTTTTCTGAGGTAAGTTCTCCTGACGCTTAGGACATGCATTTGCATAATGCCCCATCTCCCTGCAATTATAGCACTGAACGTTGGTAGCTTCCTTCTTCCCCTTGCAATCATGAGCTTGGTGGCCTTTTTCACCACACTTGTAACAGACTCCCATTCCCTTCAAGCAAGTACCAGGATGTTTCTTCCCGCATTTACCACAAGATGGATATTCAACCTTTCCCTTCTTCCCCTTATTTCCATTCCCAGATTGATCATAAGGTCTCTTCTTCTCTTGCTTTGCTTTAAAGTCATAAGACTTAGAGAATTCCTTTTCGGTCTTGATAGCACATGAGACAATGTCTTCGTACGATGAAAAGGATTATGAGACTAACGCTCGACGGAGAAATGGTTTTAACCCATCAAAGAAACGATCAATCTTACTTCTTGGGTTGCGAATATAATCTCCAGCATACCTCGCTAACCTTGTAAATTTTTCCTCATACTTTGTGACATTCTCATCCTCCTTCTGTCTCAGACTCAGAAATTGCCATTCCATATCTGCTCGATGGTCGCGAGGGAAGTAATTTTCTAAAAACAGATCTTTGAACTCCCTCCATTCCATATTTGATACTTCATCATCTTCCTTCATGTTCTGAATCAATGACCACCATTGATCAGCATCTCCAGTGAGGCGGTAAACTGCCATGATAACTTTTTCCCTTTCACTGCTCCCCAAAGCCTGAAATATTTTCTCTAGGGAAAATATCCATTGCTTAGCTACTAAGGGATTTGTATTCCCATTGAACGTTGGTGGTTGTTGCCTCATGAATCGATCTAACATTGATCCTCCACGCTGCGGATCAGGGTGCTCCATACGGGTAAGGTTATTATTCATAACCTAAGTAAGTTGTCCCAGTATGGTGATAAGCTGATCAGCACCAGTTGCATCACCAGCCCCACTATAATTATCTTGAGCAGGAGGGAAATCCCTACATGGAGTGCGTGCATTGATACGGTTTCCATTTCTTCCACTAGGCGCCATTTCTAAACAATGGCATAAACTAGATCAGTTTATGAATCAAAATACATAATCCCATACTTATAAAACACTTAACATAAATTGAACTATTTATGGATATAATCCATAATCATAAGAATGTTTTCTTTGAGGAAGTATATACTCATAATCCCTTCAAAATGATTTGTAAAGAAAATGAGAGTTATCCTAAGCATATCCCCCGGGAGTGTCGTAACCAAGAGTGCAGCAAGGCCCGTTGTCGTGCACCAGTTCCCGTTCGAGTCTAGCTCAAAGCGGTGTTTTCGGGTTTTACCCCTAGGTACATATGTGCCAGAGCCGCCTCTACCTGCTCGTATCCAGACATGGATGTATTGCTCGGAAAACTCACAAAATCTCTACAATACCAAAATTCTAGGAAGTTCTTCTATACTAATCCTCAAAGTTCATCTTAGGTCTACGTGCTCTAATCAGAGTTTATCTTAATCTAGTTTCCAAGGTTTGTACTAAACTTCCTCTGATACCAACTATAACACCCCGACCCCAGTTACCCAGAGTCAGTGCATTATTACATAACATTGGCATGATCACAAGAAAGATCAAATCTCGAAAGACCGATTGGTTTAGTAGCCTTGGAAACACTAGATATATTCATAAGTTTTACATTACATCATTAAACGAAAAACTACTACAACAACATATTGTCTCCATAATCCACACTCATATCCCCACATAATATCCCTGCAGGTCATTCATAACTTACTTCTTCACTTCCTGGGAAAAATAAAACAAAGAAAAGGGGTGAGCTCAAATGCCCAGTAAGGATAACAATATAGCGGAAACTTTCATAAATAAGAATAAACATTTAAGGCAATGTATAACTAAAACAAAAGCCTTTTAAACTTGAATTTCAACATGGTATGGCATAAATAAAATGAAATAATGCCATTTACTTATTCACATGGATATTCTACAAATCGAATAATCACATGCAAAAATCAATAACCACTTTCATAATGTTGGAATGCATAATGCCAGACTATCATAACCACATAGCCAAGGCCTCGTGCCAAGACTACAAATAAGAATTTGTCAAGGCCTTGTGCCAAGACACTAGTTTGTCTCATGAGACCTACCGATGCATCGTGGAGCTATAGCGGGCTCCACCCGTCACTTATTAAGTCCAATGCATTCCCATATGAAAAGGTTTAAACATAACATAATCATTCGTATTAAAACTAGCATACGAAATGTCAATAATTTCACCATAAACTATGAATGGTATAAAAATATCACATCCATAGTCAAACATATCACAAAACCTTCAATACAATATAGAAGTTTTGTATCATAATAAATCAACTTCAAATAATCTTAAAATCCATCAAAGGATGTTGACATAGATGAAATCAAAATTCTTTTTAAAGAAATATCTCCTTTTATTTTGAAATCATTTAAGATCCATATAAAATAAAACATTTTCTTTGAAAATATTCTTATAAGCTTGTAAGGAAAGCTTTGAAGATTTTATAACGGCGTAAAATAACCGCACCCGCCGTATAAGTTAAAAAAAACATTCTTTCCTCAATTCTGTCGAAAAGGTTAAAAAGGACCTTGTTTTGAAAATGACAGAAAGATTCCTTTATAAACCACTTATAAAAGTCAAAAAGGGTATAAATGACTTTAACTCATATTTTAGTAAATAGTAAAAATGTTTTGTAATACATTTTTAAGAAACATGGATGTGGATGATAAAGAGATCCTAGTAGATTATTACGTATAAACAACCTCGGATAATGAAGAGATTGTGAAATAACCCTTACCTTGTACTTTTCCTTTGTTGGGGTAGGTTAACCTCCTGTATAATGGTGAAATAATTGTTATTAAATTATACAAGAATCATATACATTAATATGATATCATATATGATCTTTTAACATTGATTTGTTAATAATATCTTAGAATTATCGTCGTTTCGGGTGTTAACTTACTTGTTTTCTTTTATATGTTTTGTTACGTAAGACATGTTTGTAAAGGATAGGTTGTATATTATTCATATCCAGAATGATATCAAGTCCTTAAACATCATTTTTAAATCATCAAATGACAATTATACTTGAATGGATACGATGGAGAATGAATCTCATCGCGTTCGTGGAGACGGTAGTCCGTACGTACGCACGAGCGACAATATCATTCTTTCGATATTAGAATAATATATAAATGGATGGTATATCATATATACATAATCATTAACATGTTATATTTATTATTTACATGAGTTACACATCATTATTATACCCATCCAAATAATATTATATTGAATAACAATTACACCACGACGTGGAGATGGTAAGCCGTACGTACGCACGTATGGTGACATGTTATTCAAAGGGTGGATAGAATACTGAATATGGTTGTACCATACTTATAATAACATCACATTATATGTGAGATACTGGAGTTATTATTTTATAATGGTAAGGAAGAAGAAGTGGAAGAAGAAATGAACTTAGAAAAGGGTGGTGAAATCATTACCTCTTCTTCGGGTTCTTCCTTTTGATTTGATCAAAAGGGCTCCTTAGGTTGGCTTTCTGATCAAACTAAGGCCTCTAGGTTGTAGTGAGGGATGTTGGGAGAGTATTTGGGCAGAGTTTGGCCGAACCAAAAGGCTTTGAAGGTGTGAAGAAATGAGAAGGAGGAGTGCCCTTTTATAAGAGGGGTGAGGGGCACCTTTGGAAAAGTTAGAAATATTAATTTATAATAAATTCATATTCGGTTTTTAAAGGCTCCAAAGTTTATTATTCAAAGGTTAAGGTGGGGATAGGTCGAAAACCACTCAACCAATATAATTTAGACAGGTTTGGGTACTTATATTAACCTTATCTTTAAGTATTAACTCTAAGTTAATTAGTTTCACTTTTACAATGTCTCTTTGTATTTTTATATAATATGGTTAATAAACTTACTATATACATCCAATCGACTCCCAAGTGGTCCATTAATGATTAACCTATCATAATATAAGTCTCTTGGCCGAACCTTAGATTTTTAGGAATTTAATATCAATTAATAATATAATATTTGTTTTAAGAACTCTTTTATGTCAATTTTGACACTATTCAATAGTTGATTTTTGTGAAACTCATAACAGATTGATTACTTCGAACAAAGTCAATTAAATCAATACTAATATACCATATTATCCTAGAAAATTAGTTTAATTCATTAAAAGTTTCATATTATATTTATTTGGGTATTTATAATATCAATTATTTTAATTTTTCACTATTATAGTAATTACTGCATCATCATTGTGTCATAAATAAAATAAATTATTTAATGTCTAAAAATTATAAATAAAATATCATTATGTAGGAAATCGTTTTATATTTCTAATGAATATTTATAATCAAAAATCCAACATGTATAACCCTATGTAAAAATTGTTCGTCTAAAAGATGTAAGCTTATGCCATTTTTATTTTTATTTTAACTTTATTAATATAAAGTGTCCCTACCACATACAACTGGCTCCAAGGGGTCCCCAAATTGACCCAAGGATGCTCATGGTCGGGTATGTGTCCACCAATAAGGTTAGGACACGTTTTAGGGTAATTTTGTATTATTATAATATTATTTTTTAACCCTTATTTACCGGATTTACCCTTAACCATGGTAAATAAAATATTTACCACAGTAATTATTCAAAATGTGTAAAAATAAAAGTTACATATTTACATAATTTGGACATCCTGATTCCAAATATGGAATCCATTTTCCTAAATTCAAAACACAGAAGTGGCAGAAATTAATTTAAAATTAATTCCCGCTGTCAAAACAAAAAGCGTGTTTTTAAGAGATAATAACTATCAAAAGATTGACACTTGTTTATGTTCGGTTTAATTGTAAAATTATGTCCAATGATAAAGATTAAATTGAATGGTAAAAATATATTTTAAATATACTTTAAAACCACTCAAATTCATAATTTATCACTATTAATTATTTTGATTAAAAAAGTTGTTTTTAATTAAAATTTAGAAATTTTCACTATTCATCAAAATATGAAAGTTATCCGAAATGTACCAAAATTTCACCCTAGGCTAATTTTGATATTCCGAATCCATAAATGAAGTCCATTTTCAAATATAAAATATATATAATTTCAAAAATTAGGTATTACTATTCACAACGGCTAGTTTAATTAGTTGTGGTGTGTGTTAGAACTCGAGGTTGCGTACAACACACGCTATCGCATTATTCGAAGGGAAACGTACCATAGAAGCTTGGGGTGTTACATCCCATGAGAGGTTATGGAGGTGGGGAGCACCGAGCTTAAACCTCTCATGAGAGGTTATGGTGGTGGGGACCACCCAAGGATAAACCCCCTTGAAATCCCTCTTATGTGTGGGGAAGCCTTTTAAACTTCACCAACTTTAATGGCGCCACATCCCCTTTAATTAATTTTGTGCCAACATCATCAATTAATTAAGTAGAGAAAACATAAATTATGTCAAAAATAAAATTGGGGAAGTATATGAGAAGTTGGATACTTAGAAATTTGGTGGAATTGGGAGAGGATAAATATTGGGAGGATTACTTTCCTCCAACGAAAAAAATTTCTCCAATGAAGAACGCCGACGCATGGCCTAGAATTATTCCATGGGACATCCTCCAACATGGGAAGTCTTCAATCAATGACAGTTCTTTCCACCTCATTGACAAAAACCAATGAACGATGTAGGGGTTGTTATTGAATTCTTGTAATTTATTGATTAAAATCCTCGTTCTTGGAAAGCATGGAGAATATGGATCAACCAAAACGAGTTAATCCAAGATTGGTTTTAAATTGTTTAATTTTAAATGCTTCATAATTGTTCTTGTTTATCATCTTGCTACTGCTCAAATGCGGAGGGTGTGGTCCAAACAAACATGGTCCGACCCCTCTGTTGTTCTTCTTGAATGGTGTATCCTTTGCGATGAAAGTAGACGACATTGGTAATGGAGACCAGTGCCGGCAATTGGCACCGGTGGAACTCGAAAACCGTCAACGAAGGAACGGCGCCCCGCCACCCCGCGGCATCTGCGTCTTGCAGCGCTCCGCCGTCTGTGGCCTCGTTGTGCCTCCCCATGGCCTATGCCCACCAGTCGAGCTGCCTCGTGGGCTCCTCCCTCCTGGCTGAGACGCCACGTGATTTCCGCCCTCCGGTCGAGCCGTCCCGTGACCTCTGCCCTCCCGGCCGAGCAGCTCCGGCTGAGTCACCCCACGACCTCTGCCCTCCGGTCATGCCGCTCCGCAGCCTCTGCCCTCTTGGATGAGCCGCTCCGGCCGAGCCACCCCACTGTCTCCGCCCTCCAGTCGAGTCATCCTACGACCTCCACCCTCCCAGCCGAGCCGCTCCGGCATAGGCACCCTGCGGCCTCTGCCCTCTGATCGTGCCGCTCTATAGCCTCCGTCCTCTTGGCTGAGCTGCTTCGGTCGAGACGCCCCACGACCTCCGCGCTCCGGCCAAGCCGTCCGGCGACCTTCTCCCAACCAGCTGAGACGCCCTGACCGAGCCTCCCTACAACCACACGCCCTCGAGGAACCCCCCACGGCCGAGCCTCCCCTCGATCCCATGCCACCTGTGGGCGAACCACCCCCGCATCCCCATGCCATCCTTGGCCGAGCAGCCCCATAGCCTCGCACTGCCAGCGGCTGAGCCGCCCCACGGCCTCGTGTCGCCCACGGCCGAGTGCCTTGCGGCCTCGGGCCATCTACGGTCGAACTCCCATGTCCCCTCACAGCATTCCGGATCGCACAACAGGCCAGGCCGCTCAGCATGCTGGGCTACAACCAGTGGGTCAGGCCGGGTCGGTCCGACCGAGTCAGACCGGACCCAGACCAGATATGACCCATTTACGCTCTTTTGTCCATAACCTTGGCATGGGACTTATGTTTGACGAACTGTCAGCGGCACTAGAAATCTTAGAGCGAGACGTTCCCTTTGAGTATACCCCACAGAAGATTCGGATAAGGATGGGGTACAGTCGGGTTGGATCTACCATGAATCCAACAGGGCCCTCATTACTAAAAGGCTAATAACTCACAGACCGGGCATCCGATTGACACATCATCTGTTGCGTTGAGATCCCTATGATGTGGCATCCTTTGAGATACATCTTCATGGGACTATGTAGTAGTTAGAGTATCGACCAGTGGCTTGGGGATTGGAATCTCCCAAAGTTGAGAAAGCCTAGTGAGAGAACCCAGTAGTGGGCTGTGACGAGAAGACTGACTAGAGATCCTATGTGGTACAGCTCCTAGTGATCCTGTGTGGGTCAACTCTTAGGGGTCATGTGTGGGTCATCTCTTAGCGATTTTCTGTGGGTCAGCTCCTAGCGATCCTATCTGGGTTAGCTCCTATGGATCCTGTGTGGGTCAGCTCCAAGCTATCCTATGTGGGTCAACATCTAGAGATTATGTTTAGGTCAGTAGTAGATCCTCTTAACAGAGTAAGATGATTCAGTAGTTTCATCTAATCATCTATACTACTATACTTAAGTTATACCTCGTGTGATCTGAGTTCATACCTTTGTGGTACTTTCCTTCGTGGTAATACCATGGTTGTATTCTTTCGTGTGGTGTACCTATGTGGTACTTGCCTTTGTGGTTTTCCATCCTTTGTGGAATAGTTGATCTTGGGGATTTTGGTTTGGACTCTGTGTTTTTTCATGATTGATATGGGTATAATTTATAACTTAGGTATATGTATGAGCATATACCTAAGTAGGGTTGACAGTTGACTTCATGCTTTGAGGTTTATCCATTGTTGATTTTGTGAGACCATGAGAGTCTCGGGTTCCCTACTGAGTATCGTTATACTCACCCCTACACATGCTATGCTGACACCTTGTTTTTTTGGTGTAGATGACGGAAAATGTTGATCGAGATTGAGGGTACTAGGACTAGATGGTGCCCAGAGGAGGACCTTACGATGAGTCAGTACACAGAGGAGACGGATAAACATAGAGTGTGGAAGAGGAAATCTATACGAACCCTTCATGTAGGAACCTCAGAGGATGACCCAAAATCTATCTTCCTTTTAGATTCGGTTTAATTTTACTTTCATTTTCTTGTACTTTCCATTTGGGCTTTTATTCTGGACCCTTTTACTTACTGTACTCACTCTATTTACTATTCAGTTTACTTGTGCTCGTATCAAGTTGTGTGCTTGGTTGCGTGTTCTTATAGGTTATAAAGGCAATGCCTCCCCAGTTTTAGGGATTACACCTTTCAGTTCTTGTTTCCAGCCCCTGGACTATGGAAGGCGGGCTTGGGGTAGTCACGGCATGGGCCCCGGGGGACAGGTTGTGAAAGTGTATTTTTAAATAACCATGTGACTGGTCTTAGAATGATAGGTTTTAATGTTCCCCAGACATGAGGTACAATAATTATGCATTTATTTCATTTTAATTCTGTTTTTATTTATCCGTGATATTTTTTTGACATATCTATGGAAGAGTTTTATTGTCATTTTATTGATTATATGGTATGTGTTTCGTACATTACATTTCCATATTTACTTTTCCTTGTCTAATTATTGGAATGGAATTTTTTTCCTATTATTACCTTTCCATATTTTTTATCCATTGAGTTTATTCATTACATGGAATAGGTGTTCAGTTTTTATCTTTCCATATTGAATATTCTCATTGATTCATTATTTAATTCATTGTACATTACCCTTATTGATCACTTGAGATCGACCTAATAAGGTTTTCTTTTCCCATGAATACAAGAATTATACTAAGAAATAAATGAAAGGATACTCTATATAGTATAAAGTTATCCTTGAATGATAAAAATTATGTTTTAATTGGTGTATCCATTTATTATACAAGACACATGTATTTATTTGGTTTACCAAGACTATTAAACTCTTCTATCCCTCCGGGTTTCATTCCTTGTAATAATGACAATGTAATGGTATTAGACACCAGCTACAGACTCTCTAGGGTCGGGTCACTATAGTTAGTATTTGAGGATGTTTAGTAGAAACCTTAATAAAAAGATTAAGGAAAACCTATGTTAGATAAAATGACCCTAAGGTAGAATTTGAGGATAAGTATAGAAGAACATACAAGAATTTTGGTTGGTTAGAGATTATTGGGTTCTTCTTTGAAATATATCCCTATCTAGATACTAAAAGTGGACATGGTTCTGGAACGGATGTACCTAGGAGTAATAACATCAACAATGTGTGTTCAGCCTAACTTGGCACGACCTAGTATACAAAAAAAATCCTTACTGCACACCAGGTATGACACTCTCGAGGGATATGCTTCAGATAATTAATATTTTATTTACAAACCACTATGAATGATTTTAACAATGAAAACCCTAGGTTAAACTTAATGTAATTTAGATTGAATATATAGAATATTGATTTAGATATCCAATAAATGATTTTACATTTTTTTCTATGACTATTTTCACTCACACTATGCTTTTTAGTTTTAGTTAATGGATGGTACTTGAAGGAGTGAAGTTAAAATTGAAAATAAAGGAAAAGGTGGTCACAATGAGTTGTAAAATAGGGAGTTCATATGAGTAAAAGATTTCATTTTTATACCTAATCAATTTTACCGAAATGTTATTAAAAATATAAACCTTAAAATACTCCTGAAATCATGAGAAAAATAGAGGGATGGGGATTCTAAGATCTCAACTGGTATAGACTATGGAAAACAGGATCAATTTCCCTCTTGTAAGAACTATATAAGGAGGAACCAAATAAAGTGTCTCAATTATATCGGTAAATTATTTATGTGTGGGGAAGATGAACATAAAGAAGATAATTGCTGAGTAGAAATGATTATTGTGATGGAGATAAGTGAATCTCATCTTAAGAAATAATGTCTTGCCTATTTATCTAAATGTGGGGAACCTATACATTACCTGAGTCAATTCCCACTTCTAGAGATTAAATTATTGACCATGGAAGGATATATTGGGAAATAAGTGGTTGAAAAATTTATATACCAGGGTTGTATTGAAAACCATAGTTAAAAGGCTATTTAGTGACTAACTTTATTTCAAGGATGTTCATCATAATTATTTTGTAAATTCTATAATTTTGGTTTTAAAAAAGGACAACCTATATGTTAGGGGACAACCAAACAAGTCCAAAAAGGTCATAGGTCTTGAACCCATGACCTAATGATGATAATGGTTCAATTACAACCACCGACCTACGAAATGTACTGGTTAATATGTCATTGTTTTTAGATGAAATATTTGATGAATAGATATTAATGATTAACTAGTTGATAAAATTTTTAGTTTTTGAGATTAATGTCTTGAACACATTGTATTTGGAAAATATTTAGAGAAAACATTAATTACTTTTCACTCTTTTATAGGCCTTATGATCAGTTAAATATTTTTTTAGTGCTCCATCCATCAATGTTACTTTTTCGATATCAATTTCTTGAAGTAAGAGATGAATTAGAAATTGATAAAATCACAACCAAAGAATAAAAAAAAATTATTTGAAAATATAAATTAAGTATATCTCCTTATATTCTTGGTTCATAAATCAATTCCTCATCATTATAAATAGTATCTTAAAATAAATTTTTTTCCCTAATACATTAATTATTGTTGAACTGATGGTCTTTTAAATCATCACTTATTGACAGTTTTGGAAATCCCACCATTGCATTGATTATCAAATTTTTTTATCGATGAACTCAATACCTCTCTATAAATATTGGCTCTTTTCCTCAAAGTACATATCTTTACTTTACACTAATGATCTCTTACTTAGAGACCTAGTTATATATTTTTCCATTATACCTTTTTACTTCTTATTCTCTCTTTTATAAAAGATTTCTTAAGAACCCATATCACGATATGGGATTCAAATGATAAGAAAAATCCAAAAATATATCACCACAAAAGGGTTTAAATTGAAAGAATGAATTTTAATTAGGTTTGGGAGAATGTAATGCCTTGAAATTATAATGTAAGAACTTTGAATGTAGTAGTGTGTATGAAACGCAACACCAAGCGAAGAAGGGAATATAATACCCCAAGAATTTACAATATATTTATTGTTTTAAATAAATTAATACATGAAAAATCATGAAATTAAAGTGATACAGAGTTATCATATGTAAGACATAACAACAACATTCATTGATAGTTTTCATTACACATAAGATTGAGTTTTAATGAACAATAATATATTAAAAAAATTATTATTTATTATAATAAGATATAAACTTGATGTTAGATTTGAAGTTCTGGATATGATTAAATAATTTATAAATATATATGGTGTACTAAAATATGAAATGAATTAATTTGTTACTAATTAATTAGACATGAATATAATAACCAATCGAATATGAATGATTTTTTTTATAGAAAAATAATTCTATGATTTAAAAGTTGTTTTATCATACTAAATTAAATTAATTAAAATTAGTAAATGATATTAATTAAATATATATTTTACAATTTTAATTAAATATTTATTATATTCATCCAATAGATTTGATAAGAATATGATGGGAACAAACCCAATATTTTTCCAAAAAATAAGTATTTCTATAAATGCACATTACTACCATTTAACGGAGAACATATTTTGAATCCAATACATAGCACTTCTATAAATATTATATAAAACAATAAAATTAATCATTTAATTATTTATATAAAAATTAGGTTACTTTTAATTTTTGTTATTTTTAAGTGAATTTTAATTTTTTAATGAATAATGAAAAATACTGAATTTTAATTCCAAACTACCTTTTCATATATTTAATTTATAATGATAAATTATATTTTTTATAAGTTTCAAATTTTAATAAGATCTATTTTTAATAATTAATCCAATTTACTTCATTATAACAAATTTTACATTGAAATTGGATATAAATACATAGTAAACGTTTGAATGATTTTACTTTATAACCCTACATTATCGTCTCGTTTGTGGGATTAAATTTAAATTAATTTTTTCCACATATATAATTGTAATTGTGAAAAATTGATTCCATATTTAGAATAAAAAAGTATAATTTCTAATAATTTTAAATTATTTTTTTACCAAAAATATTACTGAAATTAATTAAAATTAATTACAATGATTAAGGTGAAATTAAGCATCACAAGGGACTAGACATTAAAAATAAGGGCCAAAATGATCTAGAAACTTGTACAAATACATTTTTCCATATTTTAACCATATAATCCCTTTTATATAATTATTTATATTGTTTTAGATATGTTCAATTGTAAAAACGTGGGTGTAATTCCATTTTCTGAAATTTAAAAGAGTGTCACTCCTCCGCCACTACAAAAGACACTCAAGCCTCCCAATTCCTCACACCACTCAAGTAAATTTGGCATAAATAGTGTCTTATAAAATAGATCCTAAAAATACCACCCTTATCCCTAGATTCCTAAACTTTCTCATAAATCTATCTGTGTAATCCCTTTGGTGAAAACCAGAAGGAGTTACCTGATTAAGAGGTAATATTCGTCCTCAAGCTCTTTAGTATTATTTTTTTCTCCCCTCTTTAAGTTATTATAATTACATGATTATATAACAAAACTAGTATCCTAAATATACCTATATTTTGTTTGTTAATGGATATACCTACACTTACACACACTTCCATCTAATGGGTAATGAACTTTCTATTTATTTGTAAAGAAAACTACCACCTCACGAAATGAAGTTCATTTTTCCTTTACCACGTTCCATGCTTGAAAATTATGATAGAAATTCTATTTATATATGATAGATATATAATATTTATAATTTATTTATTTATCTATAATTAATATATAACACATAAATTTATTTGTTCCATTTTTTGGGAATACGATAACATATTTTGGGGAAGTGTGGACTACTTCCACCTCAAAGCGTTGTGATTCATTAACACTATACATGGAATGTATAAATAATGATTTTAATAAACAAATGTGACATATATTACATATATTTGATACTATAATTATAATATATATATATATATTTTCATTATTTTAATATTACAAATAAATGAAAGTAGCATTCATGTGTATGTACGACATACTATTTCCATGAACAGTGCATTTCATTTCCTATCTCCAAACATTATATATTATTATAAATACATATTTAATTAATATACATGATATTTAAATCATGGTTTATATTATATATATTATTTTCCTATGATCTAATTAATAAGAAAAATAAGTAACAAGTCAAAAAATACTCCTCAAACTAATAAATTAAAACTAGAAATAGTGCAAATAATGAATGATTGTTAAAAATGGGTAATAAGATATTATAAGAAGATAATATATGATATTATAAATATAAATATGGTTCTTATAATGTTTTGTGACATTTTTCAAACCATTATACATGAAGATAAAGTGTGGTCACCCTAAATGGAAATGCAATGTATGGGAATTTCTTATCACTTTTTACATTTGTGAGATAAATGCCATTTTCACCATGTACTTCTTTGTTTGGTGTGTCTACTACCCATTTTGATATATTATATCATGATTTTTTTTTATGAAGTTTATTTAAAAAAATAATTTAATTTTTTATTTAATTATTCTTTTGATTCAAATGTTTCAAAGTGGAATGTGAAACTTAGGTATTTTTAAGGATTATTTCCCTTAATAATAATTTTAAGGATCTTTCAATGTTATTTCAATTAATTGAGATAAAATTTATTTTTCGAATCTAATTTATTATTTATGGGATATATAATGCCACTATAACATATAATATCATGATTCATTCATTATCCATTGTATTTTGAGTTTTAATTTGTATTATTTCATCTAAGGGGATTTTAATTAAGCTTTACTTAGTGGAAAATAATTTCATAACCCAAATTATTTCTTTGGGTTATATTACTTCTTACTTTTCATTTATATTATAAGATAATTCTTGTAATCAGTTATTACTATCATTTATTTATTTCCACTTGTTCTATGTGGATTTACATTTTACATAGAAAATCTATTCATTGGTTGAGTCTCACATCAATGTTATAGTCTTTTCAATGGTTTATTTCACAATGTCATTATTTCTGGGATTTTTTACACTTGAATTTTATTTAGAGGAAATTATTTCTTCATTTCTTAATAAAACCATTAATTTAATTATACTCTAGTCATTAATGAACCTTTTCAAGTAAAATTACCCTTTTTCATTCTTCAGTACTCAAAATATTTAAGATTTTTTTATGAAAATCAGACTTCATTTCTCTCTTTAGTCAGAGAAACTATGTTCTTCTAAAACCACATTTCAAAAAATGTTTTCAAAAATTATTTTTTACCATCCCAAAATGATTTATAAAATTAATTTATACCGTTTTTTTCTTTTACCCATATTTTCAATGGGACTTTCTTGGGACTTTCCAAACAAGGCATTTTCCTATCCTTTTTACCATGAAAAATAAATGTTCTTTTTACTTCATACGATGTGTATAGATTCAGCTGCTATAATTTATTTAAATCTCCATTTTCATGCTTAAAAGGATAATTTTTTAAAAAAGCTAAAATTTATTTTCAAATAATAGGTTTTTCAAATCCAAAAGAAATTTTTCCTCAAGAATTTTCTTAAAATTTATTTTTATAATAATTCCATTCTTCAATTACAACTACCCTTTTATTACTCTACTTTAGATATGTTATATTGATACCATCCTTATCCTTACTATAGATGGTTTTTTATAGATTTTCCCTCATATAGTTTTTAAATTCACTTGATTCTTTTATTATCCCCCTTTAAATATTAAATTTACTATTATTTTATAACATTGAATTTACCCTAATTATCTATATCATTTTTAATTACAATATCCATTTAATAAAAAAAATACCATTTTACATATTTTATCTACTTTCATTACTCTTTTATAATTTGGGGATATATTAATAAATCTGTATTCTTTATTCAATACAGATATTAGATATGTAATATTATTTATTTAGTTTATTCAATATAAGGAATAATTTGGAATAGAAATAAAGGGTTGATCCTATACAATATATATCCCCTCTATGAATCAACATGTCCTCATGAGACAAATAAGTTTCACAAATTAAATGGGTTTCTACCTGTAGTTTTAAACCTTCCTATGAAATGTCTTGACGGTATATGTTTTCATGTTCCTTAGACATGAAATCCAATAATTAATAATTTCCTTCATTTTGATTATGTTATTATTTATCCATTGTATTTTGTGTTGCATTATCTATGGATGTATTTCATTCCAATTTTATTAATTAAATGGCCTGTGTTTTTATCTTTTTATATTTCTATATTTATTTTTCCTTATCCAGTTATCTGAATGTAATTTTTTTAGTTATTAAATTGATATATTTTTTATCAATTCATTTTATTGATTATATATCATGTTTTTTCAGTTATTACATTTCAATATTAGACATTATCATTGATTCATTAATTCTTCCATGGTACATTACCCTTACAGATGATTTGAACTCAACCTTTTTGTGTTTACTTTCCCTGAGAATACAATAAATATAATAACAAAGATATGAAATGATACACTAGGTGGAATAAATTTATCATTTAATAAAAATACTATATTTTAATTAGTGTAATAATTTTTAATAAAATAATCATGTATGTATCTACTGTAACAAGAATACTAAACTCTTTGATACCTCAACGATTGATTCCTTGTAATCATGACAATGTCATTGTAGTAGAAAATGGCTTCTATATCTCTGAGGTCAGGTCTCTATAGTTGGTATCAATGAAAGTTTAGTAGAAACCTTGGAAACTATATTTAAGAAAATATAGATTATATAACAAAACCCTCTAGTAGTATATGATGATAAGTATAGAACTACATCCTAGAATTTTGGTAAGGTATAGATTATGTAGGTATTCCTATAAATAAATCCATGTATGGATACTATAAGTGGACATGGTTCTAGAACATATGTACCTTGGAGTAATAATTCTGACATGTTGTGTCGGACCTAACTTGGCCTAACCTAGTAAAAGAAAATTTACTTTACTGCACAACTAGTTTGACACTCCTAGGGGTTCTTCATAGGATAATTCACATTTTATTTAAAAAAGACTATAAAGGATTTTGGTAGTGAATAACATAGTTTAAAAATAAGATATTGTAGATTGATGATAAGGTGTAATGATTTAGATATCATATAAATGATTATATGTTTATTTGTAACTATTGTCACTCATATTTTGCTCTCTAGTGTTATTAAATGACTAGTTCTTTAAGGATTCAAGAAAACATTGACCATAAAAGAAAATTTGGTGACAATTAGCAACCAAATGAGGTTTTTATATGAGTTAATGATATTATGTTAATGCCTAATCATTTTTTGTAAAATACGATTGACAAAATATTACATAACCAACTACTGAAATCACCAAATAAGATAATGAACGAGTTTTATAAGTTCTCAAGTGATGGAGACCATTGAGAGAATATGGATCAACTTATCTCATGTAATAAGAATGGAAGGAGACACTATGAAAATAAAGAGTATGAGGAAATTAAACTCACCCTAAATAATCCTTTATATTTTGTTGTTGTGAATGTGGGGAACTTGGATGTTATGGAAGTCAATTATCTATTCTAGAGGATAAAATCACTACCAATTAATTATATATGTTGAAATAAATGGATAAAGTATCTATATATTGAGGTTGTATTGGAAACCACAGTTAAAAGGCTATTTAGTGATAAAATTTATTTCATGGATGTAGATCATATTTATATTGGAAATTATATTAATTTGGTTTTATAAAATGGAAACCTGTATATTGGGTGAAAAATGGAATGTTCCGAAAGTTTGTGGGTCTTGAACCCATAACTAAAGGACGATAAGTGTTTAACATCATCAACTAACCTACACAATGTCCTAGTAAATATTTCATTGTTTTTAGTTGATCAATTTGACTAGTAAATTATAATGATGAACTGGTATTGTAATTTTTTATGTTTATAGATTAATTTATTGACCATATTGTCTTTGTAGAATAGTTAGAGATAAATTTAAATATTTTACACTCTTTTATGGGCCTTACGATCGGTTAAATTTTTATTTTAGTGATTTAGGAAACACTGTTAATTTTTGGATATTATTTTCTTGAAGTAATAGATGAATTAAAAATTGATTGAAGCACAACAAAAGGATAATATTGTATTTATAGAAATATTTCAAGTTTTTATCTCCTTATATTCTTGGTTAATAAAAAATTTTATCAACACTAGGAAGAGTACCTTAAAACAAAAATGTTGTCCTAATAACTTAATTTTTGTTGAACTGGTGGTATTTTAAATCTTCACTGATTTAAGGCATTGAGACCATAAACTTTCAATTGATCATTGAATTGTTTTTTATCGATGACCTCAATCACTCCCTATAAATATATTCACTTTTTCTTCAAGTACATATCTTTACTTGCCAATAATGTTCTTTTACACTAGATACCTAGTTATAAGTTATTCCATGTGAGCTTTGTACTTCCCATTCTATCTTTCCTTGAGGATTTATTACAAATCCTTCTCATAATTTAATATTTTAAAAATAATAAATATAAAAAATATCCCCAAGATAGATTTTAAATTATGATGACTCAATTTAATTATGGTGGGGAGAATGTAACGCCCTAAAATTCTTAAGTAAGAATATTGAATGTAATACTGTATTTGATAAGAAACACCAAGCGTGTAAGGGAATGTAATATCTTGAGACTCTAAAATATGTTTAATATTTTAAATAAATTAATCCATGATATATATTTCAATTAATATGATACTTCGTTAGCATACATCGCATGTGAAAAGCAACTTTCTTCGATGGCTTGCGTTGCCCGCAAAACCGAGTTTTATCAAATAATAATATATTATAGAAATATAATTGTATAATATTATAAGATATAAACTAGGCATTAAATTATTATTTTTATGAATAATATTAAAAAAAAAATATATGGTTTAAAATAATATTAAAATAATTCTTTGGTTACAAATTAATTAGAACTGAATAAAACAACCAATTGAATATAAAGGGAATATTTTTATAGAAAACTATTCTTATGCTCACAAAGATGTTTTATACTAATAAATTAAATTAATTAAAATTATTTAATGGTATTAATTAAATATATATTTTATATATTTAATAAAATATTATTTATATTCATTTAATATCTTTTATATTAATAAGATAAGAACATACCCATTATTCCACATAAAAAATAATATTTTTATAAAGGTACTTTTACCTTAATGGAGAATCTATTTTAAATTAAATTTTAGGAAATTTTATAAATTTTATAAGTAAAAAAATAAATATTATATTTTAAATAGTAACATAATATTAGGTTAGGTTGATTTATTTGTATTTTATTTGAAATTTTATTTTTGAATGAATAATGAAAGATACTGAATTTTAATTCAAAATAGATTTTCCATCTAATATATTTGTAATGTAAAGTTATATTTTTTTATTGGAATAAAATATTAGTTAGATAAATTATTTTTTAGTTAATCCAATTTAGGTCATTAGAATAAATTTCCCAATCAAATTGGATATACAAAAATAGAAAACTTTTGAACATTTTTATTTTAAAAACCTTCATTGTCCTCTTGTATGTGAGATTAAATTTAAATTAATATTTTCCACTTCCATGATTGTTATTTGGAAAAATGGAATAAATATTTGGAATAATAATAACAATATATAATTTATAATTAGGTAAATTTAGTATTTAACCAAAAATATTAGTGAAATTAATTAAAATAAATTTCAATGATTTAGGTAAAATTATGATTAATAAGGGACTAAACCATTAACTTAAGGACCAAAATGTCATAGAAACATATCCAAAAGACATTTTATGGACATATTTATCCCATATAATCCATTTTATATAAGACGGTCTATTATTTGAGCCACTTTAAATAGTAAAACATGGGTGGAATTTCTTTTTTCATAATTTACAATAGTTCCACTCCTCCTCCACTATAAAAAGATAATCTAGCCTACTACTTCCTCAAACCTATAAATACACATTGGACTAATAAATATATGATAAACTATCACCTAAAAACCCTCCCCTTACCTAGAATATTCACCTTGTTCATAAATACATCCATGGATTCCCTTTTTTCAAACTTAAAGGAGTTACCCGATTAAGAGGTAACATCCTTCCTCAAGCTTTTTTGATTTATTTTTTATCCACTCATTCAATTATTTGGATTCCATTATTATATGAAAAACTATTATCTTTAATGTACATAGATTTTTTTATGTTAAGGGTTATACCTACACTTACTGACATGGGTTTATAATGGGTAACAAACTTACTATTTATGTGTATGGTGAACTACTGCCTCATAAAATGAAGTTGTTCATTTTTTCTTTACCACTATTAATTGTTGGGAATTGTGATGGAAAATATATTTATATATAATATAAATAATATTTATAATTTAATTATTCTTTTGTAATTATTATATAAAAATACCTTTATTCTTTCCATTTTTTGGGAATACGATAACATCATTTGTGGAAGTGTGGACTACCACCCCCTCAAAGAGATGTGATTAATTCACACTATACATGGAATGTATAAAGGATGGTTTTAATAAAATTATTTAACACATATGAAATATATTTGATACTTTAATAATAATATTTATATATATATAATTTTATTTTTATTCTTATTATATGAAAAATAAATAAAATTAGCGTCCATGCGTACGTACAGCCTACCGTCTCCATGAACGATGCATTTCATTTCCTATATCCAAGCTTTTTAGGTATTTTAAATACATATATAATGAATATATATTATATTTAAATCATTTTTTACATTATTTATATTTTGAAACGAAGATCTAATTAATAATAAAAACAGTTAAAAAGTCAAAAACATACTCTATGAACTAGAAAACTAACACCAAAAATTGGGAAAATAATGAATGATTGTTAAAAAATGGGTAATAAGATATTATAAGAAGATAATATATAATATTATAAATATGAATATTGTCTATTATTAGTTAGTGACATGTTTAAAACCATAATACAGGAATGTAAATGAATTTTTCCCAAAAAGGAAACACAAGGTAATGGATTTTTATCTCACTCTATGCATTTGTGAGATAAATTTCATTTTTACCACTTAATTCTTTGTGTGGTTTATCTAATGAACATTTTTATATTTTATATCCTGAATTATATTATCATAATGGAATTTAAAACTGTAATTTAATATTATTCCTTCAGGATACTTATGATTCAAATGATTCAAAGTGGTATGGTACACATTGGAATATTTGAAGATTATTTTACTCAAGAATAATTTAAATGATCTTTAAATTGTATTTATATTATTTTAGAAATAAATTATTGTGAACCAAATTTATTATTTATGGTGTACATACTTTCACTTTGACATATAATTTCATGATTCATTCATTATCCATGATATTTTTAGTTACAATTTGAATTATTTCATCTAAGGGGATTTGAATTAAGTGTTACTAAGTAGAAAAGAATTTTATAACCCAATTTATTTCTTTGGGTTGTATGAATTCCTCATTGTCTTTATTATTATAAGGTTATGTGTTTAATGAACTTTTACTATCAATTTTTTTGTTTAAACTAAATTTATGTGGATGTAATTTTTGACGCACATAATTTATTCATTGGTTGAGTCTCACTTCAATGTTTTGATCTTTTCAAGGGATTACTTCACAATATAATTTTTTGGTATTTTTTACACATGAGTTTTCATAACATGAAATTATTTTATAATTATATAATATAAAAATACATTTTATTCTACTCTATTTATTCATGACCCTTTTCAATCAATTATTTAATTTTTTACTCTTTGGATTTCAAAATGTTTTAAAAACTATTTTTAAGAAAACTCAACATCATTTCTCTCTTTAATCAGAGAAACCATTTTCTTCTAAAAACAAATATTTCTAAAAATATTTCAAAAATGTTTTTTTAATCTTTATAACATAATTTTTAAAATAAATTTTTACCCTTTTTGTATTTTACCTGTGTTGAAAAAGGCATTTTCTTATTGCATTCTGAACAATTAATTTTTATAACCTTTTAATCGTGCAAACAAATATAGTTCAGAATGTATATATTTAACCAAAGTCATTATTTGAAGCATCCTTTTCATGTTTTAAAGGATTCTATTTACATAAAATGACTTAAAAATTTATTTTCAAGGAAAATGTTTTTAAATTTTTTTTCAAAACTAATGGATATTATTCCTCAAGAATGCTTTTAAAATAACATTTTATAAAATTTTCATTTGTCAATGACAAAATGCATTTATTTTTACTCCAATTATGTTATTTTTTATTGATACCATCCTTATCATTTATCTGGATGTTTTTCTTGGTTGATTTGTACAATGATTGTATTTACATTCACTTCCTTGATTCCTTTGTTAGCCCGTTGAAATATTCAATTCCATGTGATCTTTGAACATTGTATTTCCCCTAATTTTCTATATCATTTATCATGGATATTACTATTTACAATATCATATACCATTTTACATTTAGTGTCAACTTTGATAGTTATATGATTATTTGAGGAAATATAGATAAATACATATTCTTTATTCAATAGCAATATTTGATAAGGAATATTCTTTATTTTTATTGTTCAATATAATGAATGATTTGGACTGGAAATGATGGGTGGGCCTAGACATTATATATCCCCTCAATACATTGATAGGTTCTCATGAGACAAATTTGTTGTGAAAATTAAACAGGTTTCTACTTATAGTTTTAAATAGTCATGTGAATGGTCATACTGGTACAGGTTTTCATGTGCCTCACACTTGACGTCCAATAATTAAGCATTTCCTTCATTTGGATTAAATTATTATCCACGCATTAGATTTTCCATAAAAAATATCTTTTGATGTATTTAATTCTCAATTTATTGATTAAATTTCTTGTATTTTTAGTTTCATAAATTTCTATATTGATTGTTCCTTATCTAGTAACTTTAATGATATGTGTTTTCAGTTATTTCCTTTCCCTATTGTGTATCCCTTCAGTTTATTGATTACATGTCATATGTGTTGAGTTATTACCTTGACATATTGACTATTCTCATTGATTAATTATTAATTATATTATAATTTTCCCTTAATGAGAATTTTATCTCACCCATATTATGTTTCATTTCCCCAAAAATCTAATACATATAATGAGAAAGATATTCTAGGATACGCTCGATGGAATAAATTTATACTCAAAGGAAAAAAAGAGGTTTTAATTATTGTATTCATTTTGTTGTACTATAATCATGAATTTATCTTGTTTATGAAGTTTAATAATCTCTTTGATCCCTTGGGGTTTGATTCCATGTAATCATGCCAATGTAATGGTATTAGACACTAGCTTCAGGCTCTCTAGGGTTGGGTCACTATACACGAATCATAACACAATCATTTTAAAAAAACACTTAGAATGATGTTCATGAAAAATAAGCATAATATCATGAAATAAATCACATTACCCAATGAATTGGAAAATATTTAATTTTTTCCTACTCATCACATCATAACAGTAATATGATCAAGTGTTCCACATAGAATGTATAATAATCATAATAACGAAATAACCTAAGGAAAAGAATGTGTTTCATAAGAATTTCATAAATCAAAATTTCTTGAATGAAATTTGTGTTCCCAAATGAATAAGGTAAAACATATCTGTTATAAACATCATCATTATTTAGTGAATAAGAAACAACTCAGGATGATTCAAATGAGTTTTTTAGATAGAAAAATATTTTGGAAACATATTATTATTTGGACTATAAATTAATGTGAAAACATGTATATCAAAAAAATGAAATGGGAATAACAGTGAAATTATTTTTAAGGAACATTAGAGAAATATCCATACTGAAAATTATGTGAAGGAGGGATATCATAAAGGGAGGGAGTTTTGATTGAGAATTAACTTACCTTAAATCCCTCTTTATTTCATCCCTTTTAAGCCACCTGAATAATAAACTAGGTTAATTAAAACATTGAATCAAAAGTTTATTATGTTAATTTATGTCTCTATTTATCAAATATTATTATTAAATTATATTTCCTAATTTCTTTTGTTAAAGGCATTATATTTTGATATCATGTTTTCCTTATTAATTCTAGTTTTTCTTCGATTTGACTATTACGTTCAATGTAATTTATTCCCCATTATAATTAATACTAGAAGCATAAAATAAATATTTATATAATTATATATATTATAAATAATTTAGTAACCATACATAAGGGTTGTGATATGATGTAAGTTGTAAACATCCTTGTTGGTGGTTAACCAACCGTTATCTGATGTGTTGTCCAAAGGAGAAGAAAAATATAAATATAATATAAATACAACAAAAATAAAAAAAAATCTTAACATCATTAATATAATTTAAAAATAATTTATAATAAATCTTATAATATTTTTTCAAAGGTATAGATAAAGAGATGGAGGAATGAGGAAAATGAAAATAATATTTGAAGAAAACATACTCTATTCTTCATGTTGCATCCATTGTATGACATTAGACTCCCATGATGATTGTAATTGGATTACTCCAAGATGTCATTACGGGTTATAATAATATTAAAATAGAATATTTTGGTATATATTTGGATTATAAAAGTGTTGGAGGAACTGTTTTCAATGGGTATGGAGAGGGGTTACTTATAATTGGGGAGAGAGATATTTTTGAGTTAAAATATAGAATAAAATTATATATCTAAGGTAAACCATGTAATGGTGATATTTTTTAAATTAAAAAAATATGAATTAAATAATATTATTTTAATAATTTGAATAACATTATTATTTTAATTCATTATTTTAGACAAAAGTAATGTTGTAAAAAATGGTAAGACAATATTTTAATGTAATAATTTTTATTTTAGATTTTGGAAAGTAAGATTTAGGTTTTTAAACCATTTTTGTTGTATTTTAATGAATAATTTATCAAAATAAATATGTTTTGGTCAATATGAAAGATCTATGAATTATTGAATAATTATTATATTATGAATGACGTAATTTAATATGCAAGGATTACGAGAAAACTATGTCTTTTCTATTTACTTGAAAATTGAAGTATTTCATAAAATTACCTAAAAATCACCCTTTGACAATTTTGATGTGATTTTTTCAAAAATGACATTAATTTTTCAAAATAATTTTCTAGAATAGTTTTTTCTAATTTTCTAATGTTAAAATTATTATTTTTGTAAAATACTCTAAAATAAAATTTACTAAAAATGTGCTTATATTTTCATTGAGTTTTTATCATGATATTATTTTTTTGGTATTATTATATTAAGGTTGACTTAAATTAATTATGATAGATATTATTTATATCATAATTTATTATTTTAATTTTAATTTACTATTCCAATGGTTGTGTTACTATTCATAGTCGTCATGTTATTATTTACAACACCCATGTTACTAATACAATGATCACATTACCACTGATAAATACCTATTCATTCCTTCATTCATTATTCACCTAAATTACTCTCAAGGTTCTACAATTATTTTTACTATAATTTTAATTTATTTAATGATATATTTTTTCATTTATATAGTGTTTTTCATGGGAAAGATTCTTTTAGCTTATCGAGGTTATCCATGTTTTCTTATTATATTTTTTTAATTTTATATTTTCTATACCCTTATAATATTTGTAATTTTAATGGGTTTAGTCGTTGACTAATTTAATAATTATAATTAATAAATTAAATTTTTGTTTCTTTCTCAATGTGTTAAATGTGTATAATACTTTATAATATAATATAATACACATTTATTTCGTGAAAAAAAATATTTTTTAAATTGTGGTTTTTTACATTATTCCCTACACATGAAATTTCATTAGTGAAATTTCAACTCATATTCTCAATTGAGAAATGGTTATGGTACTTTTGTTTTATTATTTCATATGAGTTATCTTGTTTTATAGAAAATTGTCTTTATGGTTCAATATTTTCACTCGTTGATGCTCATATGATATGTCATTCTCCATTTGTACCACCTTTGAATTCGGTGCATATGAGAGATGAAGAATGTACTTCCTCAAGAGATATATATAAAACACTTCATGAAATTGTTCCATATTTGGTGGAAGTGTAAGATGATAGGCCATTACACCTATGAAATCAAGGATCTCAAAGTTGTTAATATACTTAGGTCTAAGATTACATTTTTTCCAAAACATATTACTCTAATCCATTGTGATATTAAAAGGAAAAAAAATTCTCCATCTTCAAACTCCAAGTCTCTTTTATCATTGTCATCATAGATCTTTTACCAAATTTGAGAAGATTACATATGTTATTTGATGGATTAAACCTTAAATATTATATATTTTATGATATTGAGTCAATGTATCTTTAATTATCTATCTTTATCTATAAAAGTTTGAGTTATATGTTGCTTCCCATATACAGCTTCATATAAAGGAACTTGAATAATTTAGTGTGATTTATTGTTGTATTAGAACTAAATAAATGGGATATGTTGATCCCATCCACCTTTAAATTTTATTTAGAATGTTTTCAACATGTCCTTGATTATCTAAATAATCTTTTTAGATTGGCCATCAGTTTGGCATTCATAATTCATGTTAAAATTCATTTCAGTATTCAAGGAATGTTGAATAATTTTCTAGAATTTAGAAGGGATCCTTGGATCAGAATCAGAGACTATTGAAAGTGGCGCCCCATGCAACCTCACCAATTTCTTTACATATATCTTTTAATTTTTTCAAGAGAGATATATTCTTGAATAGAAATTGTGTGGGAAGTATTGGTTAGTAGATCCACTACTACCCATATTTCATTGTTTCCTTTAGATATCTTTGGGTGGATAGTGAAAAATTCCATGGTGATTTTCTCCCATTTCACATGGGTATAGGTAGTGGTTTCATCATACAATTAAATTATTTTCTCTCTGATTTAACTTGATGACATACGAAGAACCTGGAGGTATACTCCACAATCTCCTTATTTATGTTTTTCCACCATAAGTGTTCATAAATATTGTAACACATCTTGGTACATCCAATATGGATTGAAAAATATGACCTATGAACATTATTCAGTAGCTATTTATTTATCTCAAGTGGTGAAGAAACAAAAATACTAGATCCAAATTGAAATGAACAATCCTAATTAATGTGGAAGTCATGTAGCTTCCCTTACTTAACTATTTTCACCTTCCTTTGAAGCTCATGACCATCCCTTTGTGCCTTCTTTCCCTTCTATTGTGTAAATGGTTGGGTAATGATTTTTTAAAGGTAATAGGTATCTCTTATCATTATGATCTCTAGATACATCCAATGCATATCCATAAGGATACATCTTTTCTCACTCTTCATCATGGATAGAGTAACATGTACTTTTCATCTAAGAGAATCAAAAATCTTTATCACCATTCTTGAATGGTAGTGAATATAGAAATAATACTCCTTGATTATATCTAACCATATTCTTTGACATATTTTGATATAATTCTATGAGAAAATATTATTCAGACTCTTGTGATCCATAAAAATGTTTCACTTCTCTCTATAGAGGTAGTTCCACCAAATCATCTTAGTAAATATCATAGATACAAACTCTATATCATGAATCAAGTAGTTTTCCTCATGCATCTTCAGCTATTGTGAGGCATAGGCTATCACATTATCATTTTTCATGAGTACACAACCCAAGCCTTTATTTTATGATTCACAGTATAAAAAAATCCACCCACTATTTGGTAGTGTGAGTGCAGGTATAGAGATTAGCCTCTTCTTGAGTTCTTTAAATATTTCCTCACATTCTTTTATTCAGACATAATTTACCCCCTTCTTGTGTAAACATAGTTATTGGGTGAAGGAATAATGAAAAATATCACAAAAAAATTTCATTAGTACCCTACTAATATAATAAAACTATGGATTTTTCTGACACTAGTGGTTTGGGGCCATTAATAAATTACTTTTATCTTTGAAGGGTCTACACATATTTCCTCACTTATGATCATGTTCCCCATGAATTTTACTTTATAAACCCAAAATTCACACTTGGTGAACTTAGCATACATCTTCTCCTTCCATAATATTTCTTTCACAATCCTTATATTCTTTTAATGTTCAACTTTTCACTTGTAGTAAATGAGAATATAATCTATAAATACTTCCAATAAAATTTAATATGTTATCTAAAGAATATATTCATAAAATCAATAAATAATACATGGGAATTAGTAAGTCTAAATAGTATCACTATGAACTCATAGTTCCCATTCCATGAACAAAATATTGTATTATGAATTTATTATTTATTCACCTTTAACTGGTGATATCAAGAATAATGATCCAACTTTGATAACTATTTTTCTACTCATAGTTTATCAAATAATTCATCAATCCTTGGTAGGGGATACTTTTTTATAATAGTGATCTTGTTAAGCTCCCAATGATCGATACATAACTGCATTGATCTGGGATTTTTCTTAAAAAAGGGAACCAGTGAACCGCAAGGATATTCACTAGGGTGTATGAACCCTATGTCAAAATTATTTTGTAGATTATTTTTAAATCCTATATTTTGATCAGGGACATATTGTTGGGGAACATGGAGATAATAGTTTTTATAGGTGTCAGTTCTATTGATAACTCTACCACATGGTCTAGTGGAAGCTCATGCAAATATTTAGGAAATACCTCAGTGTTTTCCATAATAATGGTAATTTCTTCACGGTTGATTCTCTATTTTTACTTAACCATTTGGGAAAGGTATTATTCTTCATAGGGTATCAATTCCCACACCGTGGAGGGATTTTTCGAAAGAAATTCATAATCCTGCTTTCATTTTTACATGATCACGGGATAGTTCAAAATATTAAAAGATATTTCCTTTTCCTAAGAGTCAAGGAGTTCTCTATACAATGATAAAAAATCTATTCAAAGTATAGTGTTAAATTCAACCAATATAAGGATTCATTGGAAGAATCATCCCATATAAACCAATAGGATAAGATTCCAACACTTGGGTCACAATGATAGCACCATTAAGTGTTTTTATGGATATCACAACTTCATGGAATTGGGGATTCAATTCAACTATTCTATAAAACATACTAGATATAAAAGAATGAATATAACCAAAATCAAATGATAGAATATAAATTATACCCTATAATAATTAGTTTTCATGCTCCACTTCATCCATCTTGATGGAATAATAATTTAATTTATCCTTTTACTTTGGTGGTTTCTAAAGATTACATCCCTCAAGGACCTGTGGTTTAGTGAACTAGCTTATATAGTGACCTTTCTTCCAATAATTGAAGTAATGAAACATGGGTGTGGCATTATAATGTTTCTTTTTTTCATCGATCAAGTTTTCTAACTTCTTTATATCCATTATACATTTAGGAACTTGGTTTCATTCTCTCATATAAAAGAATATTTTTGGTTTTCCTTGGAAGAAATCCCCATGATTCTTCTTCCCACATTTTGACATGTGGGTGGTTGGATCCACTTTCCTCCATAGTTATTTTACCAACCAATTTGAAACTTCATTCTTATCTAATTATCCCTATGACCAATGGACTAATCTTTGAACTCCATTTCTCTTATAAGATAATATCGAACCACTACTTCATATCTAATGATGTCTTAGATGGATAGAGCCTTTCGATGGTGTGGTTTAAAACTAATAAATAACCTATCTATTTTTCTATCATTGCTAATAAAAAATCTTGAGGCCTATCTCAAAATCATTGTGAAATTTTACTCAAATATCCTGATATATTTTTTTCCACTTCTACAACTCTAAGAGTTATCTCTCCAAAAAAGTTCAAAGAGTTCAAGGTAAATACTTGTTAAGAAATTTATTCCTAAATTATTCCTATAGTATATCTTCTATTTCATTCTTTTTCTTGGTGTTCATTATCAATTCCAACCATTTATCGTCTTCTCCATCTAAATGGTAAACAACCATAGTCACCTTCTCCTTCACAAAATAATGGATCACATAAAATATCTTCTCCATTTAGTTAACCCACTATTCTGCATCATGTGGATTAAAATATCCAATAAATTTCAGTCGTCATTTCCACATAAAGGACTCAATTTGAAATTTTTTTTTTTGGGAGAAAACATAGATTCCATGTGGTTTAGGTTATTTTTTACCACCTGAGACAGTTGGGTAAGCATCTCTATAATTTTTTTATCTATACTTCCCATAGAATTTGTGATGTAATTCGAACAATCGTTGTGTTTTCTGTCACATGGGTTTTTGGACCAGTTTCTCTTGGTTGCAACCATTTTCTAAAATTGAAAATTTTTGAACAAAATTTATGTCAATAAATCATGAATAAATAATTTATTTTTTATCCAAATTAACTATGAAGGAATATATTTTGGAATCCCTATGTTTTAATTTTCATAAATTTATTCTTATAAGATGTTTTACCTATACATAGACATATACCTGTGGTTTTCTATAACATTTTGTAATCCTAATTCCCAAATTAACTAAACCATGATCTAATACCAACAATAGGGACAAAAATATTTCTTGTATTACTGTTATATCACATTTAAGATAAACATCAAAATAGATATACAAATCGATGATCCAAAGACTTAGTGTCTTGGTAAAATAATAATTATACCTAACTTAAAGTTAATAAAACATATACATTCATTTAAATTCTTATTTTTTATTCTTATAAAACATTTTTCTTTTTAATACTGAAATCACCTAAAAATATACACGAATTAAAGGGAGATCTAAAATCTCAGTAAGAATATAAGTAAGGGGAAATTAATCAAAAGTGCATGGCTGATAATAGTAAACACCATAATATCATAAGAAATGAGTCATAATCATGTTCATTAGGGAAACATTTGATAAAGACATATAATGTTGAACATTCATAAAAATGAAACATCATGTTATAGTGGTCAAATATCACACATAATTGTGAACAAAAATAGCGTCAACTTCACATATAATATATAGGCATAAATCAAAATGTCATCACTATGAACAAAGATATCAAATTTTTTAGGAATAATAATCATAATATCATGGGATAAATCACATTAAAAATATCACTGTAGTTATATATAATTCAACACCCACCCATCAAATCATAATATTTACATAATCATGCATGCCATATAGAACGTATAACAATCGTAGTCATAAAATAACTTGTGGACAAGAATACATTTCATAAGGATTTCAAATATAATAATTTCAAGAATATAATTAGGGTTCCAAAATGAATAAATAAAAACCTATTAGGAACAATCATCATCATTCTTGAGTGAATAAGAAATGAATCAAGAGCAGTCAAATATGTGTTTTGGAAAGAAAAGTATTTTTGGAAATTATTTGTATTTGGAATATAAATCAATGTGAAAACATTTATATCCAAAAAACAAGAGGGTAATAACAGAGAAATTATATTTAAATATAATTATAAGTATATACATAATAAAAATGGAATGAAATAGGGATAAGGAAGATATCAGGAGTTGGGTTCGATAATCCACTTATTGTAAATCCCTCTTTATTTCGCCGCATTTCCACCTCCTGAATAATAAAAATAGGTTTATTAAAACATTTATCCAAAAGAGAATTATTTAAATTTATATATTTATTTATCAATTATAATAATTTAATTATATTTCATAATTTCTTTGTTTAAAGGGGATAATTGTTTATTTCATGTTTTCCTTAGAAATTTCTCATTTTTCTACGATTTCACTATTTTTGTTCAATGTAATTTATACATTAGTATAATTAATTATAGAAGAATGAAATAAATATATTTATAAATTTATATATTATAAATAGTTAATTATAACTATACATATGGTTGGTACTATAAAATCATTTGGAAACATCCTTTTTAGCAGTTAACCAAACCTTTACTGAGAATGTCATTCAAAGGAGGAGAAAGAGAGATATATAATGGAAGTAGATCACATATAGAAATTTTATAGTATTTTAACATAATTAATATATTATTAACATATTTTTTAATTAATATTATAAGATTTGGTTTTGAACTCGATTGAGAAAGAGAAGAAGATAAGGGGAAAATGCAAAGAGGAGTTGATGAAAACATACCATTTTCTTAGTGTGGCTTCCCTTGTACAACCCTAAAATCCTTTGATGAATGGAGTTTGATTACTCTTGAACAACCCTATAAATTATAATAGGATTAATTGAGATGATTTGTAAAAATATCTGTCTTGATAAAGTGGTGGATGAGTGGTTTTCCAAAGGGAGGGAGAGGGGTTATTTATAATTGAAGATACAGTTATTTTTTAGTTAAAATAATTAATAAAAAACTATATCCAAGTAAACCATGTAATAGTGATATTTTTGACATTATAAACCATATATGAATAAATTAACAAGATTTTAATACTTTCAATCAATTTATAATTATAATTCACTAGTTTAATCAAAATGAAAAAATATTATTTTATTGTAAAACATTAGCTTTTAGACTTTGGAAAATACATTTTAGGTTTGGAAATCATTTTTATTTTATTTTATTTACACGTTTATGAAATTAAATATGTTATGGTAGAGCATTAAGTAATAGAAATTATTAGTTCATTATTAGATCATGAATTATGTAATTTAACATACATTGGTTATAAGAAAAACTATATTTTTACTATTCACCTAAAAATTAAAGTATTCTAGAAACTTCTTAAAAATAAACCCTGGATAATTCCAATGTTCTTATTTCAATAAAAACATTTTTTTCATATGTTTAATCTTCTAAAATATTTTATTTTAATTTTATAATGTTAAAATTATGATTTTTATTAAAAACCTTAAAATATAATTTATTAAAAATGTGCTTATATTTTATTTGAGTTATATTATTCATGATACTTAATTTTTAAATTATAATATTTATATTTACTTAAATTAAAAATGATAAATATTATTTAAATCACAATTTATTTTTTTGAGGATAAATTACTTTTCCAATCGTCAAGTTTTTATTCCCAATGGTTAGGTTACTATTCTTAGTGGTCAGGATATTATTCCAATGGTCACATTACATGAAAAAACAATAACCAGGTTAGAGGGGTTTATTTTTCAATTTAGAGGTGGTTATAATTCCCTCTAAACACATTATCGGTTGTTATGAGGAACTTTTTCTAATGATACCACCATGTAATATTGGAGGTAGCTTTGAGTAAGCACTTGTAAAATAATTCAGAATTTAACAGTGGTTTATTATAGGTGGTTTAAACCCCTTCTAATACTAGTATATATTTCAAAAATATCATATATTAAAGGTGGTTTTAACCTCCTATAATATATCTATGAATTTCAAGGTGTTTAGAAACTGCATCTAATTGAGTTGTAAGCTCATTTTTAAGGGCGGTTTTTACCTGCCATAACCAAAATCTATTTAGGGGTTGTTTTCAAAACCACCCATATTCTACTCTTTTTTCTTGAAATCCTCATATGATCCCAATGTCCCCCACATCCTCTATGGTTCCCCACCTCACCCCTCAGCCGTATATTGTGCCCCATACTAGGCCTCACCCCCTCTCTGCCCCCCCCCCCCATTATTCCTCACATTTGTCCCTCTTCCTCCAATGACCCACCTTTTTCATGTTCCCCGAAATCATTATTGTACAGTTCCACCCTCTCACTAGTGTCATCCCCCTCCTATGACCTCTCATCCAATGCCCCCACCAAATCGTGGTACCTCCACACCATGTCCCCCATTTTTTATAAAATAAGACCCCTCCAGGATTTCATCCCAGACTTTCAGTCTACACAGCCTCCTCCTCAACAACTCAGGTAATAGTCTATTTATTTATAGTATTTAAATATTACTGTATATATATATATATATATAAGAATATATTTTATATTTATTTATTTGTCAGGTTATTAAAATATATAATATTTGAATTAATATAGAACCTATATATATATTTAGTTAAATTAATACATGCATGTTTATATTATGTATTTATGTATTTATATTAGACGAAATTTATATTTTATTTAGTTTATATATATAAACAATATATTTTATATGTGTATTTACATACATTAGAGTAAATATATTTTTTACTAATATTTCTAATTATATTTATGTTATGTATATACATATATATTTATATATTTCTAAATATATTTATATAAATTATTTATTTACTTAAATTTCTATTTATATATTATATACATATTTATTTATAATATAAATATATAATAATTTGTTTAATATATTCATATAATGTCTTTATAAATATATTTATATAATGTATTTCAATACATATGTTTATTATTATTTACATTAATATATATCTATTTTGATAAATTGTTTAAGATTTTATATAATTAATATTATATTAAATAAATATATATTAAATACAATTTATACAATATATATTATATATAATATCTTTTATATGAAATACAATTTATAAAAATATTTTACACAAAATATAATTTAAAAAAATATTTACATAATGTTATATGAAATATAATTTAATGGTATATATAGTAATTTGTATACTATATATAATTAATATTATATGATATGATAAAAAATTTATATAAATACATAATTAGTATTATATGAAATACCTTTTATAAAATAACTATATAACATATTACAATATTTATTATTATGTAGATTAATATATATGTATTTCAAAAGATATAATTGTATAATATTGTGTACATTAATATATATTTATTTTTATAAATTTTATTTCATAGAATATTAATAATATATAGTATAAAATTATAAACATATTATTTTATAAAATTATTATTATTATTATTATATAAATTATAAAAACTATAAACTTGAGTTTTTATATGATATATATTTTAAATAAATTAAATTTATGTATATATTTATATAATATGATTCATCTTTTATATTATATATAATTAATATTATAATAAATATAATTTATACAAATAAATATATATTAATTTGGTTAATATTATACAATTATATTTACGTGTACATATAAATATAATTAAATACAACCATATAAATATTTTATATAATATGTTCATATAATGTATTTAAAAACATTTATATATTATGTTTTAATTATATATATATATATATTATGGATTTTTTAACAGTGGGGTTGTCAAGAACCAACCTGAGTACCCTTGTAACCCGATAACTGATTCAGTCCTCATATAGCCCAAAGGGTGTTCCAGATTCCCACGAGTCGACGACTAGCACCTGACATCATACAAACTGAAAGTGGGATGTATTTTACCCCTAACATTGTAGAATGAAAAGAATACAACCTAGTATGAAAATCAAAGGAAACTAAACATGGAGTAAAGTACTTGAAGTTAAATAGGCACAACCACCAAAGTACTACAACCCGAGTACAAAAAGGGGAAAACAAAACAAATTCCCTTAGGACCCAACTCACCAAGACCAAAATTCAACAGGATGGTCCACCTCTAAGAGATCCTTTTCCATTGCTCGAACCTAGAATTTGATAATCTATAAACACTCGAAGGCACAATTAGGGTGTGAGATAAATCCAGTAGGATATCACCAAATGAATCCATAAGAGATTCCAATATCAATTTAACCAAAAAGTGTTTTTAATTTTAAAACACACATGTTTTGAATTAACAAAGAATATTAAAACAAATAATTCTCTATAGTTTAAAGGATAAAAATACCTTTATAAAATAAATCTATAAATTTCAAATTATGGAAACATTTCACAAGATGTAATTTCCCTTTAATCAAAGGATACTTTTCATAAACAACAATTCTCTCAAATGGATTAAATGAAATCTTTATATCAATATTTTATATAAATTCTCAAGGATTGTAAAATAGTTTATAGTAATGGAATATATATGCATTAAAAATGAAAACAATAGAGAAACATGGTCATATTTCAAATAGGTATGATAGTTCCACGCTATAGGGATCCAATACTTTGAATACAGAAAAGAATATAAATATACCCCTTTCGGCCTAACGTAAATGGATCTCATCACCATCGCCAAAGGAATGTGATGTGATGATATGATGTTTTAAAATGGTGTATAATCGTAATGTGACACCCAAAATAACTCACTAACTACCTAAGTATTTCATGTTCTCAAGTGAAAATCAATGATGGGCAATACATTTTATAATAGAAAATTCAATTCACCTCATTCTCTTTTTTGATATTCAAATTTTCTCTACAAAAAACATTATGGGTTTTAAATCGAAAACATGAATTTTCACCAAGATAAAACCCTAATGGTTCCATCAAAACATTTTAATCAAATTTTCAAAAAATCGGTATTTGAAACAAAATCAAACAATTCCATCATTTTCATCCCAAACCCCCAATTCACATGAATCAGGGTTTTTTTAAACATTCCATAAAATAAATTTTTCTTCAATTAAAATAAACATTTCAATTGATTCAATTTCCATAAAAACCTAAATTTTATATTAAACAATTTAAATATCATAAAATTCCAATTCTAATTCAAAACCCATGTTTTTTTAAAAAGCACCCAATTCATCGAAATTGAGTTTTTCCAAAAAAAATAGTGAAAACCATTTGATTTAAATTGACACAATTGTATTTAAATAAAAAAAATTAAAATTCAAAAAAAGTATTTAGTTTTAAAAAAAATTATGCATCGTAACAGAACCACCTACCTAAAACAGTGGATCTCACAATGCAAAACTTTAATGGGGATTTGTCCACAAATAACAAATATCATGAAAATTGGAATCAAACATAGGTTTAAGATCCCAAAAATAGTGATTTTTGGATCCAAAAATCAATACCAGGATCCATGGAACCCTGAAGAGAAAGAGAGAGATCATGGGAAGAAGGAAATGGGAGGAGGAAACTAACCAGAAGGAGATTGGTAGACGTTCTCCTAGCTTCATATCGCTTCTATAAGGGATTCAACAGGCCAAAAATCCTTATTTTGGTCTCTAAAGAATGGATAAATGTATTTATTTTGAATAAGGTATGTATGGGACCTAAAAAGGGGGCTCGAGAAATTTTAATAAAAATTTTTTATTTAGAAAAATCCTTCTTCACGTTTCCCTAGGAAAATTTGCATGGTTAGGGAATACCATGTGATGAACATACAGATCCCACTATCCAAAATATGGAACTGTTGTACGATTTTCCAGACCATGTACAGTCCATGCACAAACCATGTTCCAACCCATAAACCTCTAGAATTTTTATAAAATCAAGTGAATTAACTCAAAACAAAACGAAACCAAATCTCAACCAAAAGATGGGTTTATTAATACCTAAAAATGGTAATGTGATGTTACAACCTCCCCACCATAGACACTTTTTGTCCCCTGAAAACCTATGAAGAAGCCTCCCCATCAAAAATATAATTCAACTTCTCCCTCATCAGTGTCTCCCTCTCCCACGTCTCATAAAAATCTAAATTTTGCTGCCATAGCACTCAAACCAAAGGAATCGTTCTATAATAAAGTACCTTGGTCTCAGAATCAACTATCCTGACTGGATGTTCAGTCACATATAAATTAGGTTCCAATTAAATATCATGCAAACACAAAACATGATATGAATTATATAAATAATTTCAAAGCTAAGATACATGAAACACATTATGTATTGACATCGTCTATGGTGGTAGTGATAACTGGTATGTTACTTTTCCCACATTCTCAACAACCTCCAAAGGTCCAATAAAATGAGAAGTGTGCTTCCCTTTCCTCCTAAGACATCGACCTCCCTATTGGGGTGAAAATTTCAAGCCTACCTAGTCACCAACCGATAACTCCAATGGTCTATGGCGATAATCAACATAAGAATTTTATCAGCTATGATCTATCAACAATCTCTGAAAAATCAACTAAATCGTTTTTTTCATCACTTAGACAAACCTCAGTACAACCAAGGAAATCTCACCAATATTCATCCAACACAACCAATATTTACAAGGCTGTCTATAAAAGGCCTCAAAAGGATCCATACTAATCATGAAATGGTAATTATTATTATAAGAAAACTCATCCAATCCCTAATGATCATCCCATGCTCCAACAAAGTAGATAACTCTAGCGTGGAGTATATTCACAAGAATTTGTATAGATATTTCTATCTAACCATATTAAAATGGATGGTATGCCATGATAAAATGAAAATGAGATCCCAATACCTCGTGACGACCTCTCTAAAAGTGATAAATGAACCAAGGATATCTATCAGAGACTATAACAGATGAGACTCCATGAAACTAAAAAATCAATTTCACATAGAGACTTCTAAAATCCTCAACGTTTTATATATCATGTACGGGTATAAAGTGAGGCAATTTTGTTATCCTATCAATCACCAACAAAATTGAATTCTTCTTCCACTGGGTATGTGGAAACCTGACCACAAATTCCATAGATTTTTCATCCCACTTCCAAGTAGGTACTGGAACTGGCTAATGAAACCATAATGGTTTCTGGTGCTTATCTTTCACCTATTGCAATTTATAGAAAATGGAGACATACTCATAAATTCCTTTCCCCATACCTGGCCACCAGAACTACTTCCTCATGTCATATAAAATCTTGGTCATACTTGGGAGTACATCCCACTGGGAATTATGGAAATCCACTGTCACATCTTTCTTTAACAAAGATGGAACCGCAAAATGATTCGGATAGCATAGAATTCCCTCTTTATAGAACGACCATTTGGAAACTATCTTCCCACCATTAAGAGAGTCTCCAATTCTAAGGAATTCATCCATAAGCTTTTGATCTTGAATAATCATTTAAATAAGAGAGGATGACAACTGAACACTATCCAAGGAAGCCTCGACCCCTTTTTCTAGAACTCCAATATTCAATTATGCAAAGAGAGCCATCAATTTCCACTCCTATGAGGATTCATTCACTACATGGGATGGTATCTTTATAACCAAATAATAAGAAAAGAAATTCCCTTTACTCAAGCTATGAGAAATTTCAAAATCAATAGATTGTAGGTATTCCACCCACCGTCACTAATGGATATTCAAATCATTCTGATAGAAATTTTAACTCAAAATTTTTTGGTCAGAAAACATGATAAACCTTTCTATATAAATGTAATGTCACCTATACTTAAGAGCATGAATAATATCTATAAGTTCAAGATCATGGTTCAAATAGTTATTCTATTGTGTCCTAAGATGACTAGATCGATAAGAAACAACATAATGACCATGCCTAAGAACACAACCCACCCCTGAACCTGATGTATCACAAAAGACCATTTAGCCCTCCCTTGCCTCTGAAAGAGTCAAATCGGGTATAGAATTCAAAATAAATTTCAGTTTAATAAAATAACTCTAAAATTTCTCATTATAAACAAACTTCACTCTCATTTGAGTAAGAGAAGTCATCGGAGAGGCCAATATTGCAAAGCCTTTCAAGAAGCAGCGATAATATCTAGCTAAACCTAAGAACCTCCAAATCTCAAAGACATTCAGTGGTTTTTCCCATATAATAACAACTTTTAAATTTTTAGGATCAACACAGACACCATATTCTGACACCATGTGTCCCAATAACTTTACTTCCCGAATCCATAAATCAATCTTTGAATGCTTGGAAAAGAGTTGGTGATTTCTCAACAAACTCAAAACTATTATGATATGATTCACATCGTCCTCCTCAAATTTAGAGTACATAAGGATATTTTCTACAAACACAAAGAAATATTTATCAAGAAACTCAGGGAAAATCAAGTTCATTATAGCCATGAAAACTACAGGAGAATTGGTGAGACCAACGGCCATGACAAGGAACTCATTATAGCCTTACCTTTTATGAAGGTCAGATTGTTTTATCCGTGACTGATGGTAAACCGAACGAAGTTCAATCTTTGAGAACCATTTCTACAATTTCAACTAATAATACAAATTATCAATTTGTGATAACAGATACTAGTTATTTAATGTTTCTTGGTTTAGCTCACAGTAATCAACAAAAAGGAAGAGTGAACCACTATCTTTCATGGCAAAGAAAACCAGCTCCATCCATAGTGACACACTCAGACATATAAATACTTTCTCAATAATATTTTTCAACTAGGACTTAATATCTTTCAATTCAGTAAGTTCCATACAGTAATAAGGAATAGATAATGAGTATCAGGCATCAAGTTAATGGAAAAATCAACCTATCTTACTGATGGAAAACCAGAGAAGTCAGAAGGAAACACGTCGGGAAACACAATGAAAAATGGAGGGAGATCACCACTCAAAGGTTCCCCCTCCAGATCAAAATCAAACACTAACAGTACTTTCCCCAAATCTGAATAAGAAGGTCCATCCCAAGTCGACCATGGGTCCCATTCTCCTTGAAACACGAGAGACACACCACTGAGCACTGTGAAGGAGACCCATCGAGGATAATAATAAATTTGGATTTATTCTCCATGAGACAATACATTCTAAAGATAATGTCTAAATATTTCATGTTAAGAACTAAAAATATCCAATATAACTCTACATCTGATAGAGATAAAACACAAGCGGGACTACGGAGGCCCTTCTCTCTCTTCGTACCAAGGGGTGTAGTAATATCCATTGAACAAGATAAAATCTTCATATAAATATTAAGAATATCAACAAAACTAGTTGAAATAAATTAATGATATTCACCTGTATCTAATAAAGTTTCCACTAATTATGAAGCAATAGTGTTGGTACCTCTCACGGCCACTAGACCCATTTTTGTTTCCTCTGGAGACTCTTCAACTATGTATAGAAGCTTTATTCTGGATACCTGTGGTTGGAACCCTTTTCTAAATGGATCATGTGATTACCCTGTAGTTTTAATTGTATTTGTTGATCATTTCCCACTATGCGTAGTGGAATAAATATTCTATAACCTCTATAGGTGTCTTAAACACCCGAATGAGACACATATATTGGGTGCCTTAGTGAAAACTTTCTTAGAATGCCTTGGCTTTCCATAATGGTAACAAAACAATGGGAATCTGTCTAGTACTGCAATAGATCTAGAAAAACCATTCCATCATGAACTACTATAAGAATAATCTTTATTTCTCTTTTCCTTGAAGGAACTCACGCTACCACTAGGATAAAAGGATACTCCTGATAACCATGAATTACTCATCAGTTCCATCTCGACCATCATTGCTATATCCATTACATTAGTATAAGAGGGAAGCTTTAGCAAGAAAACCTGAAAACAAATATCCTAATGAAGTCCCTACACTACCCTTGGATCCTCCATCATCTCATTCGATACTATATCAAGTGATAAGTTCACAAGCTCAACAAAACAATTTACATAGTCTTTCACAGAACTATCAGACTTCTCAAGTCTGAAAAGAAACTTGTAGACTTGTCCAACAACATTGAATATGGATGGAACTGGTTTTTGAAAATAACTTTTAAGAATTTCCATGGTAATCCCTCATGTTTCATTACCATCACCATAGTGTTCCACCATCTTCTACTCGGTCCTTCTAGCACAAAAGTGGAATACTTTATTTTGATCTCTTCCGGTGTGTAAAAAAACCCATGTAAGCATTCCAAACTAATAAACCAATCCTCAACCACTTCAGTGTCATTTGAGACCTTAAATGGTGTGGGTTTTTGTTAAAGTAACTCTTGAGAACTAATCTTGATAATTTCCCTTTAGGATCCACAATGGGTTCCAGAACGAAAACTGTAGGTGGTACCTATCCCAAAGCATGGACAGTGTGCACAATCACTTCAATTAGATTCAAATCCACAATAGGATTCACTCACTTAGTATTAGTATCAACTTCCTCTTCAATCTTATTCTCACATATTCTCCAAGGGATAATGCAACAAAACATCACCTGACAATAAAGAAGACATTAGTGAATGCTCAAATTGAACAATGAGGGAAACTAGTCCCAACATATAATATGTACACCATTTATATTTTAATCTATCCAAATAAAAATAGGGAAAAGACTATAACTAAACCCCAAGGTGTCTTTCCCTTAACACCCATGTCGACTTAAGGTTCATTATTGTGAGATCTGGACAAGAAATCAATCGAAACTACCTCCTAAGTCCTGACAAGATTCCAAAATGCATACCAACTTCAAGACAAAATATAAACATGGAGATTTGATACAACTCTGTCACAAACCAACCCAGGTAATCAAGTAACCAGATGACTGAGTTAGTCCTAACATATCCTGAAGGGTGTTCCTAATCCCCATGGGTCAGCGACTAGCACCTGGAATCATACAAACTGAAAGTGTGAATGATTTTTTTTCCATTAACAATGTGGAAATAAATGTAGACAAGGGAGTATTTATATCATAGGAAAACTCCACTAGGAGTAATGTACTATAAGTTAAACAGGCATAGCTGCTAAAGTACTACAACCAAAGTAAAAAAAGGGAAAAAACAACCCATAGTCCCTAACGACACAACTCACCATGACCAAAGTTTAGTAGGAGGATCCACCTATAAAATATCTTTTTCCTTTGCTCAAACCTAGAAGGAGATAATCTACAAACACTCAAAGGCAAATTTTGGGTGTGATCCAAAGCCCAGTAGTATTTCCCCAAAATATTCTATAACAAATGCCAATATCTATTTAACCAAAATCTAGTTTCAATTTTAGAACAAATAGGTTTGTAATTAACAAATCATATTAAATCAATTAATCATTTATAGTATAAAATATGGAAATACCTCCAGAAAATCATTCTAAACATTTCAAATGATGGAAAAATTTCAAAAGGGGGAATTTTACTTTAATCAAAGGTTACTTTTCTTTAAAAAAATTCCATCAAATGGTTTAAATAAACACTTTATATAAATAGTTTATATAAATTCTCAGGGCATGTAAAACAATTTATAACAGTGTCATATAAACGTATTCAAAAAAATGAAAACAAGTGAGCAATATGGTCATGTGGAGAAAAGGTATGATAGTTCCCAGGTATATGGATCCAACACTATGAATAAGGTAAGGTATGTACATACACCCCTTTTGGCCTAAGGTAAAGGGATCTTATCATTATCACCTATGGAATGGGATGTACAGATTTCATGATTTATATTGTTGAAGAATCGTAAATTTACACCCAAAATAACTCACTAACTTCCTATGTCTTTCATGTGCTCAAGTAAAAAATCAATGATGGAAATGTCATTTTATAACAAAAAATGCAAGTCATCCCATTCGCAATTTATAATATGCAAATTTTCTCTCTAAAACCTATAATGTGTTTTTAATCAAAAATATGTATTTTCACCAATATGAGACTCTAAGGTTTCCATCAAAACATTTTAATCCATTTTTCACAAAACCGGTATTTGAAACCCAATCAAACAATTCCATTGTTTTCATCAAAACCCACAAATTCACTTGAATCGGGGTTTTTCACAACATTCCATCAAATAAATTTTTCTTCAATTAAAATAAACATTTTAATTTATTGAATTCCCATCAATAACAAAATTTAAATTAAACAATTTAAATCTCACCAAATTCCAATTCCAATCCAAAACCCATTTTTCCTCAAAACCCCCCAATTCATCGAAATTGGGTTTTTCCAAAAAACGATTGAAATCCATTTTATTCAAATCTAAAAAATTGAATTTAAATTCCAACAATTGAAATTTAAACAAATCAATTAGTTTAAATAAAAATTGGTCATCATAACCTAACCACCTACCGAAAACAATAGATCTTGCAACACCAAACCATATTCGATATTTTTCCATGAGTAACAAAGATAACACAAATGGGAATAAAACCTAGGTTTAAGATCCCAAAAACATAGGGTATTAGATCTAAAAATTAATACCAAGATCCATGGAACCCTAAGGAGAAAGGGATAGATCACAGGAGTAAGGGAACGGGAGGAGGAAACTAAATAGAAGGATATTGAAAGATGTTCTCCAAGCTTTGAATCACATATAGAAGGGGTTTGAGGGGGAAATAACTCTTTTATTAAACTTCAAGGATGGGAGAAACGTGTTTGGGTTGAAGGAGGTATGTCCGAGACCTAAAAATGGAGATCATTAAATTTTAATAAAAAAAATAGGATCTAGAAAAACCTGACAGCACGGTTTCATGGGAAGCTGCACACAGTTAAAGAAAACCATGTGTAGACCGTGAAGATCTATCTATCTAAACATTGCACCGGTACACAGTTTTCCAAACTATGTGCAAACCATGTACAAACAATTCTTTATCCCATAAACCTCCAAATATTTCAGAAAATCACCTGAAACAACTCTAAATGAAACCCAGCAAAAGTTCAACCAAAAGACGGGATAATGAATACCTGAAAATGGTAACAAAATGTTATAGGGGTTCATAAACACCACAAATAAATTTAATTATATGATGTTTTAAACCTCTTCTATTTTTAAGATATAGTGGGTTTTGAACCCTCTATAATTTAAGATGTTAGAGGATGTTTTGAACCCACTCTAATTTATGATTCTATATGGGGTTTTCCACCCCCCCAATAATTTAATATATTATATGGGGGTTTTAAAATATCGTTAATCTCTTTGATTTGAGGTGGTTATGAAATGCCTTTAAATTCTTAAATTATAGGGTGTTCAAAATCCCCTCTAAAATCCGACCAGATATTAAAAAAATTGTTAAATAATTTAGAGTCAGTTCATAACCCCCTCTAAATTCAATGATTTGTCAGGATTGTACATAAACATCGCTAATATATCTAGAAAATGAATTTATACGGTGTTTATATCCCCCTATAAATTCAATTATTAGAGGGGGTTGTTCATAACAACCTCTAATTACACTTTAGAGGGGGATGTCCATAACCCCTTCTAAATAACCACCTTTGATATATTATTTTTTTGTAGTGTTTCCTCCTATAAATAAATCTTCGTTACTTAATTAATAATTCAACTCAAATCATATCAATGTAAAACATTTCAATTTTCTATTATGTTTATTGGTTTACTAATATTCTATTTAATTTCTATAGTTTTGTTCATGGGATGGATAATTCTAGCCGATTAGGGTGCTCAAACATTTCCTATTGTAGATTTTATGTTTTACGTTTTTCCCTTGTAATATTTATAATTTATTGATATTATTCATTAATTAATGTAAGGATTTTAATTAATTTATTAAATTTTTTTTGTTCTGTATGTGATGAATGTGTATAATACCATATATTTTATTACGATACAGAATTATTCCAATAAATCAATAACATTTATAAACTATGGTTTGTTAAAAATTATTCATACCTCTTAATAGAATAGAAATAAATCTCAACACAGATAATGTACTCATGAATATATCTAACCTAGTACGAATAGATAAAATCTAGTGGAAAAATACAATAGTTAGAATGTAGAAAACAATTTTACCTTCAGTATTTCTCAATCATTACATGGAGAAGTGGTAACTAATATTTATTGTCATTATTTTCCCTTTAATGGACCAAGTACATGTTTGAAAGGTCCGATATATCTAATGAATAATATAAAAATGTATGTAATAGTCTATGTTTTACTCTATGAATTCATTTTCAGAGGAATTGAATCTGACACAAAACATAGTATTGATGGATTAATTATCACTCATTTGAATATAAATGAAATCTTTTAGTGACTTGATTGATTTTCATGAGTGATTTTTAATAAGAATGTTAATTCTTGTTTAAATAGTGAAATGGTCAATTCAAAATTATTTTGGTTTCATATTGAAAAAAATAGATGACTTGTTGAGTCTTGAATACACTGTTTACAATAGTGTATTTGGATGTATAATTTTATATAAAGATCATCTTAGCACACAATATTAGTAATGTATTTTTTAAATAATTATTAAATATAATTGATAATTAATACTAAATTATTTATCCTATATACCCAATTTAAATTCATCCTTAGAGGCGATCTATGGTTTATGGGAGGATCCAAGGAGGTATCCTTTAGATAAACATTGTCAGAGATCATATAGTTAAAGGAGGACGATCATTATAGCACAAAAACAGAATGTTTCATATCACTAAAACATAATTTTTAGCATAATATTTTATCTTCTCTTTTAAATATAAAAACACAGAATAGGGTCATGAACCTTAAGTATATTGAACATTATTTTAAAATTAATTCAATGTCTTAGGATTTGAAAACATCTAGTGGTAAAATTTATAGATAATTTAAATGGAAATTATAGAATAATTTATGGAAATATATTAATTAATTTTCCATTGGATTTATTCACAGATATTATGATACATGGTTATAAATTCCTCAATTATATGAACACTATACCTTTGAAATTAATCAAATTGAAGTTAAGGGTCATAATATATGGAATAAAAAAGTTCATGTTTATCTTTCCTTCTCTCTATAAGTTGGGGGAATTATGGTTAGAATCATGGAACACTAATCCTAAATATGTTATAAATATGTCATGATCCCCTCCCCTTATATTTTGGTGTAAAATATTGGAATTCATTTTTGTCAAGAAACCATCAGTGGAAAGGGAGAGTGGTGAATGAGTGATTTGGTTAGAGTAGCAAGGGTCATATTATATTTTATTTGGAGTCCTTTATAATTCCATACTATTCCAAATTTTTTACAAAGTGGTGGGATTTTTGTGGGATGGACTAATTCTGTTGGGTTGTCCAAAAAAATAATTGGATGACACCCTATGTCCCACATCAACCCTAATGATAGGGGTGTAATAGTCAAAAATGAGATTTTAGTGGATATCCAATTAATATGGTTAGATATTTACAAGTTAATAGGGTTTCATGATATAAATTCACAATATGTATCATCATGTGTTATTCAATCCCATAAATTAATGGTTGAGGAAGTGGTGTAGGATGGTTCATGGGTGGTGTGAGGAATCTTTTAAAGAACCATTGGATCATGATAAACCAACAATTAGATAGTAAAGAAGTCATTGAGGTGTGGGATGTCGCATGATTTTCAAGATATTTGTATGGTAGTACCATGTGGCAGAACCTGGTAAGTTGGATGCTCTATGGGTGTGTGAGGGAACATGAGTTGTTAGTTTTGGGCATCAAAAATTATGTTAGAGTTCTATTTTTATCACTGGCCGAACAGTTCAACATTTTTAGAAATTTTTGATACTTCTCAATTAGTCAATTAATCTATTAGTGGTTAAAAGATTATGAAAGAAATATTATTTAAAAAAATCATTTTAATGAATAATTAACATGAAATTGTTTCTTAGGTAATCAATTATATTTTTTGGAGTGCCATAGACATAGTAAAACATGGACCACATGTGCGGGAAGTTAGAATTGACCTATTTTTATTGTGAAATTATTTTTATAATTTAATAATAATAAAATTTGAGGAAATATTATGAAGACTCGATTAAAAATAACGAATTACTCAAATGGATGAGGAACTCTTCTATGGTGGTGGGGAATGCTTCTTGTTGTTCACTTAGTAGTTAGAGAACAATAAGATGAAAAATAAATGGTTTTTTGGGATGATCACAAAAAATATTATTATTTATTTAAATAATCATGTTTAATATAAATGGTTTCAAACACGAACAAAAAATGAATTTGAATTATCTAGTTATCTAAGCTCCACTGCCATCATATCTCTAGAGATTTCTCTCAGTATCTTTATATCTTCACAAGAATCCCTCCATCTTGTCAACAATAACAAATAATACAATACCTTAACTTTCAATACTTATTGAATAAAGATAGCTAATCTTACATATCTATCTATTGATTCATATGTAACATTAAAAAACCATCATTATATTCATTCATGGCTATCAGAGTTAATCCTATAAGATAAATTCTCTATTTCCACACTTCATTATCTATATCATGAATTAATTTTTCCATAGCTAGTTCCACATATAAACTTATTAGTTCCAAAACATTTGTCTCTCTCTAGTTATGGAATATATTCCCCAAAAATAGACCTTTTAGAAGCTATAATTCCTTTTCCAAAAAATACTTCTCACAGTAACCTAGAAATATCCCACTTAATAATGGTATTTCTTGACTTCACATCAATTTTATTATACCACTTATACATTCCACCCTTCCTTCTTCACAATGAAATAGTTAGTGAATCTATACCCATTCCTTTCTGGTCACCCAAATCCCACCTTGGAATAAAACTACCTCATACATTCTATGACTTTGAAATTAAGTATAATATCATCAAGATTATTAATTCCTTATGTTAATCCCATGTTTAAAGAATGATTAAAGATAATATCAATGGGATGTGATTAGTATGTTTTATTTTATTTTCAATATATAAATTATAATCAAACTCAAGTGATCCATGATAATTCATTTGTGGAGAAGTTGGTTTTGGTTTTTTGAAATGATTAAAGGATCATAGAAGAATCATGAAGTTTTTAGAGAGATGTTTTAAGTTTATTATGACATTACCATGCCATATTATTATTTTAATATGATCATTGTGTTTTCTTGGGAAGGTAAAAATGGAATAACTACACTAAAAACATGCATTTCTCAAAAAAAATGTCTCTGAGTTCTTCATGTGTGAAACATACAATCAAGATTATTCAATTGAGTATATCCATGGTTACCTGAATCATAATTCCCCAAGATTGTTTTATTTTAATATTACTTATCTTTAGTAGAATATTCATTACATTTCACAAATACATGCTCGTTGACTATAATAGTTCACCTCCTTTGGAAACGTGGAACGCATTCTTCTAATTTTAGAAAAGATCTTCAAAATTTCCTATAATGATATTCCCCATTTGTAATATTATATAAAACCATTCTTTATAACCTAGGGAAAGGAAGCATTAGAAAGGGTGAGACCAAATTCTCAGTAAGGGAAAACAATGGAGATATGAATTGTAACATAAACACATGGGTATAAGATTATGTGCATAACTTTTGAAAATTATACCCCCCATATCATAGATCATAATATAAATCATAATGAAATCAATTTAATACTATATGTAATCATAATATAGGAATAATACATGGAATTTTGGCAGACACATAAACATGTAATATCATTCCCTATAAGTCACAATGCATTGAAAAAACTTATCAGGGAACTTCATTGGGAATAAACCTACTGGGTGGGACACACCACCATCCCCAATAAAAGGCCTTTCCTTGTAAGGTATTAGTTTTCCCCATCTTCATATATTGGATTTTTTTACCCATCTTCACAAAGTGTACCAGGTTTCCCAATCTTTCCATAGTGGATCATTCCCATCAACTTATTTCCCATCATTATCTCATGAGATATAAATCTTTAAACAATGCATTGGAGAGAGATATTGGTCTCACCCATATCACAATGAAAACCATACATATTTTTTCCAAAAGAGAATAAATTATTCTTCTTATTATAACCCATAAAAATTAATGGGTTTAATAAACATCATTCCACCGTAACATATCCCAAGGAAAAGAAATGGGTTATATAAATATCATTCTATCATAAAAATAAAACAACTATATAAATAATAGGGATATTATACTTTAATAATATCCCAATTAAATCATAAATAAAATAAAATAATTTTATCATATATGGAAAATAATTTTGATATATCCCTTGAAAATAATTCTTAATGAAAATTACATTTCTTCTTTGAAAACCTTTTATTTTCCTAAAATTGTTATCAAAATTAAACGAAAAAATTTAATTTTGAAATAACATTTTGATATTTTTATCTAATATTTAAGTAATTAAGGATTAATGATGGTGTGAAATTCAGTTCATTCCATATAACTTAAAAAACAATTATTCTGTATATTTGCATCTCTAAAGTCACAAAGAAATTTTTTTAGAAAACGAAAAATAATATTTTCAAAATGTTTAGTAAAATGTAAAACATGGGTAAAAATAAATTTAAACATTCTTCAGATAATATTGAAAACATTTTTGAAAAAAAATTGATAACATCGATGTGGGAGATAAATATTCCATAAGGGTTACTAAAATAGAAACCATCCCAATTATTGATGATATTTTGAAATAATCACATAGCAATTTATAATAAGTAGAATAGTATTCTCCCATGAAAAAATGAAATTATATGGATATGAAAAATATATAATATTCATAATAATCAAGATTAAATACATTTATGGTCAGTATATATACCACATAAAAGAAACAAATATTGCATGAGGCATGTGTCTCACAAATATAAAAGTGAGACAGAAATCCCTTACCTTAATTATGGACTTCGTTAATACACTTTAAACACTAATATATAATAAATATCACATTATTATACATATATAATAGAACGATATTCATATATATAATAATATATGTGATTTACCTATGACATTATATCACTTTTTTATTAACAATTCTGAATTTACGTTATGTTTTGGGAAATAACTACTTTGTTTCTCGTACATGTTTTGACTTATTATTCCTTGTCCTCATAATTAGATCATAATATAATAATATTAATAATGTTAACTATGATATAAATATCATATATATTCATTATATATGTATTACTGTTATCAATAAAAGTTATACAAAGAAAATAAAATACATCGCTCATGGAGACATTAGGTCGTATGTACGCATGAACGTTGTTTCCAATTACCTATCGGATTAAAAGAAATAAAATTATAAGATATATTATTAATAAAGAATCATTAAAATTTCATATATATTATATTTATTCATAAAATTAATCCTTATTACCACCCAAGTGAAATATTTATGAAAAATGAATCGCATCGCATCGTGGGATGGTAAGCTATACGTACACACAAGTAGCGTTATCATTTCCCAAAAGATTAGTTGACAAAAACGTAGGTATGAAATTATCATTACAGAAGTATATGTTTTTAATAAATATAATATATACATATTAAACCCATAAAAATACCCATTCATGAAATATGGTTATGGAAAATGAATTGTATCAATACGTGGAGATGGTAAGTCGCACGTATGCCAAAGCGACACTTTCACTTCTCATTCGATAGGAAAGGGGTTGTATAATGGTGTGTTAATAAAAATAATAACATTCATAATATTTATTATGATTAATTTATTATTATATGATATATATCATATATTTATAGTATGTATAGTAGAGTAGAAAAATATACTGATCGATTATATTGATTACCACTTCTTTGAAATGGTTCATTTAGATATCCTCTAAATGACTCTATGGTTAGTCCCTTGGGAATACCAAAACCTCTATGATGTAGATAGAGAAGTGGAGAAGAGAATATGGTAGTGTTTTTCAGATTTATAATAGTCAAAATGGTGAAATTGAATGAGGGATGAGGTGTCCTATTATATTGAAGGAGAGGGTCACTTTGGAATTTCTCAGAAGATTAATTTCTAATAAATTAAGTCTTAATAAAAATACCACAAAATGGAAATAAATTAGTATATAATTTTTTATTGGGTGGATATCCCATTAAATAATATATTTTATACAAGTTTAATTGTAATTCAAAACCTTGTATTTTTCATTAACCCTTAGCTAACATATTTAATTTTAACTATGGTAGCAATATTTTCAATATAAAATGTTTATATTTTAACATATAAGGTTGTCAATTGAAGAATAAATGTCCAATTAATGATATTTTAGACCATTATTTTTCACCTTTTCCTTATTAATAATTTTTTATGATTTTTAACAAATTTAGTAAAATATTCATTTCATAAAATATCACTAGTGTCAATTTTGAAACTATCCATTATATTAACTTTATGAAAATCACTAAAACAACTAAATTTGAAAAAATTCCCTTAATACACTTATAATATTTTATATTAACCTATAAAATTTTATAATTTCCTTGAGTAATTCGAATTATATTTATTTCAATATTTTTAATATCATTTACTTGAGTTTTTCATCAGTTGAATAATTACTGCATCATCATTGTATAATTATTTATGTTAATTATTTATTAAATAAAATTTTAAAAAATACATGATTTATATTATACATTTATTTTTAATAATAATTTATATAGTCGATCATATATTCTTTTGAACCTCAAATTAAAAATCTTATACTTATTAAAAATAAGAGTGTGATTTTTTGTTACTCCCTTGGATTTTTATAATATCTAAGTAATTTTCATAGAAAAGTGTCTATTAAGTAATTAAATAATGACCCTTAGGTGTTATTGGTTGATATAACTTTATCCAATAACAATTGGAAACGTTTTAGGTATTCTTATAAAAAATATAATAATATTTATATCATTAATTATCTAATTTACCCTTAAACATGGTAACAAAACTTACTAAAGTTATTGTTAGTCTTGTCCAAAAATAAAAGGGAACTATTTAACAAATTTTGATCTTATTATTGAAAATATGGAATCCATTTTTTCAAATTTCAAAACACATTAGTTGAAAAAAATAATCTAAAAATAATCTCGTAGACGGGGTAAAAATAAACGACTTTTTAAAGTGAAAATGTTCAAATTATTGAATGAATTTTAAAAAACAATTCAATATATAATTGATTAAAATGAACTAAGTTGGATAAAATGATAATTTTTTTAATAATTATACATTAAAACCACTCAAAAATATAATTTCACACTATAAATTATTTCTATGAAAATGTTATTTTCAATTAAAATTTGGTATTATTCATTATTCAAGAGAACACAAAACTTATCAGAAAAATACAAAAAATCAACCAAAGTAAAATTTTATATTATTATTTAAAATAAGAAATTTTTTTATCAAATATAATTTATTAAAGTTTCAAACACTAGATTCAAAACAAGAGCTACATTAAAAGGCGGTAAAAGTGCCTTTTTAGAAAAATACTTTTTTTATATGTGAAATTGGATTTGTTCTTATATTAGGTCTAGAAAATAGGTAAGATGAATTTTAAACAATAGATTGTATATCTTCTATATATATATATATTTGAATTATATAATCTAAAAATATTTATTTCTTTATTTTATTGGTATTAAATACACTTATGATCATTTAAATAGTTTTTCAGAAAAATAGTTACTTTTAATTTTAAAATGGTTTTACATTTTTAAATCAAACATTCATAATTCATTTACTCATATTAATACATGAAATTATAATGGATAGGTTAAAATTATATTTTTTAAATAATTATTATAATAAAATCATGTTTTATAGAAACTTAATTTTGTGTGTAACGCAAGATAAACTGGTGTTACATGTAACACAAGCTTAATATTGTGTAGAATGTAATGAAATGTATAAAATAATCAAATTATTTTAAAATATATTTCATAAATATCCTAGGGTGTTAAATTATACCCCCATTAAAATTAATTTCTTCCTTGAAATTTATCTAGTTTATCAATGTTTTAATACATAAAATTTCTTTTCATAGAAACCCATATTAAAAAAATAGCCACTAAAACATTAATTAAAAATAGAAGGATAGAAACATAAATGTTACTCAAAGTAAATCCTAAATCTATTTCCATAAAGGATAACATTGATGGAATGTGAAAAAATGTACATGAAAGGTAAATATAACAGCCATCTTTTTATGTAGAGTGATAGAGAACACGGTCCAGGGAAAGTTAACAATCACAATACCATAATTATACAATGACTTAAGGTTCCATTTGATTCATTGGAAAATAAGTTACTATGATAACATTTTTTTGGTTTCTAAATCCCATCCCTAGAGTTAAAAGATTTCATGATAATAAATAATTACTTTATTTCATGGCATTTCATAAGCATAATCACATCATTATGTTATACCTTAATAAAATTTAAATTCATCTCTTATTCCATGAAAATAGATTTAAATTGTAATGCATGTAGAACTAGTGGATAATAAGATCCATAATAGGATGAAAAAATATTTCTTCTATCTCTATTTATCATAACAAAATGGTTTTCATTGGTTATATAATATGCATAAATCTTTATTTGGTTATGTAAACCATTAATCTTTAAAGATTTGTCTAATGTTCAAAAAAACAATATCATAAATGGTTACCCATATGAACCTTCAAATAGATTATAACCCAAAACATTATAAACAAGTTAATTGACTTTAAAATATCAACTTTATTGTTAATCACCCCAAATAACTTGTCGTAACTAATAATTTCCATACACCAAACATGTGAATATTATTGTCATTTATTTCCTTAAAACATGGTAATAACCTAAATTACCATAAAAAATTAGTGAAAACATGTTTGATTTAAATATTTAACTCTTTCATAGTACCATAAATCCAAAAAAAATATAAACTCAATCCATGATATCATATCAATCCCAAGGACATTAATAATATCCCATTTATTTTATCACAAAAAAATATCTCTTTATTTCAATATCCTAACATTATGAACATATTAAGGTTTATACTTCCCTTAATCTTGTGTTCTCCAAAAATATCACATTACCACCTCAATCACTTTTCATGGTTACTTGTTTCATTCAAAATATTATTTCTAATAGTTAAATAAAAACTATATTGTACCAATTATTTGATGTTTCATTACTTTTTATTACCATAAAATAAATTTTACAACATTATTATTTAATTCTATTACATAAACACTTAATAATTACACCACTTCATTTTTTTAATCCACAAAATAAATATTTATCCGATGATATTACACTTTTTCATTGGACTTACGAGGTTTCTGATGTCAATCATCATCGTTAACACACGGATTAGGAAATGTGTTAGTATAATGCCCATTTTTTACACTTAAGGAAATTATGTATGATGGATGCATTCTTTGAAGCTTTCTCTTTATACACATCATTAGATAGCTTCTTCCCATTACTTAGGAATTTCTTTTCTTGATGGTATTTATTTCCACACATGAAACATTTACCATTCCCCTTTAGAAATACTCCATGATACCAATTCCCATGCTTTGAACATAAAGGAAAACTCATATTATGTTCTCCATGGTTTTTATATTTTCCTTTAAAATCCATCTTCCTTTTCATATAAAAACCATCAGATTAATGTAACACTCCAACCTATATTCCCACCTTTATGTAACATTGAATGATTTATTCATAACTATTAATTTCTCTTATGGATAATTATATTATGATACTTTTTTTAATCCAATAAATATTTAGTCAACCTTACATTCAGGTTAGATGATAATACCAGAATTATACCTTGAAATCCTTGAAAAATTTTACTCATGGGTATCAAAAGATTTATCATCCTTTTGTTTAATCTCAATGAACTCCTTCTCTATGTTCGTATGAAGAATATGAATAAATTACATATTTTAAAATAAGTTCTTGAACTCTTTCCATTCAATGGATCCAATTTCATCTTGTTGTCTCATATTCACGATGTGATTCTACCATTGATCTGCTTAACCTTCAAAATGATAGACATCCAAAATGAATTTCTCAATTTCTGAACATCAGAGAAACAAAAAAACACTTTTTAGTGGTTCTGATCTATTGGTCAGCCACTAGTGGATCAAATTACCCAATTAAAGAAGTTAAAAAATGTATCATGTATAAATAAACATAATTTTGTTCCCTCCTTTTCTTATTTTATTTTCCAACATGATTCATACCTTTGAAACATTTGTGATCATAACAACAATATTTTTCACTCCATCCCATAATAACATTTGGATGTTCAGGTGAAAAACATTTCATTACCTATCGTAATCATCACTAACATTTTTTCTTCATGTTTAACCCATTTAATAAAATCAAAATAATAGTGTGAGTAATAATAATCATAGAAAAAAACCAAATAACTATGAAATATCACTTATCGGATGTCTAAATTAGGAAACCTTATTTAATATATAATACCTTAGGCTTATCTTTAGGGACATACCTAGAAATATCCTTATAAATATTTATATGGATCTCACTAATTTTTCTAATCCTATATTCCAAATTTTGAGTAATCCTTTTCTCTGATACCTACTATAACAATCTAGTATTTTCATACATGGATATTAAATATTTTAGATTAAAATTCATTAAATTTCATAAAAACATGCCTGAAGACTATAATATTTTAGTGACTTTAGAATCTTAGAACACATTCTTCTAATTTGGGGAAGTATCTTCAACATATCCCATAAAAATCTTCCCCTTTATTACTCCTATGTAAATCCATTCTTTATAATCGAGGGAAAGTAAACATAAAAAATGGTGAGATCATGTGCTCCTTACGGGTAAAAAATTGATATGTGAATCATAACATAAACATAAGGGTATAATGATATGAGAATAAATGTTGGAAATTATACCAGGCATATCAAATATAATAATATTCATCCATATAATAAATCATAAAAATTCATAATACATGAATCGTAACAGAATAAAGATAATAATAAATGGAAGAATAATATAGGAATAAGACATTGAATTATTGTATATGTCTAAACAGGTAATCTAATTCCCTATAAGTCAAGGTGTATTCCCAAAACCTATCAGGACACTTCATGGTGACTAAACCTAATGGATGAGACATACCACCATCCCCATTTGCAGTCATTTCCTCATAAAGAATATTTTTTCTCCATCCTCACTTAGTGGATTTGTTTTCCCCATTTTCACATAATGGATCAGGTTTCCCCATCTTTCCATAGTGGATCAATCTTTTCAACTTGTTTCCAATAATTGTCTCATGAGATATAAATCATTACTAAATAAAATAGAGGGAGATATAGTCAATACATGTCACATAATGAAAACTATACTTATGTGTTCCATAAGAACATAAATCATTAATCTTATAATAACCCATTAAAATAAATTGGTTTTATAAATAACATTCCATCATAACATAACCCATGGAATATAAATTTTTTTCATAAATACCATTCCATCATAAAAATAAAACAACCATAAATAATAATAGTGATAGTATCCTTGAACAATATAACTTTTAAATCATAAATAACATCAAATAATGTTATCATAGATCTAAACTAATTTAGATATAGTACTTGAAAATAATTCTTGAGGAAAATAACTTTTCAACTTTGATAAAGTTTTATTTTCTTAAAATTCCTCTCAAATTTAAAAGAAAAATTTTCATTTTAAAATAAAATTTCTATATTGTAAAGAAATAATCAATTTATTATAGAGTCATGATATCAAAAAAACATTTCATGCCATATAAGTAAAGAAACATTCCTTCTATATATTATATTGGGTAAATTAATAAAGATCTTTCTTTAGAAAATGAAAAGAGTTCTATTTTCAAACCATTTTGTAAAAATTAAAAATGGGTAAAAATATCATTAAATATTCCTTGGAAAATAATAAAAAAATTTAAAAAAAAATTAGAAAACATAGATGTGAAAGATAATTATTCAACTATGGTGACTTAAAACAAAACAATCCCAATTATTTATGAGATTGTAAAATAATCACTTATCACTTTATAATCAATACAATCATATTCCCTATGAAAGAAAGAATATTATATGAATATTAAATTACAGTAATATTAATAATAATACTAATAAAATAAATCAAGAGGTAGTGTATACACCAGACATAAGAAATAAGTAGTGTGTATGGCATGTGTCTCATAGAAATAAAAGTAAGACAAAAATCTGTTACCTTAATTCTTGATTTCCTTCATACATATTAAAAACTCAGGTAAAATAAATATAATTTTATTATAAATATACTGAATAACCATATTCATATATATAATACCATAAATTATTTGCTGATGAATTTATATTACTCTCTTACTAACAATTCCAAATTTAAGTTTTGTTTTGTGTAATAATCATATTGTTTCTCAAACATGTTTTTACTTGTTAATATTGGTCCTGATACTTATATTGAAATGTAATAATTTTAATAATGATAAATGTGATATAAATATCATATAAATTCATTATATATGTATTTATGGTTATCTATTAAAGTTACAGGTAGAAAATAAAATACATCATTCATGGAGATGGTAGGCAGTACGTATGCATGAATATCGTTTACATTTCCTTTTTGGATTAATAGAAAGAAACTTTAATGATATATTATCATTATATAATAATTATTATTTTATATATGTCATATATATTCATATAATTATTCCTTATTACCACCCACGTGAAATATGTATGATAAATGAATCACAGTGCATCCTGAGATGGTAAGTCATATGTACGCACGAGTAATATTATCACTTACCAAAAGATAAAGTGGTAAAAAGGTCTATATGATATTATCATTAAATAATTAAAGTTATATAAAAAATTCATATATAAACATTAAACCCATCATAATACGTATCCGTAAAATATGGTTATGGAAAATGAATTGTATTGTTACGTGGATATGATAAGTCATATATACGCATGAGCAATACTTTAACTTCTTGTTAGGTAATAAATGGGATTTATAATGGTGTTATCATAATTATAATAACATTTAAGAATATTTAGGATGATTAATTTATTATTATAAGATATATATCACATATTTATATGAGTTATAGAAGAGTATAAAAACATATTAATCGATTAGAGTGATTTCTTCTTCTTTGAAACAATTCCCTTAGATATCCTCTAAATGACTTTATAGTTGGTCCATTGGGAAGGAAATAACCTCCATAATGTGTATAGGTAATAATAGGAGAGAATTTTGTAGATTTTTTCAAGATAAAATACTCAAAATGGTGAAATGAGATGAGGGAGGATATGTCCTTTTATAATGAAGGTGAGGATCACTTTTGGAATTTCTCAAAAGATTAAATTATTAGAAATTAAATCTCAATAAAAGTACATAAAATGGAAATTAATGAAAATATAATTTTTTAAATGTTATATATCATATCAAAAAATACATTTTAGACATGTTTTTTATAATTTTAAAATACATATTTTTTATAATCCCATAGTTAACATATTTAAATATTAACAATAGTAAAAATATTTTCAATTTAAAAGGTAGATATTTTTACTTATAAGGTTCCAATTGAAGAATAATTGGTACTTTTATGATATTTTAGACCATAATTTATCCAATTTTTTCTTATTTAGTATTTTTTATACTTTTTAACTAATTTAATTAAATATTATTTTCATAAAACGTCATTTGTGTCAATTTATAAACTATTTATTACATTGACATTAATAAAATCAATAAAGAAATATAACTTTAAAAGAATTAATTTAATATGCCCTAACAAGTCATATTCACCTTTTAAATTTTGGTATAACCTTTTGTAATTCAATTTATATTTAGTTTAATATTTTTAATATCACTTACTTGAGTTTTTTTACAATTGAATAATTTCTGCATAATCATTGTGTAACTATTTATGCTATTTTTCCATCACAAAAAATATATATATAAATTTTAATGATGTATTTTAGACTTTTATATTTTATAATAATATACATATTATATAATATCTTTAATTAAAACCCATATTAAAAATTTTATACCTATTAAAAGTAATATTGTGACATTTTGTCACTCCCTTTTATTTTAATGATATTTAAGTCAATTTCATGAAACATTTTCCGTTAAAAAATAAATTTATATCCTTAGGTATTAATGGTAAAATTAAATTCATACACTAACATTTTTTGATGTCTTATGGTATTTTTCTAGTATATATAATATTATTTCAACCATTAAGTACCTGATTTACCCTTCAAGGTGGTAATAAAGATTAATAAAGATATTATACATGTTGTCCAAAAATAAAAGAAAACTATTTACTAAATTTGGACCTTATGATTAAAAATATAGATTACATTTTTTCAAATTCAAAACATATAATTAGATAAATTTAATTTTAAATTGATCTCGTAGATGGGGAAAGAAAATAGGGTTTTAATGTAAATTCATTCAAAAGATTGAAATGTTTTTATATCCAAATTCAAGGTAAAATTAATTACAATGAAATAAAGTTGAATAAATGATAATAAATTTATTTAATTATAATTTATAACCAATATAAAATATAATTTAACACTATAAATTTTTTTGAAAAAAAGTCATTTTCAATTAAAATTCATAATTTTTTTATATTCATCGAAACATGAAACTTATCAGAAAAATATGAAAAATTAATGAAAACTAACAATGTATATTTCATTTAAAATGTTATGTTTTTTTCAAATATAATTTACAAAATTTTCAAAAACTATATTTGAAACAGGTGCCTCACCCTGATGTGGCCAAACTACCTTTTCATGAAAATACTTCTTATATATATAAAATTGGATTTGTTTATATATCCGAACTAGAAAACTCATAAGATTATTTCTAAATATTTTATTGAATATTTTATATATTATTTAATTAATATAATTCAACAAAGAGTGATTTTTCTATTTTATTTTTATAAAACACACTTGTGCACATTTGAATAGTTTTTTCTGGAAAATATTTCCTTTTTTATTTAAAATGGTTTTATATATGTAAAAAATTATTCAAAAAATAATTTAATCCTCTATATGAATGAAATTATAAAAATTAAGTTATAATTGTCTTGATAAAATAATTAAAACACAAAATGATGTTTTGTAGAAACGCATAGTTGTGTGTAATAAAACCTAAGTTGGTGTTGTGGGTAACACAAGATTAATAAAGTGTAGCATGAAATTAAAGATATAAAAGAAATAAAATTATTTAAAAATATATTATTTAAAAATATTGGGGTACTACATGGAGTTCTTGTCATTGCATGAAAATGAGGAGGTCATTTTCAAAATAGGCATTTTCCAAGGATTTTTGAGTTTTGTGATTAACTTATTGAAAATGGATAGTGAGGAAATTCCATTGGATTTAATGTGGTGGTTTGATGAACCATATGCGTATTGTTAGTCAAAATGGGTATGACTATGTCTTAGTGTATCCATGGTGTCTATTTTGAGTTGAAGTATAAGTGTTGAGGTGTTTCTTGATTAAAGAGTAAAATTAATGGATGTTTTTCTAAGATTTAAATGGGGAGTACCCTAGTGCATGGAATGTCTAGTGATCATTTTAGTTTATATTTTTTCTTTATAAAAATTCATAAAGTGTCAACATTTCAAGGTGGTGGTTATTTTGACTTTATATAAGTTGTGGTGGATTTTGGAAAATTCATTGATCTATAAAGGTAACTCCAAACTACCATTTGTTATGTAAAGGTCACCTAGATATTACACTGGCTACATAAGTGTTATAAATAATTAAAAAAATATGAAATTGGGAAAAGTCTAGTGGTATGTAAAGGTAACTCATAGTTTCTACTAGCTTTGTAAGGTTTATAGAGATCTGTGTAAAGGTTATCAGTACCAATGTAAAGGTCATTTTTTGTTATATAATGATCATTTTATGGGTAAATTTCATCTATGTAAAAGTTATTCTACCAACATAAAGCCCATCATAACTTCAAGATAAGGGCTTCTGATTTTGAATATTTTAAGGTTCAGTTATAATTAATGAAGTGATATAATAAAATGTTAGGAGTTATTTAAAGGATTATATAGGTGATTAATATTTCATTTAAAATCATCCAAATTATCAACAAAAATAATTTATATTATTCCATGTTATGTGATCTTTAGTGTGATAAACATAAAAATCAAGGAATGAGATTTAGGTTTTTATTCAAGTGATCCACATTACAAATTAAATGTTGAACAATATGAAAATATATAGAGATATTCATAGGGAGATTTGTAAAATGAAATTAATATCATTAATCCCATTATATTTTCACTATATTTACAAGTTGTAATTTGAGAACTATTTAATATTGTTATTGCATTATTTATAAAGTGGAGAAGAAAGAGTTTTGAATATAGTTATCTAAGTCTTCAGGATAATTCAAACATGAATAAATTATATTTATATTTATATTAAAAAATAATTAACATATGATAGAATATTATTCATTTTATATTCTATGACGAGATATTAACCTAAGAATAATAAAGTTTGTGTTGTAAAAAATATGAAAGGAAGATCATTCGAGATGTTTGTGAAGTTCACATCAGAGAGAGAGATAATGAAATGTCATGTTTCCATATATTTTAAAGATTATTTCTCAAGATTAATTTGAAAAAAAATATTCATTGAAAGAATTTTTTTCATGTAAATTAAATTGTTATTTTGATACTATGAAATAATATAATAATAATAACCCAGCACATCCAAAATCTCTATAGTATCTTATAGGAGGAAGACATGGTAGTTGTTACCCATAATGTTGAATATTTTAATGTATCAGGTAAAATTGTGTGTGGGATAAACAAAATCATATTTTTTTAGACATTGAAACATGTGTTTAATTGATAATACCTACCCATTTTTACCCACTAGTGTTTCTATAGGGTTATATGATCATGGGTTTTCTCATTCTTACGAAGGATTAGCCATCTGATTTTGAGTGGTGAACCTTATAAATCATTGTGCTCCATGTGTAAATGTGTGTTGGATATTTGAAGGTAATAATCATCATTCATATTAATATGTGTAAATTTTTTTTTAAATTAACATCAAAAATAAATTAAGATCACTAATTTACCCCGAGTGATCTTCTATATATTCTAGTTCAACAAGTGGTATCAGATCACGGGTTCCCTTCAATTGTGATGGGATACAAAGAAGTTAGAGTTTAATGTTTCTATATTATTTTATAAGTAGTAAATGTTTTATATTATCTATCATGTATTATTAAAATTCAAGTAATGGTAAGTATATTCCTATATTTTATGTTAACGGTTATCATATATAGAAGAAGAGAATATTTCCATACCTTTTATCTATTAGTTAGGAAGTTTTGGAAGTTAAAACTGATGGATTCATTCCTCATGTTGAGGGAGTTTCTATGATAGTTGGAGATAATAATAATAAGGTTATGAAGAAAATTCTCAAAATGTTATTTTTTATTCTATTTAAGGGAATGAATTTATGAATTTCAAAGGAATCAGAATATAAAATTCATGAGGGAGAATCTTGAGGTAATATATGAGGGAAAAATAAAGTTATGTGGGAAAATATGTTGATTTGTAGGTTCAATTACCAACAACTAAGAATTTATGATGATTAAATTGTTTATAGATTGTTCAAAAGAGTTAAGGAGATTTTTATCGTGATTATAGGATTTATTTTGAATTTATAAGATTTTGTAATGGTGGAAGAGATATTTCACATTATACTTGATATATTTTATGAAAAAGTTTCAACTTTGGAATACAAATATAAATATACACACCCTTTTTAAAATTGTATATCATTATCATTTCTTCTGAGACTGTAAAAGATAACATTATCAATAATAAGTTTATGGCCGAAAAGGATACTTTCATTAAATCATCAATACTTGAGAAGTTGAAGAAGAAACAATTTACTAAAAATGAATACTTTTTTATATTCTGGTGAAGATATGGAAGATAATTTTGAGTAATTTCTATCCCTTATATCTAAAAAAAGAGTTGAGGAAAAGGGGAATATAAATAAATATCTAATAGAAATCTTTTAGGTGTAGAGGTATTGGTAATTTCAGATAATATTTCTCGAGATCAAAAGTATAATATAATAGTGATGAGGAAGAGGAAAGGCATAGAATATTATATAAAAATTAATAAAACAAGAAAAATGTTATATAAAAAGATAAAGGTAATAAGTTATTTAAATTTACAAGTAGAAAAATTATAGGTAAAGAAAGTAAAGTTAGTGAATATGGAGAGGAAGTTGATACTTTCGGTAATGAAGATAGTAAAAACATATCATTATAAAAGTAAATAATGAAAAGTTACATATAAAACAATAATTTTATAAAGTGAAGAAAAATATACATAGATAGAGTTATTGATGAATAAATAACTAAATTATTATATCTCGAAGAACACTAATGTGTAAAATTATGCCTTGCTGTTTAAGAAGTAAAATCAGTCATACAATGGAAAGTAATATATTTTTTTAGAAAAAATATATATAAATTCATGAATTATGTTAATGAATTAAAATATATACTTGATGTTGGTAACACTGTAAACATAAATATAGAATAATAAGTGATTTTTAAAGAAAATTATCTTTTCTATATTCAATATAATTTAGTTAAAAATGCAAATGATTTGAATAATTTCATATCTAATTTTCAAAACTCAACATCTGAAGATGGAGAATATTTAAAAAAGAATCCATTTTTTGAATTCCAATAAATATAATTTTATAATTATAAAAATAGAAATAAATATTTCCAAGAATATTCAATGAATAAGAATCATTTCATTAAGACTAAGTTTTCAACTAAATCGTGTGATAATTTAAAATATGTGTTTTATATGAACCCCAACTTCAACTCAAAAACCACTAAAATAGGTGAATTTAGAAGGGATGAGAATAATCCAATTATAAATAAAAAATGTTTATAATTTTACAATAATTATGCTTCATAATAAGAATCAAATATTTTTTAATAAAACAACGAAGGAATACAACATAAAAATTATAGAAAAAATATGTCTTACAAAGGTAAGTATGCATTCAATGGATTTTTTTGGTATTGTATAGGATTTGGAAATAATAAAATGATATGTGTGTTCAACTAAAAATATAATTATATGACTGGGATTCTTGGGAATAAATTTTTTAGGGGAAGTCATATCCTTAAAAATAATAATATATAGAAGTATATTTTAAATTCTTGAATAAAATCTAGAAGTATATTTTAAATTCTAGAATAAAATATAAAAATTAGATTGATATTTTTAAAGAAGTTTGGGGAAGATGTGACCATCTCAGTCACTATAAAAATGAATGTCTAACTCATCCACGAGTCCAATTAAAATTTAGTTTTAATACTCAAAAAACTCAAGAGAATAAGATCAGAGGGAAATAAAATTATTTTTTATTGAATTTTCACTCAAGTAATTAAAAGGTGGGAATTTATGGATCTCAGAAAGTGAATGTTCACCCCAAATGATAGTATATTTTAATCTCTTGAAATATTTTTAAAATTAAAATGGAAGATCAGTGATTGTAGTAAATTATGGGCTACTAAAATTCAAATTATTTGACTCAATTTTCATTGGAAAATAAAAAATGACATCCAAAAACACTCTTTATGTTGATGGATTCAAACATAATATATAAAATGTTTCACATATTTATGTTAAATTAAATGAATTTATTTTTAGGAAAGATTGATTCTTTTTCAAGAATCATAAATATAGTAATGTGTTTGATAGATTACACGGGACTTAGTGAAATTTATTTCAAGTGCATTCTCCATAAATATTATGTTATCTCTGCATGAAAGAGGAAAATAAATTTCCCATCAAAGTATTTTCCATCATTTCCAAAATAATACTAAAAAATATCACTCAAGAATAAAAGTTTAGTGTTTCTCCTTTGTTGAGAATATAAAAGGAGTGGAAATATTCTATATATAAGAATGAATGATTTCAAACTATCTATATAAGAGAGATTAAATTAAATTAACTAATTTTTTATATCCCAATTATTTAGCTATATGTGTGGCCATTAGGAAGGAATTAGTTAATATAGATACATAATTTATTACATTAATTAATAAATTAACTCTCATTTCTTGTGTTATGTTTTTTAAGAATAATTTTTAGGCTCTTAAAATATTTAAATTTTTTTGAGGAAGTGCAGAAAAAGTGTATCATTTTTATTTGAATAATATCTATATAGAAAATATAATTTTGTTTAAAAATGGTAAATTTGAGGATTATTTAGAGAAACATAGCATTTGATATGAACTTAGCACGTCATAGACACAAATATTGAATAGTGTGGTTGAATGTAAAAGTAGGGTCATGGTGGAGATTTATTAGACAGTGATAAATTAGTATGATACTTGTCAATATTTTAGAGGCAAAATATCAGAGAAATTATTAATATTAATAACCATTTTTTTAAAACTAAAAAATCATTTATGTCTCCATTTGAGATGTGTCACGACCCGCCTTCACCAAATGGAGGGAAGGGTCAGCAGATTTCCAGGCCCTTCCTTTTTTAAGTTAAAGGAGAGATAATGACCCCTGAAACCCGCCTTCAATAGGTCCCGGAGTGGCGACTAGCACCAAGGGTATAGAAATTTCTCACAAATGGAAGGTATTACCCTTTTTACTTTATAGGATCGAGAGATAAGGAGAAGAAAAACCCAACAACACCAAGGTAGAAAGAAAAGTAAAGCCAAAAGTAAACCATTCCCACATGCATGTTTCAAAAGTAAAAGCCACAAAGTGAAAAAGGTGACTACAAGGTAAGTACCAAAGAGGAAAAGAAAAACAAAAACTGCAACTGCTCCAAAGGTCTGAGCTAGTAAGGTCCTGCGTGATCCCCAAAGTCCTCCTGGAAACCTGAAATCAGTTTTATATACGTAGGGTGAGCATACAACGTACTAAAGTCCAGTGAAAAAAAAGGAGTAAACCAAACACCTATCAAGGTAAACTATCCACCCCAGGCCTCACCAAGGCACTCCCCAAATAACGCAAGTCAAGTAATATATATATAATAAGAGAACATCGATATTTGGGTACCCTGCGCCACTTTCCCACTGGTTATTGAGACATCCTACGCATCGGATCAATCCCGCCACTCTCACTGCAGTCCCACTGCCACACCCGCCCACACACACCTGGTCTACAACCACACGCAGTCCCACTTCCTAAATCCCACCCGCACACACCTAGGCCTCAACTGCACGCATTCCCACTGCTGAATCCCGCCCGCACACACCTGGGCTACAACATTCACATTTAACCATGCCTGTAAACACCTAGGCCAGAACAACCACCACCACGCCCGAAAACACCTGGGCTAAAGGATCCACTCCCACGCCCGAAGACACCAGGGCCTCATCCTGAAGACACTTGGGAAACCACATGCCGCACACACCTAGCCAACCACCACACTAACCCGCCCGAAGGTTCTTGGGCTAATAATGGACCTCAGGCCATCACAGCCTGCCCAAAGATACTTGGGCTATCCGAGAAAGGGAGCAGAAAAGGAGCTAATAACCAGCCACTATTAATAGTGTTGGGAAAAACAGCCTCCCCCGTGAAATGGGGGAGTTCGGCACTAAGTTCTCAACTTGGATGGGGCGCAAATAGGAAACACAAAGCTACAAGTATATATATATAGATTACAAGAACTCACCCAAACTAGGTTTTTCTTCTGATAGCCTACAGATCACAACAACACTCAAGTCTGAGTCACGACTCATGCTAACAACCCATTTTCCCCCTTTCTTATTTCACGTTCATTAATAATTTTTATGTTTAAGCACTACTGGGCAACTAGTAGGCATAGGCATAAGTCCAGGGAAGTAAACAGTCAAACATCAACCAAACGCCCACACCCGGTTCTCAACAACAGAGGATTGCACCCCAATTCGTGATATAAACAAGTAACCACCTGGATTTAAAACTCACAACCACCGAATCCATACCAATAGGATATCCCATCCTCAATTTCACATGACCACAGAGGGTATAAAAGAACAGGGGATCCCATCCCCTCCCACATCTCCAGTAATCGGCCAAAAAGGAAAACAACCAACTACCAACACCAACACAAGTCAGGGATTACCAGTATTTCAGATTTAAACGACTTAACACACTCCATGATTCAAATTCTGTGTGTTATAACCAGGAGTTATCATAGAAGGGTTGATCTTGGTGCTCTCAATTTATTCAGCCGGATATACGTGATTAACCAATTCACTTTTCACAATAGAAATTTACAACCACAAACAAGCCATTTAAAACATCAGCAGGGTTCATTAGTGCACAAACAACGACCACCAACGGCCTCAATTTTCAGGAGGAATAAGCCAGCACAACTCAACAATATGGTCATAGAATAAACAGAAAGACAGCATCAATGATCATATCCCCCCCCCTCTTTCTTTATAGATTTCGTTCATTATCTTTATTATGTTCGGTCCAACCAGTTCTACAGAAACAAAAGCACGCCCACCCCGCATGATACACAAAAGAGAGAGGCGAAGGAGAAATTACCTACCTGTTGATAGATAATTGGCGTTTAGGCTGGGGGGCGCGGAACTTTACGCATAACGATGCACCCGATGCACCAGAAGTTGTTTGTGAAACGCCACGATCGAGGAAAGGAGAAACCACGGCTAACCCTTAGTTTATAAGAGTCGGGATGGTTGAGGTGAAAACGAAAAACCGCGTAAGGCACGGGGTTCGTGGGTTGATCACACGGCTCCACTCGTCATTAAAAGAGGGTCAGGTGGTTTAAGCCGACTCATGAATTGATTAAGTATTTAATTAAAACTCGTATGCACGTTACGAGTCTTTAAAACACGCATAACAAGTCAGAATAGGGTTTAAAACCCTATTTGTGAAAAGGAGCGCTACTGGAAACAACTTGACAAGGCCGGGTGAAGCCGATCGGTCTCACCGATCGGTGGCGCTGATCGGTCTCACCGATCGGTCTCGCCGATCGGTCTCACCAAGACGCCACTCCTTTAGAACCTGGATTTTGGAAAAGGGAAGGACTAAGAGAGTCTGGGTCATCACAATATGTATTATAAAAAATCACTGATTTTTAAGTATTTGTAAGTGTTTTTCTTCCCTTAGGTTATCACGGTAAAAGGTTAACATCCTTTAATGTTTTAAAATTGAGGTGTTGATGGAATTTTATGGCATGTTTAATTATCACTAAGTGGTTAGAATCCTTTGTATCATAAATTTAGAACATAAAAAACATGATAAGTTTGAAAGGTGTGGTGCTAGTTAAATTTTCATAGGATATCCTCTAAATAGAGTTGAAACCCTATACAGCAATAAAGATACTATAAATATTAGTAACCTACTAATTTTAAGATGTTATAATATTCAAACAAAGAAATTTTTCATAAATAATAAATTTATATATGTTATGATGATATTGTTTTTGAAAAATATATTTAATATGTTCTAGTTAATGATAAATTTTAAAATATGTATTAGTTTAAGAATCATATTAATAAATTTCAAGTGATTAGGAACAACTTATTCCAACTCATCCATGTCTAAAAAAATAAGTGTGGTTAAAAAATATCTTTATAGGTCATTAAATATGGGTAAATATAATAAGAACGTAGTTTGAAAAACACTCACACCACATTTTTTTCTCAATATAAACCGATATATGTGGAATTAGTAATGCATAATCATGAGTGTTTTGATGGTATGAATGAATAATAGGAACATACTGATAAGAGTGGTGCATGGGAGATGGAACCCAAACCCAAAAGAAAAAAAAAATTAGTGGTGAAAAGTTGATATTTTTAATCAAATTGAATGACAGAGGTTTTGTTGTAATAAATAAATAAATAATAGATTTAATAGGTTATACTCAAGTCAAAGAGGTGTACTTTGATGAAAACTTTTCACTAGTTACAAGGTTATAAACTATTATAAAATTACTTTATATTGTTTTAAAAAGGTGATACATGATAATTTAAATATATTTAAGTCTTCCTTCCATAATTGTGATTTTTAGGTGAAGGTATACATTGATAAACAAAGTGTCTTATTAAATTTAAATGAATATAATTATTTTTTCATGTTAAATAAGAAATTATATGGGTTAAAATAAGCCCTATAATCTTGGTATTATATGATATAAACCTATTTGAATAAGTGAAATTTTAGAAAGGGAATTATTTAAATCAATATATAAAGTTAGTTTAGTATATAGTTATCTTATTTTCTTATTTTTCATTGATAAGAAATTATTTTTTCTATAAATCATTAAAAGTGATTTTGAATATTTTTCTAAGGGGATGAAGTATCTTTTTGAAATTTTAATTCTTGGGGAGATGTAGTATTTTCTTATCTTACAGATTTCTTAAAATAAATATAAAATCTTTATATAACAAGAGAATAATTCTATATAACTTACAAAAAATATTTGGAATGTTGGTTTAAAATCCTATTTTCATGCCACTTTTCATAGGAATAAATCTATCAAAATATGATAAAGGAATGGGATTCAATCAAATGGAATAATAGAAGATGATTAAAAGTCTATTATACATGATATCTTAAAGGTTTAATGTGGTTTATGTAGTCACTATTTTTATGGTATTAAGGCACTCCAAAAGGGTCTCACTTAACTACTAGAAATAGTATTATTAGGTATATCTAAGGTGAAACATTTTTTACTGAAATATAAAAACAAATGGAAGAATGGTATATTTGGATAAATATATGTAGATTAGGAAGGTTTTTTTATTATGGTTGGTCAAAATATGGTTGAGTTTTCTTTCTTAGAGATAAGTATTTTTATCATATAAAAAGTTGAATTTTATCACTTTTAGAACTATGTTGGTAGAATATGTTTGTACTACAAGTCCCACAACCCAATTGATGTGGATGGTTGGAGGATCTCAACATTTAAGTGAATTTTACACTTATTCTAGGATGTGAATATCAAAGTGTAATAAATCCTTCCAATAATCTGGATAAGCATAAATTTTTTAATAAATTTGATATGAAATATCACTCCATCAAGGTTCTTATGGTGAGAAATAAATTAATGTTGAAATTTTTTTTCTACAAAGGATAAAATTTCTTATGGGTTCATCAATATAGTACCAAAGGATACATTTTAGAATCTAATGATGATATTGGGATTTTAACATCATCCATATTAGAGGTAAGTTATGGTGCTTCCATCACCTCTCACATCTTATCTTTAGATATTTTTGTCAAATGGTGACCAAAATAAAAGCCAACAAAAAATTTCTTGTATGATAATATTTTCATATTTTTTAAAGGTGTAAAATTAATTATAATGGGAGTATCCTTTGGTTTGTGTTAGCTTTAGGAATTATTATCTTAACGGGGCATGTATTTAGAGAGATCTATTAAAATTAGTATGGTATAATTTAATCACTTATGCATGTGTAAACTTTTCTAACGGTTTTTTTAAAGGGAATGCAAGAATTTTTATATTATTTAATCCATGTGTAGATATTATTAGATGATGTTGATGATGGAGTATTGATTAAATTATATGTGATCTATTCTATAATAAATTTTCAAGTGGTATTATCTCATTTATATTAATCAAAAAGGTTAGTTGTGAAGAGGTTTAAGAGGTATGAATATAAAACATTATTTTATGGATAATGTGATTTTATAATTCAATGTTATTGTTTCATAAACATAATTTACCTATATTGTTTTAAAATTATTGAATAATGATTCATTTATAAATGGTTGAATTTTGAAATGGATTTATGTTCAAAAGGGCTTTATTTTTTATCTCACGGTTGAATAATGAGTGAAGAGAAGATGGAGTAGATATGTTCGGTATGTTTTTTTCAACATATAAGTCATATTAAAAATCATGTGTTTCAAGGTGATTCGTTTTAGGTGATGTTTTATATTATGGTTTGGAATTATTATAGTATCATAGAAGAAGCATTAAAGTCAAAGAGAGTTTCTTGAAGTTGAAGGTGACATTTCCACTCTATAGCAGTGTTTAAAAATGGACATAGTGTTTATTTGGGAAGGTAAAATGAAATATCTACACTGGAAATGGGGAATTTTCAATGGTTTGTTTCCTAGGGGTTCATCCAATGTAAAATAGTCAAGAGTTATTAGGTCCTGGAGCACTATCATGGTGAGCTAGTGTCTTTAGAATTGCATTAAAACTAGAATAAAATTATGAAAACACGTTTTATATTTTTTTGAGTTGTGTGATTCACCTATGAAAAATTAATAGAAATAACATTCTATTAGATTGAAAGTGGTGGTTTGATGATGTTTATGTGAACTGGGAGCCAAAACTAGGATCACTAAGTCAAGGTATACCCAAGATGACTGTTTTCAACTGAATGTGAAGTGTTGAGGAATTTCTTGATGAAAGAAGAAAATTATCATCTATTTTTAGGGGATTAAAATTTATAGTACCAAACTATAGTGAATTGTCATTTTCAATTTTAGTTGAAATTAATTCCTTATGAAAAAAATTTATGCTCAAACATGTCATGGAGGTGTTACTTTTTCAAGGATGTGATTCATATTGAATTTATTAAATTACACTGGTATGTAATATTTACTAAAAACATTATTTGTTACGTAAAGTTCACATGGAAATTACACTGACTACATAAGGCTCGTGTAGCATTGCATAAATGTGTAAAGGTAACTCATACTTTATACTAACAAGGTAAGGATCATAGGGTTCTATAAAAATCTCCTCAGTATCCACATAAAATTCATTTGATGGTGTGTAAATATCATTATAATGGTAAATTATATGTGTATAAAAGTTATTCCACCTTAAAAAGGTAATTATAACTTCATGAGAATGGTCCTAGACTTAGATGATTTTCATGTTTCACCAGAATTAAAGGATTGGTAAATAGTAATGCTAGTAATTATTTATGGGATGATATGGGTGATTAATATTGTATTTAAATTCATTCAAAGGATTATAAATAATAAGTAAAACAATTCCATGTGATGCTATATTCATTGAGATAAATATCACAATCAATGATTTTGTTTCAATACTTTATGCCTCAAAGACTTTAGATCTTGTAAGTGATATCTATCAACCCTATTAAATAGAAGGATTATCGAGAAATAAAAATATATGTAGTTGGAGCTGATTTGGATGGTTATTTGAGTGATGCACATCAAAAATTAAATTAGTTTCATCTTGAAAATATATAGATATATTCAGGGATAGATTTTTTATATGAAATTAATATTAGTATTCATACTATATTTTCATAGTGTTCACATGTAGTTTTTTGATAATTATTTTATATAGTAATTTCATCAGTTATAAAGAGGACTAGTGGGTTTTTGAAGATAGAGATCTGAGTCTTGAAGATAATTCAAAATTGAATAATCTATAATTGTATTATCATGGGAGGGTGACCAAAAAATAAGGGATATGTGCTAGAATATTATTGATGAATAATTATTCATCAAAGAATAATAAATATGATGTTGTATAAACTATGAAGGAAAGTTTATAGTGAAGTTCCCAGTAGAGATAGTGGGAGAAGTAAATTTGTAGTTTATATATATATTGAAGATCTGTTCTCATTATTATATTATAGAAAAAAACCATTTTATATAGTGTTGTGAATTAAAATTTAATTGGTGACTAGTTACTATCAAATAACATAATAAAAAGAAGAACATAATACATCCTGAAGCATAATAGTGGTATATAGGTGGAAGTTGTATCAGTTTTTTCCCAAAAAGTTTATTATTATAAAGTGTGAGATACATAAATGCATAATTTGGATTCATGAATACATGAATTTAAAGTATAATCCATGATCATTTGTACTCACAGTTTATTCTATTATTCCATGTGATCATGGATTTTCTTATTATCACCAAGGACTATCCATCTCATTGTAGGTGGTGAAACTTGTAAATAATTGTGATCATTATTTTTCTATGTGTTGGATTTATAAAGACAAAAAAGAATATGGTACTTGTCTATGTGTGATTATTCCCTCCAAATTCAACATAAAATTTACCATGGACCATATAATATGTTCTAAAACATAGGGATTGTTCTTCTAAACCTTTTGGATACTTTAGAATACACTTCACCACCTCTTAGTAATCCTTTTCAATATGTTTAATTAATATACTAACTACTCCAACTCTGTGAAGAAATTATAACTGAGTGAAAATCATGGAATACATCAAGAATCCAAGTGTTGATTCATAAAGAACCTTTGACATGTACTTATCTTCTTATTTAATTGAAATATTATTTTTGTGTAAATTGAAATGTTTAACTAATGAGGTGGTAATAGTTTTGGATTTGAAAATTATAAACCATTACACTATATTTTGGATGAAATAAAACTATGAAAACATCAACTTTTTTTCATTCAGTCCCTTCAGATAGTAATCCTAAATATTTTTTTATATTCCCCAAGATCCTTTATCTCAAACCTTTCAGATAACTCCACCTTCACCTCTTCAATCTGTTTAATTTCAATTTATTCCTATAGGATATCATCCATCTTAAATAGAAGTATAATGAATCTCTCATCATAAAATATCTTTTGGTATTATCAATGATCTACATTATAGAATAAAAATTCATTTTACTATAATGTAATCATACATCCAATTACACTATATGAGTGGTTACATTATCCCATAAAGACTCAGCTTTTATTTACACGCTAGGATAATTTAAAAAATAAATATTATAATGATTAATCCATTTATATTTATTCATATATAAGTCCTCATATAGAAAGTATGAATTTACATATAACTATTCAAGATAAAATATCTTGTTAGATACTATTCAAAGCATTATTAGGATCACTGTGTGTTTAATTAATAGAAAAAATTCATTGATTCAACACCTTCCTTCTATAAAAAATTTTTCATAACTTAATTGTCCTTATACCACATACACCAAAATATTATTTCCTTTAAATAGTAGACCCATTTGTTCTATAGCATCTTATATCCCAATAGAACTTCTAAAAACTCTAACATTTTTAAAGTGTTCAAGGAGTCTAATTCTACATCATCACTGAATCCCACTATTTTTAATCACCAAAACATTCTATATAACCATTAATGCTTTTAACAATCCATAATTATTATTTTAATAAAATCGATTTAATTTTCTAACATTCCAGTGATATTTTATATTTAAAGGTTTTGGTATTTTGGTAAAAATATTAGATATAAAACACTTATAAAACAAAGTAGACACTTCCATTCAATATTATTTTTTCCACAAAAATAGGATTCATAAAATTTAATATCATGTTTCATATAAAACATGTTTTCTTCTTTTAAGTTTAATCCCCAAAGTATAAAGGTGGAATAATTTAGAACTCAAAATTATTATTAGGCCCTATAAAAATCATTTGAAAAATTGGGATGAGAAAAAAAACTCAATAGGGGATACAAAATAAATAAATTATTTAGTCTATTTTAAAAATCATTAAATCCCATAGAAAATTTACCTTTTATATAATATAAATTTATCTAAAAAATAATCATTCTTTTAATCATGAAATTAAATTCACTTCCTAAATATTTTGTTAAAACATATTATAAGAAAGATTCAATTTAAAAAAATAATTATGAGTGTTTTTTATAAAACATGCTTCCACATGAAAAAAAAATCTTTAAAAATATAATTTTCACCCTTAAAAGGTTATAAATATTCAATAAAACATACACTCGTTATTTTATCTTATAAAATTAAAATACCTTGATGAAACCTCATTTAAAATCATAAAATATTTATCCAAGTATCTTGGTATAACATCTTTATATCACTCTTACAAATGGAATAACATACTTAGTTAATTGCAATATATACTCCCTAGAGACCAAAATCATAACCCAATACATTGAAGATATAATTCGAAATCACATGTCCTCAGGAACAATGTAAAATGACCATAACATACATAAAAACATAAAATATTTCATTTACATCATAATATATAATAAATAATTCTATTTAACATCTATTAAGATGAACTTTGGAGAATCACATAAAAATAAGGATACGAATAATTTTTCCATTCAAAAATATTAAAATGATAAATTCCTAGAATAAAAAGAAATAAAATATTCTATTAAAATTATATGAAATCATATAGAGTAATATTTTTAATGAAAAAATTTTATCAAGGTTAGAAATTATTCTAATGATCTATATATTAAAAAAATTCATTTCACAATTTTTAAAAAATAGAAAACCTAACCTGTTTTGAAATAATTTAAAATAATTATTTTAAAACCTTCAAAAATAAAATAAAAAATGGTTTAAAATTAATTTGAACATAATTATTGGTATATTAATGACATAACTAGATAATTTTAAAAACATGGATATAGACGAAAAATAAAATAAAAAACTATAAAACTTTTAAAATATAGTTTCAAAGAAAAATCTATTACCTCAACTCAAACTAGACACATATATACATTAATTTCATTATAATAAACTTATATTAATTATTTAATTACTTAAAAATATCATATTTACACCCATAAAATTATCACTTTTATATCATTTCTTACCATGTATTATGTAGTTACTAAATCAGTTAAGTTCATGTCATATGTTTTGAAGACGTTCAGTTTGTAATCCCAAAACAAATTTGGTAGGTTGAACATAGTCAATGTATTAATTGTTAAATAATATAAATTATATTAAATAACTATATAATTATCATTTTCTACATTAAATACAATTCCATAACCAATCATGAATGGTGTGCATGAAAAACAAATCACATTATTTCATGAAGGTGGTAGTCCACACGTATGCACGAACGGCAATATCATTTTCCAAAGAATGGAAGGGTAAGAAGGTAAGTGATATATTGTATTTATATAATAATAATTATTCCATTAATAACTTATATAATTATTAAATTTATCATAATAATTGTCTATGTGAGGTGGTTATGACAAATGAAACCCAACACCTCGTGCTGGTGGTTGCCCATGTTTACACATGAGTAATGATTTCATATCCCATAGGATGTAAAAGGATATGAAAAAGGGTTCTGACATCAACATAATAAAATAAATATTTTTAATATATTTATTTGAATATATAATCATGGATATATAATATTCTAATTATTTTTAAAAGTAAATAAGGTTGAAAAATCTTGATTAAAATTATACCTCTTATTTGGAAAACCTTCATTGTCTTAAATATTAATCGTTACATAATGGATTTTTGGTGAGAACAAGTACCTCTAGGACATGGGTAGGGTTGTTTTAGAGTTATTTTTTTGTTTCCTAGTAGAACTAATTGGTTCAATGTATTTGAATAATATATAATAAGAGTTTCCCTTTTACAATTGAGGGGAGAGACACTCCAGTAACTTTTTAATGTTTTAAAATAATAAAAAGTATTTTTCAAGGTAAAGTGATTCTAAATCTCTAAAATTTGGAATCTAATATGCTAATGGTCAAAATAATATCATAAAATAATATTTAAGATTAGATTTAGTGACCTTGTCACTTAGTTTTAACCTTACAAAACTTGTTTTAACCTTTATCCTGATCAAAACGTTTTACGATAGTTACTATTCATTATGAACAAAAGTAAAATTAACCTATTTACTAAATATGAACCACCAAGTTTTAAATAAATAATCCATTTTTTTAATTTTTTATTTATATAAATCGTATAAATTTATTTTAATATAAGTTTACTGAATGCAAAGAATAACAATTTTTTAATGTATTTTTAATCCTAAAAAATGAATTTTTAAAAAATAATGAATAATATTAATCCTTAGGGAATTAATTATATTATTTTTAATCAAAGATGGATAATTTAACATTAAAACCAATCTAAATTATAATATTAATTTTTAAATAATCTAAATGAAATGATAATTTTCATAAAAATCTGAATTTTTCATTATTCTCCCAAAAATCAATCTTTTTCAAAAAAAATCAAAAATTAAACCTTATAAATATTTTGTATGATAATATAAAAAATTAATCCCATTATGTAAAAATAAATTTTTAATATTTATAAATTTATCTATTCAATAAAACTATATAATACCTACAAAAACACTTTAGTTAAAAAAATATCTATTTTTCAGTTTAAAAATGATATAAAATTATTGTAATAAATGTTAATACATAAAATGAAATAATTAATATTAAAAATTTATAAAATTGATTTATTAATTACATTACATGTATTTTCACCTTGTTCCCTCCTTAAATAAAATGCATCCTCGTAATTTATTTCATCTCTTTAACAGGTTGGGATTTTTACTATTATAACCTTTTTAGGTTCTCATGTAACGTCATCAATTATGTGGTTCTTTCACAAAATTGTAATCGTGTCAGCTGCATTATTCTATAACACCTATTTTATTTTATCTAAAATATATGTTGACTTTTACTAATAGTAAATATTTTCTCCTGATTGTACCACCTCAGAGCTCATTACATGAGATTCATCAAGTGCATATTTTCTTAATAGTGAAACATAAAACACATTAGGTACTTGATATAAGCTCATAGGTAAGGTTTCCTAGTAAGTAATTTATCCATCATTCTCTATAATCTCATAAAAATTAATAAACCATGGAATTAAATTTCATTTATTTAGGAAATAAATAACACATTTCCAAGGAGATATTTTAAGAAATATAAGATCTCCCGCCTTAAATGAATGGTCTTTCTTCCAATTATATATATAAATCCTCTACTTTATCTATGTAATATGACTATATATTTAAGATAATTTCTAAAAAGTTGGTCTAAAGTTATATTATATCAAATAGGAAAAAAATTGATGATTTAGTTAAACGAGTAACATTATCCCAAATCACATTATTACCTCAAGATTAATTTATTAACCCTACCATTAAATCCATTTATATATTCTATTATTTCCATTCAGGCAATGTAAAAAGGATGAAATATCCCATTTATTAGTTTTTACTCTACATTAACCTATTCCAAAGTCATAAATTTCATTATAGTGTAAAAAAATCCTTCTTTATTCATTCCCACCAATAATATTCTCAAAGGTATGTATATATCATTGTGCTTCTAGGATGAATAGAAAATTGAGAGCTATGAACTTCACTGAACATTTCCATATTCAATTGGAGATCACTTAGCACGCATAACATCATTCCAAAACTCATAAAACATTATTTATCAATTTTAAATTTAGTAAACACATCCTTCTTAACCAACTCTACTCATCCTTGTAAAAATAGATCTTCTTAATGAGCATGGTTAATTCTATCTAATAAGGATGATTGCACTAACATGTAGACTAAAACAGCAGGAGTTCCAACATGCAAAATTTCTTGGACACATTAATTAAACCATTAACCAAGGTATCATGTTCCAAAAATAGCATATATAATGATGTATTATCTTTTCAGATCAAGGAATCAGATACTTTTATTTCTTTAACTATATGATATTGAATTGTGAAATCATAATCCTTTATTAGTTCCCAAAATAAAATTTGCCTCAAATTAAACTATTTTTCATTGAATTTGTACTTTAAACATTTATGGTTGGTTTATATTTTACATTTTAACCCATATAAATTGTATCTCTATATTTTTAAATCAAAAACTTCTACATCCATTTCAAAATTTCATGTAGGTTAAATTTTTTGTGGATTTTGAATTAGCATGATGGATATGAAATTACCATATCATATTACTTCAATATATATTCAATTCCCTTCAAATAAGCATTGCTTTAAATAAAAAACTCAAAATTTCTATATGGAAATTCAAATATAGGATCATTGTCCAATATTATTTTCAATTCCTAAAAACATTTATCATATTTCATTGTCTATATGAATTTTACTCCTTTTCGAGTAAACATAGTAATTGGGCTGGGTAATAGATAAATTTTTCAAAAAAACAACGTTATTAACCCACTAATCTAAGAAAACATGATATCATGGTGACATTTTTAGGCATTGTAATGTATTTCACCACTATAGTTTTAATAGGATCAATAACTATTACATCTGTATAGAAAATATCTCCAAAGAAATCAATCTGTTGTAACAAAAATTCACATCTCATTAATTTTCAAAAAAAAATATATTTTATTAAGTATATAAAAAATACTTAGATATATAACATGTTTCTAATAATTTTAAAAATAAAATAGAATTTTATCAGTAGACACAGAAAAAAAACCCAATAATAATAGAAATATCTACTCGTAAGATCCATGATTACATAATGTGTATTAGTCAACCAAAAGGTAAAACCTACAAACACATAATGCTCATACCTAGTATGATAAATAATATTCAAAAATTATTCTTCATTGACTTTCAAATGATGATATTTAGAGTTGAAATCAGTCTTGGATAAATACTACACTCCCAAAAGTTGATCAAACATGTCATCTATATGAGGTAATGGAAACTTTTTCTTAGCTTTAATGTTATTGAGTTCACTATAATCATTGAAAATACTTGTTGAACCATAATTATTTAAAAACACAAAACATGAGGTCACTAAGTTGAAATACTAGGATAAATAAAACACATTTCAAGAAACTCATGTAACTCCTTTTTCAATTCCAATAACTCTAGTGGGGAAATTTGATAATGGGTTCCTGAAATTTCTTTAGCTTCTAGAACTGGGTCAATAGTGATTTCTACCTCCCTCTCAGGAATAACACTATGAAAATAATTATTCAATATGTCAATATATTTATTTACTATTGAAACATAACTAATCTAAACAACTTACTTCTATTCAATAATATAATGAATATAAATTTCTTTTCCATATTTAGTTTTTTTGTTTATCTTCTTGATATGTTATCATACTTCTGAATTAATTCTTAGTTAAATTTTAAAAAACACATTGAAAATTGAATATAACTTCCTTAGATATACAATCTATCTTATCATGATAAAATTCAATGAAATCCATTACTAGAATAACATAAAACTCAACTATAAGAAAGAAGAGAAGATTTTTATGCTAAACCATTCTAAGATAATCATAGTAAGATTCCTATAAATATTGTTCTTAATAATTCCACCATGATTTTTTATCAAAAGTTATTTCTCCATTACTTGATGTAATATTTAAATTTTTAAAATAAATTTCCTATAAATAAATTAATGCGAACACCCTAAATCAAATATTAATTTATTACATTCTAAATAAATAAGTAATGTACTTATCCCCACTTTATTATGTGGTCCTTTTTTTGAGGTAGTCAGGAATAAAATTTCTAAAAACATTTACTTTTTTTCATAATGATTCCCATAATTCATTCTTTTCTTTAGATATACATTAACATAATGGACATTATATAACATTAAAAACACCTGACAACCTACTTATCTTATTTTTTCTAACCATTTCCATTATTTTTTTCTTTTCAATCATGATATAAATATCCTACAATACCACGTCAAAAATTCTTTTCAAATTTTAAAATACACTCCCCATGATACTTATTACGCCCCTTATCATAGGATGTAAATTTAAACATCTTTCCTTTGGATTTCTTGGATGAATACTTCACCATCATTTAAAACATGGACCTCTACTTATCTTTATTATTGTCAAATTCAAAAGAAAACTTCTTTTCAACCTTCTCAAACTTTATTTAACTTTATCATAGATTTTAAATTTATAAGAATCCAAATATCTTCACAAACATAGTTTCAATCCTGAGTAAAACGTATCAATTTTAACTGTTATAGTCTATGATGAAATTTGGTGTATACCTAAACAATCTAGTAAAATTGGATTCATATGTGGAAATAGTGTCCTCCTCCTTTTACTTTAGTACAAAAACTACCCCTTTTATACTAATGGGAGAAACCATGGGAAAATACCTCTCATGAAAAATATCTTTAAATATCATCCACTTCATCGATTCAATCTTATATTTTTCCTTAGTATTCTTATCTAAATACCACGATTGATCATATTCACCTTAAAAATGAAAAATGATATGAATCTCCTTATGATGTTCACAACAGCCCATAACCTCAAATAGATTTTCTATAGTATTCACCCATCAATTGACTAACATTGGATCTAAGTTTCCACCTAATGTCACAGGGTGTTGTTTAATGAAATGATGCACTATAAAAATGATACTATGTAGGGAGTTAAGAAATTGTATGCAATAGTTACAATAATTAATACCCTATATCAGATGATTTTGCCTAGCTATAAACTATTTTTTCCAATTCTAATTATTCTAGATTGCGGATTCAAAAATATATTATCCTCCTAATGCCTTTCCACTTTATTCTTACTATTTTTTCAGTATAAAACCATTATAAAACAGATACATATTATATTAATCAACATGAAAACCCTCAAAATTTTCTAATGATAATATAATCCACATATTAACATCCATTGAATGTATTTTTTTAATTACATTATGACCACTAAATTTATCTAAATATTTTTTTGATTTCAACTATAGGGACTCGTGCCTTTAACAATCAATAATTATGAGTTTATTAGAAAGTATTGAATTTTCTTACAATACCCTTATCTTTTATGTAAATAATTTTAAATAATAAGTTAAAACACTTATATAAAAAACTCCCAGTAATAAATACAAAAATAAAGTAAATTTTTAGTCTATTTGGAAAATATTTAAATACAATATAAAATTTCCCTTTTATATAATTATCCTTATGGATAAAATATTCATTTACTTATTCAAGAAATAAAATTCAACCAACAAATATTTGTATAAAACATATCATAAGAAATATTGAATGAAAAAACATAATCCTGATCAATTATTATAAATCATGGGTACTTATGTAAATATTTTCTTGAAAAACATACTTTTCACCCCAAAAGGGAAATAAAATTTACTTTAAACATAATCTCGTTAGCTTACCTTATGAAATAAAAACAAATCAATGTAAAATCATTTAAACATATATAATATTCATGTAGGCACCTTGGAATATCATATTCATATCACTTTTTAAATCACTCTTATAATAACTCTTAGAAATAGAAAAACAAAGTCAGTTATTTCCATTATATATTTCTCGGAATAACATCATTACCTAATGAATTGGAGAGATATATCTAGTTCACCCCTCATAATGAATAATTTAAAGGGAATATAACATATATAAAACAAATAAAATCTTACATTTATAACATAAAATACTATCAATTATTTTTTCAACTAATATATATAATCTCGTTCAGGTTTGATGTAAAAATAATTATAAAAATACTTTTTCCTTTGAAAACTCTTAAAAAATACTAATAGAAATTGAAATAGTATATTTTCTTTAAAAATAATAATTAAATATTAGTTTTTCAAATAATAATTATTCTAACAGTTAATTTCACTCATACCATGTTCCTTAAAAAATATTCATTTCACACTTTTGAAAAAATAACATGAATATCCCGTTTGGAAAGAGTTTTAATAGTATTCTTTCAAAAACCTTGTCAAGAGAGTAAAACATGGATTAAAATGAATTTCATCATACATATTAGTATATTAATAATTTATTTGAAATATTTTAATGAATAGGTATATAGAGGAAAAAGTGTAGAAAACATTAAAACTTTTAAAATAAGATTTTAATGAAAAATCTATTGCCATTATTTTGACTTGCCATATATGTACTTTAAATGATATATAACAAAAATATATTAATTGTTTAATTAATTATAAACTTTTTCTAGGTTTATTTAATTATTATTATCCACTTTATTTAATTTTTCATTAATTTTTATATAGTTACTAAATCAGTTAACTTCATGTCAGACATTTTGAGGATGTTTGGTTTGTAATCACAAAACAAATTTAGTGGGTATAATATTATAAAATGGGTCATTTATATATAATATTAATAATATTAATAATTAAATAATTACCATTTTTAAATATTAAATTCAATATTATAACAAATCCTAAATTGTGGACATGAAAAATGAATCACATTGCTTCATGGGGTGGTATACACACATACGAAAGAATGATGATATCATTTTAAAATCAAATGAAGCCTAAAAAGGTGATTAATATATTATCTTTTAAAAACAATAATTATTTCATGGAAATTTTTTATATTAATTAAATCTATCATAATAAAAATCCTTGTGAGGTTGTGGTAAAAAATAAAACACATCACTTCATGGAGGTGGTAGTCCACATGTATGCATGAGTGATGTTTTCATTTTCCATATGATGGAAAATGATATAAAAATGTTTTTTACATAAATATAATAAACGTTTTGTACATTTAAGATACTAATTATTTCATATAATCCTGGATATATTAGATTTAAAAGAGGTGGAAGAATAAATGAATATGAAAATCATCCGTTAAGAGTTAAACATATTATTTAGAAAACCTCATTTGGATTACACCTTCAGGATTCTAGGATGGTAATTTTTTGAAAACAAGACTTATAAGAAATTGGGATATATATTTTTAATGTATTTGGGTAGGTATTGTTTAAACAAAATGTCTCAATTCATGTTGATTATATAATAAAGGAGGCTCCCTTCTATAAGTAAAGCGAGAGTCAATCTTGTAATGTTTTACATTTTAAAATATTATGATTTCTTATTCAGGTAAATGTGGAAATAAATATATAGCATTTCTAAGATAAAAATATAAATTTCTATATTATCTCATTTAATAAGAATTTGGATGATATTTAGTGACATTATCACTTAGTTTAAACCTTAATTAACCTATTTTACCCTTTACTATAGTGACAACCTTTTACCATTGTTACTATTAATTATAACCAAAGATGAAATTGATTTATTAATAAATATTAAAATCCTAATAAAAAATATGAAATAAATTTTAAAATATTAAATTTTTAGAAGTGGTAGAAATTTCTTTTAATATTAATTTACCAAACAAAATTGAAAATAATTTTTTTGATAAATGGGTTTTTAAAACTAATAATGAATTTATACTAAAATAAAGAATAATTTTTATTACTATAGAATTAATGGGATTAATTTTAGTTAAAAGGGACTGATTTTACATTAATACTTATCTAAATTGGAAAGTTACATTTAAAATACTTGAAGATAAATAATTGTTATTATAAAAATTGATATTTTTTACTATTCACCAAAAAAAAATTTTTTGATTAATATCACAAATTCATCGTAATATATATTTGTTATACAAATATAAAACAATAAATTCTGATTTATAGAATTTACATATGAAATTTAAAAATTTATATTTTTAGTAAAACTATATAATATATGGAAAAAAAATTAAAATAAAACTATTTCTTTTTCAATTTGAAAACTCATATAAAAGTATTATAATGAATGTGAACCCATATAATATTATCATGAATATTAATAAGAAATGAAATTTATTTATTTTTAACATTAACAAGGTTTTCACATGCCACCTCATTTGGATTTTTTACTCCCCACTATCCATTAAAAGTAGACAATTTAATTCATATCCATACGATTTCCCTGGTCTTCTAACTCTGGTAAACCACATAAACTTATAAGGTTGTTCTTATTAGAATAGTGATTCTTCTATAAAACTTCCACAAAATTTCATATCACCTTATATTTCTTATATATATGGAATTTTTTTAACCTTTGGAATTTAACCTTTATCTAAAACACCTCTTTCAAGATTATCAGGTTCTTTCATACCTTGAGTTCTTTTAGAACCAACCAAAACATTAGTACATCCATTTAAAAACCCATAGTATGTATTGATTATTAGTTATTATCTATATATTCATCTTTATTTTAATCCTTATATAAGATCCTTTAATTAGAGTGAACATTTTTACTTTTTATGACATTCAAAAGGTCAATATCCCAAAAAATAAAACCAACTTCTTCTATGTCATAACCTTTAAAGAAACATTCTTGAGACATTGCTTATAATTTTTTCCTCTTATTATAATCAACGTGAACATAGAAAATACACTGGAATACTTTAACTTTTAATACATTAACCTTTATTCTAGTCCATAACACTTCTAATAGTTGTTTCCCCAACAATGGGGAAGGACTCATGTTGATAAGGTTAGTCACACTGTTCACCACTTTTTCCAAAAAAATAGGAAATATAAAATGAATCATCATACTTATATAAATATAACAAAATATATAGTTCATACTCTCTACCATTCCATTTTTTAGATCTATATGCACCATATTCAACAAATAAATCCCCTACTTCCAGAAAAACCACCAGAACAACTGATTCTATATTCCCCCCCATTATCATACATTAATAAATTAAGCATTAAAATGGATTTGATTTCCACCATATATCTCTATCAAGTGAATGCTCCAAATACATCATAATTGTGATTGAAAAATAACACTCACAACTTTCATGTTTCACCATTGATGATGGTAAGATAATATAATGACTCTATATGATATGAAACTGGTGCTGGCCCCCACACATCCATATAAACTATCTATAACTTCAAGTTACTTTATTTTATTCCTTATGTATTTAAAAACTCATTATAATTCTATATTATTCACTATTTTCATATTTCGTACTCCAAAAAATAAATATTCATCATTCCCTTTGCAACGGGTACATTCATCTCTTTCTCAACTAAGTGTCCTATATGTTCATCCCATAGCCCCAACATTAAATATGTTTTTATATTGGAAATTTTATTGTATTATAATCTTCTAGTCAGATAAAATTTTCTAACCTTTATTCCTTTTTCCTCCACTATATATCCATATTATATCTTTTATGCTCATGTAAATGTCATAAATAAACCCAAAGAATCCGACTGACCAACAAAAATTACATTCATCATTAATATTAAAATCTTCCACACACCTTCAAAATAAAAAGGTATCCACTCTTTGTTTTTATTTTCATTTCATCTTTCAATAAAAATATTTTTTGTTTCATCATATAAAAATGAACTTTATTTAATCTCCAAGAAACTTAATTCCACATGATCTCGCTCTAAAATGTAGACTAGAATAACACCCACAATAAGTGACCCATGAATCCAATAGACTTTTGAAACTTTGAAATAAATTTATCATGTCCTTAATTAAGGTATTTATAGAAGAAAAACTATAATAAAACCTTTTATAATTTATCCTATTTTTAATACAATTCTTTTTAAAGTACAAATACGTTAGACAATTCCATCATGTGGGTTAAAGCCCTACTAATTTTTATTAGATATTATACTTCTTAACTTCCCCATTATTTTTAATTTGGCTTTCCTTATAGCTAGGTCATCTCATAAAATCCACATAATAATTTTTTCCAATATCACTATTGACTTCCTTTTTTGGATCTCTTCATTTGTGACCAGATCTTATATTTTTTTAAATACCAAATCAGTATTGTAACACAATACTATTTTAGTATAAATTTTAATTAAATAAATATTATTTTAAATAGATTATTTAAAATGAAAAAAAACTAAAATTAAACCATGATACTTAAATAAAATAAATATAATCATTATAATAAAACTATTGAATTGGTGTGTATAAATAAATATAATTGAATTATGAAATATATGTATAAAGAGAAACTAATGGAATCAAGTAGTATGATTCTTTATTAGAAATATCATTTTTCTAAGATTTAAATGGAAGTGTATTTCTAGGGTTTTACTTATACTAAAAGCAATCATAACTTCATCATCGACCTCCTGAGTGAAATCATATGTGGGAGTGATTCAGGGTCAAGGAAAATACTATGATATCCATTCTAGATAAACCACCGCCTACCACTTACACCACTAATTATCTTACCCTTAGATATTATAAAAATGAATTATGGGGTTTTTCAGTTGGACTTTGGATGATATTAACTTGTAACTATTAATTAAAAAAATTCCCATAATAAATCTTTGATTCATTGAATAAATAAAAAATATTTTTTTTAGAAATTGTATTTCCAAATTATGAGTTCTTATAATAAATTTTATTATTATCACCTTTATAGATTAAATTTGATACAATGGTCTTCATTTTTAAATGAAAATATTAAAATTATATTTGATTGAAGTTTTGAGAATTATTTAAAATGGTTTATTTCATGGTGAATGTTGAATATAATTTCTTACGAAAATACCAACACTATTAAGAAAATATCATGATATAAGAATCACATAAAAGTATATAATAATTTTTTTTGGAAAACAATATGTATTCAAAAGAGTGAAATAATATATTATAAAATAATATTTTTATTTATAAATTATTTTTTAACACTTTGGAACATAAGTGGTATTTTATTTTAATAAAAAAAAAATATTTTGTCCTTTTCTTTAATTTAGTAATTACAAGGTTACATTAAGTTTTGGATTGATTTTAATGTTAAATAACTCTCTCTATTTATTAATAAACTAATAAATTTCATGAGAATAAATTTCATTCATGATTTTATTGAAAATTCATTTTTATGGTTAAAATGACATTTTTGAATAAAAAACAAATTTTCATTGAATTTTACAAAATTATATTAGACTTCATTTCTAACACCTTCAAAATTTTAATATACTAAAATTGATTCCATATTTTTAATTATCATTATAAATATTACGTAATAATTTTAACTTAGTTTTTCGGCATATAAATAAGCTACCAAGGTAAAATTGATTCACCGCAGCAATAGTTAAAAGGGTAAAAAAGGGTTAAACTAAGAGATAAAGACATATTTATCACTAACACATGACATATATTTATTGATTGAGTGTATTTATACATACTTCACCTTGTCATGAAATGTTGTATTATTTTATTCCACCTTGTCATGAAATGTTATATTATTTTATTCCACCTTCCCTTGAAAATTAATTTTTTAAGTTATGAGTATTTATAGTAATTTTAGTCCCCTCAATTATAAGAGTATTCTTCTACAAATCATTTAAATGCACTCTAAAAATTTGAATTATCCCTTTTAAGATACCTCAATTCCTTCCTAGAAAATTGTCTCCCATGTTTGGAACTTATGGCCCCTGTATATTGGAAAAATTAATTCTGACTCAAGAAAGATTCCAAGATAATAATAAATTTTTCTATAATTCCAACTGAGCAGAAATTTTTGGTTAGGCTTTTCTCATTTACATTTTTTTTCTTAGAGAGACATGTTATATAAAACACTTTTTTATTTCTATACGGTTCATAAATGGACCTAGGGATTTTTTTTATCATATTTTCATGAAATTAAATGAATTTATAAATCCATCTCAAATAATATCATTAATGGGTTTCTAAGTCAAGAGATACTGATGTTGTAAGTTTTTCCATCGAATCAATTTTATTTCATCAATTCATAAATTATTTTCCTTAACTAAACTCTTTAAATATTATTTTATGCTTATATTATTCAATTATATATTTTGTTTTTATATTTTCATATTTTGTAATTTATATTTTCTCATCAAAATATTCATATTTTATCAATTTCTGCCTTCCTAAAAATGCTATGTTGTTAAAATTCATTTCGACCATTTTTATGATACTTTTTATTTCGTGTCAATATTTTTATTCCTGAAAATTATTTCATTTTTTAATCTAAATATTTATTATTATAGTGATATTAATAATTCTATATACTTATTTTGAAAATAAATATTTATTTATATTTAAAATTATGCGGGTTTCATTAAAGGTATATTAAAATTGTAAAGGAATTTCCTTTTCACATGCAAAGTTTTATCTTTCACTCCACATTTCCTCTGGAAAAAAATTATTAATTTCTAAAAGCTATATTTTTTGGATTTCATAAAAAGTTTATTTCAAGAAGGTTTTCTTATTACCTTCTATAAGATGTTTTTTAAAAATGAATCATATCATAATCTCTTCTTGAAAATGTTAGGAAATGTTTTCTAACCACAATTTTATGTTTCAATTAAAATTTCCTATTTTTATCCAAAATATATATATATTTATAGAGATTTGTTCTATGAAACACTCTCTACATTCCTTTATGAAATATTCTTTTTGGGTGAATTAATTTTTTGGTATCATCCAATTTTCTTTTGATTTAAAATTATAAGATACCATTTATGAATGATATAAAATCCATTTTCTATACATGGTTTTTCATGGTATGATGAATTCTTTAGATCTTATAGAATACATGTGTTTGGATTATCATTAGGAGATGGATTGGTTCCATTAAATTTCATATGTGAGTAGTGTTTGTTAAATATCATAAGGTTTTTGTATCTATTAAATCCCTTTGATGCATTTGATAAGTTTTTATATCTCATGAGATATATTGAGTGTGGACAAGATACAATTAGCTATGTTCATAAGATTGATCATGTAGAGACCCGAAGCCTGACGTACATGGACATTACATTACTTTTGCAGAATACTTCGTACATAACAAAAACACACACACAAGGATCGTAATAGTTTAGTGTCTTTGGAAACTCGGAACGTAATCTTCTAATCGCGGTGAAAGATCTTCAATATCTCACATAAAGATCTTCCCTTTTTTTTACCTAAAACATTTCATTATATCCTGGGGAAAAGAAAACATAAAAGGGTGAGCTCAAATGATCAGTAAGGGTAAGTAAAAGAAAAATCAATCACATCATATTCATAAGAACATAACTTTTGGAAATCTTAACCTGCAAAAGAGAGCATAATTTCATATCATGGGATAAATCATAGTAGTGAAATGAAATCCCAATAAGCATAACATAAAACATGAAACTTTGTGGCATACACACATAATCATAGAGAATCATTTCTTGTTAGTCAAGACTCATTGCCAAGACTATCTTAGTGGACAAAGTCCCTTTCTAAACCGAGTCACCCTCGTTTCAGTCCTGTTTCACCGAACCAGTATAACCTACCATTCCAGCCATGTCTATCTCAGGAGATATAAAATCTTTACCCAATGCATTGGAGGGAGATATAGGTCCCACCCATCTCATAATGATACCATTCTTATGTGTGCCACAAAATCATAAATCATACATCATTGCATAACCCATGTAATAAAAATGGGATTCTTAAACAACATGACATCATAAAATAATTCATATAAGATAAAGGAATTCATAAAAATATTTCCATCACAACATAATCAAATCCATGTAATAATAGGGATAGAAACAGATCCCTGTATTATCTTATATGGAAAATAATTTTGATAAAACACTTGAAATCCATTCTTGAGGAAAATATCCTTTCTACTTCAAAAACATTTTCCTTTCTTAACATGTCTTACAATTTAAAACTAAAAGAAGTTGATTAAAAATAAACTTGAAAACTTGTAAAGGAAGCTTCTTGGAAATAATGTTTTAAATACCCATTCATGCCGTATAAGTTAAAAAAACATTCTTCTCGTACATTTGTCGGAAAACTCAAAAAGTACCTCGTACGAAAAACGACAAAAGATTCCTTTCATACATATTACTAAAAACTCACCGAAGGGTAAAAATGGATTTAAACAATTTTAGGTGGATGGAAATAATATTACATATTTATGAAACATGGATGTGGATGATAAAATACACCCCAGTAAATACTTACGAATAAACAATCTCGGATAAAAATGAGATTGTGATATTTCCCTTACCTTAGGTCCGATTTGCTTCGTATGTGTCCGAACCTCCTGTATAATGATTTAAATAATGTCATTGACTTATTACAGAATCATATTCATTGTTATGATATCATATATGGTTCACTTATGACATTATATTACCCGTTCTTTTGTAAATTCCATGTTAAAGAAGCGTTTTGGGTAAAATCGTTTCATTTATCGTAGGTGTTTTGACTTGTTGTTCTTGACATTATTATTACTTATATCATGATTTACATACTTCCAGAATATAAAATATGATTTATATATCATATATATTCAGTATATATATATATATATATATAATAGATAGATAAATGAAATGAAAAACACCGTTCATGGAGACGGTAGTCCGTACGTACGCATGAACGTTGTTTTCCTTTCCTTATTGTCTTGAATGGAAGTAAGTAGATGACATACATATATATATATATACATAAATCCAGTAGATTTATAATGTCATATATTTCATTATTATTTATTATATATACTTTATAATCATTCTTAAATGGTTAACATGGAGAATGAATCTCATCGCGTCGTGGAGACGGTAGTCCGTACGTACGCACGAGCGATGATATCATTTCCATAAATATTGAATTGAATTGGAGTGGATTATACAATATATCAGAATCAATATGATGTTGTAATAACTATGTATAGTTATTCTTTACACCATTATACCCATCCATGTAAGGTGGTGGTGGAAAATAGATTACACCACGGCGTGGAGACGGTATTCCGTACGTACGCACGCGCGGTGATTTCTTTTCCCGTAGGATGGATAGATGGTGAAATAGGGTTGTTTCATACTTATACTAACATATCAGTATATGAGTGATACTGATGTTATTACTTCATAATGAAACAACCTAAGAAGAAGAAGTGGAAGAAGAAATAAAGATGAAAGCATTGGTAACGGTAATTACCTCTTCTTTGAAGCGCCTCTTTGAAACCTCCTCTTAGGGCACTAAAATTGGTCTTTGAGGAAGACAAGAACCTCTAGGATGTTTCTAGGGAAGTGGATAACAGATTTTGGTAGGGTTTGGCTGAGCTTGAGTGCTCAAATTTGTGTGAGGAGGAGGGGGAGGAGGTGTCCTTTTATAAGGGAGGAGAGGGGCACCTTAAGAATACCTCAAAATATTATTTTATATTAATGTCAAAATCGGTTTATAATGGTTCCAAAGGGTCTTATTTAGAAGCTAAAGTAGGTATGGGTCTAAATCCTATCAACCAATAGGATTTAGACAAGTTTAGGGTATTATTTTAACCTTATCAATTAGATTTAACTCTAAGTTAAATAATTTAACTTTTACCGTGTCTTTTTGTTTTCTTTCACTATATGGTTAATACACTTACTATAACATGCCAAACGAACCCCAAATTGTTTATTGTTAATATATATATCCTTATATACGTCATTTTTCTGAACCTTAGATTTTTAGGAATAAAATAAAAATTAATAATATAATATTTTATTTAAAAACTATTTTGTGTCAATTTTGACACTATTTGATATATGATTTTTGTGAAAGTCATAATAGAATTATATGTTCAAAAAAAGTTTATTAAATCAAAAATAATATATCATAGTGACCTAGAAAATTACTGTAATTCATAAAAAGTCTCAAATTACATTCATTTGAGCATTTATAACATCAATTATGTTAATATTTCCTTAAAAGGGTAATTACTGCATCATCGTTGTGTCATATATAAATTAATTTATATAAATTCTAAAAATTATAAATAAAATATAATTATGTAGGAAATATTTTTATATTTCTAATGAATATTTATAGTCGAATTTATCTTATGTATAACCCCATATTAAAAATGTTTTAGTTATTAAACTTTGATTTTAACTATTTTAACTATTCATTAAATAAAATAATATTAAATGTCATAATCTAATCCAAGTGGACCTAAATGGTCATATTATATTCATAAGGTTGTTTTTGGTCGAATTACACTTATCCAATAGAATTAGGACATGTGTTAGGGTAATAGTAATATAATATTTATCCTTAGTTGCCCTATTTACTATTAACAGTGGTAAATAAAAGTAAAAAGTTACTATTCACCAAAAATTATTTTCGTCTCATTGAACCACATTTTACTTACTAACATCAACCGTGTCTCTCGGATTTTTGAAATTCCATTCACAGAAGCTGTAAAATCAAGTTTTATGAAAAGTTCAGTTTTTTTTAACTACCAATTAGTAGTTTCACTATTCATCAAAAATTGATGTTTTTCAGAACAATGTCAAAATTTCATCCTAAGCTATATTTCATATTCTGAATTCAAAAATGAAGTCTATTTTACCAAATTCATAACATAGAAGTTTCATTAGTTATTTTTATAATTGAATCCCGCTGTTAAAACAAATAACGTGTTTTTAAGAAACAATATCTATCAAAAGATTGACACTTGATTATGTCTGGTTTAAATGTGAAATTACAACCAATGACCAACATTGTATTAAATTGTAAAAATATATTCTAAATATACTTTAAAACCACTCAAATTAATAATTTATCACTATTAATTATTTCGATTAAAAAGGTTGTTTTTAATTATAATTTAGTAATTTTCACTATTCATCAGAATATGAAAGTTATCCGAAAAGTACCAAAATTTCACCTTAGGCTAAATTCGATACTCCGAATCCAAAAATGAAGTCCATTTTGAGAGCTAAAAGTTCTAAAATTTAAAAAGTGTTTATCACTATTCATAACGGCTAAATTTAATAATATTTTAATAGCATATCGTTGTTTCGTGAAACTCAGTATTGCGTACTACACACGCTATCGAGGAAGGTTGTGATTGCGTGTAATGCAAGGAAAGTCAAGGATGCGTGTTGTGCAAGCTTCTTTTTGTGTTGCGTACAACACAAGACATTAATAAAATTAAAAATAATATTTTTCATAAAATCTCGGGTTGTTACATTCTATCCCCCTTAAAATGAATTTCGCCCTCGAAATTCGTCGGGGTTATAAATGGTTTACTACTTGAATGTTTCTTTAATAGAAACCCACATCGTAAAAAGGAATACCAAAACATGGCTTTAAAAACTAAAGTATGAAATGTAACGATTACCCAAATAAACTAATCACTGGGTTTCCACATAGGTGAAAATATGGATATGGAGGAGAAATCTAACCATCATGTTCTGATGGAGAGTGGTAGAGAACATGTCTATGGAAAAGCCAGTAATCACAAATCCATAGATTTGTGATGAATAAGGTACCATCTGATTCATAAGGTATAAGATCACTAGGACAACATTTTTGGTTTTCAAGATCATTTGAAAGTTTGCTTAGAATAAATACTTGCTTTATTTTGGTACAATCTCACTGTTGTTCGTGCCTTGAACAATTTCCACTTCATCTCTTAAATAAAAGAAGTTGAATTTATTATTCGTGAAGTGTTAGCAGATCATGTGATAGAATGACGGGTCATTCCATCTGTCTCAAACAAAAGGTTAGAAAAAATTATATACATAAGTCGATCTATAGTGAGATTAATCATATATGGTTCCTAAAATGGACTTATACTTCATATATCATACTGCTTAATATAATAAAACTAGTTTCTACTAAATAGGGACTTCCTGTAGGCCATTGGTAGGCAATAAAGGCCAGTCGCACTTCGATTGTGTGTTCGATTTCCACAGCCTTGTCCGATGCGATGGGCTGTCGCCCGTCCTACAGGTTGTCCTTTTTCTAAAGCTATATTACTATAACATCCATCAATAATATTGAAAAAAAAAGAACTTTTATCCTTAAACAATACTAATTTATGTCCAACATAATCCATTCTAGTCTTTAGGCTTATCCATAATACTGCAGTCCATTGTCATAATGTAGTGAAAACGATTACCAGAGATTTAATGCTATCCTTGATCCCCATATATCATAAGATATGTCTTTTTGGTCACAATACAAACATTCAAATGCCTTAATCATGTATTCTCTTGAATACCCATTAAACCTTAGTGAAAACATGAATGCAGTTAAAAGTTAACTCTTTCCACATACCAAGATCCAAAAATTCTATATACTCAAACCATGATATAACCTTCTACTTATATCAGTCATGATCTCATGAATACAATCAAACACCTCATTATCTTATTATTCCTTCATTATGCGCATATCATCTACTTTCCAAAAAATATCTGAATAACATTTCATGGTTACTGGTACCATTAATCATACACTTTAAAAACTTAGGAAAGAAAATAGTGTAACAATCCTTAGATGTCTCTTTATTCCATAGTACCATGAGATTACTTATACAACATTACACTTGATAAACATGTAATCATTACACTACCTTCTTAAACCATTGACCAAGCTTCAACAATTCTTTCATCTCACATATCATTTGTAGTCTCTTCATCATCATCAACATAAATACTTCCCATACGACCATACTGATTCTCTTCATGAGACTTTCCCTTCGGGCATTGGTTTGCATAATGCCCGTACATTCCACATTTAAAACATTTAACCATTGTTGATGTCGTAGCAATACCATTATCCTCATCCATGGTGTTAACTGAACCTTTTCCTTTGCACTTACTTGCTTTGTGTCCTTCTTTTCCACACCCAAAGCATCTTCCAGTTCCTTTGAAACATTCTCCTTGATGCCTCTTCCCACATGATTTACATAGGGGAAATTGAACTTTCTTTCCTCTATGATCATCTTGAAACTCCATCTTTCTCTTATTAGCCGAGTCAGGAAACTTAACAAATTTTACTTTATTGATCATATAATGAGATTGCTGATTCGGCATAATAATGATTTTTGGACTTCCAAATCCCATTTCATTTGGTTTCTCAGGAAGAATATCATTCCATTGTCCATAATATCTTCCATTATCGTGAATCATCTTGTTTCCAGCCATTTTCTAAAACCCAAAAAGAATAGTGTTAGAGGCAAAAATCATAATAACGGGGGAGTAACTTCAATATCGAACATCTTATGTTAAATTCTATGATCGTTACCGTAGTTCTAGGACTATATCCTATACGTATACTTATCCTTAGGGACATCCCTAGACATACCTTAGAAATATCTCTAGGGATCTCACTAACGTTTTTGCATCCTAGTTTCCAAAGGTTGACTAAACCTTTCCTCTGATACCAACTGTAGAGACCCGAAGCCTGACGTACATGGACATTACATTACTTTTGCAGAATACTTCGTACATAACAAAAACACACACACAAGGATCGTAATAGTTTAGTGACTTTGGAAACTCGGAACGTAATCTTCTAATCGCGGTGAAATATCTTCAATATCTCACATAAAGATCTTCCCTTTTTTTTACCTAAAACCTTTCTTTATATCCTGGGGAAAAGAAAACATAAAAGGGTGAGCTCAAATGCTCAGTAAGGGTAAGCAAAAGAAAAATCAATCACATCATATTCATAAGAACATAACTTTTGGAAATCTTAACCTGCAAAAGAGAGCATAATTTCATATCATGGGATAAATCATAGTAGTGAAATGAAATCCCAATAAGCATAACATAAAACATGAAACTTTGTGGCATACACAAATAATCGTAGAGAATCATTTCTTGTTAGTCAAGACTCATTTCCAAGACTATCTTAGTGGACAAAGTCCCTTTCTGAACCGAGTCACCCTCGTTTCAGTCCTGTTTCACTGAACCGGTATAACCTACCATTCCAGCCATGTCTATCTCATGAGATATAAAATCATTACCCAATGCATTGGAGGGAGATATAGGTCCCACCCATCTCATAATGATACCATTATTATGTGTGCCACAAAATCATAAATCATACATCATTGCATAACCCATGTAATAAAAATGGGATTCTTAAACAACATGACATCATAAAATAATTCATATAAGATAAAGGAATTAATAAAAATATTTCCATCACAACATAATCAAATCCATGTAATAATAGGGATAGAAACAGATCCCTTTATTATCTTAGATGGAAAATAATTTTGATAAAACACTTGAAATCCATTCTTGAGGAAAATATCCTTTCTACTTCAAAAACATTTTCCTTTCTTAACATGTCTTACAAATTAAAACTAAAAGAAGTTGATTAAAAATAAACTTGAAAACTTGTAAAGGAAGATTCTTGGAAATAATGTTTTAAAAACCCATTCATGCCGTATAAGTTAAAAAAACATTCTTCTCGTACTTTTGTCGGAAAAGTCAAAAAGTACCTCGTACGAAAAACAACAAAAGATTCCTTTCATACATATTACTAAAAACTCACCGAAGGGTAAAAATGGATTTAATCAATTTTAGGTGGATGGAAATAATATTACATATTGATTAAACATGGATGTGGATGATAAAATACACCCCAGTAAATACTTACGAATAAACAATCTCGGATAAAAATGAGATTGTGATATTTCCCTTACCTTAGGTCCGATTTGCTTCGTATGTGTCCGAACCTCCTGTATAATGATTTAAATAATGTCATTGACTTATTACAGAATCATATTCATTGTTATGATATCATATATGGTTCACTTATGACATTATATTACCCGTTCTTTTGTAAATTCCATGTTAAAGAAGCGTTTTGGGTAAAATCGTTTCATTTATCGTAGGTGTTTTGACTTGTTGTTCTTGACATTATTATTACTTATATCATGATTTACTTACTTAAAGAATATAAAATATGATTTATATATCATATATATTCAGTATATATATATATATAATAGATAGATAAATGAAATGAAAAACACCGTTCATGGAGACGGTAGTCCGTACGTACGCATGAACGTTGTTTTCCTTTCCTTATTGTCTTGAATGGAAGTAAGTAGATGACATACATATATATATATATATACATAAATCCAGTAGATTTATAATGTCATATATTTCATTATTATTTCTTATATATACTTTATAATCATTCTTAAATGGTTAACATGGAGAATGAATCTCATCGCGTCGTGGAGACGGTAGTCTGTACGTACGCACGAGCGATGATATCATTTACATAAATATTGAATTGAATTGGAGTGGATTATACAATATATCAGAATCAATATGATGTTGTAATAACTATGTATAGTTATTATTTACACCATTATACCCATCCATGTAAGGTGGTGGTGGAAAATAGATTACACCACAGCGTGGAGACGGTATTCCGTACGTACGCACGCGCGGTGATTTCTTTTCCCGTAGGACGAATAGATGGTGAAATAGGGTTGTTTCATACTTATAATAACATATCAGTATATTAGTGATACTGATGTTATTACTTCATAATGAAACAACCTAAGAAGAAGAAGTGGAAGAAGAAATAAAGATGAAAGAATTGGTAATGGTAATTACATCTTCTTTGAAGCGCCTCTTTGAGACCTCCTCTTAGGGCACTAAAATTGGTCTTTGAGGAAGACAAGAACCTCTGGGATGTTTCTAGGGAAGTGGAGAAGAGATTTTGGCAGGGGTTGGCCGAGCTTGAGTGCTCAAATTGGTGTGAGGAGGAGGGGGAGGAGGTGTCCTTTTATAAGGGAGGAGAGGGGCACCTTAGGAATACCTCAAAATATTATTTTATATTAAAGTAAAAATCGGTTTATAATGGTTCCAAAGGGTCTTATTTCGAAGCTAAAGTGGGGATGGGTCGAAATCCTATCAACCAATTGGATTTAGACAAGTTTAGGGTATTATTTTAACCTTATCAATTAGATTTAACTCTAAGTTAAATAATTTAACTTTTACCGTGTCTTTTTGTTTTCTTTCACTGTATGGTTAATACACTTACTATAACATGCCAAACGTACCCCAAATTGTTTATTATTAATATATATATCCTTATATAAGTCATTTGGCCGAACCTTAGATTTTTAGGAATAAAATAACAATTAATAATATAATATTTGATTTAAAAACTATTTTGTGTCAATTTGGACACTATTTGATATATGATTTTTGTGAAAGTCATAATAGAATTATATGTTCGAACCAAGTTTATTAAATCAACAATAATATATCATAGTAACCTAGAATATTAGTGGAATTCATAAAAAGTCTCAAATTACATTCATTTGAGCATTTATGACATCAATTATGTTAATATTTCCTTAAAAGGGTAATTACTGCATCATCGTTGTGTCATATATAAATTAATTTATATAAATTCTAAAAATTATAAATAAAATATAATTATGTAGGAAATATTTTTATATTTCTAATGAATATTTATAGTCGAATTTATCTTATGTATAACCCCATATTAAAAATGTTTTAGTTATTAAACTTTGATTTTAACTATTTTAACTATTCATTAAATAAAATAATATTAAATGTCATAATCTAATCCAAGTGGACCTAAATGGTCATATTATATTCATAAGGTTGTTTTTGGTCGAATTACACTTATCCAATAGAATTAGGACATGTGTTAGGGTAATAGTAATATAATATTTACCCTTAGTTACCCTATTTACTATTAACTGTGGTAAATAAAAGTAAAAAGTTACTATTCACCAAAAATTATTTTCATCCCATTGAACCACATTTTACTTACTGAAATCAACCGTGTCTCTCGGATTTTTGAAATTCCATTCACAGAAGCGGTAAAATTAAGTTTTATGAAAAGTTCAGTTTTTTTAACTACCACTTAGTAGTTTCACTATTCATCAAAAATTGATGTTTTTCAGAACAATGTCAAAATTTCATCCTAAGATATATTTCATATTCCGAATTCAAAAATGAAGTCTATTTTACCAAATTCATAACATAGAAGTTTCATTAATTAATTTTATAATTAAATCCCGCTGTTAAAACAAATAACGTGTTTTTAAGAAACAATATCTATCAAAAGATTGACACTTGATTATGTCTGGTTTAAATGTGAAATTACAACCAATGACCAACATTGTATTAAATTGTAAAAATATATTCCAAATATACTTTAAAACCACTCAAATTAATAATTTATCACTATTAATTATTTCGATTAAAAAGGTTGTTTTTAATTATAATTTAGTAATTTTCACTATTCATCAGAATATGAAAGTTATCCGAAAAGTACCAAAATTTCACCTTAGGCTAAATTCGATACTCCGAATCCAAAAATGAAGTCCATTTTGAGAGCTAAAATTTCTAAAATTTAAAAAGTGGTTATTACTATTCATAACGGCTAAATTTAATAATATTTTAATAGCATATCGTTGTTTCGTGAAACTCAATATTGCGTACTACACACGCTATCGAGGAAGGTTGCGATTGCGTGTAATGAAAGGAAAGTCAAGGATGCGTGTTGTGCAAGCTCCTTTTTGTGTTGCGTACAACACAAGACATTAATAAAATTAAAAAGAATATTTTTCATAAAATCTCGGGTTGTTACAGATCACTGACTGATCAGGTTATCTTTGTTCACAAGATTGTGCATATAAATGATGAAGATAACTATTTTCACAATATTGATCATGGAAACGGTGTAATTATATTCATATGATTGAGTATGGACATGATGCGACAATCCATCTTCATAATATTGAGAATGAACACAATGAGGCACGAAATGTTCAAAGATTTAAAATTTCATAATAGTTTTCTTAAGCCTCATTTCTATGTTATTCCATATTTCTATGTTATGTTAAATGGATCACTTTTATTGTCTCATGCTTCCTCACTTTTATTCTATGGTAGATATTTAATAATTTGTGGCACAGGTTCTTTTATAGGGCCCTATATATAACTCATATGAAACCATGATCTTTTAAATAATATATTTCTATCATAATAATATTTTCATATATGATTATAATCTTACCTTTTATTACATGTTTATAATTTTTTACTTACTAATAATTGAGATTAACCATTTATCATTATTTTCATTCCATGTATTATAAGTATGAGTATAACCAAAGAGATTTCAATAAGGGGATCTAGTATTGTGAGATTGTGAAGAGATTATCACAAATATGTGAAGTAATATTTTTCTTTAGTTAATAATTAAAGGTATTAAACCATTAGGGTTATGGTATATTGAGATTATTTTTAATATAAATTATTTAAATATTATAAATATATATATCTCGATGAATTCATCTCACTTTTTATCAAATACTATGTGTAAATAATGTGTTTTTAAAACCACACTAGAAATTAAGGGCATGGGATTCTTAAATTACTATCAGATAAGGGTTTAGTTATTATTGGGGAGTAGTTTAATTTTAGGGGTATTATAATTATAGATTATTATTGAAAACTATAGGGATAACCCTAAATATAGGAAAAAATTATAAATTTTGGAAAATTATGGAGTGTGCGGATTCTTGGAAATAAAATCCATATAGGGATACAAACAAATGGATATAGAATCTTGCACAAATTCACCTAGGATTAATTACCCTCAAATGGTTGGTTCATTATTAACTCAATATTATCTAGAAACATGATAAGTATTCATAAGTACACACTTAGTTTTCCACTCTTAGGGAATATTATTTTGTTGACTTTCACACTCTTTATAAACTATTATGAAGTGTTAAAATAAAATTTTATCATGTAATATATAATACTTTTGGTTAAAGAACCTAATAGAAATATGAGCATTGATAACCTATATTTATACCTAAATAATCATAAGTTAAATCATGTGTGTAAGTTATGAGATACTTATTATATATTTATGGTTACATTTTATGCAGTTATTAATCCTTCAACTTTAATTTATTAAAGTAATAGTTGGAAAATGAGAAATTGATTTAACAAATAGATGTGATGTCCAATGAAATGATTTCACAATTGAGAAACCAAATGAGATAGAAGATGGTGTTGAATATCCTTTGGTAATTCACACCCAATTATCATGAGAAATGATTAATTGCCTGAACATTAACATACTCTCATACTCCCTAAAGAAGGGAAGGATATATTTTCATAGAATTATAAATAAAAATGACCATAGAGGAAATAATATTCAACTTCCTACATGTAAATAATATGGTAAAAAGAATCCAAGGTAATTCCTCAAAGTAACAAGAAAAATTTTCAATTATAAGAGGACTAGACAACAATCTCATAATTATCACCAAGAGATGAAGGGGTCAGAAAATGACAAAAAGTATTAGAGTATCCCAACTAATAAACCACCCTCACTTAGATGCTTCAAATGAAATGAATTTTGAATTATGAAAATAAATTCTCAATATGATGACTAAATATGATATTAAACATCATCAACCTCCAAGACCAAGGGAATAATAAAGAGCATATATGGTGACATACATTGAAGTGAATCATTATAAGTAAGGTACACTTATCCATAAATCCATATTTATGGATGTATTATTGAATTATATTTATATACACTATATTATATATTGGAATTTTTTTAAGTGCATCAAATCACCACACCTATGATTTAATAATGAGTTATCAGATAAAACCACTATTTGTGTGATTATTGTGTCCAAAGTCGTTGTTTTTTGGAATGTGCTTCCGGAAAATCTTATTATTATTCATTTATAAAAATTTGATGTGTTTTTTGGAATTTATTATATCTATTTACATAGATTTCATATTAACTTTTAGAATAATGAATTCATATTTCATATCCTAAACCAAACTATGCTCTTTTATCAGTAGATGGCTAACTATGAGCTCCTTATCGATATTATTTCCATTAAATGGGTCATGATACTAAAATATCATATAATTTTCATATAATTGCCCATGTTAATGAGGTTTAAATTTCATTAAAATATGTACCTTAGGTTATGAATATATTAAAAAATACTGTCATCTGTTTCCTCTGGTGATATAATTGTGAGGTTGAAATTTCTTTAAGGGGTAAAATGTAACACCATGATATTTCACAATATATTATCCTTAAATAATTATTGTATTTAATAGAATCTTTAATATAAAAACATAGCTAAAATGAAACCATGATACTTTAATAAAATAAATATTACCATTTTAAAATAATCATTGAATAGGTAGGTATAAATAGAAATTAAAAATTATGAATTTTATATATAAATGACAACCAGTGAAGCCAATAAATAGGATTATTCTTTATGAAGCTCATTTTTTTAGATTATAAATGAGTTATAGTCTCTTTTATTTTCCTTAGACCAAACCAGATCTAAAATTTGACAAGTATGGTTTGAATGAAATCGTATATAGGAAAAGTTTAAGCTCGTATAAATCACTAATAGATCTATGCTAGTTGAACCACCACCATACATGACCATCAATGATAAAAAACCCCATATATTTTTTTGTAGTTATTATGGGGGTTTTTAATTATGATTTTGTATTATATAAATATGTTTTTTAACTAAATAAATTTTTATTTTCATTATAAAGCATTGACTAATATCATACTTAAAAAATAATTTTAGAAGTTGTCATTAATTGTTAGTTGTTCATAGATTAAAATTATTTTTTCCCCATTAGAACATTAATTTGACATAATTAAATTTTTTAAAATTAAAAATACCAAAATATTATTAAGGTGAATTTTTAGGATTTTTCTAAAAAGGTTTATTTTTTGGTGAATAGGGAAACAAATAGTTTTACAAATACTATTAATTTTAAGGCATCATCATGATATAAGAATGATTTAAAAGTATATAAAAAACTTTCTATAAAAAAATATATATTCATAATATTAAAATAAAATATTTTAAAAAATTGATTTGGAATTTATAAATCTATGTTTAACACTTTGGAACATTAGTTGTAGTTTATTATAAGAAAAGAAATATTTTTATTCATTTCTTTAAATAATTAATTGAAAGTTTAAATTATGTTTTGGATAAGTATGTAAGTCAAATATTTCTACTATTTTATTCACAAACCAATAAGTTTCATGAGAGTCAACTATATGCAAAATTTTTATGAAAACATATCTTTTTCGTAAAAAGTCATTTTTCAATAAAAAAACGTTTTTCCAATTCTTTTTAAATACTTATATTACTCTTAATTTCTACCACCTATATAAAATGAAAACTGGGAAAAAAGATTTTATAATTTGAATTATAATAATAGATATTAGGTAATTAGGTTAACTTAATTTTTTTCATTGAAAAAAGTTACCATGGTAAAAGTTTTCCACCACAATGAGGTTTAAATGGTTTAAAAGATTGGGATAACCTTAGATATTATACCACAATTATTGAAAACACATACCCCAAAATCATTTTTTGACTATATTTATACCCACCTTCACCATATCTTATAATTTGTAATTATTTAGTTCCAATTTCACTTTAAAGTGACATTATATTATTTTAAAATTACAATTATTTAAAAGAGTGTCACTCCCACACACTACAGGAAATGCAGGATTTCCCAACGGTTCTGAACCGTTGGGAAAGGCTTCAGATTTTTTGGTATAATATATACCAACGGTTTTGCAAACCGTAGGGAAGTAAGCCATTGGGAGTGCTTCTCCCAATAGTTTACAGTGAACCGTTGGGATAGGTTAGAAAAAATTAACCTATCCCAACGGCTGTGTCAAACCGTTGGGAAAGGTTTTCCCAATGGTTTGGCTTGAATCATTGGGAAAACCAAGTAGAGGGCCTTCTTTCCCAACGGTTCCAAAACCGTTGGGAAAGGCTTTTTACCAACGGTTCATAGAACCATGGGTATAAATAATACAGAGGGGCTCTGCCAACGGTTTCAAACTGTTGGAACAGCAGGCTACAATTTGCACAGAAGCCTCTCATTTTTTGTGCAATTTTCACATCAGCATTCCCTCTAATTTTCAATCATTTCCAATTATTGTACCTGCAATAAACTAACACATAGATATAAAAGTATTGTACCTACAATAACCAAGTAACACATATATATAGAGAAAAATTCATACACATTTAACATATAATGAATCCAGGAACTATACACATCTAGAATTAAATCATAATTCATAACGTAATTATAAACATACATAATTCATTTAGAATTCAATTTAAAATTTAGATGAAAATTATATGTGAATCTGGAATTCAATTCATAATTTGATAGGTTTTTCGTATACCATATGTTTTCACTTATAATCCTGTCCATTTTAAACAAAAGAGACAGATTTAAAGTGGTATCGGCCACACCGCACCTTGAATTTAGACGGGGTTGACTCGTACACGTCTAAAATGACCCATGGATCATTTTACAAAAGAATCTACACAATATGAATGCGTTTGGTCGGTTTTCTGTATGTCAGTTGATGTTTTCACTTAAAATGATATCCTTCTAAAACAAAATAGAGACACTTAAGAGTGGTTCCAGCCACACCGTGCCTCGGATTGAAGTGGGGTTGACTCGTACACGTCACATATGACCCATGGATCTTTTTTCTAAAGCATCAACACATTTTGAATGCATTTGGTCAGTTGTTCGTATGTCATTTGTTGTTTTCACTTAAACTGATGTCCATTTTAAACAAAAGAGATACACTATGAATGGTGTCAGCCACACTGCACCTCGGATTTATGCGGGGTGGACTCATACACCTCAGATATGACCCATGGATCATTGTGATAAAGTATCGACATAATAAAAATCCGTTTGGTTAGTTTTCCATATGCTAATTGTTGTTTTCACTTAAAATGAAGTCCATTTTAAACAAAAGAGAGACACTTTGAGTGGTGTCGGTCACACTGCACCACAGATTGAGGCGTGGTTGACTCGTACACATCACATATGACCCGTGGATTGTTCTCCTAAAGTTTCAATGGAAACCAAATTTGTTTGGTTGGTTTTCCATATGTACTTAAAATGTTTCCCATTTTAAATAAAAGAGAGACACTTAGAGTGATCTCGATCACACCGCGACTCGAATTGAGCCCAGGTTGGCTTGTACACATCACATATGACCCATAGATAATTGTGATAAATTATCAATATAATCTGAAGGCGTTTGGTCAGTTTTATGTATGTCAGTTGTTCTTTTCAATTATAATCTTGTACATTTTAAACAAAAGAGACAGATTTATAGTGGTACCGGCCACACCGCACCTCGGATTTAGACGGGGTTAACTCGTACACATCTCAAATGACCCATGGATCATTTTCCTAAAGTATCAACACAATCTGAATGTGTTTGGTCGGTTTTTCGTATGTTAGTTGATGTTTTCACTTAAAATGATATCCTTTTGAAACAAAAGAGAGACACTTAAGAGTGGTGCCGGCCACACCGTGCCTCAGATTGAGGCAGGGTAGACTCTTACATGTCACATATGACCCATGGATCATTGTATTAAAGCATCAACACATTTTGAATGCGTTTGGTCAGTTGTTCATATCTCAGTTGTTGTTTTCACTTAAAATGATGTCCATTTTAAACAAAAGAGAGACACTATGAATGTGCTGGCCAAACCGCACCTCGTATTGAGGAGGGGTTGACTTGTAAACATCACATATGACCCATGGATCATTGTGCTAAATTATCGACACAATCAGAATCTGTTTGGTCGGTTATCCGTTTGCTAGTTGTTGTTTTCACTTAAAATAAAGTCCATTTTAAACAAAAGAGAGACACTTTGAGTGGTGTCAGTCACACCGCGCCTCGGATTGAGGCGCGGTTGACTCTTACACATCACATATGACCCGTGTATTATTCTTATAAAGTTTCAAAAGAAACCGAATGTGTTTGGTTAGTTTCTGTATGTACTTAACATGTTGTCCATTTTAAACAAAAGAGAGACACTTAGAGTGATCCCGGCCACACTGCGACTCGGATTGAGCCTGGGTTGGCTTGTACACATCACATATAACCCATGGATTGTTGTGATAAATTATCAATAGAATCCTAAGGCGTTTGGTCGGTTTTCCGTATGTCATTTGTTCTTTTCACTTATAATCCTGTCCATTTTAAACAAAAGAGACAGAGTTAGAGTGGTACCGGCCACACTACACCTCAGATTTAGACGGGGTTGACTCGTACATGTCTTAAATGACCCATGGATCATTTTCCTAATGTATCAACAAAATCCAAATACGTTTGGTCGGTTTTCCGTATGTCAATTGATGTTTTCACTTAAAATGATATCCTTTTGAAACAAAAGAGAGACACTTAAGAGTGGTGTCGGCCACACTACACCTCAGATTGAGGCGGGGTTGACTCGTACACGTCACATATGACCCATGAATCATTTTCCTAAAGCATCAACACATTTCGAATGCGTTTGGTTAGTTGTTCGTATGTCAGTTGTTGTTTTCACTTAAAATGTTGTCCATTTTAAACAAAAGAGAGACACTATAAATAATGTTAATCACACCGTGCCTCGGAATGAGGTGGTGCTGACTCATACACATCACATATGACCCATGGATCATTGTGCTAAAGTATATACACAATTAGAATCCGTTTGGTCAGTTTTCCGTATGCTAGTTGTTGTTTTCACTTAGAATGAAGTCCATTTTAAACAAAAGAGAGACACTTTGAGTGGTGTCGGCCACACCGCTCCTCTGATGGAGGAGCGGTTGACTCGTACACATCAAATATGACCCATGGATTGTTATCCTAAATTTTCAATGGAAACCTAATGCGTTTGGTCAGTTTTCCATATGTACTTAAAATGTTGTCCATTTTAAACAAAAGAGAGACACTTAGAGTGATCTCGGCCACACCGCGACTCTATTTGAGCCCGGATTGGCACATACATGTCACATATAACCCATGTATCATTTTGATAAATTATCAACAGAATCCGAAGGCTTTTGGTCGGTTTTCCGTATGTCATTTGTTCTTTTCAATTATAATTTTGTCCATTTTAAACAAAAGAGATAGATTTAGAGTGGTACCGGCCACACCACGCCTTTGATTTAGACGAAGATGACTTGTACACGACTCAAATGACCCATATATCATTTTCCTAAAGTATTAACCCAATCCAAATGCATTTGGTTGGTTTTCTGTATGTCAGTTGATGTTTTCACTTAAAATGATATCCTTTTGAAACAAAAGAGAGACACTTAAGAGTGGTGCCGGCTACACCGCACCTCAGATTGAGGCATGGTTGAATCTTACACGTCAGACATGACCCATGGATCGTTGTCCTAAATCATCAACACATTTTGAATGCGTTTGGTCAGTTGTTCCTATGTCAGTTGTTTTTTTCACATAAAATGATGTCCATTTTAAACAAAAGAGAGACACTATGAATGGCGTCGGCCACACCGTGCCTCAGATAGAGGCAGGGTTGACTCGTACATGTCACATATGACCCATGGATCGTTGTGAAAAAGTATCAACACAATCAAAATCTGTTTGGTCAGTTTTTCGTATGCTAGTTGTTGTTTTCACTTAAAATGTAGTCCATTTTAAACAAAAGAGAGACACTTTCAGTGGTGTCGGCCACACCGCGCCTCGGATTGAGGCGCGGGTGACTCGTACACATCGCATATGACCCATGGATCATTCTCCTAAAGTTTCAAAGTAACCCGAATGTTTTTGGTTGGTTTTTCATATGTATTTAAAATGTTGTCCATTTTAAACAAAAGAGAGACACTTAGAGTGATCCCGGCCACACCGTGACTCGGATTGAGCCCAGGTTGTCTCGTACATGTCACATATGACCCATGGATCGTTGTGATTAATTACCAACAAAATATGAAGGTGTTTGGTCAGTTTTTCGTGTGTCAGTTGTTCTTTTCACTTATAATCATGTCCATTTTAAACAAAAGAGATAGAGTTAGAGTGGTACCGGCCACACCGCACCTCAGATTTAGACGGGGTTGACTCGTACACATCTCAAATGACCCATGGATCATTTTCCTAAAGTATCAACACAATCCAAATGCGTTTGGTCAGTATTCTGTATGTCAGATGATGTTTTCACTTAAAATGATATCCTTTTGAAACAAAATAGAGACCCTTAATAGTGGTGTCAGTCACACCGTGACTCGGATTGAGGCGGGGTTGACTCGTACATGTAACATATGACCCATGGATTGTTGTGCTAAAGTATCGACATAATCAGAATCCGTTTGGTCAGTTTTTTCTATGTACTTAAAATGTTGTCCATTTTAAACAAAAGATAGACACTTAGAGTGATCCCGACCACACCGAGATTCGGATTGAGCCGGGGTTGACTGGTGCCAGCCACACCGCATCTCGGATTGAGGTGGGGTTGACTCGTACACGTCACATATGTCCTCGGTTTATCTTCAAGGAACCAATATCACTCATGAGTAATAGAAACCATCCTAGTATCCCTCACCTAGAAACCAAAGCATACATCCTGGAATTTCAGGTCTAAATTCCCTGAGCATGCTCATGAGTCCTTAACATGTAACCTATGTTTTATCCTAACAATTGACATGTAAACCAAATAAAACAAGGCATAATTCACAAAACATGGAGAATGTACAACAAGGATTTTTATTCAAATTAAAGCATACCATCACATGCATTTGATTAGCATGAGCTAATAATCTTACCAAGACATTCAAATAATTCAAAAAATACAAAAATGGAATAATCCTAAATAACAATGCATGATCAGAAAAAATAAAAAAATGCATGTGAAATCAAGGAGGGTGGGGGGCTATCTGGGGGTCTAGGGAGGAGGGTGGGGGCTGTCTGGGGGGCTATCCAGGGGGTGTCCGGGAGGCTGTCCGGGAGGTGTCCGGGGGGCTGTCCAGGGACCAAGGAGGAGGGTGGGGGGGCTGTCTGGGGGCTGTCCAGGGGGCTATTCCGGGGGATGTTCGGGGTCTAGGGAGGAGGGTGGGGGGATATATGGGGGGGTCCGGGGGGTGTGCGGGAGGCTATCTTGGAGGTGTCCGGGGGGTTGTCCGGGGATTAAGGAGGAGGGTGGGGGCTGTGCGGGGGGGCTATCCGGGGGGTGTTCAGGGGGCTGTCTGGGGTCCAAGGAGGATGGTGGGGGGTTTTCCAGGGTCCAGGAAGGAGGGGGGCTATCCAGGGTGTTCCCAAACACACAAAAAGACATCAACATCTATGAAAACATACAATATATAAAAATAAATCAACTGCAATACTAAACTACATGTCTTTATAAAACTAACAACTAGAATAAATTAAACATCAAATCTCAGTAATATTAATCAAAAATGTAACGGATCAACTTGTCCCAGATCGTTATCACCATCATCACCATCATCATCACCCTCTTCCTCGTCCCCATTATCGTCCTCGTCCTCCTCTCCCTCGCCCTCCACCTCACCCTCTCCATCTGCCTCGCCCTCTTCCTCTCCCTCCTCTTCCGCATTAGACTCCTCGCCATCATCATCATCTGCTTGGACATCGTCTTGACCACCAATATAACTTCCACCTAGTGCTCCATATATAGAACGTATCGATGACATATATTCATCAAAAGCAGGGTTGTCCTCTGGTGGAAGTGTCAGATGTAGAACTTCAATAAATTTAATAAATGCATTGTTTTCCCTAGCATACTGTTCTACAATCTCTATGGCCCTGTTGTCAGCATGTTCTGCATGTTCCCTAACATGTTGCAGCTTGGTGGTACTACAACTTGTACATGAGGAGGGCCAATACCTCTTCGGGGCTATCCTAGGTCGGCAGCGTACTCTGCTAGGATGCTCCTCTCCAAAATCCTGACGTAAGTGATCAGTTGGCCCAAAATTGTCTGGTTCTTGGGCATCAAGGACCTCTAAAGCATCCTATTACAAATATAAATATATTATTAAGTTACAAAATAGATATTAAAATATAAAATCAATAGATTAAAACTTACAATCAGTTGTTGAGTCGCTTTGTTGACGGCACTTCCATCCTTTTTCCGTCTACTCGAGAAAAATAGTTTTGCTCGAGGCACACGTCCTTCAATATTTTGTATTTTCCTCTATAATGACATTGAAAACTAAATTTATATGAAAAATTTAGTAAACTATTTAATAATTGGGGAAACAAAATAATGTGTAAGTCGTAAAGAAAACTTATAAACAATTGTAATACCTTCTTCCTCTCTTGATCAGGCATCGTAGTGTGTCCCAGTGTGTGGAGGTATTTTTTTGCATCAATGTTATTTTTATTTTTTCTAGATGATTCCTAAATAAAATTAGAAAATTCAATAGATAGTATTAATGAAAAACATGAAATTTATTATTTAAATACCTCAAATATAATTAATACCTTAAACTTGGTACTCTTCTAGTGAGTAATCATCTAAAGATACTGCTCTATAGGACAATCATCCACCACTGGTACCGCCTCTAACTCAGTTCCAACTCTAGCAACCCAACCAATATACAAATCATGCTTGTAGGCTCTCCAAAGCTCGCCTAAATCCTTTAGACGTTCCAGTCATGCACCCTCACCATCGGGAAAATTAAATCAAAGCTGACATCAAAATATTAATTCATATAAATATAGACATAATTCATGGCATTAAATAGAGTAGATTTTTTACCCATATCTCTTCCCAAGCTCTATCCTTGACCTCATGTGGAAAATGTCTCCATGATAGCGGGCTGACGGGAATGATGTCGGAGTATTTGGAAAGTGTCACCAAAAAACACCGACATTGCTGCCCTGTTTTCTCAACCATTTGGTAGTCTTCATTGTAATCCACCATAACCTATGTGCGAAGGTTCCACACCGAATGCATGCGTGTAATCCCCCGCCCACGCCTCTAATCAGTAGATGTATCTGTCATGAAATAAAAACAAATATTTTATCAAAACATGTTATAATGAAAATAAATATTGCTATAAAAATTTGTTAGGTTTCTATAAATATACCTGTGTCGGTCTGATCATTGAGCACCGCTGGATCCTCAGAAACTGATGGAACACCCTGTGGTGGAACAGGAGTTCAAGATGATAGAATATAGAAGCTCCGAGAGACATAAGTAGAAGGAAAAGAAGATGGGATTGTTGTCTGACCAGATTCTAACTGGGGAGTGGGAACCATCATGGTATGTGAAAATGATGGGCCAGAAGATGCAATAGGTGGAGAAAACATGGGAGGCCTAAATATATCGTGTGTCCCTAAATACACACTGGGATCAGAATGTGGGAAGGATGACATGTTAGTGGAAGGGTTCGGGTCTAGTCGGGTACACGCAGCTGCTCGTCCACCTCTGGTACGAACCCTCCTCGTACCATCGGCCTGAGTACTAGGACCAGTATTAGGCTCCTTGTTGAATAAATGTTGACGTATAGGTGGATCCTACAAAAATGTTTACAAAAAAATTAATCATATGACATTATATATTCTTTAAATATGTATATTTGAAATAAAGTACTCACTATAGGAACTAATGATGGAATTCCCAAATCCACCATTCGACGATTGTTCTCCATCATTTTTTTCTTCACCTCTCTTCAATTGGATGCATTTCCTACTTTTGAAAACAAATATGTAATTAATTAGAAAAAGGAAACTAATGTGTAACCCAAAAAACTAAATATATGAGGGAATAGGGGGATTCATTGGTAATTTAGCTATCAATTTTTTTATAATAGCTTCAATGGATTTAATAAATCATACAAGTTGTAATGTTCACCAAGTTAGAAATATTGTTTGACTAGGTTTGAATACAGTTCAATTCCAAATTAGAAAATGAAATTCAAATAAAACGCAACCAGTAAACATTTAAAATTTACATAACAGTAAAGTCAGCTAAAACATATTTGTGATCAATACTAAATCAATTTGAATATTACCAACCTTAACAGCCCAACTCGAGGTAAAACAAAAGAATTGAGAACATGGATGAATGATTCTATATATTTTCAACCACAACTTCAGGTTCACAATCAACTCTGACAATTGAGCTACTGGAGTCATCAAAATAAATAAATGGATTGGTTTCAAAGGCACTAGGGCTAGTGTCAATTCCATCATCACCATCATCAAAAATAAGTCTTGGAACTACATCAACTATGACACCAAATTCAGGTTGAAGTTGGTCTTTGACATAAAAAACTTATTTAGCCATTGATGACAACACATATGGTTCTTTGGAAGCAAGATTGCGAGTAATATTAATTTCTCGAAATACACAATCATCAATAAATGTGCCATGTCTCATCATCGAATCAAACCAATTGAATTTCATCATTGTGACTCATCCATGAGAGTAATAATCCAATATTATTATTTTCTAAACAACTCCATAATAACCCACATTTTCAAATCACGACCTACTATCTGATGCACTCGCAAAACAATCTATTGGGGCAGTAACCATAACACCATCATGTTGTGTTCTCATGTTCTTTTCTCGTTCAGTGACAATAAATTTGTACCCATTGATAACAATTGATTTACAGTCACGAACCACGGTATTAGGACCAAAATCCAAAGCTCTTATTTCCTCAAAGACTGAGTCAGCAAGAAAACCTCAATACCTGCAATATAAATGGCTATTAAGATTAATTAAATATTGATATAATTATTTTAAATAGTAATATTTTTACCTTCAATTTTAACCAAGTAGAAAACTATTTTCTATTCATAGTCTCTCTCCTTCTCAAAGATAAAGAAATATGCTTTCTATTTATCATTGTTTTATGTTCCCTGTAAATAATATGAATAGTTTAACAGATATATATGTAAGATATACATAATAAATTTAGTTACCTGATATAGTCATCGAAAAATTCACATTTGAACAAAACTGTGTGATGGGCCATCTCCCTCTCTTCATGGCTTAATGTCTTCAATGTATATGATCCAGGAATTCCACGTGTTTGAGGAAGTGATGGAAAACTGGGTTAAATTTTCTTATACCATTATTCTTCATTTCTCATTGGTCTGTTCAATCTTATAGTAAGATCAGACAAAAACATCGAGCAGAAATCCATACATTCTTGATCCAAGTAACCGTTCATGATAGAACCATTGGGATGATTTCTGTTTTGGACAAAAGACATTAATGTGAACATATTTATTTTACTTGGATACATCCAATGAAAAGAAACAGGTCCTCCGAGAAATATTTTAGTGGGAATATGGACATTCAGATGTAGCATGCATGTGAAGAATAATGGAGAAAATATTTTCTCCAACTCACACAAAATTAATGGTGCATCTGTCAACATTTTTTGCAAGAAAGACTTGGACAACTTCTTAGCACAAAGATCTCTAAACAAATGCCCAACCGAATAAAAGCCACCCTTACATTATTGGACAAAAGATGATGGATTTCTATAGGAAGCAACTCATGCAGTAGAACATGATAATCATGAGTCCTCAAATATTTTAGCTTCAACTCTCTTCTGTTGACCCATTTAGATATGTTTCTTGAATAGCCATCAGGAACTCTAATAGTCTCTAATACTTCCAGAAATTGATTTTTTCCGTAGGTTTTGTCACATAAGAAGCACATGAAAGTTTCCTATTTATTTTCCCTGATACGCACAGGATGCAATTCTGGTCTGATGCCCCAGACCACCAAGTTGCGCCGATATTTTAAATCATGTTTTGTCTTCCCCTTGAAATTTAGAAGAACTAAAAGTAACATTTCGCATATATTATTTTCAATATGCATTACGTATAAGGAATGACGTAACAAATTGGATGACCAATAAGGAAAATCAAAAAAGATACTCCTCTTCTTCCAATTGTAATAGGTTTCAGTGGAAACATTCTTTCTCTTTCCAGATTTCATTTGACCCTTCCCAAACGAAAAACTGAAATCTTTCAATTCATTAAGCACATCAGTTCCAGAAATACACTGAGGTGGATCATCGGTCTCTATGTTATTATCAAATCTTTGACAATTAATTCTATATGGATGATCATTTGGAAAGAATCCTCAATGTCCCATAAAACTGAAACTACAGTGATGTTTCAGTCTTCTAGATCGTGTATTCTTCATACAAACCAGGCATGACAGTTTTCCCTTCTTGCTCCATCCAGACATCATTTCATAATCCTAAAAATCATTGATTGTCCACATAAGCGCAGCATGCATCTGAAATATGTCTTTCGAACATGCATCGTATGTGCACACACCCACATCCCAAAGAAGTTTAAACTCTTTTATTAAAGGTTCAATGTATACATCAATATCAATGCTGGTATCAAAAGGACTAGATATGAGTATACTCATGAAAGTGAAGGTTTTTTTCACACACAACCACGGGGGAAGATTATAAATGTGTATAAAAACTGGCCATGTGTTGTGCGAAGTAAGAATATTCTCAAACAGATAAAAACCATCGCATGAAAGACCCATCCTCACATTATGCATGTCAGCTGCAAAATCAAGATGTCAAGCATCAAATCTATGCCATGAAAATCCATCTTCAAGTTGAACGAACTCATCATTAGTATTCTTTCTCTCGGTATCATTCCATCTCATTTTTATTGATATGTCATCAGAAATAAAAATATTCTAGAGTCTGGGGATCAATGGAAAGTTCCACATTACTTTCTGTTGAACATGGGATGGTGTTCCATCATATTTTGAGTTCCAGCGGGATGTGCCACATTTTATAAAATCATTTCATTCAGTGATTTCCTCCCAAAATAAACTGTAATCTTTTGGGCAAGCATGAATTTTGTTTCTTGAAAATCCAAGTTCCTCATCTAAACTTCCATGCCATATAGTGGTTTGAGGGAATATATGCATCATCTGGAATTAAATCCTTCAAGAGGGTAAGAATGTAATCGATTGCTGTATTAGAAATCCCATACATAGTTTTCCCATGAAATAATCGGATTAAAAATTCCATCTTTTTCATTTTATCGCATTGTCGATATACTGGAGTCGTGGAAGCATCATTCAATTTTTTCACCCTATCAATATCATCATTTTAACTAGAAGCATCAGCTGTCCTCATATCGAAGTCTTCTTGAGTCTAAATCCTTTATTTTTCTTGATGAGGAATAAACCGAAACTGATCATCTAACAAATTCTCCATTCTAGACCATTCATTTCGATCATCACCAATTTGAGATTTCATTTTATCCCCATTGTGAAACCACACAAAGTAGTTTTATTGAAAACCATTTTTGGTTATGTGGTAGCTGACTTCTTCATGGCTCAACAAAGGTCTACCAACACAATTGGAACATGGGCAGTGTATGCAACCACTATCTGAAGAATTGTGAAATGAAAAATCTATAAATCTCTCTAAATTGTTTTGAAAATCGCTTGAGATCTGATCAGTTTCAAACATCCAACTTTTTTCCATTCTGTAAAAAGAATTTATATAAGTCATTTTGTCATAAACAATTCAATAGGATTGAACTGTAATAGACAATACATTTAAGTAAACGATAAAGGAAGATGTTTCTAGTCGATGTAGTGAACTATTAAAATAATGTAAAGAACAAGTACTCATAAATTAAATTAAAATTTATTTATATTAATTTTCATTAGGTCTATAAGAGGCACATGCCTCAGGTCCCATCATGTGTTATAGGAATCCCAAATCATTCACTCATCTTCAATAACTCATTATTATCACCTCTATAGCCATACCATTCATTACCCAATTACTTCCCCAAGTCAAGAGCACCCCATGGGTGAATAAATTTTAGGATTCTACACTAATAGGTTGTTCATGGCTTGTAAAAAGATTTAATTTCATTAAGTATAGACAAAAAAATTAATTTTTAAATTTGAGATTAATAATAAAGTATGTCAATGATAACAACATTACTGAATTAAACTTGTGACTTATCTAACATTTTTATAGATGTCTACACATGCCAGAATGTGTAGTGAAAAGAACCCCACCCTAATAAAAGTGAGTATTGGCCAAGAAGGACACATAATATACATCGTACAATGAGAACCATATTTAATTGACCCTAAATTTATATTAGTACAGCCATCATGGGGGAAATGGAATATATGATCCTAGTTAACTGATGAATTCAAAATCTCGTATTTCATATGTTGGACACTATCTAAGATAAGAAATCAAGTGAAGATGGGTTTACATCATTCAATTTCCTATATGCTAGTGAGAATGAAGGCTTGAATTAATGACTTGAGTTCACTGATTAAATAAGGGTAGAGGTTGCATACGTTGTGTAAACAGAATGATTAAATAGGTAAATATCTCAAAATATCTTTAAAACAACTCATTAATAGGCTCAAAACATAAATATAATCTTGAACCAACCATGGAATCTATTTCACAACACATTCTCGCACACCGGTTATCTCATGTGTTACTAAATACCAAAAATAGTCACATAACAAGTGTATTGTAACAAAATATATTACACAAGCCTTATTATAAAAATTCTCATTTTAATAAAACACTTTCTTCATGATTAAATCATTTCTGAAATATCTTTCGAAATCCAGTTTAAATAATAAATTCCCATTGATCATTATTAACAAATATTTGGAGTATTATCAAGGAACCCCCATTTGGAAAAGTCACATTAAATTTCCAATTTCCACGCCAAACCATTGAAAACAATTAACATGGGACAATCATCGACCACAAATAACTTAACTGGAAATTAAAAAAATAGAAACCAAATGTGATATAGAATTTAATGTTAAGTTAGGGGAAATGAGATTAAATAGAGACAACAACATCATAAATGGTTCCAACATCATAACTTTTGATTAAAACCACCCATAATAGGAATGGGAAAGCCTCATACACCTAATCACTAATAAAACAAACCAAATATCCAATTAAAAAATTGAATTTAGGGTTTCCACCCCACTTGGACAGCCCTACCCCCACCCCACTTGGACAACCCAGCACCCCCCCCCCCTCACATGGACAGACCTACCCCCACCCCACTTTGAAAACCCAGCCCCCCCCCCCACATACCTGGACACCCCTACCCCCCACAACCCACATGGAAAACCCATCCACCCCCCCCCCCCACCCCCACCCCACCTAGATAGCCTTACTGTCACCCCACTTGGACAACCCATCCCCCCACCATACCTAGACAGTCTCTCCCCCACCCCACCTACACACCCTCCCCACCCCACTAGGACAACCCTTCCTAGACACCCTCCCCCACCCCACCTGCACACCCTCCCCCACCCCAAAAATCCCTACCCCCTCTCCATTTCGACAACCCAACCCCCTCCCCCACCCTACCTAGACAGTCCCCCCCCACCCCACCCGCACACCCTCCCCACCCCACTTGGACAACCCTGCCTGGACACCCTCCCCCACCCCACCCTACCTAGACAACCACTCCCCCACCCCACCTGTACACCCTCCCCACCCCACTTGAACAATCCTGCATGGACACCCTCCCCCACCCCACCTGCACACCCTCCCCCACCCCATTTGGACAAACTAGCCCCCCCCCCCCACCCTACCTAGATAGCCCCTCCCCCACCCCACATGCACACCCTCCCCACCCCACTTGGACAACCCTGCCTAGACACCCTCCCCCACCCACCCTACCTAGACAGCCCCTCTCCCTCCCCACCTGCACACCCTCCCCACCCCACTTGGACAACCCTTCCTAGACACCCTCCCCCACCCCACCTGCACACACTCCCCCACCCTAAACAGCCCTAACCACACCCCATTTGGACAACCCAGCCCCCTCCCCACCCTACCTAGAGAGCCCCTACCCCACCCCACTTGGATAGCCCTTGACATCCTCCCCCACCCTATCTGCACACCCTCCCCCACCTCAAATTGAAACATAAATTCATCCAAATAAAAATCCAATTTTAAACTAAAATAAATTCCTCCGAAAGTACCAATCACCTCGCTAAACAAACCCTTTACCATGTTTGAAGTGTAGAACAAAAAATAAAAAACAAATCCAAGGTTTTCGTAGACAGAAACCCTAATTTAGCCTAAATCAAAACATAAAACACCAAAAAATAGAGGAATAATGTTAAAACTAAGGTAATACTTACTAATTTGAAGTGTGAAATAATATTTTGTTTGATTGAATATGGATCTTGGCTGGAAGGAGTCTCACGGCCGAGAATAATTGAGGAGGAGCTCTATTAGGGTATGTCTTCAATCGGGCTGAGTGGGGGCTCGGGTGGTTTTTATTTGGGGGAAATCTTTCCCAACGGTTATTAAAAACCGTTGGGAAAGTTAGAGTTTTCCCAATGGTTTCATTAAATCATTGGGAAAACTGATTTTTTCCATCATTCCCAATGGTTTGAGGAAACCATTGGGAAAACTAATTTTCTTCCAATCTTTCCCAACGGTTTCTTCAAACCTTTGAGAAAAAATCAATTTGTATAGATCATTACCAATGGTTAATGCAAACCGTTGGTAAATATCACCTATACCAACAGTTCAAAAGAACCGTTGGTATACAACTTTTGGGAAAACCATGATTTCTAGTAGAGATAACTTATAAAATTATCCTTCCACCACCCCTTCAAAGTCACTATAAGAATTCAAATTATCCCATAAACAATGCGTTATTTTCTTAACAAATAATCCTATCACATGTTTTGGAGATTATAGTCCCTATATATTTCCCAAATCAATTATAAATAAATAATGTGTCAATGAGAAAATTAAATTATCATATGAAGATAAAATGTGTTCGACCGAGTAGGAATCCATTGTAAGAGTATTATCATATTTCTTTTATTTTGTTGAGATATATATTATATACACTGTTAGTTTTATTTTTTTGATGTATATACATACCTATAAGTGTTCTTATCATATTTTCATACAATTTAATGGATTTATAAATCCATCTCAAGTTATATCATTCATGTTCATTCAATTAAAAAGACACGAATATTTTAAGAGTTTTCATAAACTCAAATTTTATTCATTGAGTCATAAATCATATTCCTTCATTGAACTCTTTAAATTTTTTATTAGGATTCCTTTTATTTATTAGACATGATTTTTTTTGTTTATCTAATGAATTTAAATTTTCTCAAAAAAGTATTTATATTTGATCAACTTCCTCCTTACTAAATACACTACATTGTTAAGAATGATTTATACCATTTATAATGACACTTTTTATTTCATGTCCATATTTTTGTTCTTATAATATTATTCTTTATTATTTGTAAATCCAAATTTGTATTATTCAAGTGATCTTCATAATTATTTTTACCACTTCTCAAAAGGAATATTTATAACTATTTTAAATGAAGTGGGTTTCAATAAAGGTATTTCAAAATACTAAATTAATTCTTTTTTCACATAGTAATTTTTATATTCCAATCAATATTTGTTAAAGAAAACCCTTAATAATTTTTCACATCTTCATTTTTTGTATTTCTTAAAAAAAATAAAATAAGGTTTCTATGTTACCTTTTATAAGATAATTTTGTAATATGATTCATAACATCTACTCTTTAAGAAATTGTTAAGAATTTTTTTTATATACTCTTTCATATTTACAATAAATTTTAAAATTAACTATAAAAGATCTGACTCTTGTGGAGTTATGGTTTTTCAATAAACTGATAAATTAATATATAAAATAATCATTTTTTCAAGATCATTTTTTGGGTATCAATTGATCTAATTTTAATATCATGTCATGTGATACAATTTTGAAATGATATAAAACCAATTTTCTTTCCATGGTTTTCTTGGTGTTATGAATGTTCTATATCTCAAAGAACACATGTTCATTTATTATCTTTATGAGATGGGTTGGGTTCGTTAAATCCCAAATATGGGTTGGGATTGTTAAATCCTTAAGAAGGTTTTTTTATATTAAATACCTCAAATTCATTAGTTAACGTTTTATATCTCATGACATAATAATATTGATCATAGACACAATTTATAAGGATCGATCCTTAAACAATGACAATTATGGTGAATTTAATATTGAATTCACTTTATTTTGTTCCCAAATATCTTATGGGTTTAGATTTTTAGAAATTAATGTCATAAAATAAAAAAACCTTATATATTACAAAGTGAAAAATTTTATTTCTTATCCATTTTTTCACCAAAAAAACTTTTAAAAAGAAAAATGTTTTCTTTTCTGAAAACATATTTAAAATTTTCATCTTGACCTCATTATGGTTCATACTCATCCTTAAAACCCTATTAAAAACATTCAAAACATGCGATAAGGACAAAAATATTAGTAATGGATATAAAAATGAATGGAATCCATTATTCCGAAGAAAAAAATGATAACACCAAAAAACTCTTTTTCTATATTTTCATTGTGAAGATAAAATCAATCATTTCCATAAGAACATTACAGACACTTTTTGCACAATAAAACCTTTAAAACCCATAAAAATCAATTGAAAATCCATTATAGGTAAATTAGGGAATCATGTTCATAAAACACTTTCAGAAACCTAACAATTGTAATAACCTTATTGAAAACTTAAAATATAATTCACTATATAGCATAATAATTACCCATTGCATTTTACATTTATAATGGGGCTCACCCATCATATAAGATATATCAAGCTCACTTGTTTTTTATGAGCTATTACAGGGATTAATCCATCATATAAGAAGTATTGGGATCATCCAAGAGCTAAAATGTGGCTAAACACATCATATAATTTGTATTGGTATTTCCTGTCTCTCACATATAATTCTCGTGTACCATATCATTAATAAAATATTTTATATTTTCACTTTTTCATCAGAAAACCTTTAAAACACTTTTAAAACCAAATGAAAAAAACTTTTGGACACAATTTTCTCTTAAAACCCCATTTATAATACGAATATACATAGAGAAATGGAAAAACTGATTTTTCATTAAAGAAAACCAAAAATATTTAAGAGTAATTGAAACATAAAAAAATGGTTATAGTTGTGGAAAAAGTTATTTTAATTTTATATGTTTAAATAAAACATTCCTTTTTTCTTTTGTGAAGAAAGTAAATCATTATATAAAAAAAATTGAAAAAACATTGAAAGAAATTAAAATGAGACCTAAATTTTTTTCATTATAATTCATTTATGTCCATTTAAAAAATTTAATAAGATATTTTTTAAAAACATGGATAGGAAAGAAAAATAATGGGAAGGGAGAATTTAAAAGAGGATTTTCAAAATAAATTCCCTTACCTTGTAACCAAATCATCACAGACAATATGAATAATCATTTAATGTTTATTATTTATTTTATTTTATCACTTACCTTGCTGTATTTAGTTACTTAATCAATTAAATTCTTATCAAGTGTTTTGATGATATTCAGTTCATATGTTTAAAATGAATTTCGTAAGTTGAATATGGTTAAATATTTCATTATTCCATAATCTCTAGAATAATTAAAAATAAATAATTATAATTTTTATACATAAATTATATTATTTAAACCAACAATGAGATATAGTTATTAAAAATGAACTATGTTTCAATCATGGACAAGGTATGCCATACATACTCATGAGTATTGCATCAATTTTCAATGATCATTATGGATAGAAGTAAAGTATTATTTTACCTTTATAGAATGATAATTATATCATAATACCAAAACTAATTATTTAAACATACTTATATATATCAACCATGTGATGTGGTGAGGAAAACTGAATCGCTTCACTTTGTGGAGGTAGTAGTCCACATTTATGCCTGAATGAGATTATCATTTTTATTGAATATAAAGGTAAGAAATTATATAATATATTATCCTTTAAGGATTATAAATTTGAAATTAATATAGTATATAAACATTAATTCCATAATTGAGACCAGTTGTGATCAGAATTGATAGAGAAAAATTACATCGATTCATGAGGTGGTTGTCCACCATACACACAAATGATGTTTTTGTTTCCATTTGATGGAAGAGTAGATGAATATATGTTATTACATTAAAAAATGAAATATAATTTTATTAAATATATTGGAGTTATTTTTTAATCATGTTTTAATAATATTTTAAGGAGGTGGATAAGATATAAAACAAAGTGCGTAGTTAAGAACGATACACTTGTCTGCATAACCGCTTAAGGTTTTCACCAAAATCTATCTTATATTTGTTTTATGATAAAAACTAGGACTCTAGTATGTGTATAAAAATGTAAGGAATGTATTTTGGAATTGTTTTCCTAAACCAAAAGGTTTTTAAAGGTTTCAAAAAAGTTGATAAGAGGTTCCCTTTTATAAGGGAGAGGAGAGGCACTCTTGGAATTTCTCAAAATATTAAATTAATATAAATTAATATTCATGTAAAAATAGATCCAAATTGATTTATTTAAGATATAGAATTATTATGGGTAAAAATAATCTCATCTAATAAACCTTTTACTTGTTTATATCACATTTATACCACTATCATTTTATTTTAACCCACTTTAACCCTTTTTGACAACCACTATGAAATAAGGTTTTTTACACTTTAGGGGTCAATAGAACATGGGGAGAGCTTAACCTGGGGTACTCCTAGGTGGCCATTTACAATAATGTAATACATCTTAAGGAAAGGCTCCAATATTGGGAAAAATATCTATATCCCTCTGAGAGTGACATTGATACTACCATGCATGATGTTGAATGTATTGAGTATAGACTTAAAGATGCATGGGATGACTGGATCTTTGAGGAGTTATCCAACAAGAAAGAGGCATTGGAGGGCATGCTTCTTAGAAAAGAATTCCTGGAGAGAGAAAATTTTAGGATTAAGTGGCTCAGATTTGGAGATAAGAATATAGCCTTTTTCAATGCGTGTATCAAAGAAAAAACATCAGGTGCAGTTGAATATCCTACTCGACGATGTTACATATACAAATAACAGATACATTGTGGGTGGATTATACTTGTCCTCATTTAAATCCCTTATTGTTTCCCTAACCTGCACTTTCCCAACAAATATCTGATAGATGATGGAGGTTCTTTAAGGTGATCCCCAACCAAATTTCAGCTCAGGCCAATGAGGGGCTAGGTGCTACCCTTGATTATAAAGAAATCTAGGAGGCAATGTTAAGACTCAACCCCGAAAGTTCCATGGGTCCGGATAGCTTCTGAGGATTATTCTACAGAACCTCATGGGATGTGGTGTAAATGGATATTATCTTCGTTATCCATGACTTCTTTTGAGGGGGATCCTTACCTCAGATAACTTGTTCCATGATTTTCATGCTCCTTCCCAACACTAAGAATCCATCTTCAATATATCATTATATTCATGTGAGTATGTGTGATTTCTCATACATGTCTTTGGCTAGCATCATCAATTCGATGTTGTCTCTTCACATCCCTGAGTGGGTATCCTTAGAGAAATATAGGTTTCTGAAGGGTCGCTGTATTCATGGAGCCATTTCTCTAGACCAAGAAATGATCAGAGATATTAATTTCAACACGCGGAGTTCTTAATTCCCCATTAAACAAGATATTAGTAAATCTTACAACCGAGTCGAGTAGGGTTTCATCATCAAGGTACTGAAAAGAATGGGGTTCTCCTCATGGAACACTGATCTTCTTTTATGGGCTTCATATCTTCCTGGTTGGTGATTAATTTTATGGGGAAAACATATGGATTATTCAAGGAAACATGTGACCTGGGGAAAGGTGATCCACTATCACCAATCCTCTATATTTTGTCCAAATATTTCCTCGATCACCTTCTTCACAGAAGCATCCACATAGAAAGGGTTATAGCATATTTTAGAAGAATGGGAGATCCTCCCATTTCTCACCTGAGGTTCATAGATGACACATTCATCTTCATGAATGCTAATAAGAGATGCATTAGAGGATTAAATTGAGTTTTAAAGGCCTACTGCCACTGGAGCAGCCAAGTTATCAATAAGGATGAAAGTTTCTTATAAATCTCTAATAGATGTATTGTCAACCAGATTTCTATAATCCAGAACACCATTGGCATGTTGAAATGTAGATTCTCCATGTAGTATTTGGGTGCCCCCATTTGTACTATAAGGTTCTACATATGTGACTTCGACTCCCTCATCAACAGAATTATGGACCGAGTTCTCAACTGGAAGAACATATTCTTATCATTTGGGGGTGGGATAATGTTGGTGAATAGTATCCTCATCGCTACTCCCATACATGTGCTCTCATACATTAAAGTTCCTAAAAGTTTCATTAAAAAAATTGATAAACTACTTGAAGGCTTCATTTCAGATCCTCTCTCGAAAGGGAAGTGTCATTGGGTTTCTTGGCGCAGGGTGGCAAGGCCAGCTAGATAAGGTGGAATCAATCTTTGAAGCCATGATGAAACACTCTTATGCATGCATGTATGGATAGCCTCGAAAGTTTTGGAATAGAGAACGCTCTGGGGGATTACCATGCATATCTCTCATTTAGGGAAAGATTCACCATCTTCTAGTCATGTTTACCCACTCTGGCCCAACATCTTCCCCCTCATCAATGACCTTGAACCACACTCCAAAGGGATAGTCAGGTAGGGGGACATTTCTTTTTGGCATCAAAAAATAGGCTGGGTCTATCATTGACTTCTCGGGTTGTCCATCCACATCTATCACCTTCAATGAGGCCAGCTCTCATCTGACATTTGTCGAAGTGGTGCTGGACAACGAACATCAGGATACCTTCATCCTCATTGAGCTCAACCCAAAATAGCATAGATGTGTCTTCTATCTCTCCTCCTTGGGTTTCTTGTACACAAAATAGTTTTTTCACTTGTTGTATTCTCATGATCAGGTAGATATGTGGAATGAGATCATATGGTATAAGGGTATCCCCCTTAAGCACAACTTTCTCACCTAGAGGATTCATCACAAGGCTATACCCACAGACGATAACATAGAGAATTGCGGCATCCTGCTGGCTTTAAGGTGCCACCGCAGCACTAACCATAGAGAGGAGAGTGCAGGTAATTTATTCTTAAATGGTTAGTGGGCAAGGACGGTTTGGTAGTACTTCGGCGAGTTTAATACAATTATTGTCACCAGTATTTCCAATATGTTGTTTCATGACTGATAGTTCCATGGTGCAAGGGAGTGGTGTCCTGTGAAGATGTCTTGCACTATGGTTCATCATGAGGGATGTTGGTCGATTTATCAGGCTCATAAAAAGTCCATACATGAAGGGTCTCATTCTTCTGGTTTTTCCGTAAACATCAAAACAAATATCCTCCTTCTTCACATGGTTAGACTTCTCAAAAACTAGAAGGAGGATCCTTCCCTGTAATGACTTCAAAAAAATACAAGTAGTAACCCTATGGTTAGGAGAAGCACTAGAATTCATGGGTTCTATCAGTCCCTGCATTGCAGGGGCCTTAAACATAATTCCAATAGATCATGCAACATCGGGTTCCTTCGTAGTGGAGGGGTGGTCTATAACTCCCATTGGTCGGTCATCATGGAGTTTTATGCCCATCTGGGTCATGGTTCCTCCCTTCAAGAGTAGTCCAAGACAATACTTTATGGTCATAGCTTATGTTATCATAAATGGATCACTATATCAGAGGCTGAATGTGATTCCAATATTAGTCACATTTCCCTACAAGACATTGGATTTAACCCTTATTTGATCCATTATATCATTAGGAAGTGTTAGATAATGATCAACAACACCACCAAAGTGTTTCAGACTTGGCAAGAGGGGAACCAGGTCACGAACCACCTTGCCTCTATTGATTTCCATGGTTCGGATATTATTTTCTTTCATAATTTTCTTACCTTAAATCCTTAGGGGGTTAATCTGGTTAAAGGTGATGCACATGGTTTGCATTATTTTAGGCCTCCTTAGGCCTCCTATAATGGGATGCTTGGGCCTTTCGTCTTGTTTTCTTTCCTCCTCTCCCTTTATAAAATTTTACTTTATGATGATGATGACTGTACATGGTATTCTTTTAGAGTTTTAATTCATTTAATTAAATATTATTTATTATAAAATAACATTAATGTCAATTTTGTCACACTAAACATTATTTGACCATTAAAAATACAATACATCAAATAAAATTTATTATAATATATTAACACCTATATAATGATTAATTTTGAACTAAAAAAACATGTTACACTTTAACCTATCCAAATATATTTATTTTTAGAGTTTTTAAAATCAAACTATTAATTTTTTTTCTACTTGCCCAATCATTGTGTTAGTGTTTTGTAAGAATTTAAGATACTTATATAATTACTAAAATTTAGAAATAAATTTCTATATTGAAAATAATTTAACTATATTGAAATTATACATTACATTCATTCGTTCTTACCTTTAATTTTTCCTTATTTGACACATAAGAGATATTTAAAACTAAGGGGAGACATTTTATAACTTTATTTGATTTAAATATTATATAAGCCATTTTCAAGGAAATATGTCCACTAAATAATTAAATTTAGATAATAAAGTAATAATTGTATACTAAAAATCACTAAATATGAATTAAAATGAAATATTTTGACCTTACCACTTAGTTTAAACCTAAATTAACTGGATTTACCGTTTATCGATGTAAAATAAATTTCTATGATTACTATTCATAATATATAAAAATAAAAGGGGAATATCTATAAAATATGTACACACATATTATAAATATGGAATCCATTTTTAAAAATTCAATTCATGTAATTTTTAGTAGTTAATTTAAATTTAAACTTGTGAAGTGCAATGGAAAATAGTTTTTCAGAAAAATATCCTTTTTAGAACAAAAATTGTATTTATACTATATTCATGTATAAAATTCATTTTAAAAACATATTTAGATTATTTTCACTAAAAATTGAACTAATTGTATTTTAAACCTAATCTATAAGTATAATTTTAATTTAAAAATAATTGAAAAATAATATAATTTTCAAAAAAATTAGTATTTTCATTATTCACTAAAAAATCAATATTTTAAAAAGATTCGTCATAAGATAATTTTGATATGATGATTTCAAAATGAAATTAATTTTTTGAAATTCAAATTAAATAATTAGAAATATAAAATTTTAAATAAATATTATAATAAAATAGTTTAATTAAACTAATTACTTTTTTATTTAAAAATTACTTAATACTTTTATAATGAATAAAACTATCTAATTCATGAATAATATAAATATGAAAATGATTTATTCTATGAATGAAAAGGTTTATACATTCTTACTCATTTTTTAAATTACTTCCTCACAATTATAATCTTTTATTAAAAAAAGTGGGGATATCTTTCCTTTATAGTTTATTTAGTTTCTCATGTTTCTTCTTCAACCATATGGTTTGTCCACAAAACCTTAACATGATAAATTACCTTATTACACCAAAATTTCTCTCTATGATTAAGAATATAAATATTTTTTCCCTCATAATAAAGGTAATCTTAAAACATAACTATCTCATGTCTCAAAACACAATATGAATCTAACACATATATTTTTATCATTTAAACATAAAAAACATTATCAACTTCAGATAAACTCATAGATAAATCCAATTGGTAGAAAACAGGTCTAACTTTATTTAAGATTTAATACGGTCCAATAAACCACGTACTTAACTTCCCATTTTTTCAAAACTCATTACACTTTTCCACGTAGACAATTTAAGAAAAATACGATCACTTGTCTTGAATGAAATATATTTCCTCTAGTTATCTGCATAGCTCTTTTTCTTTCTTTAAAATATCCTCATATGTTACTAAATTATCTTCTCCTTTTTAAACATTTCCTCAAAAAACTTTGGTCCCATAAAATTCATTTTTTCTATTTCATCCAAAAAATTTGGAGTATGGCACTATTTTCAATATAAAGCTTCAAAAAGTTCCATCTCTATACTAAAATGAAAATTTTATTATAAGAAAACTCAAATAATAAAATATATTTATCCCAACATCAATAATAATCTTTTTAATCCTCACAAATAATATATTCCATGTACTAAATCATTTTCTCATACTATCCATCATATTTAAGATGAAAAGTTGTACTAAATTTAAATTCAGTACCCATTGACTTCTAAAGTCCTTTACAAAAAAATTGAAGTGGACCTAGGATCATGATCAGAAAAATAGAGAGAGGAACTCCATGTAACCTGAGTATCTCATTGAGGTATATTCAAGAAAGTTTGTCTAAATACATAGTATCTTGAATTTTAAGGAAATTAATAGATTTATTTAATCAACTGACAATTACCCAAATCTCATTATTACCTAGAGAAGTCATTGGCTATCCCACTATGCAATACAGGGGTATATTTTTTCATTTCCACTATTGTACAATAAAATGATTAATTATCCCTTTCTATGATTTTCACACTTCTTTAACCAATTGACAATTCAAAAATTTCATGGTAAATTAAGCAATATCTCTTTTCATTCCATCCCACCAATAATACTCTTAAAGGTTATTGTACATATTAGTACTTCTATGGTAATGGAAAATAGGGAACTATATTCTTCAATTATTAATTATCTCTTCAATTGTGAATCATAATGTATACAAAATATACTTCAAAATTTGATAAAACCTTATTTATCAAAATTTAACTCTATAAACATACCATTCTTAACATATTTTATCATTTCATGTAAAACCTGATCCACCTTCTGAGATTGATTAATTATTTCTAACAGATATGACTGCACTAAAACCTGTGACAAAATAGATTAAGTTCCTATATCCAAAAATTGGATGATAAAATTCATCAAATCACTAATAAAAGGGTCATGTTCCAAATATAACATGGTTAATGTATCATTTTTATGACTCAAAGCATCGGATTTTTTTATTTTCATGGATTATAATTAATCATGCAGTCATAATACTTAATCAATTATAGACACCTTCTTTTCCACATGTTCAACTCTATTTGAGTGAATTTATATTTCAAACTTTTATGATCATAATATATTTCACACTTTACCCCATAAAAATGATGCCTCAAATATTTAAATAATAAACCACAAAAGATAATCATAGATCATTCATATGATAATTTAATTCATGAGGTTTTAGATGAAGTGAATCATACGTAATTACTTGATCCTTATATATCAGGACACAGCCATGTTATTTTAATGAACCATCACTTTAAGTGAAAAAGTCACCATTTCTAGAAGGAGAATCGAAAACCAGTGCATTCACCAATAATTTTTTTACTTCCTAAAATTAATCATCAAATTCTTTTATCTAGATAAATTTAACATTATTTCTAGTTAATTTAGTCAATGTTTTAGAAAATTGAGAAAAAATTTCAACAAAACTCTAATATTTACCTGATAAACCTTGAAAAGTATGAATCTCTAGAATATTTATTGGTGTTATCCATTTTTCTACAACTTAATTTTTCATTGGATCAACAATAATGCTATCATTAGAAACAATATGACCGTGTAAAGGAATCCATTTCAACTAAATTTACAATTAATAAATTTCCCATATAACATATTTTTTTAAGGATTGCAAAAAAAATTACATGTGTATTTCTCCATCACCATGAATTTTATATATACCAATCTTTCATCAATAAACATAAACACAAACTTATCTAAGAACTCATTGAAAAATCGTATCATTTGATCCATAGATATAGTTGGTGCATTGGATAACCCAAATGGAATAAATAAAAACTAATAATTCTCATATCTAGTGTGAAATGTTGTCTTAAAAATACATTCCGCCATCAATTTTAACTGATGGTACCCCAAACTAAGATCTATCTTCAAAAAGTATTTTTATACCTATATCTGATTAAAAAAATCATCGATATGAGGTAAAGGAAACTTGTTCTTAACTATGATATTATTGAAGGCTCTATAATCCATTAAAGGTATCATTGAACCATATTTATTTTTAACAAATAAAACCAGATCACACCAATGTGAAGTTATAGGTCTAATAAAACCTTTATCTAGAAACTCATATAATTTCTTTTTCAATTATAAAAGTTATACTTGATCCATTTGATAAAGGGGTTCTGAAATATTATTAGCATCAGTTACTATGTCAATTATAAACTCAACCTCTTAATAAGTAAAAAAACCTAGTAATTTATTATGAAAAAATATCAACATATTCATTTACTACTGGTACATCACAAATTTTATGAGCTTATTTTTTTTCAAAAACATGAGCTATGTCACATTCACGGCCATCTCAAATCAATTTATTAATATATTTGGAGGTTATAAAAGGTATGAAATCACTAAATTTGACTATCTTGTCTTTGACATATATCATAGCCTGATAAACTAAATCTTGTCTATAACCAAAATATTATCATAATATACCATGGGAAGTTCCAAAATATTTCCATGAAAGAGAATTTCACTGATAATAATGGGAAGATTCCTATAAAGATCTGTTTCTTTAAAGTTTCTGCCCAAATTTTTTACCAGAATTTATATCTTATTTTTATTTTGTAATATTACCATTTTACATTAAAATTTATTTTAAATAATGGAATGAGAAGATCCGTAGTTAAAAAGAGTTTTATCATGATTCAAATATATAATTAATATACCTTTAACCACTTTATTTGATAGCACAACATCAACAATAGTAGTTGAAAATGAATTTTTCTGACCTTTTTCTTTCATTCTTGATGACTTCCACCCAAACTAACCAAATTTTGACACACATTATCACAATTTACCAACTCATTGAAAATAAAACATCTCACCATAGACTAGATATTTGTTTCCTCATTCATATATGGTTCATGATCTTTTCTTTGCAATCAAAAGCCCTATGACCAAACTTACCACCCTGGTAACTGTAAAATCATGAGCCATCACCGACAATTACATATCCATTTGTGTTTGTTATAGGTTTTTTGGAGTTTTTTACTCTAATTCTTAGAATCTCCCTTCTTGCAGTTACATTTTTTTTGTGGAAGGTTGGTTTTTTGTGTGGTTGGTTGACATGGTCAGCTATTTTTTTGGGTGGTTGGTAGGTTGGTCCTACAGTCAGTTGGAATAGCTAGTTGTTTGTTCATGAAGCTAGTTGAATCAACTATGTGAATCTGTTATGTGGATGGACCAACTATATGAATCATCTACGTAAGAGATCAAATACATGAATCGACTATGTGGATGACCATGTGGCTGGATTGGATATGTGGCTAGGTCAGCTACATGAATTGGCTACATGAGTGATCAGATATATGAATTGGATACATGGGCGATTGAATACATGAATTATCTATGTGGACGAATTGGCTACATGGATGAGTTAGTTGTGAAAAAACAATTATATATAGATTTTTTCTATATTTGTCATTCAACCGTACGGTGTTCTCTTCCAGTTACATTAAATGGATATGTGGGACTTTAGACAGAATGAATTAAGGAAATTTGAAGTCCATTTCATTGAGGATAATTATATCCTTGATTTTATTTGAATACTGAAGCTATAAAAATGTCTTTCTACATATATTTTAATGATAACCACAGTAATTGGAAAATTAAATTTGTTACAATCTAAAATCTCAAACATCCCATATATTTTGACTCTAAAAACAGTTAAACTTAAGTTTATCACTTCATGATTTCTTTCTCTCGAGATTATAGGTGTTTAATCCCTTCCCTTAGAGTCATAGAACCATGTATTTTTTTGATTTACTTTCTTCCAGCAATAATTCCATCTTTCATGCAACCCCTTTTTTGTGTAATGAAACGCAAGAAGCTTATTCCTTCCAAGTAGGGAATCCATTATTTATCACTTTTGTGTATCATGTGGGAGGGGTATATCTTTTTTATATATGGGGAATGGTTTTTAGGTCTTCAACAAAGATAAATAATTGGTTAATTTATATTTAATGTAGAAGGGGAATGATTCACATGATTTTATAGCTTTATTATTATTGGGAAATTGTAGATTGTATGGGATTGATGCCCTATTTAAAATCATTATCATTGGGGGGTTACTTTTCATTATAGATTTCATGATATAGAAACCTTGTTGTGTTCTATGTGATATCACCCTAAATTAGAAATCACCAAATTACTTATACTTGGATTATAAAATGATTACCCTGGGATTTATGACCTGTGTGATAACAGTCCAAAAAAAGTGAAATTTAATAAAACCCCACTATGTTATATTAGTAAAATGATCTTTTATGTATTTTGGTTTGTTTCATTGTGCTTTTGGGGTGGCTAGGAGATGGTTTTTCTGGTTGTGATTTTGGGGTAGTGAGATGATGATTTGTTTGGCTGTCATTTAACGGAAGTAAGGTGATGGTTTGTTTGGAAATAATTTTGGGGTGTTGAGATGATGGTTTGTTAGGACATGCTTTTAGGGTGGTGTGGGGATGGTTTGTTTGGATGAAATTTTGGGGTGATGAGTTTATGGTTCAATGGGAATGATGAGTTTTCTGTGAGAAAGGTTGTGTTGTTCTTAATGTCTAGGTGGTGATAGAATGGTTGGTTAATAATTATTTAAATGGCTTAGGTTTGGTTTTGTTAATGGGATAGAAATAATTAATGCACAAATAAATGATAGTTTGTGTGGTTAAAATGGTTTATTATTAATAATTAAATGAATGGGTTTGGTGGTGTAATTGGTTGTAAAACTTAACGTTTTATGGTGGTTTTGTGGTGTAAGTCATTTAGAAGTGGCAGCGAAAGCAGGGATTTTTTGAGTTGGTTAGTGCTTTACTGTGAACCCATAGGTTGATATTGTGTGTTGATATATATATATATATATATATATATATAATTTTATATTCATTTTTATTTCGATATTCACCCTACATACATCGAGAACTATGTTTTTAAAACCATATATTCACGTGGGGGTGGTTTTCCCAACATCTTGGTGATGAGGATGGATGGATAACTACCTGCTCTCTCTTCCAGGTGACTAGATATGCATAGGATGTGATGGCTAGAGTTTTTTTAGTGTACTAGGTGATGGATCAGGTGTCTTAGGGTGGGATGTGATATGATTGTTTTATTGGGAATCTTATGGTGGAGTTCGTGCATGGTAAGATGAGGTCATGAGGTTGATGTCCTTCATGTTCATGATACCCTACTACTCTGGTTATAATAATTATTGTGAGGTGATGGCCCTGGTGTCTTCAAGTGATATGTGAAATGTATGTGTTGTGGGAAGGTTTCACATATGTATTTGGGAGAGATATAATGTGACCATGCAGTGGGGTGGTGCTATATGTTATTCATAGGTGATGAGAGCATAAAAACATATGACATTGAGGTGTGAGAGTGGAAAATGTTTGGGAATGCAGTGAGGGGGTACCCTTTATTGATATGCATCTTATTATGTTATTATACTTTTCTTGTGTTATTTGGTGTGTATTCCATGGTGAACTTGGGATTGGTTAGAAGACCTTTTTTGGTATTCTTTGTATTGTTATTTTAGAATGGGTTTATTAGAATGCTTCTTTCACATATGCATGAGAGACTTTGTTTTTCCTACTAAGTATATATGTATGTTCACCCTATATATATATATATAAACTGATATTTAGAATTATAGGAGGACTACATGGATCATGTTGTACATTACTATATTAGACCATTATACAAATTTGGAATCACTCCTTTAGATTTTCTTTTGGGAATTTATATTTTGAGAATTTTATGTATGCTTATTTTATTTAAACATGCACTGTGGGATGATTTTAGTTTCTTCTTTATTATTTTATTTCATGAAGTTTTTTTTTATGATTCATATTATATCATGATCATATATTATAATATAGGCTAATTCCTCCCATTCTATGAGAATTTTATTCCATCGATTCTAGTTGAAAAATCTGAACCTACGAGAGGAAGGACAAGGGGGTCACTATCTCCCTCCCTTCATTATGGTGTTATTGGTGAGAGGGGTGTGTGACATAGTGGTGTCAAAGGTTTTTTCTATAGATATGATAGAGATTTGAGTTAGGCACTATGGTTTTTTCATGGATTGGTATAGAAATGGAACTAATTGACCTTGGTGAAGGACATAGGCCAGGGATACTGGATGGACTTTGGGTTTTAGGGCCCCTAATGATCTGATGTAATGACTCTGATCTCAATGAATGGACATATAAGGTTTACATTTTTATAGGGTAGATACCTAGGAGAGGTATAGTCATCATGATTTTTTGTGTTTAGGTCTAAAATCGGTTGTTGTGGGACAATAAAATGAATTAAATAAATAAAATTTGAAAAAAATTCATGTTATTGGGCTTAGGGTGTTATCCTTAATTTTCATGAATGGATAATTTTAATCATATGTGGGTTGTTCAAGAATTATAGTATCATTAGGATGATATGGTTCATTACCGGATGGTTGATCTGAGTGAGGATAATTATTAGTGGAAGAGTATGTGTCGTGATTTTCAGTATTACACCGTGGGTAATTATGAGTACTATGTTTCAGATGTTAGTATATAGAGATAGATAGAGGATATTTATATCACTTTTAGTTTGATCCAAGTCTCGGTTGGGTACTATATCCCTTTGGTAGTAATTCATATGCAGGGAGTTGTGAATTAATTATGGATTCTATATCTGGGTTAGTGGATGGATGCATATGTTTCATGGGTTCATTTTAAAAAGTGTTCATGACATAGTTCCTTTCATACAACATGAATATAGTGAAGAGGTAGGATATTCTCTCTGATTATAAGGGTTGTAAGTCAATGTAGTATCTTGGGATAAACTTTATAGAGCTTCTTCATTATTTCCTAGAACATTTTCTTGATGAGGATTCTCATGCAAGGCTTCCTGAGGAGGAACTCAATCCTTCTATCTAGTATGTTATAACTCTTATAAAGTTTCCAATGTATCTTGAGATTCATAAGAAGGTAGAGGTGATCGATCAGATGCACTTGTATGGAGGTTTGTTGAAAGAGTGGAACTAGTAGGGTTCCTTTAGGTGTAGATTTGTTAATAATAGGTCTCATGAACTATGGCCTTCAAGGTTTTGATCAGTGGGGAGTCAACCTCAACAACTTCTTCTCTAGCCTTTTGGGGGTAGTGGTTTCTGTGATTTTCTTTGGGACTTCAATATAATGTTATTGTTTTTTAGGTTCCTTACCCACTGCTAGAACCAGTTCCCAATGCTTCTTAGAGATCATTATATTGGAGGCAAGTAGGTTTAGTTCTAGCCTTCATAGTGGTTTCCAGTGACACCATTTTAGCAGTAGGGTAAGTAGGCTAATTATCCTCCAAGGGGAGATGGAGTAGGTTGATTGGAACCTCATGATGTTCATAATTTTTAAGGAACTAAAATTAATAATTTTCAAGGATTTTTTTATCATTAGATATTTAGAGTATCTTGGTGTTTTTAGTTTCATGTGGTTGAAGTAGCAGGGCCAGAGGGGGCAGATATAATTCTAGGTACGCTCAATTTTTCTTCCATCCCTAGTTTTCCTTAACTAATTAAGGAGCTTCACACTCCGCTGTTTCACCTACTCTATTCTATGATTTGGGACTAGAATATAATTATTTCCATTCCCTTAGTGTTTAATACACCATTGGAAGTCCAACCCAACTTGTTTGATGTGTTTCAGGGGTGTAGAATGATAAGGGGGGCTACATCAGTCTCATGGGGATCTATTATTGCTTCATATCTAGTCGTACGATGTCATCCACAACATCTACTGGTTAAATTATATCATGCTATTATTAAAATCCTAATGGGAAGAATCATGTTCATGGATGTAGATGTCTAGTGTGTATTTTTCATTAAAAAGTGGGGTTTTCATAAGGGTAAAATACTTGTGAATCCCCTTATTTTCTTGAAGTCTAAATTGTATGTGGAATTAGTGAACACTAGGATGGTGGAGGTTTCTAGGGTCATTGTATGGATTTTGTAAGTTTTTACTGGGAAGGTTGTGACACTACCCCCCTCAACTTGATGTTGAGTTTGGGATATACTTACATTTTAGTGCATCTCCAATTCAAGTGGATTTGTATCATATGGATCCTTCTTGACTTGTAAGAGTTAGAAATTCAAATAAATTATCTGATAAATACGGGTTTTGTATGACCCAGTGTGTCATTTTTTGGTTCTCTAGTGTTTTTCTCCATGAAGAAGGATGGTAGTAATAGGTTGTGTGTAGACTATCAAAGGATTAATCAGGTGATGATAAAAAAAATTATCCTCTTTTTAGGATCGAAGATATTTTCAACCACTTGAGGGGAGATAGTCTGTTTTATAAGGTTGATTTATGGTCTAGGTATCACTAGTTTAGGGTAAATGAGGGAGATATCCAAAATACAATTTTCATATATAGGTATGGGTACTTTGATTTCATGGTCATGTCGTTCAATATCATGAATGAACTAGCTATGATCATGGATCTAAGGAACTTTTTGTTTTGTGAATTCATGGACCAGTTCACAGTCGTATCCATTGAATACATTTTGATCTAAATGAAATTTGAAGTGGATCATGTCGATCATCTCAAATCCATGTTTCATGTTATTAAATGTCACAATATCTATGGTAACTAGACTAAGTGTAGGTTTTGTACATGAGAGATTCAATTCCTCTGGCATGTGGTGTCTCGGAAGGCTGTGTAAATAGACCCATCGAAAGTTGTGGTGGTTGTTTCTTGGGTAGAACTCAAGAATGTGTCAGAGGTTCATAGTATCCTGGATCTTTTTGGATATTACAGAAGGTTTTTCATTAATTCTCTTGAGATACATTCATGTTGAAATCATTGACCAATATGTAATAGGATTTTGTGTGGAGTGATAAGTGCTGGGAAGCATTCATTTTCCTAAAGGGTAAGTAGTTCAGTGCTCTAGTGATTCATTTTCCTAAGGTGAGTATGATTTTTGAGGTGTTTTATGTTGATTCATTTATAGTATTGGTATTTATTTTGATTAAATTGATAGTAGTGAACTCTTATGGGTCTAGGAAGTTATGACCCCACAAGTGTAACTATTCCACCCATGATCTGGAGCTAGAAATAATTGTGTTTGAACTAGAGATTTATGGACATTACTTCATTATGGGGTACTTTGTGTTCTTCACAGATCACAAGATCATTAGGTATAACTTTTCTCAAGGTGATTATGATTTTCAGTCATGGTGGTGTATGGATATTCTTTAGCAATTTCATTTTGATATATCCTACACCTTAGGAAATGGAAATGTTGTGGACAAAGTTATGAGAAGAAAGTCGTGAAAGGTTGTTGTTCAAGATTATAGATATGTTTATAAGGAAATAAGTAAATTGGAGTCCCTAAACATGTATTTGAGTCTGGTTGATAGTGGAGGTATTTTGTCAGATTAATGTGTAGTATTCTCTAATTCAGTAGGTTTAGGAGTCTTAGTGGGGAGGCTCAAAGTCATAGGTGATGTGCGATCATGTTGTCCATGGTGATCCTCTATATGTATGGTTGGAAATTAATTTTGTTTAAGGGAACATTTTTGTTCTAGTAGTGATGCATGAGGGAGTCCTTCATGAGTGGCATAGACCACAATTGGTGGTACACCTAGTAGTTTCCATGATGTACCATGACTTGAGGATGCAGTTTTGGTGGCCTAAGATGAAACAATATATGGTGGAGTTTATGGAATGGTGTTTGGTTTTCTAGAAATTAATGTAATAGTATCATGTAGTTGGAGGTTTTTTGCAGCCCTTGTATGTTCTCAAGTGAAAATGGGATGAAATCTAATTGGATTTCATCACTAAGTTTCTTAGAGATCAAGGAGGTTTTGATGCAACCTGGTTAATAATGGATCATTTTACAAAATAATACCACTTCTTAATGGTAAAGTAATCAGAAATTATAGATGTTTTTTCAAGGAATTTTATGGACAAGGTATTGCGGTTATATGGAGTTCAAGGGTCTATTGTCTGGGATCAGGATTCATGTTTTACCTCATGAATCTGGAGGGCATTTCATCATTATTTTGGCCCTCATTTGTACCTCATCACAGCTTTCCACTCTCAGATGGATGTGCGGATGGAGTGCCCTATCCAATTAATAGAGGATATGCTTCATCAAATCATCTTATAATTCATTGGATCATGGGAAAAACAATTTCTTTTAGTATAGTTCTCTTATAAAAATAGATATCAATCTTCCATTATCATAAATATTTTTTAGTCTTTGTACAAGAGGTTATTTTTATTCTTTGTTGTGTTGGATGGAGGTTATGGAGATAGCATTTATTGGTCATGATATGTTGAAAATAATGACAGAAAAGGTTCAACTTGTTCATGAGAGTAAAAAAAAGTATTTCAAGACCAGAAGAAGTCTTATGCCGATTATAGAAGGATTCCCTTAGACTTAGTGGTTGGAGATCACGTATTTTAAAAAATTTCCCCTTGACGTGGGAAGTGGAGGTTTAGTAGGGGGATAATGCTTTATCATAGTTTTTTGGGACCTTTAAGTTATTGGTTAGATTTGGTGAGGTGGATTATCAGTTGGAATTTCCACCATGTTTGTAGATGATCCACAATGTCTTTCATGTGAATCATCTTCATCGATATATTCATGATGCCTTACATTTAATTAACTGGGGAGATTTAGATATCGAGAACAATGTGATGTTCGTGGAGTGGCCATTCGATATCTATTATCATCGGAAGAAGGTTCCTTGTGGAAGAACCATTACCTTGGTTCATGTGTTGTAGAGGTACGGTTTCCTAGAAAAGATTACTTTAAAGAGTGATAGAATGATTTTTTCCTACTACTCAAAGCTATTTTATGTTTTTATATTCTCTATTTTTCTTTGTGATGTGATATTTGAATATTGATGTTTTATAAGAGATGTTTTTACTATGATTTTTTTCATCAATATGTGGTGTTTGATGAAACCATGGCATGAAAAAAGGGGTCTCCGGATTCTTAATTGATATACATTATACTATGATGCAATTAAACCTATGAGGGAGAGTCAGTTCTTCCTAGAGAAAATATTATCTTGACATGGACGATGGAATTCCATGAATTCTACTTTCAAGAGAGTGTGGTTTGTTGGATTTTAATGTTTTTAGGTTGATATGGATTTGCGGATGGTTGTGTGGTGTGTGATGGCCTATGTATGGTACAAAATAATGTGATGATGTGTCTGGTGAGAGGTGGTGATGTGGTTTTGTGTGTTGATGTAGTTGTGTTGGATTTTATGTGTTGTCGGGTTTAGGGTGTTCTGATGGTGGTATTTTTAGAGGTTTAATGATAACCTTGAAAGGTATCTAATGTTTATTTCATTCAGAAACCTTTTCTCTCCCTAGTTTTGGTTTCGATTCTCAAAAAAATAAACATTTTTGTGGTTTATGATGTAATGGATCATGCTTTATCATCCACTTACTTTTCTAGTTTTGTTGGTTAGAGGGTTTTTTATAGTATTTTCATCTGGTTCTTCTATGTTCCCTTCTTATAGTCATCTATTAATTCATGCAGCAAGTTTTTTGGTGTCATGTGGTCGGTTGGTATGGTAAGAATCTTTTCATGTGGTGGGTAGGTTTTCATTACAGTCTGTTGGTAAAGTTATTTTTCGTTCTCAATGCCAATTGAATCAACTATGTCGGAAAATTATCTATGTGAATCATTTATGTGGTTGGATCAGCTGCATAAATTAGCTATGTGAGTGATCATCTATATGAATTGGCTCCATGGATGAATTTGATATGAGGATGGATCAGCTACATAATCGATCAGCTATGTGATTTATCTATGTAAGTGATTAGCTACATGAATGGTCTATATAGAAAAATCGAATATGTGGCTGAGTCGATTACATGGAAATGGTTACATGGAGCTTCTGGCTATGTGGGGATTTTTTCCATGTGGAGTTCTATTTCAGTTACCTAAAATAGTCATGTAGGATTTTTGTAGGCATAAATTAGTGGTATTTGAAGGATTTTTCATTAATTAAAATTATATTCTTGATTTTTGTGATAGAAGAGGCTATAAGTGATCCCTTATCTATGGAATTTAAAAATATCTAGAATAATTGGTAAATTAAATCCATTATAATCTTAAATATCTATTTCCCCATATTTATTAACTCTCAAAATATAGAACATCCCTTCATTTCATCATACTTTCTTTATCTCGAGACTAGAGTTCGTGAATCCCTACCCTTGGATTTGTGGAACATTACTATCATCAATTCATGTTTCTTCTAGTGGAGATTTCATATTGTGTGGAACCCCTATTTTCTATATAGTGAATCATTTTATGATTCTTTATTCCAAGTAAAGAATCCCCTATTTCTTAAATTTTTTATCATGAGAGAGATGTTTCTATAGTTTTTCTATATGGGTGCTCTTCACTAGCTTAATCAAAGATAAATAATTCATTAATTTAGATTGAAGGATAAAGGGGAATCATTCACATTCTTTAAAAAAAATTTATTATTGTGATATTATGGATTTTATGGACTTGATATTCTGGTGAAAAATCATTTCATTGGGGGATTTTTTTCATAGTATATGTCTTTATATGGAAACCCTATTTTGTGTTATGTGATATCACCCTAAATTATCTAATCACTTATATATAGATGATAAATTATTTCCTTTGTATTTATTTATTGTTTTATAACACCCCAAAAATAAAATAAAATGTCATAAAATACCACTTTATTAAATTAGTAAAATTATAATTAATTTGTTTTGATATGTTTGTCTATGATTTTGGGGTGAGGTGGAGACAGTTTTTTATCATTCTTTTGGTGTGGTGAGGTGACAATTTTTTATGTGCTTTTGGGGTGGTGAGGTGATTGTTTGTTTGACTGTGCTTGAGGTGTGGTGATGTCATGGATTGTTTGTTTGTTCTTTTTGGTAGGTGAGGTTATTGTTTGATGGGACTAATATGTTTCATGTGATAATGGTTGTGTATCGAAAGATGCTTGGGTAGTGATGGAATGATTGTCTAATAATTATTAAAATCATTGGGGTTTGGTTTGTTTAATGGGATGGAAATGATTTATGAACAAATAAATTAAGGGATGTGTGGTCAAATATGTTTGATGCTAAAAAATTAATCAAATGGGATGGATTGTAGAATCAGTTGGGAATGAGAAATGTGGCTTCTAGTTTGTGTGGTGTTTTTAATTTAGTGGTGGAAGTGAATGTTGGGATATTGTGAGCAGGTTAGTTTTTTGTTTTGAACCCTAGGTTAGGCTTGTGGGTGGATATATATATATATTTGTGTGTGTGTGTGTATTTACTTTAATTTCTATACACACCCCACCTGTGTTGAGTACTATGTTTCGACACCCATATAATCACACGGGGGTGTTTTCACAACATCTCAATGATTAGGATGGATGGTTGGCTACCTGTCCTTTCCCACTCTCTCTTCTAAGAGAGTAGATATGCACATGCTATGATGGTCAAGGTTTTTTTAGTGCACTAGGTGATGGTGTAATTTTCTTCAGGATGGTCTTTAATATCACCATGTTGTGTGGCAGCTTATGGTGGGGTTTGTGCATTATAGGGTGAGGGCACACAGTTGATGTCCTTCATGTTCATCATACCCTACTAATCTTGTTATTTTATTGGTTTTGATGTGATAGCACATGTATCTTCAAGTTCTATTTTATATGATCATGTTGTGGGATGGTGGACTAGGTGCATTTATGATATATGTTATTTGATCATGTTGTGGGTTTGTGGTATATGTTATTTAAAAGATATGGGAGGAATAGTACATATGAAATTGGGGTGTGAGGGAAGAAAATCAGTGCAAAAGTATTTTTGGGTACCCTTTATCAATATGATTCATATTATTTTCTTATATATGTCTTAGTATATTTAGTGAGTGTTCAATGGTGAGGTTTAGATTGGTTAGTTTACATGTTTATGTGATGTTAGTTATATTATTTTTCATGGGTTCTTTAATATGCTTCCTTCACATATTCTTGATTGACTTTAGATATTATTTCTCTTATCTCCTAATAATATATTATCATAGAGGATAATGTATCCCATTTCATGATATTTTTATACCATCAGTTCTAGTCACTACCTTAGGACCTACTAAAGGTGGTACTTGGGGGGTCAATATCTCATTCCCTTCATTGAAGTATCATTGGGGGTAGGGATTCATCATAGTAACACTTTCAAGAACCTATCAAACATTCCATAAAATTTATTTTATGACACTTGGAATATGTTGGTAGCTTACCTCCAGGATTCTTTATTACTTTCCACCTTGACAATTTCTTTCTTTTTTCATATCTGGAAACAAAATGTCAGAAAACTCGATCTCAACTCTCTCAATACAACGAAAAATTTTCTCAAAATATAAAATTCTATGGAAGAAAAAAATCTTTGTAAACTTGTTTTTAACCCAAAGTAAAATTTGTTAATTTTATTGTCAAGGTCTCGAATATAATCAGGTACCTAGATATCCAACTGTATAAAATTATCATTATATGTGGAAACTGATTCATTATATTTATTTTCTAAATCAAAAAAATATATATATCCTAAGTCGAAACATCTTCGGGAAGTATTTCTCAAGAAACAAATTCTTAAATGTTCCCCATTCTATGAAATAATGATTATATTTGTCTCTAGTATTATAAACCAAAGTCTAATATTAATTATCTTTAACTTCAAAACAAAAAATGGTGAGAGTTATCTTTTTATTTTCTAAACATTCCATGACATCAAAAATAAATTTTTATAGTGTTGATTCATCCTTCAGATACCATTGGATTTGAGGATCCATAGAAAGTTTTTAGGTGATATTTCATAAAATTATCAAATATCTACATGTTCCTTTATGATGTATCAGGTTTCTATCTATCATAGATTCCACCATCATTTATAGTTTTTGTAAATTGATACATCCCAACAATAAAAAATGCTTAGTTCCAATTCCCACCATTCTGGATTTCTAATTTAGAAGGACAGTGTTCGAATTGTTCCCTCCTACTACAACATCTATATTTATTCTACAAAAACCCATTTTAAACAACCATATTTTAGATTAAACGACATGGTAATCTTCAATTTCTATATAATTTTATCTTAAATATTCAGTACAATATTTTAAGGGTATTATATTATCATTATTCTAACACCTAAACCTATCTAAACCTTTTCTCTAATACGAACTACAAGGTCCTAACCTTAAACATAACATATTCTAGTGACCTTAATCTATAATTCACTTTCCTTCATTCTGAAAATCTTATAGGTTTATAGTTTTTGGGACTTATGTCATAACTCTTTCATAACAAACCCATATATTAAAAAGTGGAAACGTCTATTCAATATCCATCATTTCAAAAAGAAACCATTTAAAAAGAAACATGGTTTCTTTCCATTAAACATATTTATAATTTTCTTCCTAACCAAACCCGTGTCCCTTATCATTATTAAAACCCTATGAAAAACATTTCAAGATGTAGGATGAGCACAAAAATATCTTCCAGGGTCATAAAAAGAAATAAATACATTAGTCTAGTGAAAAACTAAAAACCCGTGAAATGTTTACCTTTATCTCAATGATATTTGATTGAATGAAATAAATCATCTCCACATGAAATATAAACACACTTTTTTATCAAATAAAACATTTAAACCCCATAGAAATCAATTGAAATTTTTGTAGGTTACTTAGGGAATAATATTCATAAAATCCTTTCAGAGACCATACAATTGGGATAGCCTTATGGTAGATTTCTAGTATAATTCTCTAGATAAAATAATCATTACCCAATGAATTATAAATATATAATTGGTCTCACCATTAATATAATCTATATCGGGCTCACCCATTTTAATGAGCTATAATGGGGCTCAACATGTCGTATAAGCTATATCGAGCTCACTCGTAATCTATAATAGGGATCAAATCATCATATATGTTTTATCAGGATCACTTGTTTCTGATATATAATTCTCACATACCATATCCTGAATAATACATTTTATACTTTCACTTTTTCATCCTAAAACGTTTTAAAAAAACTTTTTAAAACCATATGAAAACACTTTTGGATGCACTTTTCTCTTAAAACCCTAATTTTTAATACCAAAATACCCATAGAATGGGAATTAGGATTTTTAATTTAAGAAAATATGAAATATGAATCCAAACTTCAAGTAATGGTTATGATAGCATGAAAATTCATTTTCATTGCATTAGTTAAAATAGAACATTCCTTTTGACTTTGTAAAGAAAGTCAAACATTCTATAAAAATATTATTTTGTTAAAATATTTGAAAGAATTTTAAAAGAGACATAAAAATTTGTATTAGAATTCATTAATTTTTATATAATAGCATTAATATTTTTTTAAACATGGACATGGAATAAAAAGAGTTGGAAGAGATACTTTAAAATAGGATTTTTAAAAGAAAGTATCTTACCTTGTTCCTCACTTGTTTTGTAAGTTATTTATCCTCCTGAATAATAAAAATAGGTTAATTGTTTAATTTCTTATGAAAATTTTTCTATTTTATTATTCATTTTAATTTATCAGTAACCATGATATATTTAATTATTTAATAAAATAAATATAGGTCAAACATTTTGATGATATTCGGTTCATAAGTCCAAAATGGTTTTGGTAAGTTGAAAATGGTTAAATAGATCGTTATTCCATTCTCTCCTTAACAATAATAATGAAAAATTTATCATTATTATAACTAAAATATACTTTTAAAATAAATCATGAATGATGTTTATAAAAAATGAACTATGTTAGGTAGCCCATACGTATACATGAGTAACATTTCTATTTTTTAATAATCCTTAAGGAAAGAAGGTTAGTATTATTTTAAACTTATATAATAATAATTATATCCTAAATAAAATATTATTTCATTAAAATGAATATATATATCATTCATGTGATGTGGTGATGAAAAAGGAATTGCATCCCCTCAAGGAGGTGGTATTCCACATGTACGCATGAACAATGTTAACATTTTGAATGAATAGAAAGGTAAGAAAGTAGATGATATGTTATTATTTTATAATGATAAATATGTCCGGAATTTCATATATAAACATTAATTCTATCATCACAACCATCTTTGATACTCATCAATTGAAAACAAATTACATTAGTTTGTGAGGTGGAATCCCACCGTACAGATGAATGAGATTTTTTCCAATTTGATAAAAGAGGAGATATATATTTTCCTAACCTGAACCAATTGGGATCTATCTTCAAATACCACAATCCCACATCTATAGTCCAGTGGGGCTGACAAGAACTTAATGTTAACACCTAAATGGGTGGCCTTTAAAGAAAGTGCTTGTACACATACACGACCATCTAAATATAATGTGTAGAGAATTAATAATAAAAATATTAAATATCTAAAGAATAACCATGAAAAAAACCTAATGGGTGTACAAGAGTACGATAGTGTAAATTGAAAATTAAAGTTTAAAAATATAGGCCCAACCAGAAAGATTTCCCAGCCTAAAATAATCAGAATATTAAAATTATGAGAGAGCCCAATTCATGATCTTGAATATTTAACCACTATATGTGGTCCAATTCAAAATTTATCCCTATGATTCACTGTTCTCACCACTAACCTATCTATCATCTTCATAAGTAATGACACATGTGGGAAAATCCCATGCAGAATTGATTATATACATACCAAGTAGGACAGCTATAAAGATGAAGGGGAGTAGTAAGAGACACGATAGGAGTAGATAAACAGTAGACAGCTCAACCCAATGAACGAGAGAAGTGGGATTGCTATATCATATCTCATCCTGGAAAAAGAGTAACATCAGTTCTATAAGGTCCATTATTGATTCCCATTATATTACACATATGTCTAATGGGACATCCAAGTCATGTCACACCTCACCATTATGCTGCAAAGATGAGGGGTAAAATCTCTAGGTAGAGGAGCCATTACCTAGTATGATAGGATGGTCCACTTAATAGATAGTTCAATAACCCATTCCATATTTTGGTAGGATGGTTCTGCTCAAATAATGGTGTTTGACTCATGCCCATCCCAACTGGAGGGTATAACGACCCAGGGATTAACATACATGGATATTACATAATTTTAGATAAATATTTACTATATTACAATAATAAATGGTTGATGACTATAATAGTTTAGTGTATTTGGAAACATGGAAGAAATATTAAATCCTGGTTAAAGAACATCAACATCTCCAATAAATATCTCCACCTTTATTAGTTCTACCTAAAACCTTTCTTCGTAACTGGGGGAAAGGGAACATAATAAAGGGTGAGCTCAGATTCTCAGTAAGAGTAAACAAGGGTGATTTTTAAACATAAACATGGTCATAAAGGGCATGAGAATATGATCATAACATTGGAAGAGAATACCCTGCATATCAAAGGTAAATTTGAATCATAAGGAAATCAAAGAAAACAATCCATAAGATCATAAAATTAACATAAGGCATGAAATTGTGTCATACACATCAACTTGTAACTGTTTGAACATGTATAAATACTAATAGGTTCACTTATTAAGTACATGAAAGCAGTATCTTGAATAAAAACACGGACATGGAAACTAGGTCAACTCATGAAATTATGGACATAAAAACCAGGTCAATGCATAGAATTGTTGAACATGAAATCAGGTTCATACATAACATATATACCTCATGAGTTTTAAATTTTACCCACTGCATTAGATGGAGATATAGGTGGCACCCATCTCATAGTAAAATCATACATACATTTTCAATAAGATCATGAACAATAAAATCATAACCCAAAAATAGAATGGGTGTCATAAACATGTAATCATAAAAAACTTTAAAAGAGAGATAGGTTTCATAATCATTTAACCAAAATCATAACCTGTTAAAAAAATTATGTTTCCTAAACATCATTTCATCGAAATATAAACCATTCTTAGAATTAATATGAATGGAATTCCTGAACTATAAAAAATTATGTCATCATAGGTAAGGAAGGATTTTGAAAGATCACTTAGAACATGAATTTTCTTTAAAAATCAATTTTTAGAACAGAAATAATTTCAAAACCCTTTTCGTTGAAATCAATTTGAAAACACATAATTTAATCATGAAAAATATTTAAAATATTTATTGAGTAAAATATCTTTTCTTCACTGAAATAGTTTTTTCTTAAAAATTTTCACAATTTTGAAAGAAAAATATTTATATGAAAATAAACTTGAATGTTTATAGTGGAATATTCAAGGTAATAAATAATCATAAAAGTTTAAAAATAAATTCATACTTTATAAGTTAAATAACATTCTTCTCGTACTTCTTTCAGAAAAGTAAAAAATTTCCTCGTTTGGAAACTGAAGGAAAGATTCCTTTACAACTGTGACGTAAAAGTTAAAAATGGATAAAAATTATATTAACAATTCATAGGATAATATCAAAAAAAATTGAAAAAAATTTCTGAATACATGTATATGGATGATGAATATTCCACAATAGATAATTAAAATGAAACAATCCCAAATATTGAAGAGATTTTGAAATCAATACTCATCACTTTATAATAAATATAATTGTATTCCCCATATAAGAAAGAAAAAATTAAGAATATTGAAATATCAAAATATTCAAGATAATACTAATAAAACACTTCCATGTGTAATATATACACCACATAGAAGAAACAAGTAGTGTATAATACATGTGTCACACAGAAATAAAGGTGATATATAAATCGCATTACTTTGTGACTCGACTCCTTTCATATTCAGAAAAGATTAAAATATAATAAATATAAGTTTATTATAAATCTTTTATAAAAAGAAAATTATTATATATAATACTTCATATGGTTTGATTATTACATTATATTACCCTCTTGTTAATAGTCTTATGTTAAGGTTTCACTTCGGGTAATATTCGCTTTATTCTTCGCATGTGTCTTAATTTGTTATATTATTGGTCATTATACTTATATCAGGATTAAATAATATAAATCATGATATAAATATCATTTATATATATTATATGTATTTTATAATAATATATATCATAAATAAGTATGAAATGGAATACATTTTTCATGGAGATGGTAAGTCATACGTATGCTAGAACATTGTTTCCATTTTAATTGTTGTATTCAAAGAATGTATGTAAATAAAAAAATGAATGTATATATGTATGTAAATATATATAATTATTACAGTTTCATTGTTATATCATATATGTTCACTAAATCCATCCTTAATACATTCCATGTGGTGTCTGAACGAATCACATCACTTTGAGGGGGAGGTAGTCCCCACTTCCTAAAATGAGATTATCGTATTAACACCAAATAGAAATTAAAAAAGTAATTTGTTGTAAGAATGAATAAAAAATATTAAATACATAATAAATATAATATATAACATGTGTGTGTGTGTCTATATTTTCCATCATAATGGCCACCATGATTGGTGGGAAAGGAAAAATGAACTATCATCATTTCGTGAGGTAGCATTTTTCAATACACAGAAACAATATGTTCAATATCAAGTAGATAGAGTTGTGTGTAAGTGTAGGTCCAACCTTTATCATAAAAATACTAGTATATTTAGTTTACTTTTTTTATAAAATAATAGAATAAATGGAGTTTAGGGGCGGATTAGGAAAATTAATAAAGGATCTTGAGAGAAGATGTTACCTTTTAATTGGGTAACTCCTTTTGGTATGGTCCATAAGGATTCCTTTAGTTGCCTTCTACCCAAGGGAAGGCTTATAGAAGGAATATGGGGAATTTGGGAGGATAAATGGGTAGTGTTTTTTTAGTAGAAACGCCTTTATTTTTGTGAATAAAAGAGAAGGATAGATTCTCTTTTATAAGTGCGAGGAGGGGCACTTTAGGAAACTCCAAAACTATTAATCTATTATAAATTTATTTTCTATTTTTAATAGATCCAAAGTTAGTTATTTACAATTTAAGATTAGTATGGGTATAAATATCCCAATATAATTAATTTGGGTCATGTTTAGGTCACTAAATGAACCTTATCTTTTGTCTTTAACCCATACTTAATCAATTTAACTCTTATCATGACAACTTGTCTTTTTACACTATAGGGTTAATATAGTTACTATAAAATTCCAAAAGATCACCAATTGGATAATTTATGACATATTTCACACTATACAAGTTATTTTTTCCGAATTATATATTTTTATGAATTTTATAACATTTAATAAAATAATACTTATTTTAAAGTATCATTTATGTCAATTTTAATACTATTCTATATTTTCATTTTCAAAAAATATCAAAACAATGTGATAACCTCGATCAAATAATTCAAATATTTTACTAACTCGTTTAAATTTTCTATAAATTTTTTTTATGTCACAAATTAAGTAAAATTATATTTATTTTAATATTTTTAATATCATTTATTTGATATATCAATTAATTAAACAGTTACTACATCAGTATTATATAAGAATTTAATTTATTTATTTCTTCTATAAAAATTAAAAATAAATTATCATGATGAATAAAAATTTGTTATCTTTCAAATTAATAATTATACTAGAATTTATCATATGTATAACCCTTTATTAAAAAATAATTAGTTATTAACTTTTAAATAAGACACTTTTTACGCTTCTTTAAATTAAATGTAATAAATTTCTTAATCTAAAAAAGGTGTCTTAAAAAAGATAAAATTTTTATCTAAGGTTTATTTGGGTCGAAAAAAACTTATCCAATGAAATTAGGATGATTTTTATGGTAATTTTATATTATTATAATATAATTTTTACCTCCAATTAACCTATTTACCTTTAACCATAGTAAATAGTATTCAAAAATTACCATTCATCAAAAATTATTTTGATCCTATTAGACCACATTTTTAGTACTGATTAAAACCATGTATATCCATTTTTTAAAACTCAACTCCTAGAAGTGGTAAAATTTTGTTTAATATTAATCTTTCGAATGTGGCAAGAAGGATGGTAAGAGCGGCATTCAAAACTTCAATGATTTTTATATCTAATTTTATTATAAAAATTATTCTGATAACCTACATTGTATTAATACATGTATTACTGATCTATTGTAACTTTAAAATCAATTAAAAAATTAATAATTATTTAAAAGAAAAATGCAGTTTTTAACTATAATGTAGTAATTTTTACTATTCATCAAAAATTGAAACTATTCGGAAAAATACCAAAACATCACCCTATGATAATTTTGATAATAAAAATTTAAAAAATAATGATTATTTTATCATAATAAATTTCTATGAGTGTCTAAAATTAATTTTATTGTTTTTCATAGAAGGACATGAAAAGTAGTTCATTTGAGAAAATTGTAATTTTAGACATATAAAGACTTTACCAGAAATTATATTTTTCATTATCAAAACCATTATATATAATATTTAAAAATTAGTTATTACAATTACTATTACAAGTTTAACGGCTAGGTTATAACTATCTAATTCAAATAATTATAATAGCAAAGTGTTTTTTTGCCGAAACTCGATGTTGTGTCTAACGCAAGTCAAGTCAGTGTTACATATAGTGAATGCTTCCATTGGTGTTTCTTATAAAATAATCCAAAACATAGTGCTATAATATAATAGACAAAATATATATTCAGTTTCTCGTGAAGTGAAAATATCAAAATATTAAATTAATTTGAAAAAAAAAATTCAAAAAATCTCAGGGTGTTACATTTTACAACCCTTAAAATGAATTTTTCCCTAAAAATTTTAATGGTTTGTCAAAATATTAATACTTGAATGATTCTTTCATAGAAACCCACATTAAAAAATGAATTCTACATCTTCCTTTTAAAAAGGAAAATTTGAAAAATAACAGTTACCTAATGTAAATCATAACTAAGTATCTACATTTTTGAACATGGGTGAAGATTTGGTCATGGAGGAAAAGCATAAATAGAGATTGAAAAATATCCCTGATCACAAGAAAGATTAAATATGACATTTTTATCATCAAAATGATGATAACAAGAAAACCTTTTACAAAATGTTCCATTTTCCTAATGTTGAACTATTTTTAAGAGAAGATATACTTACTTGATTTCAGTATAACTTCACCCTTTGTTGTTCCATGATCAACATTGATTTTATCTATTATTCTAAGAAATGAAGTTGAATTTTTCATTCCTGAAGAATTAGAAAACCATGAGAAGAAAAATAGATCATTTTATCTATCTTCAACAAAATGGTTAGCACAAGTTATAAAATATGTATAAATTTTCCCACAATGAGATAATACTTTAATCTCACAATCTTATTTTAATTTTAACTTAGACTTTCCATAAATTGATAACCTTACATACTTATGAAAGCTGAAAATCCAAAACATTGGTAAAAAGTTCACTAAATTAGCTTAATAATTATCTCCCATATATCAAAATATAGTTCTTGGTTTTCACATTCCAAACATGTGAACACCTTCATCATGTATTATCTAGATTCATGGTAATAACCTGAATTACCATTTATCCTTATTGAAAAAAATCATGTTTCATTATTCTAAATTTTATTGTATATATACCATAATTCCCAAAAATTTGTATACTTAATCCATGATAGCATAACCCTCATGATAATAAAATCATAATTAGTTCCCAAGAAACTAGTATCATCCAATTTATTAATTCATATCCAATATATCTTTATCCAAATATAATTATCTCAACATAATGTTCATATTAAGTGTTATTCATCCCTTAATCATGTGTTTTCCAAAAATATCTGAATCGCTTTTCTTGGTTACCAGTACCATTCATCATATACTCTTAAACACATATGTAAAAACCATAGTGGACCAATTAATCCATAATACCATAAAATTGATTTTGCAGCGTTATTCAATAATCCCATTACATAAACACCAAATCAACCCACCACTTTCTTATCGTACTCTACATTTTCAATAGTGATTTCATGTTATTTTCCATTATATTTGGACTTATAATTTTTCTGTTCTCAATCATCATAGATAACCTTCAAATTACAACATTGGTTAGCATAATTCCCCAATTTATTTCAATTTTTTCATTGAAGTGTGGGTAGTGCATTTAATTGATCTTTCTCTCCATTTGATGGCCCTTTCACATCACTCTGATGCTATTTTTCTCAGTGGCTAGGCTTCCCATACTCAAACCATATTCTTGTTTCTTTCAGGAATTCCCCAGAGTGATCTTTTCCACATTTTTGGAATGTAGGAGGTTGAGTATTTTTCTTCTATCTTTATGAATAACCCCTATATTTTACATTCATATCCATCTTTTTTTTCTTATCTTCATAACCTTAATAGTTACAATATTCCATTTCCACTTTTAGTGAACAATGAATGAATTCTTACTAACCTACAAAGTCTCTTATCATTAATTCCTTTCAAAGACTCGGATTTAGGACACCAAAGAATTGGTCAATTTTGCTTTCAGGGTTGATGATTAACTTAGAATCATACCTTACATGTCTTATAAAATTATCTGTATAGGTACCTGTAGATTCATCATCCTTTTTCTTATGCTTAAGTAATTACTTTTCCATATTTTTTAATAGAATATGAGGTAAGTACTTAATAAAAAAATATCCATTTAAAATCTTCCCATTCTGTATATTCAATTTCTTATTTATCCCTTATGATCTTAATAAGATTCCACCACTGATCCGCTTCACCTTCTAGATGATAAATAGTCAAAATGTCTTTTTCATGTTGAGAACACTTAAGGATGGAAAATATCTTTTCGGTGGTACCGATCCATTATTCAGAAATAAGTGGATCATAAGACCCACTAAAAGAAGGTGGGTGTTGCCTCATGAAGGACTCAATAGAAATGTTTTCCCTCCTCTGCTCATTTGGAAGTCCAGTATGATTTATATATTGTTTGATTATAGTGATAATATTTTTCATTGCATCTCCAATAAAATTATTTTCTCATAAGTAAAATCATTTCATTTCCAATTTCATTCATCGTTAACATGGTTCTTTAGGGTTCCGGACATTGACTAAAACTAAAAATAATAGTGTGAGCAACACTAATAATACTAGAAAACCACATAATCAAGGGAAAGTACTTTCAATATATAACATATAAGGTTTACTCCTAGGTAATTCGTGATCATTAAAAAATTCAAGTATTATATTCTATACTTAGACTTATCATTAGGTGAATCCCTCGAAATATCCTTAGAAATATACCTAGGGATCCCACTATAGTTTTCTCAAACTAGTTTCTAAAGGTTGACTAAACCTTTTCTTTGATACCATCAGTAGAGACATAGGGCTTAACATATATAGATATTACATCATTTTAGATGAATATTCAGTACATTACAATAGTATATTCCCAAGGACCATAATATTTTAGTGTCTTTGGAAACATAGAAAAAAAATTTATCCTAGTGAAAGATCATCAAAATCTCTCACAAAGATCTCCACCTTTAGTAATTCTACCAAAAACCCTTCTTGATAACCTGGGGAAAAAAACATAAGAAAGGGAGAGATCAGATGCTCAGTAATAGTTAACATGGGTGATATGAAAACATAAACATGAACATAAATAGTTTGATAATGTGAATATAACATTAGAATATCATACCCACTATATCAAAGATAAACATCAATCATAAGTAAATCAAAGAACATGATCCATAAGATCATAAAATTGATATAAGGCGTGAATTTTTTTCATACACATCAACTTCTAACATTGTGAGAATGTATAAATAGTAATAGGTTCACTCATTAAGGAGATAAAATTAGGCCTTTTATAAACATATAGACATGGAAACCAGGTCCACTCATAAAATTATAGACATGAAAACTAGGTTCATGCATAGAATTGTGAACATGAAATATGGTTGATGCATAACATATATACCTCATGAGGTTTCCATATTTACCCAATTCATCAGAGGGAGATATAGGTACCACCCATAACAAAATGAAATCATACATACATACACCATAAGTGTAACACCCCGAGCTTCAACGATACACTTCTCTTTTAATAATGCAATAGCTTGCATTGTACGCAGGTTCGAGATTCAACACACCACAACCAATCAAAGTAGCCATTATGAATATTAATACCCACTTTTTGAAATTATATATATTTCATATTTCAAAATGGACTTCATTTATGGATTTGGAATATCGAAATTACCCTATGATAAATTTTTGGTATTTTTCCGAGAACTTCCAATTTTTTATGAATAGTGCAAAATACTTAAAAACAACTTTTTTAATAAAAAAAATTTATAGTAATAAATTATACTATTTAGTGGTTTTAAATTATAATTAGAATATATTTTTACCATTTTATCCAATAGTGGTCATTAGAATTAATTTAACATTGAAATTAGACATGAACAATTGTCAATCTTTTGAAATATAATGTTTCTTAAAAACACGCTATTTGTTGTGACAGCGCGAATTAATTATAAAATTAATTAATGAAACTTATATGTTTGTAATTTTGTAAAATATACATCATTTTTTAATTCTGAATATCAATTATAGCTTAGGGTGAAATTTTGGCATTGTTCTGAAAAACTTCAATTTTTGATGAATAGTGAAACCACTAAGTGGTAGTTCAAAAACTGATTTTTCGTTTAAATGAAACTTTATCGCTTCTATGAATTTAATTTCAAAAATCCAACATACATGGTTGTAATTAGGATGTAAAATGTGGTTCAATGGGATTAAAATAATTTTTTGGTGAATAGTAACTTTTATGTTTAATTAATCGCGAGTAAAGGTAATTAGTGAAAGTTAAGGTAAAAATGATATTATAAAAATATAAAAATACCTTTAAATTTTTCCTAACCCAATTGGATGAGTCATGTCCGACCAATACAATCCATGGGTCAACTTGGGGACCCCATGGAGCCACTTTGGTAGGAAAATGACATAAAAACTTTTTATTTAATGTTAAAATAAAAAACGTCACAAACATAAGTTGTTTTACTAAAACAATTTTTAAATGGGGTTATACAAGTCATATGTTTTACTATAAATATTAATTATAAATAAAAATATATTTACTACATCATGATAATTTTTTTATAATTTTTTGACATTAAATAAATTAAATTATTTATGACACCATGATGATGCAGCGATTACCTCATTAAAGAACGATTTAAATAAAATAAAAACATAATGTAAAATATATTACCTACACTTTTCAAAAACCTATAGGATGAGTATATTTAGAACCCTTATCACCTTATCCTATAAATATATAAGTGTGGGACCTTTAAAATCAGAAACGCATTATATAATAAAGTAACATGTCATGACTTTCCCAAGAGTGTCCCTCCTCTCCTCTTATAAAAGGCCCCCACCACTACCACCTTACTCACACCTTCAAAGACTTTTGGCTCGGCCAAACTTTGCCCAAATACTCTCTCAACTTCCCTCTCTTACTCATAGAAGCCTCACTTTGGGCAGAATTCTTCCCATGGAATCCTTTGAGCACAAATCAAAAAGAGTTACCCGTTTTAAAGTTAGTGTTTTCTCTTGTGTTCTTATGTTTTATTTTGCTTCTCCAACACTCTAAACTATTTTTATTAATTTCTTTCGTAACAACACCAGTATCTTCAATACACTAGTATTTTTTTATGAGAAGTATTTGATTTACACTTACACACACCTTCGTCTAATGGTTAAAGAACATACTGTTTCTGTGGGTGGCGAATTACTGCCTCACGAAACGATGATTGTTCAATCTTCTTTTAACACCTCTCATGGTGGCCCTTATGATGAAACTATTTTCATATATGATATATATATTATGTTTATGTTTTCCTTATACTTATTTATTTTTCATTTATGGCATACCTTTATGATTTCCATTATGGATAAACGCGATATTTTCATTTTAGGAAGTGTGGACTACCGCCCCCTCAAAGTGATTTGAATCGTTAATGCCATATGTGGGATGTATAAAGGATGGATTAAATGGTATTACACATTATATTATATTGGAATTATATTATACCTTTATATAATTATAACTTCATTCCATTAAATACAAAATAGGAATGAAAGTAGCGTTCATGCGTACGTACGACTTACCGTCTCCATGAACGGTGCATTTCATTTCTTACCTCTAAATGTTATGTAATATTATAAATGCATATATATACTGGATATATATGATATATATGATATCTACATCATGAATATAATTCTAAATATACTGGATATTTCACCACATGAACAACTTGTAATTAAAAGAAGTTTATTTTTTACTCAAGTACAAAAGATCGACAAAACGACCATTATTAACTTAAATAATTACATAATGTTCATAACATGGTAATAAGTGATATAAAAGGAATAATAATCTTTAAAATTTTTATAAAGAAATTATAAATTAACTCTAGTTTATTATTCAGGAGGTTAAAGAGCGGTCGAATCAAGTCGGACACGAGGTAAGGGAACGTCTTAACCCAATTTCCATTCGTTGGGTTAATCTCCTATTCTAAAATTATGTCATGATATTATTATGTCCTATATTGTATTTATACTTTCTTTATGTGTAAATATAGTGAATAAACATAATAGGTCTATTTTATTTAAAAAATTATATTTGTAAGGGAACTTCTTAACCCAATTTCCATTCTTTGGGTTAATCTCCTACTTTCAAATTATGTCATGATATTATTATGTACTATATTGTATTTATACTTTCTTTTTGTGTAAGTATAGTTAATACACATAATAGATATCTTTTATTTAAAAATGATCTTTGTAAGGACTTCGTCTCAATCTCCTTTCATTGAGACATATTTGGTTTTATACATAACTTTCCTTTATACGGTGTATAAACCCCTTTGACTTTTACTTTTATTCAAAAGGAATATTTTTATATGAAGAGTTTTTACTAAATGAAAAAAGGAATTTTCTTTTCTTACATATGCGGTGACAATGACTTCTCTGTCGCCGTGACCATTATTTGAGTTTCAGCTTCCTCTACAAGCCATAACTTTTTTTAAATGAAAAATAAATACAAATTTTTTATTTTATTTTATTCTGGTATTGAAAATGGTTTTGAAAATGTTTTATTATATCAATGTGTTGTATTGATATATTGTGATTGAAATATGGAAATGTTATGTTTCCTTTATGCATGTTTTATGTGATATGATTATGTTTTGGTTTATGAAATGTTTAAACCTGTTCATATGAGGAATGCATTGGACTTAATAAGTGACAGGTGGAGCCCGCTATAGCTCCTCAATTCATCGGTAGGTCTCATGAGACAAACTAGTGTCTTGGCACGAGGCCTTGACAAAATCTTATTTGTAGTCTTGGCACGAGGCCTTGACTACGTGGTTATGATAGTCTGGCATTATGCATTCCATCATTATGAAAGTGGTTATTGATATTGCATGTGATTATTCGACTAGTATAATATTCATGTGAATAAGTAAATGGCATTATTTCATTTTACCTTTTCCATATTATGTTGAAGTTCATGTTTAAAAGGATTTTTTTAGTTATACATTGCCTTAAATGTTTATGTTTATTTATGAAAGATTCCACTATATTGTTATCCTTACTGAGCATCTGAACTCACCCCTTTCAATGTTTTATTTTTCCCAGGATGTGAAGAAATATTTTATGACTGACCTATAGGGATAGTCTGAAGGGGATAGAAGTGTGGACTATAGAGACTATGTTATTGTGATTTTTCACATTATGATGTAATGTAAGACTTATGAATGTATCTAGTGTTTCCAGGACTACTAAACTAATCGGTCTTTTGAGACTTGATCTTTTGTGATCATGCCAATGTTACGCAATAACGCACCGACTCTGGGTAATTGGGGTCGGGGCGTTACAGTTGGTATCATGGGCAGTTTAGTACTAACCTTGGAAGCTAGATTTAGATAAACTGTGATTAGGGAACGTAGCCCAAATATAGACTTTGAGGATTAGTATAGAAGAACTTCCTAGAATTTTGGTATTATAGAGATTTTATGAGTTTTCCAAGCAATACATCCCTGTCTGGATACGAGAAGGTAGAGGTGGCTCTGGCACAGATTTACCTAGAGGTAAAACCCGAAAACACCGCTTTGATCTAGACTCGAACGGGAACTGGTGCACGACAACGGGCCTTGCTGCACTCTTGGTTACGACACTCCCGAGGGATATGCTTAGGATAATTCTCATTTTTTTACAAACCATTATGAAGGGTTTATGAGCATACACTTCCTCAAAGAAAATTTTTTTTATGATTGTGGATTATATCCATAAACCGTTCAATTTACATTAAGTATTTTACATGTTTGGAATTATTCATTGCAATTCATAAACTAACCTAGTTTATGCCATTGTATAGAAATGGCGCCCAGTAGAAGGAATGTGAACTCCATCAATACATATGATCCAACGAGTAAGAAGGATCATATCTTTCACGGTATTAAGACAACATTTAGAAGGGAAATATTCTCCCATGTGTTCTCAACATATTAAGAAATAGTATCATGTGTTAATAAGATAAGTAAAGAATTCTCTGAGTCTTATTTATTTGAAGGGATGAAAGAGAAGAAAAGGATGGAAGAGAGAATGATGGATAAAGGGACGAGGGAAAAGAATAATTTTCCAATATGTGATAACTGTGGGAAGAAACCCCTTGTAACTTGCTTGAAGGGAATGAGAGTTTGTTATAAGTGTGGAGAAAAAGGACACCAAGTGCATGACTGCAAGGGTAAGAAAAAGGTTTCAAATGTACAATCCTTCATCTACAAGGAGTGGGGACACTACGCAAACCAATGTCAAAATCATCAGAGTATGCCCCAAATGATGTTATTGGATAATAATCAACTTATGATACTACCATAGATGAGGAGTAATGATTAGAGTTCTTATGTTGTCATTAATGAATTTTGTCATTTGAGTGTTGTATCAATGATGTACTGGTTATAATAATTATGGAGTATATAAGGATTGTACTGCAGTACTATTTCATCAAGGACTTGAGATTGTGTGGAAGCAAGAAAAGTGACTCCACTGTAGGTTAAATTTTTGGAAAATATATGGTTGAGAGAAAGATAAACCACAATATAGTTACGATACCGAGATAGTAATTTTGGAATAATACATGATTGATTTGGATAAATTATATTGGATATTATTAAAACAGATTAATGATTTGTATACATTTTCTGATAGAAGGAGTATATCTAATATTCTATAAGGAATAAGGGATCATGAATGTAATCAATAAGGATTTATGGTAATTCCGGATGTTGCAGTGTTTTAAAAGAATACATGATGAAGGTGTTCACATGTTATTACATGGAAAAAAGGATCTCAATTATGTTTACCTTCCTTATAAAATTTGTACTATGAGTTGGACAAAAGTATTTTGGATAACTATAAAGGTTGGAATGGATTATGTTGAACCTTGGATAGTATTGTTTAAGGTTAAAACATTTCTGAATATTATTTTTGGAATATTATAATATTATAGTTTTAGGAAAAGGACAACCTGTAGGTCGGGGGATAACCTGTTGCTTCGGACAAAGCTGTAGGAATCGAACTCACAACCATAGTGCGACAGGCCTTTATTACCTACCACTAGCCTACAAGAAATTCCTCGGTTATTAAAAAATAGTTTTCCTAATCTAAATGGTATGTGTTAATATTTTTAATCTTGTACGATTGGGATAAATATAATATTTTTGAGTTCTATTATCTTTTTGAGTGAAAGATGAGTTTGTGGTCGAAATTATATGAAGGTTGAAACTCTACTTGTCAAGCATAAATATATATATACCTATCTCTTATTCTATGAATAAATTAATTCTTAAACTTTAGTAAATGGATATTAAAACAAAAAAATGTGTTATCCTAGTACCTTATGTCTTGTTGAACTTATAATATTTTAAATCAACATAGATTGAAGGCTTTAAGGTCTTCAATTTTACACTTGTTTGTGATTGATGACCACAATCACTCCCTACAAATATTTACGTTTTTCCTCCAATTATATGTCTCTAATTTCCACCAATGTTCTCCTTATCGAGATCATAATTTGGTGGTGACTTTTTCATTTCCCTTTCCCTCTTATTAAGGATAAATTTTATTAACCCAATTTCCGATGTGGGTTTTCCACAAAGGTATTTTCTATTTTCTGCCTTTTATTTTCAGAGAAAAATTTCAAATTGCGAGGACGTAATTTATTGAAGGAGGGGATAATGTAACACCCCTAGCTTCCACGATACGCTTCTCTTTTAATAATGCAATAGCTTGCACTGTACGCAGGTTCGAGATTCAACACACCACAACCAATCAAAGTAGACATTATGAATAGTAATATCTAGTTTTTGAAATTATATATATTTTATATTTCAAAATGGACTTCATTTTTGGATTCAGAATATCGAAATTAGCCTATGCTGAATTTTTGGTATTTTTCTGAGAACTTCCAATTTTTTATGAATAGTGAAAAATACTTAAAAACAACTTTTTTAATCAAAATAATTTAGAGTGATAAATTATACTATTTAGTGGTTTTAAAGTATAATTATAATATTTTTTACCATTTTATCCAATGGTGGTCATTAGAATTAATTTAACATTGAAATTAGACATGAACAATTGTCAATCTTTTGATATATATTGTTTCTTAAAAACACGCTATTTGTTGTGACAATAGGAATTAATTATAAAATTAATTAATGCACATTATATGTTTGGAGTTTTTTAAAATAGACATCATTTTTGAATTCGCAATATCAATTATAGCTTAGGGTGAAATTTTGGCATTGTTCTGAAAAACATCAATTTTTGATGAATAGTGAAACCACTAAGTGGTAGTTAAAAAACTGATTTTTCATTTAAATGAAACTTTACCGCTTCTATGAATTTAATTTCAAAAATCCAACATAAATGGTTGTCATTAGGATGTAAAATGTGGTTCAATGGGATTAAAATAATTTTTTGGTGAATAGTAACTTTTAAGTTTAATTAATCGCGAGTAAAGGTAATTAGTAAAATTTAAGGTAAAAATGATATTATAAAAATATGAAAATACATTTACCCTTGTCCTAAACCTATTGGATGAGTCATGTATGACCAATAAAATCCATGGGTCAACTTGGGGACCCCATGGAGCCACTTTGGTAGGAAAATGACATTAAAAACTTTTTATTTAATGTTAAAATAAAAATGTCACAAACATGAGTTGTTTTACTAAAACAATTATTAAATGAGGTTGTAAAAGTCATATTTTTCACTATAAATATTAATTAGAAATATAAAAAGATTTAATACATCATGATAATTTTTTTATATTTTTTATACATTAAATAAATTAAATTATCTATGACACCATGATGATGCAGCGATTACCTCATTAATTAACGATTTAAATAAAATAAAAATATAATGTAAACTATAAGACTTAAACTTGTAAAAAACCTATTGGATGAGTATATATCAAACCATTATCACCTTATCCTCTAAATATATAGGTTTGGGACCTTTAAAATCCGAAACTCATTATATAGTAAAGTAACATTTCATGACTTTCCAAGAGTGCCCCTCCTCTCCTCTTATAAAAGGCCCCCACCACTACCACCTTACTCACACCTTAAAAGCCTTTTGGCTGAGACAACCTCTGCCAAAATACTCTCTCAACTTCCCTCTCTTACTCCTAGAAGCCTCACTTTTGGCATAATTCTTCCCAATGAATCCTTTGAGCTCAAATCAAAAAGAGTTACCCATTTTAAAGGTAGTGTTTTCTCTTGTGTTCTTATGTTTTATTTTGCTTCTCCAACCCCCTAAACTCTTTTTATTCATTTCTTTTGTAAAAAAACCAGTATCTTTAATATAATAGTATTTTTTTATGAGAATTATTTGATTTACACTTACACACACCCTCGTATAATTGTTAAAGAACATACTGTTTCTGTGGGTTGCGAATTACTGCCTCACGAAACGATGATTGTTCAATCTTCTTTTAACACCTCTCATGGTGACCATTATGATGAAACTATTTTCATATATGATATACATATTATGTTTAGTTTTTCCTTATGCTTCTTTATTTGTCATTTATGGCATACCTTTATGATTTCCATTATGGGTAAACGCGATATTTTCATTTTAGGAAGTGCGGACTACCGCCCCCTCAAAGTGATTTGAATCGTTAATTCCATATGTGGGATGTATAAAGGATGGATTAAATGGTATTATACATTATATTCTACTGGAATTATATTATACATTTATATAATTATAACTTCATTCCATTAAATATGAAATAGGAATGAAAGTAGCGTTCATGCGTACGTACGGCTTACCGTCTCCATGAACGATGCATTTCATTTCTTACCTCTAAATGTTATGTAATATTATAAATTAATGTATATAATGGATTTATATGTTATATATGATACCTACATCATGAAGATAATTCTGGATATAATGGATATTTCACCACACGAACAACTTGTAATTAAAAGAAGTTTATTTTTGACTCAAGTACCAAAGATCGACAAAATGACCGTTATTAACTTAAATAATTACATAATGTTCATAACATGGTAATAAGTGACATAAAAGGAATAATAAACTTGAAAAATTCGATAAATAAATTATAAATTAAATCTAGTTTATTATTCAAGAGGTTAAAGAACGGTCGAGTCAAGTCGGACACGAGGTAAGGGAACTTCTTAACCCAATTTCCATTCTTTGGGTTAATCTCATATTCTAAAATTATGTTATGATATTATTATGTCTTATCTTGTATTTATACATTATTTATGTGTAAATATAGTGAATACACATAATAGATCTATTTTAATTAAAAAATGATATTTGTAAGGGAACTTCTTAACCCAATTTCCATTCTTTGGGTTAATCTCCTACTTTCAAATTATGTCATGATATTATTATGTACTATATTGTATTTATACTTTCATTATGTGTACATATAGTGAATACACATAATAGATATATTTTATTTAAAAATTATCTTTGTAAGGAATTTGTCTCAATATCCTTTCATTGAGGCATATTTGGTTTTATACACAACTTTCCTTTAGACGGTGTATAAACCCCTTTGACTTTTACTTTTATTCAAAATGAATCTTTTTATACGAAGCATTTTTACTAAACGACAAAAGGAATGTTTTTTCTTACGTATGCGGCGACAACGACTTCTCTGCCTTCGTGACCATTATTTGAGTTTCGGCTTCCTCTACAAGCCATAACTTTTTTTAAATGAAAAATAAATACAATGTTTTAATTTTATTTTATTCTGCTATTGAAAATGGTTTTGAAAATGTTTTATTATATCAATGTGTTGTATTGATATCTTGTGATTTAAATATGGAAATGTTATGTTTCCTTTATGCATGTTTTATGTGATACGATTATGTTATGGTTTATGATATGTTTAAACCTGTTCATATGAGGAATGCATTGGACTTAATAAGTGACGGGTGAAGCCTGCTATAGCTCCTCGATGCATCGGCAGGTCTCATGAGACAAACTAGTTTCTTGGCACGAGGCCTTGACAAAATCTTATTTGTAGTCTAGGAACGAGGCCTTGGCTACGTGGTTATGATAGTCTAGAATTATGCATTCCATCATTATGAAAGTGGTTATTGATATTGCATGTGATTATTCGACCAGTAGAATATTCATGTGAATAATTAAATTGAATTATTTCAATTTACTTTTGCCATATTATGTTGAAGTTCATGTATAAAAGTCTTTTTTAGTTATAAATTTCCTTAAATGTTTATGTTTATTTATGAAAGCTTCTGCTATATTGTTATCCTTACTGAGCATCTCATCTCACTCCTTTCAATGTTTTATTTTTCCCAGGATGTGAAGAAATATTTTATGACTGACCTACTAGGATAGTATGAAGGGGATAGAAGTGTGGACTATGGAGACTATGTCATTGTGATTTTTCAATTTATGATGTAATGTAAGACTTATGAATGTATCTAGTGTTTCCAAGACTACTAAACTAATCGGTCTTTCGAAACTTGATCGTTTGTGATCATTCCAATGTTACGCAATAAAGCACCGACTCTGGGTAACTGGGGTCGGGGCACTACAATAAGATCATGAACAATCAAATCATAACCCATAACTATAATGGGTTTCATAAACATGTAATCATATAATAACCTATGAAAAAGGGATAGGTTTCATAATCATTTAATCAAAATAAAAAAATTGAAAAGAAGTGGGTTTCTTAGACATCATGGCACCAAAACATAAACTATTTAGAGAAATAATATTAATGGTATTCTTGAACTATAACAATGTTTGTCATTATATGTGGGGATGGATTTTAAAAGATCACTTGGAACAAGAATTTTTCAAAAAAAATTACTTTTTAAAACATAAAACATTTTCAAAACCCTTTTAATTGAAACAAAATTGAAAAAATATAAATGAATCAGGAAAAACATTTAAAACAGTTCTGGAGGAAAATATCCTTTCTTCGCTGAAATGTTTTTCTTTTCTTAAAATGTTGCGAAATTTTAAAAGAAAACATTTTCTTTGAAAATAAATTTGTAATATTTTAGGGGAATATTCAAGATAATAAAGTGTCAAAAAATATAGAAATCTCTTCATTCCATATAAGTTAAAAACATTCTTATCGTACTTATTCTAAAAAAGTAAAAAGTACCTTTTTTGGAAATCGAAATAAATAATCCTTTAAAATAATGAACTGAAAGTCAAAAATTTGTAAAAATGACTTTAAACATATATAGGAGAATAATAAAACAATTTATGAAAACAATTACATGGATGATAATTATTCCCCAATGGAGACTTAAAACGAAACAATCCCAAATATAAAAGAGATTGTGAAATCAATACTCATCACTTTATAATCAATAGAATTGTATGCCATGTGTAATAAATAAAAATATAAGAATATATAAATATCATAATATTTTGGATAAGACTCATAAAATACATTCGTGGGTATTATATTCACCACATATAATAAACATGTAGTGTATAAGACCTATGTCACATAGAAATAAAGGTGAGACATAAACCCCTTACTTTGTGTCTTGAATCTCTTCGTATTTGAACAAACATCCAATATAATAAATATAATTTTAATTTATATACTTTACATAAGAATATTCTTATATATAATACCACATATGGTTTTATTATGACCTTATATTACCTTCTTGATAACAATCCTATGTTAAGGTTTCACTTCAGGTAATATTCATTTTGTTCTTCGCATGTGCCTTAATTTGTTAAATCTTTGTTCCTTATACTTATATCATGATTCAATGATGTAAATAATGATATATATATCATTTATATACATTATATTTATATTATAATAATCTATATTATAAATAAGTATGAAATGGAATACACTGTTCATTGAGACGGTAAGTCGTACGCACGAATGAATGTTGTTTTCGTTTTAATTTTCATGTTGAAATAAATTATGTAAATGAAATATGTATATATATGTATGTATATATATATATCATTATTCCAATAGAATTATTATATCCTATAAGTCCACTAAACCCCTCCTTAATGCATTCCATTTGGTGTGTGAACAAATCACATCACTTTGAAGTGGCGGTAGTCCACACTTTTTCAAATGAGATTATCGTATTAACACCCAATGGAATGTAAAAAAGGTATGTATTAGAAAAAGGTAAAAAATCTTAAATACATAATAAATATTATATATAACATATTTTTTTCCTTATAATTTCCACCATTATTGGTGGTAATGGAAAAATAAACAATCATCATTTTGTGAGGAAGTAGTTCACCATACACATAAATAATATATTTGATATCCATTAGATGGAGGTTTGTGTAAGTATATGTTGTACCCTTATCATAGAAAATTTCTAGAATATTTTGGATAATTTTTTTCATAAAATAATGTAATGAATAGTGTGTAGGGTTTGGAGAAGAAAAATTAAAAAAAGAACTTGAAGAAGGTGTTACCTCTTAATTGGGTAACTCATTTTGATTTCTTCCAAAAGGATTCATTAAGTTGACTTATACCAAAGGGAAGGATTCTAGGAGTAAGGGAGAGAATTTAGAAGGAGAAATGAATATTTTTTTAAGAAAAAATGATTTAGGGGTGTGAATAAAAGATAAAGAGCTGTTCCCTTTTATAAGAGGGGGGAGGGGCACTTTAGGAAACTCTGAAACTATTAATTTATTGAAAATTTATTTTCGATTTAAAATAGATAAAAAAGAATTTATTTAAAATTTGAGATGAGTATGGGTCTAAATACTATCAACCAATGAATGTTTGACATTTTTAGGTCACTAAATGAACCTTATACTTTGGATTTAACCCATAGGTTAAACAACTAACTCTTACCGTGACAATATGTCTTTTTACACTATAGTGTTAATATAATTAATATAAAATTCCAAACGAACCCCAATTGGATCATTTATGAAATATTTACACTATCCAATTTATTTTCTTGAATTCTATATTTTTATGAATTTTATAACATTTAATAAAATATTATTTATTTTACAGTATCAATTATGTTAATTTTGATACAATTCAATATTTTCATTTTTAAAAAATATCAAACAAACATGATAAATTTAACCCAATACTTAAAATAAGTCACTAACATGTCTTAGTTATCCATAAAAAAATTATGTCATTAATTAAGTCAGATTATATTTATTTTAATATTTTTACTATCTTTTATTTGATATCTCAATTAATTAAATAGTTACATAATCATTATTTTACAAGCCTTTAATTAAGTTATTTATTTTCTAAAATATAAAAAAATCATGATGAAGATAAATTTATTTTCTTTAAAATGAATAATTATAGTAGAATTTATCTTATGCATTACCATGTATTAAAAATTATTTAGTTATTAAATTTTGAATATGATACTTTTAACTCTTCTTTAAATAAAATATAATAAATATCTTAATATAACACAAGTGGTTTAAAAAGATCATATTTTTTACATAAGTTTTTTTTGGGTCGAAAAACATTTATCCAATTATACTAGGAAAATTTTTAGGGTGATTTTATATTATTGTACAATTTTTTTCCTTTAATTACCTTTTTTAACTTTAACCTTGGTAAATAAAATTCAAAATTAACTATTCACCAAAAATAATTTTGATCCTATTAGAAAAAAAATTTTAAACTGATTATAACCATGTTTTTCTATTTTTTGAAATTCAATTCATAGAATTGGTAATATTACATTTAATGTTAATCTCAAAAATGTGACTAGAAGGCGGGTAAAAGAGATGTTCAAAAGTTTAATAAATTTTATATCTGATTATATTATAAAATTGATTCCAATGACTGAAATTGTATTAATTCATGTATTATTGATTTATTCTGACTTTTAAATCAATTAAAAAATTAATAATTATTTAAAAAAATTATTTCTTAACTATGATGTAGTATTTTTTCACTATTCATCAAAAATTGAAACTTTTTAGAAATATACCCAAAAAATCACCCTAGGCTAATTTTAATAATCTGAATTCAAAAATAAAGTTTATTTTATCAAAATAATTTTCTATAATTTTTTAAAATTAATTTTAATATTTTTCATAGAAGGACATGAAAAGTAGTTCATTTAAGAAAATAGTAGTTTTAGACATATAAAGACTTTACCAGAAATTATATTTTTCATTATCAAAATCATTATAAATAATAATTAAATAGTTTTTATTACTATTGATATTACAAATTTAACAGTTAGGTTATAAATATCTTATTCAAATAATTATAATATTAAAGTTTAGTTTTGATTAAACTCTGTGTTGCATGTAACATAGGCCAAGACAGTGTTTCATGTAGTGAAATATTCCCTTGCTTTTGCGTATAAAAAATCCAAAACTTAGAGATATTATATAATAGAATAAATCTATACTTAGTGTCGTGTGAATTTAAAAATATCAAACTATTAAATTAATTTGAATAAGATAAATTCACAAAATCTTAGAGTGTTACATAGGGTCCCACTCTAGTAGTTGGTAGAGGACCCATGCCTAGCTCAGTTGGAGGATTCCACTCTGTTAGTCGAGGACCCATGCCCTGATACAACAAGACAATGCCACTCAGATAGAAAATAGAGGAACCATTCCCTTCTCATCATGTGGTTTTCATAATCATTGTTGAGGATCCATACCATTATTCCATAGGAGAGTTATATTAATTGGATAGTTGGAGGACCCATTCCCAGAGTAGTTGTAGTGTTCCACTCTGATGGTCGATTGGGGACCCATTCCCTTCCCAATAAGAGGGTGACACTCTGATCCCTATGATGATCCTTCCAAATCATTACCATTATCAAACATTGAAAAAAAGAAGCATATCACATGGAACATATCACATCATATCTCAAAGTACACTATGAAGTCCATAATCATGTTCTATACAGAAAAACACTCATGATAGGCAATTCACGGGCCAAAATCTGAGTCCAAATAATGGAGATACGAGATATTGAGGCTTCCTAAAAATGGAATGTAACACCTCGAGATTTTATGAAAAATATTCTTTTTTAATTTCATTAATGTCTTGTGTAGTACGCTACACCAAAATGATCTTTCACAACACGCATCATTGACTTGCCTTTCATTACACGCAATCGTGACCTTCCTCGATAGCGTGTGTAGTACGCAATACCGAGTTTCACTAAACAACGATATGCTATTAAAATATTATTAAAACCAGCCGTTATGAATTGTAATAACCACTTTTTGAAATTTTGTAAATTTTAGTTTTCAAAATGGACTTTATTTTTGGATTCGGAATATCGAAATTAGCTTAGGGTGATTTTTTGGAACTTTTTGGATAACTTTCATTTTCTGATTAATAGTGAAAATTACTAAATTTTAATTAAAAACAACCTTTTTAATCGAAATAATTTATAGTGATAAATTATTAATTTGAGTGGTTTTAATGTATATTTAGAATATGTTTTTACAATTTAATACAATTTTGGTCATTGGATGTAATTTCACATTTAAACCAGACATAAACAAGTGTCAATCTTTTGATAGTTATTATCTCTTAAGAACACGCTATATGTTCTGACGACGGGAATTAATTTTTAAATTAATTAATTAAAATTAAATGTTTTGAATTTGGTAAAATAGACATCATTTTTGATTTCATAATATCAAATATAGCTTAGGCCTAATTTTTGGTACTTTTCTGGAAACTTTCATTTTTGGATGAATAGTGAAACCACTAAGTGATAGTTAAAAAAATGAATTTTTCATAAAACTTAATTTTACCGCTTCTATGAGTGGAATTTAAAAAATCTGAGAGACACGGTTGATATCAGTATGTAAAATGTGGTTCAATAAGATGAAAATAATTTTTGGTGAATAGTAACTTTTTACTTTTTTTACCATGGTTAAAAGTAAATAGGGTAATTAACGGTAAAAATGATATTATTATTACCCTAACACATGTCATAATTCTATTGGATAAGTTTAATTCGACCAAAAACATCCTTAGGAATATAATATAACCATCTAGGACCACTTGGATTAGATTAGGACATTTATTATTAATTTATTTAAAGAAGGGTTAAAATAGTTAAAATCAAAGTTCAATAAGTATTTCATTTTTAATATTGGGTCATACATAAGATAAATTCTACTATAAATATTTATTAGAAAGCTAAAACTATTTCCCACATAATGATATTTTATTTTTAATTTTTAGATTTTAAATAAGTTAATTTATTTATGACACAATGATGATGCAATAATTTTCTTATTACTGAAATATTGACATAATTGATGTTATAAATACCCAAATAAATGTACTTTGAGACTTTTTATGAATTACACTAATTTTCTAGGTTAATATGACATGTTAGTATTGATTTAATTAACTTTTTTCTAACTAATCATTCTGTTACGATTTTCACAAAAATCAATTACTAAATAGTGTCAAAATTGACATAAAATAGTTTTTAAAACAAATATTATATTATTAATTGTTATTTTATTCCTAAAAATATAAGTTTCTTCCAAATGATTTATATAAGGTTATATATATTAATAATAAACAACTTGGGGTTCGTTTGGCTTGTTATAGTAAGTTTATTAACCTTATAGTGTAAGAACACAAAAAGACACGGTAAATGTAAAATTATCTAACTTAAAGTTAAAACTAAATGATAAGGTTAAAATAGTAAACTAAACTTGTAAAAATTCTATTGTATGAGATTATTTCGACCCATACCCACATTATCTTCGAAATAAATCAATTTGGATCTATTTAAAACCGAATTTGGCTTTATAATAAAATAATATTTTTAGTTATTCCAAAGGTTCCCCTCTCCTCCCTTATAAAAGGACACCTCCTCCCTCTCTTCCTCACACCACTTTGAGCCTTCGATCTCGGACAAACCCTGCCAAATTCTCTTCTCCACTTCCCTAGAAAAATCCTAGAGGTCCTGTTCTTCTTCAAAGACCAATTTCAGTGCCCTAAGAGGAGGACTCAAAGAGGCGCTTCAAAGAAATGGTAATGTCTGTTACCGGTTCATTCATCTTTATTTCTTCTTCCACTTCTTCTTCTTCTTAGGTTGTTTAATTATGAAGTAATAACATCAGTATCACTCATATACTGATATGTTATTATAAGTATGAAACAACCCTATTTCAATATCTATCCATCCTACGGAAAACGAAATCACCACGCGTGCGTACGTACGGAATACTGTCTCCACGCCGTGGTGTAATCTATTTTCCACCACCACCTTACTTGGATGGGTATAATGGTGTAAATAATAACTATATATGATTATTGTAAAGTTATATTGATTCTGAAATAGTATACATACACTCCAATACAATTCCACGATCATGAGAATGATATCATCGCTCGTGCGTACGTACGGACTACCGTCTCCACGACGCGATGAGATTCATTCTCCACGTTAACCATTCATGAATGATTATAAATTATATATAATAAGTAATCATGAAATATATGACATAATAATGATACTGGATTTATGTGTATACATATGTATGTCATCTACTTAGTTCCATTCAACTCAATAAGGAAATGAAAACAGCGTTCATGCGTCCGTACGGCCTACCGTCTCCATGAACGGTGTATTTATTTCCATTTACTGATCTTTTATATATATGAATATTCTGAATATTTATTATATATAAATCATGTTTTATATTCTGGAATTAAGTAATCATGATCTAAGTAATCATATGAATAATTACAAGTCAAAACACGGATGACAAATGAAACCGTTTTACCCAAAACGCTCTTTAACATGGAATTTACAAAAGAACGGGTAAAATAAAGTCATAAGTGAACCATATATGATATCATAAAAATAATTATGATTCTGGAATAAGTCAATAAAATTATTTAAATAATTATACAGGAGGTTCGGACACTTACGAAGAAAATTGGACCTAAGGTAAGGGAAATATCACAATCTCATTTTTATCCAAGATTGTTTATACTTTGGTATTTACTGGGGTGTATTTTAGCATCCACATCCATGTTTCCTCAATATGTAATATTATTTCTATCCACCTACAATTTTTTAAAAACAATATTACCCTTCGGTGAGTTTTTAGTAAAATATATGAAAGGAATCTTTTGTCATTTTTCGTATGAGGTACTTTTTGACTTTTCCGATAAAAGTACGAGAAGAATGTTTTTTTTAACTTATACGGCATGAATGGATTTTTAAAACATTATTTCCAAGAATCTTCCTTTACATGTTTTCAAGTTTATTTTTAATCAACTTCTTTTATTTCAAAATTGTATGAAATGTTAAGAAAGGAAAAAAAATTGAGGTAGAAAGGATATTTTCCTCAAGAATGGAGTTCAAGTGTTTTATCAAAATTATTTTCCATCTAAGATAATATAGGGTTCTGTTTCTGTCCCTATTATTACATTAATTTGATTATGTTGTGATGGAAATATTTTTATGAATTCCTTTATCTTATATGAATTGTTTTATGATGTCATGATGTTTAAGATTCCCATTTTTATTACATGGGTTATGCTATGATGTATGATTTATGATTTTGTGTCACACATAAGAATTGTATCATTATGAGATGGGTGGGACCTATATCTCCCTCCAATGCATTGGGTAATGATTTTATATCTCATGAGATAGACATGGCTGGAATAGTAGGTTGGACAGGTTCAGTGAAACAGGACTGAAACGAGGAGTGAACTCGGTTCAGAAATGGACTTTGTCCACTAAGATAGTCTTGGAAATGAGTCTTGACTAATAAGAAATGATTCTCTAGGATTTTGTGTGTATGCCACAAAGTTTCATGTTTTAAGTTATGATTATTTGGATTACATTTCACTACTATGATTTATCCCATGTTATGAAATTATGATTTCTTTTACAGGTTAAGATTTCCTAAAGTTATGTTCTTATGTATATGATGTGATTGATATTACTTTTTTTACCCTTACTGAGCATTTGAGCTCACCCTTTTATGTTTTCTTTTCCCCAGGATATAAAGAAAGGTTTTAGGTAAAAAAAATAAGATCTTTATGGGAGATGTTGAAGATCTTTCACCACGATTAGAGGATTATATTCCAAGTTTCCAAAGACACTAAACTATTACGGTCCATGTGTGTGTGTTTTTGTTATGTACTAAGTATTCCGCAAAAGTAATGTAATGTCCATGTACTTCAGGCTTCGGGTCTCTACAGTTGGTATCAGAGGAAAGGTTTAGTCAACCTTTGGAAACTAGGATGCGAGAACTTTAGTGAGATCCCTATAGATATTTCTAAGGTATGTCTAGGGATGTCTCTAAGGTTAAGTATAAGTATAGGTTATAGTCCAAGAATTGCGCTAACGATCTTATAATTTAACCTAAGATTTTAGATATTGAGGGTACTCCCCCTCTACTATGTTGTTTTCTCTAACATGATTTTTGCCTCTCACAGAATTCTTTTTGTGTTTTAGTTAATGGAGGGAACCAGAAAGAATTCGGTTAACATTGAATCCAATGGAAAAATTGGTGACTATGAGCAACAAAATTGTGTAATGCCTAGAGAGAAAGATATTGTGATTATGTCGAATCTGTCATCACGATATATGATTAACAAGGTGAAATTTAGTGGTATGCCTAATTCATCAAAGAAGAGGAAGATAGACTATTATGAATGTTTGCATGTTGAGGAGCATAAAGAAAGGAAGATTGAGATTTCTAAAGAAGGGAAGAAGAACCTTGAGGAATACCTCAAATGGAGGGACCGATGTTATCTGTGTGGAAAAAGGGTCATAGAGTGACAGACTGTTATAGAGTTCAATGTATTATTTGTGGAGAACATGGGCATTACCCAACTCAATTCCCTGACCTAAAAAGTTACTTCTAAATCAAGGAAGGACTTATTCTAGGACAATAATTGAAGAGGATGGATTGAATTTTTTATGTATTGGTATTCAAGAATAGTGTTTTTGAGGTACTTTTATTGTGTATTAAAATATTTTTCTATTATTCAATTGTGGTTTTCAATAATTTTAAGGTACTGGTAACCATGAAAAGTGATTCAAATATTTTGGAAAGCAGATGATATGCGCATAATGAAGGGATAAGGAGAAAATGAAAAGTTTGCAGTATTCATGAGATCATGATTGATATTAGGACTAAGTGATATCATGGTTTGAGTATATAGAATTATGAGGATTTTGGTATGTGGAAAGGGTTAACTTTTAACTGCATTCATGTTTTCACTATGGTTCAATTAATGGGTATTCATTATTCAAGACAATACATGATTATGGTATTCACATGTTTGTAATTTGACCAACAAGATATATCTTATGATATATTGGGGATAAATGATGGCATTCACGGGATTTTTATGTGACATTTCAAGTAATCATTTTCTTTATGCTATGAGCTTGGACCGATGTATTTTAGATAAGCCTAAAGATTGGAATGGATTATGTTGGACATAAGTTAGTATTTTTTAAGGATAGAACTTTTTCGATATTATTGATGGGATGTTATTGTAATATAGATTTATAAAAAGGACAACCTACATGATGTGCGACAGCCCATCACATCAGACAAAGCTGTGGGAATCGAACCCACAACTGAAGTGCGACTGGCCTTTATCGCCTACCACTGGCCTACAAGATGTCCTTGTTTAGTAGAAACTAGTTTTATTATATTAAGCAGTATTATATATGATTTATAAGTCCATTTTAGGAACCATATATGATTAATCTCACTATAAATGGACTTATGTATTTTTGATAACTTTTCTAACCTTTTGTTTCAGACAGATGGAATGACCCATCATTCTATCACATGATCTGCTAACACATCACGAATGAAAATTTAAACTTCATTTCATTAAGGGATGAAGTGGAAATTGTTCAATTCATGAACAACAGTGAGATTGTACTAAAATCATGTAACTATTTATTTTAATTCATCAACTTTAGGGAAATGATCTTGAAAACCAAAAATGTTGTCTTAGTGACCTTATATCCGATGAATTAGATGGTACCTTAGATCATCACAAATCTATGGCTTTGTGATTGTTGGATTTTTCATAGCGATGTTCTCTACCACTCTCTATCAGAACATGATGGTTAGATTTCTCTTCCATATCCATATTTTCACCTATATGGAAACCCAGTGATTAGTTTATTTGGGTAACCGTTACGTTTCATACTTTTGTTTTTAAAGATTGGTTTTGGTATTCCTTTTTACGATGTTGGTTTCTATTAAAGAAACTTTCGAGTAGTAAACCATTTATAACCCTGACGAATTTCGAGGGCGAAATTCATTTTAAGGGGGGTAGAATGCAACACCTCGAGATTTTTTGAAAAATATTCTTTTTAATTTCATTAATGTCTTGTGTTGTAAGCTACACCAAAAGGATCTTGCACAACATGCATCATTGACTTGCCTTGCATTACACGCAATCGCGACCTTCCTCGATAGCGTGTGTAGTACGCAATACCGAGTTTCACTAAACAACGATATGCTATTAAAATATTATTAAAACTAGCCATTATGAATAGTAATAACCATTTTTTGAAATTTTGTAAATTTTAGTTTTCAAAATGGACTTCATTTTTAGATTCGGAATATCGAAATTATCTTAGGGTGAAATTTTGGTACTTTTTGGATAACTTTCATTTTCTGATGAATAGTGAAAATTACAAATTTTAATTAAAAACAACCTTTTTAATAGAAATATTTAAAAGTGATAAATTATTAATTTGAGTGGTTCTAATTTATATTAATAATATATTTTTACAATTTAATAAAATGTTGGTCATTGGATGTAATTTCACATTTAAACCAGACATAAACAAGTGTCAATCTTTTGATAGTTATTATCTCTTAAGAACACGCTATATGTTTTGATGACGGAAATTAATTTTTAAATTAATTAATGAAAATGATATGTTTTGAATTTGGTAAAATAGACATCATTTTTGAGTTCATAATATCTAATATAGCTTAGGCCTAATTTTTGGTATTTTTCTAGAAACTTTCATTTTTTGATGAATAGTGAAACCACTAAGTGGTAGTTAAAAAAAATTAATTTTTCATAAAACTTAATTTTACCGCTTCTGTGAGTGGAATTTCAAAAATCCAAGAGACACGGTTGATGTCAGTAAGTAAAATGTGGTTCAATGAGATGAAAATAATTTTTGGTGAATAGTATCTTTTTACTTTTTTTACCATGGTTAAAAGTAAATAGGGTAATTAAGGGTAAAAATGATATTATTATTACCCTAACACATGTCCTAATTCTATTGTATAAGTGTAATTCGACCAAAAACAACCTTCGGAATATAATATAACTATTTAGGCCCACTTGGATTAGATTAGGACATTTATTATTAATTTATTTAAAGAAGGGTTAAAATAGTTAAAATCAAAGTTTAATAAGTATATCATTTTTAATATAGGGTTATACATAAGATAAATTCTACTATAAATATTTATTAGAAATATAAAAATATTTCCTACATAATTATATTTTATTTGTAATTTTTAGACTTTAAATAATTTAATTTATTTATGACACAATGATGATGCAGTAATTATCTTATTACTTAAATATTGACATAATTGACGTTATAAATACCCAAATAAATGTACTTTGAGACTTTTTATAAATTCCACTAATTTTATAGGTTAATATTACATATTAGTATTTATTTAATTAACTTTTTTCTAACTAATCATTCTGTTAAGATTTTCACAAAAATAAATTACTAAATAGTGTCAAAATTGATATAAAATAGTTTTTAAAAAAAATATTATATTATTAATTGTTATTTTATTCTTAAAAATCTAAGTTTTGGCCAAATGACTTAGATAAGGTTATATATATTAATAATAAAAAACATGGGGTTCGTTTGGCTTGTTATAGTAAGTTTATTAACCTTATAGTGTAAGTACACAAAAAGACACGGTAAATGTAAAATTATCTAACTTAAAGTTAAAACTAAATGATAAGGTTAAAATAGTAATCTAAACTAGTACAAATTCTATTGGATGAGAGGATTTAGACCCATCCCCACATTATCTTCTAAATAAATAAATTTTGAGCTATTTAAAACCGAATTTGGCTTTATAATAAAATAATATTTTTAGTTATACCAAAGGTGCGCCTCTCCTCCCTTATAAAAGGGCACCTCCTCCCTCTCTTCCTCACACCACTTTGAGCTTTCAAGCTCGGCCAAACCCTTCGAAATTCTCTTCTCCACTTCCGTAGCAACATCCTAGAGGTCCTTGTCTTCTTCAAAGAACAATTTTAGTACCCTAAGAGGAGGACTCAAAGAGGCGCTTCAAAGAAAAGGTAATGTCTGTTACCGATTCTTTCAACTTTATTTCTTCTTCCACTTATTCTTCTTCTTATGTTGTTTCATTATGAAGTAATAACATCAGTATCACTCATATACTGATATTTTATTATAATTATGAAACAACCCTATTTCACCATCTATCCATCCTACGGAAAACAAAATCACCATGCGTGCATACGTATGGAATACCGTCTCCACGCCGTGGTGTAATCTATTTTCCACCACCACCTTACTTGGATGGGTATAATGGTGTACATAATAACTATATATGATTATTGTAAATTGATATTGACTCTGAAATAGTATACATACAGTCCAATATAATTCCACGATCATGAGAACGATATCATCGCTCGTGCGTACGTACGGACTACCGTCTCCACGACGCGATGAGATTCATTCTCCACGTTAACCATTCATGAATGATTATAAATTATATATAATAAGTAATAATTAAATATATTACATAATAATGATACTGGATTTATGTTTATATATATGTATGTCATATACTTAATTCCATTCAACTCAATAAGGAAACAAAAACAGTGTTCATGCGTACGTACGGCCTACTGTCTCCATGAACGGTGTATTTCTTTCCATTTACTGATCTATTATATATATGTATATTATAAATATATATTATATATAAATCATGTTTTATATTCTGGAATTAAGTAATCATGATCTAAGTAATCATATGAATAATTACAAGTCAAAACACGGATGACAAATGAAACGATTTTACCCAAAACGCTCTTTAACATGGAATTTACAAAAGAACGGGTAAAATAAAGTCATAAGTGAACCATATATGATATCATAAAAATAAGTACGATTCTGGAATAATTCAATAACATTATTTAAATCATTATACAGGAGGTTCATACACTTACGAAGCAAATCGGACCTAAGGTAAGGGAAATATCACAATCTCATTTTTATCCGAGATTGTTTATACTTTGGTATTTACTGGGGTCTATTTTATCGTCAACATCCATGTTTCCTAAATATGTAATATTATTTCCATCTACCTACAATTTTTTAAGTACAATTTTACCCTTCGGTGAGTTTTTAGTAAAAGATATGAAAGAAATCTTTTGTCATTTTTCGTATGAGGTACTTTTTGAGTTTTCTGACAAAAGTACAAGATGAATGTTTTTTTAACTTATACAGCATGAATGTATTTTTAAAACATTATTTCCAAAAAGATTCCTTTACATGTTTTCAAGTTTTTTTTTAATCAACTTCTTTAATTTCAAAATTGTATGACATGTTAAGAAAGAAAAAAAGTTTTTGAAGTAGAAAGGATATTTTCCTCAAGAATGGAGTTCAAGTGTTTTATCAAAATTATTTTCCATCTAAGATAATATAGGGTTATGTTTCTATCCCTATTATTACATTAATTTGATTATGTTATGATGGAAATATTTTTATGAATTCATTTATCTTATATGAATTGTTTTATGATGTCATGATGTTTAAGATTCCCATTTTTATTACATGGGTTACGCTATGATGTATGGTTTATGATTTTGTGGAACACATAAGAATGGTATCATTATGAGATGGTTGGGACCTATATCTCCCTCCAATTAATTGGATAAATATTTTATATCTCATGAGATAGACATAGATGGAACGGCAGGTTGGACCGGTTCAGTGAAACAAGACTGAAACAAGGAGTGAACTCGGTTCAGAAATGGAATTTGTCCACTAAGATAGTCTTGGAAATGAGTCTTGACTAATAAGAAATGATTCTCTATGATTATGTGTGTATGCCACAAAGTTTCATGTTTTAAGTTATGATTATTTGGATTACATTTCACTACTATGATTTATCCCATGTTATGAAATTATGATTTCTTTTGTAGGTTAAGATTTCCTAAAGTTATGTTCTTATGTATATGATGTGGTTGATATTTCTTTTGTTCACCCTTACTGAGCATTTGAGCTCACCCTTTTATGTTTTCTTTTCCCCAGGATATAAAGAAAGGTTTTAGGTAAAAAAAAGTTCTTTATGGGAGATGTTGAAGATCTTTCACCACGATTAGAGGATTATATTCCGAGTTTCCAAAGACACTAAACTATTACGATCCTTATTTGTGTGTTTTTGTTATGTACTAAGTATTCCACAAAAGTAATGTAATGTCCATGTACGTCATACTTTGGGTATCTACAGTTGGTATCAAAGGAAGGGTTTCGTCAACCTTTGGAAACTAGGATGCGAGAACTTTAGTGATATCCCTAGAGATATTTCTAAGGTCTGTCTAGGGATGTCCCTAAGGTTAAGTATAAGTATATGATATAGTCCAAGAATTGCGCTAAAGATCTTAGAATTTAACCTAAGATGTTAGATATTGAGGGTACTCCCCCTTTACTATGTTGTTTTCTCTAGCATGATTTTTGCCTCTCACAGAATTCTTTTTGTGTTTTAGTTAATGGAGGGAACCAGAAGGAATTTTGTTAACATTTAATCCAATATACAAATTGGTTACTATGAGCAAAAAAATTGTGTAATTCCTAGAGAGAAAGATATTTTGATTATGCCGAATCAGTCAACGCGATATATAATTCACAAGGTGAAATTTAGTGGTATGCCTAATTCGTCAAGGAAGAGGAAGATAGACTATTATGCATGTTCGCATGTTGAGGAGCATAAAAAAAGGAAGATTGAGATTTCTAAAGAAGGGAAGAAGAACCTTGAGGAATACCTCAAATGTAGGGACCGATGTTATCTGTGTGGAGAAAAGGGTCATAGAGTGACAGACTATTATGGAGTTCAATGTATTATTTGTGATGAACATGGGCATTACCCAACTCAATGCCCTGACCTAAAAAGTTACTTCTAAACCAAGGAAGGACTTATTCCAGGACAATAATTGAAGAGGATGGATTGAATTGTTTATTTATTGGTATTCAAGAATAATGTTGTTGAGGTACTTTTATTGTGTATTAAAATATTTTTGTATTATTCTATTGTGGTTTTCAATAATTTTAAGGTACCGGTAACCATGAAAAGTGATTCAAATATTTTGGAAAGAAGATGATATGCCCATAATGAAGGGATAAGGAGAAAATAAAATGTTTGACAGTATTCATGAGCTCATTATTGATATAAGGACTAAGTGATATCATGGTTTGAGTATATAAAATTTTTAGGATTTTGGTATGTGGAAAGTGTTAACTTTTAACTGCATTCATGTTTTCACTATGGTTCAATTAATGGGTATTCATTCTTCAAGACAATACATTATTAAGGTATTCACATGTTTGTAATTTGACCAACAAGATATATCTTATGATATATTGGGGATAAATGATGGAATTCACGTGATTGTTATGTGACATTTCAAGTAATCATTTTCTTTATGCTATGAGCTTGGAACAAAGTATTTTAGATAAGCCTAAAGATTGGAATGGATTATGGTGGACATAAGTTAATATTGTTTAAGGATAGAACTTTTTTCTATATTATTGATGGGATTTTATAGTAATATATCTTTAGAAAAAAGACAACCTGCATGATGGGTGACAGCCCATCGCGTCGGACAAGGCTGTGGGAATCGAACACACAACCGAAGTGCGACTGGCCTTTATCACCTACCACTGGCCTACAGGAAGTCCCTGTTTAGTATAAACTAGTTTTATTATATTAAGTAGTATTATATTTTAAGTATAAGTCCATTTTAGGAACCATATATGATTAATATCATTATAAATGGACTTATGTATTTTTTGATAACTTTTCTAACCTTTTGTTTCAGACAGATGGAATGACCCATCATTCTATCACATGATCTGCTAACACATCACGAATGAAAAATTCAACTTCATTTCATTAAGGGATGAAGTTGAAATTGTTCAATTCACGAACAACAGTGATATTGTACCAAAATCATGTAAGTATTTATTTTAATTCATCAACTTTAGGGAAATGATCTTGAAAACCAAAAATGTTGTATTAGTGACCTTATATCTGATGAATTAGATGGTACCTTAGATCATCATAAATATATGGCTTTGTGATTGTTGGATTTTTCATAGCCATGTTCTCTACCACTCTCTATCAGAACATGATGGTTAGATTTCTCTTCCATATCCATATTTTCACCTATGTGGAAACCCAGTGATTAGTTTATTTGGGTAACTGTTACGTTTCATACTTTTGTCTTTAAAGATTGGTTTTGGTATTCCTTTTTACGATGTGGGTTTCTATTAAAGAAACTTTCGAGTAGTAAACCATTTATAACCCTGACGAATTTCGAGGGCGAAATTCATTTTAAGGGGGGTAGAATGTAACACCTCGAGATTTTATGAAAAATATTCTTTTTAATTTCATTAATGTCTTGTGTTGTATGCTACAGTAAAAGGAGGTTTCACAACACGCATCATTGAATTGCCTTGCATTACACGCAATCGTGACCTTCCTCGATAGCGTGTATAGTACGCAATACCGAGTTTCACTAAACAACGATATGCTATTAAAATATTATTAAAACAAGCCATTATGAATAGTAATAACCACTTTTTGAAATTTTGTAAATTTTAGTTTTCAAAATGGACTTCATTTTTGGATTCGGAATGTCGAAATTAGCTTAGGGTGAAATTTTGGTACTTTTTGGATAACTTTCATTTTCTGGTGAATAGTGAAATTTATTAATTTTAATTAAAAACAACCTTTTTAATCAAAATAATTAATAGTGATAAATTAATAATTTTAGTGGTTTTAATGTATATTTATAAGATATTTTTACAATTTAATAAAATGTTGGTCATTGGATGTAATTTCACATTTAAACCAGACACAAACAAGTGTCAACCTTTTGATAGTTATTATCTCTTAAGAACACTCTATATGTTTTGACGACGGGAATTAATTCTTAAATTAATTAATGAAAATGACATGTTTTGAATTTGTTAAAATAGACATCATTTTTGAGTTCATAATATCAAATATATCTTAGGCCTAATTTTTGGTATTTTTCTGGAAACTTTCATTTTTTGATGAATAGTGAAACCACTAAGTGGTAGTTAAAAAAAATGAATTTTTCATAAAACTTAATTTTACCACTTCTATGAGTGGAATTTCAAAAATCCAAGAGACACGGTTGATTTCAGTAAGTAAAATGTGGTTCAATGAGATGAAAATAATTTTTGGTGAATAGAAACTTTTTACTTATTTTTACCACGGTTAAAAGTAAATAGGGTAATTAAGGGTAGAAATGATATTATTAGTACCCTAACACATGTCCTAATTCTATTGGATAAGTTTAATTCGACCAAAAACAACCTTAGGAATATAATATAACCATTTAGGCCCACTTGGATTAGATTAGGACATTTATTATTAATTTATTTAAAGAAGGGTTAAAATAGTTAAAATCAAAGTTTAATAAGTATATCATTTTTAATATAGGGTAATACAAAAGATAAATTCTACTATAAATATTCCATAGAAATATAAAAATAGTGCCTACATAATGATATTTTATTTGTAATTTTTAGACTTTAAATAAGTTAATTTATTTATGACACAATGATGATGTAGTAATTATTTTATTACTGAAATATTGACATAATTTATGTTATAAATACCCAAATAAATGTACTTTGAGACTTTTTATGAATTACACTAATTTTATATGTTAATATGACATGTTAGTATTTATTTAATTAACTTTTTTAGAACTAATCATTCTTTTAAGATTTTCACAAAAATCAATTACTAAATAGTGTCAAAATTGACATAAAATAGTTTTTAAAACAAATATTATATTATTAATTGTTATTTTATTCTTAAAAAACTAAGGTTCGGCCAAATGACATAGATAAGGTTATATATATTAATAATAAACAACTTGGGGTTCTTTTGGCTTGTTATAGTATGTTTATTAACCTTATAGTGTAAGAACACAAAAAGACACGGTAAATGTAAAATTATCTAACTTAAAGTTAAAACTAAATGATAAGATTAAAATAGTAAAATAAACTTTTCCAAATTCTATTGGATGATAGTATTTCGACCCATACCCACATTAGCTTCTAAATAAATCAATTTGGAGCTATTTAAAACCGAATTTGGATTTATAATAATATAATATTTTTAGTTATTCCAAAGGTGCCCCTCTCCTCCCTTATAAAAGGGCACCTCCTCCCTCTCTTCCTCACACCACTTTGAGCCTTCAATCTCGGCCAACCCCTTCAAAATTCTCTTCTAAACTTCCCTATAAACATCCTAGATGTTCTGGTCTTCTTCAAAGACCAATTTTAGTACCCTAAGAGGAGGAATCAAAGAGCTGCTTCAAAGAAAAGGTAATGTCCATTACCGATTCTTTCAACTTTATTTCTTCTTCCACTTCTTCTTCTTCTTAGGTTGTTTCATTATGAAGTAATAACATCAGTATCACTAATATACTGATATGTAATTATAAGTATGAAACAACTCTATTTCACCATCTATCCATCCTACAGAAAATGAAATCCCTGCGCGTGCGTACGTACTGAATACTGTCTCCACATCGTGGTGTAATCTATTTTCCACCACCACCTTACTTGGATGGGTATAATTGTGTACATAAAAACTATATATGATTATTGTAAATTGATATTGATTCTTAAATAGTATACATAAACTCCAATACAATTCCACGATCATGATAACGATAGCATCGCTCGTGCGTACGTACGGACTACCGTCTTCACGGCGCGATGAGATTCATTCTCCATGTTAACCATTCATGAATGATTATAAATTATATATAATAAGTAATAATGAAATATATGACATAATAATGTTACTTTATTTATGTGTATATATATGTATGTCATCTACTTAATTCTATGCAACTCAATAAGGAAACGAAAACAGCGTTCATTCGTACGTACGACCTACCGTCTCCATGAACGGTGTATATCTTTCCATTTACTGATCTATTATATATATGTATATTCTGAATATATATTATATATAAATCATGTTTTATATTATGTAATTTATTAATCATGATCTAAGTAATCATATGAATAATTACAAGTCAAAACACAAACGACAAATGAAACGATTTTACCCAAAACGCTCTTTAACATGGAATTTACAAAAGAATGGGTAAAATAAAGTCATAAGTGAACCATATATGATATCATAAAAATAATTATGATTCTGGAATAATTCAATAACATTATTTAAATCATTATACAGGTGTTTCGGACACTTACGAAGCAAATCGGACCTAAGGTAAGGGAAATATCACAATCTCATTTTTATCCGAGATTGTTTATACTTTGGTATTTACTGGGGTGAATTTTATCATCCACATCCATGTTTCCTCAATATATAATATTATTTCCATCCACCTAAAATTTTTTAAATACAATTTTACCCTTCGGAGAGTTTTTAGTAAAAGATATGAAAGGAATCTTTGGTCGTTTTTCGTATGAGGTACTTTTTGAATTTTCCGAAAAAATTACGAGAAGAATGTTTTTTTTAAATTATACGGCACGAATGGATTTTTAAAACATTATTTCCAAGAAGCTTCCTTTAAATTTTTTCAAGTTTATTTTTAATCAACTTCTTTTATTTCAAAATTGTATGACATGTTAAGAAAGGAAAAAAAATTAAGTAGAAAGGATATTTTCCTCAAGAATGGAGTTCAAGTGTTTTATCAAAATTATTTTCCATCTAAGATAATATAGGGTTCTGTTTCTATACCTATTACTACATTAATTTGATTATGTTGTGATGGAAATATATTTATGAATTCATTTATCTTATATGAATTTTTTTATGATGTCATGATGTTTAAGATTCCAATTTTTATTACATGGGTTATGCTATGATGTATGGTTTATGATTTTGTGGCACACATAAGAATGGTATCATTATGAGATCTGTGAGACCTATATCTCCCTCCAATGCATTGGGTAAAGATTTTATATATCATGAGATAGACATGGCTGGAACGGCAGGTTAGACCGGTTCAGTGAAACAGGACTGAAACGAGGAGTGAACTCGGTTCAGAAATGGACTTTGTCCACTAAGATAGTATTGGAAATGAGTCTTGACTAATAAGAAATGATTCTCTATGATTATGTGTGTATGCCACAAAGTGTCATGTTTTAAGTTATGATTATTGGGATTACATTTCACTACTATGATTTATCCCATGTTATGAAATTATGATTTCTTTTGCAGGTTAAGATTTACTAAAGTTATGTTCTTATGTATATGATGTGATTGATATTTCTTTTGTTTACCCTTACTGAGCATTTGAGCTCACCCTTTTATGTTTTCTTTTCCCCAGGATATAAAGAAAGGTTTTAGGTATAAAAAAAGAATATCTTTATGGGAGATGTTGAAGATCTTTCACCACGATTAGAGGATTATATTCCGAGTTTCCAAAGACACAAAACTATTACGGTCCTTGTGTGTGTGTTTTTGTTATGTACTAAGTATTCTGCAAAAGTAATGTAGTGTCCATGTACGTCGTGCTTCAGGTCTCTACATGGAACATGGGGTACGTGACTTGTAAGAGGATTCACATGATGTGTGGTCTCTCTATACTACATGGGATTGTCCCTATTGGTTCATAGATTACTGTGTGTGTAGGAATACATATCATGTAGAGGAACTACATAGTGTTTCCGAGCCACTTGGGGTCCTACCCATGCTACTGGTCGAGTTACTGTACATGGGTACATGGAATGTTTCAAGCTATGATCATTACCATATACTCCCAGAGTACATGTTGCGCTTCCATCACATGTTTCACACTATATTTGGGGGTCCCACATGGTGTGTGATACTTATAATTCCAACGAAACCCTAGCACGGTGAATTCCCATGGAACATGTCATGTGTTCTTCTGAAATACACTACCTACAGTTATGTTTATTCCATATTCTTTTATTTTCTTCCATGATTCCATATCCACTCATGCCCCATCTTTTTCAACCTATTTCTCACCCTAAAATGGTCAAATGAGCCTTTAGAAAGTGATTTCATCCCTCGGTTGGCTAGAAATTGAATCCTCATTACCTCTCACGAACCCGGCAAACACTACACACATCTCTATCACTTGTAGCACCTAAAAATATCATAAAATACATAATGTAAAACCCATATCCTACAAATAATATAAATAAATCCTTTATTAATTGTTCCTTTCATAATATGTGATTCTATCCTGATTCTGGGGGCCCAATCAGGCTCGGTGATGCCCATCAATGTCAAACTGAGATCCCATAGGCCAATCAGTAAAGAATGCAAAGAGTCATTGAAATAATGGAACCAAAACAATAGAGAACAATCTTTTTCCAATTTTTCATGGCCAAAAACACAATTATGGATATCCAAGGTAATAAATAGTTATAATCCGTACACTCATGCATGTAAAGTCTTATAATTTAAATATATCAAGAAATAGAATGATCTTTCTAAAAAAATTTAATAAATCAAGGTAGAATTCACAAATTAATGAGTATAGACTAGAATCTAATCATTCATCATCAATTAATGTTCTTTCCATTTAATGAGAGAATTCATTACGTCCACATTCTCTTGATCTTCTCGAATTAGGAGTCTCATCTTTTTATGGTTCTGATTTTCCAATGATAGGTGGAAGTAAAACCTCTCAATTCTCCTAGGGATTATGATTCTAAACGTGGTATATCTTTATATTAGAGTTTATAAAGGGAAATATTGTTATGTTAATTAAAATAAATAACTAAATATAATTATCTATTTAACTAAACATATTATCCCATGACTGATTTTATCTGAACGCCCCACACCGACCTATTTTGGGTCATTCCTAGGATAAAACTGATGTTTTGTACTCAACCAAAGTCTCAGATTTAGGATATGGTATTATTTTTATTTTTTTATCACATTTTCTTTAAGAACTAAAAATGAATAATATAAAATATATTTATTAATTTAAAAATATTAATTCTGAGCACACTGGGCCTTAAAATTGCATGTCATCTCAGTGCCTCGAAAGGTGTCATACTAATAGTAGAGTGGTAGATATTATTATATAAAAACTCTACCAATTTGAATTGATCCTCTCAGATATGGGAAAATTCCAAATCATAGTACCTCATCACATCCTCCGACACATGGATAGTGTTCTCAGTCTTCCCATCATTCTGGTGGTGGAAGGTTGTACCGATCCTCATGTAGTTTCTAAATTCCTCCTGAAAGCCTCTCCAAAACCATGACATGAATTACACATCATGATCAGAGAAAATATTCAAGGAAACCCCATGAAGGTTAAAATATCTTATATGTACATACGCCATAAATTCTACACTGGAGTCTTCTCCCTAATAGAAATGAAGTTTGTTGAATTCATGAGTCGAATATCTATCACCTAGATGGCTCCATAGCCTCTCATTGTCTAAAGAAACCCCTTCACAAATTCGATGTATATTTGGTCCCATTTCGACATTGCGATCTGAAGGATCTAAAAAAATCTTTTATAACCCAGTGCTCAACCTTCACCTACTAAAATTTGAATCACTGAGAGATTAATTCATCCACACTCTATCTCATGTCAGCCCACCAAAACTACCATTGAAGGTCTTTATACATATTCTCTACACCAGTATGTATAGCTAAAGGAGAAGGTTTAAACCCCCTTATTACCTCCACCCGCATCAAGACTGGGAACACCATCCATCCCTAGAAAAGGATTACATGATTCCCTCCTTCGAAAAATACATTGGGTGACTCTCATAAGGATTTCTAGTCACAGAATACCTCACAGATGATGTATCCCAACTGGGAATCTCTCACATGTTGGAGGAGAAGTGGAGTAAACACCATCGACTGAATAAAATTTGAACCCACTTACTCAACTAGTGTTAAATTTAAGTTATACAACTACTAAGATGCCTCCTACAACAAAAATGCTTGTGACTTTCTAATAAGGTAATATACTACCATGTTTCCCTTCCCCGAAGTATAAACTATCTAAAAGTCTTAGTCATGTATGAACTCAAACCAGAGGCTATGTCTCAGGTTCACGTCTCTCTAGCACTACTCAATAGAGGTAAATAGATGGTTTTTCCACATTGGGGTAGTCAAAGGGGATGCAATCCTAGATAATTCTTCTATAAACCCCATCTAGTTCCCTGCCATTCAAAGAAACTCTACGCCACTGACATGATCTTGGGTTTCTCCCAAGAAATTACATCATAGATATTTTTTAGGTCTATGGATAATCCATTCTCAGAAATGGCATACCCCATGAAGTTAACCTTGTGAATATATAATTGTAACTTTGAGATCATTTCATAAAGCTAGTGCTCACAAATTAAATATAGGTTCATCCTCAAGTGATTTATGTTATCATCCTCTAACGTATAGTATATTATTATTTCATTAATGATGACAATAATAAAATATTCCAAGTGAATCTGGAATATCCAATTCATCGTATCCATTAACACAGCGGTGGAATTAATTACACTAAATAGGATCACCAAGAACTCATAGTGTATGTTGTGACATTGGAATTATATCTTTGGAATATCATCCTCACGAACTCTCAATTGGTGGTAGTTCAACCTGAGATCAATCTTTGAGAACCAACTCACACCTAAAAATAGTTAAAGAGTTATTCAATCCTAGGAAAGGGAGACTTTTTCCTTTATCATTTCCTAGTTCAGGCGATGATAATTTACACAAAGTCATATGATATCATCTATCTTTTTCATGAACAACACTGATGCTACCTAGGGGGACGCATTCAGCGTAATAAAACCCATATCTCAAAGGTCCTCCAACCACAACTACAGCTCCTGAAGCTCAGTAAGGGCTATATGATATACCACAGAAGCTATCAGAGTGGTCATGGGATGTAAATCGATATAAAACTCCATCTCCCACTTCATAGGTAGTCCCATAACATCATCAGGGAAGGCATCCATAATATCCTTCAAAACTAAAGGAGTCCAAATGCATGAAGGCTCTACTACACCAAGTTATACACTAACCAACTGATGGGTGATGGGTTGAATCATCCTTCTTACAGAACCCACTCATCCCTCCATGAGATATTTATCTCCCGTAATGGATAATCAAGTCTCATCTATATGAAGGCCTATAAATCGTATGTGGTGAAAATAAATCTATGATCGGGCCACAAAAAAACAATACATCCCCAAGAAGACATCATAGGGTTCCATTGTGACAACCAAAAGGTCCCACAATAACCTATTTTCACTAAGTGATGTCTCACACTATTAGCAGATAAAGGATATAGAATATGTGTTCCCCATAGAATCCTCAAGACTAAGTTGTTGGGATAATGCCTCGATCAAGTGGTCCATCTCTCACACTAGGATTAAAGATATGAAGGAATAAATTGACCTTGTGTCTACTAATATAGACTCAAGAGTATAATAAACACATATTGTACCTCTAATCATATCTTTTTCCACTAGGTCATAAGAATCCATGTCTTATTGCTATTCACGACCCTAACCAATAGCTCCTCGATCCAAACATGATTCACCTGGTGGTTGTGGTGGAAGGATCTTATAACTTCTTATAAATCCCAAAAAACTCATATTGTAGTTCCAATAGCTCCTATTCTATCTCTGCCTCCCTATGGGTCACCCTGCCCTCTTCTGGGAGATCCATGATCTGGTGCTGCCATTATTACGGTGTTCCATCCACTATATTCACATGCTCCTCAAGACATCTGTTCAGGTAGTCACACACCATGCGACCTCACCCTTCACAAGAATTAAACCACCCATATTTGGGAGGAACTCTTCCTCTATGCTACCCATGACCAAGTGACCGAGCCTGGTCCTAGGAAGATATCCTACACCGAGATGTTGTTGAATTTTTGTCTACTAGTTACAACAGATGAATCGGATCTACAATGCCTTGTCTCATCTCCAGCTATTTGGTGTCCATCCAAAAATAATATCTCTATCACCATTTCCTATTCCAACACCCAAGAATACGTGGTAATTCAAAATGGTATCACACTGGCATGGATATCTCTGTGGATTCCCTGCTCAAAATTATGTGCTCGGAAGTAGCCATCCAGGATCATATCAAGGGAGTACTGTGTAAGGTCTATGATCCTAGAAGGATACTCATCCACTATCATCCCTTCCTACTATAGCTCTAGACAATATTGAATCCAATATGAGTGAAATCATGAAAGGTAGTACTCCTCACTAAATAGTTTCTATAAGTTGGTCTAGGAGACTGTTGACTCATTATGCATTTGTGTAACAAGACTCCACCAGTCCCAGCTACTCCGTGGAAAAGGATATCTTCTAGTGCAACCACCTGATCTAGAAGTGTCTATATAATCTTGAAAACATGTACCATAAACAATATCCAATCCTCCAATACTTGGGGATCAAGATTTCTATGGAACCTCAGTGGCCTATTGGGATGGAACTTGTGGATTACACTAAGCATGTATGCATCCTCAGCCTGCTCTTATGGTATGATATGATGCTCAACATGTGGGGTGCTTCAACCAATCCACCTTGAGGAAAGATATCATTGGATGGACCCTAATATAAGGCCTCATCACTCATTGTATCATCATTATAATCTAAAACTTGTGACCTATTTGGATATCATTGTGGAAGAATCCGGAAAATTCAATCTAGATATAACACGGTCAGATGAGAATATATATATTTCATGGAGATATGACTAAAGAAGGATAGTCAAGGACTCAATCCTATATGTTTCATGTACCACTGATAATTGAAACCAATGTCTCGGTATGCTGAGTCGATAAGTAGGTAATCAAGGTCCTAGTGAATCGATACATTGATCTACACACCAACACTAGATTCCCTAGACCTGAAATCCACACTCGAAACACTTTGACACCATTTCCCTAAATCTTAAACAAATTCTTATAAGGGGACTAATACAAACACCATCCCAAAAAATTAACTACTCTGATACCTATTTTTCAGAACCAGGCCTAATGAGGCTCGAGCCACAACAATCCAAATCCCGACTCCATAAGCCAGAGGGTGGTGACAAGCACCGAAAGTCATAACCTAAATAGGAGACCTTTTTCAAATGTACCAGTTGATTATCCCCTATAAGAAACTAATATTTATTGTTTATAATATAATATTCATGTTCTTTATTAATTATAACCACCATTTTTAGTGCATTTTACTCTTTGAACATTATTTTGCATTATGATTGTAATTCCATCTTAAAATGAACTATTACATGGAACAATTTTGAACATCTCATAAAACAAAAAATGGTATTAATTTTATTTTCACATTTTATTTTCGGGTCTACCATTCTATAAGGAACAATTCATTATTTTGGAGTAGTTGAAGATTCAAATTGGAAGACCACCAAAGTGGGCCTTGAACCAACAATATTCTGGGTGAAGTGAACTGGACATAATCCCAATAAAAGTACTATATATGACATATTTAAATCCCAATGATTCTCAAACTTTAACTAGAGGTATAGGATATAATGGGTAGCATTTCATTCTACAGTTATCCAAGATAATTATGACTTTTTAATGGAGTTCCAGGCATCCCATGTTGAAGAAGAAATTCTGGGTGAGATTTTACAGCCTTGAAAAATAGTCCACCATTTAAATCATTTATCATAAACCACAAAATATTTTGGGTGGAAATTTTAAAGGATATTAGGTGACATCTAGGGACAGATTTTACCCTTCTAAGTACCACATGAATTCTTCCATCTAGATGTTCATTTCGGAACCTATGTTTAATATATACAAGTTAGATTCCACTTCATAGCAAGAGTGGAAAAGTCTCCTCTACATTAATTTTCCACCCACCTAGGCCCACCACAAGTAATTAAAGAGACTTGGATAGTTGATCTCTCAACCAAAGGCTTTCTAAATTCTTATTTAATCCAATATTGGTGGAGGATTTGTGTATCTTGGATGATTTTTTTTCATTGTAATGTTATTATACCGATTTGTCTTTGTAACATTCTTCTTTTTCATGTAAGTTGTTCGAATCAAATTAGTATTTAATAAAATTTCTTCTTATTAATGTATTCCATTTTTATTCATATCATCATGACATCATTGCCTCAAGGTGTGGACTTTTTCACACCAAACCTTGTGATATTCTTCACATAATGGTGGAGTGATCATTATTTTTTTGTTTTTACTTCTTCAATTCCACCCTTATGAGTCTACTTCCTACTTTAGTTGAGAACATGTCATAAATGTAAGTATAAATCTATTGTGGCTTTTTCCAAGGGAGTATCAAGGGGATGGATTGGATGTTATTTCTCACTCTCTAAATTTTATTTTATTTTTTTGAGTTTCTTTTATTCAATGATTTTCTCCCTTCCTCTTCCTTATTGAATTTATTCAACCCGCTTTTATATGCTAATTAGATCCATTACCTTGGATTCCTCATAAAAATGATCCTAAAAGTGTTTGGGTGATTATCATCTGTTTGTGAACGTTTTTAACTAGTAATTTATGAGGTTAGTTTGAATTCATTGTGTGAATACTTCTCGAGTTAATGAAATTGAAATAGTTAAAAAAGGAATTCATCCAATCCACCCTGAGCAATAACCTCATATCAACTCATTTTCTCATAATTTGAATTCACATAGATCACTAAGTGATCTTTTAAAACCATCTAAAATCAACCCAATTTGGCCACTTCATATCCAAAAATCCATCTCTTTGTATTTTGTATCTATAGGTTCTTTTTAGATCTTTGATTATTCGACAACCCAAGCTACACTGCAAGTGCCCGCTTAACCCTTATAACTTGGGTAAATTTGGGCGACGCCACCTATACACACACACTCAACCATATCAATGAAGAAGTACATATGAATAAAAATAAAAATATACAATATCCATAGAAGAACTGTGCATAAAAATCAATTGGTTGTACAAGAGTATGATAGAGTAAAATAAAAAGTAAATGGGAAAAATAAATTCCCAACCCTAAAGATGTCCCAAACTAAAAAAAAATAGAATATTAAAATATTTATAGACCCCATATATTGATCTCTAAGATCTAACCATAATATGTGGTCCAATGAACTGGTTATCCATATGATCCTATGTAGTCACTGTGGACCTATCCTTCGTATGCATTAGACATGACCTGTATGGGAAATCCCATGCAGGGGTGAGTATATACATATCCATTAAGACACCCAAATGCTAAAGGGGTAGCAATAAGAGACATTATAGGAATATATAGATAGTAGACACCTCGACCCAAAGTATGAGAGTACATAATACAATAACATGGATACATACATATATATATAAATATATTCTAAAAAAACTAAAATGAGAGGGAAGGGGGGTCTCCATCTCAGGACCCATCCTAGGAAAATAGTTCCCTTAGTTCTAGAAGGACCATTTTCAAATCCTATAATATCATGCATATGTCTAAAGAGAGATCTAAGTCACACCAAAACTCACCACTGTGCCATATATTCTAGGGTCACAATCTCTAGGTAGAGGACGTATTCCCTAATACAACATAAGGGTTTCACTCAGTAGATACCTAAAGTACCCATTCTCTATCCTGTTAGGAGGGTTCTACTCGATTAAATATTAGAGGACCCATACCCAACCCACCTACAGGGTTCCAATCTAGCATTTGGTAGAAGACCAATGCCCAGAACAACTCTAGGGTTCCACTCTATTAGTCTAGGAAACATTCATGAATATAATAGTAGGGTGAAACTTGGATATTAGAGAGAGTAACCATTCCCTACCCAGCAAGAGGGTTCCACTCTTGTAGTCAAGGAACCATACACTGACTCTGTAGGAGGGTGAAACTCTGTTGATAAGTAGAGGACCCATTCCCTATACCAGTAGGATTTTTCCACACTAATTGTAGGTAGAGGACCCATTTCAATCCCAAATATAGGGTTAAACTCTAATAGTAAATTGAGGACCCATGCCTTATCCAGCCAAAGGGTTCCACTCAGATCTCTCTAATGATTCTTTCTGATGACTACTGTCATTGGGTATCACCTAAAGAATAGTCACATGTTGAATATCTCACGTCATATTTAAGATTCCATTATAGATTCCAAAATCGTGTTCTATATTGAAAACAAATATGGATAGGTAACTCGTAGTCCAAAATCCAAGTCCAAACAAAGGATATATGAGAGGTTGATGTTTCCTCATAAATAGAAGAAGGGGTACACAACGTGTAAGGGGGACGACACGACATGTGGTCTCACTCCACTACCTAACCATTTCCTTACTAGTACATAGATTATTTATCATGTAGTACTACACAGTGTTTAGAGGAACTACATGTCATGTGTGATCTACTTTAGGTCCTTCCCATACTACTGGTTGTGTCCAGGTAACTTTCCCATGTCCATGTACTTCGGTAAATGGTTTGTTTCTAGTTTTTCTCAGGCCCATTTACTCCCAGATTACATTTCATACCATCATCACATGTGTAACACATCATTTGGGGGGTCTTGAATATAATGGGATAAATGTAATTCCATAGAAATCCTATCACCATTGATTCTTTTGGAACAAAACATATGTTCTTATAAACTACATAGTGTATAGTTTCGTTTTTTCATAATCTCATATATTCTTTCAAAATTCTTGATCTTCTAATACTTCCACCATTTGTACATGTTTATTACCTTAAAATGTGTAATAAACCACCATAAAGTGATTCTATCCCTTTGATGGCCAGGAAATTTAATCCCCATTACTTCAATAAAACTTGACACGCACCATGCATGTCCCCGTTACACATAGCACCTCACAAGATCAAAACATCCAGGTTGGAAACACCCATATCCAAAAAATCATCCCAATACGTACCTGATTCATTATTTTGTTTGTTGAACATGAATCTTTCATGATTCCAGGGGTCCAATCGGGCTTTTTCCTACCCAGAAATGTTGAACTGAGACCCCAAAGGCTAATCTGTGAAAAATGTAATGAATCATTGGGAGTAATGAACCTAAAAAATGGTGAAAATTATTTTTCGAGAATTCTTGGCCAAAGAACACAATAAGGGATATCCATAGTGAGAAAAAATTGAATAAAAAACTAAAACCGGTACATGGTCACTTGAATACTCTTGCAATTGATGCAGATTAATAAATAGAACTATCTTGCTCAAACATTTTAATAAATTTGGGAAGAATTCGCAAATCGATGATTCATACCTAGAACTGGATAATTTTTCATCAAGGAACATGATATCAAATTAATATTGGAAGTCATTGCATTCATAATGTACCAATATTCCTTGATCTGGAGTCTTATCGTTGTCTTGTTCTGATATACCAATGAGAGGTGGAAGGAAAACCTCTCAATTCTACCAGGGTTTATGCAGCTAAACCTATAAAAGAATTTTGACTGAGTATATAAAGGGAAAAATTATTCTAATTAATGTAAATAAATAAATTTAATTATTTATTTAACTGAACCTACCTTTCTATGACCTCTTTTATCTGAACACATCACGCTGAGCAATTTTAGGTCACGCCTAGCGTAAAACATTCATTCTAGGCTGATCCATGGTCTCAGATTTCTAATATAAGATTAAATTTAGGATTTATCTTATTTTTTTAGTAAATTCAGGCATGTAATATAAAATATTTTTAATATTTTTATAAAGTTAATTTCTACCACACTGTGATTTAGAGTTCCACATCGTCTCAGTACCTGGATCCGAAAATATATCCAGAAATATTTCAATGTCTTATGAAGATAAAATAGGGTCCCAATAGATATATTTTATTAAATTAAAATAAATACATCACAATATATGTAAGATATTTTTTTTATTTAATCAGGGTTTAATATGATTTTAAGGAGGAGGAATAATAAATAAATAAATAAAATGCTTGGTTAAGAATGATACCTCTTTATTGAACAACCTCTACCAGTTTACAAAAACAATCTCTCCTCAATTGGTATTATGATAGTACCAAGGCCTCTAGGATGTGTAGAGGGATGAAATAAGATAATTTTTTAATTATTTTATTAAACAAAAGTCATTAGATGTGTGAATAAAAAAGGATAATAGGTTTCCTTTTTTAAGGGAAAAGAGGGGCACTCTTGTAATTTCTTATAATATTAAATTAACATAAATTAGTATTCATCTCAAAATGGGTCCAAAATAATTTATTTCAAATATAGTATTTTAATGTGTTAAAATATTTTCATAAAAAAAATTTACATTTTTAGTTCACATTTTTACCATTATTATTTTTTTCTAACACACTTTTACCCCTTTTGAAAATTACCATTAAACAATGTTTTTACATTTTAGGGGTCAATATAGTTAATATAAAATGAAAAATGGACCATGAATGAACCATGTATGATATTTTAAACCATATCATAGTCAGAATTTATGAAAACAATATTTTTTATTTTTCAAAATTCATTTAATACATTATTATTTAATATAAAATGACATTAATGTCAATTTGGGAACTATTAACTTAATTTAACCATTATATGTACATGAAAATTATGGAAATTTAGTATAACTCATTCAAAGCTATCTAATATGTAATTTTTATCTACAAAATTTATGGACAATTTTAACTTATCCAAATAATATTAGTTTTATATTTTTTGAAATCATTTTATTGATTTTTCTTCTGATTGCCCAAACACTATGTAAGTGTTGAGTAAGAATTTAAGGTACATATATAGTTAATAAAAATAAGAAATAAATTTTAATCATGAAAATAATTCCATTAGGATAAAAAAATGATATTCATTCATAAATATAAGTTTCCCTTATATGAACAGATAAGAGATATTTAAAACTAAGAGATTGACATTTTGTAAATTTCTTTTATTAAAATATTATATAGTTCATTTTCAAAGATGAGCTTCCATTATGAATTTCAATTTAGATAATAATCTGATAATTTAGTAATTCTATTCATCTAATTGGATTAAAAATGTAATATTTTGACCTTATCACTTAATTTTAACCTATATTAACTTGATTTATGCTTCACTCTGGTAAAACAAATTACTAAGATTACAATTCATAATGTCCAAAAATAAAAGGGTCCTATATATAAAATTTAAACCACATTATTCTAAATATTGAATACATTTTTGAAAATTCAATTAAAAAATGTGGTATAATTTTTTTTAAAATTAAACTCACAAAGATTAACGAAGACAGTTTTTAAGAAAAATGGAATTTTAAGTATAAAAATGTTTGAATTTCAAATTAATAATTATAATTAATTTAAAACCTTAATTCGATTATTTTAATTCAAAATTAACAAATTAAATTTTAAACCTAATACAAAAATGTAATTTGACTTTGTAAATACTGGAAAAGAAATAAAATTTTCAAAAAAATCAGTATTTTTCACTATTCATTGAAAAATAAAACATTCCAAAAATTCATCTTAAGATAATTTTGACATGCTAAATTCAAAAAAGAAATTCATTTTTTCAAATGAAAATTCTATAATTTTTAAATTAAAATTTTAAGTAAAACATTATAAGAAAATATTTTAACAAAATGATTTCCTTTTTGATTTAAAAATTACTTAATATTTTTATAATGAATATAACTATCTATTTCATGAATATAATAAATATGAAAATTATTTATTCTATAATTACCTGGGTTGTTACAAAATGAGTTATAAATTTTCAAAAGATTGATTTTGGACATGATGTGGCTAGTTATGTTCACAAGATTCCGCATGAACCCAGTGCGGCTAGCTATGTCCACAAGATTAAGTGTCACGACCCGACCCATCGTGGACCACCTGGCCTATGGTAATCTGAGTGTGACCACCCCCATCATACATCTAGTATTCTAGGAGATAGAGATCAATCACTATTTGTAATATAACACACACGGTAGGCATTAGTCTAATGTACTTGAATGCATGCGCACATCTCCAAATACCCATACAATGTTGAAGGGTAAAACACAGTTAATACCATAAATGAAAGAATGAAATTTATCCAAAATCAGAGTTTGAAAAAGTACTATAAATCATAATAGTCCAAATAAAATCCACCACAACTGATACATAAGTCAATCCCACTAAGTAGGAGGTGACTATTATAAAATCAATCACCTGTTATGGACCACGGTCGGTGTATATCACTAAGATCTACCTACTCCTGGTCTTCCTAGGACTCTATAAGAATAATTTCCTCTGTATAAGAAATTATATGTGAGGGTAGATCCCATGTAGGTGTCAATATAACAATGCCAATTAGAACACCCTAAAATCACAAAACATAAAGCATCAATTGAGTAGTCATTTCATCACAAAGTATATCTATAGGATATGAGACATAGAAAATGGAAACCCAGATATACTCATAACAACCTCCAAGTATTAAAGGGGTCTCAACCATACTTTTATACATAGTATTATACTCAAGGATTCAAGTTAACACTCATCTGGGATTACTCACTCTATGAGATATGCTACCATTGAAGGTGATCATCTGAGAGTTCGTGCTCCTCGAGTCTCTCCTAATACGTACTCACTAGAACTCCAAAAATATTTACATCCAAATAGGGGATATCACCTTGGAATATGGAGGATTCCATAATCCCTACTAGATTATTATACTATATATGGGATAATCATCTTATGCATGGTGATCACATTGATACCACAAACTCTACCAATGGTAGAATATACATTAGAGGATCCCACCCAAAGCCTCATGGAGGGTTACTATTAACTTTATCTAAGAAAAAAACCATAGTGGGGATAAAAATCCAATTATTAGGATGTAATACTAAACTATACCCTCATAGGGATGGACCAAGGGATCACATTCAATAGAACCTAATCTATTTTGATAGAGGCCTAGGGAATTCACCCAAGTTCATACTGGATATAAGCCGAGAAGAATAAGGATTTGAACCATCCCTTAAAGGAGTACACATCATACCCCATATGGGTACATGACATGTCTCTCTAATCCTTGAAATATCCATGTCTCGTGCTCACAAGGCATCCATTTCTCAACAATACAGATCATGTTCAATAGGGGTACACAGCGTGTAGATGTCCATTTAGTATTCAAGATTCCATTATTCCTACATTTTTTACCTTTTGAAGTACCTTGAATGTTCCCCAAAATAAATCAAATTTGGGTCCACATGGGATCCTAGGTGGGTACTCCATGTACATGTCGAGCCATATCCCAAGGTGTACATGAAGTATCATTCATTTCATGCAGTGTGTATCCACACATTATAGCATTGACTTGTACTCCATCTAAAAACTAATCTATCCAGCTAAGGGTTACATGTTTTGATGTTCCTTCCCATTATGTGTGATAATTATCTCCCCACATAAACCTTTTGGTGTTACCCTGAGGATATAAAATGCATTTGTTCTTTGGAAGACACACCATGTAATGTGGTATTTTCCAGAACCCATGGGTTCCTCAAATGGTGCACTTGTACAACCTCTGTCACTAATGTTTCCATCAATAATACCTGAAAAAATGGATTTGGTTTATAAGAACCTCTATGTCACCAGTGGAAAGATTTTTGAAACTTTCACTACTCGAAAAAAATTTACTGTCATGTAATTCCATTATCGCAAGCCAAACCAAAAAATTAGAGACCTCTACTATAATATCGATCCACATCCAGCCACCTACCATCATCATTTCACCTTTAACGCTCCCTATATTGTGAACCATAACCCATAGTGAATATATGTTATTTTAAAGATCGAATGTGAAATGATTTTCCATTGGGTATTGGTTGAATCTTTTTTCAAAATAAATATCAGTGATGAATGTGAGTATAATGGGGTAAGAAATGAACAAATATAGATATTAGGAACAAACCTCGCCTATTTTTTAGGTTTGCCTTCATTCATTTCTATTAAAATGAAAAATAAAGTGTAATAACAAACAATATCAATTTTTAGATCCTAGGAAGATAAACCCAATCCCACAAACATGGACGACTCATGAATCAATCTATTGGTGTATGTGATTTATGTTCTCCATGGGATAATCAAATAGAGAAATAAACAAATGAAAGTCAATTCCCTACCTTAATTTAGTATTTATCACTAATAAATAATGTATTTGTGTTTTATTCATTATTGAGGTCCACAAACTTCGTAGTCATTGGTTATCAGTTTGGTACACTAGTCATTGATCATGATGTTGATGTCTACCAATGCTCCCAAACTATAACCTATAAAATCTCAAGGGTAATGAAGATAAACCATTTATTTTCCCATAACTAGGTTTAAATAGAATATATCTATGTCATTTGTAATAAATTAATTAATTATTTAATTAATTTACTAATCCTCCCACACCCATGTTTTAACCAAACACCCGACGCTAATAAAGGTTATGTCGCGCCTAGTGTAAATCCCATGTTTCGTATTCAATGGAAGTATCATATTTCCCTTCTAGGTTCGCATTATATATTTGTGCCATTATTTTATGAAAAATATGAATGTGTGATAAATATGTTTAATATTTCTTTTATATCAATATTGAGGCTCACCATGCCTTATAATCTCATGTTGTCTCAGCACATAGCTCTGAAAATATTCCTTAAAATATTCCAAAGTCTAATGAGGCGAAAACAAAAATGTTACATCCTACACACCATTAAGTATTTTCACCCAAAAAAGTGAAAACCTACTCATATATGCGGATAATGACTTATCATCTTGGTCTCCCACTCCCATGAGCATCTTGAGGGTTCACATGTTGTCAAGAAAACATGAACCCAAGGTAAAGACTTTCCCATGAAGGGTATTCACTTACCTGTTCTCAAATTCCACTAATCCTGGTCAACATATTGTAATGAGTTTCACAAATGTCTCCTTATCTATGACATGTGTAAAATACCAAGAAACTGATCTAACTAAGGTCAAAGGGCCAAAAAATATGCCACCTCACTACCCAATATAGTAACTAGAAAATGGGCCTGTAGAACCCTAGATATAGCATGTCACACAATCCAAATCTCCATAATACATGTTGAGGTTTTTATAAAAACTCAAGAAATCCTCATAAAACACCAAAGGTCTCTATTTGGGGACCATAAGTGACCCTGCATGTTTTAGGGTAGTCCCCATTCACCCCTAGATGAACATTTCCCTTTAAAACTATCACTAGTAACAACTCTAAGCCTGCATGTTTTGTATATGACTAGCTCCAAATAGTTCATTAGTGACCTATAGGTTCTAATGAACATGCCCTTGAATGGTGATACACTAATGGTTGAGTGAAAAATATTGTGATACACAAACCCTATCAATAGAATATTATCCTCTTAGGTATGGACCAAATCTGACTTCCAATCTTGAAGAACATTTACTAGAATCTGAATGTTCTACTTTACCTATCCATATTACAGTGGTATAAACACTACTAGACTAATACTAAGTCTCAATTCCTCTGGATTATTATCTATAATCATGATGTAAAGTAATAATAATGACCTAAAATTATCATCGGGTTAACTCCATGAATTCATACTACCTCCTGCATACAAAGGTCTCCCAAACTCTTCACTAAACTCTACTCTTGAATGTTTAGAAAGTGGGGTAAAATAGTGTCAGTAAACAACCACTCAAAAAGTGTTATGACCTCAGACTAATCATTGATATCCCATCGTTAAAACAAATATATCATCTCATTTACACTTCCTTCATAGGTGTACAATTAATGGAAAGAAACATCCTCATCACTTCCTTTCATTGTATGAATGGTGTAATAATCTATCTTTGAAAAATGATGATGTTCTCCTCATCTTCAGGTTATCCATCAATAATATTTATCATTGATATCAAGTCATGTGATATCTCATAATTGATATCTATTTATTGTAACTCCATAACTAACTGAATAGGTATATGGAAAACAATTATCAACTGTGGGTATGCTTTACCATCCTCACCCTCATGTTTCAACTGTAATGAGTCAAAAATATTGTTCACCTCACTCAATTACGGGAAATGGAAAAACAATTTTTGAGTACTATCTATCACCTCCACACTCTCGGGTGGATCTCAAGTTTCCACTACCTTAAACTCTGTTGGGACCACTGTAACTCCCAAATTTCTGAGAAGACATATCCCAAGAAGTGGACCTCTTGAATCTAGAACTAATACTTTGATGTCTCCCCAAAAAGTCGATACTCTTAAATAATGTCTATAAATAACATCAATTGTTTCATGTGATATATAACCTCCCGACCTGAATGCCACTAAAATGGTTCCTTGATCTGGTTGGTTACTAGGCCTCAATCACACCTCCTCATATGCTAGGGGCTACCGATTAGCAATGAGGGACTAGGATGTGGCAGTGGGGAGACTATTCCCTCATATCATAGTAAGAAAATAATGGAAATAGATAAATTTCATACACAACCATAAATAAACGTATAATTAAAGTAGTAAATAAAATTATATAGAACATGTTGTAATAATAAATGAAGAATATATAAAATCTCAAATAGCTATTCCATATATAAAAAACTAGTCTCCCACTAGGCTGACCATACAGATATAGTAGTACAAAAGAAACAAAAATAAAAGTATAGGTATCTACTAATAACTCTAAGCTATACCAAATACCTGGTATCCAAACACTATCGAACTGCACCACCCCGATCAGAAGAACCCACACGAGTAGCTCCACTCGAACATGAAACTCTTCCCTCAGCCCTATCCACCATGAAATTTTGCTCAAACTAAAAAACATAAGATCTAAACATACACAAATTTTCATGTGCAATGATGAGAAATAATCTCAATAGGCCACCCCAATGAGTAAATTATAAAATACTTTCCTATAAGTGTATGTAGAAGAAACAAGATCAGCTTAGCATAGAATCAACTGAAGATAAGAAAACACAATAAACATGAAACCACAATTGAACATTGATTCTATAATCTCGGTCAACTATGTATGTTCCACCATGGATGTACATATCTTTATATTTACACATTTATAGTCTCATACCTATACATATATACACAAATATTAATATTAATGAGTAAGTGAAGGAAATAACATAAAACTAAATAGAATTTGATCCTCGGGATCATATCTCTGATAGCCTAAACATCTTGTGTAAGGGAATTGAGTGGGACCCCATTCCACTCACGTCATGTATCATTAAGTGGATCTCTATGTCCATAATCCTGGTAAAAAAGTACATGCTTCTTCTAATTCCATAAATATCTCTAAAAAATATAAGTCCCCATAGGGGGATACTCATTCTACTCTTGGGTTTACCTGTACTCACCTCCAATCACTGCAAAAAAGGATTCTAGGGAAGTACATATGGACATTCTGTAAATGGTCACTGATCTATATTTCATGATTCTCATTCCATATAAATATAGTATAATGTATGATCCCCATGTCTTGATTTATAGGTGTTCATGACATTGTGACTCTGATGAACTATAAGGTTATGACCCATATGCATTTTCTAAGAGATATTATTAGTGAGACATCATGCCCACCCCTCAAGATCTAAAAGTGAATGTCAAACATAGGTGTGAGATTCCATTATCAACCCCCCTAACAAGGTAAAGGCACATAAGCGTGATCCTAGAGAGAACATTCAGAGATCCTCGTCATATGACAATCAAGGAGAACATAGTCATCCACTATAATACATGGGTTGAGGATGTCATAATCATCCTCTATATACAACAAGTCGATGAGAGGATGATCATCCACCGACAACCCTAGGTTGAGGAGAGCATAATCTACCACACTTAACCCATGAGCCAAGGGTAGTGTAATAATAGTCATCACTTGGTAGAGCTTAATCATCCATGAGTATCATTAATAGGAAATACATGACCATATATTATAGTACTAGGCTCAATATATGGATTCCCAAAAGTGGAAATATAATTCTTAATAATTTAATAATTAGATATACAATCTCAACGGCCAATTCCTAGGTAGAACCTCTAGGCATACTAGTAATGATATGAAATAAAATTCCATAGAATCAAGATCCCAGGAAAGAATTTATAGGAATCCCAATTAATAATATGGATCTTAGGAAGAACATTCAGGAATCTCAAAGAGAAATAAAGACAAGTCATGTCAGTCTCAACAACCATAAACCAGGAATCGCTTCTGGTAACATCGTTTCATCAGCAATAAACATGTGAAGTCCTAAAATGAGTGAGGGTGAAAAAATGCCTAAATCTAACACTACTTTCACATACCTATGGGCTTACAAGTTTTTTAGGAGTTCTAAGGTGACCCTCACTACCATCTCCACCCAAACCCAGTGTACTAGGTTAGGGTCGGTCAAACATTGGGGAACCCACTGTGCCCCTCAAGTCAATCAAAATAGAGGCATCCTACTTGGGATCATCAAGGTCTACATATAAGAGAATGCATCCTACTTGGGATCCTTAGATAAAAATGTAATCAGTGTAATCCTACAAGGGATACTCTATCGGTAAATAAATAGGGGTATCCAACAAGGGATCCTCATAATGGTGCTTAGGAAAAAGCATCCTACACGGGACTCTCAAGACAATGTAAGAAGCAGAGGAATCCTACATGGGATCCTCTGAATGGTAAAAAGGTGAAGGAATCCAACAAGGGATTCCCTTCATCCTATCATAATAAAATGCATCCCTCTAGGAATCCTTTGTACAAAAAGAAGATATATTCATCCAACATAAGATCCTCTAGGTTAAAACATAAGCATAGGAGTCATACAGAGGATACTCAGAAAAAACTATTCTCTCTGGTGCATAGTCCAGAATAAAACCTCCCATAAGGGAGACATACTCAAGGTAAAAGTTATAAATGCATCAGTTAAGAAATATAGCTCATGGAACATCTCTGAATAGGTGTCTCTCTCAGGAGAAAATAGATATGATTATCAAAGGAAGAACACCTCTATTCAAGAAACACCACCTATGGGTCCTCAAAACACCCCACTGATTTTTCCATGATGATCTACAAGAAAACATACTCAAAATGGACTACTTATGGGTAAAATTCTGAATCTTGTAAAAAAGATATCAAAATACATAAGGGTTACAAGGGGGAAGTACATGGGGTGTCTCTATGAGTACATGATGTGTACTCCCAAAGCCCGACATGGGCATACACTTCCACCTGACTGGGCATGTAAAATTCATGTACACGGTGTGCAAAATGGGTACACAGCATGTACCCTATATAGGGTACCTTCCCATGTACCTCAAACATACTTTCTAAGTACATGTCATATTCATTCACTTCTATATAGTGTGTGGCCCACATGGGGTCTGTTCGTGTACTCTATATGGCCATGTTCCCCTACACAGGCATCCGAGTCGGGTAATCAGTTACATGGATGAGTACCAGTACATGGATTTTAAATCAAAGTACATATTTTGTACTTTTAAATCATCATCTTCTTCAAATAAAAATAACACATGGTGTGTGTTCCTTGAACTATATTCCAGGTACATGGGTTTTCCTGAATGGAAAGCCCTCGAATCTCCCTCAAACCCCCGTTTTCACCCCAAAAGAAGTAAATAAACACCCAAGGGGTTCTAATAAATCATAATAGGGATTTATAAAATATATAAAACAACCCCACATGGATCTATAATTATAAATTAAAATGGGTTATATTTGGGCAGAAATCACTGAAGCTTCACACATTTCAGCAGTCCATGCTTATTGCACATCGATCTGAGGCATCCTAATCTCTGCAACAATACCACTATTCCCATATCCCTCTATATATATATATATATCCCCATTTTCTCTTTTTGGAATGTAAGAGGAACCCACAAGGGGGTTTCTGTAATAATCTAATGGAGAAACGAATAAAAGAAAAAAAAAGAAATAAAAGTAAAAAAATGAAAAGAAAAAGAAAAAGAAAAGGGGCCCCAACCAGCCCCAGCACCCAAATCAATTTTATGACCTATTTAGAAAAAAATGAATTTCCTAGAGTCAATGGTAGAGACGAAATATCAATATGATTCTCTATTAAAAAGATATCATCGAAGTAACCTACATAAATACTTTAATATTTAATTTATTAATTATTAATTATTAATTAGTCTGCTAAAAATTGAATAGATCTAAATTCCACCAAACTCTTGTACTAGGGTAAACAACTTATTTCAGGACTAATAGAGTGGTCAAAAAAAATATCTCATATAATATTCAAGGGTAAAATTTCCATTTTATCGCTTATAGTCATCTAAAAGAAAAAAATAAAATTTCTACACAAAATTCAGTCCAGTAAAACACGGGTCCTTACAATCTCCCCACCATAAACCTTCTCATCCCTAAGAAGTATGGTGGTAAGACTAGAATACATGCTCCCAACCCAATCATCAATAAAACCATGATACCTTTACTATCCAATGACCATTCTCATGGCATCAACAATTATATCCTACCAAGTAGACGTTAATTGTGACCGATTCAGTACTCCCCCCCCCATAGGAATAACCATATCATCATATCAAAACCAAACACCAAGACAAATAGACCATTGAATCCAAAAAAAACTAGCAAACAATGAAGGTCACCACCCTCAAATGGCCAATGTTGTACTCCCAAACATATGGATTACCTTACACCACTCCTCAAGTGCAACCTCAATAGGTTTCCCTCCTCAACCAGGAAAGAACATTTAAAAGAAAAGAATATTGGTGTAGGTCCTACACTCTCTCATCTTACATAAAAATAATTCAAGATATATCATGATAATATATACCCAATAGTACATTATGATACCACAAAAGGGAATGTAAATATCTTCTAAGAAACGCTCACAAAAAAATAAGCTAACTTGCCTTTAGCCAACATTGGACACCATATCTCCTAAAATTGCATGTATAGGTTCAACCCAGGTTGACCATCTCATGGTACCCCATTAATCCTAGATATCACCTATTACATGGAGGGACATTATACACATTAATAAAAACTCATAAGTAACCAATCCCCCAACACATCTAGGAAACATCGATATACGTCTCACACTAGGCCACTCACTTATTAATATTTAACAGCACCACATGGAACCAGTGTATACCATTACCACCTGAACCATACTCCATCAAGTCATACATTACAATGATAAGATTATTTTACTAAATGGAATGTCAGTACTAACTCTATAGAAGCTCCCTTGGAACTCCTCTTCAAAATTGGTCACCTCATGTATGCCATGATTTTATTCCACGACTGCCTATCACTCGATGTCGTTCCAGACACAAGAATCTACTGATGCTTTGAATACATTAGAAATAGTGGAATAAATAGTAAAATGGTCTTTCTACCTTAATAATTTTTCCCCTTTAATCTAGTCTTGATACAAAATAACCGAAGGTATTTTTCAAAAGTTGAAGGCATTAACATTCCTATAACACAAAGCTCTAGAACTTACCGTGACTTAATCCTAAAATAATAATAAAACCAATATCATAGACTAAAAGGGAATATGAAAACATGGGATATCCTCACACAAAGGTTTCCCTTGAAAAAAATGGATGTCTTCCTACAAGGTTCTGATTCAAAACTAAGGGTCTCTTGGTCTCCTACCTAGCCCTACAGAACAAGTCCCACAACTAAGACACAAGGTATAACCAACCAGCCCAAAATAATAAACCTCTCTAAAAAATTTAAATACCACAATGACCTACAAGGGTAAAAACTAAAAACACATCCTACAAGGGCCTGATCCTCACTGATAATCCTCATAAGGAACTACTCCATGGAGGTCACGATACCAACATTGAAGAAGAGGCTAAACTAACACTCATCAGGCACATGTATATGGTAGTACCCACTCGAGGTCAAATTCATGAGATAATTTTTGGTCTCCATAAGCATCATAATCAATGGTCAAACTAGATGACCATGACCTGAGAATCAACACACTATAAGGGGTACAATAGAAAATAATCACATGCCATATCGACCTACTAGGGTCACTGCACCACCCATGCATGAGGAATGATGCATCAGTCTCAACACCAACATATCAACATAAATCAACATAAAAATACATCAGAATGATATATATATATAAGTAGGATCAATTAAATAGGCCTCAATCATCAGTAAAATAACAAACTAGAAGGAATATATGATGTGAATCCTACATACCAAAAATGATGCATGATATGCCTCTTGCCTTTCCCTACCAAGAGTCAAAATTCATCTATGAACTCTTTCCATTGGCCAAGAGATATAAATCTATAAAAGATCCTAACATCCAAAAAATATGTGCATCTCTCATGGATAAAATCATATAAAACTATAAACATCATATATTAGAACAAAAATCTCATACCCTTGCAACCAGGACTTCTTACTGGAAGAAGTGTTCTCCTGCAGCAATCTGATATCCATCACTAGTTATGATACATTAAAAATTGTCATGCATACCATATAAAAAATATTAAAGACTACGAAATGAACCGATCTGATGCCACTTTGTAACATCCTGGCCTAGATTCCACTAAAATGGTGCCCCAATCTGGTTGGTTACTAGGCCTCAAGCGCCCCTCCCTATATGCCATAGGCTACCCTATGGCAGGGAGGGCCTAGGGTGTGATAGTGGGGAGAATATTATATAATATTAGAGTAATAAAACAATATAAATAGATAAATATCATACATATCAATAAATAAATAGTGTTTTGAACCAGTAAATAAACTAAAATAGAACATGATATTATAATAAATGAAATATTTATAAAACCCCAAACAGAAATTCCATACATTCAACACTGGTCACCCACTGGACTAACCATGAAAATAAAGGAGTAAAAACAAACTGAGATGAAAGTATGGGGATCTATTATTAAATCTAATTCAAACCACATACCAAGTATCTAGACACTATTAAACAACACAAGCCTGATCGAAGAACCCACGTGAGCATCTATGCTCAAAAATGCAACTCCGAGCCTCATCCCTATCCACCATGAAAATGTTTTAATCCTTAAAATAAGACATAAGGTAGACATGTACACTAAGGTGCACATGAAGGGGTGAGAAATAATCTTTATAGGTCACCCCATTGAGAAACCAATAAAATACACAATTATAATTGTATGAAAAAGAAACATCCTTAACCTAGCCGAGACTCAACTGAAAACATAAGAAAATCCAATAAACGTGAAACCAATGTGGAACCTCGGGTCTATAATCTCAATCAACTGGGAAATTTATACCATGGATGTCTATACCAATATATATACATGTATAATATCATACCTATACATATATAAACAAATATGAATATTCAAGAGTAAGTGAATAAATTAACATAAAACAAAATAGAAATCAGTCCTTGGGTCTGTGATCCCGATCACCAAGATATCATGTGCAAGGGATTTGAGTTGGATGTAGTTTCACTCAATCCGTGTATCATTAATTTGATCTATGGGATTGTAATCTCAATATATAAGTACCAACATTAGCTAATGCTATAAATATCTCTCAGAAATCTATGTCACCATAAGGGGATACTCGTCCTACTCTTGGGTTCACCCATTCTCTAATCCAATAATTATAAAGAAGAATTCCGGGTAAGTGCATCTGAACATCCTATAAATGGTCATTGAGTTATATTCCATGTTGATCATGTCATGTAAATATAGTCCACTATTTGAGACCTAGGTCTCGTTCTGTAAGTGGTCACAACATTGCAACTCTGATGAACCCTAAGGGTCAGACCCTTAGGTGATCTATAATGATAGATCATCGGTGAGACATCCAACACACCCCTTGATATTCAAAAGTGAATGTCAAACATAGTTGTGAAACACTATTCCTTACCACCCTAACAAAGTAAAGGATCATAAGCCTGGTCCTAGAGAGTACATTTGGAGATCCTCATCATTTCACCATCAAGGAGAAAATATTCATCCTCTATAAGACATAGGTAGAGGAGAGAGTAATCATACTCTATTTACCACAAATCAAGGAGAGCATAATAATCCTCCCAAAACCCAAGGATAAAGAGAGTATAATCATCCTCATTTAACCAATGATATGAGGAGATCTTAATCATCCTCATCAATTGGGTTAGTGGAATCATCAACGAGTATCCTTAGTAGGGACTCCATGATTGTATATCATAATAGTAGACTCAACATATGGATTCCAAGTAATACCTATAGGAATACCTATATAAATACCAATAATCTAATAATGAAATATGCAGGTTCCACAACCAAGTCCTAGGTAGTACCTATGGGAATAGAAGTCAATATAAGAAATAACATGGCTCAAAAGTCAGATTCAAGGAAAGAATGTTCAGGAATCCCAACAAATAAGAAGGGTCCTTGGAAGAATATCTAGGTATCCCAAATTGAAATAATGATGCCTCGTGTTAGGTTTAGAATACCAATTAAAAATAACCTCTAGTAACATCAATGCATCATTAATAAATATGTGAAAGCATAAAAAGGAGTGAGGGTGGTTGAACACCTAATCACAACACTACTACCACAACCCCATGGGCTTATAATATTGTCATGGGTTTTAAGGTGACCCCCTCAATCATATCCACCCAAACTCGATGTACTAACTCATGGTCAGTCAAACACTGGGGCACCCACTAGGTCTATCAAGTCAAACACAAGAGAGGCGTCCTACTTGGGATCCTCAAGGTCTAAACATAAGTGAAAGAAGCCTACTTGGGGTCCTAATATAAAAAAGTTAAGAGTAGGAATCCTAATTGGTATCATATAATTGTAATAAAATAGATGCATCCTATAAGGTATACTTGGAAAGGAACTTCGAAAAAAGGAATTATACATGGGTCTCTCAAGATAGTGTTAGAAGAAGAGGAATCCTACATGGAATCTTTAGAATGGCACACAAGTGAATGGATCCTACAATGGACTCCCTAGAGAAACTCATATGAAAAGAAATACCTTTGGGGGTCCTATCTACAAAGATAGAGGCATCCTACATAATATCATGTATATCAAAATGTAAGAAGACGAATCCTACAGGGGATCCTCAAAAACAACTGGTCTCTTAAAATCATAGGCTATAAGGGTACATCTTGCAAGGGAGATGTCCCCAAGGGAAAATCTACAGAGGTATCGGTCAAGAGAGATAGATCATGGATCATCTAAGAATATTTCTCACTCTCTAGAGACACTATATATGATTATTGGGGTAATAGCCCCTTATTTCAAGAAACTCCACCTAGGAGTCCTCAAAAAACCCTACAGTTCTTATCATCATGATATATGCAAAAATATACTCAAAATGGACTATTTAGGGGTCCAATTAGACTTTGGGGTGAAAAGACATGAAAAAACACAAAGGTTTAAAAGGGGTAGTACAAGGTGTCATCTTTGGTACATGGCATGAACTCCCAGAGCCCCACACAGGAATACACTTCCACTGGACTAGGTGTGTAAACGCCCAAGTGCATGGAATACAATATGGGTACACAAGGTGTACCAAAAATGGGGTACCTTCCCATGTCCCTCAAATGGCCTAGCCATATACTTGTCCTAGATGTGCACTTCTACACATTATGCCATCCACATGGGGTACTCTACACGACCATGTGCCCCTACACGGGCATCTTGGCCAGGTACTAATAAAGATAGACAAGTACCAGTACATGGTATGTACGACATATTTCATGGTGTATACCTCTACAACATCATCTTCCCCAAATTGGAATAATATTTGGTCGGTGTTCCCTGAACATCATGTCATGTATATGGGTTTTCCGGAATGGAAAACCCTTGAATCGCCCTAAAACCCCCATTTTCACCTCAAAATCATTAGGATAACCCCTAAGGGATCCTAATAAATAATAATAGGGATTTATAACTTGAAAAAAAACATATGGAGATCTATGACTAAAAATTAAAAAGGCCTACCATTGGGTGAAAACCGCCAAAGCTTCTCCCATTTCCGCTGTCCACGGTTATCAAACGTTGATATGCCGCATCCCGAGCTCCATGGAGGTACCAATATTCCCATCTATCTATCTATTTCTACCTCCCTCCCTATTCCTATTTTATCATTTTCTTCATGGGAGGAACCAAAAGGGGGCATCTGTAAGAATCCAAGGGAGAATATAAAAAATAAAAAAAAAGAAAGAAAATGAAGAAAAAAGAATGAAAAAAAAGAAGTGGGGGCCCCATCTGGCCCCAGCACCCAACTTGAGTTTATGACCCTCCAAGAAAAAACACTAAATACTAGACTCAACAAAAATTATGGATTCCCAATATGATTCTCCTTTCAAATGATATCCCCAAATGAACCAGTGTAAATACATTAATATTTAATTTATTAAATATTAATTATTAATTATTCCTCTAAAATTAGAATAACTTGAAATTACACAAAACATATTTCCTAGGTTAAACACCCTATTACAAAATAGATCAAGTGGTTATAAAAATTATCTCAATTCATCTTTTACAAAAAAAATTACCATTTTACCCTTTACAGTCATCTGATAGAAAAAAATTAAAATTTATGCACAAAATTCTGTCTAGAAAAACATGGGTCCTTACAATATCCCTAGCATAAACATTATCTTCCATGAGAAGTCTGGTTGTAAGACTAGAATCCATTCTCTCTAACCATGAGTTTTCAAAACCAAGTCGTATAGATTGTCTAACAATTGGTCTCACAATGTCAACAACTATCTCCTACATGGGAGACATTTAACTTGGACAAATCCAATACTCCCCACCTTAGGAATACCCTTATCATCATCTCAAAACCAAACATCAAGCCCAACGGCCCACAGAAAACACTAATTTTCAACTGAAAATGTGGTTCTCTACTCTCAAATAGCATATGGTATACTCCCCACTATATTTCTTACCTAAGAACACTCCTCGAGTATAACCTCAAAGTGTTTCTTTCCTAAACCATTGAAGAATATTTAAAATAAAAGAAGATTGGCATAGGGATAATTTTCTCTCAGCATACTCAAGATGAATTCCAGATACGGGATGATCTTATTTAACCATGAGTACACTAAGATACCACAAAATTTCATGTATATCTCTTCTAAGCCACACTCAAAAAAAAATAGGATCACCTTAATTTATCCAAAACATAACACCATGTCTCCAAACAATGTGTGTCTAGGTTTAACATAGGTTGACCATCTCATTGTTCCCCATTCTTTATCTATGTCACCTCTATCATAAAGGGACATTCACCACATTAACCACAACTCCCAAGAAACCTGGCCCCTGAAAAGACATGGAAACATCGGTACTCTGCTCATACTTGGCCACTCAAAAATTTAGATTTAACAAAACCATGTGAAACTAGCATACACCTTTACCACCCGACCCATGCTCCAGTGATCCATCCATTACAAGGATAATATGATTGTGCTACATGAAATCTCATCCTTAACTATCCAGAAGCTCTCTTGGTAATCCACTTCAAAATCACACACATCACATATGCCATGATTTTATTCCATGGCCACCCATAACCCAATTTCATTCATGTCATGAACATATTACCTCACTTTTATTAAATTATAAACAGTGTAAAAAATGTTCAATCGGTCTAGGAACCCAAACATTCCTTACCATCAAATCTAATCTTGTTACCGAATCACCCATGGTGTTTTTCAAAATCAAAAGGAATCAACATTTCTATAACACAAAACTCGAGCACCTATTATGCCTCGATCCCAAAATGAGCATTAAACCAAGATCACTGACTAAAAGGGCATCTAAAAATGTGGTCCAATATCCCACATAGGTTTCCCTTGAACAAAACAGAAGTTAACCTACAAGGTTCAGAGTCAAAACTAATGATCTCTCAATCTCCCACCTAGCCCTATAGAACAAGTCTCACAATTGGGTCACGAGGTCTAACCACCTAGCCCAAAAGATCAAACCTATCTAAAGAAGGTAAATATCACAATGATCTATGAGGGTAAAAACTGAAAACACATCCTTCAAGGGCCTGGTCCTCACCATGCATCTTCGTAAGGAACTACTCCTTGGAATTAATGATACTAGAATATAAGAAGAGATTGAACTGACACTCATTGGGAATCTGTATGTGGTAATACCTCCTCGAGGTCCAATTCATGAGAGAAACCCTAGTATCCATCAACATCATACTCAGTGATCCAACTAGATAACCATTTATTAAGAATCAATACCCTAAAATGGGTACAATATAAGGATATCACATTCCATATTGACCTACAAGGGTCACTACACCACCAGTGAATGAGGGAGGAGTCATCAGCCTCAACTCTAATAACTTAACATATATCCACATAACCTACCATCAGAATGATATATATATATGTGTGTGTGTGTGTATGTATGTATGTAGAAAAAATTAAATAGGCCTCAATAATTAGTAAAATAACACACTAGATGGCCTATATGATGTGAATCCTATGTGCTAAAAATGTTGCATGATATACCTCTTGCCTATATCGTCCAAGAGTCAAAATCCATCTCTGATATCTTTCCAATGTCTGAGAGTTATAAATTCATAATAAATAATAACTTTTAAAAAATATGTGTATCTATCAAGGGGAAACTCATTTACAACTGTAACATCATAGATCAGAATAGATATCACATACCCCTAGAAACCAGGACTTCTTACCGAAATAAGTGTTCTTGATGCCCCAATTTAATATCCATCCTAGGTTCCAATACATTCTTAATACTCTTGTTTACCATATCCCAAATACTGAAGACCATGAAAAGAATAGATCCGATACCACTTTGTAATATCTCGACATGGATGCCACTAAAATGGTTCTCCAAGAAGGTTGGTTACTATGACTCAAGCATGCCTCTCTATATGCCAGAGGCTACCGATTAGTAGTGAGGCCCTAGGGTGTGATAGTGGGGAGATTATGACCTCATATCTAAGTAATAAAATAGTTGAAATAAATAAATATCATATAAAATAGTAAATAAATAGAGTGAGGAAGTAGTAAATAAAATTAAATAGAGAAATCTATAATAATAAATGAAAAATCTATGAAAGTCTAAATAGTTATGATATAAATACACCACTAGTCACCCATTGGGCCAACCATGTAGATAAAATAGTACAAAAGAAACTAAAATAAAAGTATAGTACTCTAATACTAACTCTGATCTAGACTACGTACCCAGTTTCCAGACGCTGTAAAACTGCACCATCCTAATCATAGGAACCCACACGATCATCTCTTCTCAAACATGCAACTCTAGTCCTCATCCCTATTCACCATGCTACTGTGCTTAACCTAAAAAGTAGACATAAGTTCTACATGTACACTGAGGTGAATGTGAAAATAATATTAGTAGGATACCCCAATGAGGAACTAATAAAATACACTACTATAAGTGTATGAAAAAGAAACAAACTAGTCCTAGCCGAGACTCAACTAAAAATATTATAAAATTTAATAAATGTTAAACCACAGTCGAAACAAGGGTATGTAATCCCGATAAACTAGTAAATTTCAATCATGGATGTCCATATCTATATATGTATAAATATATTGTACCATACCTATATATATATATATATATATATGAATATTCATGAGTACGTGAATGAAATAACATAAAACCAAACAGCAATCGATCCTTGGGTCTATAATCCCAAACTCTTGAACATCATTTGCAAGGGAATTGAGCTGGACATCATGCCACTCAAGCTATGTATCTTTAATTCAATCTATAGGTCCAAAATACCAATTGAAATTTACCTGCTTCATCCAACACTAGAAATATATTTGAGTAAGCTATGCCACCAAAGGTGGATGATCATCCAAATCCTAGGTTAATTCATACTTTCCTAAAATCACTATAAAGAAGTATTTTAGGGAAGTACATCTGGAAATCCTATAAATGGTCACTAAGATAGATTTTTTGTTTCTATTTCCATGTAAATTCCTTCCAATTTATTATCCCAAGGTCGTGGTTCATAGTCAATCATGATATTATGACTCAGATAAACCTGATGGTTTTGACCCTTAGGCAATCTGTATGGAGATGTCGTCGTTTATACATCATGCCCACCCCTCAAGATCTAAAATTTAATGTCAAACATAGGTGTGGGATGACATACTCAACCACCATAAAAAGTAATGGCTCATATGACCGATCCCAAAGAGCACATCTGAGGATTCTCAACATATGAAAATCGAGGAGAGCATATCCATCCTTCATGAACCACATGTCAAGAAGAGTATAATAATCCTCTATAGACCACAAGTTGAGGAGACTATAATCATCTACCAATAACCCTGAGTTGAGAAGAGTGTAATCGTATTCATTTAACCCATGAGCTGAGGAGAGGATAATCATTCTCATCACTCGGAAGAGCATAACCATCCATGAGTATCATTAATATGGATGTCATGCCTGTATATCATAGTAGTAGGATCAATAGACATATTCCATGAAGCAGCTTTAGAAATCCCTGAAATCTAACAATCCAATATACATGCTCAAAAACCAAATCCCAAGTAGTACATATGGGTATACTAGTAAACATAATAAATAACATGGATCAGCAGATGGATCCTAGGAAATTATGTCTATGAATCTCAATGAATAATACTGATACCATGAAGAATGTCTAGGCATATAAAAGAGAAAAAAGATGCCTCGTTTCATGCTCAAAAACCACCAACCAGAAATCACCTCTGGTAACATCGTTGCATCAGCAATAAACATGTGAAATCATAAAAAAAGAGTAAGGGTGGTCTAATTTCTAAACCCAACACTACTTTCATACCCCCATTGGCTTACAATTTTGGAATCTGTTCTAAGGTGACACTCACTACCATCTCCACCCAAACCCAAAATACTAGCTCTGGGTCAGTCAAACACTAGGGCACCCACTAGGTCCCTCTAGTCAATAATAAGAGAGGAATACTATATGGGATATTCATGGTCTACACATAAGTGAAGACATCCTACATGGGATCCTTGGATAAAAATATAAAAAGAGGAATCATATAAGTTATCCTCTAATGGTAAGAAAATAGAGACATCCTAAAAGGGATCCTCATAATGGTACATAGGAAAAGGAATCCTACACAGGACTCTAAAGATAGTGTAAGAAAAAGATGCATCCTACATGGGATCTTTAGAACAGTATACATGTGAAGGGACTCACTATATCATTCCATAAGCAAAGGAATCCCACAAGGGATTCATATTATAGAAACAAGACAGAGGAATCCTATAGGGGATCCTCTAGGTCGAAACATATTTAGAGGAATACTACATGGATATTTAGAAACAATTGATCTCTCGATCTAATAGGTAAGATGGGAAAATATTGTAATGGAGATGTCCTCAAAAGAAAATCTACAAAGGAATTGGTCAAGAGATATAGTTTATGTATTATCACAGAATATGTATCACTCTCAGAAGACACTGGATATGATTACTAGAGGAAGCATCCATTCATTCAATAAACGAAACCTATGAGTCCTCAAAACACCCTATGGGTCTTTACATTTGAGATCTATTTGAAAAGATACTCAAAATAGACTACTCATATGTCCAATTATGACTTGTGGGTGAAAAGATATGAAAAATTCACATAGGGTTACAAGGGGTACTAAATATCATGTCTCCATGCGTATATAGTGTATACTCCCAAATCCCCACATCGGCGTGCACTTCTTCCAGACTAGGTGTGTAAACTCCTAAGTACATATTGTGAAAGATGGGTACATAGTGTGTACCCTACATAGGGTACCTGCCTGTGTCCCTCAAATGGTGTGGCCATGTACTTGGCATTTTTGTGCACTTCTACATGGCGTGCGACCCACACAGGGTCTCACTATGTACTCTAGATGGTCATGTGCCCCTACATGAGTAGTTTGGTCAGGTACATGTCCAACTACTAGTACACGATATGTACAGGATGGTATAGAAAATATACTTAGAAAACTTGTTATTACCTAAATAAGAATAATACATAGCGTGTTTTCCCTAAACCACATTTTTTGTACATTGGTTTTCCTAAATGGAAAATCCATGAATCACCGTAAAACCTCTGTTTTCACTCCAAAAAGTAGTATATATACCCCTATTGGGTCCTAATCAAGAATAATAGTGCTTTAAAACTTAAAAAGGAAATAGGGATTTATAGTGAAAACATAAAAAGGCCAACCTTTGGGAGGAAACCACTAAAGCCTCACCCTTTTCCACAGTCCACAATTTCCACACAACTATCTGGCACATCCAGAGCTCTATGGTGGAACCACTCCTCCTCTCCCCCTCCCTCCCTATATCTCTCTTCTTCTCCCTCTTTTATATCTATGGAACATAGGAGGAACCCATTGGGGGAATCCACAAGAATCCAAGGGAGAAAGTAAGAAAATAAAAAAGAAAACAAAGAAAAGGAATAAAAAGAAAAGAAAAAGAAAAAAGGGGGACCTCAAACATCCCTAAAGCCCAACTCTAGTTTATTCCCCACCTAGAAAAAACTCACCATTATAGACTTAATGATTATGAAAAAATATCAACCGTATGCTCCATTCAAAATATATCATTAAATGAACTTGTGTGAATACTTTAATATTTAATTTATTAAATATTAAATATAAATCTGAATATCTTGAATTTCCACAAAACTCTTATCTTTGGGTAAAAACCCTATTATGGGACCAATGAAGTGGTTATAAAAATTATCTGTGATCATCTTCTAGTAAAAAAATACTATTTTCCCCCTTACAAGCATGTTAAAAAATCAAATTTATGCTAAAACATTAGTCTATAAAAACAAGGGTCATTGCATGATCCTCATTAGACACCATATACACTAGGATTTATCTAATTAATAATACCATAAAATAATCTAGAATAGTTTGAAGGAACTAGTTCATAAGTCTCACAATGTGTTGGGGCATTCAACACGTCGAAAGGTATCACCATAAACTTGAATCATCATTAGTGGATTCAGAAATATACCTTTGATATATCCTCTACTCAATCCTGGAACTGATGATAACCTATCATGAGGTCAAACACTGAGAACCAATTCACCCTTAACCACTGTATAAATAATTCATTGATTCTCGAGGGTGGATACTATTTCTTGGAAGTCACCTAGTACAGGTGACTATTGTAACATCCTTATATTTTATGAAATATTTTTTTTCAAATTATTTATATTTCTTTGATAGCTTGTATTACACCAACACCAATATTAAATGAACCGCAACATACTATTAAAATACTATTATGTGATAGTTATTTCCTATCCATTAAATTGTTGAGTATGAATAGGAATAACTAAATTATGAAAAACATATATTTTATATATTACTAAAATAAATTAATTAATTAGAAATTAATTAGAAATGAAACTAGAAAACATTTTAAAGTAAAATAATTTTTTTCTAAAAAAATTTTGCAAAAAATTGTATTTTTATCTTAATAAATTAAATTATTCGAGAATTATTTTAAATAAATATGTATATTATATAGTTATTTGAGATTTTTAATATTTATTTAATATTTTTCTAGTGATGGGATAAGAATAAACCAAGTTTAATGCTTAAAATTGTATTTCTAAAAAAACTTTTGTCGCATGTTTCATGTCTATTTTAAAATTAATTTCTAAAAAAATTAAATTAAATTTAATAAAATAGATTCCATATTTTAAATCATGATCTTAAATTTTTTTAAATAGATCCCTTATATTTTTAGTCAATATAAAGGGTAACTTTAGTAAAATTTATCACCCAGGTAAAGGGTGAATCATGTTAACCTAGCTTAAAATTAAGTGATATGGACAAAATTTTTCATCCCAATTCTTGTTGAATGAATTTAATTCTACCCTTATCATATTAGGATCTAAATTTAGTTATTTAATTGACACATTTCTATAATTTCCCAAAGTTTTATCAATAGAAATTCCCTTCATAAAACTATTCCATATGTTATAAACACATATAAAACTCAATAGAAGATTTATAGATGGTGAATGAATGAAATAAAAAGTATTCCAAGAAGTTAAAGACACTATACCGATAAAATATTAACTTGACCTTTAGAATATTAATGTGACCCTTATGAATAGTATATCCTCCAGTTGAATAGTAACATCACCAATGATAGTATAAATAAAATTTATCAATATTATAAGTGACTATATGATTCTTTTATATCATAGTATAAGTAAATAAATATTTTAAAAATTATTACTTACGTGTTGGTATTTCTATAAGTCATATATATCTAATAACAATTTTATAACTAGTTTAATAATTTAAAATAAAATTTATTTTCATAAAATTTATTCATAAATTATTATTGCGATTTCTTATGAATATAAGATAATTTTATGAGACATTATTTAATTTTTCAATTTTTAATAAAATCAGATATAATTTTAAAATCTATATTTTTAAAATAAATTATAGTTTTAATAAAAATTAAATTTCTAATTTTTATAAAATTATTTTCTTAAAAAGGAGTTAATTTTTTAATTCTACACATCAAAAAATGGTTGGGTTAATTTTCGGGAATTTTTTTAAATACTTGATTTTTTTCAGAATAGTGAAATATGAGAATTTATAGTATAATTAAATAAATGAATTTATGAGTAATTCTTGAGTCATGGATGATATAAGTGACCATTTCTTAGAATTTACATTCACTCATTACTATATTTAGTCTCAATAATAAGCACTATTTATTGTCTTGAGAAATATAATAAAATATTTAGTAAAATAATGAGAAAACACCCCTCCCCTCCACTATAAATATCATCCTTCACCACCTATTATCCCCACACCTATCATGCCCTAAACCTTGTCCAAATTCTTCTCAAATATCCTCCCAATAAACTCTCACACTTCTTAGAGCTTTTTTTATTAAAGAAACAAAACTAATCCCCTAATGAGGTTCTCAAGAAGAAGGAATCAAGAGGTAAAACCCTCTTCCTTTTCTTTTAAATTATTTTTAAGTTCCTTTCTTTTATTTTTCTCTCCTCACCTCCCCTCATCCAAATAGTATAATAAAACCATTAAATTACATATAATGAAATTTTTTAATTCTAATTTACTAATTTTTCATCATCTCTCTTTCCACCTCCTTTTAAACTAAAAATGAAAACATCACCCACAATGTGTTAATTTATCACATTCAAGGAAGAAAAAGTTATAAATTTCCATTATTTTATTCAAGGATGTTCATTAAAACATTTTTATGATTGAACTATATTATAATATATGTATTATATCTTATTTTATTTTCTAGATTCATCTTTTACACATTATATTAATTTATAAAACAAAATGAGTTCATTGTCATTAAAAACTGCCAAAATAAACCCAAATGATTATCATTAACTATTTATCTAGTGATTCATCCTCATTACATAAACTCAAATGATATGTAAGAAACATTTTACCTATGTAATATCATTAATAACATATAATTTCAATTTTTGATAATTACCTACACTCTATACGACATTTCAAACATGTATACAAGTAACCTGATCATGAAAACCATGGAAACTAATGCTCCTGAACGATGAAATTGAATTTAATAACCCATAAAAAGGGACATAAATGAACATAATATAATTATAATAAAAAAAATAAACATATAAAACGTTATTTAAATATTAATTAATAATCTAATTTGATTATTCATGACATTAAGATCATGTGAATAAAACCATTCGACTTAAAGTATGGGATTCTAACTGAACCTCCGTTATTCCTTTGGGTTACTCTTTCTCTATTTTAACCCAATTAAAATTCTATTGTATTTTTATGTATATATTATAAATTATTTTTATATGTTTCAAACTCATGTATCAAGATCCATCTGTCCTTCTGTTTTAGGATATACATGTTTTTAAAAGGTTCCCTACTCAATTCTTCCTGATAAGCAAGCTCAATTTAAGGGAACTTTCCAATTTTTTAACCATTTTCAAGTGTGCTCCATAATATTTTTTTTAAGACTATATTATTTTAATAAAATAATTAATTTTATCAAGAAAATATATCTTTTTTTTAATTTTTGTTTTATACAAACAATTATGCCTTTTCTATTTTATATAATCTTGAAATTTTTCCCTTAAACCCTACTGACTTTTTTTATTTCTAAAGTTTATCAAACACTCATTTTACATGTTTTAACATTAGTTTGACATATCTTATCAATATATATTAACATATTGAATTATTAATTTCAATTTATTATATAAATACATTCTTTTATATACATGATTATGATATTACCTTTTGATATTCCTTTTCACATGATTAAGATACCAGATTATTTCCATGGGTAACCCTTATATTTATGTGTGATTTCTTATGTGTGATTCTTTATGTGGAAATAATATTAATTAACATGTTATAATGGGTGTTCCTAGATAGTTCTCCAATTCATTGTGTAATGTTTAGTATCATGTGACGTTATGTGAAACGGTCTTGGTGGTTAGCCTTGACTCATGCTCCATGTGCAACAGTCTTGGTGGTTATCCTTGACTTGTACACCTCTATGAACAAATATCCTTGAATCATGTTAAATTTATGTTTTATGTTGCTTCCACATTACTATTAATCCATTATTATATGATTCCATGTTATTATTCCTTGTATTTAATTATGTTTTATGCCTTTTTACATTATTATGTTATGCCTTATAACCCATGTGTTAAGATTTATTCTTATGTTTATTCCATTAATGTGATTTTACCTCATCCATATGTTCATGTTATCCCTAGGTTATTGTATATAGATGTAAGGGATAAAAGGAAGTTAGGTTCTCTTTATGAATATTAAATAAAATATGTTCTTATTTTGGAATTATGATGATTAATTGTGTACCTAATCACCAAGACATAATATTTTACAATCCTAGACTTTTAATTTGATAGTTAATTATGCTTAAATTCATTTAATGATGTGTGTAAAGGATTGAGTCACTATAGTTGGTATCAGAGGATGGTCTAGTTATTTTTGTATACTAGGAGTAGAGAACTTTATTAAGAACCTTAAGGATAATACTATGTCTAAGAAAACATACCTAAATTTTGGTAAGTGTAGATAAAGTTTTTTATCAAGAAAATACATAATTTTCAAGATATTATAAGTGGAAATGGTTCTGGAACAGATGTACTTATAAGTAAAAACTCTGAAAATGTGTTATGGTCCTGGCTCGGGGTAACCTGGTACACAACAACAAGCCTTACTGCGCACCTGGTTTTACACTCCCAGGGGATATGCTTTGGTAAATTCATAATCTCATTATGAATGATTATTAAGGGAATAAAAAAAATACCCATATGAAAATACATTAGGAAATAGATCATGGATATACTAGATTGAAACATATGGAATTACAAGTTAAGATATACTTTTACTTAAAGAGTTTATCCTTTTATGTTTAAAATTTCCTTTTTATTCTTATTACCTAAGTATTCAGTCCCCCTAATTGAACTTTATTTTTCTTAGTTAATTATGGTAAATAGAACAACATGTTCCAATAATCAATGAGATAGGGAATGTGATGATTTCCCTAATGATATTCCAAATATGATGGGAATGGGTGCTGAAAACTTTATGAATGTACTTTCGTAGATGGCTCATGTTCGGAATAATAACTTCAATAATGTGGAATTATCTCCTTATCTAAGGAAAAATAAAGTTATCATTGATTACTTCTTGTGGAAAAGGACTCCCATGTTTAGTGTATCTTTTTATACCCTCCTCATGAAACAGTAGATTAACTCTATTGAAAAGATATTATTTGTCCTCCATTTCTTAGAAGAATAGAAATTTGAGTTGGCGGTCTTTCGTTTTGATGGGGAAGATGATCAATGGTGGACACTAATCAATAATATAAAGTGAAAGGAGGAAATTGATTCCATGGATTTAGGGGAATTCAAGAAAAAAAAATATAAATATTTTCCCCAGACCCTCCATCTCAAGATGGAAAGATAGTTCCTCGGACTTAAGTAGAAGAAAGATGATTTTATCATGGGGTATGAAGAAATATTTATAAGGCTTGCAAGATATTCATATGGATTTATCATGAACATCGAAATCAAGGTGGATCACTTATTTAGTGGAATAAATATGTGTCTATGAAAATCATTGGATATTAGATACTTAGAAAATTATGAGGATATTGTTCGTTGTTCCCTTAAGGTTGAAATAGAGATTGGAGACTCTCAACGGTCTCATCATCCCTATGAAAAAAAGTGAAAATTGGACTCTAATATGGGTGGATTAGAAAATAAATCCCATTATGGAAAGACGACCGAATATCTCACATGTCAAAATTATTTTAATAATCATCCTAGGTGTTGAGTCAATAAGGCTCTCCTTATGACTTTTCCATTCCTTCATATATGGGGGAGATTGCTAAGTCGTCAAGGTTTCCTTATGACTTGATCATCCCTCTTGTTTTGAAAATCACAAATACCTTCTCTTAAGGAAAATTTCATTTTACCCTGTTTTACTTCTATAAGGAAAATTTCCTTCCTTAAGGAAATTTACCCTTGCCGAGATTTCATTATTCATATCATAAATTTTCTTAATTATAAAACTCGTATTGAAACCAAGAACCTCGGAATCATATAATACTTAGATATGAGGTATTCTATTTAAGACTATGAATTCCGTATATGAACTCTTATGAAGTTCAACTACGAATTCCAGATACGAACTCTGATGAAGTTCAAATATGAATTATGGATATGAACTCTCATGAAGTTAAACTCCGAATTATGGATACGAACTCTCATGAAGTTCAACTCCTAATTATGGATACAAAATCTTATGAAAAGTTCAACTCCTAATTACGGATACGAACTCTCATGTATTTCAAGTCCTAATTCTGATTACGAACTTATGTAAAGTTAGACTCTGAATTCTGATTACGAACTTATCTAAGTTCTGACTTCGAGTTCTCTGAATTCTGACTCCGAACTCTGAGGAGTTTTGTCTCTTAATTCTCATGAACTTTGACTTCGAACATTATAAGTTATGGTTCCGAATTCTAGTGAAACCAGACTCCGAATTTCCTTGAAATTCCCACTCCGGATTTCTACATAATTCAGGTTCTGAATTCCTAAAAAACAGAATCTGAATATCTTAGTACTACAGACTCCAAATTCATATTTTACATACATTCTGAACTTTCATACTTTAACTTACTCCATTCCGAACTTTCATTTTTCTCCATTCCGAATACTAGTGTAGTTATTCTTACACTTTTTTTATTACAAAATGATATCATGCTTTCAGTTATTGACTAACTATTGTTTGAGTGACACGTATATAGGTCCCTCCAAAATTTAAGGAAGAATTCGACCATTGGAGGAGGGAGCCGACCGTTGGAGATTCACCTATAAATAGGATCTCATTTGAACGTGCTCTTGACTTTTGGAATTTTGAAGCTCAGAACCTTCAGAAGTGATTTCTAGAGAAAGAGGCTCTAATGAACTCTCAGGCTTCGTGTAGAAATTTTGAACATATTTTTCAAAGTTTTCTTCATGTAGACTTTCTTCGTGCAGAGTTTCAATTACCTTAAAAATCGTAGACTTCGGGTTTTGAAGTCATAGGTGCCGATTTCCTTACAAATCGAGGGCTTGCGGGGATAGCAAGACAGATACCGATCTTCGGATTGAGGGCTTACCTGGGTTTGGTAAGACATAATTTCTTGAAATTATAAATCAAGGGACCTTTTATATAGGGCTATTAGATACCCTCCTCTTTGGATTAAAAGAGTGTATACTTGTTACCTGTAATTTTACTACTTTGTTTTTCCGATACTTTTTTATTGTTGAGGAAAGTACAACTCTCTTATACTTCCTCATATTTGTACTCTGATTTAGTAAGATTCTATACGCTTTACAGTAGAATCTTATCTTTTGTAAACTTTGGTTAAGTTTCATTTCCAGGACCATTTTTCAGGAATCAAGTAAGTCATTAGAACTTAGAGGTGTTGTGAATTTTGGTTATCGAAAATTTCCTAAGGGAATTTTTTAAAGTGTAAAATTCACCCCCCCCCCCCTCTTGTATTTGTATCTCATTTTACGTATTTGATCATACATTTGGTATTATAGAGTATATCATAATCAGTCATACCATCCTAACAATTGTTACCAAAGGATGGGTTCAACCTGAATTAATCTCACGATTAGATTCAGAAGGAAATTCTTGAAATTACATTTTCCAGATTCATATTTTTTGGAATCTGTTTTTCAGATTCATACTTTTTTGGATTCATAAATTTGGACTCATATAGTTCGGATTCACTTTTTCCTAGAGATAAAATATCTATTTCCTTGCTTAGGATATTTTCTTTTGTTTACAAACTCGTACTACTAACAAGTTTGTGTTCCAAATATTTTCTTAAGAATGGCAGGTTTAAATGTTGGTTCTATTGATAACCTAAACCCTACCAGAACTCCTATTTTTGATGGAAATGATTATGAGTACTAAAGAGATGAGATGAAGACTTTTGTTATCAATACTGGAGTTGATAACTATCTAATGCTGACTGGAGATTATAAGATTATGGATAAGGACTTGAGAACCTTTACGAATCCAGAGAAATCAGAATATCAATCAAACTTCAGAGTCCGAAATACTTTGTTGTGTTCCATGACTAAAAAAATCTATAGTAAAATTTCATCATGAGAAGCTACAAATAGTATCTAGAAGAAACTTGAATTTACACATTTTGGTACATCCAAAGTCATAGAGACAAGAAGAGCTATGTTTAGAGAAGAATACCATGTCTTTAATTTTCTTTATGGAGAACCTGTAAGCAAATTACTGAAAAGGTTTATGACTATTGTGAATATATTACAATCTATGGGAGAAAAAGGTTTGGATGATGAGGATCTTGTAGATAATAGCATAGATATCATGCCAAATTAATGGCAGTCCAAGAGGATAGCTATTGATGAGAACAGGAAAGTCACTCAGATTTCCTTAGATGATTTGTTTAGAACTCTTCTTCAGCATGAAACCAGATTGAAGAGAGATGATGAAAATGTGAAGAAGAAGAATGGGAATGGAGGAGTTTCTTTTACAGCCACTTCTAAACATATGAAAGCCAAGACCCCAAAAATAGTAACTAGATCAAAGACAAATAAAGTCATCATTCAGTCAGAATCAAGTAATACAGAAAAATCAGAGAATGAATTTGCTAATCTTGCTTAGATAATGAACAAGATTGTAGCACAAAGGAACCATCATAATAAATACAAGAAGAAAGACAATAGAGATAAGAAATATGGTGAAGTTACATGTTATGAATGTATAAGAACAGGTCATATCAGACCTGATTGTCCTTTGTTGAAAAAGAAGGAAAATAAGGAATGGCATTTAGAGAGGAACAAGAAGAAATTTTATAGATCAAAGCACAAGAAAAGTATTAAATCTAATGATAATATGAGTGATAGCTGTGGAGACTCTTCAAAAAGTGAATCTTCTTAATATGATTCATTAGCACAAAAGAATATGGGATACATTGCTACTACTTCTTTCCCTAATACATGTCTTATGGCCAAGGTATTCTCTGTTGAGGCTTTAACAAATTTTTCTCTTGATAAGAATTACTATTCCTAAAATAGTAATTCTAATGTAGATACTTCATCCTCAGAAAATGAAGAATTACCTTCATATGAATAAGTATCTATATTTTCCAAGTTACTTGAAGCACGAAATTGTAAAATTTTTGAGAAATTAAACAAGGAAAATACTAGGGAAGAAATTCATAAAAATGGATTTCAGATATTTCTAAAGATCTTAGAGATAAAGATGAGATATTAGAAAAAAAATTCTAAAGACCATGAGAAAGAAAATTCGGATAAAGAATAACTTTCTAAAGATTTTAAGAATGCTATTTTAAAGATAAAATTTTTTGAGGAAAAAACTAACTCTAAGGAAATGATTCCTAATTATAGGAATTTAGTCATAAGACTGAAATCTGAAATATTCTCTCTTAAGAAGCTTCTTGAAAAATTTACTACTGGGAAGGAAAATTTTGACAAAATGTATTCTCAAATTAGACCTCAGGAAACCACTACTAGAGTAGGTTATACTAACTAAAAACTAGTTTTCAAAAATAACTCTTTTGTTCCTTCTAAAGCCCCTTTTTTTACTAAGTGTCAAAGTGGTGGGAATTGAAAGAAAAGTTGATCCTTTAATAGAGTTAAATATCTTGGGTTTCATAAAGCTTATTTTTCTAAGAATATGTGAGTACCCAAAATTTTTCTTTCTAAGATTTCCAGATCTAAGCAAGTCTAGATTCTGAAAACCTAACATTTTCTTATTTTCAGGAAAATAGGGAAAGTACCAAAAACAACACATAGTACATGGATAGTGGATGTTCCCAGAATATGACTGGTAACAAAAACTATTTTGAAAAGATTATCAAAATGAAAGGAGGAAAAGTAACTTTCGAAGATAATGCTCAGGGAGAAATTATCGGTATAGTTAACATTGTTCATCTTGGAAAAACTTTTATTTCAAATGTTTTATTTGTTAAAGGTCTTAAGAACAACATCATTAGCATAAGGCAATTATGTGATGAGGGATACCTTGTGAATTTTAGGAATTATAAGTTCTTAGTACACAATTCCAAGGAACAATTTATTCTTTATGACAATAGGAAATAGAATGTTTACACATTAAACTTAGAAGATCTTCGGATCCAAGATCTACCATGTCTTAGGGAAATGGAAGATCATTCTTGGTTATGGCATAGAAGGTTAGGATACTGTAACATTAGAAACCTATGAAAACTTTATATGAAAGGTTTAGTTAAGGACCTACCGGAGCTCAGATTTGATTATTCAAAAGTTTGTAACCCTTGTCAATATGGTAAGCAACATAAATCAATTTTTAAATCAGTCGGTGAAGTCTCAACTACTGATGCATTATAGCTATTGCATATGGATCTTTTTGTTCCAACACAAACTGGAAGCATTGGGGGAAAGTATTATGTATTTGTCTTAGTTCAGGATTACACTAGATTTATGTGGGTCTATTTTCTAGAAAATAATTCTGAAGCTTTATCTTCTTTCAAAAGTATTAGAGCCCAAGTTAAAAATGAGAAAAACCTTCCATTGAAAACTATTCATAGTGATCCTGGAGAAATATTTCAAACTTCTGATTTTGAAACTTTTTGTAGTAGAAAAGGTATTACTCAAAACTTCTCAGCACCCAAAACACCTCAACAAAATGGTGTTATTGAAAGAATAAATAGAATTATTCAAGAGATAATTAGAACCATGTTGAGTGATTATTCTATAGCTAAACATTTTTGGGATGAAGCTGTAAGTACTTCTTGTTATATTATAATTCAAGTTTTAATTAGACCTTTTCTTAATAAAACTCCTTATGAGTTATAGAATGGTAGAAAACCTAGACTTTGCTACTTTAAGGTTTTTGGATTCAAGGTATTCATTCTGAATACTAAAGATAACTTACACAAATTCACACCAAAATCTGATGAAGGGATTTTCTTAGGATACTCCACAACTTCTAAGGCTTATAAAGTTTTTAACAAAAACACTTGTATTGTTGAAGAGATAGTACATGTTAAAGTTGATGAAACTGATCCCTTTATTTTCAAACAACCCCAACCTACATCTTCAGATGTGTTTTCAAAAACTGATTATCAACCTTTGATAGAAAAGTTTTTTGATAAAGAAAATGTTGAAGAAGATACTTCTGAAACATTTACTCCAGAAGATTTCCTACCCTATGTTGATGAACAGGTTTTACGAAACCCAAACCAGTCATTTCTTAAGAATCATCCTAGTGATAGTGTCATTGGTGATGTGAATCAACCTGTAAGGACTATAAGATCCTTAAGAAATTAAATAAAACATCTAGCATTCCTTTCCCAGTTAGAACCAAAAAGCACTGATGAATCTTTAGGTGATGAATATTGGATTAAAGTCGTGCAAGATGAATCAAATGAATTTTAAAGGAATAAAGTTTGGACCTTGGTTGAAAGACCTAAGGAATCTTCTGTAATTGGAGTAAAATGAGTCTTCAGAAATAAGTGTGATGAAAATGGAGTCATAGTTAGGAATAAATCTAGATTGGTTTCTAAAGGCTATAATCAACAAGAAGTAATAGAATATGGAGAAACCTATTCTCCAATAGCTAGACTTGAATCTTTTTGTATTTTAATTGTCTTTAAAGAATTTTACAATTTCAAACATTTTCAAATGGATGTGAAATGTTCTTTCCTTAATGGTTATGTTCAAGAGGATATTTTTGTTGAAAAACCTATTGGATTTGAATATACAAAACATCCTGATCATGTTTTTATACCTACCAAAGCTTTATATGGCCTTGAACAAGCCCCTAGAGCTTGGTATGACAGACTAACAGGATTTTTGCTTCAAAATACCTATGTTAAGGGAATTGCAGATCCAACTCTTTTTATAAAGAAAGACGAGAAAAATATTTTGATTGTTCAAATTTATGTTGATGACATTATATTTGGTTCAACTCAGCAATATTTAACTGATTCCTTTACGGATCTAATGAAATGTGAGTTTGAAATGACTATGATGGGTGAGTTATCATTTTTCCTTGGTTTTCAAATTTCTCAAAAACCAGAAAGAATCTATATATTCCAACATAAGTATATAAAATATATTCTTAAAAAGTATGGGTATGACAATACTAACAGTATAAGTACTCCCATTGGTACCTCAAACACACTTGATCTTGATGAAGCTGGGAAACCATTAGATCAAACATCTTTTAGAGGTATGATAGGAAGTCTACATTACTTGATAGCTAGTCGACCAGACAAAATGTTTTCAGTATGCTTATGTGCAAGATATTAATCTAATCCCAAGGAATCTCATTTAAAATCAGTGAAAAGAATTTTTCACTACTTAAAGGGAACCATGGATCTAAAACACTTTTATACTTCTGGAAATGATTTTGTTTTAAAAAGATTTTCAGATGCTGGCTATAATGACCCATACTTTACATACATTGTTAATACTTCAAAATTGAAGCATAATTATTACAACATATAACAAAACCACGAAAAGACCATATAGGTATAGTGTCTTTAGAAACTGGGAAACATAAACAACTGGTTTATAAAGCATCTACATTGTCTCCCATTTATTTCATCATATCTATAGTCCCTTTTGGCATATCTTACTTAATAACCTTCTTCCTAACCTGGGGAAAGAAAACATACAAAAGGGTGATCTCAAATGCTCGGTAAGGGTAAACAAAAGAAATATCAATCACATCGTATACACAAGCACATAACTTTTGTAAATCTAAACCTGCAAAAGAGATCATAATTTCATAACATGGGATAAATCATGGTAGTGAAATTTAATCACAATAATCATAACTTAAAACATGAAACTTTGTGGCATACACACATAATCATAGAGAATCATTTCTTGTTAGTCAAGACTCATTTCCAAGACTATCTTAGTGGACAAAGTCCCTTTCTGAACCGAGTCACCCTCGTTTCAGTCCTGTTTCACTGAACCGGTATAACCTACCGTTCCAGCCATGTCTATCTCGTGAGATATAAAATCTTTACCCAATGCATTGGAGGGAGATATAGGTCCCACCCATCTCATAATGATACCATTCTTATTTGTGCCACAAAATCATAAATCATACATCATTGCATAACCCATATAGTAAAAATGGGAATCCTAAACATCGTGACATCATAAAACAACTCATATAAGATAAAGGAATTCATAAAAATAATTCCATCACAACATAATCAAATCAATGTAATAATAGGGATAGAAACAGAACCCTTTATTTTCTTAGATGGAAAATAATTTTGATAAAACACTTGAACTCTATTCTTGAGGAAAATATCCTTTCTACTTCAAAAACACTTTCCTTTCTTTAACATGTTATAAAATTTTAAACTAAAAGAATTTGATTAAAAATAAAATTGAAAACTTGTAAGGGAAGCTTCTTGGAAATAATGTTTTAAAAATCCATTCATGTCGTATAAGTTAAAAGAAAACATTCTTCTCGTACTTTTGTCAGAAAAGTCAAAAAGTACCTCGTACGAAAAACGACAAAAGATTCCTTTCATATTCTTTACTAAAAACTCACCGAAGGGTAAAATTGGATTTAAACTATTTTAAGTGGATGGAAACAATATTACATATTGAGGGAACATGGATTTGGATGATAAAATACACCCCAGTAAATGCCAAAGTAAAAACAATCTCGGATAAAAATGAGATTGTGATATTTTCCCTTACCTTAGGTCCGACTTACTTTGTAAGTGTCCGAACCTCCTGTATAATGATTTAAATAATGTTATTGACTATATCCAGAATCATACTTATTTTTATGATATCATATATGTTCATATTCTTAGCTTCTTAGTAGTAATATTTCATTACTACTTGTTATTCGGGTGTTTATAACTTTTTGTTCTTATGCGTGTTTTGTCGAATAAATTCTTATTCTTTTCTTTAGGTTATAGATACCTCATTTCTATAATGGTATTAGTGTAATATATATCATATTCATTCATTAAATTCATTTATATAATCATTATTAAATGAAGATCATGTAGAACGAGTCACATCACATCGTGGAGACGGTATTCCGTACGTACGCACGAGTGATGATATCGTTCCTATGATCGTGGAATTGTATTTGAATATATGTATACTATTTCAGAATAAATATAAATTTATAATAGTCATATATAGCCATTATTTACACCATTATACCCATCCAAGTAAGGTGGTGGTGTAAAATAGATTACACCACGGCGTGGATACGGTATTCCGTACGTACGCACGCGCGGTGATTTATTTTTCCATAGGATGGATAGATGGTAAAATAGGGTTGTTTCATACTTATAATAACATATCCGTATATGAGTGATACTGATGTTATTACTTAATAATGAAAAAACTAAAGAAGAATAAGTGGAATAAGAAATAAAGATGAAAGAATCGGTAACGGACATTACCTCTTCTTTGAAGTGCTTCTTTGAGACCTTCTTTTAAGGCACTAAAATTGGTCTTTGAAGAAGACCAGGACCTCTAGGATGTCTCTAGGGAAGTGGAGAGGAGAAATTGGCAGGGGTTGGCCGAGCTTGAAGGCTCAAAGTGGTGTGAGGAAGAGGGGGAGGAGGTGTCCTTTTATAAGGGAGGAGAGGGGCACTTTTGGAATAACAAAAACTATTATTTTATTATAAAGTCAAGTTCGGTTTTAAATAGCTCCAAATTGATATATTTAGAAGCTACGGTGGGGATGGATCGAAATCCTCTCATCCAATAGAATTTAGACAAGTTTCGGTTCCTATTTTAACCTTATAATTTAGATTTAACATTAAGTTAAATAATTTTACTTTTACCATGTCTTCTTGTGTTCTTATACTATAATGTTAGTAAACTTACTATAAGAAGCCAAAAGAACCCCAAGTTGTTTATTATTAATATATATAACCTTATCTAAGTCATTTGGCCGAACCTTAGATTTTTAGGAATAAAATAACAATTACCAATATAATATTTGTTTTAAAAAACTATTTTATATCAATTTTGACACTATTTAGTAATTGATTTTTGTGAAAATCATAACAGAATTATTAGTTAGAACCAAGTTAATTAAATCAATACTAACATGTCATATTAACCTAGAAAATTAGTGGTATTCATAAAAAGTCTAAAATTACATTTATTTTGGTGTTTATAACATCAATTATGTCAATATTTCATTAATAAGATAATTACTACATCATCATTGTGTCATAAATAAATAAATTTATTTAAAGTATAAAAATTATAAATAAAATATCATTATGTAGGAAATCTTTTTATCTTTATAATGAATATTTATAATCTAATTTATCTTATTTATAACCCCATATTAAAAATGTTTTAGTTATTAAACTTTGATTTTAACTATTTTAACTATTCATTACATAAAATAATATTAAATGTCATAATCTAATCCAAGTGGACCTAAATGGTCATATTATATTCATAAGGTTGTTTTTGGTCGAATTACACTTATCCAATAGAATTAGAACATGTGTTAGGGTAATAGTAATATCATATTTACCCTTAGTTACCCTATTTACTATTAACCGCGGTAAAAAAAGTAAAAAGTTACTATTCACCAAAAAATAATTTTTATCTCATTGAACCAAATTTTACTTACTGATATCAACCGTGTCTGTCGGAGTTTCGAAATTCCATTCACAGAAGCGGTAAAATTATGTTTTATGCAAAATTCAGTTTTTAACCTACCACTTAGTGGTTTCACTATTCATCAAAAATTGAAAGTTTTCAGAAAAATACCAAAATTTCACCCTAGGCTAATTTCGGTATTCCAAATCGAAAAATGAATTCCATTTTGAAAAATAAAATTCAAAAAATTTCAAAAAGTGGTTATTACTATTCATAACGGCTAGTTTTAATAATATTTTAATAGCATATCGTTGTTTAGTGAAACTCGGTATTGCGTACGACGCAAGCTATCGAGGAAGGTCGCGATTTCGTGTAAAGCAAGCCAAGAAAGTGTTGTGTAGAAAAAGATTCCTTTGATGATTTATATAACATAAAAGTCTCGAGTGTTACACTGGCATTGGTGGATGTAGAATGGATAGAAAGAGTACATCTAGAACTTGTCATTTCTTAGGAGATTCATTAGTTTCTTGGTCTTTCAAGAAGAAACACTCAGTATCACTCTCCACAGATGAAGCTGACTATGTAGCAGCTGGAAGTTGTTGTGCTCAAGTGTTGTGGATGCAACACACACTCACAGACTATGGCTTGAGTTTTACTAAGACTCAAATTTTGTGTGATAACACAAGTGGCATTTCCCTTTGTAAAAATTCTTCACATCACTCTCGTGCAATGCACATAGATATTAGGCATCACTTTCTTAGGGATCACACACACAAAAAAAGATATCATTCTTCAATTTATCAGAACACAAGATCAATTTGCTGATATTTTCACAAAATCATTACCTTCCAATTGATTTGAATACATTAAACAGAAGTTAGGAATGATAACCATGAGGTAATATTCCTTCATTAACATCTTTTTGAAACATTCTCCTTACAGTAATAAACTTTTTTTCATAGGGGGAGTACATTTCCTTATAATTTTTTCAAAAAAAATTGTAGCTGGTTTTTCTGAATTTTCGTAACAGAAATTTTCAGAATTGGAAATTTTCATAATGAAATGTTTGGAACTGAAGTTTTCGTAATGTAATTCTTCAGACATTAAATTTTTGTAATGGTAATTTCAAAATTGCAACATTCATAATGAGAAATTTCCATACTCATAATTTTCATAATGAAAATTTTTCGTACTCAAAATTTTTGTAGTGTTTTTTTCTCTTAGTGAACTTTTTGTAGTAATTTTTTTTCGTAATGAGTTTTTCATAGTCAAATTTTCTTCAAGAAGAATATTACCTATTGCGAATAATATTCCTAGACAAATCTGAAAGGTATGACATCCTTACTTATGTTTTCTTAGTCACTTTTACTTGCTGGTAGTTTCTTTTCCTTCTAAAACTTCTTGTATTCAAGTTTCCTTAAATCCGAATATTTTTCATAAAACCTCAAAAGATCGGATTCAAGATTTCCTTGCGGGTATTTTTTTAACCATCAGATCATATTAGATAGTTTTTTAACCGTTAGATTGGTTTTGGAAGTTGAAAGGTCACCACCATCGCCTATATAAAGGGGACTCCCAATGGCATCCCACATCGGTTTCCAAGATCTCGCATCTCAAAGATCTGCTTCAGCTCTTAATCCCATTCTGAATCTCTCAGAGTTCCTTGAGTCTGAATGTCTATAGATTCCTCTTCTCAAGAAATGTCTACCATGAAACCAATCTCAAAATGGTAAGTATAACGGTAAAGGTTGGTGCATCCGAACTTTTTCAAGTATGATTCTATCATTTCTATGAATATCAAGTTAAATGGTTGGGAAGATGTCTGCTTATCTAAGATAGGTGTTCAAGAAATGGTGTATCCAGAATTACTCATAGAGTTTTATAAGTCAGTGTGCTTCTTTAAAGAAGTTGATAGAGAAAAATTTACTTTCGAGTCTTATGGAAAAACCTACAAACTTTCTTATACGAAGGCAGCCAGCTTGGTGGGATTATTATATGAAGGGGAGATAGAATTTTTCTCCCACAAACTCCTAGATGTTCAAGGTAGTTTTGTTAAGGTAAAGCCTTTACAATGTCTTGGACTTGCTGATGTCAAGACAGCAAAAATTTCTCATTTATCTTCTAATAATCGGATTCTTCAGTTATGGGTACAAGGTTTTTTACTACCGAGAAAAGGTGACAGAGATACCCTCAAGAATAGTGAAATATATTTCTTAGATTTCCTGGTAAATCTAAGGGGAATCAATTTGATGAGGCATGTTCTTGTTATAATCCAAAACACCAAGAATGGAAATATAAGAGCCCAAATTATCATGTATCCTTCCTTACATTCAAAGCTGATAGTTCGGTGTCTTGAATCATTAAAGATTTCATGAAAATCTAAGCCTTTGGTTTGCAAAGTTATGTTTGTTAGTGATGACACTCTGAAAAGAATGAATATGGGCTATTCTAAGGAGATAGAAGAGTTTTATGATCTACCATAGGAAGAGGCAGAAGCCAATACGGAAAATATTGAAAATATGAGCCATCGAAGAAGGTTGGCAAGAAAATGAAATTTAAAGAAGTAGAAGCTAAAGATAAAACCTCTAAATCTAAGAAAGCCCAATTCGCACCTCCCAAACCGAAGAAACAGAAAGTATATCTGGATGAGGTGGTTAAAAAATAGATGGAAGATAAGGAAAAGAGGAAATATGGAGAACCTCAGTTCAGCTTGGAACCGGCTGAAGCCTACTATTTAAGGGAGTATACTGCTGAATACCTTGAGAAGAAAGAAAACGAGAAGAAGATGAAGAAGAAAATGTCTGAGTCTATAGTTGTACAATCTCTTTTGAAAGACACAAAAGTAGCTTCCGAGAATATTCCAGTACCAGAAAATTTCGAAGTCGAGCCATTACCTAAGACTCCGGGGAATAATTTCTTCACTTCGGAAAAATATAAAGAGAAAGAAGTTGTTGAAGGAGTAGAAGAAAAAGAGGAAGTAAAAGAAAAATAGGACGTAGAATAATAAGAAGTATAAGAAGAATAAATTGATGATTTAGATGATCAGATTAAAAAATTTGAGGAATATCAAGATAAGGAAAATCCATCAGCGAAATTATCACTCCGAACATCTAAGGCCGATTCCTCAAAGCTTGTCACTCCTAGAAAGGAAGAATACAAAGATGGAAAGAAAGATAAAGACAATGAAGAAGAGAAAGTAAATGAATTATCTGAAGAAGAAATCTATGAAAAGAACTTTATTGAGGAAGGAGTAGAGAAGGAGAAACCTGATGAAGATAAGATTGTATAGCTATCTAAGACTGAGCAGGAATCTCCTGATAAGCAAGCCATATCGAAAGTTTATAAGGGTAAACAAGTTCTTATTGACACTCCAACAAAATATATCATAAGGAAGAAGGAAGTTGGAGGCTCTTCTAAAAGGAATCTGGTGGAAATAGAAGAAGAACAATCTCCTAGCAAATTGTCTAATTCGGAGTCATCTGCATTGGGACACGATTTTTTTATTGAGTCCCTGAAGAAGTTGGTAGATACAATTCTGATCTTTCCTACAATAGACTCCAGATTCCAGATGCTTCATCACAGAATGAATCAGATGTCAAAATTTGTATCCATGGTGATGGATAAATGTGTGAAGATTGAGTCAGAACATAAAAATTTTCTTATCAATTATGAGGTCCACAGAAAATCTTGCAGAAAAATGACCCTATGGTCAAAGAAAATCGATGAAGATTTGGCAGAGCTTGGTCACTTTCAGAATGATGTAAAAGAAGATTTTGATACCGAGGATGCCAAGATGAAGAATCTTTCAAACAGTTTTCAGGAAAAACTAACCCTTGATAAAAATACTCAGAATCAACAGGTGAAGGATCTGAATGGGAAGCTTAACTGTATTTCTCAAAGCTGGAAAGGGTAAAGAGATATCCGGATTGAGATCGAAGAGAATCTTGTAAACCAGGATTAAGTTCTTAAGGCTTAGTATGAGGCTCTGAAGGCTCAAGATGATAGGATTAAATCCTTAGAAAAGAAAGCTGAGGAGGACCACAAAGACTTAAAGAAGATAAAACCCCTTCTAAAAAAGATAATCCCAAAGTAAAAAATAAGACAAATAGACCAATCCGGTCTTTTATTATAATGCCATTCCTTGTAAAAATCCTTTCAATGTTAATCAAAACTTTGGTTGCTTGTCTTTTGTGTTATTTTGTACTAATATTTCAGGTACCATATTGTTTTCCATTCCCTCAAACTTTTTTTTAAAATCACAAGGGGGGAGAAGGAAAAATAATTCTAAAGAAGAGAAGGAAAAATATTTATAAGTATATAATAAGTATCCCTAAGAAAGCGGGAGTTTATCTAAGGGGGAGTGCTCATTACGAATAATTCCATATTCATAATGAAAATCCCATTCTGTAAATCAAGAATAAAATCTTTAGAGTTCAAAGCCTAAGGGGGAGTTAGTCGTATTCACCATTTTTTATAAACAAAGGGAGATAAGATTTAATTTCAAAATCTATAAATTTATTCTAAGTCATTACATTATTTTTCGTAAGGATTTTTTTCCTTTTCAAAAAGGGGGAGATTGTTGAGTAAATAAGGCTCTTCTTATGACTTTTCCATTCCTTCATATATGGGGGATATTGATAAGTCATCAATGTTTCCTTATGACTTGATCATTCCTCTTGTTTTGAAAATCACAAACACCTTCTCTTAAGGAAAATTTCATTTTACCCTTGTTTTACTTCTATAAGGAAAATTTCCTTCCTCAAGGAAATTTTCCCTTGCCTAGATTTCATTATTCATATCATAAATTTTCTAAGTATAAAACTCGGATTGAAACCAAGAACCTCATAATCATATTATACTTAGATATGAGGTATTCTATTTTAGACTCCGAATTCTGGATACGAACTCTCATGAAGTTCAACTCCTAATTATGAACTCTCATGAAGTTCAACTCCGAATTATGGATACGAACTCTCATGAAGTTCAACTCCGAATTATGGATACGAACTCTCATGAATTTCAACTCCGAATTATGGATACGAACTCTTATGAAAAGTTCAACTCTGAATTATGGATACAAACTCTCATGTAGTTCGACTCTGAATTCTGATTACGAAATTATGTAAAGTTCAACAATGAATTCTGATTATGAACTTCCCTAAGTTATGACTCCGAGTTCTCTGAATTCGGACACCGAACTCTGATGATTTCTGACTCTAAATTCTCATGAACTTTGACTCTGAACTTTGTAAGTTCTGGTTCCGAATTCTAGTGAAACCAGACTCAGAATTTCCTTGAAATTCCGACTCTGGATTTCAATAGAATTCAGGTTCCGAATTACTACAAAATAGAATCTGAATATCCTAGTACTACAGACTCTGAATTCATATTTCACTTACACTCCAAACTTTCATACTTTAACTTACTCCACTACGAACTTTTATTTTTCTCCATTTCGAATACCAGTGTATTTATGCTTACACTTGTTTTATTACAAAATGATGTCGTGCTTTCAGTTATTAACTAGCCTTTTTTTGCGGGACATGTATACAGGTCCCTCCGAAATTCAAGGAAAAATTCGACCGTTAGAGGAGGGAGCCAACCGTTGGATCTTCACCAATAAATAGGATCTCATTTGAACGTGCTCAAGACTTTTGGAATTTTGAAGCTCAGAACTTTCAGAAGTGATTTCTAGAGAGAGAGGCTCTTGTCAACTCTCAATATTCATGAAGAAAGTTTGAAAATCTTGTTCAAACTTTTCTTCGTTTAGACTTGCTTTGTGCAGAGGTTCGATTACTTTAAAAATTAGAGACTTCGGGTCGTGAAGTCAGAGGTGCCTATTTCCTTACAAATCGAGGGCTTGTGAGGATAGCAAGATAGATACCGATCTTCAGATTGAGGTCTTACCTTGGTTTGGGTAAGACAGACTTTCTTGAAAGTATAAATCAAGGGACCTTTTATCCATTGTTGTTGGATACCCTCCTCTTTGGGTTAAAAGAGTTTATACTTGTTAGCTGTAGTTTTACTACTTTGTTTTTCCGCTGCTTTTGTATTGTTGAGGAAAGTACAAATCTCATATACTTCCTCATATTTGTACTTTGATTTAGTCATATTCTATATGCTTTAAGGTATAATCTTATCTGTTGTAAACTTTTGTTAAGTTTCATTTCCGGAACCATTTTTATGGAATCAAGTAATTTATTAGAACTTAGAGGTGTTGTGAATTTTGGTTATCGAAAATTTCCTAAAGGAATTTTGTAAAGTATACAATTCACCCCCTCCACCCCCCCTATTGTATTTGTATCTCATTTTACTTATTAGATCCTACATTTTGTATTATAGAGTATATCATACTCAGTCATACCATCCTTACACTAGAAACTGCCTAATGATAACTTGGTAATGCTTCAAATGTGGAAGAATGGGGCATCTGGATAAGAACTATCGATGGGACATTAATAATTCCACTATTGTGGAAGAAGAAAGGAAGTTTTAGATAAACACTAATCCTGTAGTGTAGTTTTCAACTATAAGAAACATGGTAATTTTTCAAACCAATTACCTAAGCATGGGGTTGTCGGGGGAAATCAACAACAACCTCCAAGGCAACAAGGAAAGTCATATGCAATAACTACTATTGAGGTGGTACCAGAAAATGATGTGGTGATAGGTACTCTGGTTATTCATTTAATAATAGTGAGTATACTATTTGATTCTGGTTTTACACATTCTTTCATATCTTTCAAGTTTATTATAGTTATTCAAACACCACATCAAAATATGGAGGTTTAGTTTTTTGTGAGAATATCTAATGGGTAAATTATTGAATCTAAAGTACGTAACTCATCCTTGGTTTATATTGGTGAAATGAACCGCCCAAAAAATCTTTTTGTACAACCTTTGGTGGATTTAGATGCAATATTGGTCATGGATTGGATATCTTTACCCAAATACAACATCAACTTTTTGGAAAGGGAGATCACTCTTAGTATTCTGAAGCATCCTCCAATTCTTTACAAGTGTAAGGAGGAAGATGAATCTCCTTCAAAATCATCATCTCAAGTGTGGATATTACAACCTTATATGTAATCATATCTCACTTGAATGATTGATATAAAACAGATGATCATGTGTGAATGCATTCTCATCATGAGAGATTTCACAGATGTATTCCCAAAAAAATTAACAGGTCTTCCTCATGACCGGTAGGTTGAGTTCCCAATTGAATGTATTCTTGAATCTCTTCCTATATCAGAGAAACATTATATAATGAAAACCATATATATGAAAGATCTGATGAAACAGTTAAATGATAATTTATTCAAGGGTTTTATATGACCGAGTGCTTCACCATGTGTTGCATCAGTCCTCTATGTTAAGAAGAAGGGTGGATCAATGTACCTCTGTATCGATTATTGTAAACTTAATAAAATAATGAAAAATAACATGTATCCCATGCCATATCTAGATGACTTGTTTGATTAGATATGTGGGGCCAGTTATTTCTCTAAGGTTGACCTTCGGTCAGGATATCATCAATTAAAGGCGAAGAAGGAAGATCTTTCTAAGACAAACTTTCGAACAATGCATGGACACTATGATTTCATAGTGATTCCCTTCAGACTCACTAATGCTACATAATTTTTCATAGATTTAATGAACATGGTCTTTAGGGATCACCTTAACAAATTTTTGGTAGTCTTTATTTATAACATTCTGATATATACCAAGAGCAAGGAGGAACATGAGGATCAATTCAATACCGTGTTGCATGCTTTGGGAAGGTAGAAACTCTGTAGAAAGTATAGTAAGTGTGATTTTTGATGGATTAACTATCATTCCTAAGGCATTTTATCACCAAAAAAGTAATATATATCAATGATTTGAAGACAAAGGAAATTGAAGAGTGGTCCAGGACAACATCTTTAATAGAGATCCATATATTCATTGGTCTAACTGGGTATTAATGATGATTTATGAAGAGATTATCATGATTTTAAAATCAAATAACCAAGATGACAATGAAAGAAGTAAAAACAATTGGGCATAATAATGTGAGGAAACATTTAAGGAGATCAAAAGGAGGCATATCACTATGCCAATACTCACACTCCCAATAAGTGGGTAACTCTTTGTGGTGTACAATGATGCTTAAAAGAAAGGATTTGGCTGTTTGTGAATGAAAAATAATAAATTGATATTCTACACCTCAAGGAAGTTAAAAATTCATGAAAAAAACTATCCTATGCATGATCTAGAGTTGGAATATGTGATCTTTATGGTGAAAATGTGGTGGAATTATCTATATGGGGAGAAGTGTTAGACATATATTGATCACAATAGTCTCAAATGTATATTCACATAGAATGATCTTAATATGAACTAGTGAATATGGTTATATCTCATCAATGATTATGACTTCTCGGTCTACTACAATCTTGTTATGTAAAATAATGTTGTGGATGCTCTCAGTAGAAAGGATCATGCATATTTATCAATGATGATAATTGAGAAGGATCCAATATTCTTTGAATTACAATGGATAGACATGGGAATCATTAAGGGAGGAACACCATTAATCCCTTTTCAAATGGTTTCTCAACCATCCCTTATGGATAAAATAAAGGATGCTCAAAGAAATGATGTGGAAATTAAGAAAAAGGTGGAAGTTATCAAGAATGGAAAATCCTCTGAGTTCAAGATTGATGAGTATGGAGTCATAATATTTGGGTCACGAATATGTATACCATCCAATTTTAGAGATAAATAAAGTGATTTTGAATGACGCACATAGCTCAACCCCCTCTATTCACCCATGGAGCACAAAGATGTATTGAGGTCTCTAGGAAAACTTTTGGTTAGATATTTTGAAAAATGATATCATTGAATATACATCAATGTTCCTGGTATGTCAGTAATTGAATGCTCAAAGGAAAAAATTCTAAATGGAAGATACAACCATTATCCATAAAAACATTGAAGTGGGAGAACATCACCATGGACTTTGTCACTGGACTTCTAAAGAAATCTAGAGGAAACAATACTATATGGGTTATTATGGATCATATTATAAATATAGCTCACATTATCAAAGTTTGAGAGAACTTCCCCCCGGATCAACTTGAAAAGATATGTATCGAAGAAGTGGTAGGTATTCATGGAGTACTAATATTGATTTTATCCAATAAATATTTTACATTCACCTCGAAGTTCTGGAAAAGTCTCCAACATGCTCTAAGAATTAAGATGAACTTCAGTATGGCCTATCATCCTCAAAATGATGGCTAAACTGAGAAAACTATTCATACATTGTAAGACATGTTGAGAGTGTGTTTTATGGACTTTAAGGGAGGATATAACCAACATCTACATTTGGTTGAGTTTTCTAACAACAAAATTTTCCACTCAAGAATCTGAATGGCTCTATATGAATCCATTTATGGGAAAAGGTGTAGAACACCTGAATATTGGGATGAATTCAGTGAACGTAAGCTTATAGGATTGGAAGTAGTTAAAGAAATGGTGGAAAAGGTGAAAACCATTTATCAAAAAATCAAGGTAGCCCAAAGTTGAAGAAAGATCTATGAAAATAATTGTCGATGGGACCTAGAGTTAATGATTGGAGACAAGGTATTCTTCTACATATCTCCATGGAAGAGGAACATTAGATTTGGGAAGAAAGGGAAGCTAATTCCTAGATACATTATCCCCTTCTAGATCCATTATTTTTTCAGAGTTTTGGCCTATCGAATAGAACTTCCACCATCCATTTCACAAGAACACAGTTTATTCTACATATCACACTTTGGTAATTATATACTGGATCCCTCGCATGTACTGAATTCAAAGATCGTATAATGGGAGAATGATCTCTCTTATGAAGAGCAATTAGTGAAGATATTGGATCGTAGTGATAAAGTTCTATGCAACAAGACCACTCACCTGGTTGAAGTACTCTGGAAGAACCATAAGTATGAATAGGAAACATGGGAACCAGAGAAATAAATAAAAGATAAGTACCTAAACATGTTTTTAACATAGAATGTAAAAAAATTCAATGGAAAATTTTCATAAGGAGGTAAGAATGTAAGGACCCAAATTTTTATCAATCTAAATTTTTTCTTATAATTATGTCATATGTTATAAAAACATATAAAAAACACAATAAAATCTTTATAAATGATGAATGAATGTCTTAAGAAGTATTTATAGAAGTTACAGAACATATATTGATGAAATAGTAACATGACCTTTAGAATAGTAATGTGACCCTTATGAATAGTAAACCAGTTAATTGAATAGTAACATCACCAATGGTAGTATAAATAAAATTTATCCATCGTATAAGTGATAATATGATATAATTATATCACAGAATAAGTAAATAAATATTTTAAAAATTATTAATTAAGTATTGGTATTTTTCTAAGTCATAAATATTTAATTAAACTTTTATCACTAATTTAATCATTTAAAATAAAATTTATTTTCATAAAATTTATTCATAAATTAGTATTTTTATGTCCTATTATTATAATATGAGTTTATGAGTCCTTAGTTAATTTTTGAAATTATTATAAAATCAGTTTTAGTTTTAATATCTGTATTTTTCAAGAAAATTATGATTTTAATAAAAAATTAAATTTCTCATATTTAGAAAACTATTTTAATAAAATGGAGTTAATTTTTTAATTCTACACATCTAAAATGGTTCGGGTGAATTTTTTTTATTTTTCTAAAATAATTGATTTTATGGTGAATAGTGAGATATGGTAATTTAGACTATAAGTAAATAAATGAATTTTTGAGTCATTATTGAGTTATGGATGATGTAAGTGACCATTGTATTTAATTTAAATTCCCTAATTAATTTAATTATTATCAATAATCATCATTATTTCTAGTCCTGAGAAGAATAATAAAATATTTAATAAAATAATGAGAAAACACCCCTCTTCTCTACTATAAATACCACCCCTCACAACCTCTTCTCCTCACACCTATCAAGCATTGAGCCTTGTCTTCTAAAATATACTGCCAACTCCCTCCCCCAATTCTAGAAGATTTTTTTCATAATAAATTACCAAAAACAATCCCCTAAGGAGGTTCCCAAGAATAAGGAATCAAGAGTTAAAACCCTCTTCTTTTTCTTTTAATTTATTTTCAGGCTCCTTTATTTTATTTTTCTCTCCTCACATAACCTAATAAAAAATGGTATTATAACTACATTACCTTAAATATACTATAATTTTGTTATTATAATGTAATAATTCATCATCATCTCTCTTTACCCCTTCTTTTATACTAAAAATGAAAACATCATATGTGATGTGTTAATCTATCACATTCAAGGATGATAATGTTTTCAATTTCCATTACAGTACTTAATGATTGTCATAAAACCATTTTTATAGTTAAACCATATTTTAATATAATTATTATATATTATGTAATGTTATCGAATAATTTTTTACAAATGATATTAATTTATAAAACAAAATGAGTTCATTATGATCGAAAACCACAAAAATAAAGCCAAACGATTATCATTAATAAATTATCTAATGATTAATCCTCATTATATAAAATAAAATTATATATTAGACCACTTAAACCTTTATAATATAATTAATAACATGTATTTCTAATTCTGGATAATTACCCCACTTTATATGACCTTTCATTCATGTATATAGGGAAACCGATCATGAAACCCAAGGAAACTAATGATCCTGAATAATGAAATTAAATTTTATAACCCATAAAAAGAGACATAAATGAATTTAATAAAATTATAATAAATAAATAACATATAGAAAAGGTTCCTTAAATATTAATTAATGATTATAATTTTATTATCCAAGACATTAAGATCATATAGAGAACACCTTCGGACTTAAGGTAAGTAATTCTACCTGAACCTCCCTTATTCCTTTGGGTTACTCTTTCTCTATTTTTACCCAAACTAAATTCTATTTTATTTTTATTTATATCTTATAAATGATTTTATATGTTCCAAAATCATGTATCAAGATCCATTCATCCTTATTTTTTGAGATATACATGTTTTTAAATGGTTTCCAACTTAATTCTTCCCGGTATGCAAGCCTGATTTAAGGAAACATACCGATTTCATATCAATTTGCAAGTGTAATCCATAATATTTTTTAATACCATATTATTTTAATAAAATTTGTAATTTTAATATGAAAATTTATTTTTTTTCAATTAATTTTTTATAAAAAAAATAATTTGGCCTTTTCCATTTTAAAGAGTCTTGAAATTTTTCCATTAAACTGTACTCAAATGTTTTATTTCTAATGATTAATAAAAATATTTTTATATTTTTTTACTTAAGTCTGTCATATATTATGATTATATTGGATTATATTCCCTTATTATTTTACTTGCATTATTTAAATCCATCTCTTCATGGACACCATTATGATATTCCCTTTTTATATGCCTTTTAACATGATTATGATACACAATTATTTCCATGGGTAACCATTATATTTATGTATGATTTCTTATGTACAACTATTTATGTGGAAAATATATTCATGAACATTTTATTATGGGTGTTCTTAGATAGTGTGCCAATTCATTGGGTAGTTTTTAGTCTCATGAGACGTTATGTGCAATGGTCTTGGTGGTTAGCCTTGACTCATGTTCCATGTGCAATGGTCTTGGTGGCTAGCCTTGATTCGTGATCCTCTATGTGCAATGATCCTTGATTCATGCTAAATTCATGTTTTATTTTTCTTCCACATTACTATGAATCCATTATTATATGATCCCATGTTATGATTCCTTATATTTAATGATGTTCTTGGCCTTTTTATATCATTATTTTATGTCTTCAAACCCATGCACTAAGTTTTATTCTTATGTTTATTCCCTTATTGGGATTTTAGATCATCACATTATTCATATTATCCCCAGGTTATCTTGTTCTGATGTAATGTCTCAAAGGATTTTAGGATCTCTTTATGAATATTAAATAAAATATTTTCTTATTTTGGAATCATATTGTTTAATTATGCACCTAATCTCTAAGACACTAGACTTTATGATGCTTGTCTTGTAATTTTATATTTAATTATGATTAAAATCATATAATTATATTTTTAAAGGATTTAGTGTATATAGTTTCAATGAAAATGAAAAATATAATATTTAAATCAGTTAATGTTACCAAATTTCACTCTCTTCGTTTTAAATATCTTTTATGTTTCCACATAAGGAAAAAAATAAAGTTATGAATTAATATAAGTGTTTATTTTGATATTAATAAAATTATTTTCATGATATAAATTTATTTATAATTTTTAGTAATTATATAATAACCTTCAATTTTTATGCAACACTGATGTAGTATTTCTCCAATTAATAAAAATATAATAAATGATTTTTAAAATATTAAAAGTGATATAATTTTAGTGATTTAATGAATGAAAAATATTTTTTAGATTAATATTATATATTATTGTTATTTTGAAGAATTATATTCAAATTAAAGCTTTTCCTTTATGTATTAATTCAAATTAAATGAATAGTGTCAAAATTATAAATAATGATGCTTTATGAAAATTATATATTATTAAATTAGTTTAAAATAATAATAAAATTAAAGAGTAGAATGGTATAATAAATGGTCTAAAATTTCATCCCTTTACCATTTATAGTCAATTTATAACCATTTGGATTGAGAATTAATTTAATATATTTTAAAATTTTCCATGAGTTCTCTCCCCTAAATTATAAAAGGAAACCCCATGTTTCTCTCATTCACATCACTTTAAGCCTTACATCTCACCAAAAACCTACTAAAATACTTTCTCAAATTAAATATAAACATTCTATATGTTATTCTCCTCCCAAAGTAACAACCTTAGGATCCCTAAGAGGATATCTAAAGGAGCTCTTTCAAAGGAGAGGTAATCACCCTAACCAATCACATTCTTTTTAATTATTATTTTATTTACTCTAAATATGATATAATCTTCATCAAATAATAAACTTAGTATCCTAAATATAATAAAATTTTATTATTATTATGAAACCACCTTTATTCACCCTCCTTCCATCAAATAGGATGTGAAATTAGCACTTCTATGTATGTACGGTTTATCGTCTGCATAAAGAGATAAAATTCATTTCTCATCACCATATTTTATGGATGGATATTTTTATGAGTTTAATTTTTATATGTGATTATTATGAAATAATGATACTTCTATAATTATAATATGATATATATACCTTCTTACCTTCCAAACTTTTGAAAACCCATAATGTTGCTCATGCATTTGTGTAGACTACAGCCTCTATAAAGCGATGTGATTCATTTTTCGTTTCTATTTTAATTTGATAGAAATAATGTTTTATTTAATTAATACATAATATATACATTATATAATAAAATTATTTAAAGGTGATTTATTATTTACCTTTCTTTTATTCCATCTATAAAAAAATAAAACAACATTCATGCGTACATACGACCTACCATCTCCATGAAAAGTGTAATAAATTTTTCTATATCTACTTTTATGAATGTCTAACAATTTATATAATTAATATGTAAGATATTTATTAATTATTAATATTATATATATTATTAAACCATGATCTAAATACAAGTACCAAAAATATTGAACCAAAACACACATGAAAAATGAAGTAGATATCACCCTTAACAGTGATTTTAATAAAGAATTGTTAATAAACAAGTGATAAATGGTTATAATTAAATAATATATGGTATGGAATATATGATTATGGATATTAGATATATTAATAATAAATACATATTTAATCAATAGTATTTTCCAACACATATGGAGGATTTCATACCTAAGGTAAGGTATTTTCTTCACACTTTTATTTATATGGGACACATTCTATATTTACCACCTATTTCTTTTTTTGTGTTTTATATAATACCCATGAATGTCTTTTATTATTATTATAATAAATATTATGTGACATACATATCCACATAATTTTATTTCTTTCATAATTCTTATGATTAAAAAATTTACCAATGTTTTATGGGTTTCATGATACATTCTCATTTTTTTCAAAACTATTTTTTATTATGATTCTGATCATGTAATTTTAGGATATACCTCTCAAGGAACGAATTAAATTTATTATGATCTAGGTATTTCTTTATAATACATATTTTTCATTCATTTTAATCACCTTAAGTACTCAAAAGACTAAAAATATGTTTTTAAGGAAAACTGGCTTTATTTCACTCTTTAGTCGAAGATCTTTCGTCTTCCATGTTGATGTTTTCAAGAAAAATGTGTTCAAGAATATTTTTAATATTCTAAAATTATTTTTTAAATTCATTTTTAACCTTTTTTGAATTTTTAAAAAATGGTTTAATAGAAATCTTATTGTATTTTTCTAAATGAATTACTTTTTAACTTTTTTACAAAAAAAGTATGAAAGGAATGTTTTCTTTTAACTTATACAGAATGAACATAATTTCCATCTTCCATGACATCTTAATGTTTTTAAACATACTTTATAAGTTTCTATAGTTATTTTAAAATAAATTTTTTCCTTGATATTTTAGTAATATTAAATTTTAAATAACTTGTTTCAATGTGTAAAGGGTATTTTCCTCAATAAATATTCCAATCATTCTTTTAAATGATTTTTCATCTATGATAACATAATTTTATATTAATTATTCTTTACTAGTGAAATGATATTATGTGACCATGCTATTTATTTCTTAGGTTGGTTTATGGTTTTGATGATGATATGTTTATGAAACCCATTTCTTTTCCATGGTTTAGGCTCTGATGAATTTACAAAATGATTATGAAACATGTTTTCTTTACACATGTTATGATGTAATGATAAGATGAATGTTTTATGATCTTGTGGCACATATATTTATACTTTTAATTATGTGATGGGATGGAAATATAATTCTCTTCGATTAATTTGAAAATTATTGATATCTCATGAGATAAATAGGAATGGAATGTGGAGTGAACCCAATTCAGTAAGGGAAGTTGTCCAATATGATAGTCTTGGGAGTTAACATTATCTACTATGATAGTTTAGGGAGTGAACCAAATCCACTATGATAGTTTCTAAAGAGATCCTTTGAGTACTAAATAAATGATTTTTTTTCTTATTTCTATGATACATTATTATGTCGTATACAAATATTATACTCTTAAGGCTCATATTCTTTTATTTCATTATGATTCATGTATTATAAACAACAAAGGTTTAAGCTAGGAACCATGTTTATAATCTATGATATATAGGGTATGGATTTAAAATTTTAATAACATCTTCTCATACCCTTATTTTCATGTAATTCTTATGATATCATTCATATATCCCCTATTTACCCTTTCTAACCATTTTTTCTCACCTTTTATAATGATTCATTTCCCCATGTTAAGAAGAAAGGTTTTAAGAATGATATATATAAGAAGGGTGTTATTTATGAAAAACATTATGTTAGTTTGAATGTCCATGTTTCTAAAGATATTAGACGTATATGATTCTAGAATGGATCATTATGATCTTTATTAAATATTAATCTAATAAGATGTGATATGTTATGTATTGATCTAACTGACCACTAATACGGTAGTCAGGCTAGTGGGTCACATGGCCCCAAACACGCCTCCTTGTACACCAGAGGCTACTGACTAGTAGTGAGGTTTTAAGGAGGTGATAGTGGGGAGACCATACATGCATGATCATAGAAGCACAATGGTATAATAAATATTAAACAATAGTAAACCAAATAAGCAGTAATAGATGAATGAAAAGGTAGTGGAAGAATAATATAAAACTATATACAAAGGGTGGACAATGCTAATATACAACAGATGCATGCATGTCCCTGTGATGATACATAATATAAAACCACTGATATAAAGTATTCTAAAAGATACAACATATTAAAAATACAAATAAAAAACTAAAAGAAAATCCCCAAGGATGATATCCATGAATATCTTGAGATCCAACTCAGTCTTATGATCCTAACTCCCAGGTGCTATCTAAACAGCACAAGCAATCAACCATGGTCCTGAAAACATAAGGTCTACTTGGGTACCCTAGTGAAATGGAAGCCCGATCAGAGTGTGAGATAATAATCTCAATAGGTTACCACTCATGGTGTCTATGACTGAATATAGTTCATGAAATATAATGTAAAGAAGTGCTGAAATAACATAAAGATAAAAAATTGAATAAATAATAACAACCCTCCTAGGTTCATAAGGGACACTTGGTGGCTATACTTTCTTCGGCTAATAGCCAAAATAATATTTTTGAATAGTAATCATATGTATATAGTAATAAAATATACATATTATAGTTCTATATTTCATCCACCTATATAAACCAAGTACTTACGGATGTAAGTGGACATATACCTGGAATACTAGGGGATGAAAAGACCAAGGCATAACTCAGACATCCATAACTAGTCTAAACAGGCCTATAATCTCAAGCAATAGGGTACATGCCCTACATCTAAAAATATTGAGAGACTTCATTCTAGAACACTCAGTATGGATAGTGAGATTCTATTTAAACAATCTAATCATATAACATGGTGTGTAATTTCCATTGCACATATAGTATCATGGGTACGAGTTGTCATACTCCACACCTGATGTAAGGGACTGTAATTATCTATCATGATCATCACCCCTTACCATTGTACATAGTCTATGTATAAGGTTTAATCATGTTTATAATAAATTCCCATTAGGAAATACCTCTCATTCATTACATTTATCAGGCCCATATAAAGACATTATTACATTTATAATATAATGCATAGAAAAATACCTCTTATGCATTAAAAAATCCAAGTACAATTTAATTAAGACCTTACAGTGTATCTAAGAATTTACAAAGAACAAGCAATAGGAGTGGCCTTACCACCCCTATAAACCATTGCAAGGGATCCATTTTATTTAAAAAAATTAATTTCATTTTATATATATATAACAATTATGATTATCCATTCCATTAAACTACATTAAAACAAAATAATTTATAAATCTCAATGAGTACTTATGAGGTGTCATTGGAAAAAGGGAGAATTACCTGCAAGGGTAATTATAGTTAAAATATTTTCCAAGAACTTAGTATATGCCAAGTTTCATTTAGAATTTACATAGATAGAGGAAAACTCCATTTCATAATATTTAAAAAATGCCATTCACTAGTAATTCATAACTATAAAAACAAAAAAAAAGTTTAGTTTCACCCCATGCCATAAATCTAAGAAAGATAAAAACACTAATTCCCACTTTTTAATTTTAAAAATAGTCCACCACATTCAAGGGGTTTTATTATAAAATCATGACATTATTCATAACCAATTCATTTATCGCATTTATACATCATGTTAAAGATTCACAAATCAATTAATCAAAAGAATCATTTTATTAAGTGACCACACAAGGAAATTCAATTTATAAAGTTCTAAATTTCAGTTATGAGGTACCATTATTGTTTAGAAAAGTTAATACAAGAGAAACTCAATTTATAATCTAATTCAAATTCATAGAAGGAATTCCAGTCATTTAATCATTTTTTAAAAGGTGTAGTTTAACATAGAACACCCAAGGGGTGTCCATAAATAAGGTTTACATCCTCTAAATTGACAAATATGAATCAAAGAATGTATATCATGTTGAAACATTCCATTTTATATTAAGGAACCAACTTAAAGGCAATGCATAGAAAAGGCCATCATGCATGGCAATAGTTATATTCATAATATTATGGAAAATTTTGAAAAATTCATAGACCAACAACCATGTTATTAAGAATTATCACTAATCCAATATCAAGCCCTAATTTGGTCTAGTTTGGATTAAATATAATAAATTAACATTCACCCTGAAAATAGGGAAAATGAGATGGCACCTCAATAAATTAATCGAGAGGAAATTAAACAAAGAATGATAAAAAAAGGAATCGATAGCTTATCGATGTTGATCCATAGAGACTGTGGTGGTTGATTCAGATAATGGATGGAGGAGATCCATTTATTACTATAATAGGGATGAGAAGAACCCATGACGCAAGAAGAGAGACCTCATGAAAATAGAGTAAGAATAAGAAAACGAGGGATTTATATTTATGGATTATTAATGTAATTTTAGTAATTTCACCCTAAAAACTAGGTCACATGATTTTACTAAACCATGAGCCAACCGTGCATCCACTACTACCTTAGAAACCCACATCACACAGTTATGCCGCATGGTTTGGCCTAACTGTGGACCAATTGTGTGATGAATAGTGTGAGGGTACTACCTAAGTGGAAATAACAATGTAGAAAGAGAGAAAAGATTGTGTAAACTATTTGTATCCCATATGGGGTACTTGTGCTACTCCTCTATAGCCACACAGTTTTCTACTAGGGTCCATACAATTTCATACAAACCATGCACCCTCTAAAGACCCTTAAAATCTTGAGATGTTGGTGCCTGGTGCTCCTAAAACTCAATAAGATTCCCTAGGGACCCCTTAGGCTTTTACCCAATTATAAAATCAACACACTGATGTGTTTCAACTCTCACAATTAAGTTTTGAATCTTTTTTTTAAAATAGATCATCCATTAAATTCCAAAATTCAAATTCCTTTGAATTTTTATCTGGTTTAAAAACACTGGTCATTACAAACTCCCCACTTTAGAACTTTTCATCCCTGATAAGCCTTTGCAGACAAAAAAAACATCACTTTAAATATGATTATTGATAATACTTTTTCAAACAATCATGTTGCATTTCAAAATTCCTAACACACATCAAGGCATTAGTTAAGCATACGACACTTAAGAAGTTAAAACATGATCCAATGCTGCTTTTCCAATAAAACCTCCTAAATAGAGGTTAACTAAGATAGTTTATCTAGATACATGACCATTTGTTTATATCATTAAAAAACGGTCCAAATATTCTCCCCACCATAGGCTTTAACTTTAGAAATAGGGCACTTCTGATCCACGACACTTCCATCGTTGGAATTGCCTCACGAACCCCACAACATAATATTTCTAATGATGCTCCTAGAATTATTTACTTAACTAGGATAACGAGGTTACTTATGAGGACATAACATAACCCTAAATATAAATAAAGGGTCAAATCATGATCAACCAAACTGAAATGTCCCTTCAATCTTCCATCAAAAGGCCTTGCCAAACTTTAGATCACACCCGCCATAACTTGACATCGTGTTTAAAAACAGTTTATCAATGACCATAACCAATTAACAAGTAGGATAACAAGTATATCCACCTCTGTCTAACCATTCCCCAAATTCTTGGATTAGATGGTAAACATAATTCAAATGGAACTGAAATTCCTTCCTCTAAGGAATTTCACGTTTATTACAACCATGTTCACTAAATTCCATGTTTGACTTCCGCTGATGTTCCCAAATCAAAACATCATCAAGAACAACAGCTAGTCAGGGATAATCTCAAACTCATTTAACTAAAGTCCAAGGAACTAACCCTAGGTATTCCATACTCCATGATTACTAGTTATATTCTGGTACAATTCCAAGATGTCCACATCAAATAATTGTCTGAGCCCAAACCGACATCCACCTAGAATGCAAGTAAAAAAATGGATGTTGTTCAGGAGTCCATCCAAGGAATTCCTATATAGAAACCCAAGTATCACTCAGTACTTACCATTCCTTTAATAGAACCATGCATCCAATGTTAAAAATTGATAAAACTACCAAACAGGCCGAAGATCTTTTAAAACTATAATGTGGTGTAAGTCTGATGATCTCTTAGTTCATCAAGGATAATGTGAAAATAGGGGACATACTATTGTCTAAAATAAGAATTCACTAAGAATATTTGAATGGTTTCCAACCAACCAAGAAAAAAAAAGAAGGATAGTCGAACCACTATTGGATAACTTCTTCAAAGAAGCTTAGCTTCACCTATTGATTCACCTCCATCAACTGATCACAATTCCCTTACCACCAAAGGTATTATTTGGTCATTTAATATTAACCACCAAAGTCCTCAAAAAACATCTATTATTATCAGGGGTTTCATACACAACCACCCATAAACAACATTGTGCATCTGAACAAGAACTGGCATGATTCCAAACTTTCAAGCCTAAAGGAATATTAAGCAAGGATGACCATTTCCAATGGTCCTCCTCAGTTGTATTCCCTCTACCTAGAATGACACGAATCCACCAGAACTAATATGATTATCCCCACATTAGGAGTTTCCAATTTAACGAAAATGAAATACACACCATCCAATCACAAGTGCACTAGATAAAAACCACCTTGACTACATGCATCATACTCTTAGGATTATCAATCACATACATTAAAACATTTGGAATGAAAAGAAAAAGAAACCTGATTGGAGTGTCAAAACACTCGATCCTCTTTGAAATTCACCCTGAGCATTGGGACAAACATGGTTCCATTTAATCCATAGGTCACTTTACCACAAAGATGACCTGAGACCATCCGCAATAGCCTAAGGCTCAACAGTTCCACTGAACTCAATCGGCCCATTTCATTATTTAGAAACTCAACGAGTACCGTGTATATAAATACATACAACCTTGAGATTACAGAAGTATAATGGAACATCCTAGATACTACCCATTGGATTTTCATCCCTCTGACCCAAAATAGCATTATCTCATATGACTATAAAACAAATTGATAACCTCTTGAGTTTCCCAATGAAAATTAAATAGGGTCACGTGACCTACTAAGTAGCTAACCATGCTTGAGGAATGTCTAACCTGATGAAACCTAGCATTATTGGATGCTCATTGCCATAAAAAAGGCTAATAAAAACATGGCCCCATGTCCGAACAAGGGTTTCATTTAGAAAATTAGAGTACCTATAAGAAAAACATTACCCAAAAGGCACCAAACGACAAAAAATGACAGAATTTAGAAAGGTAATTAATCTATAAGGGTTCTAACTATCATGGGATATCCCTTTAAGAAGCACAAACATAAACCCTCTCACTAGTTAATTCCAAACAGAATTCACTAGGCTCAAGATCCTATCATTTAATTAATTTCTAGAATGGATAAGGCATATAGAAAACAATCACAAATCTATTACAAGGAAACTCAAGGAGATATCTAAATTATCCTTACTTGAGGGTTTAAATAAGGGTCACCACTTCAAGTTCCATTTTCAAGTATTTTACATTGATTCACAATTAATATTTAAAAATATATAATATTTCAACAGAACATAATGTAACAATTATAAAACAGAAGTGCATGGTACTTGATTTAAATAATTCCCTAATGGAAAAATAGGTAAGCCTTATTAAACTTTATTTTAAGTTATTAAACATAAGGTGACCTATGAGGGTCCCATTAAGACAACTTGGGTTCATCATAATGAAACCCAATAGAATTTTCTTAATTATTAGAGTTTTAAAACACCAAAACACGCCATATCATAAGAAACATGCCCCCAACTGACCTACTTAGGTCCAGTTGTGCATTTTAGATGTTAACCAATTCATTTCAGGTTAAAATGGAACAACTCTCACATTTCAACCATTTCAAAATATTTACCATGATCAAATACAATGTTTTAATTATATGGTATGTCGCCACCCCAATATCTAAAGTGATCATACACTTTATAGACCTAATTCTAGATCCCATTTAATCAAAACCAATTCCATTTTAGAATATAACATGCACATATATAATGATTCAGTTATATGGGTGTGCATATACTACTACATAAAGCACTCATGCACTTTATGGTTTGGAATTTGGATTCCATTAATCAAAACCAATTCACTTTATAATTTAAACTTTATAAGCCTTTACATTTTTAACAATAGTTTGTAAACATGTATAAATCTCAAAGGATGGATCGAGTACACGGGTAAACTTTCCCTAATTATAAGGTGCCTGAACACCTTAAAACTGAAGTCTAGTTCCTGTTTAATCACAACCACTATATATAGTTCATAAAACCATTTATATTTAAAAATAGAACTATCATTCCATCACAAGAAATAAACATAGAAGAAAATGATAGAATAAGCACCTAATCACTACACATAAGAAAAATATTCTAAATAAGAAGTCAGTATGGCATACAATCAACTAATCATGTCATAAAAATAGGCATGATAAAGAGTTGCCTATATAGGTTAAAAAGTAAGGATGCTATATAATCAAGCAAGCTAAAGAAAAAAAGGAATGGGATAGCACTCAAGGAACACAATCAAATAATCAGGAAATTTAAAATTACAGCTACATGGTATGGAATATGCATGGCATGTGAATCTCTATGTGCCTATAATGACACATGTAATGCTCCATCCTTATTGTACTATCCCAAAATTAAAATATCATAATCTCATAAATTAATAACAGTAGAAATTACACCACTCTAATAAAAAATAGCACGAACAACAATCCCATCCCGGGCCACCTGTACTTTTACTAGTGGGTGGGGTGATCAGTCTGAGACACAGCTATTTACAAGAGCTGAAAAACTCCTAGTATCTTATCTACCAACCCAAAATAGTAAAACAAAGTAAAATAAATAACCTATAATACCACATTGTAATATCTCAACCTGACTTACCACTAATATGATAGTCATACTGGTGGGTTACATGGCGTAAAGCACGCCTCCCTGTATGCCAGAGGCTACTGACTAGTGGAGATAGTGTAAATAGGTCATAGTGGGGAGACTATACCCTTTTGATTAGAGTAGTACAATGGTATAGAAAATAATAAACAAATACAAAAAAATAGTACTATATGAACAAAAAAGTAACCGAAGAATAATATAAAACTATATATAAATGATGGCCAACACCAATATAAACCAAATGCATATATGTCCTAATTATGATACATAATCTAAAGCAACCAACCAAATGCATATATGTCCTGATTATGATACATAATCTATAGAAACCAACATACAACATGCCACAAGATATAGTATAGTACAGATACAAAGAGAATAACTAAAATAAAATCCCCAAGGGTGATCTCTATGAGCATCCTGATCTCTAACTCAGTATTGTGCTTCTAACTCCTAGGTAGTAGCTAAATAGAAAAAGTAATCAACCATGTTCCCGCCAACATAAGTTCTACTCGGGTACCCTAGTGCAATGCTAGCCCGAACAAGGTGTGAGATAATAATCACAGTATGTTACCCCCCACGGTGTCGATGACTGAATCCAGCCCGTGAAATATAATTTAAAGTAGTATCAGAATAACATAAAGATAAAAAACTGAATAAATAACAAAAACCTTCCAATGTTCTTCAGGGACACCCAGTGGCTATACTTTCTTCAGATCATTACTGGAATAAGATATATGAATAGTCACCGTATGTATATATTAATATTATATACATAGTATAGTTCTATATTTCATCCACCTTTATGAACCAAGTATGTGCGAATGTAAGTGGCCACATACCTAGAATACTAACTGATTTCATGACCAGGGTGTAATTTAGACGTCCATAACCAACCTAAATGAGCCTATAAGATCAAGAAATAGGTTACATAACCTATATCCTAATAGAGAGAGAGATACAATGCTACAAGACTTGGGATGGAAAGTGAGCTACTATATAAACACTCTAATCATGGAATTTGGTGTGTAAATCACATCTTCCATATAGTATCACAGGTACGAGATGCTATACTCTACACCTAATTTAAGGAAACATTATTATATATCATTCTCATCACCCTTACCATCATACACAGCCTATGTATAAGTCGTAATCATGTTTATAGTAAACGTGCAGGAGGAAATACCTCTCATTCCTTAAATTCATCAATCCCATATAAAGGAATCATTATAGGTATAATATAATATATAAGTAAGTACCTTTTATACATTAAAAAATCCAAGATAAATTCCATTAAGACCTTATAATTCATTTAATAATTTACAAAGCAAAAGAAATATTTGTAATCTTACCACCCTTATAACCATTGCAAGGGATTAATTACATTTAAACCATTTAATTTCATTTAAGAAAAATAAAACCATCATTATTAGTCATTATTTTTAACTAAAATAATAAAAATAAATTTATGAAGCTCAATGAGTACTTAGGAGGGGTCATTGGAAGAAGGGGAAATTACGTACATTGGTAATTCCAATTAAAAGTTGGGATAATGTAACAGCCCAAGATTTTATGAGAAATATTATTTTTAATGTCTTGTGTTTTACGCTACACCAAGATTAGATTGTACTATATGCAACACCGTATTATCTTTCAGTATACACAACACTATTCTTGGCTAGTGTCACGTACTATTTCAAGTTCTTTTTGTGGAAATTAATCTACGCAAAATTAAGTATAGATTTTTATTAATGTATAAATGAAATAAGTTTTTATTATGTTATACGCAACACTAAACGGAGATTTCACTACACGCAGCTCTGACTTGGCTTGCATTACATGCAATCAAGACCTTCTTCGATAGCGTGTGTAGTACGCAATACCAGGTTTCACTAAACGAGATATTATTATAATAATATTATGGACAAGACGTTATGAATAGAATTAACTACATTTTGACATTTATAACATTATTATTCATCTTACATATTATCTAGAACATGGTATGAGAACAAAATAAATTTTTCGGATAAAATAAGTATTTTTCAATAAATGCAGTTTTGCCGCCTTTTGATGGCGCACCCACTTTAAATCTTGTTTTGACATGTATATAAGTTCAATTTGACAAAATAAAATTCTTTTTTGGAATCAGGATATAAAAATTTACTTTGGATAATTTTTTCATATTATTCTGATAACTTTCATATTTTAATGAATAGTAAAAACACACTATATTTTAATTAAAAACAACTTTTTCATCGCAATAATTTATATGGTTTTATTATCTTTTTAATTGGTTTTAAAGTTTAATTAGAATATATTTTTACCATTTAATCCAATGTTGGTCACTGTAATTAATTTCACTTTGAAATTGGATATAAACAAGTATCAATCTTTCGATAGTTATTGTTTCTTAAAAACAAGCTATTTGTTCTGATAACGGGAATTAATTTTAAAATTAATTAATGCCACTTCTATGTTTTAAATTTGGAAAAATAGACATCAATTTTGAATTCGGAATATCAAATAATTCTTAGGCCGAATTTTTGTTATTTTTCTGAAAAACTTCAATTTTCGATGAATAGTGAAACCACTTAGTGGTAGATAAAAAAACTGACTTTTTCATTTAAATGAAATTTTACCACTTCTGTGAATTGAATTTCGAAAATCCGAGAGACACGGTTAATATCAAGGACTAAAATGTGGTTCAATGAGATGGAAATAATTTTGGGTGAATAGTGACTTTTTACTTTTTACCACGGTTAAAAGTAAATGGGATAATTAAGGGTAAAAATGATATTATTATTACCCTAACACATGTCCTAATTCTATTGTATAAGTTTTATTCGACTAAAAACAACCTTAGTAATAAAATATTACCATTTAGGCCCACTTGGATTAGATTAGGACATTTATTATTAATTTATTTAAAGAAGGGTTAAAATAGTTAAAATCAATGTTTAATAAGTAAATCACTTTTAATATAGAGTTATACATAAGATAAATTAGACTATAAATATTCATTAGAAAGATAAAAATATTTCATACATAATGGTATTTTATTTGTAATTTTTAGACATTAAATGATTTAATTTATGTATGACACAATGATGATGCAGTAATTATCTTATTAATGAAATATTGACATAATTGATGTTATAAATACCCAAATAAATTTAATTTGAGACTTTTTATGAATTACACTGATTTTATAGGTTACTATGTCATGTTATTATTTATGTAATTAACTTTTTTCGAACTAATCATTCTGTTGTTATTTTTAAAAAAATCAATTACCAAATAGTGTCAAAATTGACATAAAATAGTTTTAAAACAAATATTATATTATTAATTGTTATTTTATTCCTAAAAATATAAGGTTTGGAAAAATGACTTATATAAGCTTATATATATTAATAATAAACAACTTGGGGATCTCTTGTCTTGTTATAGTAAGTTTATTAACCTTATTGTGTAAGAAAATAAGAAGACACGGTAAAAGTAAAATTATTTAACTTAAAGTTAAATCTAAATGATAAGGTTAAAATAGAAACCTAAATTTGTCTAAATTCTATTGGATGAGAGTATTTCGACCCATACGTACCTTATATTTAAATTAAATTAATTTGGAGCTATTAAAAACCGAATATGACTTTATAATAAAATAATATTTTTTGTTTTTTCAAAGGTGCCCCTCTCCTCTCTTATAAAAGGGCACCCCCTCCCTCTCTTCCTCACACCACTTTGAGCCTTCACTCTCGGCCAAAACCTGTAAAATTATCTTCTCCACTTCCCTAGAAACATCCTAGAGGTCCTGGTATTCTTAAAAGACCAATTTTAGTTCCCTAAGAGGAGGTCTCAAAGAGGCGCTTCAAAGAAGAGGTAATGTCTGTTACCGATTCTTTCAACTTTATTTATTCTTCCACTTCTTCTTCTTTAGTTGTTTCATTATTAAGTAATAACATCAGTATCACTCATATACTAATTTGTTATTATAAGTATGAAACAACCCTATTTCTCCATCTATCCATCCTACGGAAAATGAAATCATCGTGCGTGCGTACGTACGGAATACTGTCTCCACGCCGTGGTGTAATATATTTTCCACCACCACCTTACTTGGATAGGTATAATGGTGTAAATAATAACCATATATGATTATTGTAAAGTGATATTGATTATTAAATATTATACATTCACTTCAATACAATTCCACAATCATGGGAATGATATCATCGCTCGTGCGTACGTACGGAATACCGTCTCCACGACGCGATGAGAATCTTTCTCCATGTTAACCATTAATGAATGATTATAAAGTATATATAATAAGTAATAATGAAATATATTACATAATAATGATAATGGATTTATTTATATATATATATGTATGTCATCTACTTAATTCCATTCAATTAAATAAGGAAACGAAAACAGCGTTCATGTGTACCTACGGCCTACCGTCTCCATGAACGGTGTATTTCATTCCATTTATCGATCTATCATGTATATATGTATATGATGAATATATATTACATATAAATCATTTTTTAAATTCTAGAATTAAGTAAATCAGGATATAAGTATTAATATCAAGAACAACAAGTCCAAACATGTACGATAAATAAAACGATTTTACCCAAAACACTGCTTTAACATGGAACTTACAAAAGAATGGGTAATATAAAGTCATAAGTGAACCATATATGATATCATAACAATGAATATGATTCTTTAATAAGTCAATGAAATTATTTAAATCATTATACAGGAGGTTCAGATACGTACGAAGCATATCGGACCTAAGGTAAGGGATAACTTTTCCAATCTCATTTTTATCCGAGATTGTTTATTCGTAAGTATTTACTGGGGTTATATTTATCTTCCATGTCCCTGTTTTCAAAAAATGGTTTCATGTATGTTTAAAGTCCTTTTTACCCATTTTTTGACTTTTACTACATGGTATGTATGGAATCTTTCTTTTACGAGGTACTTTTTGACTTTTCCAACAAAAGTATGAGAAGAATGTTTTTTTAACTTATACGGCATGAATGGATTTTTATGCTTTCATAACACCTCATTTTCATGAAGCTTACTCTACAATATTTTATGACTATTTTCAACAAAATAATTTTATTTTAAAATTGCATGGAATTTTGTGAAAAGAAAATGATTTTGAAGAAGAAAGGATATTTTCCTCAAGAATTCATTTCAAATGTTTTATCAAAACCATTTTCCATCCAAGATGACATTATTTAATATGTGGATGTTTCAAGTTTAATGTCTCTATGATTTACATGCTTTCACTTATCTTATGATGAAATGATATCCTTTTGTTTTATATGGATTATGTTATGATGGGATGATTTTTATGAAACCCATTTTATTTTTTGGGTTATGATGAATGTTTTAAGATTATTTTGTGGACCAAGTAAGAATGATTTCATTATGAGATGGGTGGTACCTATATCTACCTCCAATGCATTTGGTAAAGATTTATATCTCATGATATAGACATGGCTGGAATGTTAAGTTAATCCGGTTCAGTGTTACATGACTAAAACGAGGAGTGAACTCGATTCAGAAAGGGACTTTGTCCACTAAGATGGTCTTGGTAGCAATGCCTTGGCTACTATGGAAATCATGACATGTGCTTAATGGTTTCCACAATTACATGTTTTATTCCCATGCTATTTTATCATGATTAATGTTTCATTATGATCTATTCCTTATGTACTACCATGTTTTATGTCATTTATCAAGATTTTTAAGTTTAAAAATTATGTTCATGTTTTTAAGTTCAAATGTATATGATTTGTTTTATTTTATCCATGCTTACCCTTACTGAGCATTTGAGCTCACCCATTATATGTTTTCTTTTCCCCAAGATATAAATAAAGGTTTTAGGTATGAAAAGAAAAGGCGAAGATCTTTATGGGAGATGTTGAAGATCTTTCACCAAGATTAGAATATTACGTTTCAAGTTTCTGAAGACACTAAACTATTACAGTCCTTGTGTGTCTGTTTTTGTTATGTACTAAGTATTCTGCAAAAGTAATGTAATGTTCATGTACGTCAAGATTTGGGTGTCTACAGTTGTTATCAGAGGAAAGGTTTAGTTAACCTTTGGAAACTAGGATGCGAAAACTTTAGTGAGATCCCTAGAGATATTTCTAAGGTATGTCTAGGGATGCCCCTAGTGTTAAGTATATGTATAGGTTATAGTCCTAGAATTGCGCTAAAGATCTTATAATTAAACCTAAAACGTTAGATATTAAAGGTACTCCCCCTTTATTATTTTGTTTTCCAAGCATGATTTTTTCCTCTCATACTATTCTTTTTGGGTTTTAGAAAATGGTTGGAAACAGGAAGATTCACGATAATGGAGGATATGATGGATACTGGAATGATATTCTTCATGTGAAACCAAATGAAATTGGATCTGGAGGTCCACATATTGTTATTATGCCTAATCAGAAATCTCATAATATGATCAATAATCTCAACTTTGGTAAGTTTCCTGACTCAGATAATAAGATAAATATGGAGTTTCATGATGATCATAGAGGAAAGAAAGTTCAATTCCCCTCATGTAAATCATGTGGGAAGAGGCATCATGGAGAATGTTTCAAAGGAACTGGAAGATGCTTTGGGTGTGGAAAAGAAGGACACAACGCTAGTAATTGTAAAGGAAAAGGTTTAGTTAACACCATGGACAAGGATAATGGTATTGATAAGACATAAACAACGGTTAAGTGTTTTAAATGTGGAATTTATGGGCATTATGCAAACCAATTCCCTAAGGGAAAATCTCATAAAGAGAATCAGCATGGTCATATGGGTAGTATTTATGTGGATGATGATGAAGAGACTACAAATGATATGTGAATTTAAATAATTGTTCAAGCTCGGACAATGGTTTAAGAAGGTAGTGGAATGATTACATGTTTATCGAGAGTAATGTTGTATAAGTAATCTCATGGTACTATGAAATAAAGAGACAACTAAGGATTGTTACACTATTGTCTTTCCTTAAGTTTTGAAAGTGTATGATGAATGTTACCGGTAACCATGAAAGGTTATTCAGATATTTTTTGAAAGTAGATGATATGCACATAATGAAAAGATAAGAAGATAATGAGATGTTTGATTGTATTCATGAGCTCATGACTGATATAAGGACTAAGTGTTATTATGGTTTGAGTATATTGAATATTTGGGATTTTGGTATGTGGAAATTGTTAAAATTTAACAACATTCATGTTTTCACTAAGGTTGAATGGGTATTCATTCTTCAAGAGAATACATGATTAAGGTATTCACATGTTTGTAATTTGACCAACAGGATATATCTTATGATATATGGGGGATAAATGATGGCATTCACATGATTGTTATGTGACATTTCAAGTAATCATTTTCATTATACTATGAGCTTGGACCGAAGTATTTTAGATAAGCCTAAAGATTGGAATGGATTATGTTGGACATAAGTTAGTATTGTTTAAGGATAAAAGAATTTTCGACATTATTGATGGGATGTTATAGTAATGTAGTGTTAGAAAAAGGACAACCTGTAGGACAGGCGACAACCCATCGCGTCGGACAAGGCTGTTGGAATCGAACCCACAACCGAAGTGCGAATGGCCTTTATCGCATACCACTAGCCTACAAGAAGTCCCTGGTTAGTCGAAACTAGTTTTATTTTATTAAGAGGTATGATATATGAAGTATAAGTTCATTTTTTGAATCATATACGATTAACCTCACCATAGATGGACTTATGTATATTTGATAACTTTTTCTAACCTAATGTTTGAAACAGATGGAATAACCCATCATTCTATCACATGATCTGTTAACACTTCACGAATAACAAATTCAACTTCATTTCTTTAAGAGATGATATGGAAATTGTTCAAAGCACGCACAATAGTGAGATTGTACCAAAATCAAGCAAGTATTTCTTATAATTTAAATTTTTCAACTATAGGGAAATGATATTGAAAACCAAAAATGTTGTCCTAGTGCTCTTATATCTGATGAATCAGATGGTACCTTAGATCATCACAAATCTATGGCTTTGTGATTGTTGGATTTTTCATATCCATGTTCTCTACCACTCTCCATCAGAACATGATGGTTAGATTTGTCTTTCATATCCATATTTTCACGTATGTACTCCTATGTGGAAACCCAGTGATGAGTTAATCTGGGTAACCGTTACATTTCTAACTTTCCTTTTTAAAATGAAGTTTTAGTATTTTTTTTACGATGTGTGTTTCTATGAAATAAACTTTCAAGTAGTAAACCATTTACAACCCCGACGAATTTCAAGGGCGAAATTCATTTTAAGGGGGGTAGAATGTAACAGCCCGAGATTTTATGAGAAATATTATTTTTAATGTCTTGTGTTTTACGCTACACCATGATTATCTTGTACTATACGCAACACCGTATTAGCTTGCAGTATACGCAACACTATTCTTGGCTAGTGTCACGCACTATTTCAAGTTCGTTTTGTGGAAATTATTCAACGCAACATTTAGTATAGATTTTGTTTAATGTATATATGAAATAAGTTTTGATTATGTTATACACAACACCAAACGAAGATTTCACTACACGCAGCCCTGACTTGGCTTGCATTACACGCAATCAAGACCTTCTTCGATAGTGTGTGTAGTACGCAATACCAGGTTTCACTGAACGAGATATTATTATAATAGTATTATGGACAAGCCGTTATGAATAGTACTAACTAAATTTTGAATTTTATAACATTATTATTCATCTTACATATTTTCTAAAACATGGTATGAGAACAAAATAAATTTTTCAGATAAAATAAGTATTTTTCAAAAAATGCAGTTTTGCCGCCTTTTGATGGAAAACCCACATTAAATCTATTTTTTACATTTCTATAAGTTCAATTTGACAAAATAAAATTCTTATTTGGAATCAAGATATAAAAATTTAATTTGGATAAATTTTTCATATTATTCTGATAACTTTCATATTTTAATGAATAGTAAAAACATGTTATATTTTAATTAAAAACAACTTTTTTCATTGCAATAATTTATATGGTAAAATTATCTTTTTTATTGGTTTTAAAGTGTAATTAGAATATATTTTTACCATTTAATCCAATGTTAGTCATTGGAATTAATTTCACTTTGAAATTGGATATAAACAAGTTTCAATCTTTTGATAGTTATTGTTTCTTAAAAACACGCTATTTTTTTGATAACGGGAATTAATTTTAAAATTAATTAATGCCACTTCTATGTTTTGAATTTGGAAAAATAGACATCAATTTTTAATTCAGAATATCAAATAATTCTTAGGCTGAATTTTTTGTATTTTTCTGAAAAACTTCAATTTTCGATGAATAATGAAACCACTTAGTGGTAGATAAAAAAAACTGACTTTTTCATTTAAATGAAATTTTACCACTTCTGTGAATTGAATTTCAAAAATCCGAGAGACACGGTTAATATCAAGGACTAAAATGTGGTTCAATGATGTGAAAATAATTTTTGGTGAATAGTAACGTTTTACTTTTTTTACCACGGTTAAAAGTAAATAGGATAATTAAGGGTAAAAATGATATTATTATTACCCTAACACATATCCTAATTCTATTGGATAAGTGTAATTAGACCAAAAAAAAACCTTAGGAATAAAATATGACCATTTAGGCCCACTTGGATTAGATTAGGACATTTATTATTAATTTATTTAAAAAAAGGGTTAAAATAGTTAAAATCATAGTTTAATAAGTAAATCATTAATTTAATATATGTATGACACAATGATGATGCAGTAATTATCTTATTAATGAAATATTGACATAATTGATGTTATAAATACCCAAATAAATGTAATTTGAGAATTTTTATAAATTCCACTAATTTTCTAGGTTAATATGACATGTTAGTAATTATTTAATTAACTTTTTTCGAACTAATCATTTTGTTATTATTTTCACAAAAATAAATTACCAAATAGTGTCAAATTGACATAAAATAGTTTTTAAAACAAATATTATGTTATTAGTTGTTATTTTATTCCTAAAAATCTAAGGTTCGGCCAAATTACTTAGATAAGGTTATATATATTAATAATAAACAACTTGGGGATTGTTTGGCTTGTTATAGTTTGTTTATTAACCTTATAGTGTAAGAAAACAAGAGGACACTGTAAAAGTAAAATTATTTAACTAAAAGTTAAATATAAATTATAAGGTTAAAATAGAAACCTAAACTTGTCTAAATTCTATTGGATGAGAGTATTTTGACCCATCCCCACCTTAGCTTCGAAATAAATCAATTTGGAGCTATTAAAAACAGAATATGACTTTATAATAAAATAATATTTTTAGTTTTTCCAAAGGTGCCCCTCTCCTCCCTTATAAAAGGGCACCTCCTCCCTCTATTCCTCACACCACTTTGAGCCTTCAAGCTCGGCCAACCCCTAAAAAATTATCTTATAAAATTCCCTAGAAACATCCTAGAGGTCCTGGTCTTCTTCAAAGACCAATTTTAGTGCCCTAAGAGGAGGTCTCAAAGAGGCGCTTCAAAGAAGAGGTAATGTCTGTTACCGATTCTTTCAATTTTATTTCTTCTTCCACTTATTCTTCTTTAGTTGTTTAATTATGAAGTAATAACATCAGTATCACTCATATACTGATATGTTATTATAATTATTAAACAACACTATTTCACCATCTATCCATCATACGGAAAACAAAATCACCGCGTGTGTGTACGTACGGAATACCGTCTCCACGCCGTGGTGTAATCTATTTTCCACCACCACCTTACTTGGATGGGTATGATGGTGTAAATAATTACTATATATGATTATTGTAAATTGATATTGATTCTGAAATATTATACATTCACTTAAATACAATTCCATGATCATGGGAATGATATCATCGCTCGTGCGTACATACGGAATACCGTCTCCACGACCCGATTAGATTCATTCTCCATGTTAACAATTCATGAATGATTATAAAGTATATATAATAAGTAATCATGAAATATATGAAATAATAATGATACTTTATTTATGTATATATATATATATATATATATATTTATGTCATCTACTTAATTCCATTCAATTCAATAAGGAAACGAAAACAGCGTTCATGCATACGTATGGCCTACCGTCTCCATGAACAGTGTATTTCATTCCATTTATCGATCTATCATATATATATATGTATATGATGAAAATATATTACATATAAATCATGTTTTACATTCTGTAATTAAGTAAATCAGGATATAAGTAATAATATCAAGAACAACAAGTCCAAACATGTACGATAAATAAAACGATTTTACCCAAAACGCTACTTTAAAATGGAACTTAAAGAAGAACGGGTAATATAAAGTCATAAGTGAACCATATATGATATCATAATAGTGAATATGATTCTGTAATAAGTAAATGACATTATTTAAATCATTATATAAGAGGTTTGGATATGTACGAAGCATATCAGATCTAAGGTAAGGGATAACTTTTCAAATCTCGTTTTTATCTGAGATTGTTTATTTGTAAGTATTTACTAGGGTCATATTTATCTTCTATGTCCGTGTTTTCTAAAAATGGTTTCGTGTATGTTTAAAGTCCTTTTTACCCATTTTGTAATTTTACTACATGGTATGTATGGAATCTTTCTTTTACAAGGTACTTTTTTACTTTTCTGACAAAAGTACGAGAAGAATGTTTTTTTAACTTATACGGCATGAATGGATTTTTACGGTTTCATAACGCCTCATTTTCATGAAGCTTACTCTACAATATTTTATGACTATTTTCAAAAAAATACTTTTATTTTAAAAGTGCATGGGATTTTTTGTAAAGAAAATGATTTTGAAGAAGAAAGGATATTTTCCTCAAGAATTCATTTCAGATGTTTTATCAAAACCATTTTCCATCTAAGATGAGACTATTTAATATGTGGATGTTTCAAGTTTAATGTCTCTATGATTTACGTGGTTTCACTTCTCTTATGATGAAATGATACCCATTTGTTTTATATGGATTATGTTATGATGGGATGATATTTATGAAACCCATTTTATTCTTTGGGTTATGATGAATGTTTTAAGTTTATTTTGTGGCACAAGTAAGAATGATTTCATTATGAGATGGGTGGGACCTATATCTCCCTCCAATTCATTGGGTAAAGATTTATATCTCATGAGATAGACATGGCTGGAACGGTAAGTTAATCAGGTTCAGTGTTACATGACTAAAATGAGGAGTGAACTCGATTCAGAAAGGGACTTTGTCCACTAAGACGGTCTTGGCAGCAATGCCTTGGCTACTATAGAAATAATGACATGTGCTTAATGGTTTTCACAATTACATGTTTTATTCCCATGCTATTTTATCATGATTAATGTTTCTTTATGATCTATGCCTTATGTACTTCCATGTTTTATGTCATTGCTCAAGATTTTAATGTTTAAACATTATGTTCATGTTTTTATGTTCAAATGTATATTATTTGTTTTATTTTATTCATGCTTACCCTTACTGAGCATTTGAGCTCACCCTTTATATGATTTCTTTTCCTGAGGATATAAAGAAAGGTTTTAGGTAAGAAAATAAAAGGGGAAGATCTTTATGGGAGATGTTGAAGATCTTTCACCATGATTACAAGATTATGTTCCAAGTTTCCAAAGACACTAAACTATCACGGTCCTTGTGTGTCTATTTTTGTTATGTACTAAGTATTCCGCAAAAGTAATGTAATGTCCATATACGTCAAGCTTTGGGTCTCTATATATAACCACTTAGGAGGAGCCTTTTTTCATTTAACATTTACATATAAAGAGAGAAAATCTAATTTTTAGTATTTAAAAAGGAAACTCCCATGAAATTTTGTAACTCTATCAATAACAAAAAGGGAAATGTAACAATCTACATTTGGGATCGGATTAAAAAGATAAGGTTTTTAAAAAATTTCAATTACTAAACTGGTCATTTTAAAAACCAAGCATCAGAACTCAATTCCAAGAGTTGGGTCACTTCAAATTGATGTGTTTGGACATGGGTGAAGCCCTGTTAAGTTCCCTATAATTCTCAAAGAGTTTTAGGATTTACGGACCCAAAAAACATCAAGTTTTGAAGTACAGTAAAGGGAGCACAGTTGGCCCACGGTCTATTACCAGGAAATCTCAATCTGAGGCAATGCCTCAGACTATTTATTAAAAAAGGAAAAGTACAGTGAATAAGAAAACAAACAAAAGGTACCAAAAACATGTCATAAATGTCATACCCATCTCCGCACCCATGAAAATCCTCCGCAATGAATGATTCTCATTCCGAGCTATCATAGTGTTTGAGAATCTTCGTGTACTTCCTTCTGAGATTCAGTTTTTCCAAAGATATTAATTCCTTAGAGGATTTCTTGATAGAGGACCGAGTTGCCATCGGCTTTGGAAAATCAGAATAATCCTTCCTTGGCCTTCTTTTAACAGGAGGAGGTTCCTCCATTCTAGATTTCTTCTTCCCATCCTTGATAGTGTCACTATAATAGGGCCTGACCAAAAAGTTCTGGTTTTCCTTTTCACTCTCCAACGCATCCCCCCATTTTCCAGTGGTAAGAACAGCTTGGAAAGCATCTTGGACCTGCTCATGGCGTCCATTACTGCCAATCATAGACAAACATTGTGGGGGCTCCACAAATTCATTTCCAGCATCAACCTCCTACCTCAAACCACCTTCCAAGGCAATCTACAAGCTTTTGTTCCTCATTTAAGAGCTTCCCTCAACTTCATCATGGGACAATTCCTGGAATTGATTACAAGTTTCAACTGTGATCTGTAAACCACCATCAGACTTCGGCTGCACATTCTCTTGAATAGCCAGGAAAAGAGTCATTCCATCATGTATTGGCCCATCACCGGCTGGACTCACTGGAAACTCTCCCTCCTTCTGTTCATCATCACCAGAAATAAACAGCCCACTGACCTCGCCTGCAGCATCCTGCCTAAGCCGATTCACACAATGTAATGCAGCCCCTGAGGAAACAATCACTCCCGAGCTGCCTCCAATTCCAGTACCAGAACCAGGACCATTCACCCCATTAATCAATTGAATATCATGCTTCAATATATCAGAAACTGCATCCACATATAGGTTATTGTGTGCCCCCACCTGTTTACCTAACGCTGAACCACCTAGCTCCACAGTATTGTCATGCTTGCCAGCATTTGTGTGTATCGACCCCTGACCAGATGACCTGCCAGGCTTCTTCAACATAGAAACCGACCTTCTTCTCCTTGATCCACCAAGACAATGACTGGTCACATGACCCAAGCAGCAACGAATCGAGCAGAAATCAACCCAATCCTCAAAAAACAATAACTTGCCTCCATCAGAACTCATCACCAACTATAATCCATATCCAATCAACCGGCGGCCTCGAAGCATCCACCTCAACACAAAGGCGTGGATTCACCGGGTGTCTCACAGAGGATGTGCGAGCATCAGCACATAAAAATCGACCAACCAGGTAACCTATCATACTAATTATTGATGGATTTTGAAAGGGAAAAGGGAGATGCGGCAGACCTACCCATGTCGCTACCGCAGGAGGATCCCGGTTCATGAAAATGTCAGAAGACCATCGAAGAAGAAAAAATTTGTATTTGTTGCATCTGTGAGGATCTATAGACCAAGCAAAAACTAATTCTTCCTCCGACGGAAATTGTATCATCATGTGAAGATTATGAATCAACCTTATTACTGTGTGGTCCTGTAGATCCCATTTGTTGAAAAAAAACTGATCGAAATCATCAACCGAAGGTCGTCGATGAAAAAAATGGGAAACCAGGGTCAGATCCAAGAATCTACAGGCCTCATAGTATTCTGATAATGTGATCGGGAGCTAAGGTTCCCCAAGGTAAAGATCTGTAACTTTCAGACATAATGAAATCGACGGGAAGTCGGGAAGGAAATTAGGGTTCGAAAAAGGTACAAAGGGCCCCCGTGACCCCGGATGCAGTGAAGTCAAACCGTCCTCCCCCCTCCTACTGCCAAGAAGGGGGGGAACCCATTATCCATCATTAGCTAGGGCCTCGCCTCACCATCACCATCGCCTCGAGAGAGCATCGTCCCATCACATGGCCCACGGTCTGTTAAACCACGAGGCACATATCGGGTAACCGTGAGGCTTATTTTTCTAGTGGATAAAAGTTGTTTCATGGGTTTTGCATGTTTTTTCAAACAGTTCACCTAGCCAGTGTGAGGGGAGTTTCTCAAGCAAGGGGTACCACACAGTTGGTGCACATTTTCCAAACCTTGTAGGTTAAACCATGAGAAAAAATCTTTTGAATGAATTAAATTAATTTTAAAAAAATAAATTATAATAAAAATACGTATCTCCCTCACCCATCTCCTCATATCTGATCGATGCACAGCCGTGGGGGGTTCCCCCTTCGTCATGCTACCTCCTCTCTCCGGCCCTACGTCCATCGTTTTCATCTTCCATTCTGCCCGATTTCTCACCAAATTGTCAAGGTAAGGTCTTTTACCCAAGACTCCTTCCTCTTTGGGGCTGATTTTGGGTTCTCCTTATCCCTATGGTGATTTACCAAACCTAATGTTGGGTTTAATTCATTTTTTTTGCTTTTCTCATTCTATATTATGTGGAGGGCCTCTCAGGTCTTATTTAGGTGTGTTTCGACAAACACTGCTGAAGAAGAGGTGGTTCGGGTGGTTTTGGTTAGCCATTTATGTCTCAAGGTAATTTTTATGTCAATATCTTGGTTTCACACCCTTTTAATTGGGGTATTTAAGTGTTTAAAGGTTCTTGGAATTTATCTTGTAGTGATTTTGTCGCTCATTTTTTATTTTAGGTTGTCAGGTTAAGGGCGAATCACCTACATGTGCATAGGTAAGTATATATATATGTGTGTGTGTGTGTGTGTGTGTGTGTGTATGGGTTCCCATGTTACGTGTATAATCATCCATGGTATTTATTATACATGTGTAGGTCTTGGTATTCCCATGAATATATATATATATATATGTAAATTCATATGTAGGTGAGTGGAGACTAGTATATACCTAAAGGAATCTATGTAAGGATCCCCTTACACGTGTTCATGGCCATGTGGATGTGTGTATAGGGGATATGTGTCTTTATATGTATTTGAAGGTTTGTATTCTTAGTGGGGGAGTAACATATTTCAGTAATAAAGTTCCTAGAGACAAAGTGGATTACTTTGTTCCACTTTGTGGTAGGGTCCCTTTCCATGCCTTTTTAATTTATAAAATCATTAATTAATTAGTTAATTGTTCATTAATACATTATTATGAAAGCTCTTTAATTTATAATAGTTCCCCTAAATGATTATATGTAGTGAAATGAGAGGATTTCATAAATTATATAAATGGTTGTTTGATAACAAAGTCACAATTTTGTAATAAAACCCCTCCGACGGAGGTGATCTGCCTTCAAGCTAAAAATGTAGTGATAAACATTCTTACATGTTTGGATTATTATATTGGTCTTCCCCTATACTTGATACTTTTGTTATGGAAATTATGTAATCATGTTTAGCACACGACCCTAATGGATATTCCTAAAATGAGTTTCCCTTAATGGTCCAAAACACTTGAACCCTTAAATAAGTTTTCCATGTGTAGGAAAATTGATTTAGAATGAACTTGAGTGGTACGACTCATATCAAATGGCATTTCTTGGATAAATGGTTTAGCCATATAGAATTGTTTGACTTGTATTAATTGGTTTCAATAAATAGGATCCTTGTAATGAAATATAATATGGATAATGAGAATTTGGGGAGGCCCTTACCTCGTGTATTTTGAATGAATGTGATCAATATGTTAATGTTTAAACTAAAATACTTAAGGTGGTTTGCCTTATGTGATTGTGAACATGATTTATTATGTGTAATATGGTTTGGCTATTTGAAATGAAAAATAAGTATTGTATTATGCATTATATTATAATTATGTTAATAATTTCTTGACTATGGATGGGAGGCATTCATACCACATTCCATCTATGCAAACGATTATGGATGGGTGGTATTCATACCCCATGCCATCTATGTAAATGACTATAGAAGAGAGGCATTCTTACCTCATTCCATTTATGTAATCTCTTATGGATTAGAGGAATTATTACCTCATGCCATTTATATAATATCATATGGGAAATTGGCATTATTACATTGTTCCATTAATGTAATATCCTCTAGATGAGAAGTATTCTTACCTCGTTCCATTTATATAATCCCCTATGGATGAGAGGTATTCTCACCTCATTCCATTTATATAATCTCCTTTGGGGGAGAGTCATGTTTACCACATTTCAAGAAGAACCTCTCTCTCTTTATATATATATACACACATGAAGGGATGAGAGGCATGCTTACGTCAACCCAGTGATAACCTATATATATATATATATACATGGTGATTTCATTAGACATACCATCCATGGGATGAAGTAGGTATTGTTGTTAGGTGTACCTTAGGAACCTGTAATAGTGTTAATTATTTATTCAATTCTATCATTTATACTTCATACCTACACACTGTTAAATTTATATTTCACTATCTCAATAGGGATAGGCACCAATGGTGCCATCCTACTAAGATTTATATCTCACACCCTACTCGAGACGTCATTGCACTAGGGTACCCAAGTATACCTTTCTTGTTCATATGACTATGAACCTTGGGCCTTTCTTGTTTTTTTATGTTTGTACCTAGATTTAGGATCAAAGGACTGATATGGAGCTCAGGATTCCCATGGGGATTTCCTTAGGGTTTTTTAGTTATTTTCCTTATTTAAGTCTTGTATTTTTCTATTGTGAAAAGAATTTTGTTTGTTTACTACATTCATATATGTATCATTAACAAGTCATGCGTTCATCCGTTTTATAAATTGGTGATTTCCACTTTTGTTCAATTATATAAGAAACTATCTTTTTTGCCTTTCATTAATCTATTGCTTCCACAATTCTAGTTAATGTCTGATGGTTATACTCTTATAATACCATTGGTTATCTCTGATAAGAGGGTGTATTCTCTCAACTATCACCTCTTGAGACCCTCACTACTAGTCGGCAGCCTCTGGCGTGTGAGAAGATGCGCTTGAGGCCATGTGACCGACCAGTCAGCTACCAGTTTGATGGTAAGCTGAGTCAGGGCGTTGCAAAGTGGTATCATAGGTTGTTTCATTTTATTTGTCTTTCTATTTTGGTTTTTTAGACATGATATTAGTAATGTGTCTGCACTTGGTTAATAGCCATACATGGGACTGATCACCCCACGTACAGGAAATGACCAAGTGTCCAGGGCTGGGATTGTTATTCATGTTGTTTTCTATTGCAATTGATATGATTTAACCTTGAGTGAAAATTGTATTTCTACTGACTGAAAATTAATTTTTATTTCCAAACACTTTTAGGAAAAGTGAGAACCGAACATCCCTTAATACCGACCAGAACACGACTTGAAACATACATAAAAGGATATATGTCAGACAAACATAGACCAACAATAACACCACAAGACTACATATCATAATACCTATAATCATCTCCGCATCCCACACAAGAGTCCCCTTCTGCCGTATCCGTAGCCGATTCCCACTTAGAGGACGATTTATATCGCCTCAAGTAGTAGTTACTTTGCTTAAAGATCCCCTTCTAGTCCAGTAAAGGCTAAAATGGGCAAGGTTGTTTGATCAAGTTGTCTTTTTTTAAGGAAAGAATCACACCTTTTTCCCACTTAAGGGAAGATCTAGTACATATCGGTCGCGGAAGGTAAGAGTAGTCCTTCCTTGTTTGTCTTCTTGGTGTAGCAGATATGGGTTCTACGCACTCAGTCATCCTATCAGTCCCATTCTGGACAATGTCACTAAATTATAGTAAACATGGACCAATCAAATTTTCCTTATTACCCCAAAAAATATTTTTCCCTTTGGTCTTCAGTGTATTACCCTTGGAACCCAAAGAGTTCCCCCTCTTTGTCACCGGTGTGTTCATATCAGTCAGGGAAAGACATTCAACCACTACAGCATCCTCCTCTCCTACCTTACGGGCATCTTTGTGACCCAACCTGACTAAAATGTTCCCATCAACATAGGCCCCCTCAGCATCACCACCAAACACAAGACCATAATCCAAGCCAACTTCAAAAATGTCTTCCGAAAGCCCTTAAAACCTATTGGATTGCATGAGGAAGGGTCGGGCTGAGGGGTCTAATCCTCTATAACCCCCAGTACCGTTCGGGCTGGTCACACTCAAGGTAGTTCCCTTTATCCCCACCCTTTATTCCTTCCCCAAGATTTCCCTATCTGTGTGCTGCAACATACGGTCTTCCTGGCAACCTGAGCCAGCATCTTTCCTAGCCTAGGAAATAGAGGGGATCTCTAAATCCTGCCATATCTTGTTGAAAACCTCTGCTACCGTAGGGTTAACCCATACCGCCGAGGTAGGAGAATCCCGATTCATATTTCAATCGAAGGTCCACCGTAGGAGGAAGAAGTGAAACCGTTGAATCTACGAGGTTCTTTCGACCATGCCTTGATGAGGTCCGCTTCCGTTTCAAACTGAATCATGATATGTTGGTTGTCGAGAACACCAACAACCGCCCTTTCTTGGAGATCCCATGACATGTAGTTGCATTTATAGGTTTCCTATTGATTGGGTTTTATACCTTGAGTGTTATGTCCTTCTTAGTGTTTATATTCCATTCTAGGTTATTAAATAACATGCTTATTTATACCTGATTAGGTGAGTTTTTAGAAAGCCTTTTGTGTTTAATTATTATTATAGCATGTTTCCCTAGTATACCTATGTTGTGAATGATCAGGAACCAATTTTTAATTATAATGTGTATGGGCACCTTACAACCGAGAAAGGGTAACCAATACATTAAAACCATTTTAGGAATAATAATAATACATTTTAAGGATTTTAATAAAATGTAAAGGTTTCAAATGTTTAAATACAATGGTGAATTTATCTTGAATTAAATGGGATCCAAATTTCAAACTATAAAGTGTGTGGTCTCTTTATAGGTATTTGGATGGAAACCCATATGTCTGCACTTTTACTTATAAATGTGAGCCTGCTAAAATTATGAATTGATTTTGTTTTTGATAAATGGGATCCAATTTTAAATCCATGAAGTGTATGGGTGCCAGATGAATTGGGAAATGGAAACCCAAGTTAAATTTAATGACATGATGCTTTCTAAAATGCTTATTTATGTGCAAGATATTCAATTTTTAACCAAAGTGATTTAGCTTAGTGGTACCCCTATAGGTTTTTATAACAGTAAAAAAAATTATTATGATAAACTTCCAGTTTATGAAAGGAATTCATGGAATATCTAAATGTAAATGTTTTAAAAATGATGTTTAATGTAACTTACCTGTGTTTCCCTTGGGTCATTAGCTAAATCAATAACCTTTTGTTTTGTTTTAAATGGTACTTGATAATTGAGATTAAATCTTTCAGGTGTTTAAATATTTAAAATTTATTAAGTATAAAGGGATTATAAATGGAACCATAAGTGGTGATATTGGTCAAACCCTCATGTATGGTTAGCTTGATCTTTTCCTTTTAGTTGACATGGAAGAAGCCATAGGTGTTTTCTGTAAGTATTGTTTCTTTAGCGATGGATTAGAGGTTCGGATAATGAGCCTATGAATTTTTTTATTATGACTCAGAATTAGGGTCGACATTTTTTCTTCATTAGGGGCTAGCCTATGGTGGGTATAACCCTTAGAGCTTTATTACCTTTCTAGTGTCGTTTGATTTTTGACATTTGGTGTCATTTGGGTGTCGTTGTCCCATGTAGGACTTGTAGTTTTTAAATGAAACCCTTATTTGTAGGGGTGTTCATGGTAACTTAGACCCTTGATATGGGCGTGAGCATTGGGTAATGCTCAATTTTTCTTGGTTATACAAGTCTCCATCATGGTCAGTTGTTTCATGGGTCATTTGACCCCTTTTCATTTCCTTGGGTAGTATGCATTGATATACATGGTACTGTTGAGAGTTAAATGTTTTACTAAACCTATTGAATTCAAAAGGCTTGTTGAGCCTTATGTTGTTAAGTTCGGTCTCAGTTTATCTCCATGTAGAGTGACTTGAGCATTAAATAAATAGGTTTGTCCTAATATTTGGGATGATTTTTATAGACTCAGGTGTTTTGAAACGCCATTCATTTTGGTTTTTGTTTCAATTGGGCCGTTATCTTATTTTTACGCTTGACATTGTGATGGTGGCTCAGAGGAGTGTCACACTTCTATTTTTGTTGTTTTAGTCTTTTGCACTCATGAGTGGCTAGTTATCATCTCCTTGGTAGCTATAACACTCTTATGGTAGAGAGCATCGTGTCAAATTTGGTAAATGCGGCCTTCCAAGTAGAAGGGAGACTACCTAAAATGACTTTTTTGGAAATGGTTGATCATGTTTGAATACCTTTAAAGATTTTGAATTTTAGAAACATGATGGTTCTTTCATGGAGGCATGACATTTTTTAGGTTGGTTGTGTATGCAACCTCTGAAAACATTGTTGGTTATGATTAGTCTTTGGGGGTTAAACTTGGAATGATCATATAGTTCCTTGGATGGTGAGGGATTATGATCAGTTATAGTGACACATTAGTAGGTGAAGCTGAGTTCCTTCTTTGAAGTTGACCAGTGATGGTTCAATCAATATCTTTTCCAATAATTAGGCATGATTAATTGTAATTCGTTTCAATCCTCTTAGTGTATTCTGCTAAGTGAGGAACGTGTCCCCTATCTTTTCATCATCTTAGATGCACAAAGAGAGTGTATGTCTTACACCGTGAAAATTCTTTAAAGTCATTGGGATTTATTGGGTGGTTCTATTAATTATTCACACACAGGATTCATGGTCTCCCTTTTGGTTTGATATTATAAATTTTGTCAAGAGTCGAGTGTGAGTTTTAGTGAATGTCCTCATGGTGAATTTGAGATTCCTTGGGGGAAAGAATTGTGGTTCATCTTTTAAAAATGTCGGTAGTCTATGTCGGGATTCCCATTAATTATTCAGGCATAGTGGATTAACTCTTTCCTCTCCTGTTTAATTAATACAGTGGGTGAATAATCATTTTAATGAATGTTGTCAGGTGAAGATGGGTGTAGTTGGTGTTGGCTGGTGATTTTCATGAATAACCCGCTCAACTTGGTCTTTGTGGGTTGATGAGAAATAGATTGTTCTATCATTTTAAAATCATGCTAAGAGTTTCATTGGAATTCTTAGAGTGTTCTTTGAAAAGGAAATTCCAACGGTGGTTGAGTCATAGTTTGGAATTTGTCGCTTCATGTTAAAGCCTAAGATGGGAAGTAACTTTTTCCATATGTTTGATGAGATGACGACGTGATCGTGTCTCTTGGTAGATGGTCTTGGGTAAGTTTTGTTTCGATGTTTTGGTTATATAACGAGCATTGGATTTAGTTTTAAAAGGATTAAGATTCATTTTACTTTGAAATTATAAAGGGTGTTTTGGAATTTTGGAAACACAATGCGACCATTTGAATGAAGATTCATGGACCTCATAGAGCAGGTTATGTCTACATTATTCCTGAAGGTTTCTAGGGGATGAGAAGTTATAAGGTGGGAAGGTTGTAATGATCTATATTTTTTACTAGACTAAAAAGTGAAGGTTTTGAGCTTTTTCAATTACTGAATGGTTCGTTTTAAAAAATGAGTTTTGGAAATCAATTTTGAGATTTGGATCACTTCAAATTGATTTTTTGGACTTGGGTGAAGCCCCGTTAAGTTCCCTGGGTGGATTCAAGAGTTTCGGGAGTGTTGGACTCAAAAAAAACAAGTTTTGAAGTACAGTAGAGGGTGTATGGTTGGTGCATGGTCTGCTAAACCATGTGGCACATAGCAGGTAACCATGTGGCATATTATTCTAGTGGAAAGAAGCTATCAAATGTGAAATTAAAGGTTTTCCAAACTGTGTTCCTAGCCCATGTGAGGGGAGTTTCTTATCAGGTGGTACCGCATGATTGGCATATGGTTTTCCAAACCGTGCGGGTTAAACCGGGTAGCCGAGTATTTTTAAAGAATTAAATAAATTTAAAACAAAACGAAATTAAAATAAAAATACATATATCCCTCACCCCTATCCCCATACCCGATCAACACATTCCCATGGGGGTTTCCCCCTTCATTGCACAACATTCTCACTTCATCCCTCCTCTTTCCATCATTTTCGTCCATCGTTCCACCCGATTTCTCGTCAAATCTTCAAGGTAAGGTCTTCTCCCCTTGTATCATTCCTCTTTATGGCCGATTTTGGATTATAATTCACCCTATAGTGTTCAGAATAACATATAGTTGGGTTTAATTTGTAATTTTGTTCTATTTTCTGGTTCTAGGTTATGTGGAGGGCATCTTGAGTCTTGTTGGGGTGTGTTCTGAAAACTGTCGCAGAAGGCGAGGTGGTTCGGGTGGTTTTGGTTCGCTGGTTCCATATTAGGGTAAGTTTAATGTTTACATCTTGGTTTCACACCATTTAAATTATGGTCTTTAAGTGTTTAAAGGTTCATGGAATTTATCTTGTATTAAGTTTCTTGCTGCTTTTGGATTTTGGGTCGCCAAGAAAAGGGTGACTCGCCTGCATGTGCATAGGTAAATAAATATATATATATATATATATATACGGGTTCCCCTGTTACATCTATAATAATCCATTATAGAGATTATACATGTATGGGGTTATGTGTTCCCATGTATATAAATTAAAATTCATACATAGGTAATTGGAAACTAGTATATGAATATGGGCATATATGTCAAGATCCCCTTTCACATGTTCATGGCCATGCAGATTTGTGCATAGGGGCTAGGTGTCCTTGCATGTATGTGAAGGTGTGTATTCTTAGTCGGGGCATAAGCTTTTAGTTAGAAAGTGCCAAGATCCAAAGTGTATTTCTTGGATCCACCTTAAGGCGGGGTCCCTTCCATGCCTTTTTAATTTATAAAAGCATTAATTAATTAGTTAATTGTTCATTCATTCATTTTTATAAAAGACCAACTACTTATAGTAGTTACTTTAAATTATTCTCTATAGTGAAATGGGATATGTGCATAAATAATATAAATGGATGTTTATTTCATAATAAAACCCCTCTAGTAGAGGTGTGCAGCCTTCAAGAAAAAAATGTAGTGATAGACCTTATTAAATGTTTGGATTATTTCATTGGTCTTCCTCTGTTCTTGGTTCTTTTGTTATGGGAATTCTAATAGAATGTTTAGTGTATGACCCTTATATATATTACTAAAATGATTTTCCCTTAATGTTACAATTCTTGTTTCCCTAAATACCTAATTGGTTCTGTCTTAACTATTAAATGGAATTTTCCTTATGTCATGACGATCTAACAAACTTGATTAGGATGGATTAAATGAGAAAGTGATATCCTTCAATTGGAATAACCAAAACACTTGAACCCTTAAATAAATTTTCCATGTGTAGTCAAATTGAGTTAGAATTCCCATGAGTGGGATGGCTCATGTCAAATGGCATGACTTGGATAAATGGTTTAGCCATATAGAATTGTTTGGCTTGTATTAAGTTATTTCAATAAAAAGGATCCTTGTAATGAAATAGAATATAAATAATGAAAATATGTTGGGGCCCTTGCCTCGTGTATTTTAAATGAATGTGCTTAATATTTTAATTTTTAAATTGAAATCCTTAAGATGGTTTTCCTTAATTAATTGTGAATGTGATTGCTTGTGTATAATATGGTTTGGCTATTTGAAATGCATAATAAGTACTACCTTTTCAATTATATTATAATTATGTTAATGTTTGATTGACTATGGATGGGAGGCATTCATACCCCAAGTCATCTATATAAATTATTATGGATGGAAGACATTCATACCCCATGCCATCTATGAAAATTACCATGAACGAGATGCATTCTTGACTCATTACATTTATGTAATCTCCTATGGATAAGAGGCATTCTTACCTCATTCCATTTATATAATATCCTATGGATGATATTGATTCTTACCTTGTTCTTTTTATGTAATCTCTTATAGATGAGAGTAATTCATACCTCATTCAATTTATATAATCCCCTATAGATGGGAGGCATTCTTACCTCATGCCATTTACATAATCTTCCCTAGATGATAGGCACACTTACCATGTGACAAGGATAACCTCTATATATATATAATGGTAAGATATGTGTTCATACCTCATCCTAGTGATAACATATATATATATATATACATGGTGACTTGATCAGACATACTAGCCATGGGATGAAGCTAGAATTTTTTTCAGGTGTCCCTTAAGATCCTAGATGGGTGTTAATTATTTATTCAATTTTTTCAATAATAATTCATAACCACACATTGCTAAATTTATATTTCACTAGATGGATAGGTCTAGACACTGGTGGTGCCAGCCTACAAAGATTTATATCACATACCCTACTCGAACCTCAATTGCACTGGGGTACCTGGGTTGACCTTTCTTGTTCATAGGACTACGGACCTTGGACATTTCTTGTTGTTGTATGGTCATACATAGAGTTAGGAGAAAGGGACTAAGCTGGAGCTCATGATTCCCATGGGGATTGCCTTATGACTTTTTAGTTCTTTTACTTATTTGAGTCCTATATTATTTGGTTGTGAAAAGCATGTTGTTTTCTTACTACATTCATACATGTATAATTAAAATGGCATGAATTCATTCATTGTATAAACTTGTGTGGTCCACTTTTAGTCAATTATATAAGATGTTATGTTTATGCCAATCATTTATCTAATGCTTCTGATATTCTTGTTAGTTTTTACTGCTTATACTCTAATAATACCATTGTGCATCTCTAATAAGAGGGTATATACTCTCCACTATCACCTTATAAGATGCTTTATTCTAGTCGGTATCCTCTGTAATATAAGGTGATGCGCTTGAGGCCATATGACCTAAAAGTCCGACTACTGGTTTGATGGTAATCTGGGTCGGGATGTTAAAGTAAAGGTAAACCCCCCATTCTATAAAGCCTAAAAAGATTCAAATCACTAATTACGAATTTTAATTTTGAATACATCTCACATAATTTAAGGGGTTTTATTATAAAATCATGACATAATTTATAACCAATTCATTTATACATTTATGCATCAATTTTAATAGTCACAAATCAATTCACCATAAGAAGAATTTTATAAAGCGACCACACATGAAAATTCAATTTATAAAGTTTTAAATTGAACTTAAGAGGTACCATTATCATTTATATAAGATCATACAAATTAAAATTCATTTATAATTTAATATGAATTCTTAGAAGGCATTCCGGGATTTTAATCCTTTAGTAAAATGGGGAAGTTTGACATGGAATGCCCAAGGGGTGTCCATAAATGAGGTTTGCATCCTATAAATTTCCAAAAAGGAATTAAAGGACGTATATAATGGTGAAACATTCAATTTTATATGAAGAAACCAAATTAATGTAAAATCATGAAAAATTATAGCATGTGGCGCAACATCGCTATTCATAATACAACGAAAAATTTAGGAAAAATTCAGAGAACACCTCCCTCATGATTAGAACGTATCACCCATCCAATATCAAGCAATGATTTGATCCAATTTGGAATAAATCCAATAAATAAACATCTTACCTAAAAATAGGTAAAACAATCTTGCACCTAGATAACATAATTGAGAAGAAATTAAATTAATAATGATCAAAAGGGAATTGACAGATTAAAGATGGTGATCGATTAGGATGATAGACAGAGGAGATCCATTGATTCCTAGAATAGAGAGGAGAGTTGCCCACAATGAAAGAAGGGAGAGTTCCTGTGGCTAGAGGAAGAAGACGAAAAATAGGGATTTATATTTAAGGATATTTTTGTTAATTTTGGTAATTTCACCCTCAAAACTGGGTCACATGGTTTGGCCGCACAGTTTAGCCAAACCATGAACCAATCGTGTGGCACCCACTACCTTAGAAACCCACCTCACTAGGTTTGGCATAATTGTGCACAAACCATGTGATAAATAGTTTGAGGGTGCTACATAATTGGAACTACCCATGTAGAAATGATGAACATTTTGGGTAAACCATGCACAACCCATGCAGGGCACTTCTGCTCCTCTGTTGCTATAAGGTTTTCTATTGGGTGTTATAATGTTTCAGAAAATCCATACACAATGTGCATACCCTCCAAACCTTGTGATTTTGGAGCTCGGTGCTTATGAAACTCAACAAGACACCTGAGGGGCCCCTCAATCCTATAACAATATCTGAAAACATCACATTGATGTGTTCCAAATCTCAAAATTATTTTCTAAATATTGGTTTAAAAAACATCTCATCCAATAGATGAAAAAATCAAATTCTTTTTTATTTTCATTTGGTTTAAAAACATGTGTCATTACCTAATATCTATATATAAAATTATAGGTTAATTATACTTTTTATTAGAGAAATGTTTAGTTAATTTTTGGAAACTATTATGAGATAAATTTAGTGGGAATCCTAGGGATAAGTCTAAGTATAGGATAAAATCATAAAGTATTGGTAATGGTCATGAATGACCTAAGTTAAACATGAGGTGTTATAAAAGAAGGTGTTTTGATCTAAACAACCTATAAATTATTTTTCATGATTATTTGGTTTCCCACCATGATTATTGTTGACGTCACTATGATTTTTGGTTTTAGTAAATAGTTGGGACCTAAAGGAATCATGTTAATAATGAATGTGAAGGAAAATTCAATTTATTTATCTCATGTTCAACCAAATTTTATGGGATCTAGAATGAAAAATATCATTATTATGCTCACACAACTTTCTCAAGCTATGAATCATACTGAACATACAAAAAATAAAAGGAGGAAAAAAATTTATATTGAGTCCTTAAATAGGAAACATCCTCCTTGTTTTAGAGGGTCTACTGATACACTAGTCACTAAGAAATGGATTGGTAACATTGAAAATATATTTTTCATTATCCAGTAATCAGAACATCATAAAATTATTTAGGTTGTTTATCATTGATAATGTGAAGAAAATAAATGGTGGAATATTATCATGAACATGAAGTGATAGGAATAAATTGAATCTATAGAGTGGGATGAGTTTAAGAGATTATTTCTCAATAAGTACATTCCTCATATTATTCATATGAAAATTGAGAAGTGATTCCTTGATTTGAATAAGAGGTATGGTTAATATGTAGATACCTATGAGGAAAATTTTATCGGAATTGTGAGGTACACTTCTAGTATTATCATATAAACATAAAGTATGGTTGATCGACTATTCATTAGCTTAAAACCAAGTCTCTGAAAGAAATTATCCATATGGTACTTTAGTAGATATGAGGAAATCATTTGAATCAATATATAGATGGATATAATATTATATTTTCTTATCAATCTCATGGTTTTGAAAAGAAACGAAAGATATAATTCAATATAAATTCAAAAAAACATGGAGATAAGAGTATGATATTTTATTTATTATCAATGTGAGTAAGTAAACATTGATAAAAATTTATTAAGGGAAATGGTATATATTTCAGATGTAGAAAGGAAGTTTACTGAGTAATCGAACGCTGGACTGAAGGGAAGAAGTTATCTAATGATATGAATACATTGAAATCATGGTAGAATTCATCACTCACACTCCAATTTTTAAATGTAATGATTACAGTTATTATGAAAACTATTTTTTAAATGTGATGGTTAATTATGATGATCAACATAAACAACCTCTCAAGCCTAAATTCAATGGTAAATCTCATGTGATCACTATTTCTGGTGAGGGGTATGATAATGATGCGGTGAAAGGTACACTTACCATCAACTCTGAAACTTCTAATGTCATATTTGATTCTAGATCTACCCACTCTTTTATATAATAATAATTTTATAAGGGTGTCACTATACCACCTTAATGATTAGATGTAGCAGTAGAAGAGAAAACTCATAATGGTATGATGATATCATATCAAGCCTATGATTATTATCTAGTTAATGTTTGGTGGAATCTGCTTCATTAAAATCTTATTATTCCCCCCATAGTTGAATTTAGTTGATGTAATTTTGGTAATTTATTGGATTTATTTATATAAATCCGACATCAATTTGAAGTAAGGGAAGTCATGTTTAATATCCCAAATCAGCCAAAGATCATCTATTAGTGTGATGATAAATAGGAACTTCCAATGTAAATCACATCCATTGTATGGGTCTTTATTCCTATTCAAAAGGGTGTTTATCTTAGATGGTTGGTGAGAAACTCAGCATAAAATATATACTTATTTTTTGGGATTTGGTTGATATCTTTCCAAATTAATTTCATTCCATTACACCAAATCATGATGATGAGTTCTTGATAAAACTCATACCTGGTTATATAAGTATTTCAAGTAATCTATATAGAATGGACACAATTGAGTTGTAGGAACTGAAGAAGAAACTTCAATAAAATCTTAACAAGGGATTCATTCATCCAAGTGCATTACCAAGGGGTACACCAGTTCTTTTTCATAAGAATAAACATGGATAAATGAGACTCTACATTGATTATTAAAAACGTAACAATATCACTATCTAGAACAAGTATCCACTACCCTATATTGATGGATTTTTTTATAAACTCTAAGGAGATAAATATTTTTCTAATATTGGTCTTCCTTTAAAATGTCATATATTAAGGGTTAATGTGGAGGATATAACCAAGATGTAATTCAATACAAGGTACGGAAACTATTAATTTATAGTGATTAAATTTGGTCTTACTAATACTCCCTGCTATTTTCATATATTTAATGAATATAGTATTTAGAGATTTATAAATGATATTATTATACATTCAAAGAGTAAGTAATAGCATGAGGATCACTTCAGGATTGTGATAAAAACCCAAAGGAGGTATAACCATTAGTAAAAAATTACCATGTGTGAATTTCATCTTTAAAAGGTATCATTATTAGGTCATATAATCTAAAGTGATGGTATATCAATAGATCCCCCAAAGAAAGAAGTTATTGTATATTAGACTAGACCAACCATTATGATTGAGATCCATAATTCTCTTATTTTGACTAGATATTATCGATGCTTTATGGATAATTTCTCACAACTATCTAATATTCTCACTAAGTTAACATGGAAAAGAACCAAGTTTCTTTGGAAAGATGAATGTGGGGATAATTTCAAGGATCTGAAGAGAATATTGGGTAGTTCACCTATTATCATGATTCTTTATAGTGGATAATTATTTTTAATCAATATTAATGTGTCCATGAAGGGATAAGGTTGCATTATCATCCATACTGGTATGGTGATAGAATATACCACATGAAAATTGATGTTTCATGATCAAAATTACCCCAACTCATGATTTAGATTTAGATGTGGTAATTTTTCACTAAATATAACGAGAAATTATCTTTGTGGAGAAAGTTATGATATATATTATTATCATAAAATTTTAAAGTATATATTCACTTAGAAATATATGAATATGAACAATATAATATGGTTAGAGATTATTAATGATTATGACTTCTCAATATATTACCACCCTAGGAAATTGAACAAGGTGTCAGATTCTCTGAGTCGAAAGGATTGTTCCATCATATCTATGATGAGGATCAAAAAATCCAATAAATCTGTATTTTCAAAAGATGGATCTTGGAATCTTAAGTGGAGAAATAGTATCTTTCTTAATTGAGTGTTTATCCATAACTATAAGTAAATATTAAGTAGGGGTAAAAGGAATACATAAAGAAACTAAAGAAGGTCAGAAATTTTCCTGAGTCTAACTTTGATTGTCATGTAATAATAAGGTTCAGTAACTATGTTTATGTTCCATCTAAACCAGATTTCATGGAGTTGTTGTATGAGGCTCACAGTTCATCATTCTCTATTCATCCTAGAAGTATTAAAATATATTGTTATATAAAAGAGTATTTCTGGTTGGACACCATGAAGAGATATATTTATTAATACCTATCTTGGTTCTTAGTATTTCAGAAAGTTAAGGTTGAGATATAGAAGTATAATGGGATGTTACAACCATTGCCCATACTATAATAAAAATGGGAAAACATCACCGGGTATTTTTTTTTAGAATACCTAAAGATTCTAAATTAAACTATGTTATTTGGGTTATAGTCGGTCACCATGAAAATTAATCACACTTTATTTCTAATAAATAGGATTTCTATGTGGATTATCTTTCCAATATATACATTAATAAAGTTTTAAGGTTTAATATAATACCATATCCCATTAAATTTGATCAGGATCCAAGGTATACCTCAATGTTTTGGAGAAGTATTTAGCAGGAACTGGATACAAAGTTGAGTTTTTGAACTAAATATCATCCTTAGATATATTTTTATTCTGAGAGAATAATTCAAACCCTATAGGATATGTTGAGATATTTTTTAATGGGTTTAAAAGATTGTTGGGATCAACACCTTCCTCTAATTGAGTTTTATTATAACAATATCTTTCACTTGAGAATTAATATAGCTACTTATGAGGTCCTCTATGAAAATAATTGTCAAAATAAAACATTTTGGGATTATAATGGAAAATAAAGCTATTGGAACCTGATTTAGATAGGGAAATGATATATAAATTCATATCCATTTGGTAGCACATCAAGGCAGCTTAGAGTTGACAGAAAAGTTATGTTGACAATCATTAGAATGACCTGGAATTTTAATTTGGTTAGAAGGTGTTTCTTTAAATTTACCCACTTAATAAGGTTGTGATATTATGAAATAATGTAAATGTGATCCCTATTTATATTTACACTTTCTAGATTCTTTATTAATTATGGTAGCTTGTCATTTGGAACTTCCATCGAACCACTATCAAATTCATGATGTGTTTCATGTATCTCTATTGAGGAATTGAATACTTGATCCATAATATGTGATAAACTCAGAGATTATACCAGTAGAACATTATCTTTATTATGAAGAATAACTGATTGAAATCTTAGATCCTATAGATAAAGTGCTACAGAACAAGACTATTCACCTAGTGAAAATTCTCCGGAGAAATCACAAATTTGAAGAAGCTACATGGGAACCTGGGGATGTAATGAAACAAATAATTCCACATTTTTTTATGAAAGTATGGAATTTTTAGGGATAAATTCATTTTAATTTGGGTAGAATGTAACACCTCAATATTTTATTAAATCATCATTCATGCATACTTACAGCTTATCGTCTCTAGGAACGATGTAATTCATTTTTCTATCTCTAATTTTATGAATGACTCTAAAGATGTATATAATGAATATATATTATATTTATATCATTTTTACTAATATTTATATTATGGAACCATGATCAATGTAAATGTTCCAAAACACCAGAACCAAAATATACATGAAAACAAAGTAGATATTGCCCAAATGGTAATTTTAATAAAGAATTATTAACAAATGAGTGGTAAAAGATTATAATTAAATCATATATGGTATGATATATATGAGTATGGTTCAATAAAATATTGATAATAAATCTATATTTATTATACAGTAGGCTTCAATGGGTATGAATTAAGTCAGACCTAAGGTAATGGATTTTTGATTCACTTTTATTTCTGTGGGACACAAGCCATATTCATCACTTATTTATTTTTTGTGTTTTATATACTACCCATGAATATATTTTATGTTTTTTATTATGAAAATTATAGGATATAAATATCTATATAATTTCATTTCTTTAATGGGGCTTACTATTAAGAAGTTTCCAAAATTGTTAGGGTTTTATGATACAATATCATTGTTTATCAAGATTGTTTGTCATTATGCTTATAGTGATGAAATTTTATGATCTACCACTCAAGAAACTCATGAATATTATTCTTCCATGGATATTTATGAAAAATACATATTTTCCTTTCAATTTCCTCACCTTATGTAGTCAATAGATCAAAAATATGTTTTAAATGAAAACCATTTAATTTCTCTCTTCACTCGAAGATATTTTCTCTTACATGCCCATGTTTTCTAAATTTTTTTTTACCATTATCCAATTATTATTTAAATTCATTTTTACAATTGTTTTACTTTTTATAAAATGGAATAAGATGAATATTATTTACATTTTCTAAATTGGTTAATTTTTATCCTTTTTACCAAAAATTTGAAAGTAATTTTTTTCTTTTAACTTATATGGAATTTACAATGCCTATATTTTAAAATAAGAATATTATGTTTCTTAATTTATACAACATGCAACAATGAGCTTAAACGAACCATGAAACATTATTAAAATATTACCATTATAACATAGTCATTTAATTAGTTGGTATGAAGGGGAATAACCACATTATGAAATATATAAAAAATTAATAATAAATATAGATTTATTGATTTATTCATATTAAATAAGAACTCAACTTTTAAGAAAAGTCATTTTATTCTTCAAAATGTACATTTTCTTTAAAAATAATTTTTATGAGCCAATATTAAATTTTTTTGGAATTTTTAGAAAATTTATTTTATAAAATTAACAGAATTTTTAAAATAATTACATTAAATTTATCTTAAGGTGAAATTTTTAAAATTTTCTAAAAAGTATGATATTTCATTGAATAGTGAAAAATATTGATTTTTATTGAAAAATGTATTTTCTTTTAAAGTATTTAAAAAGTTAAATTATAGATTTGATTAGTATTAAAATTTCATTAGTTCATTTTGATTAAAATTAATCCAATTATAGTATTTTTAATGAATTTCATAATTTAGTTTGGAATAAAAACACTTTTATACAAAAAAGGGTGTGTTTATGAAAAACTACTTTTCATTGCATTTTGTGATTTAATATTAAATTAAATTATACCACTTATATAAAGAGAATATTGAAAAATGGATTTAATATTTGTAATTAGGGTGTTAAAAGTTTTTAAATAGTCCCATTCTAGTTTTTGTCATTATGAATTGTAGCAACTGTTAAATTTATAGCTCAATAAGGGTAAAATGGATAAAACAAGGTTAAAATTATGGCATAAGACCTTAAAATTACCCAAACATTTGTATTAATTATATTCTATGAGTGTATTTCATCCATACTCTTCTAAATCTCGAAACTATATCAATTTTATTATTATTTTTATTTGATAGTGACATAAATAATATTTAAGAAAATAAAAACAAAAGTTTACTCTCATTGATTTTAATAAACATTCATATTTTATAATTATTATTAAAATAAGTTATTAATGATAAAAAATTATTTAATTGAGTATTATAATATTATATTTATTATAGTAATTTATTTTTAATTTTTATAAATGATATAATTACCTTGGATGCTTACACATTGTTGATGTAGTGCTTATACAAGATGGAAAAAAATCAATGTAAGTAGACTTAAATGTATTATGTTTTATGTTATTTGGATGATATAGGGTCTTGGAGGATTTTTATAAATATATATTTAATTAAATTAATGTTTTAAAATTTTATACTATAATTCCATTTTTCTTGATTTTTTAAAGTCATATTTTGGTGAATATTAGAAAGAAGTACAATTTTTTATAAGATATATTATATTTTATAATATTATCATAACATAAATAAGATATATAAATTTATGAGGCTCATTTAAAGACTAATGTGTGATAATATAATAAAAATATCATACAAAAATAATTTAAAACATATAAATTAAGATTTATTTCATGATAAATAAGAAAATCATTTTCAGGGTCGACACAGTGCTTGCGCAGCGCTCGAAGAGTCAAATCTAGTGGCTTAATAATTAGTTTCATGACATGGTGTGTCGCTAATATATATGAATGATTATTTTTATTGATATTTTCAAAATTTTGAGTTCTGTAATAAGAATATTATCTAAAATTCTGTGAAATGCTTTTATAATGTCTAAAAAGTCAAAATAACTTATTAAATAAGTTTTCAAGTTATGAATAAGAATAAATATACCTTATGAATTAATTTAAAGTATATAAATGTTGTATAATAGTTTTTTATGTTATTCATTTGATTTAATTTTTAAAATTATTATATTTGTCTAAAACACTTACGCCTTGATGGCATGATGTATATGAAATTAGTAAAACAATAAAATAAATATGTTTAAAATTATTTACAATGATAATATCTTGATGATTATTCATATCCCACAAATTATATAGGTATTTAGTAAGGGTAATTGATGTTATAAGAGATTATATTCTAATTTGGTGTTTGTATTGATGTTTATAAAGTCATGTATTGTGAATAGTGGAGAAAAGACCTTAAATAGTATATAATGTTAAAAAATTATTTTTTTAAATCATTATAGAATTATAATAAATTATATCATGGATTTTCTATATATTAAAGTTCTGTTAATTTCATTATATGGATTTATTTTTTCACTTTTAGTTATTTCAATTACCATTATGTCCTTTAATGATGGAAAAGTTGTGAAAACACCATTAATTTTTACCTATAAAAGTGGACTCACTTCAACATTTTTTTAAACAAAACATGTTCTTAATTTATATAAATACTATAAAAAAATACCTCTATACACATATATTACCATATTCTATAGCCACAATGGTGATCATAAATCTCTCTTATAAAGGCCTTAAGATCAATCGAAGGGAGGCGACACAAAGAGAAAAAGAAGATTTTCTTAACTCAATATTATATCATTGTGTTATATCACTTCTTCATTGATTATATTATGTCATGATTATGTGTAAATTTAATTTTTTTATTTATGTTTTATTTAAACTATAATTTTTTTATTAAAATTTGTCCACATAATCACTTCATGAATTAATTTTTACTTAAAAAGTTATAATCTATACAAGAGTTTTCTTGATCTCAATCTTATTTTCTTTAGACATCATTCATGTCATGATCCATGATTTACTTGTATGGTATAAATACTAACACATGAATGAATTTTGATATATTAGTTTATGTAATTAATGGTATTTACAAAACCATATCATACTTTTTCTTATCATGACTTACGATTCAAAAGGTACTAAAGTGGTAATGGATTTTTGTCTCACTTTTATTTTTGGGGTACACATGAATTATACACCACATGTTCCTTTTGTGTGGTATATATACTATCGATGAATATATTTTTATGATTATTATCATGAAAATTATGGGACATACATATTCATCTCATTTTCTTTCTTTCTTGGGGATTATAATTAAATAGTTACCAAAGTAGTAAGGGTTTTATTTCACAATCTCATCAATATTGGGGATTTTTTATATTTAATTCTATTATAGAAAATATTATTCTTACATATCTATGTCTTATAAACATATTTTAAATTATTATTTTACCATTATCCTATGATTATTTAATTTCATTTTAACCCTATTTTGACTTTTTATAAAGTGGTTTGAAAATAATATTCTTTTTATTTTTCAAATGAGGTACATACAGACTTTTTTGGGAAAAAAATATGGAAGGAATTTTCAAAAAATATATATGGATTGAATTCATTTTCCTGAATTCATTACCATTTTTTGATTTAAATATTCTATTACAATTTCTAATGGTTATTTCTGAAGAATGTTTTTTAATTTATAATTGCAAAACTTTTTAAAATGAATTAATTTCAAAACGGAAATGTTATTTACCTCAATAATTATTCTAAGTGATATTTCAAAATCATTTTCCTTCTAAGATGACATCATTTGATGTAACTTAAAATTTAATGTGGATAATATCCAAGGGTACCATATTTATTGTTTCTCTGAATGTTTTATTTTATGATGAAAATATTATATGTTTATGAAACCCATTTCTTTTCCATGGGTTATACAGTGATGAAATGTTTATTAAACCCATTTAACTTCCATGGGTTGTGTTATAATAAAATTTTTATTAAACCCATTTATTTTTAATGTTAATAATATGTTTAATGTTTTATAATCTTGAGGAACACATGATTATGATTTTCATTATATGATGGGTGGGACCTATATCTATCTCCAATGCATTGGGTAAATATTGATATCTCATGAGATAATTAGGAGTACAATGGAAAGAGAATCTAGTTGAATAAGAAACTATATCCACTATGATAGTCATGGAAGTGAACCATGTCTACTATGATGGTTTGGGAAGTGAATAAAATACACTATGAGGGTGTGATGTCCCAACCCAGGTGCCACAAACTGATGCCCTAAGTCGGTCAATCACATGACCTCAAGCTCACCTCCCCATACGATAGAGGCTTCTGACTAGAATTGAGGGACTAATGTCATTAATAGGAGACTATAACCAATTTATCAGAGTAATACACCAGTGGAAAATAAGTAAATAATAACCAAATGACATTACCATATCCATAAAAATACTAGAATCACAAGATTACCAAAACTAGAAATAAAATATCAAAACTAAAAAGTACATGTGCCATTCTAAAATATGTGTCAAGTGTCAATATGAAAAACCCAAAATAAATAAGGACACTAAAAACTCCCAAACGGGTCCCCAAACACATTTGGTTTCCTCTTCCATGATTCATATCAACTCAAGCATGTTACACATTGAATTTTCCCTTATCCTATCTTGCAACCACAAAATCATTCTGGTACCAATCTGGTAGCCCAAGTAGGGTGTGAGTACAACTTAGTAGGCCACCACCAATTACTTTTAAGAAAAGATATAATCAAATACTGTATATATTTTTATAAATAATAAATAAAATAAATAAAGTAAACATTTTACACTTATCTAATTCTTCGTTATTTGACCACATAACCCCCATGTTCCCTATGAAACCTAAAATCTCAATACATGCTTTGTCTTATGCCAAAGTCTAAACTATCCCCAAGTTATATCACATATGAATTTCATTGTTACCATTACTCATTAAAATCACACCTGAATCTCACTATTTATAAGGTTTTAACATTAAATATTACATAATATTGTAAATTATTTTAGAATTAACTTTTTTACATTTGCAAAGATCTTTTTCTATTAGAGTTTTGGAGAATTAGGACATAATGAAAACATATAAACCCACAAGCATAAAAATTTGGTACTAATAAAATAGTATATATTTCTTCCATAATACAAAATTTATTAATAAAACATGAAATATTTTCATGAAAAATATTCACAATATTCATCTTAGATTTTATTTTCTCATACTTATCCTTAAACCCTATGAAAAACATTTTAAAACTTAGGATGAGCACAAAAAACTTATTAATTGACATAAAAAGAAGGAAAGAAACCATTAGTTCATGAATACTTATAAACCTATGAAATCATTTTCACAAAGACATACTTCCCACCCATAAAGCATCATATAATTACTTTGTTAAAAAAATATACTTCTATAAAACATAGAAAAAATAAATAAGACCATAAATGTAAGTTGGGGAATTAATTACTTAATATTTTAACCATAAAAACTACCATATTATTTTTTTCCCCTCATGGGTACCTTATGATTTAACCCTCATGACTACCTTATGATGTAACCATCATGGATACTTTATGGTGTAGCCATCGCAATTACACTTGGAATAACTATTATGGTAAACTTCCAACATGAACCTACCCAATGCATTGGAGGGAGATATAACCCCGAACCATAATCATAAAAAATTCTCAAGAACCCAAAAATAATCATAAAACATGAATACTTGAATCATAAAAACATTACTTTTGAATTTCTAAAAAATAGAAATTGAAAAGAGTATTTTTAAAGAAAAGTATCTTACCATGGGTTTGACTTTCTTTAAATGAGTTCAACAATCATTTATAATGGTTTAAAGAGTTTTATTATTTTATTTAAAATATATTCATATTTATAATACCTTATATGAGATTTTTATAAGATTTTTCCACCCATTTATTGAAAATAATTTTTTATTTTATTGTTTTGGGTGCGTTTATTTCACGGTTTCCATGGTTGGTTCATTATGGTTTTTCTTGTCAAATGGAAGAAAAAATCTAGAAGTGAAAATAAATGGTATTAATATGTCTCCATACTTTTAAATGATAACATATATCATATTTTTTTGATATGAGGATGAGTCATTAGATAAAAGATTAATAAAAATTATTTAATCAATTTTGGTGGTTTTTACAACCATCATAGACTTATATCATATTATTTAATATCATATTTATATATATTATAGAACATTAAATAACTTATAATATTTATAATAAATCTTATTTTATAATAATAATGGTTTTATGACCATCCTTGAAGTCGATAAAAGAAAATTAAAACACATCATCAATGATGATGGTAAATTGACACATCACGAAAAATGTTTTCATTTTTTTAGAATAAGAGGAGAAGAGAAGAGGTTTGATGATTGATATTCCATTAACATGATAAAATTATAGTATATTTAAGATACTAGAGTTATCTTGTCACTTGTATGAGGGTGTTTTTGAAAATAATATTAAAATAAAAGAAATTTAAAAGAAATTTAAAAGAAAACGAAAGAGGATTTTACCTCTTGAACTTGTTCTCCTAGATCACCTCCTTAAGGAACTTTTTTTTGACCTTTAGGTGAGATAAGTAGGTCTAGGATTTGTGGAAGATGATTTGGAAGTTAATTAGTTAGAAATTATACGTGATACTAGTCTTTGGATGTGTGAGGAGAAGAGGTGGTGAGGGTGGTATTTATAGTGGAGGATAGGGGTGTTTTTAATATTTTATTCAATAGTTTATTATTTCAGCTCAAGACTTTGAATATTTTGAACCTTATAAATAAATATTTAAAAATAATTAATTAGTGTTCTAGATTTTGGGATTACATCATCCATACATCATTTATGACTCAGTAATTCGGGAATTTAATAAATACTTTAAATTATCGTATTTCACTATTCACTAAAAATACAACTATTTTAGAAAAATAAAAAAATGTCATCATTACCATTTTTTAATGTGTATAATTTAAAATTGAACACTATTTTAGTAAAATAATTTTCCAAATATGATAAATTTAATTATTAATAAAAATCATCATTTATTCGCAGAATATTGATTTTAAAATTGTAACTGATTTTATGACACTTTGAAAAAATAATTAAGGTCTCATAAAAGAATATTATAATAAAAAAATATTAATTTATGAATATATTTTATGAAGATAAATTTTATTTTAAATAATTATTTTAATTATAAAATTTTAAATAAAAAATTATATGTCACAAAAATACCAACACTTAATTTATCATTTTTAAAACATTTATTTACTTATTAAATTATATAAATATATCATATTTTCATTCATAAGATACCTAAATTGTGTTTATAATTTCACAAGTGAGGTTACTATTTTATTTTTAAATATTTCTTAATTTTTTTAAATACCACTTATTTCATTATTAATTTATAATTAATTTAAATATTTAATTCTAGAATGAAGAAAATTTATTTTTTAAGTACATGGGTTGTTACATTCACACCCCAACCCTTCTGGAAGTTTCATCCTTGAAATTTTTATTCACTTATTAAAGAAGTGAGGATACCATTCCCTCATATAATTTTTATATTCCCATGTTGGTTCATCAATCATGTGATTTTTTCACAAAACATTAACCTGGTTAATTAACTTATTCTGAAATACGTTCTCTCTACAATCGAGAATCTGGATAGGATTTTCCTCATAATAAAGTTTCTTTTCCAAATGTACTACTTTTGGGTTAAAAACAATAGATGAATCTGGAACATAATTTCATAACATCGAAACATGAAAAACATTGTGTACCTAAGATAAACACGGAGGCAAATCTACTCGGTATGACACTTTTCCATCTTTATCCATCATTTCATAAGGTCTAATGAATTGTGGACTTAGCTTTCCATTCTTACCAAAATAAATAACACTTTTTAAATGAGATATTTTTAGGAAAATAAGATCACCTAAATTGAAAAAAATTATTTCATCCTATTATTTGCATAATGTTTTTTCTTCTTCTCAGAGTTTAACAAATGTGTTGTTAGATCATCTTCACTTTTTCATCCACTTCATATACTAATTTGGCTTCCATCAACTTCCTTTCCCCAAATTCATCCCAAAATGCTAGAGTTCAACACCTCTTTCCATATAATTCATTAAAATGATCCATATGTATACTGGAATGAAAAATATTATTATAAGAAAGCTCAACTAAATAACGATTTTGATCCCAACATCCCTAGTAATCCATTGAACCAGCAAGTAACATTTCTCCCAATGTCTAAATTATTTATTCAATCTATACATTAGATTGAGGACAAAATATAGTTTTGAAATTTAATTTAGTTATCAATGACTTATGAGGTATTTTCCAAAAGTTATAAGTGAACCTGGGATCATGGTTACATACAATGGAGAGAGTAACTCCATGTAACCTAAAAATCTCTTTCAGTTACAGTTGAGAAATATGATATACATAAATAATATATCGAATATGAAGGTAATGTACATATTTAGTCATCTGATAAACAATAATCCAAATCACATTATTACCTTGATAAGTATTTGGTAGTCCACCACAAAATACAAGGATTTATTTTCCAATTTATACTCTGACACTAGAATCGGATGAACAATCCCCTTTGGTAGTTGTCTCTCTACTTTAACTTGATGAAAAGTCAAATATTTCATTGTAAATTCCGAAATATCTCTTTAAATTCCATCCCATTAGAAATACTTATGAGGGTCTCTATACATCTTAGTGCTTTTAGGATGAACTAAAAATAGATAAATATGAGCTTCACTTAACCCTTATTTCTTAAGCTAGGAATCACAAGTCACATATAATCTTTTTCCAAATCTCAATAAAAATATTTATCAACATTAAATTTAGGAAACTTACCTTCCATAACCTATTATACCTTTTTCAATAACTCATACTATTTCGTCTTCAATTTCTTAATTATTTCAGAGAGAGACTACTTCACTAACACCTAAAACAAAATAGAGGAATTTCCTGCACTAATAGATTTCAATCCATAATTCACCAAATCATAAACCAAGGGGTCATATTCTAAATGTAACATGGTTAATGATGCAGTATGTTTTTGACTCAAGGAATATTCCCTTTTTTTCTTTTCTATGATGGAAATTGATTGTAAAATCATAATCCTTTATCATTTCAAGCCATCTTCTCCACCTCATGTTCAATTCCTTCTGAGTAAATATATACTTAAAAATTTTATGGTCAGTATATATTTCACATTTGGATCCATATAAATTATATCTATAAATTTTTAAATCAAAAATCATAGTTTTTAATTCCAAATAATTTTTTGGACAACTTAAATCAAGATGTATTAGTTTTATTAAATCAAAATCAGTTTCCTGACCATTCTGCATTAGAACACAACTAAGTACCTCTAATGAATCATTACTATAGATGAAAAACTCTCCATTTCTAAAAGAAAGATCCAAAACTAGAGCATTCACCAATATTATTTTTAGTTATATAAAAAACATCACACTCTTCAATCCAAATAAATTTAGCCTCTTTTGTGTTAAGTTAGTTAGAAGACTAGATAACTGTGAAAAGTTTTTAAAAATCCATTGGTAATAACCTGCAAATCCAAGAAAACTATGAATCTCTATAACATTTTTAGATCATGGTCATTTAGAAGAAACTTATTTTATGGGATGAATAGTTATTATTTCCTTATTTAAAATTTTTCCAATAAAATAAAACTATTTCAACCAAAAATCACATTTTCTAAATTTCTTGTACAACTTATTTCCCTTGAGGGTTTGAAAAAAAATCCTTATATTTTTTTTATGATACTAATAATTGTTTTAAATCCCAAAAATATCATCAATAAAAACAATAAAAAAACATATCCAAATATTCAATGATGATTTTATTCATAATATCCATAAATACGATAGAGGAATATTTTAAGTAAAAATCATAACAAAAAAATTGTAATGCCCATATCTAGTTTGGAATGCTATTTTTTAAATTTAATCATACTTAACCGTCAGCTGATGGTACTTGGATCTCAATTCAACCTAATAAATATATTTGTCTCCAAAGAGATGATCAAATAAGTCATCGATATGAGGTAGTGGATACTTATTATTAATAGTAATTTTATTAAAATCTCTATAATCAATAAAAAGTATCAAGGAACCATCTTTCATTTTAATGAAAAATATAGGAGGACCCCATGATGAAGTTCTAGGATGAATAAAACATTTTTCAATAAACTCCTACAACTGATTTTTTAATTCAAGAAGTTCAACTTGATCCCTTCAATAAGGTTGATTCAAAATTAAATCAGCGCTGGGAACTTATTTAATGGTAAATTAAACTTCCAAATCAAGTATAACACTAGGAAACTCATCAAGAAAAACATTATAGTGTTCATTTACCACCAACAAATCATTAATTTGAGAATATTCCTTATTTTAACTATATGTACAAGATAAATTTCATTTCCATATTTTAACAGTTTCTCATATTCCTAATATATTATCAATGGTATGGGTTCTTTCTTGTATACAAACAAATTTTTTTTGGAAAAACAACTTCTTTGGCTCTATAATAAATATTTGAATGGAAAAAAAATTTCAATCCATACCAAAAATAACATCAAAATCTACTATGGTAAAAACAATAAGGTCTTCAGGTAATTTTTTCAATAGACAACAATAGGAAGATTCTTATAATTACTTTTTTATTGAATATTTCCCCCAGGTGTTTTAACTGTAAGTTATAGTTTCATTTATTATGGTTAAATTTTTAATTAACCATAAAATTTCTTAAAAATAAAGGAATGTATAGACCCCATATCAAACAAGACATTAGAAAAATCTGAGTAAAAAACAATGTACCTAATACAACTTCATTAGATAACCCAACAAATACTGACATAGTCGCAAAGGATTTCACTACACCTTTATAATTATAATATTTCTTTTTTCCATTATTTAGATATTTCTTTGGGAAACTATTTTCATAATTCCCTAACTCACAAAATTTTAAACACTTTATAGTTTTCTAATCGGAATTAAATTAAAGATCATTTTCATTAAAATCCTAGACCATATGTCCAAACTTACCACATCGAAAACACTTACAATATTTTTATGGAATTCTCCAAGGTGTTTTTTACTACACTTATCACAAACTAAAAATTATATTTTCTTACATTTAGGTTTCATTCATTAATTATTAAACATTTTCTTTCATCTGAACCTTTTTTTTCTTATTTTCAAAGTATAGGTGGTCATCTAAAAACTCCATTTCTACCCTCTCAGCACAATAGATAATTTTCTCAAAACTTTTGAATACACAGGTTGATAATTCCCTTAAATATCTTGGATTTAATCCTGGGTAAAATTAATTTATTTTATTATGAAAATCCCAAATAAAATTTATAGTATATCATTCCAATCGAGTTAAGTTTTCTTCATACACACCTACTGAATATTCATCATTTTTGTAATTCTAGGAATTTCATTTCCATCCTAATTCAAACCAACATAGGAAAATATTTTTCAAGGAATATATTCTTAAATTCATCTCATTACAAGGAATAAATATTCTTATTATCCCAAATATTCTTGACCATTGACCACCACTGGTCGGATTCAATTTAAAAACAAAAAATAGAAATACTTACCTTTTAATTATATAAACACCCCATGACATCGAATATATTTTCAAGGGATTTAATCCACCCTTCAACCACCACTAGGTTAGAAGATACACTAAAATAAGGGTGTGTTTCCTCATAAAATGTTCCATTATCATCGTGTTCCTTTTTGGTAGCTCTATTTGTTCTCTTTCATGGCTGACACTTCCATTTATAGCATGCTTAAACTAATCCATTACTGTTAAAAACTACTCAGTTACAATTCCCACCATTCCAGGTTTCTAATTCATAAATATATCATCTTCTCGGTGCCTTCCAGCTTCATCTTCCTAGTTTCTTTTGTCGATAACCAATCTAAACAAACATATCTTAGATGAATCAACATGGTAATAATTTAATTCTATATCATTTCAACTTAAACATAAGTTAAAAATAATATATGGTATTATATTAACATCATATTAACCCCTAAAGTTATATAAACTATGCTCTAATACCAACTATATGTTCTCATCCTTAAATATAACATAATCTAGTAAATTATTTTAGAATTCCCTTTCTTTCATTCCCAAATATCTTTTTGGTTTAGAGTTTTAGAGAATTATGACATAATTAATAAATAGAAAACCAAAAACAGACAAAGTGGTTACTACTAAAATAGAATCCATTTCTCCCATAATATAAAATATTTTAATAAAAAATGAAATACTTTCCTGAAAAATCATCACAACATTCAACTTGTCTACTTCTTTTCTCATACCCATCCTTAAACCTATGAAAAAAAATGTAAAACTTGGGATTACCACAAAAAAGATCAGTATAGTACATAAAAATAAGGAATAAAACCATTAGTTCCTGAAAATTTATAATAATATAAAATCATTTTCACAATTACATACTTCTCACCCATAAAGTATCATATACATACTTTGTAAAAACAAGAGATTTCTGTAAAACATAAAAAAAATAAAACAGTAAAGGTAACATGGGGAATTACATACATAAGATTATAACCCTTTTAGCTATAATATTATTTATAACCCTCATTGATACATTACAATGTAACCCTCATATCTACCTTATGATTTAACCCTTATGGATACCTTATGGTGTAATCGTCACAGTTACACTTGGAATAACCATTACGATCAACTTCCAATATAAACAAACCCAATGAATTAAAGGGATATATAGGTCTAAATATTCTTCATAAACCTAATAAATATAAAATAATCATATATCATGAATACTTGAATCATAAAAACATTCATTTTTAATTTTTTAAAAATATAAATTCAAAAGAGTATTTTTTGAAGAAAGGTCTCCTACCATGGGTTTAACTTCCTTAAAACATGTTGATAACTATTATATAATGATTTAAAGAGTTTTATTAATTTATTAAAGAACAATATTCATATTTATAATACCTTATATGATCTTTTCATAACATCTTTCCACACATTTATTGATAATATTTTTTTTATTATTGTTTCAAGTATGTTTATTTCATATTTTCCTTGGTTGTTTCATTATGGATTTTCTTGTCGAATGGAATAAAAACTCTAGAAGTCGAAATAAATAATATTAATATGTTTACATAATTATAAATTATACCATATATCATTTTTTCTGATATTATGATTATTCTTTAGATAAAACATTAATGAAAATGATTTAATTTATTTTTTCGGTTTTTACGACCATCAAAAACTTACATCATCTTATTTAATATAATGTTTATATATATTCTAGAACATTATATAATTAATAATATGTAAGTTAAAATATTATTTAACCATAAAAATGGTTTTATTATTAGAACTGAAGGAGGTAAAAGAAAATTAAAACACTACGTCCACGATGACAGTAAATCGACACATCATGGACAATGTTTTCATTTTTTAGAATAAGAGGAGAAGAATAGAGGTTTGATGATGGATATTCCCTTAAAATAATAAAATTATAGTATATATAATATAATGTAGTTATCATATCACTTTTATTTTGGTATTTTATGATATAATAAGAAAGTAAAATAAATTTAAAAGTAAATAAGAGGATTTTACCTCTCGAACTTATTCTCCTTAAGAACCCTATTAAGGCACTTTTTTTTAGAATTTTTATGATAAAATTGGGTATTAACCATGGGGAAGAGTCTTAGTAAGGTACTGGGGATGAAATTAAATAAGATAAATTTTTTTGGAGGTGTGAGGAGAATAGATGGTGATGAGTGGTATTTATAGGGGATGAGAAGGGTGTCTTTTGATAATTTTATTCATTAGTTTATTATTTTGGCTCTAGACAATAAATAGTTTAAACCATACAAATAAATGTATTAAAATAATGAATTAGATTTTGATATTTTTTTCTTACATCATCCATACATCATCTATGACCAAATAATTCATTAATTTTTTAAATATCATAAATTATCATATTTCACTATTCACTAAAAATCAATTATTTTTTAAAAATCCCAAAAATTCAACTTAAACATTATTTGATGTCTAGAATTCAAAAATGAACTTTATTTTATAAAAATAATTTTCTAAATATTATAAATTTAATTTTTAATTAAAAACATCATTTATTTAAAAAAATAACTATTTTAAAATTATAATTGAATTTTTTTACATGTTGAAATTTTAATTAAGGTCACATAAAATTATCTTATAATCATAAAAAAAATAATTTATTTATATATTTTATCAAGAAACATTTTTCTTTAAATCATTATATTAATTATAAAATTGTAAATAAAAATTGTTTTGTCACAAAAATACCGAAACCCAATTTATCATTTTCAAAAAAAAATATTTACTTATTCCATGCTATAAATATGTCATATTTTCATTAATAGGATACCTAAATTTTATTTATACTTTAATAGGTGAGGTTTCTATTATATTTATATATTTCCCTTAATTTCTATAAATACCACTTATTTCATTACACATTTATAAGGAATTTAACTATTTAATTCCCTAATCAAAACAAATTATTTTTTAAGTACCCAGGTTGTTACACTGTCACCATTCACTATCTCAATTCACATATGAATTTCATTTTTACCATTCATTATCTTAAATCTCATATTCATTCCATTGTTACCATTCATTTACTCAAATCACATATGAATGCCATTGTCACTATTCATTTTCTCAATTCACATATGAATATCATTGTTATCATTGATAATTTCAAATCACATATGAATTTCATTATTACCATTCATCTTTTAAAATAAATTATGAGTAAAGGTGTTACCATTCATCATGTCAAATCACTTATTAATTTCATTTTTACCATTCATCATTTCAATTCACATATGAATCATAATAACACAATAATTAATTCCCAAAATAATTAATCAAGTTCAAAAACATCATATTCACATAACCCATTAATTAATTGAACAATTAATTAATCAAATATATCTTATTAATTAATTCATCAATTAATTAATCCCATCAATATCATTAATTAATTGAACAATTAATTAATCACATTAATCACAGTGATTAATTAATCATGTCTTTCTTGTAAATTAACTCGGAAATTAATTAATCAAGTTCCAAAATATCAATAACTCCATTAATAATTCAAAATTTAATTAATCATCTTAATCAATTTCATAATGACAAAAATATCTAATAATTAATTCAATAATTAATTATTCCCATTCAAAAAATATAATATAATAATAATTAATTCAACAATTAATTATTCAATTTCAATAATCTCCCTTTCCATAATTAATTAAATAATTTATTATTTCAATTTAATTAATTTCATAATCCCAACCATTTCCATTAATTAATTCAACAATTAATTAATCAAGTTCAATGATATTAATAACTCTATTAATAGTTCTACAATTATTTTTTTCAATTCATAACTCCAATCATTCCCATTAATTAATTCAAAAATTAATGAATCAATTTCAATAATGTCAATAACTCCATAATTAATTCAACAATTAATTATTTCAATTCATAATCTCAATAGTCCCAATTTCACAATTCCCTCAATTAATTAATTTACCGAATTAATTAATTCTATCCAATAATCTAAATTTCTAATAATCTAATAGAAATTATACAATTATGTACACATAATTTAATGTAGGACTTTGGGATTTAAATTATACACCCCTTACCTAAAAATTCATGAAGAATTCTCACCAATAGAAATCCCCAATTTTAGATTAATAACCCTAATCATGATGATAAAAAAAGAACTTGAATCCAATCATAAAAATAAGATCAAAAAAATATATACCTATCAAACATAGATATAGATATAAAACCATTATAAGGGTGGGTAAATCATCCCTCTTTTATACAAAAATAGGAGTAGGAGAGAGAGAGAGAGATCTAAATGGTAAGAAACCACATACCTTGGTGGTGAAGATCTTCAATGTAGGATTCAAATCATGAAAAATTTAGGTTGGAAAGACTCGGAATCCATCTGGAAGTCTTTAAAAATAATAGAAATCTATTATTTCCGAATAGGGGTCGATTTGGGGTTAAAATGTTGTTTGAAATTTCGAAAACTAATTTTCAGATTAATCAAAATTGTGTGTGCGGTTTACTAGGAAGGGGTGCAGAGTCTATCCCTTTAGGGTGAACGGTATGAAAAACCATGTTCCATATATACAATCCATCTATGCGATGGGTTTCATGGTTTTTTTAGCTAGGGTACATGGTTTGGGAAAACTGTGTTCTAACCATGCACATGTTGTCCTCCTTTCAAAATTCTCAATTTTTCACACAAATTCACCCCAAGGTAAAACCCAAACAAAAAGTAATCAACACAAGGAAAAATCGTACCTATAAACAAGCTCAATACATCTCCATAAAAGGCCAGGTTCTTAAAATCTCCCCACCTTATAATATCTCATCCCTAAGTTGTACTCCCAAGCATCTCTAAGATTCTGAGTCAAAAACATCGGGACACTAAGCTTGCATATCTACTTCTCTCTCCAAATTTTACTCCTAAACATGTTCATGTTTCCACAATACATGAAATAGTGGAATATTCTTCCCCTAAAACACTTTCTCAGTATGATCCAATACACCTATTAGATGCTCTTCAAAGGATGTATTGACCTCAATATCAACATCATTCACATAGATCACATGATATGGATCAGGGTGATACTACCAAAGTTGTAAAACATGTAAAACATCATGCATAGAATTGTATCTCTATGGAAGATCCAATTAGTACACCACTTAAACATTTGTCTCCACAACCTCAAATGGTCCAATGAACCTGGGTACCAACTTTCCCTATCTTTATATCACGTGGTGACCCAATCTAGGATACACCAAAAGGAATAAAAAATCACCCTATTTAAGCTCTATAGGTATAAGGCCCCAGCCTTAAACAATACTTAATCTTGAGTTACTTCAAGAATAAACGTTGAGGATCTTTTCAGGTTTAGAGTTTTAGAGAATTAGATCATAAAACATGCATTACATTCCACATTTAAACAAAGTTGTTACATAAAAGATAGTACTCATTTTTTCCATCAACGGATACATATTTAAAATAAAACATGGATTATTTCTTGACACTTCCTTTACACTATCATCATATCATGTACCTTTCCCTTGACCTATGAAAAACATTTCAAAAACTTGGGATGAGCATAAAAATCTCATTAAGGGATATAAAAATATGGAAAGGAAACATGATTACATGTATACGTAAGAGCCAATGAAATCATACTTTACTCATAAAACATAAGCACTTTAACATACCTCATCAAATCACGAATAAAACATAGAAATCATAAGACATAAAGGTAACTTGAGGCATTCATAACATTCTTAGGTAGGGAGTAACCCTCTTGGTTACGTTTGGAATACCCATCACAGTATATTCCCGAAATCTCTTTGAAGGAACTTTAACATTTAACCCCTTCGCGTTACCCAATGCATTGGAGAGCTATATTGGGATCACCCGCCCTTAGTTTATCACGGAACCACCCGTCTTCATAATAATTCCCAAGAACCATAACATAATCGTATCACATAAAACATTCATAAAGGAAACATAACATTTCTACATTTCAATCACAAGATATCAATACAACACATTGATATAATAAAAACATTATTAAAACCATTTTCAATACCAAAATAAAAGAAAAGTAAAACATGGTATTTATTTTTCATTTTAAAAAAAAGGTATGGCTTGTAGAGGAAGCCGAAACTCTAATAATGGTCATGGTGGCGGAGAAGTCGTTGTCGTCGCATACGTACGACAAAAACATTCCCTTTTGTCGTTTAGTAAAACGCTTCGTATAAAAAAATATTTCTTTTGGATAAATGTAAAAGTCAAAGGGGTTTATACAACGTATAAAATAAGGTTGTGTATAAAACAAAATATGCCTCAATGAAAGGAGATTGAGACGAAGTCCCATACCTCTGGTCCGACTTGACTCGATCGTTCTTTAATGTCCTGAATAATAAAATTGAGTTAGTTTCTACTTGCTTAAGAACCCTTTTTCAAGTTCATTATTCCTTTTATATCACTTATTACCACATTATGAACACTATGTAATTATTTAAGTTAATAATGGTCATTTTGTCGATAATTGGTACTTGAGTCCAAAAATAAACTCTTTATAATTACAAGTTGTTCATGTGGTAAAATATCCATTATATCCAGAATTATATTCATGATGTAGATATCATATATGTCATATATATCCAGTATATACATGCATTTATAATATTACATAATCATTTAGAGGTAAGAAATGAAATGCACCGTTCATGGAGACGGTAAGTCGTACGTACGCATGAACGCTACTTTCATTTCTATTTCTTACTTAATGGAGTGAAATCATAATGATATAAAGGTATATCATAATTCTAGTATAATATCGTATATAATATCATTAAATTTATCCTTTATACGTACCACATATGGTATTGACGAATCAAATCACTTTGAGGGGGCGGTAGTCCGCACTTCCTAAAATGAAGATATCGTGTTTACCCATAATGAAAACCATAAAGGTATGCCATAAATGAAAAATAAAGAAGATTAAGTAAAAAAATAAACATATTATATATCATATATAAATATAGTGTCATCTTAATGGCCACCTTTTAAGGTGTTAGAAGAATATTGGACAATCATCATTTTGTGAGGCAGAAATTCGGCATCCATGGAAACAACATTCTCTTTAACCATTAGATGAAGGTGTGTGTATGTGTAGCTCAAATCCTTCTAATAAAAACATCCTAGTATATTGAAGATACTGGTTTTGTTCCAAAAGAAATTAATAAAGATTTTAGGGGTTTGGAGAAGCGAAATAAAACATAAGAACACAAGAGAAAAAACTACCTTTAAAACGGGTAACTCTTTTTGATTTGAGCTCAAAGGCTTACTTGGGAAGACTTCTTCCCATAGTGAGGCTTCTAGGAGTAAGAGACGGATGTGGAGAGACAAAATAGTCAGGGTTTGGCCGATCCAAAGTCTTGAGAGGTGTGGGTAAGGTGGTAGAGGTGGGGGCCTTTTATAAGAGGAGAGGAGGGGCACTCTTGGAAAGTTATAAAAGGTTACTTTATTATAAAATGATTTTCGTATTTCAAAAGTCCCAAAATTATATATTTTGAGGATAAGGTGATAATAGTTCGAAATAAACCCATACAATTGGTTTTTGACATGTGTAGGTCTTAGATTTTACATTAGATTTTCATTTTATTTAAATCGTTAAATAATGAGGTAATCGTTGCATCATCATAGTGTCATAAATAATTTAATTAATTTAATGTCTAAAAATTATATAAAAAATATCATGATGTAGGAAATATTTTTAGCTTTATAATGAATATATATAGTCAAAAATATGACTTTTAGAACCCCATTTAAAAATTGTTTTAGTAAAACAACTCATGTTTGTGACATTTTTATTTAAACTTTAAATAAAAAGTTATTAATGTCATTTTCCTACCAAAGTGGCTACATGGGGTCCCCAAGTCGACCCATGGATTTTCTTGGTCGGCCATGATGCATCCAATAAGGGTAAGACATGTTTCTAGGTCATTTCATTTATTAAAACAATATTTTTACCTTAAACTACACTAATTACCTCTAATCACGATTAAAAACTTAAATGTTACTATTCACAAAAAAAAATTATTTTAATCCCATTGAACCACATTTTACTTCCTAATTACAACCATGTATGTAGTATTTTTCAAATTCAAAACACAGAGGTGGTAAAATTTTATTTAAACGAAAAATCAGTTTTTTTAAGTACCACTTAGTGGTTTCACTATTCATCAAAAATTGAAGCTTTTCAGAAAAATACCAAAACTTCACCCTAAGCTATATTTGATATTCCGAATTAAAAAATAATGTTTGTTTTACAAAATTCAAAACATATAAGTTACATTAATTAATTTAATAATTAATTCCCGCTGTCAAAACAAATAGTGTGTTTTTATGAAACAATATGTATCAAAAGATTGACACTAGTTTAAGTCCAATTTCAAGGTGAAATTAATTCCAACAACCACTATTAGATTAAGTGGTAAAAAAATATTCTAATTGAACTTTAAAACCAATTCAAAAGATAATATAATCATATAAATAAATTAGATTAAAAAGAGGTTTTGAATTAAAATACAACATTTTTCATTATTCATTAAAAAATGAACTTTATCAGAAAAATACCAAAAATTTACACAAAGTAAATTTTGATGTCCCGATTATAAAGAAGAATTTTATTTGGTCCAATAGAATGTATAAGAGGGACCAAAACTATATTTATAGACGGTTCTCCATCAAAAGGTGATAAGTCTACCTTTAGTGAATATTAGAGTATATATGCCTAAAATTAAATTCTTTTCGTATTTTAAACCTTTATCCTTTATTGAATAAGTGTAAAAACATTTAACAAACATATATAATCATATTTTAGTTATTTATATTCATTCCCTCCAATACAATGGATACGTGTTAACTACCATTTAAAATAATATTATTTTATTACTAGTGTGCAACATAAGATTTCAAAGAAACTCTTTGTTGCGTATCAGGTACGCTATCGAACATAGAAACCCCTTTAAAGTAAAATTAATATCTAATTAATAAATATTAATAAATATTAATAAATATGAAAATGTTTTATTCTTTATTTACCTTGGATGTTACATCCTTCCCCCCTTTTGGGAATTGCGTCCTCTCAATTTTATTCACTTATCAAAATAAGTGGGGGTATTTATCCCTCATAGAATTTTCAGATTCCCATGTTGCCTCTTCACTCATGTGGTTTTTCCACAAAACCTTTACTTGATTAATCACCTTATTCCACAACACTTGCTCCATGTGGTCAAGAATCTGGACTGGTTGTTATTCATAAGAGAGATTCTCTTCCAACTGAACTACCTCTAGACTCAAAACATGAGATGGATCTGGCATGTACTTCCTTAACATTGAAACATGAAAAACATTGTGTACCTGCGATAAACTTGGAGGTAAAGACACTCGGTATGCAACTAATCCAACTCTCTCCAGAATTTCATATTGTCCAATGAACCTTGGACTCAGCTTTCCTTTCTTACCAAATCGCATCACACTTTTCCATGGAGAAACCTTGAGAAAAACATGATCACATACCTCGAAAGAGATATCCTTCCTCCTGTTGTATGCATAACTCTTCTGACTACTCTGAGCTGTTCTCATGTGTTTCTGAATCAACTGAACTTTTTCTGCCATCTCCTCTACCAATTCTGGTCCCATCAACTTCCTTTCACCTAATTCATCCCAAAAAGCTGGAGTTCAACACCGTTTACCATATAATGCCTCAAACGGTCTCATCTGTATACTGGAATGAAAACTGTTATTACATGAAAATTCAACCAAAGAAAGATTTTTGTCCCAACTTCCCTGATAATCCATCGAACAAGCATGTAGCGTATCCTCCAATGTCTGAATTGTTCGTTCTGACTGCCCATCTGATTGCGGATGAAAATTTGTGCTAAAATTTAATTCAGTACACAATGACTTTTAAAGGCCTTTCCAAAAGTTAGAAGTAAACCTGGGATCATGATCATATACAATGGATAGGGGAAATCCATGCAACCTGGAAATCTCTTTAAGATACAATCAAGAAAGTTGATCTAGAGAGAAAGTATCTCGAATAGGAAAGAAATGAGCAGATTTAGTCAAGCGATCAATAATAACCCAGATTGCATTATTACCTCGAGATGTCTTCGGTAATCCCACAACAAAGTCCATGGATATGTTTTCCCATTTCCACTCTGGAACTGGTTAAGGATGAATCATCCCTTTCAATAACTGCTGCTCGGCTTTAACCTGTTGACAAGTCAAACACTTCACAGTAAAATCAGCAATATCTCTTTTCATTCCATCCCACCAGTAATACTCCCGCAGATCTCTGTAAATCTTAGTACTGCCAGGAAGAACTAAAAACGGAGAACTATTAGCTTCACATAACAACTCTCTCTTCAACTGTAAATCAAAATGCACACACAATCTCTTCTCAAACCTCAAAACACAATCATTATCAATGTTGAATTCATGCAAGTTACCCTTCTGAACCAGCTCTACCTTTTTCTGCAACCCACTGTCTTTCTTCTGCGCTTTCTTAATTTTGTCTGATAGAGATGATCTCACTGATACCTGAAACAAAACAGAAGGACATCCTACACCAACAACTTTTATGCCAATGTTCATCAAATCCTTAACCAAAGGATTACATTCCAAATGCAACATTGTTAATGAAGCATTACTTTTTCGACTCAAAGCATCAGCCACTTTATTTTCTTTTCCTGAATGATAATGAATTGTACAATCATAATCCTTGATTAATTCTAGCCCTCTCCTCTGTCTCATATTAAATTATTTCTGAGTGAATATATACTTTAAACTTTTGTGATCAGTATATATTCACACTTTACTCCATACAAATGATGCCTCCAAATTTTTAGAGCAAAAACAACAGCAGCTAATTCCAAGTCATGTGTAGGGTAATTTACCTCATGAGTTTTCAACTGACGTGAAGCATAAGCAATTACCTGATCATTCTGCATAAGGACACAACCAAGTCCTTTCAATGAAGCATCACTGTAGATAAAAAACTCACCATTCCTGGAAGGAAGTTCCAAAACTGGAGCATTCACCAATCTTCTTTTCAACTCCTGAAAACAATCATCACATTCTTTTGTCCAGATAAACTTAACACCCTTCCGAGTTAGCTTAGTCATTGGACTAGATAACCGTGAAAAATTTCTAACAAACCTTCGGTAGTAACCTGCCAAACCAAGAAAACTACGGATCTCGATTACATTTTTGGGTCTTGGACATTCTTCAATGACCTTTGTTTTTGCAGAATCAACAGTTATACCATCTTTAGAAACAATGTGACCAAGGAAAGAAATTTGATGCAACCAAAACTCACACTTGCTGAATTTCCCATAAAATTTCTTTTCTTTTAAGGTTTTCAAAATAACCCTTAAATGTATTTCATGCTCCTGTTTACTTTTAGGAAACACCAAAATATCATCAATAAAAACAACCAACATTTTTCACCTGAGTCAACTGAGACATCACTACAACAAGCTGTTTAGTTCTGATTCTGACCATCTCAGGATGCTGATTTGAAAGGTCATTTCCCTCTATATGCCTTCCCAGAAAATTTGTTATGTTTCCCCTATGAAAAACCATTCTTAACACATAAATATCTTAGGCGATGCAACATGGTAATCTTCAAATGCTATATCATTTCAATTTGACCATAAAAAAATATTTTTGGATAATCATTTAATATAATTCTAACTCCTAAAGTTATCTAAACCGACCTCTGATACTAACAATAAGGCCCCAACCTTAAGCATTACTCAATCTTGACTTACTTCAAAAATACACATTGAGGATCTTTTCAGGTTCAGAGTTTTAGAGAATTAGATCATAAAACATGCATTACATTCCACATTTAGACAAAGTAGTTACATAAAATATAGTACTCATTTTTTCCATCAACAGAAACATATTTAATATAAAACATGTATTCTTTCTTGACACTTCCTTGACACTATCATCATATCATGTACCTTTCCCTTCACCTGTGAAAAACATTTCAAAAACTTGGGATGAGCATAAAAATCTCAGTAAGGGATATAAAAATATGGAAAGGAAACATAAGTACATGTATACGTAAGATTCAATGAAATCATACTTTACTCATAAAACATAAGCACTTTAAAATACCTCCTAAAATCACGAATAAAACATAGAAATCATAAGAAATAAAGGTAACTTGAGGCATTCATAACATTCTTACGTATGGAGTAACCCTCTTGGTTACGTTTGGAATACCCATCACAGTATATTCCCTAAATCTATTTGGATAAACCTTAACGTTTAACCCCTTCATGTTACCCAATGCATTGGAGAGCTATATCAGGCTCACCCACCCTTAATTTATCACGGAACCACCCATCTTCATAACAATGCCCAAGAACCATAACATAATCGTATCACATAAAACATGCATAAAGGAAACATAACATTTCTACATTTCAATCACAAGATATCAATACAACACATTGATATAATAAAAACATTATGAAAACCATTTTCAATACCAAAATAAATGAAAATTAAAACATGGTATTTATTTTTCATTTTAAAAAAAGTTATGGCTTGTAGAGGAACCTGAAACTCTAATAATGGTCACAGCGGCGGAGAAGTCGTTGTCGCCGCATACGTACGACAAAAACATTCCCTTTTGTCGTTTAGTAAAACGCTTCATATAAAAAAATATTCTTTTTGGATAAATGTAAAATTCAAAGGGGTTTATACACCGTATAAAATAAGGTTGTGTATAAAACAAAATATGCTTCAATGAAAGGAGATTGAGACGAAGTCCCATACCTCGGGTCCGACTTGACTCGATTGTTCTTTAATGTCCTGAATAATAAACTTGAGTTAATTTATACTTTCTTAATAACCCTTTTTCAAGTTCATTATTCCTTTTATATCACTTATTACTATGTTATGAACACTATGTAATTATATAAGTTAATAATGGTCGTTTTGTCGACAATTGGTACTTGAGTCCAAAAATAAACTCTTTATAATTACAAGTTGTTCATGTGGTAAAATATCCATTATATAAAGAATTATATTCATGATGTAGATATCATATATTTCATATATATCCAGTATATACATGCATTTTTAATATTACATAATCATTTAGAGGTAAGAAATGAAATGCACCATTCATGGAGACGGTAAGTCGTACGTACGCATGAACGCTACTTTCATTTCTATTTATTACTTAATGGAGTGAAATAATAATGATATAAATTTATATCATAATTACAATATAATATCATATATAATATCATTAATTTTATCCTTTATATGTACCACATATGGTATTAACGAATCAAATCACTTTGAGGGGGCAGTAGTCCGCACTTCCTAAAATGAATATATCGCTTTTACTCATAATGGAAACCATAAAGGTATTACATAAATAAAAAATACAGAATCTTAAGTAAAAAATAAACATATTATATATCATATATAAAAATAGTGTAATCTTAATGGCCACCTTTGAAGGTGTTAGAAGAATATTGAACAATCATCATTTTGTGAGGCAGAAATTCGGCATCCATGGAAACAACATTCTCTTTAACCATTAGATGAAGGTGTGTGTAAGTGTAGCTAAAATCCTTATAATAAAAACATCCTAGTATATTGAAGATACTGGTTTTGTTCCAAAAGAAATTAAAAAAGATTTTAGGGGTTTGGAGAAGCGAAATAAAACATAAGAATACAAGAGAAAAAACTACCTTTAAAACGGGTAACTCTTTTTGATTTGAGCTCAAAGGCTTACTTGGGAAGACTTCTTCCCATGGTGAGGATTCTAGGAGTAAGAGAGGGATGTGTAGAGACAAAATGGTAAGGTTTTGGCCGAGCCAAAGGCTTGAGAGGTGTGGGTAAGGTGGTAGAGGTGGGGGCCTTTTATAAGAGGAGAGGAGGGGCACTCTTGGAAAGTTATAAAAGGTTACTTTATTATAAAATGATTTTCGGATTTTAAAGGTCCCAAAATTATATATTTCGAGGATAAGGTGATAAGAGTTCTAAATTCACCCATCCAATAGGTTTTTGACATGTTTAGGTCTTATATTTTACATTAGTTTTTCATTTTATTTAAATTGTTAAATAATGAGGTAATCGCTGCATCATCATGGTGTTATAAATAGTTTAATTTATTTAATGTCTAAAAATTATAAAAAAAAATATAATGATGTAGGAAATCTTTTTATATTTCTAATGAATATTTATAATAAAAAAATATGACTTGTATAACCCCATTTAAAAATTGTTTTAGTAAAACAACTCATGTTTGTGACATTTTTATTTTAACTTTAAATAAAAAGTTATTAATGTCATTTTCCTACCAAAGTGGCTCCATGGGGTCCCCAAGTCGACCCATGGATTTTCTTGGTCATCCATGACACATCCAATAAAGGTAGGACATGTTTCTAGGTCATTTAATATTATTAAAACATTATTTTTACCTTAAACTACACTAATTACCTCTAATTGCGATTAAAAACTGAAAAGTTACTATTCACCAAAAAATTATTTTAATCCCATTGAACAAAATTTTACTTACTAATGAAAACCATGTATGTCGGATTTTTGAAATTCAAAATACAGAGGTGGTAAAATTTCATTTAAATGAAAAATCAGTTTTTTTAAATACCACTTAGTGGTTTCACTATTCATCAAAAATTGAAGCTTTTCAGAAAAATACCAAAACTTTACCCTAAGATATATTTGATATTCCAAATTAAAAAATGATGTCTATTTTAAAATATTCAAAACATATAAGTTACATTAATTAATTTAATAATTAATTCCCTCTGTCAAAACAAATAGCGTGATTTTATGAAACAATATGTATCAAAAGATTGACACTAGTTTAAGTCCAATTTCAAGGTGGAATTAATTCCAATGGCCACTATTGGATTAAATGGTAAAAATATATTCTAATTTAACTTTATAACCAATTCAAAAGATAATATAATCATATAAATTAATTAGATTAAAAAGAGGTTTTGAATTAAAATACAACATTTTCACTATTCATTAAAAAATGAACTTTATCGGAAAAATACCAAAAATTTACACAAAGTAAATTTTGATGTCCCGGTTCTAAAGAAGAATTTTATTTGGTCTAATATAATTTATAATAGTGACCAAAACTATATTTATATACGGTTCTCCATCAAAAGGCGATAAGTCAACCTTTAGTGAATATTAGAGTATATATGCCTAAAATTGAATTATTTTCGTATTTTAAGCCTTTATCCTTTATTGGATAAATGTAAAAAAATTAACAAACATATATAATCATATTTTAGTTATTTATATTAATTCCCGCCAATACAACGGCTACGTGTTAACTACCATTTAAAATAATATTATTTTATTACTAGTGTGCAACGTAAGATTTCAAAGAAACTCTTTGTTGCGTATCGAGTACGCTATCGAACATAGCAACACCTTTAAAGTAAAATTAATATCTAATTCGTAAATATTAATAAATATGAAAATGTTTTATTCTTAATTTACCTGGGATGTTGCAATAGGTCATTGAATTATATCATTATATGACATCTTTCTACTTTGAGTTGTATCCATACACTTCTGAATCTAGTGAACATGCTCTGACATCTCAAACACGAGACCCGGTCCAAAAAAACACTAACTCGCCTACCTACATCCATCATAGAGGTGATCTGCATGGCCTACCATAATGATCCTCATATGGTGTCATTTGTATAGATACATGATACCTAATGTTGTAGTAAAATTCAACCAAAGTTATGTTCTTCTCCCAAGACCCACCAAATTCAAGGACATATACTTCCAACATATCCTCAAGGACCTATATAGTATGCTTAGAATTCCCATCTATCTATGGGTGTAAATCCATACTCAATAAAACATTTATCCCAAGCGATTTCTATAAACCCTATCATAAGCACAAATTAAAACATGATCTGTGGTCTGAAACAATAGTTTTTGGAACCCTATGTACATGGACTATCTCTAGAACAAAACTTTCTCCCAACTAATCCACTAAAAAGGTATCATGAACTTGTAATAAATTTTATACCTTTGTTAAGTGGTCCACAATAACCCAAATAGTGTCATTTTTAGAAGGTTTCCTCGGGATACCCACTATAAATCCCATAGTCACTTCTCCCCACTTCCATTCTAGAATGGGAAACAGATTTAGTAAACTACTAGCTCATTGATGATCAACCATCACTTGAAGATAAGTGTAGAATCATATCACGAACCTTATTGTCTACTTTTTCATTCCTGACCCCAAAAATTGTCATTGTAGGTCATGGTACATTTTGGCCACACCTGTATGTACCTCTTACTTTGAGGAATGAAATTCACGCATCATAGTAACAACAACCCGATTCCTAACAGAGTTGATCTCGTACTAATCTGTGCTTCAATATGATGGTGAATCCCCACCATCAAGGATTTACCTCAATACCAAATGCTCTGGATCCTCATACTTAAAGTACTTAATCCATATTTAAAGAGTATACTACACTGAAACTAATAAAATATTCATCCTCTCCCAACTCTCCTAAACTACAACATTCATCTCATCTAGTAAATTCGTCATCTTCCACTCAGAACTAGACTCATGAACCTTGAGATTCTGAGTTTTCCTTCTTAAATTATCAACAAAATTATTTAAATTTCCATGTGTATATACTAAATAAAATTATAATGAATGCATATACTCAACCCATACACATTGTCAGATATTAAAATCTCACTGAGAAAAGATATAATACATGCTATTGTTATTAGTATATATAGTAAAACAAATTCCCAATATATAATACTTCCAAAACTTTAAAGCATAAACAACTACTACCAAATGAAGGATGTGTGTAGGGTATTTCCTTTCATTTGGCCTCAACATCCAAGTCCCATATTCCATAACTCAATCTCCTTGCATCAATGTACCTCCAAGACTTAACCCATAATCATCACAAAACACATTATGCTCCTCACTTGGCTCAGGTAGGATCAACATTGGTGCCTATGAGAACCTCTTATTCAACACTTAAAAGGTATTCTCACATGCTTTTGACCATTAAAACTTTAACCCATTCTTGTTCAATTCTAAAAAGAACTGATTCAAAATTGGAAAAGTCTTGAATGAACTTTTGATAATGTCCATCTAAACCAATAAATCTATGGATATCAAAAACATTCTTGGGGTGCTCCGAAGAAACAACTGTCTAAACATTATCTTGGTCCAATGACACACCATACTTCGAGATGATGGGACCATATAAGTTCACCCGATCAATTAAAAACAAATACATAGATATCTTGGTGTATATCTGATGATCTCTTAGTGTTCTCAAGACAATGAAAATATGTTGAGCATGATCGTCATGAGTCTGGGAGTTCACCAGGATGTCATTTGAAAACACCACAACAAACTGATCTATGTAGGGATGGAAGATTCTATTCATCAAGGCTATAAAAACTTTTCTTACATTTTTCAATCCAAATGGAATTATGATGAACTCATATAGGCTATACATTCTTCTAAAATCAGTCATCAGAATATCATAAGTTCGAAATCTCAACTGATGATACCCTAATCTCAATTTGATCTTGGAGAATACACAACCTCCCCTCAACTAGTCCAATATATCATCAATATGTGGAATAAGATACCATTTCTCTATTTTCATCCTGTTAAACATTCGGTACTCAAAACATAAGTGAAGATTCAAATCAATATTCTTTGCAAAAAACATTGTAGCAAGGAAATGTACTCAGATGAATAAATACCTTATCCTCTAAATCCTCCAATGGAGTCTTAAGATCTTGAATCTTTATTGGTTCCATTCTATATAGGGGAATAGAAACTAGATCATCCCCTATAATAAGATCAATAGTAAATTCCACATCTCTCTCAGGTGGAATCCATGATAAGTCATCAAGAAATACATCATGAAACTAATCCACTAATGATGTAAAAACATCCTTCTTGATGCCTCTTTTATCCAGCAACATACTAGCAACCTAGGCGGTGAGATCCCCCAGTTTTCAGTGAATTTTTCTTGTATGGACCACAATGATATCCCACTCTCCATGGTGAATACAATTATCACCCTCAAGAGACGTAAAAGTCACTCTCTTCTAGTAGAAATCTATATGGGCTTGATATGCTATCAACTAGTCCATAACTATAATTAGATAAAAGGAAGACATGTCAAGGATGTAAATATTACAATTGAAATGATTCTCCTTAACATCTAGAGAATTTCCCTTTCACAAACAGATGTCCCTTGACTATACTCTCAAAGGTGTATCTATCATCAACACCCACCTCATGAACTCCACCACCAGTCTCAAACCATTTAAAAGTTGTATAGATATAAATGAATGATAGGAACCCATATTAGATAAGTAACTACCTATCGTAGAAGCTATAAAAATAGTAACACTCATTGTTGATGGTCCAGCATCACTCTATGCAAGTGTAGGCAGAGTGGCATGTAACTATCTTACCCCAAATACCTATGATGCAACCTGAGTCCCCTATGATGCACCACTCTGCAGATATGGTCTCTCTTTCCTAAAACCACCTCATTCACTACCTATACCACCTCAAAGAGTATAATTCCATCTTCAAAACTGATATGGTATAGAATATCCCCTTCTCGCACCTTGGTTTTGTCAAGATCCTTCATCACTAACTATCTTTCACGGGTTCCAACAGAACTTCTATAGATGTTCTATATTACCGCAAGATTGGAACTCTACTGGTGGTCAGGTATAGTTTATATGATAGTGGACCTACCTACCTTACTGGGGACAGAAAATTCTACTAAGGTCTCATGTGAAAGACCTTTCCCCCCTAGCCACTCTTCCTACTATCCTCTAGCTAACATTCTCATAGTGATAATTCCTACTCTCAGAATTCATGCATCCTGGTCATCCAGTAGTAACCATTTGTCCTGCACTTGAATCCTCCTTTAGGTTTCACATAGCTATGATATCTTGATCCACCACCTCATAAAACTTCTTTAACTGAAAGAGATTAACTTGTGACTTAATCTCACATTTAATTCCATCCGAGAAGAACCTCTCCATAGCTGTCTCATTCTATTCAAATTCCAGAGAAAAGCACTACAAATCTATAAAGCATCCAGCATAGTCCATCTTGGAAATACTCTCTTTATTCAACCTCATGAACTCTACTTTTCTTTTATTCTTCATCATCTTTGGATAGAAGTTCTCCAAGAACATCTCTATGAAGTCCTTCCATAATATACCATTATCTTGTCCAGATTGATCCTAAACAACCCACTAGAATTTTGATGATCCTTGTAGAATATAATCATTAAACTTGACCCTCTTCTCAACAAGAGTCTCCAAGTGGTCAAGTATAGTCTAGGTGGACTCAATCTATAACTTACCTCCTTCATGTTATCCCTAACCTATAAAATTATGACGGTGCTATGACTGAAAAACCATTATTAAATCAAACATGATCTTCACAACCCACCCTGGGTATCTTTCCATGAATTGTATAAACTGATAAAATTTATCTATGAACTACTCTTCTACTTCATAACTCAGCACTATTGTTTCCTCGGGTTCCACTACTGGTAGATCATCTCCAGTTATATCCTCATGTCCTCATCTCAATAAGTTTTAGCATGGAGTTATATATCTAAAATTACAAACACATGTATCAGAACACATAACACCACATTATAATGTTTATATAAGAGGGAAATACAACAAGGCTCAATAAGTCTTTTCCCCCAACCCTTCTACCGGATCAAAATCCATGTGTTATCACTACCCTTAATCATCATACATCTAAGTCATGGTTAACAAAGGGTAAACTCATTATCATGATCCATGTTTCTCATTTAGATACCCAATTATTCACATTTTTCATCTTTTTACCATTATCAATTTTATATTTGGCACCTTTTTCAATTTAATAACACAAGAAAGGGAAAACAGTTCATGTTCAATAACTTACCCAAAACCCGTTTTCCAATTAATCCCTAAAATGATGCATGTTACAAGATAATACCGAGTGCCTAGAATGATGCAGGTAATAAACAATAATCACATCACACAACAATTGCATCACCCAAGGTGAAATAACATTTAACTGTAATGGAAAATATCAATCACAATAATCTCACCCTAGGTACTTGGGTTTTCCCAGTCCATGGGGTAGCTACTCCCATACATGAACTCAAGACCAAGGTCTGACTCTTCCAAGTCTATTGTCTACCTTTCCTAAATAGTAAGACAATAGAAAATAAAAGAAAACTAGTCTCTGATACCACTTTGTGACATCCTGGGCCAGGTTCCACACACTTGTTCCATGATCAGGTCGGTCACATGACCACAAGAACACCTCCCCATATGCCAGAGCCTACCTACTAGAAATGATGGTCTAATATCCATCATAGGGAGACTATACCATATTTATCATAGTAATCCACTAGTGGAAAATAAATAAAAAATAACCAAATGATATTACCATAACCATAACAATACTAAAATCACAAGATGACCAAAATAAGATACAATATCAAAACAGAACATTAGATATCCCATTCCAAAATATGTGTCAAGTGTGAATATTAAAAAAACAAAATAAATAAAGACACTGAAAACTCCCAAGAATCTCTTGAACCACATCTGGTTCCCTCATCAATGCTCCATCCCAACTCATCCATGTGACATAGGGACTTTTCCCTTATCCTATCTTGTAACTATGAAATCTGTTCAGTTTCCAATAAGGTATCCTGAGTAGGGTGTGAGTACAACTCAATAGGCCACCACAAACGATGTCTAAAATAATATCCTATCAAACATTGTATTTAGTTTTATAAAGAATAAATAAATTCAATAAATTCAATAGTTTACACTTATTTAATTACTCTTTATTTAACCACATAACTCTCGGGTTCCCTAGGACACCCAAACTCTCAATACCTGCTTCAGCCCATGCCGTAGTTTGATCTATCCCCAATGGATATCACATATGGATTCTATTTTTACCATTCATCATTCAATTCACACCTGAATGCCATTATTACTATGAATTTTCTAAATTCATAAATGAAAGTCATTGTTACCATTCATTATCTCAAATGTCATATGAATTTCATTGTTACTATACATTTTCTCAAATCACATATGAATGTCATCATTTCAATTTATTTTATCAATTCACATATGAACTTCATTTTTACCATTCACCATTTCAAATAACATATGAATTTCATTATTATCATTCATCATTTCAAATCACTTATGAATGTTAGTGTTTCCATTAATCATATAAAATCACTGATGAATTTCATTCTTACCATTAATCATTTCAATTCACATATGAATCACAATAACACAATAATTAATTCAAAAATTAATTAATCAAGTTCAACAATTTCATATTCACATCATCCCATTAATTAATTCAAAAATTAATTAATCATTATGTCATTAATTAATTAAATATTTAATTAATCACATCAATCTCATTTATTAATTAAAAAATTAATTAATCACATCAATCCCCTTAATTAATTCAAAAATTAATTAATCACTTCTATCTCATGAATTAACTCAACAATTAATTAATCAATTTCAAAAATCTAAATAACTCAATAATTAATTCAATAATTAATTAATCATCTTAATCAATTTCATAATCTCAATAATCACCAATAATTAATTCAAGAATTAATTATTCCTATTCAAAATTTTAAATATAAAAATAATTAATTCAATAATTAATTATTCAATATCAATAATCTCAAACTCTCCATAATTAATTCAATTATTAAGTATTTAAAAATCAATCAATTTCATAGTGCCAACCATTCCAATTAATTAATTCAATAATTAATTAACCAAGTTCAACAATTACAGTATCTCTATAATTAATTCAATAATTAATTATTTCTATTTATAAACCCAATAATTCCCATTAATTAATTAATCAATTAATTTATCAATGTAAACAATCTCAATAACTCCATAATTAATTCAACAATTAATTATTTCTATTCATAATCCAAATATTCAGAATTTTACGATTCCCTCAGTTAATTAATTTACCAAATTAATTCATTCAATCTAAAAAAATAAATTGATAATAATTTAATAAAAATTATAAAAAACCTACAAATAATTGAAATATTTAATTTTGGATTTGAATTATAGACAACATACCTCAAATTTTCAAAGAATGTTCGCTAATGAAAATCCCCAATTTGAGTGAAATAACCATAATCACGCCGATAAATGAGATCTTGAATCAAATCCTAGAAATGAGATAAAATGGATCAAACCCTTTCCAAATCAGGTAAAACACCCATCTTTTATCTGGAAAGATGTGAGGGAGAGTGAGAGAGATCTAAATGGGAAGAATCCACATACTCAGGTGGTGCAGATCTCCAATCTGGGATTCGAATTGTGAATAATAGAGGTCAGAAAGGATTAGAATCTACCTGAAAGACTCCAAAAATGATAAAAATCTATTATTTTTGAGTGGGGGTCAATTTCGGGTTAAAATGGGTGTTTGGATATTTTAAAAACTAATTTTCATATTAATTAAAACTGTGAACATGGTTTACTGCATAAGGTTGCACGGTTTTCCAAAATATGAACCTTAATTGTGCGTCTCTTCTATGGGGGTACACAGTTTCACCTTTTATGGCACATGGTTTCAAAAACCATGCACATACATGAAATCTCTCTCTGTGAGGGGTTTCATGGTTTGTTGGGCCAAGGTGTGGGGTTTGGGAAAATTGTGTGCCAACCATGAACATGCTCTCCTCCTTCCAAAATTCATAATTTTTCACCCAAACGTACACAAATGTAAAACCCAAAAAAAGTACTCAGCACAAGGAAAAATTATACCTGAAAATAATCCCAAGTTATCGATATAAAAGCTAAGTTTCTTATATATAGTCTTGGCAGTGAGCCTTTAGTACTACAGAAATGATTTTCTATGATTATGTGTAAGCCATAATTCCATGTTTTATGCTAATTTCATGATCTCATAGATCATGTTTCTGATTCCTTTATAATTAATTTGTTAAAAAGTACAAATATTTATTCCATGAACCATGATTCATTATCTATGATATGTAGGGTATGATTTTAAAATGTTAATATCTTATTATCATACCCTTTTTCTCATGTTATACTTATATGATCATTGATATATCTATTATTTTCACTTACTGAGCATTTGATATAACCATTTCCTATGTTTACATTCCCTTAGTTATAAAAAAAGGTTTAAAGTATTTTATTCCTAATAAGGTTAATGGATGTGAATAAATTTTGGTAGATGATATAGATTTTTATGAACCAATTTTTTATTTTTCCATGTTATAAAATAGTTTTTCCAAATTCTATAAAACTCTAAACCTAAAAGGTTATTTAGTATGAAACTAATCCAATATTTAATTTTATGTTTAATTTTTTTTGATGGTTTAAATTGGTTCTTGTTTATTTTTATCAAATATAGAAATGTAAATATTATTTTTTAGCATCAAATACAAAAGTGTGTGTTTTGGGCTATCACACGGCATGAACAGAATTTCTTTCCATCATGATCGCTCAATGATTTAAAGATTAATTTAAAATTTTCCATAGTCATTTTCAAAGAAAATATTTCCCAAATATTTTGGATATTTTTATATTTTATAGAATTAATTTCAAAGTGAAAATGGTATTTTATTCAAGATATGTTTAGTGATTATTTTATAGGATTTCTCATCTATGATAACATCCTATGATTTTAATTATGATTTAATGGCGATATGATCCAATGATACCATCCTATTTCTTTATTTGGATGGTTTATGATTATAATGATGTTATTTTTATGAAACCCATTTATTTTACATGGGTTATATTATGATGAATTGATAAAATGTATATGAAACCCATTTTATTTTCAGAAGTTATGATGTGATGATATGATAAGTGTTTTATGATCTTATGTCACACATATGTGTGATTTTCATTATGTGATTGGTGGGAGAAATTGGTTCCTTCAATTAATAGGGTAATGATTGATATATCATGAGATAAATTGGACTCAAATGGGGAGTGAACCTAGTTTAGTAAGGTAATTTTTCCACTATGATATCCTTGGGAGTAAACCTTGACTACTATAATGGTTTAGTGAATGAACATAATACACTATGATTGTATTGGTAGTGAGCCTTTAATCCTATAGAAATTATTTTTTATTGTTATTTATATGACATGATTCTATTTCTTATACTAGTGTTAATTTATCATGGCTCATGTTATATTATTTGTTTATTATTCATGTCTTATGAAATGTTAATATTTTTTCACGACTCAATATTATAATCATTGATATTTTGTGTATGAATTTAAAATGTCAATATCATGTTTTAATAACCTTACACTCATGTTATTCTTATACGATCATTGATATGTCCCTTGTTAACTCTTACTGAGCATCTGATCTCACCCTTTCTTAGGTTTCCTTTCCCCAGGTTATGAAGAAATTTTTTAGTAATGATATGTCTAATAAGGGTTATAGTTATGAAGAACATAATGGGAGACTCTTATAAACTAGTTTTTTATGTGTCCAGGTTTCCATTGATACTAGGACTATAAAATTATATCATGGATCATTGTGATATGTAATTGATATTCATCTAATAAGATATAATATCTTTGTATTAAAGTTATGGTTCATTAAAAATTCAATCTTAACCTAATCTCAAGATCTAATCTGACTCCTATATGAACAAAAATGGGTTTCCAAGAAAATTCATTGGTTATTACAAATCACTGCCTTCTTAGATCCTCCAATTACACCTCCAGATCTCACAAATCTACAGGGTCATCTGATATGTTGGTGAAAATATAGGATCATCCATGGTGTAAGTATATTCTTAAAAAATCTATGGGTAGGTAAGCATGGAACTTCCTTAGATAAGGCCCCCACATACTCCTCTAACTACACAAGGAACTAAAATCTCATAGTATATAATGCTCCAAGTCGTATACATGTTAATTGATAGGAAATATATTGTATCCTTATACACTCTAGATCATCCTACTCTTCTTGGGATTCCTTCTCACAAAAGAAGAAAGATTCCATCCCATTGTCTTATGAACACTAAAACCTTCACTAGTAATATTCAACTAGGAATAGATGATCGCTAACTATTTTATATGGAGTAAAACATCATAGGACATCACTACCACCATGGAATGATTCCATGTGAGGTGCTCTATCCTCGCATAGTCAGGTCACACTATTAAAAGAAGTGTTTGATCATTGATCCTCCTTGAAAGATACTCCAATGTAAGGTTGAATCTAAAATTATCCATTGATATCACAATGACTTGAATATTGGACAAGTTTAAGGGGAAATGTGGCTTATGAATCGGTGTTAAAGCTGTATCTAAATAAATGAAGGCACAATTTGTGCCTCAAACCAGACTCAAATATTTTGTCTACAAGCTCAAACTGCATGAATCTATCCATCCCTTTCCCACTTGTTCACCAAAACTAGGGGTTTATCCAACACCTTATCACACACAAAAAACCTTAAACACAAAATTTTAAAGAACTCATCCACCAAAACTCTACTTTATCCACTATGGGTGGAAAAAATTATGTGGTTTTAGATCACATCACAATAATGCATTTCAGTAGGGTAACATTCCCTCTTCCATGTGTGCTTAATGTTATGGTGAACACCACTAATATAGGGATATAATAATTCCATGTATCACCCAATAGAATTTTTTATTCTAGGTCCACCATTGGGAGGGGTCCTACCTAAGAAGGAATTTCACACCACAGGTTCATGCCAGTCCTCTACTACCTGAGAAGGTGTTTTGGATCACCATGAAACATGGGTGATATATAACTCCAAAATCCACAATTCACACTCCATGTAGGTGTGTCATCTACTATTACCATAGTAACCAACTACTTATCCACAGAGAAAACTATTTATGAGTGAAATCAACCAGTCTATCATGGTCAAAATGATATAAGACACAAACCACTATATCCAGTTAATTCTCTATTACTTGAGGGTATGGATCTATGCAAAGCCTAAGTAGTATATGTAATTGGAACTCATGTAATGTTATTATCCTACATATACCATCATCTTATCTTTATGGAGACATATTCTAATCAAAATATGGATAACTACCCTCTGAGACCATTGGTGATGGGTATAAGAATAGATCAACATGGGGTAGCACCAAATTTTGTCTACCTAGAGGAAGAAACATCATGATGTGCCCTCAACCTATTCACATCGTTATTTGATACTATCAGTTCACCCAAGTTCTCAAAAGGTGGTGGAAATACTAGAAAACCACCCATAGGTACCACCTCCTGTGCAAACCCTGCACTAAATCCTCATCACTAGGTGGATCATCATCATGACCCCGCTATATAATAATAGCTAGATGTCATTGTGGAAGCATCCACAGATAGAAAATATGCACCATTGTCAAAAAAGTATATTTAATAAGATGAATTGACAAGTATATAGAATCTATATCCCATTTCTATAAGATTCATATACCAATGTTTTACCTAAAACCAATGCCTACATGTTTTTAGTCAACAAGAAGGGAGTAAGAGTCCTGATTAATGGATACGTCAACCTATACACAAACACTGGTGTCCCTATCCTAATATCTAAACTAAAAATACTTTAACATTGTTTCCATAAATCCAAAACAAAACATCATATCTAGACAATATCCAAAATCTGGTCCTAAGATGAACTACTCTGATACCACTCTATCATGACATGACCCATTGGGGCCTTCCTAGCCAGCGATAATCGGATTGTGACCACCCTAAACCCACCTCCAATAGTCAAGGGGTGGAATAATATCACTGAGTAGTAATATCACACACATTGAAGGAATTATCCTAATTTAAATGAATGCACACACACATCTCCAAATACACATACAATGATGAAGGGTAAACCACAACTGATACCATAAATTCATGCATAAAATATATCCCACATCAGAGTATGATAAAAGTACTAGAAAACATAAAGTTACAAATACAATCCCATTTTAACTGATAAGTAAGTCCAACCTGCTAAGTAGAAGGGGACTATTGTCAAATGAAACACCAGGTATGAACCATGCTCTATCTATCTCACTGTGATTCTATATATTTTGTTCCTCCTAGGAGTCCATATAAAAGGTTTTTCATCAACATAATACATGACACGTGTGTTTAGAGCCCATATAGGGGTGAGTATAATAATACCCAGTAGGACAGCCTGAATTCACCAAATATAAAGAATCAAGAGAGTAGTCAGATCATCATAAGGTATGTCAATAGGATATGAGACATAGAAAATAAAACCATAGATATACTCATAAAAAACTCCATGTCTTGAATATATCTCAACCATATTTCTATCCACAGGATTCTACACAAGGCTTCAAGGAAACGATCATCTAAGAGAAATCACTCCATGAGATATGTTTTCACCGATGGCACTCATCTGAGTGGTCATGATTGTTGGGTATCACCAAATAATTACACAATATAACTCTAAAGATTTTGACATCTAGATAGTCGATCACACCTAGGACCTCTATAGATTACATAAAACCTACTTTACCTATCTACTAGATATGGTATTGATGCCCTGAATATGGGGTCATGCTGATACTATAAACCCTACCCTGGGTAGAATAAATGATAGAGGATCCCACCCCAGGCCTCACAGAGGGATACCACAAACTCAATTAGAGACAAAACCTATAGAGGGGATCACAATCCAATGATCAAGACCTAATAAAACATTGTACCCTCATAGGTAATGACTAATGTATCACAATCAATTGAACCAAGGATACACTGAAATGGTCTGAGGGAATTCACCCAAAATCATACCAGAGATGAACCTAAAATAAAAAAGTCTCCAACATTATCTTCAATGGGTAAAAAATGTGTCCCATAGGGGTACACCACATGTCTCACTATACCTATAACTTCCCATGTCTCTTGCTCACATAGAATAAATTTCCCCAAAATAAATTGTTTGTCTCGTAGGGGTATGGGATGTAGATGTCTATTTGGCACTCAGTGTTCCATCCTGCCTAGAATGTGTTCTTTATGAATAACATTCCATGTGACACTTCATACATGGAATGTGGGGACACATGGACTTCTGGGCCTGAACTCCCTATACACGTTGATCCATCCACCGAGTTGTACATGACGTGTGATATGTTTCACACAACATGTATCCACACATGGATACGTAGATGTGTAATGTAACATCTTATAATTTCCATTTATTATTTTTATATATTATATAAATTTATTATGAGAATAGGAATTGATATGGCTTGTGATACCAAGGCCTGGTGTTCCCCGAACAATTCTTAAAGAATATTAAAAATATTAAATTTCACGTGCACGTAGTTTTCCTAAAAAAGTGGAATAACCTATAAATGAGTACCCAGATCAGAAATACAAGGGAACCATTGCGTTCAGATCAGTGTCTTTTCCTTAGGTGGGGCCTAACATCGACTGGCATGGGTCGGCTATGAAAGTTAGTTTTTTGGACGCATCAGTAATAATATATTTAATAAAAATATTTTATTTCAATTCAATGAATAGTTTTCTTTTTATTAGAGATTTTCAAGAATCCAAGGTCGTCACCATAACCCTGGAATTCCCCTTAGATAAGTACAAGGAAGTTCTCTCAGTGGAGACGAAGGATTGGAGATCGGAATGTGGATCGACGAACGATAATGAGCCTCGAATTTGAAGGATCTCAACAAAAAAAATGACACGATGATTGATATCCATCATTGAGTAGTCCTAATCCAGGTTGGGAATTTGATCACTTTTTTATTTCATTTATATTCTTAGAATCAATGATGAACACAGACCAACCAATAAAAAGGCTGATCCACGGTTCAATTGTTCTTACGAGATGGTCAGTATTGGGAATTATTAATTGGAGTTTCATTATCCTCTCCATTCATACCTCTAATGAGAATTAATTGAGGCTAATATGAACAAAGGCTGAGGTTCATTGCTTAGATGTTCTTGGCACCTTTCTCTTCCCACGATCTTGGCATTCTTCACCGTCGAACCCTCATGGTCATGAATCGACTTTTAGTGAGGATCGGAATGCGATCGGACCCCTTGATCAGAGGAAAAATGACCACAGAGGCCGTATTAGTGTAGATTGGGACTCGACAGGCCCATATCTACGAACGTATAATTTTCTAGGCATCAGAGGAGCCCTGGTGGTCCGTGGAAGCGACCATTGGATCATCAGCGCTGGCAACGGGTGCCGAAGATGGCATGAAGTGGCAACTGCATATAGGTGAAGAAAAATATGGAGATAAGTCTGGTGATGATGGTAGGCTATGGGGTGGCTAGAAGCAACAGTGGGTGGCAGGGTAGTTGGTGGCGACAGTAGGACCATGTGGGATGTGGGGCGACATGGGGACCGGAGGGGAAGCACGCGGTCAGGGAGAACCTCATGGACCATGGTTTAACGTGGTCGAGTGGACCATGTGGACCAGGTAGGATGTGGTCGGGGTGGTCTACATCTGGTGCACAAGTCAGTCTGCAGCATGGGCCAGACCAAGGGAGTTGGGGCCACTCTAGGCGGCCCAGTGAACTGCGGTCCAGAATGCCCAGCGGGTGGAGCCCAGTGGGATGCAGTCCAGTAGGTCCAGTGGGCTGAGCCCAATAGACTGGACTATTTTATATAGGTAGGACTGTCCTGGGTCAGTTTTTCCAGACCAGGTCGGATTGGATATCACGTCAGTTCGCGTCTGGCGGGTCATGTCGAACCTGGACCAGACCCATGTCAAACCTTTTTATAAAAACAGATTTAACTTTCAAACCATATGTCCATTTGATGAACCATTTTTGGAATTAGGACCCTTGAGATGATACAGTACTTTTTAGATACTATAAGTGAGCTTTTTTGTAAGTTTACATATGACCTAATGAATCGAAGAGTGAGTTCTTCTATAACGAGCATACTGTGAGCAGAATCTTGTGTCAGGCTGTGACCTTGAGACTATGTGACTTTATGAGACTCCATGACTTACCAAGACTAAGAGTATTATCGAGACTATGTGTATCATTATGATTGGTTATCTCATCAAGACTAAGTGTCTTATTGGTACTATGTATCTCATCAAGACCATGTGCCTTATCAATACTGGGGGTTTTGTTGATTACATCTGATAATCATGTTTTGTATACTATAGAACTATACATATGTGATATGACCATGTATCCACTTTATGGTTTAATTAATGAACTTCCTTAGGTTATACTACATGTATTTATTTGTGGTATAATTCATGTATTCCTTCAAGATATACTCCATGAATTTCTTAGGGGTATTCCATTGTAGTTTCGAGGTGTCCTACTGAGTATTGTTTTACTCACCACTGCACAGTCTTTTCCCGCATGTGTCATCTCATGTGCATACAATCAGTACTTTGATGAATCCCTATGTAGACTAGAACTAGGTGGTGCTTAGAGATACTATACAATCGAGGTGTGCTCCTATGGCTTCAGACACCTTTCCAGTACCTTTCCCTTTAGGTACGGTTTTCTATGGAGGAGTTTAAGGAACTTATGCATTCACATTATCAAACTCTTTTTTGAGTGGTCTTGTATTCTAGACCTATTTACTTTATTTTATTCTATTTCCATACTATCTTTTTGGTATCTTAGTTGTTTTTATGCTTCTTTACTTATTGTTTTACATTTCATCATTTTTTGGCTTGGAGATGTGTGTGTGTGTGTACAAGTACTTAAGAAAATGCCTCGTATTTGTGGGATAGGCATACTCAGTTCTAGTCACCCTCCCATGGCCTATTAGAGGTGGTATTGAGGTATTCACAAAATGGTCCCCTAGGGGATGGGTTGTGACATAGTGGTATAAAAGGTGGTCAATTCTACTAAAGAACCAAGATTTTTTTAGATTGGTTTGGGGAAACAGTGTTAAGTGTTTTGAGTTTGGCTTTCAGGAAAGGGAATCTAGTGTTGGTGTGGCAAACGACATATCTAGACACCGGGACTCTGAATTCTATTTTTTGACTCAATACATGAAAACACTAGTTATAGGGAAAATAATGGTACATGTATCATATAGGATTTGGATGTGTTCTCATGTCCTTCTTGAGTCATCTCACCAGGTATACTCTATTGATTATGAAACATCTTGTTCTATTTCAGGATGCCTCCACACAGACAGCCATACAGGATTATGTTGCGTGATCATGAGGATGATCCTCCTAACAATGAGGAATTATTATAGGGGTGTGTGATGGAGATAGCACATCCAGGTGGTTTACCAGCAATACCACCAACCGTCGAGCAGTAGTTACTACCAGTGATATCGGTTGACGATGCACACAAACTTAGTTCATTTCATGAGTTCCAGATGTAGAGAACTCCTAGGTTTTTGGGTGTGATAAACCCCCAGGTAGCTAGGGTTTGTCTGTATGTAGTTACATGTGTCTTCTGCCTCATGAGGACTCCTTCCGACCAGATGGAAATACTAGCCACGAGCCTTATTCAGGGATCAGTAGGGAGATGGTGGTGCTTAATGACCCATACACATGATGAGATGACTCTCTCTTGGGTATACTTCAAGTGTCTCTTCAGAGAGGATTTATTTCTGGCTATGTTATGCTTAGTGTGAATACAGGATCTTCTGTATCTATAGTAGGAAATTTAGATAGTGGCAGAGTACTCAGTGAGATTTACTAATATTTCACACTACTCCATGGATATAGTACAAGACATGTTCTTCAGGTAGCATACCTTTGATCAAGAATTATAATAAGAGATCATGGAATCCATGATATCCCTCAGAATTACTACATATGTATGGGTACTAGATCGAGTTCTTCTAGTGGAGAGATTTCTAGTGGAGTAGACTTCAGCAGTGGGAGCTACCACTAGGCACCAGGTAGCTGAGTCTTTGGAAGTTGGTATCTGATAGTATTCATAGGGACCCAAGTGGTTTTATCACTCTAGGGTAAGACCCCATGAAATAGGATCAATGTTTCGGGGCTCCTAGGATAGATCTAGTTAGTTGAAGGATAGGTTGTGTTACTCGTACGGTGGTCAGGGACATCTGGCTCAAGATTGCCCGACCCATCGTACGACCGGTCAAGAGACAATTGATGGACTACCAAGACAAAATCGGAGGTAGGATTAGGGTGGTATTTAGGGTGGATTAGTTAGTATAGAATCAAGAAGGGTGGAATGAGGTGGATGGAGGTTCAACGTATTACCACCACAACACCCAGATGGTCCATGACAAGCTCATTGAGCTGGTGGATAGGGACGAGGCTAGTTTCAGGTGATGGTGTCTTATGACACTAAGGCTCAAGGGATTATTAGAGGTCTGATCTATGTATTTTCCCCCATATTTGTAGTTTTATAGATAGATGTTTTATTCATTATTTTCTTACCATGACCCTTGTTCGAGACTTGGAGATTCTGGTGGAATCGTTGACTTGACCTTTATGTTTAGAGACTCCTACGAGAGGGGATTCAATGATCAAACACTGGGGATGATAGTGTGACATTACTTTTGGAGGTGAGAGTTTTAGTTGGGATCTCTTGGTATTGATGTCAAGGCCTTATGAATTCATTCTCGGTATGGACTGGTTATCCATAGTCCATGCACAGATTGACTGTTTTAGGTGCAGAGTGCAGTGTGTCTGCGGTGATGGGACCAGATTTTCCTTTGTTTGTGAAAAAGAAATAAATTCATTGCAGGATGCGCTCACACATGGGAGGGTGAATCCAGTCACATATAAGTTGGATAACATGACCCTCGTGTAATAGATGATATGATTCCCTAGTTTCCTACAGTTGTGGAAGAATACGAGGTCATATTTTCTGAGGATATTCCAGGATTGCCTCCTCATTGGGAGGTAGAATTATGCAATGATATATACCATGGGGTAACACTAGTATCTACACCTACATATCAAATAGCTCCCATAGATATTTTTAAGATGAGGGTATATTTGGAGGACTTGTATTGGAAGGTCTTCGTGAGAACCCAGTGTTTCACCATGGGCAGTCCAAGTTTTGTTTGCGAAGAAGGACGACGAGAGCTTGAGGTTATGTGTGGACTTCTGGAGCCTAAACCATGTGACCGTGAAGAATATGAATCCACTACCAAGGATTAATGAACTCTTTGATCGTTTGAAATGGGTGCAGTGGTTCTCGATGATAGACCTTAGATATGGCTATCACCAGCTTTAAGTACAGGGTGAGGATATACCAAAGATGGATTTCAGGTGTCTGTATAGCCACTAAGAGTAATCGGTGATGTCATTTGGAATAACAAATTCCATAGCAGTGTTCATGGTACTCATTAACAAGATCTTCCATCCTTACATAGGTTGGTTCATGGTGGTCTTCATTGATGAAATCATAGTGTACTCGGCGTCTGAGGAGGTGAACGTGATGCACTTGAGGATGGTCCTATACACACTCCAAGAGAACCAGCTTTATAGGAATCTCTCAAAGTGTGAATTATGGATATAAAAGCTCCATTTTCTAGGACATGTCATTATAGAGGCTGGATTTGAGGAGGATTCAATGAGGATTGAGGTGTTTCTTGCTTGGGATCCACACAATAGTGTTTTTGAGGTTTGGATTTTCCTTGGTTTGTCTGGGTACTATCGGACGTTTGTACCAAACTTTTCTAGAGTATCAATACCCTTGATAGCTTTGACATGAAATTGGAATCCTTTTGTGTTGACATAGAAGTTCCAAGAGTGTTTTTAATAGTTGAGGTATATTTTTACAAGTGCTACCAACTTGATATTTCCAGTAGAGGGTGTCTAGTACATTGTATTCTGTGATGCATTAGGAATCGAGCTTGGTTGTGACCTAATTCAAGGAAAAGCGGTGATTACCAATGGTTCAATGGATTTGAGATCGCACAAGTTGAACTACATGACCTATGATCCTGAGTCAGTAGCAGTAGTATTCGCATTAATGATGTGCTGAAACTACCTAATGGGAGAGAGGTTTATCATCTACTCTAACCATAAGATTCTCAAGTATATCTTCTCTCAGAATGATCTAAAATTGAGAAATATTTTATGGCTAGATTTCCTTCAGGACTATGAATTTGAGATTATTCATACTCCTAGGAATGTGAATGTGTTGGAAGATTCTCTCAATGGGAGATCAGTTTAATAATTACTGAACAAGGAATCAAAGCAGTTGGCCACATTATAGATATCCTTTTGTGGATGGAGATGTAGAAGATTAACTTCAGTATATGGTTTTCACCCATAAACTCTTATAATGAGTCAGGTAGGAATATCTTAGAGATACCAACTATGAGGCTTTATGTTCATAGTTTTCCACAAGGCATGCCCCTAATGGATATACTAAAGTTCGAGAGAACGTCATTATTTTTAGAGATCACATAGTGGTGATGGTGGTGTTGTGAGATGATTTCTTGGTGGAGTTCCATGCATACCCTTTTTTTGTAAATCTAGGTGTGGAGAAGATGTACCTGGAACTCTGACGTCAATTATGGTGGCAGGGGATAAAGAAGAAAGTGGCAGAGTTTGTTTCTAGATGCCTCACTTGTCAGCAAGTGAACGAAAAGAACCAAGTCCCAGCAAGATTGACTCAACCCCTTAAGGTTATAGAGTGTAATTGGTATGGGATATCGATGGACTTGATAAAAAGTTTACTATTTACATACATGGGGTATGATACCATCTGGATGATCATTGACCAACTCACCAAGTCGGCCCACTTCCTAACAATTTAGGAGTAGTGCTCAGTAGAGAGCTTGGGACGCCTCTATGTGCAAGAGATAGTTCGACTCCATAGAGTCCCATCGATGATCGTCTTAGATCGTGATGCTCGCTTTATATCTTGATTTTGGAAGGGATTACAGGAGGAATTTGGGACTCAATTACACTTGAGAACATTGTTTCACCCATAGATGGATAACCAGACTGAGTGGATCATTCATGTTCAAGAGTACATGATATGTGGATGAATCCTAGACTTTGGTCGTAGTTGGGTGGATCACCTACCACTGGTAGAGATTAAATACAACAACATCTACCACTCCACCATTGGTATGGCGTCATTCGAGGCCTTGTACATGAGATCATCTAGGTCACCAATTTCTTGGACGGACCCAAGAGAGTAAGCACTCATTGGCCCAAAGTTGGTGCAGAAAACTATAGAGAAGTTGCATGTCAACCAGGAGCAGATAAAGACTACACAGAGCTATCAAAAGTCTTATACTGACCAGAAATAGAGGCCTTTGGAGTTTGAGAAGAAATATCGTCTGTTCCTTTAGGTCTATCCTCGATGCGGGATACAGATATTTGGAAGAGTTGGAAAGCTATCTCTCAGGTTCATCAACCCTTTTTAGATATTATGTAGAGTTGGCGAGGTGGAATACCGCTTATCTCTACCTCCGCAGTTAGAGCAGTTTCATAAAATCTTCCACATGTCATGGATGAGGAGATACGTGCATGATCCATCACACTTCATTAACTGGGGAAACATGTACATTGAAAATGGGGATACTTTTTCAAAGTACCCAGTAGAGGAGATACATGCATGATCCATCACATGTCACGGATGAGAAGATATGTTCATGATCCACATGTTCGGCGGAAGCATAAGAATATCCAGGAGAGAATATGGGAGAGGGAGGCTCAGATTCGTGCTTAGTACCCTCATTTTTTTTAATAGACTTTTTTTAGATTTTGGGGACATAAATCCCTAAGTTGGGTAGAATGTAACATCTCATAATTGTAATGTATTATTTTTATATATTATATGTAATTATTATGAGACTAGACACTGATACAGAGTGTGATTATGAGGCCCAATGTGCTCGAAACAATTGCTTGGAGAATATTAAAAATATTAAATAGTACACGCACACGGTTTTCCTGAATAAGTGGAATAAATTCTAAATGAGTGTTCATATAATCAATTTGAGGGCGCTATTGCATTCATAGTAGTGACTTTACCTTAGTTGAAGCCTAACATTGACTGGCGCGGGTCGGTCATGAAAGTATTTTTTTTTACGTATCAGTAATAAAATATTTTATTTCAACACAAAAACTCATTTTCTTTTTATTAGAGTTTTTTAGGAATCTAGGGTCATCACCATAAACCTAGAATTCCCCTAAGATATGAGAAGTATGTTCTATCGATGGTGATGATGAATCACATATTAGAACATGGATCAAAAATTGGTGATGCGCCTCGGATTCGAAGGATCTCACCAACAACGATTACATGTTGATCGATCTTCATCAGCGAGCGGTCCAAATATAGGTTGGGAATTTGATATCTTTGTGATTTGTTTCCCATTCTTCGAATCAATGATGAATGCGAACCAACCAAAAAATAGGTTGATCTGTTGTTCGAATGTTCTTGCAAGATGGTTAGTATTTGTAATTGTTAATGGGAGTTTTGTTACCCTCTCTATTCACCCCTCTAACGATAATGAATCGAGGTTGACATGAACAAATGTTGAGGTTCATTCCTTAGATTTTCATGGTGCCTTTTTCTTCCCCCATTCTTAGTGTTCTTCACCTTTGGACCATCATGGTCACAGCTTAACTTTTCGGGAGGCTCGGAACATGATCAGACCCCCAGATTGGAGGAAAATCAACCGAAGAGGTCGTATAAGTGTAGATCAGTACCCTAAGAGGAAATATCTGCATCCTTTTACTTTTATGGTCATCGAAGGAGCCTCAGTGGTCTACAGAAAGGACCACCAGAGAACCAAATACATAGATTGACGTCGGAGGAGGCACGCAGAGGCGGCTGCATGCAGGTGCGATGAAAGATGGTGGGGCGGCTGGTGGCGATGGGGTGCACGGGGTGGCTGGCGGAGACGAAAATCCTCAGGGCATCCGGCAGTGATAGAGGGGCCACATTGAATTTGGGGTGACGTAGGAACTAGGGGAGGCACGCGGTCGGGGTGGACTTCATGGACTAGGTTAAGACATTTACTCCACTATACTTGCACCTAGTGATCAAGTGGCATTGGTTAAATATCATCAGATCAGGTGTAGATCACTACTAGAGGGTTTCTACCCTTGGATACTCACAATCAAAAATAAATAAATTGAAAAGGGTCTTTTAAGATGATTGAAATTGAGTACAAAGAATAAAACCTAAAATGAGGTAACATATATCTTCCAATATAAATTAATTAATTATAAAATTAACATGAAAGATCCTTTATTAGGGTTCTAATCAATTGAAATTAAAATAAATTGTAATTATTAGATCACCAACCACACACTTCGGTTGCGCCTAGATCTAACAAGTGGTATCAAAGGGGTCGTGTTTGAATTTATAACTATTTATTTAATTGTTTATCTATGTGTAATTTTTGTTATATTTTAATTTCATGTTATTTATTATTTAATTATATTTGAATAAAAATAATTTTTCAAATTAGTCATGTTTTTTTAGTGTTTAATTTTCTTAAAGGTCTAAGAATAGATGAAGAACGATCATAGATGTCATCTAGAACTACCAAATTTTAGCTAGTAAGTCAGGGTTAAATGGTGTGTACTCATAAGTACACATTTTTTACCCCAGTACACTACATCTAGATGTATCTAGGGGTACATGGTGTTCCACATAGTTTTTACATATTTTGTACACATCATTTTGACCAACAAACCAGGAACACAATTTTTGGATTACACGTCTTGTATCGGTATGCACACCATGAATCATGCACCAGTTAGCAGCATAAATTGAACAATTTGTGTGGTCATTATATATGGTTAAACCACATGAGACTGGAAACATGGAGTATTTATGGTATACACAACATGTATGTGGTGTACATGGCGTGTGTTTTATCAAATTCCATGTTTGAAGAACATGTCAAGCCACTCCGTGAGAAAAAGGACACATGGCTTAAAGAGATGCATAGTGTGTAGCTGTCCTTTACAGGTCATGCAATCCACAAAGAAACACACCACAGACCCAAGTGTGTATCCTTTACACATGGAAATAAAAACACATGTTGTGTTTCTAGTCTGTACATGTCATGTAGTCTATATGTGGTACATGTTGCAGACTTAAGCATGTACCCTCGATACACAACAACCAAGATACATGGTGTGTAGCTGTTCTGTACACACTGTGTAGTATCCCATTAAAGGAAAAGATTAAAAATACATTAAATTGAAAAAATTTATCATTAAAAACTTATTTTATTGAATGTAACACCATTGTATGTTTGACAATTTAAAAATGGTTTTTAAAAATTTTAAATACTAAATAATTTCGTTGTTATAAATATGGAATTATTGGTTCAACCATTTATTTTTCATGAATGAAATAAATTATGGGTATCTCCAATAAAGTGTATATGATCATTAAGATGAAATAGAATTAATTAATTCATTAATTAATTAATTAATGATAGTATGTTCATCTTAATAGTAAATAACAAATAAATAAATGAAAGTTAGCTAGTTACTTTTGTGTATTTGTTGCAAGTATGATCAATCATGAGCTTGACCAAGACCTATGTATGTGTTGGAATTTATTTCATTTAATTTATTTAATGGGTTTACAATTACTTAATATTAAATTTAATCATTTTCTATGATTCATCCCCCCTCCATTGTTATGTAGTACCTACATGTCCAAGGATATTTATGTAATTCCCCTTTAACCAATCCTTCGGTTCCCCTCACTTATGTGTGAGTTATAAATACATGTAATTAATGAAATATACGAAGGCATGTGGAAGTGGTTCAAGATAGGACCATTATGATTCCAAATTAGGTGATACACAAGTGGATAGGTGGAATGTTGTAACTCATTCCAAGGCTGATAATATGAGTTTATTCCCCTAGGTCAAAGGTTAATTTAATGTCTTCTCATTAAATCAATTGTTAGATAAATATCACCAATGGGTCATTTAATTAATTAATTATTTATTTCTATGAAATTATTTATTTTATTGATGAAAGTCCACAATCACATAAATAAATGAAGTATTGTGCAAAGATGGAAATTAAATAAACGGATTATGTTTAAATGTTTTATCCAAAACGGTTAATTAATTAAGTAACATAAACTTAATTTTAACAACACATGTAAAGGATAAAACAAGATAAAATTTAAGCATAATAAAATAAAATCCCTTGATTAAATAATAATTCAGACCAGGACTTCCACTACATGATTGGATTAAACCATATAACAAAGAGTAATATAGGGCCAAAGTCAGGACACTTACTTCTATCAGGGAGTTATCATGATGGTTTTAGGTTTACTTAACTGAACTTATATTGAGTTTAACTTTAAAAGTCCATTAAATAAAATTTTGGATGTAAGTGTTGAAGAAATACAAATTAGGATTTTAGGATTGGGGAATTCACCCAATGGATCAAGGAGTATCAAGCTCGTAGCTGGAAATACTTCCTACCTAATTACTTTCTTATGGTTTTCATGGCCAAAGTATTGATCATTATGAAAATTAATGGGTTTTTTATACTATAATTTCATATCAACTATTAATTTGGATTTCAATGGTGAGGTATTTTGGGAGTTTATAAAATAGTGGAAGATTTAATAAAAAAATTATTTATTTATTATTCCTCGCTAAATTTGCAATCAAGAAAAGTACTAATAATATACTCTTTTAATAGTAGAATAAAATGGAATTTTCATAATCCACACTATCCTTATGATAAATATTTAATAAATGAAACCTCATAACAAGAATTTACATTCATGATTGGTTTAGATTTTTTCAGGTTATCCTATGCCAAGGACAAAAATATTGCATGCTAGAATCCTCAATGCCTGATCAGCTTGCTATGGAGGTGAGTGATGAAGATTTAATTATATCAAAAAAACATTTTAATGACATGGTTAAAGTTTAATATTTTATTATTTCATCTATTTATATGGAACTCATGAAGTCTCATGAAAACATGGATGTGTATAGCATGCTTGGGCATCTCTGTGGTCTTTACCAGGAGAAAGCTAAATAGGAACAGTTTGAGATTTCCAAGGAACTATTTCAGAGAAATATTGGAGATGGTTACCCATATGGTCCTCAAATATTCAATATAATTAGCTACATTGAACGTTTAGTGGTTCTAGGGTTTAAACGCTTATAAGAAATGGGAATCAATCTAACTTTGGAAACACTCTCTCAGTGCATCTCGAGCTTTGTTGTAAATTTTAATATGAACAACATTGAGAATGCTCTTCCAGATCTTATCACTCTTCTTATACAAGTATATAAGGATATGAAACATGAAAATAATTTTTATATATATTGAAAAAATGGAAAGCTGAAGTGAAGATCTTTAAGACTAACACTTCTTCACACCCTTCCAATAAGAGGAAGATTAAGGGGCAGGAAAGGGAAAAGGATGTTGTCTATATTTTATGTGGCAAGAAGGGACGCTGGAAGAAAAAATGCACCCATCCAAATATTCAAGGGGACTCTTCATGTGAATTTTTTATCAAGTAAAATTTATCTATTTCTACAAATTGGGTATTAAATATAGTTTTTGGTGATCGTATATGTATTCAAATAAAGAAACCAAGTAGATTTAAAAATATTTACCAAGGATAGGTAGATCTATGAGCATCTAACGGATCTAAACTTTTTGTTATATCTATCGAGGACTACCACTTTACATTGTTGACCAGAATTATCTTGGTTTTAATTGGTTGTTATTATGTGCCTTCGGTTACCAAAAACATGATTTATATATCCAAACAATATATGGGTGGATTTTTTTTCAAATTTGGGAATAAATTTTGTTTCTTTTATAAATATATCATTTTTATGGTAAGTAATATTTAAATTATGGTATTTATGTGTTTTATTACACAAACCATGTAATGGAAATCAATAATGAAGTTACTTCACATTACTCATACCATACCCAACATTGGAATTTCCAGCTAGGTCATGTAAATGAAAAATTATTGACCAAAATACATAAATATAGATATTTAGATTCATTTGAACTAAAACCACTTGGTGTATGTAACACATGATTATAAGGAAAAATAACCAAATCACTATTCAGTGGAAAAAAATGAAAGGACTAAAGAACTTCTTGAATTAGTTCATACTGATGTATGTGGACCATTTATTGTTGAAGAAAGGGGTGAGTACTCATAATTCATAAATTTTACAGATGATTATAGTAGATATTTATATTTTTAATTAATTAGTTATAAGTAGGATTATTTTGATAAATTCAAGTAATATAATAACAAATTTGAGAACCATATTGTTAAGAATATTAATATAATTTTCTCAGATCTGGGTGGTGAATATCTTAATCAAGACTTCATTGATTATTTCTAGGAGTTATAGATACTATCTCAAAAAATCATCCTTATACACCTCAGTGGAATAGTTTAAGAAAAAGGGGGAACCACATATTATTTTACATGGTGAGATCAATGATGAGTCATGTGAGTCTTCCATTATCCTTTTGGGTAAATGAATTACAAACATTAACATGCATACTAAACTGAGTGCCAACTAAAGTGATAAAAAATATACCATACCAATTCTAGAATGGAAAGAAGACCAAGTTTTCTTAATTAAATGTGTAGGTTTGTGAAGTGTTTGTTAAGGAATATTCATGTAACAAGATTCCAACCTGAGGCACAATGTGTATATTTATAGGATATCCCCAAGAAGCAAAGGGGTACTACCTATAAAATCCTTTAGATAAAAATTTTATTGTTGAAAAACAACCCACATTTATTAATAAAGATCTTATATCTAAAATTTATAGTGGGAATGAGATATAATTAAATGAATTATATGCTCAATATTCATAAGAGTTGACACACACAAAAATTCCACAAAGCCCTATAGAAGAAGAAATCATTCCATATGCACAATTATTATATAGGATTACTAAATATGTTAGAGAACTAGAACATTATGGTTTTATATTTATCGAGTATATTGACTCGTTATTAGTTGATAATAATGATATTCTAACCTAAAAGGAAGAAATAAGTGGTGTAGATGTTTTCAACTGGAAAGAAGCCATGAATTCTAAACTGGATACCATGTACCAAAACCAAGTCTATATTTTGGTAGATCCTATAGTGGATGTAATTCCTATTCGTTGAAAATTGGTATTCAAGAAGAAAATAGACATGTAAGGAAAATTCAGTACCTATAAGGCATGACTGGTTGCAAAAGGGTTTAAACAGAGTCAATGCATTGACTGCGGAGAAACCTTTTCACTGGTTTCAATACTAAAATTAATCAAAATTATACTTTCCATTGCAGGTTACCAGGACTATTAGATTTTTAAAAATCATTTCAAAATATCATTCCTTAATGGGAACCATCAATAAAATGTATATATGACACAAACCAAAGGGTTTGTGACTCTAAAGGATTCCAATAAGATTTTCAAATTTCAAAAAAAACTGTTTATGGATGAAAGAATGTATCTAGGTCATGGAAAATTAATTTTTATGAATCCATAATAGAATTTAGTTTCATGAATAATGTGTGTAAACCTATTGTCTACAATCAGTTTGGTGGGAGTGCAGTCATTTTCTTAATAGTATATGTTGATTACGTATTACTCATTGGAAAAAAATTACTAGTCTTAGAGTCTGTTAAGAAATGGTTGAATAAATGATTATTTATGAAGGAAATAGGAGAGGTAGTATATATTATTGGTATAAATATCCATAATGATAGATCCAAGAGGTTTCTTGGCCTAAGTCAAAGTATGTACATTGAAAATATTATGAAGTGATTCATTATGGAATAATTTGAGAGAGGATTATTTCCAAAGTCACATGGAATTTGTCTTTTTATTAAAATTTATCCTCAAACACATGAGGAAAGAAATAAAATGGAAAGGATAACTTAAACATTAGGTATTGGTTCAGTCATCTATTCTATGTTATTTACTATACTAGATGTCACATACGCATTTAGTGTGGTAGTAAGTTATCAAGCTATTCCAGGTAACCACCATTGGATGGAAGTCAAGACTATACTTAAGTATCCAAGGTGTACTAAGGATATGATACTGGTGTATGGAGGAGGTGAGGGACTAGTCATTAGAGGATATGTAGATTCTAGTGTCCAAACTAATCAAGATGACATGTAGTCACATGCAGGATACATCTTCAATTTGAATAGAGGTTTTGTGATCTGGAAGAGCACAAAGTAGGATGTGGTCATAGATTCTATAGTAAATTATGGGTATATTGAGGCTATTAAGGAAGATAAAGAAGCAGTATGAATGTGAAAATTAATCTAATATATTTATTTGGTACTATATTAAAGATCCTACCACAATCTAATATGATAATTCTACAGTGTTGGACCTTGAAAAAGAGCTAAGGTCACATCAGTGAATGAAGCACATACTCCATAATTATCATATCTTGAGTGATTTTTCTCATAGATTTGATGTTATAGTAAGAAGTATTTACCTAGAAGAAAACATATATGACCCCTTGACTAAATCTTTGAATCTACATAAATATTATTATCATGTGAGTTCTAGATAACTAAGGGTCGTAGGTTGTTGTCTCTAGTCCACGTGGGAGTTTGTTAGAGTTGGTATCCTAAGACCAACTATTTTTACTTTGATTACATGTATATTCAATGTACTGAATATTAATTAAACATCATAATATATATTTTTCATTATTATGTATAAATTTAATGTAATAACGTCCCAAAGTATTTGTTGCATTGATATGGTCATAGTAGTTCCCCACTATGATGAGAACCTTAAATTTATATTACAATATTCTTAATATAGTACTATGGTTGAATAATATAATATGATGGGAGATATGGTATATAGACATTCAGGTGTGATTACTCATAAAAAGATGAGCCTTATTCTTATGAATCTTGCACTTGGTAATCTCCAAGATGATATATTATAAAAATAGGCACGCTAGTTGGAATTCCTCATGTTTTGGTGTCATCAGATATTCCTATCATTGATCATGTGTAATGGTCCTTAGACTTTAAGATTGTTATTAATACTTGTTATGGCTCTCATACTTAGATGTATTTCATAAACCATGATAAAAATATTTTAGGGAAAAGGTGGATACATTAGGTGTATCATGAGTTACTTTTCATTAATGGATAATTCAAGGAAGGATTTTTCCCTTCCATATTTATGGAAGTTGATATCTTGGACCTTTCGTTGGAATAGAATCATCACATTAAATTCCATATCCATGGTGTAATGAAACATTTATTTTACATAGTCAAAGGAATATATATCAAACGTATAGGTTGGTTACATGTATTTGAAACCAACTTGGTGAGATATTGTGATGAAGGGATTATATTACATAGTGAGAGTTTATATGTGGTTGTAAAAATTACGACATTCGGTTCTTTTCATTTCATTACTTGACTCGTTGTTAGATAGTAATCTTGGAATTTAGGCAACCAGCCTAATTCCAATAAAAAGGAATCCCAGAGGGACACACACAAAGTTTTTTTGTTAATCTTGATTAAATTCAATTTTAATTTTAATTAATGGAATAAATATTATTCTCAATACTGAGGAATAATTTTATTCAATTCATATTGATTTCATAAATTAAATAAATATTTATTCAACATCATGTGAATAAAAAATATTTATTCATTTTATTGAATATTTAATAAAACATTATTAATTTTTATGTGAATGGAATATTTATTTATGAATAAAAATATTTTTTCAGATGTTCAATAAATGTCAAGGAGTTTAAATAGACTAAAACTCCACCTAGTGATAAATAATTATTTACAATCCAGTAAATATTATTTATCATTTCCACAAGATGGAACATGCCACAAAATAGTAATTATATTATTATCATGTGACATGGAATTTATTAAAGGTTTCAATATTGTTTAAGGTCCTCCAAGAAATTAAATAATATTCTACCTAAACACTTCTTCTAAAAATAGATTGTTATGGCTATTTCATAGGTAAAATAAAAAATATATTATTATTTTTAAAATAAATTCTCTTTTGACTCTTCCTTATATCTCCATCTCAAGAATGGGAAAACAATAGAGATTTATTAAAGATTAAATAATGAGAGATCAAGAATGAATAAATAAACACATTTGATTCTCTATACTAGCACATATATATCGAGTGACATTTCTTAGAGATCATTAGAGAACATGTGGATCATTTCTAGAATTATTATACCCTTGGATACTCACAAGAACAAATAAGGAAATCCCAAAGGTCCTTTTTAGATGATTGACGTCGACTAAGAATAAAGAAACCTATTATGAGGTAACTTCTTTCTTTCAATCTAGATAAATTAATTATAAACTTAACATGCAAGATCCTATATTATATTTCTATAAAATTGAAATTAAAATAAATTCTAATTATCACATCATCTATCGCACACTTTCTCTATGCTTAGAACCAAAAATTGATATTATCATTCCACACACTCCATTTTTTGAATGTAATTTTATTTATCAATTAATTCTTCATCTGAAATCTTTATCAAGAACATATTTCAAACTCTTAGATAAGAATGATCCCCATGCATGAAACCCATGAAACCCATAAAAATCTGAAATAAACCCATAGACCAACTAATTAACAGAAAAAATATATTTTATAAGACCAAGATTATGTCATACTCCTTTATTTCATTCCTTCTCTATATAAAACCATTACTTCCCCAACAGTAATGAGTGCCTCCAAATTAAAGCTTATAGAAAAAACACATAATCATTTTCTCATTTTTTTTAAGAGTGATGAGAACCCTATATTCAAATACCTAACTAAAGTGGGTTATTGAACACTTCATAGCAAAATAGTCACCCCATATTAGCTACAATATTTGTAGAACCACCATAAGTTACCAATTTGGGGAATATATCTTATGGTACTAGTAGTCCTACTATAATATCCCATTTCCTCCTAAAATTAAAATTTTAAAATTGGGGAAAAGGATGAATTTTATCAACTCATTCGTCCTTATCCTAAATTTTTTTTGTGTTGACATCCTCCTTTAGTTCCATGCACTATCACACCTTAGTAACACCTTATCAAATTGTTCCTTATTATTTCCTATCATGGTTTTCCATTTTTCTAAACATATCACTTCTATTTGAATCACCATAAAAAAACTTATAAACTCTCTATGAATAGTAAACCAATATTCTCCAATCCCAAAACATCCATCATTGAATAATCAGACTGGACCTTGCCCATTGAAACTCTATCCTGTAGAAATATTTAACTCTCAATAAATCTAAAATGAATAAGATATTAAGACTATCTTTTAAAAGTATCCATTATTCTTCTAACCAAGATTTGAACACCATATTAATAAACAAAAAAACCCTCCAGACTCAATTGGTCATAGAGGACTTTTGATATAATCATACACCCAGGTACCACTACTATCTTCCCAGTAAGCATTCTTACAGAATATATTAAACCAATCAATCAAAGTTAACCCAAATTATTCTAACCAATCTAAACACCACCTGACCATGGATGTTATGAAACTAAAAAAACTACTCATTATATTCTATTAAAACATGCTCTAATTCCACTTATTGGGGGTCTTTGAAAAAAATTGATTTCCAAGAGTTATAATTTTGGATCAATTAACCCTTAATGGATTAGTTTTCATATCATGGAAATCAAGGAACCCCATCCAATATAAATATATTCACCTCCTTCTATTTCAATTAATCTCTATGTTTTTCTATTTGACACAAGTGAACAAGAAAGAAAAAAAATGATATAATTATAACAAGCACAATCCACTAAAATAAATGGTTCAAGTATTAGTCAAACTCCATAGGGGAACAAACTAAATATTTTTATTAAGGTGAGAAACTAAGTTACAATGGAAACTAAAAATCGGTAACCCTACCTAGCTTGAGTTATAAGGGACCCCTTCCAGAACACTATTTTTGGACACCATACTCGAAGGACTATAGTAACACTTATAGTGATTTCTTTTGGCCATAATAACTATCATAGAGAAGTTCCCCCATGGGGACTTATTTTATCTCATCCTCCTACTTCTAAGATATATGCACAATCAAAGAAAACTCAGTAAAAATATAAAAAAAAAATCTTAACCCATTCTTATAGATGAGAACTATAGTTATTAGTCGGTAACTTCTGGTTTCATCACCTTCTAATCTCCTAGGATGGAATTACACACATTTTTTATCTTCATGGAATTTATTATACTCAATAAAATAATAAAGAAATCCTCAAGTGGTTCTCCTATTGAATATTTTTATCAATATATAATTCTATAAGTTTTTAATTACATGTCAAAGAGGTTGTTGTTATGTAAATTGATTGCATCTTAGAACTTCCCCTCACCTAGAAACCATTGCTATTGACACCCATATTCTCCAAACCTCTAAAGTATTATTTTTAAAACACACCTTCTACCTATGCTGATCCATCCACTAGTATTTTTTCACATCCCATGTTCATGTATTTAGAAAATCTTTATCTCACACCCTTGAGAATTTCCACTACAGCTACTAAAAATTAAATTGAGATAACTTCTAATTGTCTACTTCGGCCAGCCTAGAACCACTCAACTATATCCACTGAACAACTTCCATTCAACTCCATAAAATGAACTAAATTCACCAGGATGGACCATACATCTATGGTGAATATTTACTATCTCTATATAGCTTCACCAAGTGTAGATTTTGAAGACTTAACTTTTGTAAATCCCAATACTTTTCTAAAAAACACACAAAAAACAAATAGTAAAAGAATTTGGGGTGTAGGGTGGGTAGAATGTGAGGAAAAGGAGGGAATTTTTTATTTATAGGGGAATTAGGTAAATGGATTTAAGGAATAAAAAATAAATTTTCTAAATAAAAGGTGTTATGGGATGTTATACCTTTCATTTTAAAATTGAATATATGTGTTTCCACTTTTAATGATTTTCTATATCATTGATCTGGGTGAAATTTATTATGGGTGGTAATTTATTTCAATAAAATGTGAAATTAATTTCATCTATTAATGAATTTATCAACCCTTGTTCAAATTTTTTTTAACTTAAACCATTTAATTAATTACTTTATAAAAACCACATAAAAATTATTTATTTTATGGTTCTACTTTTGATTTTCATTTCCCAGATTTTTTTAGTGTTGATTTCTCTTATGGTTGGGGGTATTTTCTTTTTTATGAGATTTAATGTATATTGGAGACATCATTGGTTTTCTGATTGAGGTTTTGGATGGATTTTTATTTTTGATTCTTCTACTTACATTGCATTTTTATTTTTTATGGAGAAGGGTTAGTGTAGTAATTTTAATTTTTGTTTATGTGGATCATATAAGAATTTATTAGTAAATGATATTGGGATGCAATCTTTGTTGAGAGGAGGGGTGGAATAGAAATGTTTGGGGTATATCATCCAATAAAACCTCAGTTGGTTACACCCAAACAATAATCATCTTAGTGGTGCTATGTGACCTCAGGCACTCTTTCATGTATGTAAATGGGATTAGACTAGTTTTAAGATGTTAAAATAGTCATGGGGAGACTATTCCCTCAAATATAAGGTATAAGGTACATGCCTTAATATATGGAAATTTTATCAAAACTCATTCATATAACAGATGTATCCAAAACCATTAGACATAAAAATAGTAAGAAAAAAGATAATATCAAAGTCTATAATATAAAAAAACTACAATTTACATGATATAAATTAACATACTAAATGTTTTAGGGTGTATAAAAAGTTTTGGGTGGGTGTCCAATTTTTTCATCGATTCCAATGGATAAAATATGAATAAATTGATAGATGAAACCCCAAAATTTCCTAGAGATTATCTATTTAATTTAATTTTTAATTAATTTAAAATAAGAATTACCTTGAACATAATAATTCCCTCTGCTAATTTATATTCCTTCTCTTGATGTGTTGTCATTATGATAGAGATTTCAAGTAAGGATTCCTCTAGTTGTATCCATGCATGATCCGCAAATCTTCGAACATCGTTATTGAATGTATGAGTGTTAGTGTGATAGAGTCAAGTTGTTTATGTCATTCATCAAAAATCACAATATGAAGTTTTTATTTTTCTCTATACGTTCTTTAGAGGGAGGATAGGGGGATAGTTTTCTCTAGGATTGAGATAATTCAAGGGAAGCTTTCATTGTTCACAACAAGTCTTACACTCTCTAAAATGATATTACTTGGAATCTATAATTAGGATTAATACAATTGATACTTTATTAATAAACCTTTATCAATTTAATTATATTAAGTAATACTTATATCAAATTTTATTATTATTATTATTATTATTATTATTATTATTATTTACATGATATTTTTTTCTTTAAATAACATTTCTTAAATAAATAGATTAATATTTATTCAAATGTTATTAAATAAAATATATCATTTCCATAATGTCATTAACTTAACTAATTAATCCTCCATTGAATTTATTCAACCTTAAAAAATTATAATATTTATTAAAATAAATCATATTCCTTAAATAAATAAATTTATACTATATTCACTAAAATCATGAAAAGGTATATTTATTTAATTTTTCATTTGACTAGATAAATATTTATATTAATCTATTCACTAAACTAGTGAATAAATATTTATTTATTTATTACCTTTTGATAAATAAATAAGAGATAAATTTTTACTCACATATTATAAACATGAATATCACATGATAGAATTTATGCAATCAAAATTTATTGAATAATTATTATTACATAAAAGAGAATAATATTTAATCTTGATATTAAATTCACAAGAAATTAATGATATTTTGGATACACTTAGTGTGTGACCCTCTAGGAATATTTCTCAGTTGAATTAGATGATATTATATAAAGTATAGGATTAGAATCTATCAAAATTTCATGTAACCTATAGAGAAAGAAGTATATCATGCTACAATAACCACCTTCCTATAAATTCTATTATTTAACATAATCCATTTTCCATGATATATCATCAATAATGATGCATACTTATTTCATCACCCTATATGATTGATTTATCTTTCTTTGAAATTCCAAAATTAACTATTATATAAACTACCAAGGCCATGGATTTCACCAGATAGGTCCATTTCTAAGAAAGGCTAAAGATATCTTCTTTCATTAACTCGTAAGTGAAAAAAATTATCTTAGTCAATTAATGTCATATCACTTATGGTGTTCCCAATGTATACTATATTTCCATGAGTATATTTCATCATGGTTTTCATCCATATATCAAAATAAATGTTTCTTGGTATATATTAATAATGATATCAATCTTAAGTACCAATAGACACATTTCTAGTTAGGAATATCCAATTACACATAAAATATGTTGATTTTATATTGGAGAGTTATTTCTCATGACCACCATTCTTGGAGATCACAAAGTGAATAATTCATGAGAATAAGTCACAATTTTATATGAGCCTCTAACACATGATAGTCAAAAATCATTTCTAGAACCTCAAATATGTTATTTAGACCATAGGATACATATTTAAGAATATTTTCATAACATATCTAGGTTATTATTATAGAGATAAACTTTTATAACTATTTTATTTGATAAATACTATGAATAAATTAACACAATATTGTTATATAAAAGAACAATAATTATGTGATAAAATTTTTATTACTACACTAATAATCAAAATTACAAATCCATATGCTTCTAGGGAAGCAACTCCAAAAAACTCTCACTTTCACTAAAGTTAGTTGCAAATAAATTTTAATGCATTGCATCTCAAAGAAAATTATTTCTTCTTATCACATAAGGATTTAGATAATAGATATACCAAATTCTCAATACTCTATTTACTAGGGCTTCAACCCTTTTAGAAAAAATTTCTCAAAATATTATACTTCTATAGTATAGTATTTATTCATTGATGTAACTTTGGATCCTTTTCTAGAACCATAGCTACAGTATTTTCATAATAAAAAGTGATAATATATTTACTGCTAGGTACTTCACTGTAAAAACCCGAGATTTTATGATAAGTATTCTTTTTAATTTATTTTATGTCATGTGTTTTATGCTACACCAAGATTATCTTGTGCTATACGCAACATCATATTAGCTTGTGGTATACGCAACACGATTCTTGGATTGTGTTACACACAATTTTAAGTTTGTTTGATAGTAGTCATTCTACGCAACATTGATTGTATATATATATATATCCAACGAAACAACAAAGGAGTCTTTCACAACACACAACCCTGACTTGGCTTGCATTACATGCAATCGCGACCTTCCTCGATAGCGTGTGTTGTACGCAATATCATGTTTCACTAAATAATGATATATTGTTATAATATTATGGACTAGACATTATGAAAAGTATTAACTACATTTTCAATTTTATAACATTATTATTCATCTTACATATTTTCTAGAACATGGTATGAGAACAAAATAAATTTTTCGGATAAAATAAGTATTTTTCAAAAAATGCAGTTTTGCCGCCTTTTGATGGCGCACCCACATTAAATCTTTATTTTGACATGTCTATAAGTTCAATTTGACAAAATAAAATTCTTCTTTAAAATCAGGATATAAAAATTTACTTTTGATAAATTTTTCATATTATTCTGATAACTTTCATATTTTAATGAATAGTAAAAACACGATATATTTTAATTAAAAACAACTTTTTTCATCGCAATAGTTTATATAGTTAGATTATCTTTTTAATTTGTTTTAAAGTTTAATTAGAATAGATTTTTACCATTTAATCAAATTTTGGTCATTGTAATTAATTTCACTTTGAAATTGGATATAAACAAGTATCAATCTTTCGATAGTTATTGTTTCTTAAAAACACGCTATTTGTTTTGAAAATGGGAATTAATTTTAAAATTAATTAATGCCACTTCTATGTTTTGAATTTGAAAAAATAGACATCAATTTTTAATTAAGAATATCAAATAATTCTTAGGCTGAATTTTTGGTATTTTTCTGAAAAACTTCAATTTTTGATGAATAGTGAAACCACATAGTGTAGTTAAAAAACAGACTTCTTCATTTAAATGAAATTTTACCACTTCTGTGAATTGAATTTCAAAAATCTGGGAGACATGGTTAATATCAAGGACTAAAATGTGGTTCAATGAGATGAAAATATTTTTTGATGAATAGTAACTTTTTACTTTTATTTACCACGGTTAAAAGCAAATAGGATAATTAAGGGTAAAAATGATATTATTATTACCATAACACATGTCCAAATTATATTTTATAAGTGTAATTAGACCAAAAACAACCTTAGGAATAAAATATGAGCATTTAGGTCCACTTGGATTAGATTAGGACATTTATTATTAATTTATTTAAAGAAGAGTTAAAATAGATAAAATCAACGTTTAATAACTAAAAAATTTTTAATATAGGGTTATACATAAGATAAATTAGACTATAAATATTCATTATAAATATAAAACGATTTCCTACATAATGGTATTTTATTTATAATTTTTGGACATTAAATAATTTAATTTATTTATGACACAATGATGATGAAGTAATTATCTTATTAATGAAATATTAACATAATTGATGTTATAAATACCCAAATAAATGTAATTTGATACTTTTTATGAATTACACTAATTTTATAGGTTAATATGACATCTTATTATAGATTTAATTAACTTTTTTCGAACTAATCATGTTGTTATGATTATCACAAAAATCAATTACCAAATAGTGTCAAAATTGACATAAAATAGTTTTTAAAACAAATATTATATTATTAATTGTTATTATATTCCTGAAAATCTAAAGTTCAGCCAAATGACTTAGATAAGGTTATATATATTAATAATTAACCACTTTGGGTTCTTTTTTCTGGTTATAGTAAGTTTATTAACCATATAGTGTAAGAAAACAAGAAGACACGGTAAAAGTTAAATTATTTAACTTAGATTTAAATCTAAAAGATAAGGTTAAAATAGTAACGTAAACTTGTATAAAACCAATTGGTTGATATTATTTCTACCCATACCCACATTATCTTCTAAATAAATCAATTTGGAGCTATTATAAACCGAATATGACTTTATTATAAAATAATATTTTAAGTTTTTCCAAAGGTGCCCCTCTCCTCCCTTATAAAAAGGGCACCCCTTCCCTCTTTTCTTCACACCCTTTTGAGCCTTGAATCTCGGCCAACCCCTACCCAGTTATATTCTCCACTTCCCTAGAAAAATTCTGGAGGTTCTGGTTTTCTCAAAAGACCAACTCTTGATCTTTAAGAGAAGGCTTAAAGGAGGTACGTCGAAGATGAGGTAATCACTTCTTCCGATTCTCTCAAGTTTCTTTATTCTTATACTTCTTCTTCTTTAGTTGTCTCATTATAAAGTAATAACATAAGTATTAAATATATACTGATATTTTATTATAAATATTAAATGACCCTATTTCACCTTTTATCCATCCTGCGGAAATGAAATCACCGCGCGTGCGTACGTACGAAATATCGTCTCCACGCCGTAGTGCAATCTGTTTTCGACCACCACCTTACTTGAATGGGTATAATGGTGTAAATAAATAACTATATATGATTATTGTAAAAGGATATTGATTCTGAAATATTATACATACACTTAAATACAATTCCACGATCAGTGGAATGATATCATCGCTCGTGCGTACGTACGGACTACCGTCTCCACGACGCGATGAGATTCATTCTCCATGTTAACCATTCATGAATGATTATAAAGTATATATAATAAGTAATAATGAAATATATGACATAATAATTATACTGTATTTATGTATATATATATTTATTTCATCAACTTAATTTCATTCAATTCAATAAGGAAACGAAAAGAGCGTTCATGCATACGTACGGCATACCGTCTCCATGAACGGTGTATTTCATTCCATTTATCGATCTATCATATATATATGTATATTATGAATATATATTACATATAAATCATGTTTTAAATTCTGGAATTAATTAAATCATGATATAAGTAATAATATCAAGAATAACAAGTCCAAACATGTACGATAAATGAAACGATTTTACCCAAAACGCTGCTTTAACATGGAACTTACAAAAGAACGGGTAATATAAAGTCATAAGTGAACCATATATGATATCATAAAAATGAATATGATTCTGTAATAAGTCAATGAAATTATTTAAATCATTATACTGGAGGTTCGGATACATACGAAGCATATCAGACCTAAGGTAAGGGATAACTTTTCCAATCTCGTTCTTATCTGAGATTGTTTATTCGTAAGTATTTACTGGGGTTATTGTTATCATCCATGTCCATGATTCCTAAAAATGGTTTCATGTATGTTTAAAGTCCTTTTTAACCATTTTTTTCTTTTAATACATGGTATTTAAGGAATCTTTCTTTTTTTTACCATACGAAGTACTTTTTGACTTTTCTGACAAAAGTACGAGGAGAATGTTATTTTTAACTTAAACGGCATGAACATATTTTTACAGTTTCATAACGCCTCATTTTCATGAAGATTCTTATACAATATTGCATGATTATTTTCAAAAAAACCCTTTTCTTTTAAAATTGCATGGAATTTTGTGAAAAGAAAATGATTTTGAAGAAGAAAGGATATTTTCCTCAATATTTCATTTCAAGTGTTTTATCAAAAATATTTTCCATCTAAAATGACATTATTTAATAGGTTTATGTTTCAAGTAAAATGTCTCCAATATTTACATGGTTTGATTCTACTTATGATGAAATTATATCCATTTTTTTATAAGTATTATGTTTCGATGGCATGATGTTTAAGAATCGCATTCTATTACATGGGTTATGCCATGATGTATGATTTATGATTTTGTGGCGCACGAAAGAATGATTTCATTATGAGATGGGTGGGACCTATATATCCTCCAATGCATTCGGTAAAGATTTATATCTCATGAGATAGACATTTTTGGAATGGTAAGTTAATTTGGTTCAGTAATACAGGACTGGAACGAGGAGTGAACTCGATTCAGATTGGGACTTTGTCCTCTAAGATGGTCTTGGCAGCAATGCCTTGGATACTATGGAAATCATATCATGTGCTTAATGGTTTCCATAATCAAAAGTTTTATTCCCATGTTATTTTATCATGATTAATGTTTCTTTATGATCTATGCCTTATGTACTGCCATGTTTTATGTCATTGCTCAAGATTTCTATGTTTAAACATTATGTTCATGTTTTTATATTCAAATGTATATGGTTTGTTTTATTTTCTCCATGCTTACCCTTACTGATCATTTGAGCTCACCCTTTTTATGTTTTCTTTTCCCCAGGATATAAAGAAAGGTTTTAGGTAAGAAAACAAAAGGGGAAGATCTTTATGGGAGATGTTGAAGATCTTTCACCATGATTAGAAGATTCTATTCCATGTTTCCAAATACACTAAACTATTACAGTCCTTGTGTGTCTATTTTTGTTATGTATTAAGTATTCCGCAAAAGTAATTTAATGTCCATGTATGTCAAGATTTGGGTCTCTATAGTTGGTATCAGAGGAAAGGTTTAGTTAACCTTTGGAAACTAGGATGCGAAAACATTAGTGAGATCCCTAGAGATATTTATAAGGTATGTATAGGGATGTCCCTAAGGTTTAGTAATGTCTCTAAGGTTTAGTATAACTATAGGTTATAGTCCTATAATTATGTTGACAATCATGAATAACCTGGGATAAACCTAATATATCATAGGTTAAATAAGGTGTCAAAAGTTATACATCCTATAAGTGACTTTCTATGATTATGCAATTCCTCATTATTTTAACTGTTTCTTACACAATGGTTTTTGGTTTTAGTTAATGGAGGGAACTGGAAGTAATTTGGTTGACATTGAATCCGATGGACAAATTGGTGACAATGAGCAGCGAAATTTCGTAATACCTAAAGAGAAAGATATTATGATTATACAGAATCATACATCGCGATATATGATTAACAAGGTGAACTTTAGTGGCATTCCCAATTCATCAAATAAGAGGAAGATGTACCTTTATGCATGATCGCATATTGAGGATTATAGAGAAAGGAAGATTGAGATTTCTAAATAAGGGAAGAAGAACCTTGATGAATACATCAAATGGAGGGGAAGATGTTTTCTGTGTTGAGAGAAGGGTCATAGAGTGATAGACTGTTATGGAGTTAAATGTCTTATCTATGGAGAACATGGGCATTACCCAACTTAATGCCCTGACCTAAGAGGTTACATCTAAATCAAGGAAGGAATTGTTCCATGACAATCATTGAATAGGATGGTTTGAAGTGTTTATGTATTGGTATTCAAGAATAATGTTGTTGAGGTACTTTTATGGTATATTGGAATACCTATATATTGGTCCATTGTGGTTTTCCATAAGAATATGGCATCGGTAACCATGGAAAGTGATTGAGATATTTTTGTAAAGAAGATGATATGCACATAATGAAGGGATAAAGAGAAAATGAAATGTTTGACAATATTCATGAGCTCATGACTGATATAAGGACAAAGTTATATCATGGTTTGAGTATATAGAATTTTTTGATTTTGGTATGTGGAAAGAGTTAACTTTTGACAGTATTCATGTTTTCAATAAGGTTCAATGGGTATTCATTTTTTTCAAGAGAATACATGATTAAGGTATTCACATGATTGGAATGTGATCAATAAGATATATCGGGGATAAATTATGGTATTCAGATACTCAGTAGATGACATTTCTAGTAATTGTTTTCTTTATACTATAAGCTTGGAAAGAATTATTTTGGATAAGCCTAAAGATTCGAATTGATTATGTTGAACATAAGTTTGTATTGTTTAAGGCTAGAAATTTTTTTCGATATTATTTCTAGAATGTTATAATAGTGTAGTTTTAGAAAAAGGATAACCTACAGGACGGGCGACAACCCATTGCGTCGAACAAGGCTGTAGGAATCGAACCCACAACCAAAGTGTGATAGGCCTTTATCGCCTACCACTGGCCAAGAGGAAGCCCCTGGTTATTAGAAACTAGTTTTAGTATATTAAGTGGTATGATAAATGAAGTATAAGTCCATTTTTGGAACCATATACGATTAATATCACCATAAGATGAACTTATAACTTTTTCTAACCTTTTTTTTTGAAAGAGATGGAATGACCCATCATTCTATCACATGATCTTCTAACACTTCACGAATAACAAATTCAACTTCATTTCCTTAAGAGATGAAGTGGAAATTGTTCAATTCACTAACAACAGTGAGATTGTACCAAAATCATGTAATTATTTCTTTTAATTCATCAACTTTAGGGAAATGATCTTGAAAATGTTGTCCTAGTGCCCTCATATCTGATGAATCAGATAGTACCTTAGATCATCAAAAAATTATGGCTTTGTGATTTTTGGCTTTTTCATAGCCATGTTCTCTACCACTCTCCATCAGAACATAATGGTTAGATTTCTCTTCCATATCCATATTTTCACCTATGTTCTCCTATGTGGAAACCCAGTGATTAGTTAATTTGGGTAACTGTTTTGTTTCATACTTTAGTTTTTAAAGTTAAGTTTTGGTATTTCATTTTACGATGTGTGTTTCAATTAAAGAAACTTTCAAGTAGAAAATCATGAATAACCCTGATGAATTTCGAGGGCGAAATTCATTTTAAGGGGGGTAGAATGTAACCCGAGATTTTATGATAAGTATTCTTTTTAATTTATTTGAGGTCATGTGTTTTATGCTACACCAAGATTATGTTGTGTTATATGCAACATCGTATTAGCTTGCAGTATACGCAACACTATTCTTGGATTGTGTTACACACAATTTCAAGTTTGTTTGATAGTAGTCATTCTACGCAACATTGACTGTATATGTATATATATATATATTCAAAGAAACAACAAAAGATTGTTTCACAACACGCAAACCTGACTTGGTTTGCATTACATGCAATCGCGACCTTCCTCGATAGCGTGTGTTGTACGCAATATCATGTTTCACTATACAACGATATATTGTTATAATATTATGGACTATCCTTTATGAGTATTATTAACTACATTTTGAATTTTATAACATTATTATTCATCTTACATATTTTCTAGAACATTTTATGAGAACAAAATAAATTTTTCGGATAAAATAAGTATTTTTCAAAAAATGCAGTTTTGTCGCCTTTTGATGGCGCACCCACTTTAAATATTGTTTTTGAAATATCTATAAGTTCAATTTGACAAAATAAAATTCTTATTTGGAATCAGGATATAAAAATTTACTTTGGATAAATTTTTCATATTATTCTGATAACTTTCATATTTTAGTGAATAGTAAAAACATGCTATATTTTAATTAAAAACAACTTTTTTCATCGCAATAATTTATATGGTTAGATTATATTTTTAATTCGTTTTAAAGTGTAATTAGAATATACTTTTACCATTTAATCCAATTTTGGTCATTGCAATTAATTTCACTTTGAAATTGAATATAAACAAGTATCAATCTTTTGATAGTTATTGTTTCTTAAAAACACGCTATTTGTTTTGATAACAGGAATTAATTTTAAAATTAATTAATTCCAATTATATGTTTTTAATTTGTAAAAATAGACATCAATTTTGAATTTGGAATATCAAATAATTCTTAGGCTGAATTTTTGGTATTTTTCTGAAAAACGTCAATTTTTGATGAATAGTGAAACCACTTAGTGGTAGTAAAAAAATGAATTTTTCATTTAAATGAAATTTTAGCACTTCTGTGAATTGAATTTCGAAAATCCGAGAGACACGGTTAATATCAAGGACTAAAATGTGGTTCAATGAGATGAAAATATTTTTTGGTGAATAGTAACTTTTTACTTTTATTTACCACGGTTAAAAGTAAATATGATAATTAAGGGTAGAAATGATATTATTATTACCCTACAACATGTCATAATTCCATTGGAAAAGTGTAATTCGACCAAAAACAACCTTAGGAAAAAAATATGACCATTTAGGTCCACTTGGATTAGATTAGGACATTTATTATTAATTTATTTAAAGAAGAGTTAAAATAGATAAAATCAAAGTTTAATAACTAAAAAAATTTTAATATAGGGTTATACATTAGTTAAATTAAACTATAAATATTAATTAGAAATCTAATATGATTTCTTACATAATGGTATTTTATTTATAATTTTTAAAAATTAAATAATTTAATTTATTTATGACACAATGATGATGCAGTAATTATCTTATTAATGAAATATTAACATAATTGATGTTATAAATACCCAAATAAATGTAATTTGAGACTTTTTATGAATTACACTAATTTTATAGGTTAATATGACATGTTATTATTGATTTAATTAACTCTTTTCGAACTAATCATGATGTTATGATTTTCAAAAAAATCAATTACCAAGTAGTATCAAAATTGATATAAAATAGTTTTTAAAAAATATATTATATTATTAATTGTTATTATATTCCTAAAAATCTAATGTTCGGCCAAATGAATTATATATGGTTATATATATTAATAATGAACCACTTGGGGTTATTTTGGCTTGTTATAGTAAGTTTATTAACCATATAGTGTAAGAAAACAAGAAGACACGGTAAAAGTTAAATTATTTAACTTAGAGTTAAATATAAAAAATAAGGTTAAAATAGTAACCTAAAATTGTCTAAAACCTATTGGTTGAGAGGATTTCGACCCATCCCCACATTATCTTAGACATAAATCAATTTTGAGCTATTATAAACCGAATATGACTTTATTATAAAATAATATTTTAAGTTTTTCCAAAGGTGCCACTCTCCTCTCTTATAAAAAGGGCACCCCTTCCCTCTTCTCTTCACACCTTTTTGAGCCTTGAAGCTCGGCCAAACCCTGCCCATTTCTCTTCTCCACTTCTCTAGAAACATTTTTGAGGTTCTGGTCTTCTCAAAAGAACAACTCTTATTCCTTAAGAGAAGGATTAAAGGAGGTGCGTCGAAGAAGAGGTAATCACTTCTTCCGATTCTCTCAAGTTTCTTTCTTCTTATACTTCTTCTTCTTTAGTTGTATCATTATAAAGTAATAACATCAGTATTAAATATATACTGATATGTTATTATAAATATGAAACAACCCTATTTCACCTTCTATCCATCCTACGGAAAACGAAATCACCGCGCGTGCGTACGTACGGAATACCGTCTCCACGCCGTGGTGTAATCTGTTTTCGACCACCACCTTACTTGGATGGGTATAATGGTGTAAATAAATAACTATATATTATTATTGTAAAGTGATATTGATTCTTAAATATTATACATACACTTCAATACAATTCCATGATCATTGGAATAATATCATCACTCGTGCGTACGTACGGACTACTGTCTCCACGATGCGATCAGATTCATTCTCCATGTTAACCATTCATGAATGATTATAAAGTATATATAATAAGTAATAATGAAATATATGAAATAATAATGATACGAGATATATATATATATATATATATATATATATATATATATATTTCAACTACTTAATTCCATTCAATTCAATAAGGAAATGAAAAGAGCGTTTATGCATACGTACGGCCTACCGTCTCCATGAACGGTGCATTTCATTCCATTTATCGATCTATCATATATATATGTATATGCTGAATATATATTAAATATAAATCATGTTTTACATTCTGGAATTAATTAAATCAGGATATAAGTAATAATATCCAGAACAACAAGTCCAAACATGTACGATAAATGAAACGATTTTACCCAAAACGCTGCTTTAACATGGAACTTACAAAAGAACGGGTAATATAAAGTCATAAGTGAACCATATATGATATCATAACAATGAATATGATTCTGTAATAAGTCAATGACATTATTTAAATCATTATACAGGAGGTTCGGATACATACGAAGCATATCGGACCTAAGGTAAGGGATAACTTTTCCAATCTCGTTATTATCCGAGATTGTTTATTCGTAAGTATTTAATGGGGTTATTGTTATCATCCATGTCCATGTTTCCTAAAAATGGTTTCATGTATGTTTAAAGTCCTTTTTAACCATTTTTGACTTTTACTTCATGGTATTTAAGGCATATTTCTTTTTTTTTTACCATATGAGGTACTTTGTGACTTTTCCGACAAAAGTAGGTGCAGAGTGTTATTTTTAACTTATACGGCGTGAATAGATTTTTACAGTTTCATAACGCCTCATTTTCATGAAGCTTACTATACAAGATTGCATGATTATTTTCAACAAAACCCTTTTATTTTAAAATTACCTGGCATTTTGTGAAAAGAAAATGATTTTTAAGAAGAAAGGATATTTTCCTCAAGATTTCATTTCAAGTGTTTTATCAAAAATATTTTCCGTCTAAAATGACATTATTTAATAGGTTTATGTTTCAAGTACAATGTCACCATTATTTACTTGGTTTTATTCTTCTTATGATGAAATGATATCCATTTTTTTATATGGATTATGTTATGATGGCATGATGTTTAAGAATCTCATTCTCTTACATGGGCTATACCATGATGTATGATTAATGATTTTGTGACACACGAAAGAATGATTTCATTATGAGATGGGTGGGACCTATATCTACCTCCAGTACATTGGGTAAATATTTATATCTTATGAGATAGACATGGCTAGAACGGTAAGTTAATCCGGTTCAGTAATACAGGACTGGAACGAGGAGTGAACTCGATTCAGAAAGGGACTTTGTCCACTAAGATGGTCTTGGCAGCAATTCCGTGGATACTATGGAAATAATATCATGTACTTAATGGTTTCCACAATCACAAGTTTTATTCCCATGCTATTTTATCATGATTAATGTTTCTTTATGATCTATGACTTATGTACTGCCATGTTTTATGTCATTTCTCAAGATTTCGATGTTTAAACATTATGTTCATGTTTTTATGTTCAAATGTATATGGTTTGTTTTATTTTCTTCATGCTTACCCTTACTGAACATTTGATCTCACCATTTTTATGTTTTCTTTTCCCCAGGATATAAAGAAAGGTTTTAGGTAAGAAAACTAAAGGGGGAGATCTTTATGGGAGATGTTGAAGATCTTTCACCACGATTAGAAGATTATATTCCAAGTTTCCAAAGACACTAAACTATTACGGTCCTTGTGTGTCTGTTTTTTTTATGTATTAATTATTCCAAAAAAGTAATGTAATGTCCATGTACGTCAAGATTTGGGTCTCTACAGTCAGCAAGATCCTGGATTAAGTTGTGTACTCATGCTGCTTCTTTAGTAGTATCTATAATAACACATACATTAATTCACTACACAAAAATCAGATTTTTGCATCAGTTTTTTAGAAATTATTTATCAAAAACTGCCACTAAACCTTTTATTTTTTCACGCACCCAACACTTCTCTCTCGACCCCCCCCCCCCCCACACACACACACACACACTCGACCCCCGTGACCCCCCGAAGCCCTACCAGTCCCAACCCTTGTCACCCCTCACTGTCGGTTCTGACCCTCACCACCCCTCATCGTGCCTCAATGCCCCTTTTTGTCAGTCCCTACCCTCACTGTCCCTCTCCACCAGTCCCAACCCTCACCCCCGACCCTCTCCACCCCTCACTATCAGTCCTGACCGAGCTGCTCACTGCCCCTCTCCACCAATCCTGACCTAGAACCTCGCCACCCCTCACCATTGGTAGGTTTTCAATTACTATTTTATGGGATTCAAGTTCATTCATATATTAGGATTAGGAATATAGGATCATATTCCATAATGTTCCTATTTTGTGTTTTAAACTATTCTATTGATTTATTGTATTAATTATGAAATCTATTAGTGATAAAATTTTATTGTTTGATCAAGTGAAATATTTTTTTTCATGTTATTGTTATATATATTTGCATTACTTAGTTAAGAATGTGTATATTTTTATATATACATATGTGACTCTGACCAATTTGGAGGGATAGGGGATCTTGGTTAATTCTAGTATGTATATACATTTGGTTATGGGTAGACTCCAAGGAGGAAATTTGTGTTAACATATATAACAATACAAATTTGTCCTAATTATTTCGATTTTCTAAATAATTCCTTAAAATTTCATATGATTTCTCCTTAAAGGAGGCTTATGGGACCAAAAGATAACATCGATCAGGATACTCATATTATGGAGGATTCCAATGTTCCACTACCTATTGTGTAAGATAGTGTAGTAAAGTAAGCTACTACACCATATCTAGTGGAAAAGTTAGAGGGAGTACCTTATTTTGAAGTCCTTTCACTTATTATTTACCAGGGTGGAGGGTAGTCATTGTCCATGATTGAATTTTTTAGATATTACATCTCTAACATCCACCATACTTTCAAGGAAATGGTGATTTGTAGTATTTAGAATAAATTTATAATATATCTAATTATCCATTAAACATTGATCATCCTCAATTTTTATAGTTGAGTTTTTTATTGGTTGAATACATATTTTGTGAAATATTTTCAATTTCCTTATGTAGAAAGTGAGTTTGATGTAGTCAAACATTTTTATTTCACTTTGTTTAAGGAGAATTATGTTTGTGGTGCCTGGTTCCTCATTATAGTTACCAGATTATTATAATTACTTTGACTTCATGAACTCATGTCGTCATATTTAGAGTGATTCATTTCTCATATGAACATCTCATTAGCATGTCCCATGAAGTCATGATCATTTTCAATATAACTTTCATTGTTGGAATCAATGATGTTAATTGATTCAAAATACACATCATTTGTCATTTATCAAGCCTTGTCAGAGTAGAAACATTTTCCACGTAATACCTGACCATTTGTTATATCTATGTTCACTACCACCAGGCACTAATAAGGTCAATGGTGTCTTCATCCATACCTGAAAAGGAAATTCAAGAAAATAAAAGAAATAAGACAAATAAAATCATAGATATAAATAAAAGAGATAAAATTTTAATAACACATCATTTATCATAATCAATCCACCAATTCACTTAATAAAAAAATGTTACAAAATATATTCATTAAATAAAAAATAGTATTATGATAGTAGATTAATAGTTTTGAGAGTCATTTGGTCCCTTAATCAATTATTAACAATGGATTATGATACCTTTTTCAATGATTTCTTAAAATAATATTTTTACTAAAAATAGATTTCAATATGTATTTTCCTATTTGGTTTATTAATGGTTTTTAAATGAAAAAATGTAACTCTTTTACACATCATTTTCCTTAAAACTAGACTTTATGGATTTCAATTATTCTTTTTAAAATGCTCCATTATATACCATAGGTATTTTTATTGGAAACCCTTATTTGTCATATTCATATTTTTTTCAACTAATATATATGAATCTCTTTTCCTATTTAGTAATAGTTATGTGTTTTAATTTTTTTTAATAATGTGTAGGCTCATTATGATATATATATATAAAAGTTGGATCACATTACCAAGGAACGCACCTTAGTATATTAAGGGTTTGGATAATTATTTAGATTTGTTTAATTTTCAATCGATCTGTTGATAGGAGAATAAGATATCCATGTTCTAAATGTAAATTTAGAATATGGTTGAAGAGAGATGAAGTTTATGAACACTTGATATTGAAGCAATTACCTACTCAATATTTGTGTTGGATTTGGCGCAGAGAATCGAACATTACAGAAAGTTTGAGAACTAATGTTAATCCATAGAATGAGCTCCCAACTTCATTAAAAATGGAAAATAAAATTCAAAACCTAATAAATGATGCATTCATCATTGCAAGACACCAACATCAACATCAAAACATATCAGAACTACCAGTTGAGGGTGCAACAAATATCAATGTGAGAAGTGATGTTTTTTAGACTATAAGACAACCAGATCAAGAGTGTAACATATCATTGTATCCTTATATTGATTCTATGGAGACTAATGTAATAGCTTCACTAAGAATACAGATGTGTTTCATAGTTTAGTTGATGATGGAAATCAAGAGTGTGTATAGTGAATGTTTGAAATATTCAAAACATTCTTTTCTATTAAATTTGTGCCATATCAAATGCCTATATAGAATTACAATAAGGCGATGTCCATGATATTGTAATTGTTACATGATTCATTTGTAAAAGAAAACATCTATGAGTCTTTTTATGATATGAAAAAAAATCAACAATCTTGGTCTGAATTATACAATAATACATGTGCGTCACAATAATTGTATGCTTTATTAGGGAGAGAATTCAAACTGGAAGGATTGAAAAAAAAATGTTCTTATTCAAGATAAAAGTATATAGGTGATGTTGGAATTATGAATAAACATATTACCATGAATAAGAAGAAAAGAAACACACCCAAAAATGTTTTTTCATTACTTTCCTTTAAAGCCTTGATTGCAAAGATTATTAAGGTGATCAAAAACCACCGAACACATGAAGTGGCATTCTGTAGATAATAACAATGATTGGTTAATATGACATCCAAGTGATTCAAAATTGTGGAATACATTTAATTTATTACATCCCGATTTATAATTTGATCCTAGGAATGTTCGATTGGTATTGGATTCCGATGGATTCAAACCATTTGGGACTTTGAGTACCAGTTATAGCATTTGGATAGTTGTTTTGATCCCTTACAATCTGCCTCCATGGATGTGTATGAAACAAAAATATTTTATCATTTTGATGGTTATTCCTAGAAAAAATTCCTAGAAATTATATTCATGTATACTTACAGCCTTTAATTGAAGAATTATAGAAGTTATGGAGCAACGGTGTTGATACATATGATGCATCTTCTATAACAATGTTCAAAATGCAAGCTACTCTAATGTGGACCATTAGTGACTTCCCTGAACTTGTAAATTTAGATGGTTGGAACACTTACATGGGTTTTTATTTTCCTATTTATAACTTTGATTTTGATCCCAAATTGATACCACATAGTAGAAAATGGTGTTTCTTATGTCATTGAAGATTAATTAATGCATCTCACAGATTTCAGCTGAACAAATCAAAATTCAATTCTTTCACTGATCATAGACCACCTATAAAGTTTTTAATAGGTTTTGAAATATTTTCACAACTTGAAAATGTTGAAACATAATTTGGGAAGGTGGGTCATTTGAATTATAGTAGGAAATGAATTCGAAGTGCATCATCAAGTGAAATAGGAATAAAACAATGAAATAAAAAAGTATATTCTTCAAAATTCAGTACTGGGAATTTAATTTCTTGTGGAATAATATTGATGTGATTCATATTGAGAAGAATGTTTGTGAAAATTTGACCTCCAAATTTCTTAATGAGGATATAAATTCTAAGGATAATATCAATTCTTGGAAAGACTTAATAGAAATTAATATAAAGCATGATATTTAGCCAAATGAGAATGGAAATTATGCTCCAGCAATTTTTTCAATGAAAAAATGGATAAAGATACATTACTTCAAATTTTAAAACATGTGAAGGAATATGATGGGTATTCAGGTAACATATCAAGGTGTTTTGACTTATATCATCATAGGTTACATGGATTTAAAATCCACAATTTACATATTTTTTTACAGTAGTTACTACCATTGGCATTGTGTATATTATTACCTAAGAAGTTTACTGCGGTTGTACTCCAGTTATAAAAAATTTTCAGAAAACTATGTGAGAAAACTCTATATCCATTTCATCTTGACAACCTTCAGGAGAGATTTGTATTAACACTTTTTTCAATGGATATGATCTTTCCTCTGTCATTTTTTACTGTCATGATGCATCTAACTATACATTTGGTTGAGGAAGCTAAATTAGGAGTCATCATGCATTATCAATGGATATATCCAATTGAGATGTACTTTATTTATATTTTTTTCATTTTAGTAAACAATTATTTTCACTTCATTAAATACATAATTATGTTTTTTTATTTTATTTCACAGATATCTTAGGCATTTGAAATCATACTTGAAAAATAAATCTCAACTTAAAGGCTCTATTTCTAATAGTTATTTGGAAGAGGGGTGTCTTAACTTTTATTCTAGATACATGGATGATATTGAGACAAGATTAAATTGAGTTGGATGTGTTAAAGACATATCAAATCAATCAGAAATACATGGAAAATTAAAAATCATTTCTGTTATTGGCTGATCAGTTGGGAGGAGATCAAATGTTACACTAACAGAAATGGAATTATTACAGGCACATAGAAATGTGATGCTGAATAGTTAAATTACAGATCTATTTATTGAAAAGTTCAGGATAAAAACAAAGAGGCGAATAAGTAGACGAACATGAAGTGAGAAAGATATAACAAAATTTGTTAATAAAGAGCTTGTAAAATGGTTTCCATGATCTGTATGTTCATAAATATTGTAATCAATATGGATATTAGGTTGATACATATATTTTGTAAATATAATAATGTATATTAATTTTTTAGATCATGAATATTAATACTCGAGTAGAGTTTTTATAAGATTTGAAGTTTTATACTATAGGTCCTCTAAAATAAGCTAGAAAGTTCAACGCTTACAATGTGAATGGATTTAGATTCCATACAGTCGATCATAAAGAGGGTTTTAAAATAAATAATAGTGGCATATTTATGTTTTCTGAAGTGGGATACTGTGGAAAGTTGACTGATATTATTTAATTAAACCACCACATGCATTTTCATCTATTTTATTCAAATTCAATTGGGTTGATATTATCAGGGGTGTTAAAAGAAATTCCTTTCAATTTACTTCTGTGAACTTCTCTCACTTGATGGATGTTGGTGACCATGAACTACATGATCCATATATCTTATCATTTCATGAAAAAATGGTACATTATATGAAATATTTCATGGATGAAGGGTGTAGTGTAGTTTCTCATGTAAAACAAAGAGACTTTTATGATATGGGTGATGAAGATGAAGATTTGACCTCTGACATTGAATCACATAAATAGTAAGAAGCGGACTTTTTTTACATCATGATATTGAAAATATAATTCTTGCAATGGTGGATGGAGTAGATGAAGTAATGATGGATCAGGAAACCAACATGATTGAAATAGAAAATTATTTTATGTGCAGTTATCCATTCATTTATCAACAACTTATTTCATTTTTTGTAGTCATTCATTATCATTATTATGTATATTTTGTTTGTTATTACTATTCATCTGTTATCATTTCTATTTTATTATGCATGAATGTTTGGAAATATATGTTCTAAACTTGATTTTATTTGATTAAATGATAGGAATGCCAATAATGAAGTGTTATACTAATGTTAGTCGACTCTCGTTTGATGTTCTATCGACCACACTGATAGATGCTAATTTATTTGTCTCCCTCCCTAAATCATATAAGACATCATCCGCTTTCCCCCTGAACCATCTCTCACACCCTCCTCTAGCATCCCATCAGCAGCCCAGTTTATGCCTTCTCATTCACAAGCCTCGATAGTGAGGGATTAGGTCTCCACTCCTAGTTCTTCATAGGGACATTTTAGGGTGAATGTTATAGGTACAAATTTTAATATGAATAAATTTACTGCACTTTTTTTGTACTACTAACTGTTTTTTCATAGAAGATGGAAACAATTATACTACAGAGAAAAATATGAAAAGTTCATACATTTGGAATTTGACCAGACTAAATATAGTTATCCCATTATATTCCTATGGGATCCCTACAGATAATTTTGTAGGATTACTTGGACAGATTCTAGGCCAACTGGCAGCGAAGTCGCCAACACTTCTCATTACGTATGATGATTGGAGGCATATGCCTTCATCTTGTAAAAATAAAGTTTTTGATTCAAAAATAAAGTTAATTTTAATACATTATGGTGTAATTGAATGTCATTATGTTATTAAATGATAAAATTTTCAAAATGAATCCATGTGTACAGATATTTTTCCACTTTACCATTACTGATATGCTAGCACAAAAGCATACATTGAAAATTTTGGGCAAGAAATGGAAAGATTTTGAATGGAGATTATGAAACAAAGTCAATGATAATTTTTTGAGTCCCCAACAAATGCATGATAAGGTACTCAATGGGGTACCTAGAGAGTAATGGAATGTTTTTGTTGATAGGCATTGTGATGATAATCACATGGTATTTAAATATATATAATTATATTAATCTCATTTTACATTTATACATGTCTACTAAAAGGGGATGACATTGCATACATTACTATTAAATTGATTTTTTTTATTTCAGGATCTTTAAAGGAAGAATGCATCGATTCGAGCTAAGAAAATCATCCCTAACACTGTGGGGTCAAAGAGTTTTTCTAGAAGCCCATTGACTCTGGTAATCTTTTCATTAGTTTAAATATTTATAAGACAATATTGTCTATTTAATATATTAAATTTTTTATTTATATTTTTTAATTTATTCATATATTTGAGGGCACTATGAATCCCTAATATAAGTGTGGTTGGATGTTCATAAATAATATGATGGGTTCTTTTTTAATGATCCTGCCAAAGAAGTTGGGGTATGAATTCATTTTTCATTATAATAACTTATTATTAGTTGTCACTATGTTAATATATATTGCTTCCAATATGCCTGATATTTGATTTATAGGTAAAAATTAAAGAAATATGGGATGCCAATCCCACGCAGTCCTACTGAGTATCCCAGGATGACCCCATTGGTAAAGTCCTTAGGAAGGAGCATCTTGGTTGAGTGTGCGGGATGTGTTTGTGACCATTACTATTTATGGTATTTGGCAGGCCACCAAGGATTGCAGCTGCATCTACTCCTTGTTGTAGTCACTCCCTACCCCAAGATGCTAAGAGAGAGTTTTTTTCTATAAAAAATAGAATTCAGTAATAGGGGGATCAGATATTCTCTTTTCAGAAAGAGTTTATTGTTTTATATCATAAGATTATAGGATCTATCCCCAGTGGAATTACATCAATGACTGGTGGTCATCAGGTAAATCTAAAAATTTCAAAATCATTGAGTTCACAAAAATTTATTTGTTTTAAGTTTAAACATAAATATACAGCATTATTTAATTTACAATATAATTTTTTTACAGGTTCTTATAGCATGAAGTAGAGATGGAGATGGAAAGGGGGTGAACAGTGTTTATCATCAGACAGTGATTATTGGTGTTTTTTTTGGTTTCAGAAAAATATGGAAAGAGAGGGTTTGTTTATGTATCATGTGTGGCATAGATTATTCACCTAACATTTTCATGACCTAACATTTTCATGATTTTCAATGTTTGAAGAGGTTGAAAACCAATATGGGTTGTATTGATAGTCATCCATTCATTGAAATATGGGATTTAATATGATTTAAAATACCTATTTTGTAATGGTCTTCAGGTTATTTAGTGAAAATCATATTATCTTTTATTTTAACATTAGAAAACATTCTTTCCCTAATCCTATATAGTAATACCTAAGTGGCATTTCTTTCTTTTTGGAATCCCACAAGGTAAAGTTCAATCATTATGGTTATAAATTTTCTCACCATTTTTTAATTTTCAAGCATGATTATTTTACATCAAGCCTATACATGTGAATGTTTCTCATTTACATTATTTTTCCTTGTATCCTGTAGGCCCTAAACCCATTTCATAATTTATGTTCCACCATACCCTTAAGTTGCATCAACTCATTGTTTGACATCAATCATTTAAAATCATCATTCATGATACATATCCTTATTTATTCTTCCTATCAAATCCTTCCATGGCATCCCACATTCCCATGGACTCTGATGGTTTCACCCATTTAATCTCTCCCCATTCCATCACCCTACTATTTCTACACCAAAAATTATAATTCTAGTTATCCCCTATAGTACAACCATTGACTCTCCCTTTAAAAATAAATTTTTTTTATCTATTTAATTTTAGATCAAAGGTATAAGATTATTGATATGTTTAACTATTTTAAAATCTATTTATAGTTTTTTGGGTGTTAATTAGTGTTTGATTGTTCACTTATAATATTTTGGTATTCATGGTTTGTAAATGTACTTTTCTTGATAATGTGTGTTATTTTGGATTCTAATTAGGGTTTTCTTTTTTATTTCTAATATGAATAATTACTTTCCCAAATCTATACACCATAATCAATATAAATTTATAATTGTTTATATAGATATTGTGTAATATTTATACTTGTACAAATACTTTTTAATACTTATATGTACATCAATGAATTATATAATATATGTTATTATAATTATATAATTTTTATTTAAATTTTTGATCCCATGTTCTTTAATGAAGATTGTTGAGCCCATGGTGGAAGGATTGAGGATTCAAGATTGTATTATGTGTTTCATGGTTATTTATTTTATGGGAAGTTTTTTCCATAGTTTTTGGAATGATTATAAGAACTTAAATGAATATAAAGATTTGAATGTGAAAATTAACATATTTAATTTGATGTTGTTGTCTAAGATATAGATAAAAGCTATAGATATGAGAAGATAGAGACTATATATACATTTAATGGACAATACATAGAAATTATTCATATGGGAGAAAATGGAAAAAAAAACAGGAGAGGAGAATAAGTGATTGGGAGAATCTTTTTTATCATAAAAAGAGGATAAATGATTTTATACTATTCAAGAAAAAAATAATGAACCACAATCAATAACTTTCTAGCAGTTCAATTAGGGACATGTTCAACACTCATAGGGGTTGAATCAATGTTGATGAATTTATATCCAATATAAAATATTTTAAACCCTATCCTCTTATCTCTCCACTTATTAAGGTAAATAGTTCTCTTGTTCTACCTTCTTAACATCATCTTTTCTTATAAATAAATTTAAACACACACCAACAGAAGTGTCACAACAAATTTACAAGGTTAACCTCTCAAAATGAGAAGGAAAATCCTTTGTGTTATATGGATTCCTTCAATATTACACAACCCACTAGTATCAACCTATGGGTACAAGTGTGAAATTTTTTTCATTGAACTTATATTACATGCTTCTTGACTGTATTTTAGTGTATCCCGTACTCTTTCAACATCTCAATATGTTTTTATACTACCATATAAATAGTTTAAAATAGATTTTTCGTACAATAATAAATCTTTTACAAGTATAGACTATGTATTTCCATTGATGTTACAAATTATTATTTTCCTTATGTACTTTCACAATAGAAAGAAATTTATTCACTTATTATGCACAACAAATTAACAAAAAATATTCTTCTTATTATTATTTAAAAAAAACTCAAAGGGTTTCTATAATTACTTATTTTTCTTATGTTCTTTTAAAAATTAAAGATTCTGATTTTTTGTTAAAATTGAACTACAAAACCTATTTCCTCATCTTCCTTATATACAACACAGAGTTTGTTTCAATCATCCCATAATAATATCATTTGTCTTCCATCTACAGCCTCTACATCATTGACACTTTAAAATGAAATATCTTATTTTTATTAATCTTACACAGTAGTAGCAACACATTCTTATCAATTAAATTTTAATTTATAATTCAAATTCAATATTCCAAATTCTTTCTATCATTTATTTATTATATATTGATTATTTTCAAACCATTACATCATATTAGACCTCATAGTCACCATTGATGATGTTAAATGAATTAATAGACAACTTATGAGAGGATCATGAGTCAGAAATAGATAAATGTTTTAGATCCACTCAAAATTAGAAATATGATTTTGAACACAATTGGAACTACGATGTGTTGTAACCTATTTTGGTACATCTTTATTGAACCATGATTGTATTTTTCCCTTATAAAATTTATTAAATGTAATTTGGTTGTTGTTAAAAGAGTTTTTATTCATTTTACATGTTTTATAAAATTATATGGGTGGTTATCATTGAGAAAAACGCTTATTCATTGTGTTTTAAGCCAAATATGGTTTTAATAGTGCGTTTACCTTTTTGTGTGTTTTCCTTGTTTTAGAGATGGGGTGTGGTTTTATAATGTGAAATATAGTTTTCATTGATATATTTAGTTATGATTAGATTTGATGTGTGCACACCTTGGGTTATATGTTCTCTATATATGTTTTTTAAGGATATGAGGGCTGCATAATCTACAATCGGTTTTTATTTGTAAATCAATATATAGAGGCAGTTTAAATTATCGCTAAATATGGAACATTTTTATCGAGGGTTTAAACTGCCACTATATGTTGATAGTTTTTTAAAAAATTATGTGGGTTTATTTAGAGATATTTTTACTAGTTTTAGTGGTGATTTTCTTGCAAAAAAAGGAAAATATTTAGTGGCGTTTTAATCGCTGTTAAATATGGTGTCTATGACACTTCCCAAAAAGTTACACTAAATGAAATAAACTATCACATATTGCATGAGGACACCAATTTTAGTGGTGGTTTTATAAAACTGTCGCAAACCCATACAACTGAGATTTAAAATTCAACCATGTTAAAAGAAACTACCACTATGCGGTGATTTTCTTATAGTGATTGACCCATAATTATGATTTTAAAATTCAGGATTAAATTTGGCTACATTCACATGATATTTTTGTTTTAAAGTTTAATAGAATTTGTAAAAAATGATTATATATAAATCCCTTATAATACAATGTGGAAAAATCTACTTAATATCCCTTTTTTTACATGCAAAAAGGATTCTTAAATTTAAACTCATGTTTTATTCAGAACACATTTTTTACATTTAAGATGAATACCCATAGAGGAAATATAGATATTTTTATAGTTTATACTCATACTTAGGCTCTATGAGAAAAAAATTGAAACTTAGGATGAGAAAAAATAACTCATTGATGGATATAAAAATAAATAAACTCATTGGTCCATTTTGGAAATCATGAAATACCATAAGAAAATTTTCCCTTTTACATAATAAACTTTGATCTCAAAATTTAATTTAGTTACTCATTAAATTAGATTTATTGACCATATATTTTCATAAAAAATATCATAATAAATATTAAATATAAAATCATAAACATTAAAGTCTATTATAAATAATGACTACCCATTAAAAAAATCTTCAAAAACATACCTTTCACCCTTAAAAGGGTCATAATCTTTCTTAAAACGTGTGCTTATTTTCATACCCTATAAAATCAAAATATTTGTATAAAAAATAATTTCCAAACATAAAAAATCTATTTAGGTGCCTTAATAGATCATATTAATATTAGAAATACAATCACTCTTATAGGAACTCTTATAAATTGAATAACCTACTCAGTCAGTTCCAACATATATTACCTAGAAAACAAATCATTACCCAATGAATTGGAGAGGTGTATCAAGATCACACATCATTATGAAAAATGTAAAAGGTCCATAAAATACATTAAACACATATAATATAAAATTTACATCATGAAATCTAATAAAATATTCTTTTTAACACATATGTTGAAGCACTTTTGGACTTTACTTAAAAATTAAGAGAAATATTCTTTTTTATTAAGAACTCTTAAAATGAAAAATTACCAAAAGAATGGGAAATAAAATCATATTTAAAAAAAGAATAAAAAATATGTGGAATATTATTAAATAATAATGGTCGGGGTGGTAGGAAATTATACTCATTCCTTGTATGTTAAAAAATCCTTTCACACTTTAGTAAAAATGTCATAAATAACCCCTTTATAAAATGTTAAAAATAATTCATTTTAAAACATCATAAAATATAAAAACATGGATTAAAATGACATTGAATATAATTTTATTTATATTTATTACATTTTAAAAACATTTTAAAGAACATTTATATGGAGGTAAAATATAAGAAACACTTTAAAACTTTTAAAATAAGGTTTTAAAGAAACATTTTTTGCCTTTAGTCCGAATTATCACATGTGTTCTTTAAATACTATATAATAAATTTATATTAATTATTTACTTTATTAAGAACCTTTTATAGTTTAATTAAATTATCATAATACCTTTTAATTAATTTATTAACATGTATTTTATAGTTACTAAATCTATTAATTTCATGTCAGATGTTTTGGGGATGTTCAGTTCATAATCTGAAAATGACTTTGGTAGGTTGAACTTGGGCAAAGGGTTAATTATTACATTATATATATAATATTAATCATGAAATTATTATAATATTTACACATTAAATAAAATTTTAAAACCATTCATTAAATGTTTACATAAAAAACTGAACCACATCACTTCATAGAGGTGGTAATCAACATGTATGCATGAACAGTTTTATCATTTTCAAATGGATTAAAGATTAAGAAGGTAATTAATATATAATATATAAAGAATAATAATTATTTCATTAAATATCATATATATTCATTAAATAAACTATAATAATAATCCTTTAATGGTGGTGATGAAAAACATGGCACATCGCTTCATGGAGGTGCTAGTCCTCACGTACTCATCAGTGATGTTTTCATTTATATTTGATAGGAAATGGAGTTTTAAAGGGGTTTTAAAATAAAAATTATATAATTTTATTATATTAAAAATACTTATTATATCATATCATCATGTTTATAGAATATTTTAAGGTATTTGAAGAAGAAATAAACATGAAAACACTCAGTTAAGAGTTATACCTCTTCTTTGGAAAACCTCATTTGGCCTACACCTTAAGCCTTCTAGGTTGGCATTTTTTGTGAAAACGTGACCTATAAGACATATAGGTATTCTTGGAAGATATTTTTTGAAGTATTATTTTATATAAATTTCTCAAAATATATGAATAATATATGAGAGTGGGTGCCCTTTTATAAGTGAGGGGAGTTGCACTCTTGTAATTTTTCAATATTTTAAAATAATATAAAGTCTTATTCATGGGAATATTTAACTAAATAAATATAATTTAAAATATAATATTATAAGGGTGAAAATATTATTATAAAATAACATTTAATATGAGATTTTATGACCTTATAACATAGTTTAAAACTTGATTAACCCATTTTACCCTTAACCGTGGTGAAAACATTTTTCCATGGACACTATTCATTATGACCAAAAATAAAATTGAAATTATTAATAAATTTGAACCAAATAAATAAAAATATGAATTATATTTTTTAATATTCAATTTTTATAGGTCATATAATTTAATTTTAATATTATCTCATAAAACGAAAGGAAATACAATTTTTCAAAAAATGCATTTTTATGCCTAAAAATGAATTTATACTAAAATAAAGTATAATTACGATTCCTATAGATTTAATAGTATTTTTTTATTCATAGGATAATAATTTAACTCTTTAACACTTCAAAATATAATTTTAATTTTTAAATAATTGGATAGAAATGGCAGTTTTAATAGAAATCGGTATTTTGTACTATTCGCTTAAAAATCAATATTTTTAGAAAAATACAAAAAATTAAACCTAATATATATTTGATTTTATAATATCAAAAAATAATTTAATTTTATAAAATTAAATTTAAAAAATTTAAAAAAATTACTTTTTAAATAAAATCATATAATACTTCAAAATCTTTCATTAAAATAAAACAATTTATTTTTCTATTCTGAAAAAACATACAAAATTATTGTAATGAATGTGAATCCAAAAACAATATAATCATATATTTTAATAATAAATGAATTTTATTTATTAATAACATTATTAGGGTTTTCAAATTCTTCCCTCCTTAAATAAATTACATCCTCATAATTTTATTCATTATTTAAACATGTAGGGATATTTTTCTCTCACATCCTTTCCAGGTTCCCTTATTGTTTCCTCAATCATGTAATTCATAAACAAAAATTTTAATATGTTATTTAATATATTCTATAACACCTACTCTTTGTGATCTCGAATCTTCATTTTATTTTTATTATAATAAAAATTATCTTCCTGCTAAATTACTTCAAGGATCAAAATATGAGTTGCATAAATTACATATTTTCTTGATAATGAAACATCAAACACATCATATACCTGAGATAAACTCATGGATAAGGCTAATTGATAATAAAATGATCCCACTTATTATATAATTTCATATAAACCAATAAACTATGTGATTAAATTTCCTTTCATTCTAAAATGAATAAGACCTTTCCAATGATATATTTTAAGAAATACATGGTCACCAACCTTAAATGAAAGATATTTCCTCTGGTAACATGAATAAATATGTTTCCTACTCTAGGATACCCTCATGTATTATTGAATCATATTTACCTTCTCATCTATTTCTTATACTATTTATAACCCCAAAAACGTTGTCCTATAGACTTCATCCCAACATGCTAGAGTCTGACACCGCTTAATATATAATGCCTCAAAAGGTGTAATCTGTATAATTGAATAAAAACTATTATTAAAAAAAATCCAACAAAGAGATATGTTGATCCCAAAATCCATAATAATACAATTAGAAATCCTAAATTATATCCTATAAAGTCTAAATTGTTCACTATGAATGTCTATCATATTTAGGATGAAAAGTTTTACTAAAATTTAAATCAGTACCCACTGACTTTTAAATCCCTTTAAACAAATTCGAGGTAAATATAGGGTCTTTATTAGATTTAATATAGAGGGAATCTATTTAATCTATCAATATCTTTAAGGTATCATCTATAAATTTTGACTTAATACATACAATCTCAAATTGGAATAAAATGCATAAATTTAGTTAATCGATGAAAAATAACATATATCACATTATTACCTCAATATTTATTTAGTAATCACACCATTAAATTCATGGATATATTATTACATTTCCATTCAGGTACTAGAAAAGGCTAAAGCATCCCCTTTAATAGTTTTCTCTTAACTTTAACCTATTTACAATCCAAACATTTCATAGTAAAATTAGTAATATCATTATATATTCCTTCCCACCAATAATATTCTTGAAGGTATATAAACATATTAGTACCTTTCTTATGAACAAAAAATGGAGATATATGATCTTCACTCAATAATTACTTCTTAAATTGGAGATCACTTTTCAGACAAACCTCTTTCAAAATAACATAAAACCTTATTTTTTAATATTAAATTTAAGAAAATTAACCTTTTAAACAAACTCTACTCTTCCTTTCAAACCTCAATATTACTTATGAGTATTATTAGTACAATCTAATAAGTATGGGTTCACTAACACTTGAAAAAATAGAGTGGTGGTTCTAGCATACACAATTTCTAGTCTAACATTAATTAAATCATTAACCAAAGAATCAAGTTCAAAACATGGATTAGATAATGATACATTATATTTTCGGATTAAGGCATTGGATACCTTTTTTTTACGTGGATAATAATGAATCATGCAGTCATAATCCTTTATTAGTTCTAACCATATTCTGAGCTTGATGTTAAACCTTTTTGAGTGGATATATACTTCAAAATTTTATAGTCAATATATATTTCATATTTTACCCCATATAAAATATATATCGATATTTTTAAAGAAAAATCCCATTATATCTACTTCAAGATCATTTTTAGGGTGATTATATTCATGTATTTTCAGTTAGTTTAATACAAATAAAATTACCCAATGATATTGCATCATGACATAGCCAAGTAGCTTTAAAGAAGCATCTCAATAAATAAAAAATTCATCATTTATATATGGTAAGTCTAACACTAGAACATTGACCAATATTATTTTCAATTTCTGAAAATATTCATCATATTCCTTTATCCCAGTGAATTTAATTCTTTTTTGAGTTAACATAGTCAGTGTGCTATATAAATGAGCAATGTGTTTAATAAACCATCAATAGTGACCCATTAATCTAAGAAAACTTAAAATATCAGTGAATTTATTTTGTTCTTGGTCACTCTTTTACCACCATTATTTTAGAAAGATCAATAGTTATTCCATATTTAAAAACAATATTCCCAATGAAAGAAATCTATTTCAACCAAAACCAACATTTACTGAATTTTACATACAACTTATTTTCTTGTAAAGTTTATAGAAAAATATTGGATGTTTCTCATGTTCCTCCTAAATTTTAAAATAAAATAACATCAATAAAAACCAAAAAAAAATTTATCGAAAAAATAATGGAAAACTCTATTCATAATATCCATGAATAAGATAAGAGCATTAGCTAAATTGAAAGGAAAAAACCATAATATCGTAATTCTCATAACTAGTAATAAATGTTATATTTATAATGTCTTCATCCTTAAAAATCCTATCTTGATATTTAGACCTAATATTAATCTTGTAAAGATACTACACACTGTGAATCTGATCAAACAATTCATTTATACGAGGAAATGAATACTTTTTTTAATAGTAATGTTATTTAATACTCTATAATAAATAAAAATAGGTATTTACCCATCATTATTTTTAACATTAAAAATAATATATTTCTAAGGTGAAGTTCTAGGATGAATAAAACTATTATCAAGAAACTATTGTATTTATTTTTTAATACCAATAACTTTAATGGATCCATTTGATATCGGGGTTTTGAAATTTTCTTTGATTTTGGAACTAATTAAATAGTTAATTAAAACTCCCAATTTGGAATAACACTAGTAAAATCATATAAAAATACATATATATGTTAATATAATACTCACACATCACAAATATTATCAGATTCCCTCTTTTTGAAAACATGAGCAAGATAGATTTTACTTCTATAATTAATTATTTTCTCATATTCAGGATATATTATCATAGGTATGAAATCATCATTAAATATTAATTAAACCCACTTTAAAAATTTTATATAACTTCCTTATCTATAAAATCTATTTTAGCATGATAAACTAAAAGTCAATACATACCTAGAATAACATAAAACTATAATATGGTCAAGAGAATAAGATTATTAAGAAAAACCATTCCATATATAATCAAAGGAATATTCCTATAAATATTTTTTACCTTAATAATCCAACCTTGAGTTTTTAAAAAAAATATTTCTCCATTTCTTGAGGTAATATTTTCATTTTACCTATAAATTCCCCAGAAATAAAATATTGTGTAGACCCCAAATCAAATAAGAATTTTCAATAATATGAGTAAACAAGAAATGTACATGTTACCACTTCATTTTATGGTCCTATATTTTTTGAGGTATTCATGAATGAATTTTCAACACCCTTCTACTTGTGGTTATAATTATTCTAATCACTCATGCTTTTTTTTAAGAATGATTCATCATAATGGCCAATCTCATTATATTTAAAACATCTCACTACCTTCATATCATATTTGGCCTGAAAAATACCAAGATTTTTTTGTACAATCATGAGAAAACTTTACTAGAATACCACATAAATAACACTTTCCATATTTCATAATGCACTCCTCATGATTATTTTTACCACACTTATAATAAGGGGGAAATTTATACCTCTTGTCCTTTGATTTATTTGATTAATGATTTATCATTTCTTTCCACCAGGGTTGCTTCTTATCTTTATTGTTATAAAATTTTAAAAACTATATCATGAACTACTCATCACTCCATAAAAAATTATTATATATTTTAAATTTATGAGATTCCAAGACAATTCATAAAAAAATAATCTTGAGTAAAATTTATCAATTTTAATATCATGGTCCAAAATAAAATTTGGTCCATACCTTGTTAATAAAGTAAAATTAGATTCATATGTGGTAGAAAAGTCCTCCTTTTTCTTCAGTTCCAAAAAAATCCTTTCCATCCTAATTCAAATTATTTTACAAAAATACTTCTCAAGGAAAATATCTTTAAATATTTACCAATCCATGTAATCAAACTCATCTTTATCCTTGGTATTCTTAAATAATGACCACCATTGATCGACTTCACTATCAACATGATAAATTGAAATAATAAGTTTTTTATGTTTATAATAAACCAAAATTATGATATATTTCATAGATCATTGACCAATCCTTCTTCTACCACTGGATTTGTGGTTCCCCCAAAAGTCGGAGAGGTATTTCATGAAATGATCCACTATAGACATGTTCCTCTATAGAGAGTTTGGTCTCTCTATTTCAAGGTTACCACTATTAATAGCCTATATAAAATGATTTATCATAACCATAAACTGTTATATTACAATTCTAATATTTTCATGTTGCTAATTTGGAAGGATATTATCCTACCGGTTACTTTCCACTTCATTCACCTTATTTACTCTTTATAAATCCACTAAAAAATAGATATACATTAGAATAAGAAACATAGAAACCCTAAAAGTTTTCTCATTATCATATAATCCATATATTTATATCCTTGAAATATATTTTATTAAAAACATACTAACCACTAAAGTTATTTAAACATTTTTTTGATACCAAATATAACAATGTGTACCATAATCAACCCATAATTGTGAGTTTAAAAGAAATGATTTAATTTTATTACATTCCCATTATCTTTTAGTTTTATAGGTTTATATAATTATGAAAAAAAAAAATACATATCAAACCTATATAATATAAAGTTGAAATATCCACTCTATATTTATTTTTTCACAAAAACGTGATTCTTAAATTTAAACTCATTTTTTATTCAAAACATGTTATCTTATTCTAAGATGAATCCCCATAGAAGAAATATAGACCTTGATATGGTTAAAATTCATTATTAAAACCTACTAAAAACATTTGAAAACTTGGGATGAGTAAAAAAATAACTCAGTAATGGATACAAAAAGAAATAAACTTGTTACTCCATTTTGAAAATAAATAAATACCAAAAGAAAATTTTCACTTTTTACATAATAAAATTTGAGCTCAAATGTTTTTTAACTTACTCGTGAAAATGGATTTATTTCCCAAATACTTTCATTAAACATATTATAATAAATATTAAATCCAAAATAATAATCATGGGGTTTCTTATAGAACATGTGTTCCCATGAAAATATTTTTCTTTAAAAACATACCTTTCACCCATAAAATAGTGGCAAGCATTCTTAAAATATAAACTTGTTTACTTAGCTTTTGAAATAAAAAAATTTCCATAAAAACTCATTTTAGAGAATATAGAATCTATATATGTACCTTAGTAAATCATCTTCATATAACTCTTAAAATCACACTTACAAGCACTCCTATAAATGTAAAAAACAAACTCAGTTAACTCCAACATCTATTCCCTAGAAAAAAAATCATTATGCAATTAATTACAGATATATATAGGGCTCACCCATAATTATGAATAATTTAAGAGGAAAATAGAATAAATAAAAAATATATAAGCTTCCATTTCATTCATAAAATCTTATAAAACATCCTTTTTAACACATATACATAAGCATGTTTGGGCTTCACTTAAACATTTGGAGAAATACTCTTTTCTTTTAAAAAAAACTTCAAAATAAATAGTTAACAAAAGTAATAGAAAAAAAATATTATTTAAAAAAAATGAATAATTTTACAGTAATATTATTAATTAATAAAGTTCATGAATTTGAGAAATTCTTCTTATATTATAAACGTTAAAAAATCATTTCACACTTTTGTAAAATTTTCAAAATCAACCTCTATAGAAAATGTTAACTATAATTATTTTAAAACCATCACAAAGAAAGAATAAAATAGTTTAAAATTAATTTGGGGTTAAATTTATTTATATTAATTAAATAATAAAAATATTTTAAGGAACATGGATATGGAGGAAAAATTGAATCAAAACATTAAAACTTTTAAAATAAGGATTTAAAGAAAATTATCTTAACTCAACTCCAAATTTCCACTTTCGTTAATTAAATCTTGTATAATAAATTTATAATAAATATTTAATTGATTAAGAACCATTTTATGATTAATTCAACTATCATTATCCCTTTTATTTTATTTATTATCATGTCTTATATAGTTATTCAATCGATTAAGTTCATGTCATAGGTTTTGAGGATGTTCGGTTCATAATCCCAAAACAACTTCGGTAGGTTTAACATGGTAAAAGGGTTCATTTTTCCATAATATATAAAATATTAATCATTATATAATTATAATTATTATTAAAATATAATTTTATTACAATTTATGAAAGTAATACATAGAAATTAATCGCATCGCTTCGTGGTGGTGGTAGTCTACCAGTACACATGACCAACAATATCATTCTACAATAGATAGAAGTGTAAGTAGGTAAGTAATATATAATATTTATAGAATAATAATTATTTGACTAATATCACATATATTCATTAAATTCATCATAATAACCAATCTAGTTATGTGGTGATGAAAAACAAAATGCATCACCTCATGGAGGTGGTAGTCTACCGGTACGCACGAGTGATGTTTTCATTTCCCCTAGAATGGAAACTGAGATGAAAACATGTTGTGACATATGAATAATAAAATTTAAGAATATTTAATATAATAATTATGTCATATAATAATGCTTATATAATATCTAAAGGAGGTGTAAGAAGAAATAAACATGAAAACACTCGGTTAAGAGTTACAGCATTTGTTTGAAAAACCTCCTTTGGCTTACACCTTAAAACTTCTAGGTTTGTATTTTGGTGAAAAAAAGACCTAAAATATGTATATAGGGATATATAGAAGGAATTTTTTAGTTATTAGATGATATAAATGAAAAAAAATTGTGTTAATAATAGAGGATATGAGGTTCCCTTTTATAAGTGAGGGGAGTGGCATAATTGTAATTTTTCAAAGTTTTTAAAATAATATAAATTGTTATTCATGGGAAAGTGGCACTAAATATATAAAATTTATAATATATGATGATAAGGGTTAAAATAATATCATACAATTATTTTTAATATTATATTTTTTTCCTTTACCAATTAGTTTTATCCTTAATTAACTTGTTTTACCGTTTACCATAATGACAAATTTTTATCATGGTTACTATTTGTTATGAGAAAAGAATAAATTAACCTCATTAAAAAAAATTATACACCTGATTCAATATATGAAATTTATTTTTCAAAATTCAAATTTTATATGTTGAAAAAATTAATTTTAATAAAATCATGCAAAACACAACGAAAAATATTTTTTAAAAAAATGTTCTCTTAAACCTAAAAAATGAATTTATACCAAAATAAAGTATAATAAAGATTAATATATAATTAATTTAATTTTTTTTATTCAAAGTGTATTAATGTTACTACAAAAAACTAAAATATAATTTTACTTCTAAAATACTTGAAAGGAAATGATTATTCTTATAAAAATTAGTATATTTCATTATTCACCTAAACATCAATCTTTTCAGAAAAACACCATAAAATCACCCGAATATATATTTGGTAAAATTATATAAAAATTTAATTCAATTTTATAAAATTAAATTTAAAAAATTTATAAATTTAACTTTTAAATAAAACTATATAATATATAAAAATCACCTTAAATAGAATAAAACTATTTCTTTTTTGATTTTAAAACATCATATAAAATTATTGTAATGAATGTGAATCCATAAAATATAATCATTAATATTAATAAGAAATTTAATTGAGGTATTATTAAAATTACCTGGGTTGTCACAAAATTTTAAGCCAAAATATACAGAGATTCTACTATAGAATCAACGAACATGAGATACTTAAAATAATTCTAGCACACAACTCCTTTATTACGAAAAAACTCTTATCCCAACTACAATTTTTTATAATTAAAATATATTTGGAAACTAAAATATATGTACCCCCTCAAAAATAGTTTCTCATCCACTATATAAACCTGAAATGTATCCTTTGTATGCCTCTGGTACTTTAAAATAGCCCTTATAACCACTCAATGTGCCACTAATGGGATTGATTGATATTTGTCTACCATACTCAAGTCATAGGAAAAATAAATCTTGGTATATTACATGGAATAAAAGAAAGATCCAGTATAAAAATCATAAGGTATTCTAATTATTATTTATATCTCTTTTTGTGTCTTAGAAAATATTTTCTTAGAGATATATTTTTCGTGTGACATATGAAACAATACTCTATTTGATTGCTCCATAATATATCTTTTAAATACCTCATTAATGTATATAATAGGACTTAGTCCTAGTGGAATCTTAGAACTATACAATGGAATCTTTATCCCTTGGATATAGGCTTTTATACCTAAGTTTTTTAGGGAGAATAATTTTTCAACCATGTTTTAACTTAATATTATAAAGGTATCTTATTTATCATCAATAATATATCATCAATAATATATCATCAATATATAAATAAAAAAATATTTTACTCTCACTAAACCTTTTCTACACATAGTTATCATATTAATTCTTAAAAAACCCAAATTATCTTATGGATTTTTCAAAATGAATATTCCATTTTCTTATTTTTTTACTTTATCCCATAAAATGATTTCTTTATATTTTACACCTTTTTAAAATTATCTAGTAGCGTGAATCCTTCTGGTTGTGTCATATATACATATTCCATAATAATTACATTTAGTAAAGTTTTCTTAACATCAATTTTACAAATATTATAATCATGTAATTTTTTAATTGAAATTATAGTTTTAATGGATTTTACATAATTACTAATGAAAAGGTTTTCTCATTTTCTATTCCTTGATAATATTTAATTTTTCTAGAAAATAATCATGCCATATTGGTACAAACATTACTATCCATATAAAATTTATTTTTTAGTAACCATTTTCTCCTATCAGGATTTATATCAAATATATGATCTACCAAAACACAAACTTGGTTTTTCTATAAAATAATACATTTCAAAATTCATGGATTTTATCTATTTTTAAACTTTTTATCTATTTACCACTTCCTTATAGTAATGAGGTTCATTATTTTAAATTAATAATGTATTTATTTTTTAGTGATAATAAAACCATATATCTATGGTTCTATAACCTCCCTATTACTCATATGCAATACTTGTGTATCTAGAATAAATTATTCCACTATGTATTGTGAAATTTTTTATTGTACCAACTCTTATGCATCTGGAGCCTTAACACCATCGAAGTATACCTTCCTCCTACGATATATTTTTTATATGTGTTTTCTTTTAAGAAAATTTTCACATATGAAAACTCTATTCTTTTTATATGATGTATTGTTCAATTAATATCCTTTAATTTGTTTAAGATACCCTATAAAGATTCACATCATGTATCGTGATTATTTTTTACTGATATTATTATCCATAACAAATGCCTTACATACCTATTGATAAATGTGTGACAAAGAGGATTTACATCCTTACCATAACTCATATAGTATTTCACTTGTTTCTTTAGTTGGTACTTAGTTTAGTATGTATGCTACAGTACAAAATACATATCCTTAAAACCATAAGAGAATATCTTTATGACTCATCATCAATATCACCATGTCCAACAAGGTATAATTATTCCTTTCATTAACACCATTAAATTATGGTGAATAATGAGGATTAATTTGAGATAGTATCCCAAACTCTATTAAATAATTGATAAATTATTTGTTAAGGGACTCTTTACCTCAGTCTAACTATATTTTCATAATATTTATACCAAATTTATTCTAAAATTCATTCTTACATTTATTAAAATTATAAAATTAATTAGAATTATTCCTCATCATGAAGATATATCCATATCTACTAAAAACATCAATAAAATTAATGAAGTAAGAGTATCCACCACTAGATTTTATTGGAAAAGGTCTATGCATATATGTATAAACTAAATATAAATGCTCTATGGCTCTCCCACATTTTCCACTAAATTAATCCTTAGTCATTATTCCTTGTTAACAAGAATCACATAAATCCAAGTATTTTATCTTAAAAGAATCTAAATAACCTATGATATAATTTTATCATATATTTCTTGTTTTTAAGAGAAAATTAGAAATTCTATAACTGGTTATGATACGAGTCATGTAAACTTGATTCATTGTGTATTAATTTTTTTCATATTATAGTATATAAATACCATTATTCATATGTTTTATAGAATAACACATTCTATTTTTATTTATATTCACTATGAATGAGTGAAACACTAATAATGTGGGGTTGAATCAATAGTGATTTTATTTTAAAATTTCTTTTACTTAAAATAAGCCTCTTTAATTTTTAAGGATCTGATCTCCTCAATATTAAAAGTATACTTTCCCAAATGAAAAATAAATTAATAAGGTCAAGGCACACATAGTTTTTACAAGTTTTAATCCCAATGTGGGTGCCTACTCCATGATATGATTGGTGTGTTTCAGTCAGAAATTTTCCATTAATAATTAATCAAAAATTACAAGTGGTTTTTCTAGGTTTCATCTTGTAACCATGGTTTATTGCCCAAAATTTCACAACATCATAATAATATACTCAATAACTATCATTAGTTATAATGTGATCAAAACAAAATTAGAAAGATCATGAGTAAATCAATATTAGTTTATCTAATGATGTTGATCTCCCTTTTGAGGCATCAATATAATTAGATTAGGGAGTTCTCACTTATTCAATAATTATAACTTATGATATTTAGTATTGAAGTTAGATACCAATTTATATCAGATCATTTTCCCTTGCTCCCTTCATAAAAATTTAGTTAATGATCTACTTCTCAAAATTCTTCTCAATCTCAAATGATTTAATGCTCATAATCTGATGATTTTGTTCATGGTTCTGGATTCTTCGTTTTAATCTCTATTTCCTTCAATATTTCTTAATATTTTTTTATTATAATTACTCTAACAAAAAATCTCACCTTGATTGAAAATTTTAAACAATCCATAAATAATAATATTCTATAAATGAATTCTAACTCCACTTATAGAGAGTTATCACAATGGAATTATACAATGAGATCATCATTATGTTTCCTCAATCAACTAACCACAGGGGTGTGCTCCCATGATTTATAAATATTATCATTAATCTAGTTTCTCTAATGATATTCTATAAATTCACTTCATTTCATTTCCTATGATTTTAACTAATTTAGTAAAATACTCTTAGGTGTTTCTTCTTAAATGACCATCATTTAAAATAATTCACAAAAAACTGAATTTCACAATTCTATATAGTTACAGTAGTGATATCCTCTGTTAATTTCACAAAATCATATATGGTTTATATATTTGTCAATGATTTTAATGCATGACACAATTCATCATGGAAGATCCTTTAAATAGATCATCTTAAATCATAACAATATAATTTTCATGTGATTTATGAAATTCAAAACATTACAACATCATCCCTTTTTATTTTCCTAAGATAGTTCATCTTGAATCAAAAATATCATTTTTAATGTTTGATACACTAAATATCGGCTTGGTAATCATCATATTTGAATTTCCACAAAATATTTATTCTATATTTTAACAGACATTACATTCATCAATAATCTCACATATTTAGAAAACTTGTATTTTGTCAATGGAAAACATCTTACATAATTTTCATAATATCTTATGCACACCAGTGTGAAATTAAGTCTCCTATGTTTAAAAATAAACATAATATGTTTTTTGTAAACTATTTTCTTTTTCCATAAAATTTTAGGGTCCTTTTCAAAACATATTATATAAAAACATCTTACACGGACTAAAACTGCTTAAACAATCTCAAACATCTTATACAAATTCTAAATCATGTTATGTTGTCCCAAAAATCTTTCATACATTCATAAACAACATATAAAAACTCAAAAAAAAATTATGAAATATATATAATATCATATACTTAGCTACATTTATCAATTTCTCAGGAAAATAAACATATTTATTCAATAATTTTTATATGTAATCAACCAATATCATGTGTATGAACACAAACATAGGTATATTCTACTATAAATATAAAAAATACATCAAATAAGATCAAAACCACCTCCAACCTTCCTAATTATTATCATGTTATTTCAAAAACATTCTCAAACACTTAAAATAAAATCTCAAGAGCCTATAATGAATCCTATTCCTAGTTGGAAACAATTTCAATCATTCAAAAAATCCATTGGGCTCTTCAATATCCCCATTTGGATTTGTTAAATCCATTAAAATATTTTAGTTCCTCTTGATTCTTTTTAAATGATTATCAAAGCCCAGTATTGAATCATCAAATGACAACAATTATCAAAGTATAAGAGTCTTTCCACCACACATATAGATGAGGTAATATTTTTTAGACAATTCCACCTCTGGGTGATAATAAATTTTTTTCCAAGTTAAAAATATTTTCTTATCCACAATTGTTTCATTCATTTACATTTTATTCCCCTTTAATAAATAACCATAGATTAGTATTAATTAATAAATAAACTGTTATACCTCACTTTAAAAAAGAAATCTCCCCCTTTTACAAAAAATAAAACTCCTCTAAAAAATAAGAGAAACTTTATCTGCCCCTTTGAATACATGATCTAAATCAAAGTGGGGGTTATTCCCATAAATCCTTTGGAGAGTGGAAAAGGATGAACTTGAAGTTTCAGTATCACAGTAGTAAACTAAAATCTTAATATTTATTTTGTAAAAATATATAAAATTTGATCTTTGGTGGAAATTTATTCAAGTTTTACATTATAATTGGACAATATTCATTTAATTAAAGGATGTATAATATTAATGGCCTTTGATATAGATTTTTGTACAGGATTATTTCAAAGATAAATTGCACTTTGATTGTCTCATAATATCCACACTGGATTATCAGTTTTAACTTTCAAATATGTCAACTACAATTACATTCATAGCATATGTGTACAAGAATGTGTCTCTGAAATGTACTCTGCCTCAATAATGTTCAAAGAAATTGAATTCTACTTTTTATTATTCCAACTCAAATTGATCACACAAAGAAATAATTATATAATATATGTATACTTTCTATCATTAAATATACTACCCAGTCTATATCTATGAATCCCTACAAGTTAAATTTAGATATGTATTTTTATATAATTATATAGTTTTGATTACCTTTGACATATATTAAAATTATGTTAGCTTCTATCATATGAGACTCCTTAAGATCACTTTGAAACCTTTCAAATAGATTCACTACAAGAACAATATATATCCTTAATGTGATGATATAAAGTAGTCTTCCAATGATTCTCATGAATACCTTTTTATTAAAACTACTTATAGTTTTATCTTTATTAAACTTAGTACCAATTGAAATGGGTTTATATATTTCTTTAAAATATTTCATCCCAAATTTCTGTAACAATTCTATAGAATATTTCTCATGTGATAAGACTATATAATTATTGTTATTTTAAATATACAATCCCAAAAAAAACTTAATATCTCCCAATATAGGCATCTAAAAGTTCTTTATCGTTTTCATTGAAATTTATTCATTTAGATACTCTTCTCACCAAAAAATATACTATAATTTATATATACAATAATAATTAGAGGGAATATAGACATATCTTTTATATACTAGTTCTTATTAACCTTTCCCTTTAAAAATTCTATATCTCTCATGTAGTCATCCAATTTATAATACCAAGATCTAGGGAATTATTTTATGCTATAAAAATATTTCTTTAACTTTCACACCATAATACCATCACTTTTATTAATAAAACCCTTCAATTTGTGTAATGAAAACTTCTTCTTCTAGATATCCATTAAGAAAGGTAGATTTTACATTCATTTGATAAACCATGTAATCTCTATGAGTTTCTAGATCCAAGAACATTTTTATTAATTATAGAATTTTTATTGGTGTAATATTTTTTTCAAAGTCTATTACCATTTTTTATTAGCATTTTCATACTAATTAAGATTTTTTTCTTAACAATTCACCTTTATCATTTAATATATTTCTAAAAAAACCACTTGTTAATAATTACATTTTTTTAGTTCTTGTAACAAGATCCCAAGTGGATTTATTCTCAATATAATCAAGTTATTCATTCATAATAGTAATTCACTCATCATGCATAACTATTTCTAAAATAATTTTTGGTTTAACTTGAGAAATGAGAGAAGCTTGATTTTCAAGCCTCAATATCTTTCTTGTTTAAACCGGTTCCTATTGATTACTAATGATATTTTCTGAATTAATATTATTATTTAATCTCTAATATCATGGTATCTTATTTCCAAAAAGGATCATATTCACTACTATTTTTTTCATAATCAACACCAGTAGAATTATTCACATTTTTAGCTTCCTCTTCAATCTATTTTTCAAATATTTATTTATTACCAGCTTCATTTTTTTCATAACATACTTAAACTAACACTTCGGTCCTACATTTATTTCTAATAAATTTCACATAAAATTAGTCAAAAAAATCTATCCTTTTATTCTAGTATTTATAAACATTTCCATTGGATAACTAGCCCCTAAGGACTTCTCTTTCTTCAGAATTTCCCAAAATAGAGCTTTGGATATTCATGTAACAAGGTCTTTAAAAACATTAAAGTGAATTATAGCTAGATTTATTTTTCACAAAATTTCATAAGATTTTATTTTTTTCTTAGGTCTTACTAAAAACTTGTTATGAATATGAATAGTGGTATAAATATATTCTCTCTTGAAAAAATTTAAATGTTTATTCTCAACTAGCATAGTTCTTTCCATGTGACAAATATTTCTATTATTTATTTCTACTACAACTTTTTTTAGGGTAGTATATGGTGTACTATATTTATTCTTTATTACATTATTTGTAAGATTTATTTCAAAATAATTACATATTTAATCTTTTACATAATATAATCTCAATTTTTTGATGTATTCACCCATATATTTTTTAACTTTTCTTCAATATATTTTTAACATATCTACTTATTCTTAATTATGTTTTATAAATATAATTGTATTCATATGATTGTAATCATCAATGTGGGTAATTTTTTTATATTATCTCTAGAATAGTGATGACTCATAGGATCCCATATATCTAAGTGAATTAATTTAGTGGTCGAGTGAAATAAATCTTCAATATTTTATTAGTTAATTTTACCATATTACCCTTATAAAATGTTTCAAAAACAATATATCTTTATTTTTTTAGATAAATTATATCTCCCATATCATCATTATTTGAGATTTTTCTCATATTTCCTTAAATATAACATCCAATCCTTCTATACCATAATTTTTTCTCATATTTGGGACTCGCGTAATAAGAATTGGTTAGATCACCAATTTAGAATATATTTCCACTTGTTATCTCACATTTGGTGATGAATATTATATCATTAGAATTCATGATTATGCAGGAATGTTTCCTGAAAAAAATCATTTCCATTATCACATAATTGAATCAAAATTTTAAAAAAATTATTTAATCCCTATAATTTAGAGAAAATATTTCAATTTTAACCATTTAAATACAACCTCATAAATTTTAATAAAATTAACTCTTAGAGAGATATAACATCCAAATGTCAGTATCACATTATCATGTTTTTTAATATTCTTGACAAAATTTGTATCATCAAACATGTATGAGTAATAACCACTATTAATAATCCATGGATTTTCTTCTTTCATGCTCTAAATACAACTTCACTAATATATTTATTTTCCTCCTTAACATTTCTAATTACTTTACCATTTTCATCTTAGGAAAGTTTTATAGAAATATTTTTTATGAATTCATCATTACATAGATAATTTTAGTCATATCTTCCATATTTTTATCCAAACACTCAAATATATTTTGTGTGAATAGATTTGATACATTATTAATCATAGATTGATTATTGGTGTAAATATTTTCTTATATACTCATAACTATTTCCACTTGATTTATGAATTATCCATAGTAGAGAAATATTATACTCAAATAAATTGGACTTATTCCCAAAATATACATGACCCCATCAATATCCTATGAATTTTTTTTCTTCTATGATAAAATAAATTTTATCCAGAATTTTATTATTATTGGATAGAATTAAAGTATGATTACTTTTTTTCTTAGGTAGGATGTTCTTATTTCATATAATGTCCTTCCTTTAGTGTGGAAGAGTGTTTATTATTATTTTTCATATCCTAGATTTATCAAAAATTATATTTATAACCTATTTTTTCTTTATAATAGGATTACATTGAGACTTATCAAGTGAAGATTTTTCATTCCCCTTTGTGTTCATTTTCTCAACTTCTTTTGATGACTTGAATTTTACTTCCACAGAATTATTATTGTTATCCCACATATTATTTAATGCCTTTACATATTCAATAAATTCTAATTATATATTTTTTATCCCTTTTAGTTTATGTATAATTTTCTATTAAAAATATTTCACCATATTTCATTGATTATAAGCTTTCATACTAAATTTTTCTATTTCAATAATGTGATCAACTTAATTTATTCAAAACCCTTCCTTATATTTAGTTCTATTTTCATATTATTTATTTAAAAATTTGATTTACTTCATGAGTTTTGTGTTCTTCTCCAGACAAATTATAGTTTAGATTTCAACATGTGCTCCTTGTATGTTATCTCATCATCTTATTCCACACTATTTGAGGATTCTTCATGCTTATCTACATGAACCATTAATTTTTTTATTTTATTTAAAACTTATTCTTTTGATTTAATTATTTAATATATATTATCTTATCCCACTTAACTCCTCAGACTCTACCTTTATTCTTGGAAACTTTATTTTTATCTCAACATATTTGGAAATATATTTTGAGTATTTACCAAATTTATTCTATTGAGGCTTCTCCTTTTGATCATCAACATCATACTCACCAATTTTCTTCTTAGGAAAATTTATAGAAAAGTGGAAAATGATAACCTAATTAAAAAAGATAATTTGGAGTTTGAAATATATTTTACTTTTCCTTTTTTTAAGTTCCTTGAGTAAGAGTCATGATTTTCCTATAGTGTTCATCATTTTATTCATCATCATCAAAATCACTAGAGTGTTCAACTACTTTATATTTAGTTTTGGTTTTTCACATTGATTCAAATTACATTTCCTCTGACTTTATTTTTGAAAACATAATCCTTTATCATCTCATGTGAAATGATAATATTATAAAATTGATTAATGATGAGATAAACTTTTTCATCTAATGCTTTAGTTTTATGATCAAACCTATTTAGAAAATTTCTCATCTAATTGTTCACAATTGTTAAATCTTCAAAATGTTATCCATATACCCTAATTTTTCTAATAATTTATTTGACTCAAGTATAGTCATATATATTTTTATTAATATCCATTTTTTGTATCTTCAAATAAAATTCTAAAAATAAACAAATTAGATTCTTTTTCTTTCATATTTACTTCAAAAATAATTTTAATATTTCCCTATATTTCATTTATTATTTTAACTCCCATAACCTTTCAATAAAAGTTTTCTAATAAATAAATGAGAATAAAATTTCTAGCCTTAATATCAACTTATAAAATATTATTATAAATAAAGGATGCATGTGCACTTCTATATATGGTTGAAAATACCTTCATTGATACATCAACCACTTTTAGGAAAAGTGAAAAAAGATAGGGTAAAATTCTATTATTCCAACCATGAAATATTTTTCCCATAAAATATGGGTATACCCATGGTGTTTAATGAGTTAATATTATCCATATCTAGCTATTCAGTGACCATATAAATAGAACCTAAATAGTTTTATAACAATTGATACACCCTAAGAATGGTTTCACCATAGACAAGAGGGTTAAATAAATGGAGCATTATTTTATAATTTATTTCACTTAAAATACACTTCTGTGTTATGTAAGGGTATAATCCCCACAATATTAAACTCAAACTTTCCTAAATTAAAGAAAAAATGAAATAAGTAAAAGGAACACATGGTTTTTACAATTTTCTATCTCATTATGGGTACCTACCTGGTAACAGACTAACCTAGGTCAACCAATTCATACACCTGAGTCGGTCTTCACATGGTTAGGTGAAGCAAGAAAATAGAAAATGTATTGAATATAATGAAATAATACATAAAACTAGAGTACTATAAAGAATAAAAATATAAAAATAGATCCATAAAATCTATTAAAAACAATAGAGACTAGAATGTATGAATAAATCAAGACCAAAAAGTCTTCATTTAACCAAAACTCACCTCTAAATCAACCAAAATTGAAGGCAAATACCAAGAGATAAGACGACATGATACAAGATTCCCTTTGCTTTATCTGTATCCTACAAAACAACATCAATAACCACCAAAAGTAAAAATTGGGATACAGCCAAAAATATCATTAGGATACCACCACATAGTCTCTAAAAGGTCTAATATAAATAATGCAATATTTATAACTTTTAAAACAAAAATAATTTTATGATGAATTTTTTAGAAATCCCAAATCCTTTTGTGAATCATTTTCCCTTTGGTTTTCATAAAATCCTTTCATGTTCTAAAAACTAAAAATATAAAAAGTAGAAGTGATAAAAGAGTAAATTACATCCATGTATCATAAGGTAATCATGTAAACACATATCCATGAAATACCATCATGTGATTCCATGTGATACAACTATATTTAAAAACTTGTGAGAAACAATCCATGATAAAAACCCATAATGCGATAAAAATCCATAAATTTCAAAGAACAGTATAATTTTGGATCTATCTTATGGTATAATATGGAAAACACATTAAAATAAGAAAAAAAAGTCCAAAATTTGGATCCAACTGATATTGATTCCTTCCACAGTCTGTTGGTATCAACAAACAACCACTTGAGAAAGCATACACAATAAGTTTTCTTATGTCTATTTCCCAATGAAAACAAGGTTCCAAAAGTTAAAAGCATATCAAATACATTTAAAACCCATGATAATAATTTATAAAACATTTTAAAATCAAAGATAAATATATTTGGTATTTAAAAACCCCATTTTCAAATCAGAAAAAAAAAATCCATTTTTAATTAAAATCAATTTAAAAACATTTATCTTTCCATAAAATCATTTGAAACCACATATCACTTCAATTAAATAAACAAACCAAAAGAACTTTCCATTAAAATTAATAGATTTATCAAATTGACCCATTTTATGGAGACTCTTAAATCAAAATGGTATAAACCTAGTTGCCTTCAACAACGGTGATTAGAAACCAAGAGATCATCCTTTGAAAGACAAGGCATGATAATAAGATACAAAGGATCGATAGAAAACACTATATGATCCTGAATAAAATCAATAAACAAATCCAAAGAAATTTCCATGACTAAAGTAATGAAGAACCATAAGGAACACTTACCTAGATAGGTACATCACAATAACCCTAATGATCAATCATAAAATGAATGATCCAGAAGGAGTGGAGTTCTCCAAAATCACCTAGGGTGGGATTTGGGTTGAGAGAGGGAGGCTACAAGTAAAATAAAATAATAAACACTTGTAAAGATCCCTAAAAACCCAAATCATGGGATTTAAATGGCGTGTAATATCATTACACATAATATAATCCACAAACCTAAAAAATTATGAAAAATGTGTCTCCTTTTTATTAAAACCTGATTTTTTCCATTGCACATCATGAACCTATTACATGGTATCTAACTCTTCCACACTTGATATCAGCTCATGGAATCATATATGAAATTAATACACATCATGAAACCCCATTTCACTACATGTAAATTCCCAGTAGACTCCAAAAACTCCAGGTTCAGGTAGAATAACTCAAAAAACCCACTCTGGGAGTTCTCTAAACTTCGGATGAACCCCTAAAAGATATTAACACATTTATAACAAGACTACATTAATTTTAAATAAACATAAATACTTAAACTTGATGAATTTTTTTCTATAAAAGGCTCTTCATCCTCAAAAATACCATAAAGTCGCCCAAACAAGGATGATAAACAAATCATGAATAAGGGAGTACCTGAAAAGCATAATGGGGTGTTACAATATCCTCATCATAAACTCTTTCTACCCCCATAAATCCATCATATTCCTACACTATAAAAAATTGGAGGCCATTACTAACTTATCAATAATTATATCTCCCTCATATCATGGTTATCCCATCCACACTATAATAGTACCAGGACCAAAGGAATAGTTTTACTTCAAAATACCATATCTTAGTGATCCATAATCTAAATTGGATGATCAACCAAAGTGGTTTTTGTTAGAAGATCAATATTCTCCCATCCTATCATATGGGAACGGTCTAATAAATACCTACTAAGTTGGGAAACATGAAACGCATCATGGATAAAATTCAAACTATACATAAAGTCCAACTAACATGCACCTTTCCCAGTTGTCCAATGATCTCAAAGGGGCCCACAATCCTTGGTTCCAACTTACCCTTCATACCAAACCAATAATGCCTCAAGTGAGGTGAAAATTTATGAATCTAATCAATATGGTCTATATAATATTTCTAATGACTTTGTGCCATGATCAATCACCTTTAGATGAACTTAACCATATTCTTCACCTTTTAAACAATTCTCGGACTAACCAAAGACTATTCTCCCAACTCTTATAAGAACAAGGGAGATTTATACGACCTCCCATACAAATCCTCAAAGGGATATATCTTAATCAAGTCTTGATAACTATTTTTATAGTAAAACCCAGCCTAAGGAAAATTCTTTTCCCAAGACCCTCCAAAATCAACCACACAATTCTAGAGCATATCTTTAAGAACATGGATAGCCCTCTCTTTCTATCTATCCATCATTAGATGATAAGTCTTTACCAATATAATCTGGGAACCAATCACCTTCTATAAACCTTTCAAGAACATGGATTTGAACCTTGGTTCCCTGTAAGAAACAACCATAGAGGTAACCCCATGAAGTATCAAAATATCTCATATATAAAAGTCCCCAAGCTATTACACCTTCATCATCTTCTTGGTAGGTAGGAAATTCATCAATTTCTTGATTCAATCAGTGATCACCCAAATTACAACCTTCCCACTATGAGTCTGTGGGAACCCAATGACAAAATTCATGGAAATCCCATCCCACTTTCACACTACAATGGGTAAGGGATGAAAAAAACCAATAGTTTTTTGGTTTTCTTCCTTGATTATTTGGAAAGTAGGACACAATGATAAAAAAATCTGCAATAGACCACCTCATACCTAGAAACCAATACCGATGTCTCAAATATCGATAAATCAAAGTATACCCAAGGTGAATAGACCAACAAGATTTTTTTCCACTATCCATTAGCTTTGGACTCAGAGAAAATGGAACAACCAGCCTACATTGAAAGCACAAAGCACCACTAAGAGATTAGGACCACTCGCTTGAGGTCTCCCCATCAAAAAGGCTTTTACCCAAGTATTATAACTTAGTTTCTTTCTCTTTATCAAGATAAAATCACTCATAAAAAGATTATTCAGATTTCATTGAATCCAAGAACACCTATCCACTAACATCTTCTACTCCCAAGCTCATCTCATCAAAAAAAACTCATCCAATACCACTCCTCAGTTGATTCCCTCATGACTTATGTTAGTAATTTTTTACTCAACACATCGGCAACATAATTTTCCTTCCTAGGGGTATAAAAAATATCAAAATAAAAAGTATTATGGTACTCCAGATAGATTCCCTATCTCAATTTTATATCCCTCTGTGTAAAAATATATTCCAAGATCTTATGATTTGAAAACATAGTAAACCACTCCCCAAATAGATAGTATCACTACATTTTGAGGGCATGCATAACTGTTGTAAACTCAAGATAATGGGTCAGATAGTTCTTCTCGTGAGGGAATAAATGGAATGATCATTACTCCATAACCCATTTACCTTGAATCAAGACACATCCCAAACTCATACCAGAAGCATCATAGAAAACATTATAACCCAGACCTGGTTTTAGAAGAACCAAAACTGGTGCTGAAGTCATTCCCACCTTCTATAACACACTGAGTTTTAATGAATTATTTTTTTCAAATAAGTAAAATTTATTTTATAGTTTGAAATAAATGAAACACTAAGTAAATATTCTTCTATATGCGACATCAAATTAATCTAGCACTACATGAAACTCTGGCCTAGCTAGAGTTACACACAATAATGAGTTTTAACAAAACAATGATATATTATAGTTATTTAAATGCGGCTTGAACAAGATAACAGTTAAACATAGTGATATGAATAGTAATAACTCATTTTATAATATTAGTTATAATTTTTTATAAATAAAACACATTGATCGAAAAATACATAATTTTTCAATAAATTATTTATATGTTCTGAAAATACTATTTTCTCAAAAAATGTTCTTTTTCTATGTTTTTGTGAAAATTAATAAAATTAATTTTTAAAACTTTTAGAAAATTAATTTATGAAATTATAATTTAAGAATTATCTTCGATTGAATTTTTGGGATTAATTTGAAAATTTTCATTTTTGATAAATATTGAAAATACTAAATTTTAATTGAAAATTGTCTTTTCACCTAAATTATTTAAAAAGTTAACTTATATTTTAAATTAGTTTTAAAGTATAATTAGTTAAATTATAAATCTATTAATAAAATTTAGGTCATTAGAATCAATTTTATATTGAAATTAGATATAAAAACCTTGTAAAATTTTGATCATTTTCACTTTGAAAACCCATATTTCTCATCATGTCTGTGATATTAATATTAAATTAATTTTTTCCAATTATATAAACCGAATTTATAAAAATTTATTACAATTTAATAATGAGAATAATTTATAATTTATAACAAGATCAAATCATTTTTTACCAAAATGAATATTGAATTCAGTAAAAATTAATTACTATAGTTAAGGTAAAAATGGGTTTAACTAAAAAGATAAGGTTAAAAATAACCTATAAACTTTTATAAAAAACTATTTTATGGAAATATTTATATAATTACACATATAAGGTTTGATAATGGTCCATTTAAACCCTTTTAACATATTAAAAACATGGGAGCACTCAATTCTTTTCAAAAATACCATGTTTTTCCTCTCCCCACATATAAAAGGTCACCCCCTCTCCTCTCTTCCTCACGCCTTTAAAATTCTTTGTTTCAATCCATACCTACCAAAATGACTTCCAAAAATCCCTCACCACATACAATAATCCTTATTTTTTGAATAAATTCATCTTATAAAAGATTTTGATGCAAACCTAAGGAGGATACCCGAAGAAGAGCTAACGTTCATCAATGAGCATTTTTGTTTTATTTTTTTCAACACCCACTTCAATTATTTTTATACCATGATTATATAATAACATAAGTATATTATATATAACTAGATTTTTTATTTTAATTAAATGACCAAAAACCATCTCCACTTTCATCAAACGGTGTATGAAATCATTATTCGTGTGTACGGCGGGCTACTACCTCGTTAACCAATGTCATTTTTTTTCATTACCATTACTCGATGCTATAAATAATGATGTATATATTGTTTATATAATATATATAATATATTTATGATTTTATTATAATTATGTAATTACTATATCACATATACCATCATATTTTCTATTTTTGGGAATATGATAACATCGTTCGTGTGTACGTCAAACTACCACCTTGCGAAGTGATGTGATTCATTCATGTTTTACAAGGAAAGTATTAAGGATGTTTTAAATGAAAATATGTGATATATCTTCCATAAAAATTATTTTTTAATGATAATATATATCACTTACCTTTCTTTCTTTCAATCTGACAAGAAAATAGAAATAGCGTTCATGTATGCATGTGGCCTACCATCTCAATGAATGGTGTATTTAATTTTCTACCACTAAATTTTATGGATTGATATAAGTAAATATATACTGAATATATATTATATTTATATAATTTTTATCATTATTTATAATATGGAACCATGATAAAATTAATGGGACCAAAAATATAACAAATTAAAACATATACAAAAAACAAAGTGATTATTAAACAAAACATAACTATAACATTAAATAGTTATTAAACAGGTAATAAAAGGTCATAAGAAAATAATATATAGTATTATATATATTAATATGGTTATTTAAAATATTTATAATAATTTTTTATATATATATATATGATATTTTAATGATTATGATGAAAGTAAAAGACTTAAGGTAAGGGATTTACATCTCACTTTTATTTTCTATGAGACAAATGTCATATCCACCACATGTATCTTTTATGTGGTGTTTATAATTCCCATTGATTTATTTTATGATTATTCTTTTAAAAATTATGTTTATTTACATATCCATTTTAGGATCTCTCCTTCATGTGGTTTACAGTTCGAAATTTAACAAATCGGTATGGGATTGTTGTCTCAATTTTCCTTCTTTGAGACATATATTTTGTTATGAACCTATATTCTTTTATGAGATGTATATATATCCAATTTGACATTTAATATCATGAATTTATTTATCTTTAGGATATATTAATTTTTTATTCTATTTCTCCATGGGTCTTATGATTTCACTATTACCAAAGTGGTAAAGGTTTTTTATCACAATCTCATTGTTTATTAGGATTATTTATGGTTAAGTCTCCAATGTTGAAATATTGTAATATAAATCTCAGTAATTATCATGAATTTTATTCTCAGATATATATTCATGATATCATAAAGTAATATTTCCATTTTTACACTCTTTGGTGTTTAAAATAATTGACAAAATGTTTATAAGAATTCTTGACTTTATTTCTCTCTTCGGTTGAAAATCCATTTTATTTAAAAAATGTTTTCCAAAAATGTTTTCAAAAATGTTTTATTATTATATTATTATTTTTAAAATACATTTTTACCCATGTTTTAATTTTTATAAAAAAAATTAAAGGAATACTTATGTCGTTTTCAAAAACAATTATCATTTGGCTTTTACCGAAAATGTGAATAAAATATTTGTTTTTAACATGCATAACATGAACAGTATTTATCACTATCATGACCACTCAATTATTTTAAGATTGCATTACAAGATTTCAAATTTATTTTTATTGAAAAAAACTTACTTAATATTTTGAAAAAAATATATTTTAAATAAATTATTTCAATAGAATAAAATTTTTAAAATGTTTTATGTTTTAACAAGAAATAGTTTTTAAAGTGAAAATGATATTTTCACCAGGAAATGGTTTAAATTATTTTTAAGTATTGATTTATAAATTTTCAAGGTTATTTTCGAATAAAAATATTTTCAAAAGTATTTATTTTTTAAAAAGTGGTTTTCAAAGTGGAAAGTATATTTTCATCAATAAATGTTTTAAATGGTAAAAATAATTTTCCATATAAGATGACATTTATTGATGTTGACTATGCCTTACTGGGGATATGATCCAAGGATACCATTATTATTATTTCTATGAATGGTATTTGTTTATGATGGAATGATTTTTAATAAATTTATTTATCTTCCATGGGTTATACCGTGATAAAATTATTATCAAACCCACTTATTTTCTCGAGTTATGCTATGATGAAATGAAAAAATGCTTATAAAACCTATATCTTTTCTGTAAGTTATGATCTGGCGAAATTTTTATGAAATTTATTTCATTTCATGGATTATGATACGATAAATGTTTTATGATCTTATGGATCATATAAATATAGTTTTCATTATGAGATGGGTGGGGGCTATATCTTACTTCAATGCATTGGGTAAAGCTTTCTATCTTATGCGATAAAAATGGGGAAAAAGTCAATAGACTTAATCAAATATGTGGAAATGTGTATCCTAATCCACTTTGAAAAATAGGTGTTTCCTAATACACTATGGGAAATAGGTGTGTCCGGACCCACTATAGGAAATAGAAAATAGGTAATAATTTTTGATACACTATTCTGATAGTCTTGGTAGTTAACCTTGACATATGAAATGGTTTTCTATATTTATGATAGTGCCATACTTTTATGAAATGATATTATGGTTCATGATTTATTCCTGATGATTCCTCACTCTTATCTCTCATGTATTATTAAATTATAAAGTTTTATGACACATGTTTATGATATATGACAGGTTGGGTATGAACTTTGTAAGTTATATTCATAATCACATACCCTTTTTCTTATCCTAAGATTACATATGATCAAAGATTGAAATATCTTATGTTTACCCTTAATGAGAATCTAATTGCACCCTTTCTTATGTTTCTTTTCCCAGAGTTATGAAGAAAGGTTTTATGTTGGGTATGTATATGAAGAGTACTAAATAGTAAGATATTGGTGAGAAACATTGAATATATTTTTCCCTATTAGAATATTGTGTTCCTAGTCTCCAAATACACTAAACTATTATGGTCCTTAGGTGTGTGTTTGTGTAATATATTGAATATTTACCTAAAAAGATATAATATCCATGTATGATAAGCCCACGTTTCTATAGTTAGTATCAAAGGAAAGGTTTTTTCAATATTTGGAAACTAATATGAGAAAAATTTAGTGATATCCGTATGGGTATTTTTTAGGATATTTCTATGGATGTCATTAAGGATGATTCAAATTATAGGAAGATTTTCTAGAATATTGGTAAAGGATGGAGTGAGTGGTTTCTAAGAAATTACATCCCTATTTATATACTAAAAGTAGATTTGTCCTTGTAATATAATTACTTATGGGAAACAACTCTGAAAATGTGATTTAGACTCAATATTCACCTAGTGCATGACAACGGGTCTTGTTGCACACCAGGTTTGACTCTCTTGGGGGATATTATTTGTATATTAAAAAACTCTTTTATGAACCAAAATGAAAATTTTAAATAGATTGTGACTATTAATAACCTAGGATAAACCCAAGTTTACATATATTTAAATTAAGGTTTCATGATTTGGAAATCCTATTAGTTATTTTTCATGATTATACGGTTTTCTACTATGATTATTATTTCTCACACTCTACTTTCTGGTTTTAGTCAATGGTTAGAACCTAAAGGAACCATGTTAATACTAAATGAAAATGAAAATGAAATGATTTTCCTCCTAATAAATCAAATGATATAGGAGTTAGAAGGAAAATTCTTATTGATATGCTCAAATAACATTCCCAAGTTATGAATCATGTTGAGCTTATTATAATTAAAATGTTAAAACAATGTTCTATTAAGTCCTTGATGAGGAAAAATCAACCTTATTTTAGTGGTTTTAATGATTCACTAATTTTTTTGAAATAGATCAATACCACTAAAAAGATATTTTCCATTCTATAATGTTCAGATCATGAAAAAATAATTTTAGTTGTTTTTCATTTAGAATGTGAAGCAAATCATTTGTGGAATCTTATTAAGAACAAGAGGGAATAAGAAAAAATTTAAATGGGAAGAGTTTATAGGGATATTTTTAATTATGTACTTCCCTCATATTCTATGAACAAATCTTGAGAAGGAATTACTTAATATTAGTAAAAATTAAAATGAATCTATTGGTACCTACGAAGCTAATTTTACATGACTTTCAAGGTATGCTTATAGTTTAATCATCAACCCTAAAATTAAAATTGATCAATTTTTTGGAAGCCTAAAACAAATTCATCAAAATTCTTTAGATATAAGATACTTTATTATCTAAAAATAATTTGTTCTATGTTAATTTAATATAGAAAAGAAAATTGGATATTCCCACCATTTCACTTTTTTATAATAAAAGGAATATCAAGTCTCATGTAAACTTAAATTATGGAAAGAAATTTTAGTCCTATGTATGCAAAAAATGTGGGAAGAAGCATCAGGAGAATTTATTTAATGGAAGTGGGGGTTCCTTAAATATAGAAAGGTAGTTCATAAGGTTCATGAAGGTCAAAATGTGATTAATTTTCTCATTAAGTCAATGGAGGAGAATAGGATGAAAACTAATAAACCCCCTACAGTCTCGTGTTTCAAGTGAAAGGAGTTTAAGAATTATGAGAATCAATGCCCAAATCTATGGAATAATATTTATGATAATACACAACAACCTACAAATACAAAGGACAAAGGTAAATATTATGAAATCACAATATATGAAGTTAATCATGATAATTAGGGCATACTTATCCTCCCCTCCATGGTTTGTAATTTCATGTTTGATTTTTGTATGAATGAGCCCTATGTAAATCTTAATGTTCATCCTTTAATGAAATTTCATGTGATTATATCCCTCTAAATAAATTTTTTAATAACAAAATAACATTTTACATTCTATAGATACAATCTTCAACCTAATATTACAATGAAAATGTTTTCATATAAGATAATAGCTTTTATAAGGAGTAAAGGGTGGATTAACTTTTGGAAGTGTATATATATCCTTGTAATAATAACTTAAGAGTTATAGATACCACCATTGGTTTATGATTTTAAAGTTAATCATAAGATCAAATTCATTGATACTCCATTTTAGGTTTCATATTATGGGAGTTTATAATGATTAAGTATATTTTAAGATATTTTTATGGCAATACAACCCTTTGGTGTTGTATATGTTTTAGTGAAAAAATTATATAAGTAATAATTCCTATACACATTATGGAAATATGGTTAATGGTATGGGTAAGCATTAGGGTTTACCTTATCTTTGAAGTTGAAGTAATTATGGATTGTATTCAATCATTGGAATATCCCACCCATCACCCATTGGATTGAGAAGATGTAGTGAGTGTTAATATCCTTTGGTGAAATCCACAAGACACTAAAGGCTATTAATAAATGACAAGGGATTCATAAACAATGGGGTATTATTTTCCCTTCAAAGATAAAACTTCCAAATATAGATAACCATAACAGCTAAATTTCTATAAGAAGAATGTGTATAAAATACAACTCAATATAAACCAAATAAACCATAACCTTCTAAAAGTTCAAGAGGAAACCTAAACCAACAAAACTCAAGGACACCAAATACATCAAATCAGAAACTCTTAACCACCTCTAATCTCTAAATCAATAGTCCATGCCCAACATATCACAATGTATCACTAAAAAACTGAGTTACCTTGCCTTTACCTGTGTCTCAATATATGACATCTGCAAATACACAATTATTCCCAAGAAGGGTATGAGTCTAAAGTTAGTAGTATTTCCCCAATAACTTCCCAACTCATACCATTAGGAAAAAACTCATTAGCGAATTTATATATAATAGTTTAAAACAATTTTTAATATTGTATATCCAAACTAAAATATTTTTACATGAAAATAAATAAAACAATACTTTGAAAACTATTCACAAACCCATTTGGAATATCTGTTTAATAATTATAGTCATCCACACAAGAATACCTAGAAGATATCTCCATACTCATGATCGGTCTCCCATAAATCTAACAAGTCATCATAAGGTAACCAATCCCATGTTCCATTACACCTTTGGCATTAAGAACAAATTCATATTCTAATTGGGCCTCATAAAATTAAATAAGAAAGCAAACCCCCCAATTATGCCAAAAAACATTCCAAAACCATTTCACATAAACCTTACCTTTTTTTAAACATTTAAAAAACGTTTTTGATGCATCAAAACCCAACCATAATTTGAAAATAATTATTTTAAAATCATGTACCAAAATAAATTTCTATAAAATCAACCAATTTCCATAATTTCAAAGAAAACATCAATAAAGAAGTTTACATAAAATCAAAAAAAAGTTTCACAGTAATTTCAAGAAATTAAATAAATTTTAAACCAATACTTTAAGTTTTAATCAAGAGGAGTCAAGTGAAAATACACCTACCTCACAAATTTTGGTGAAACCGAAGAACGACACAACAATTCACTAGATCCAATACAAAACTACATTCGCTTAATTATATAACAAAATTAATTTATCATAAAACAATACAAAAAATATATATCTAACCATAAAAAATGGATATGTGGTTCCAAGATAGAGAATAATCATAGATCTAAGAAGAATGACCAAAAATGAGTACTTACCAGTGAATCTGGATCACCAAAAGCCTTTAAAACACCTACAGATCACTCACAGACCAAAGGGAAAAGTCCATCTCACCTTGAGAGAAAATGGAATTCATGTTATTAGTGGATTAGCAGAAAACATATTACTTAAGGTGATAAATCGAGTTAGATCCATAAATTTTAGAGGGCTTATTGTATAATGTATGGTTAGGAAAACTGTACGAAAATCATGTAGTTGCTACTATCTCAAGCCAACACCCTACATGGTTGGTTTTCATAGTTACAAAAAACCATTCCCCAACCATGTGTTAGCCACTATCCTAGATGATAGTAGGATTATATGGTTTCTCCTGGGTATCTTCATAGCTTGGTCAAATCGTGCAACAACAGTGGGCCTATCCAGTGACCACAACTTTTTTCCTTCATGTTTTCATAGAGGTTTTCATGGTTTATACTAACTGTTCTCAAATCATTTTCCTCCAATAAATACTTCAAATCATTCCAAAACTCCTTTGATCCTACCAAAAATAAAATCAAAAATTTTATATACATAAAATACATAAATAAAGGGTCAAGTAATTAAAACTGGGGGTGCCACATTCTTCCTACTATAGATATTTTTGTCCCTAGAAATTAGAAAACCAGATTTATTTTAGAATAGTTATGACAACTGCTCCAACATTTCCCTTTCATGCTCCTATGTTTCCTCCTGAATCCTAAAATGTTTCCATAAAACTTGTAATAAACCAATGATTTTTTGACACAAGACTTTGTCTTGCCTATCCAGAATACATACTGCCACATGAATCAATATGGCATACAACTCTAGGTAAGAATGATCCCATCAAACCACATGGTCAGGATTAGGTCAATACTTCTTCAATTGATATACATGAAATGCATATGAATATAAATGAACCTTGGTATAAATTATAGTTGATATTCCACCTTAAAAAATTGTTTAATTATCCCAAAAGGGTATATTTATCAAATAGATAACATTCCCTACTTCCCAAAAATATTATTCCCAAGTCTTGGGTAGATTCTCATAAAGACATGGTCACTCACCTAAAATAAAAAAAATTATATACGGTGATCCACATATGATTTCTGATTATTATAATCCATCTCCATTCTCTTTCTGATCAACTGAATATTTTCCATTGTCTCTTGTATGAGGCTAAATCCAGCCAGTGAATTCTCACCTATTTTCACCCAAAAAAGTGGATAATGATAAGGATTCCCATAAAATGTATCAAAAGGATCCATATATATCAAGTCTTGAGAGCTATAATTGTACGAGAATTACACTAATGATATGTTCTCCTCCCATGAGGAATTAAAATCTATTACACAAGCCCTAAGAATGTACTACAATGTTTGGATCATCCTTTCAGATTTTTTATCCATTTGAGGATGATACACCATTATCATATTCACCTAAGTCCCAACGTCTTATTGTAAGGATTTCCAAAATTGATATGTAATATTGGGTTCTTTGTCTGATATAATCGATACTGGAATGTAATGTCTCTTTAAAAATTCTCTTATATATATTCTGGGAAAGTCCTCAACTATATAAGAATCATGAATGTGGGATCGATATGATACTAATAAGATGCTCAAATACAAGAGGGGGTGAATTTTATACTTAAAAAATCCTAAAGGAAATTTTGTATAAACAAAATTCACAACAACTCTAAGTTCTATTAACTTGCTTGATTCTAGAAAAGTGATTCTGTAAATGAAACTTAACAAAAGTTTACAACAAATAATATTCTACCTTAAAGTGTATAGAATCCTATATAACTAGAGTACAAATATAAGGAAGTATATGAAAGTTATACTTTCCTCAACAACTAAAATACACAGCGGAAAACAAAATAGTAACACTATAAGTAACAAGTAGTAACTCTTTTAACCCAAAGAGGAGGGTATCTAACAACCCTGGATAAGATGTCCCTTGATTTATACTTTCAAGAAAGTCTATCTTACCCAAACCCAGGTAAGCACTCAATCCAAAGATCGGTATCTGTCTTGTTATCCCTGCAAGCCCTCAATTTGTAAGGAAATCAATACCTCTGACTTCACAACACGAAGTCTATGATTTTAAGGAAATCAAACCTCTACACTAAGAAAATATGCATGAAGAAAAGTTTTAACATGCAGTTCAAAACTTTCTGCACAAAGCCTGAGATTTTATAAGAGTCTCTCTGTCTAGAAATCACTTTAAGAGCACTTTGTCAAATATCAGTTTTTCTGTCAATGTCTTGTGAGCTCATTCAAATGAGCTCCTATTAATAGGAACAACTCCAACGGTCAGCTCCCTCCTCCAACGGTCAAATTCTTCCTTGAATTTTGGAGGGACTTGTACACGTGTAACTCAACCAACGATTAATGAGTAACTGAAGTCATGACATCGTTTTATACAAGTGTAAGAAAAAATATGGTTACATAACGAAAATCCAATATTTGGAATGTAATAAAATGAAATTTCAAAGTCTATCCAAAAATTAATTCGGAGTATATAGTATAAGGATACTCGGATTCTGTTTTCTAGGAATTTGGAACCTAAATTCTATAGAATTCCGGAGTCTAAATTTTAAACAAATTCGAAATCGTGTTTCACAGGAATTCAGAACCAAAACTTACAAAGTTCGGAGTTTGAGTTCACAGAAGTTAAGAGTCAGAACTCTCAAAGTTCAGAGTCAGAGTTCATTGGAATTCGGAGTAATAACTCTCAAAGTTCGGAGTCATAATTCTGAGAACTCGGAGTCAGAATTCGGAGAACTTGGAGTCAGTACTCTCAAAGTTCGGAGTCAAAATTCAGAAAACTCGGAGTTAGAACTCAGAATAGTTCGGAGTCAGAATTATTAGAACTCAGAGTTGGTACTCACAAGAGTTCATAAAAAAATTTCTAATCAGAATTTGGATCCTAAAATAAAATGCTTCATATCTAGGTACTTATAAGATTCTGAGTTTTTGGTTACAAACCTAATTTTACACTTAGTAAAATTATGAAATGAATGATGAAAACATGGTAAGGATAAATTTTTTTGGGAAATGAAATTTTTCCTTATTGAAGTAAAACATAGGGTAAAAAGAGTTTTTCCTTGAAATAAGGTGTTTGTGATTTTAAAAACAAGAAGGAATGGTAAAGTCATAAGGAAAACCTTATTGACTCAACAATATCCCCCTTTTTGGAAAGCACAAACATCCTTAAGAAAAAGAATATAAGGAATTAGAAAAAATTTATTAGACTTTGAAAATAAAACTTATCTCCCTTTACATATGAATAATGGTGAATACGACTAACTCCCCCTTAGGCTTTGGAACAATAAGTATCATATTCTAGATTTCCAAAATGAGATTTTTTATTTTAATGTGGAAATATTCGAAATGAGAAATCCTCCTTTGACAAACTCCCCCTTGCTTAGGAATATTTCTTCTTATACTTATAATTCTTTTTCATTCTCCCCCTTTGTGATTTTCAAAAGGAGTTTGAGGGAATGGAAAAAAATATGGTTCCTGAAATATTAGTACAGACATCCAGACAAAAACAAGCAACCACAATTTCATTAATATTGGAAGAATTTGTTCAAGGAAAAACATATACAACAAAAGATCGGATTTGGATCTATTTTTCTTCTTTTTCCTTGGGTATCAACTTCTTCAGAATGGTTTTCATCTTCTTTAGCTCTTTGTGATCCTTATCTACTTGCTTCTCTAAGGCTTTGATCATATCATCTTGAGCCTTTAGAGCCTCTGCCTTATCCTTTAGAAAGTCATCTTGCTTCACTAGCTTTTCTTCAATCTCGATCTGGAGATCCCTTTCCCTTTTCAAGCTTTGAGCAATAGAGTTCAGATTCCCATTCAGATCCTTAACCTCTTGGATCTGAGTATTATTATCAAGATTTAGCTTTTCCTTAAAACTATTTTTAAGATACTTGATTTTTGTGTCTTCGGTATCAAAATCTTCCTTGACATTATCTTGAAATTGATCAAGCTCTCTCAAATCTTCAACAACCTTCCTCGACCAGCTGGTCACTTTCTTGCAAGATTTTCTATAGGCATCGTAGTTGATAAGGAATTTCTTGTGATCAGCCTCAATCATTACACAACTATCCATCACCATGGATATAGAATCCAATTTCTAATTCATGCTATGTTGAATCATCTGACATTTGGAGTTAATGGTTATAAATATCAGAATGGTGTCAACAAGATTTCTCAGAGATTGAATGACAAAGTAATGTCCTAAAGCTGATGACTCCAAATCTAACACTTTTCTTGGTGATGGTTCTTCTTCTAGTTCGACCATCTTCCTCTTAGAAGATCCTCCATATTCCTTATTCCTTAAAATTGCTTTCGTTGGGGTATCAACAACCACTTTTTTCCCTTATTGGTTCTCGAAATACCTTCTTCATCTGGAGACTCATGCTCACTTCCAGACAACTGAACAATCTTATCTTCATCAATTTTTCCTTTCTCATCTCCTGCCTTAATATCTTCAAGATGAATAAAGTTATGATTATAGCTTTCTTCCTCAGATAATTTATTAACCTTATTTTCACCCTTATCATCAATTCTAGGAGTAGAAAGTTTTGAGGATCCCGCTTGAGAATTCCAGATTGACAATTTTTCAGAATCACTTTCCTTTTCATGAAATTCCTCAACTTGATTTATTAAATTAGATGTATCATCACTACTCTAAGCTTCTTCTACTTTTTCGACAGCTTCTTTCTCTTTAGAAAGCTTCTCTTGGGTTTTTCTCGGCATCATAAACTTTTTCCCTGTAGTCTCAAGTAATTCTTTAACCAAGAAAGATTTCGGTATCGGAATGTTCTCGGATGCTACAATAGCAGCCTTCAAAAGAGATTCCACAATCTCTACCTCCGACCACATATTCTTAAGATTCTTCTCTTCAGCTTGCTTCTCAAGCTCTTCAGCAGCTTTCTCTTTCAATGCTTTGGTCTCTTCAGGGTCTTGGCCAAACTATGGATCCCTTTCTTTCATGTTTTTCTTATCCTCCCTCCATTTGGATACAACCTCATCCAGATAGGCTTTCTGTTTCTTAGGATTTGGAGGTTCAGATTTGGTTTCTTTGGCATTAGGGGTTTTCTCTATTTCTTCTACTTCCTTTAGTTTCCTCTTGTTTCTATCTTTCTTTGATGGTTCATCCTTTTCTGCATTTTTCAGATCAGCTTCTGTTTCTTCCACTATAAGATCATAAAACTCTCCTGAATATTTAGAAAATACAACATTCATTCTTTTCAAAGTTTCATCACTTACTAACATCACTTTGAAATTCCTTGTCTTGGAACTACAAGAAATCTTGAAGGATTCAAGACACTGAAAAATCAGCTTGGAGAGTAGGGCAGGATACAGAATTATCTGTCCTCTCAAATTCCAATTCTTGATATTCTCTATCATAATGAGAATATGATTCATCAAATTTATTTTCCTTATATTTACCAAAAAATCCAAGATATACATATCACTTTTCTTAAGAGTGTCCTTGTTACCTTTTCTTAGAATGATAAAACCCTGAACCCATAACTGTATGATCCGATTGTTGGTAGATAAGTGAGAAATCTTTGCAGTCCTGACATCTGAAAGTCCAAGACATCCCATAGCCTTCACCTTTACAAAACTTCCTTGAACGTCTAGCAGTTTGTGGGAATAAAACTTGGCTTCCCCTTCATAAGACATCCCTACCAAGCTAGCAGCTTTGGTATAAGAAATATCATAGGTTTTTTCATAACTCTTGAAGGAATGTTTTTCTTTGTCATCTTCCTTGAAAAAAAAAACTGATTCATAAAATTTTATGAGTAGTTCCGGATACAAAACATCCTGAGATCTTTTCTTTGATATGGATATACTCTCCCACCCATTAAGCCTGATATTCTTTTAAATAATATAGTCATACTTGTTGAAAAATTTTGGATTCACCAACCTCTCCCTGTATATTTTCCACTCCGAAATCAACTTTACAGAAGACGTATCTCGACAAGGAATTTCAGCATACATTCAAACTTGAGAAAACTTTGAAAATCTGGAATAGGATTTTGAAGTTGATAAGAGCTTCGACATGTAAAAGCTTTGAAAAACAAAGTGGTAAAACCATCGGGTCCCCTTTTATAGGTGTTGAAGAGACGGGTTATCTTCCCATTTCAATCCAATGGCTGAGAATTCTTCTGATCAGATCTGACGGTTGAAATGATAGTCGTAAGAAAATTTTGGTAGGATCCGATCTTTTGAGGTTTTTAAGGGAAAACATTTGTATTTTAGGAAACTAGAATCTGAGGAATTATAAAAACAAAAAAAAAATTAACAGCAAGTAAAAGGTTATTACGAAAACTCAAGAAAGAATCATACCTTTTGGATTTCCTGGTAGATTATATGTAGTAGGAAATTCTTCCTTGAAGAACTTTTGATTCCGAAAATTTGATTACGAAAAAAAACATTATTACGAAAAACTAACTACTGAAAAATAAATTGAACAAAACTGACTTCGAAAAATTTCACTATGAAAAATTTGAAAAGATAAAATGACTACGAAAAAAAATTCATTATGAAAATTTTTTTGAAGACTTCATTACGACAAATTTTGAATTCTTCATTACGAAAAATATGAAAAACTTCATTACAAAAAATATGAAAAACTTCATTACGAAAAATATCAAAATCTTCATGATGAAAAATATGAAAAACTTCATTATGAAAAATATGAAAAACTTCATTACAAAAAATATGAAAACTTCATTATGAAAAATATGAAAAACTTCATTACCAAAAAAATTGAAAAAATTCATTACGAAAAATATGAAAAACTTCATTATGAAAAATATGAAAAACTTTATTATGAAAAATATGAAAAACTTCATTATGAAAAATATGAAAAACAAAATTACGAAAAAATTTAAAAACTTATCAAACAAATGTACTTCCCCTATGAAAAGGATTTTATTACTGTAAAGATATTGGTTTCAACAGGAATTTAATAAGGAAGATTACCTTATGGTTATCATTCCTAACTTCTATTTAATGTTTTCAAATCTATCAGAGGGTAAAGATTTTGTGAAAATGTCAGCAAGTTAATCTTGAGTTCTGATAAATTAAAGAATGATATCTCTTTTTTGTGTGTGATCCCTAAGAAAGTGGTGCCTAATATTTATGTGTTTTTCACGAGAGTGATGCGCAGGGTTTTTACTAAGGGCAATGGAACTTATGTTATCACATATAATTTGAGTCTTAGTAAAACTCATGTCATATTCTGTGAGTGTGTATTGCATCCACAATACTTGAGCACAACAACTTCTAGCTGCTACATATTCAGCTTCAGTAGTGGAGAGTTCTAATGAGTGTTTCTTCTTGCATGACCAAGAAACTAATGAATCTTCTAATAAATGACAAGTTTTGGATGTACTTTTTCTATCCATTCTACAACCACCAAAGTTAGTATCCGAAAAACTTTTTAAAGTAAAATCATTTCCAGAAGTATAGAAGAGTCGTAAATCCATGGTTCCCTTTAAGTAGCAAAAAATTCTTTTCACTGCCTTTAAATGAGATTCCTTAGTATTTGATTGATATCTTCCAAGTAAGCACACTGAAAACATTAAGTCTAGACAACTAGAGATCAAGTATAGTAAACTTCCTATCATACCTCTAAAGGTTGTTTGATCTACTGGCTTCCCAACTTCATCAAGATCAAGTGATTTTTGAGGTACCAATAAGAGTACTAACACTCTTAGTGTTTTCATATCCATACTTTTTAAGAAGATCTTTAATATACTTATGTTGGGATATGTAGATTCCTTCTGGTTTTTGAGAAATTTGAAAAGCAAGGAAGAATGTTAACTCACCCATCATAATCATTTCAAACTTATATTTTATTAGATCCGCAAAGGAATTAGTTAAAGATTTTTGAGTTGAACCAAATATAATGTCATCAACATAAATTTGAACAATCAAAATATTTTTCTTATCTTTCTTTATAAAAAGGGTTTGATCTTCATTTCCCTTAACATAATTATTTTGAATAAAAAATCATGTAAGCCTATCATACCAAGCTTGAGGGGCTTTCTTAAGTCCATACAAAGCTTTGGTAAGTTTATAAACATATTTAGGATGTTTTGTGTCTTCAAAACCATGAGGTTGTTCAACAAAAATTTACTCTTGTACAAAACCATTAAAGAAATCACATTTCACATCCATTTTAAATAGTTTCAAATTGAAGAATGTTGAAAATTCAAGTAAAATACAAATAGATTCAAGTCTAGCTACTAGATCATATGTTTCTTCATAGTCTATTCATTCTTGTTGATTATAGCCTTTAGAAACCAATCTATCTTTATTTCTTATTATGATTCCATTTATATCACACATATTTCTGAATACCCATTTTACTCTAATAACAGAAGTTTCCTTAAGTCTTTCAACCAAGTTCCAGACTTTATTTCTTTCAAATTCATTTAGTTCATCTTGCATAGATTTTATCCAATCATCATCACCTAAAGCTTCATCAGTTATTTTTTGTTCTAATTGGGAAAGGAATGCTAGATTTTATACTTCATTTATTAAGGAACTTATAGTCCTTACAGGTTGATTCACATCACCAATGATACTATCACTAGGATGATACTTAATAAATGACTGATTTGGGTTTTTCAAAACCTATTCATCAATATAGGGTAGGAAATCTCCTGGGGTAAATGTTTCAGAAGTATCTTCTTGGAAATTTTCCCTATCATAAGGATCTTCTATAAAAGGTTGATAATCAGTTTTTGAAAACACGAATGAAGATTTAGGTTGGGGTTGTTTAAAAACAAAAGGATCAGTTTCATCAAATTTGACATGTACTATCTCTTCAACAGTACAAGTTTTTTTATTAAAAACTTTATAAGCCTTAGAAGTTGTGGAGTAACCTAAGAAAATTCCTTCATCCTATTTTGGTGCGAATTTGTGTAAGTTATCTTTAGTATTTAGAATGAATACCTTGCATCCAAAAACCTTGAAGTAGGAAATTCTAGGTTTTCTACCATTCCATAAATCATAAGGGGTTTTATTAAGAAAATGCCTAATTAAAACACGATTTATAGTATAATAAGCAGTACTTACAACTTCATCTCAAAAGTGTTTGGCTATATAATATTCACTCAACATGGTTCTTGTTATCTCTTGAATAATTATATTTCTTCTTTCAACAAAACCATTTTTTTGAGGAGTTCTAGGTGCTGAGAAGTTCTGTGTAATTCCTTTTCTACTACAAAAAGTTTCAAAATATGAATTTTTAAATTCTTCTCCATGATAACTATGAATAGTTATCAAAGGAAGGTTTTTCTCATTTTTAACTTGGGCTCTAAAACTTTTGAAATAAGAAAAATATTCATATTTACTTGCTAGAAAATAGACCCACGTAAATCTAGTGTAATCATCAACCAAGAAAAATACATAATACTTGCATCTAATTCTTCCAGTTTGTGTTGGTCCAAAAAGATCCATATGCACCAACTGTAATGAATCAGTGGTTGAAACTTCACCAATGTATTTAAAACTTGATTTATGTTGCTTTCCATATTGACAAGGATCACAGACTTTTGAAGAATCAAATCTAAGCTCTGGTAGATCCTTAACTAGTCCTTTCTTAGAAATTTTACATAGGTTCCTAAGGTTACAGTGTCCTAGCCTTCTATTCTATAACCAAGAATGATCTTCTATTGCACTAAGGAAAGGTATATATTGACTCCTAAGGTCTTCTAGGTTTAGTGTGTAAACATTATCTTTCCTATTGGTAGAAAGAATAAACTCTTCCTTGTAATTGTGTACTAAGAACTTCTCATTCCTAAAATTGACAAGGTAACCTTCATCACATAATTAAATTATACTGATGAGGTTGTGCTTAAGACCTTTAACATGTAAAACATTCGAAATCAAAGTTTTTCCAAGAAGAAAAATGTTACCTATACCCATAATTTCTCCCATAGAATTATCTTCGAAAGTTACTTTTCCTCCTTTCGTCTTGATAATCTTTTCAAAGAAGTTTTTGTTACCAGACATATGCCCGGAACATCCACAATCCATGTATCAAGTATTGATGTTGGTACCTTCTTTATCTTCCTAAAAATAAGAAAGTTAGACTTTCAAAATCCAAGATTTCTTAGATCCATAATTTTTAGATAACAAAATTTTGGGTATCCACATTTGTTTAGAAAAATAAGCTTTATGAAACCCAAGAGATTAGACTTTTTTCAAAGATAAATTTTTCTTCCAATGCCCACCACATTGACATTTAGTACAAAAAGGGGCTCTAGAAGGAACAAAATAGTTGTTTTTGAAAACCATTTTTCAGTGAGTATAACCTACTCTAGTAGTGTTTCCTTGATGTTTAATTTGAGAATACATCTTGTCAAAAAAATTCTTCGCAGAGGTAAAGTTTGCAAGAAGTTTCTTAAGGGAAAATATTTCAGATTTCAGTCTGATGACTAAATTCCTATCCTCATGAATCATTTCCTTAGAGTTAGATTTTTCCTCAAAAACTTTTATCTTTAAAATAGAATTCTTAAGATATTTATAAAGTTCTTCCTTAACAGAATTTGCTTCCTTAAGGTCTTTAGAATTTTTTTCTAAAATCTCATCTTTATCTCCAAGATCTCCAGAAAGATATGAAATTTCTTTTGTAAGAATTTCTTCCCTAGTATTTTCCTTGTCTAATTTTTTAGAAATTTTATAATTTCTTGCTTCTAGAAACATGGAAAATCTAGATACTTCTTCATATGAAGATATTTCTTCATTTTCTGAGGATGTAGTATCTTCATTAGAAGTACTATTTTCGTAATAGTAATTCTTATCAAGAGATAAATTTGTTAAAGCCTCGGCAAAGCATACCTTAGACATAAGACATATATTAGGGAAAGAAGTAGTGGCAATGAATCCCATATTCTTCTTTGTTTATGAATCATATTCAGAAGAATCACTTTTTGAAGAGTCTCCATAGGTAGCACTCCAAGTATCATTTGATTTAAGAATTTTCTTGTGCTTCAAAAGATATAATTTCTTCTTGTTTCTTTCTGAATTCCTTTCCTTCTTTTCCTTCTTTTTCAATAAGGGACAATCAAGTCTGATATGACTTATTCTTCTAAATTCATAACAAGTAACTTATCCATATTTCTTATCTTTGTAGTCTCTCTTCTTTTACTTATTATGATAGTTCTTTTGATCTACAATATTTTTCATTATCTAAGAAATATTAGATAATTCATTCTCATACTTTTCTGTATCACTAGATTCTGACTGAATAATAACTTTCTTTGACTTTGATCTAGTTACTCTTTCTGGGGTCTTGGATTTAATATGTTTAGAAGTGGTTGTAAAAGCAACTCCTCAATTCCCATTCTTCTTCTTAACATTTTCATCATCTTTCTTCATTCTAGTTTCATGTTGAAGAAGAGTTCCAAACAACTCATCTAAGGAAATCTGGGTGACATTCCTATTCTCATCAATAGCTGTCCTCTTGGACTCCCATTCATTTGGCATGATATCTATGATCTTGTCTAGAAGGGCCTCATCATCCAAAACTTTTTCTCCCATAGATTTTAAGCTATTCACGATAGTCATAAACCTTTTCTGAACTTTGCTTATAGGTTCTCTATAAGGAAAGTTAAAGTTATGGTATCCAGCTCTCAACATAGCTCTTATTGTCTCTATGACTTTAGATGTACCAAAATGTGTGACTTCAAGTTTCTTCCAGATACTGTTTGCTGCTTCACACAATGATATTTGACTATAGATGTTCCTAGTCATGGAACATAATAATGTATTTTTGACTCTGAAGTTTTATTGATATTCTGATTTCTCCTGATTCGTAAAGGTTCTCAATTCCTTATTTTTAATCTTATAATTTCCACTCAGAATTAGATAGTTTCCAGCTCCATTATTGATAAAAAAAATTCTTCATCCTATCTCTCCAGTACTCATAATCATTTCCATCGAAAAAATGAGGTCTGGTAGGATTTATATTATCAATAGAACCAACATTTAAACCTGCCATCCTTAAGAAAATATTTGGCACACAAACTTGTTAGTAGTATAAGTTTGTAAAGAAGAGAAAATATCTTTAGAAAGAAACTAGATATTGTATCTCTAAGAAAAAATGAATACGAACTATATGAGTCTGAAAATATGAATCCGAAAAATTCTATTCCGAGAGAGTATGAGATTGATAACTTTTGATACCAATTTTGAGGTTGGCACAAACAAAACTTTGAGAATGGAAAACTTATATGTTAATATAAGTATTTCAGAGACTTCTTCTCATTCCAATTATAGGATTGGATCAGGGTACAAGGTCACAACCCTCTGATACCAATTGTGGGTTTGATATGATACTAATAAGATGCTCAAATATGAGAGGGGGTGAATTGTATACTTAAAAAAATCCTTAAGGAAATTTTGTATAAACAAAATTCACAACACCTCTAAGTTATATTAACATTATTGATTCTGGAAAAGTGATTCTGGAAATTAAACTTAATAAAAGTTTACACCAACTAAGATTATACCTTAAAGCATATAGAATCCTATATAACTAGAGTAAAAATATAAGGAAGTATATGAAAGTTATACTTTCCTCAACAACTAAAATACAGAGCAGAAAACAAAATAGTAACACTATAAGTTACAAGTAGTAACTCTTTTAACACAAATAAGAGGGTATCCAACAACCCTAGATAAGAGTTCCCTTGATTTATACTTTCAAGAAAGTCTGTCTTACCCAAACCCAGGTAATCCCTCAATTCGAATATCAGTATCTGTATTGCTATCCCCGCAAGCCCTCGATTTGTAAGGAAATTGGCACCTCTAACTTCACAACCTGAAGTCTCTGATTTTAAGGAAATCAAACCTCTGCACTAATTAAATCTGCACGAAGAAAAGTTTGAACAAGCAGTTCAAAACTTTCTGCATGAAGCCTAAGAGTTTATAAGAGTCTCTCTCTCTAGAAATCACTTCAACAACACTTTTTCAAAGATCAGTTTTTCTGTCTATGTCTTGTGAGCTCGTTCAAATGAACTTCTGTTTATAGGTACAACTCCAACGGTCATCTCCCTCCTCCAATGGTCATATTCTTCCTTGAATTTTAGAGGGACCTATACACGTGTAACTCAACTAACGGTTAATGAGTAACTGAAGGCACGACATCATTTTATACAAGTGTAAGAAAAAATATGGTTACATAACTAAAATTCTATATTCGGAATGTAAGAAAATGAAAGTTCAGAGTCTATCCAAAAAATTAATTTGGAGTCTATAGTACAATGATACTCAGATTCTGTTTTCTAGGAATTCAGAACCTGAATTCTATAGAATCCAGAGTCTGAATTTCAAGGAAATTTGGAATCAGGTTTCACAAGAATTTGGAACTAGAACTTACAAAGTTCGGAGTCTGAGTTCATAGGAGTTTGGAGTCAGAACTCTCAAAGTTCAGAGTCAGAGTTCATTGGAATTTGGAGTCAGAACTCTCAAAGATCGGAGTCAGAATTCTGAGAACTCAGAGTCAGTACTCCCAAGAGTTCATAACCAGAATTTGTAATCAGAATTCGGATCCTAAAACAGAATTCTTCATATCTAGGTACTTATAAGATTCTGAGGTTTTGGTTACAAACCGAATTTTACACTTATAAAAATTATGAAATGAATAATGAAAACATGGTAAGGATAAATTTCCTTGGGAAAAGAAATTTTCCCTTATAGAAGTAAAATGGAGGGTAAAAAGAGTTTTTCCTTGAAATAAGGTGTTTTTTATTTTAAAAATAAGAAAGAATGGTAAAGTCATAAGGAAAACCTTATTGACTCAACAATGAATAGGGATAAAATAAGATTACTTGGTGAGATGGTCTATAATTACCAATAATGAATCGTGTTTCCTAACCATCCTTGGTAAAATTGTCATAAAAATCATGGATATCTACTCTCATTTCTATATGGGAGTTGGTAAACATTTCAACATTCCCACCAGTTACATGTGTTATTCCTTGACCTTATGATGGGTGATGCATCTCAAAATAAACTCTACCATTTACCTTTCCATGAAAACCAACCAAAAAAACTCTTTCATCACTTTATATATGTTTTCAATGCCTGTATGAACATCCGATTTTGAATGGTGGTAAGAATTACAAATTTATTCCTAAGAAACCAAAGGTACCAAAATCCAATCTCTAAACCATAAAAAATGGACTCTCATCTAGCTTCCATCCCTCAATGGTTTCCCCACTATTGATTTTTGACCTCATAGAAACACATTTCACATTAGATATATGAGCCTCTATCATGTGATGTACAAAATTAGGAACAAATGAAACTGAGAAGAAAATAGCAACATCACTTAGGTCAGTATAATCTAGGCCCATGTCTACTATAATTGACACCATCCACTACTAATCTAAAGATTATTTAGCCAAATAATAGTAAAAATTCTTGTTTAATGTATCTACCACATAATTACCTTTACCCATTGTATACATCAAGTTAAAGTCAAAAATTTGAATATATTTCATCCATCTTCATTGCCTTAAGTTCAAATCTCTTTGTGAAAAAATGTTTTCCAAGCTCTTATGATCTTTAAGAACCATGAATTTATCAATAAAAAGAAAATGATGCCAAGAATTCAAATCATGGACAATAGAATCCAATTCCAAGTCATTTTTTGGGTAGTTATTATCATGAAAATATAACTTCCATGATTCATAATAAATAATATAACCTCCCTGGATGAGAACACATCCCAATCTGGATCTTGAAGGATCATAATAGACTGCATAACATTATCCAATCTCTGAAAACATAAGGATAAGTCCCAATGTAAGTGTAACCTTAATATCTTGAAATTCTTTCTAACATTCCTCATTCTATTGAAATGGAACGCCTTTCCTCAACAAATATATCATCAGTGATTCCAACCATGAAAAGTCACGTAGAAAACGTATGTAGTATCCCTCCAAGTCTAGGAAACTATGTATCGCAAATAAATTCTTTTTTTGTTTCCAAGAGATCAAAAATTCTATCTTTTTAGTTTCAATATAAATTCATTTTTTAGAAATGAAATTTCTAAGGAAATGTATCTATTATATCTATAAATCACACTTTAATAACTTGGAATACAAATTATGTTCCCACAAGTTACCCAATATTGTCACCTAGTGTTTCTTGTGATCCACCTTTTTTCTAGAATACACCAATATATCATCCACAAACACCACCAAAATGGAATCTATATACCTTTGAAATATCTGATTCAACAATTCCATAAATGAATCTTGTGCATTTTTATGAAAAAAAGTCATAACAGTGAACTCTTAAGGGCCATATCTTCTTGTGAAAGCTATCTTTGGAATATCCTCCTTCCAAACTTGGAACTGTTTATATCCCAAATACAAGTCAATTTTTTGTAACCACTAGGATCCCCTCAATTGATTAAACATATCATAAATTCATGGAATAGGATACTGATTATTTATAATAACTTGGTTAAGCTTATGATGATCTACACAAACCCTTAGAGTTCAATTCGCCTTCTTCACAAAAAAGAATCGGTGTTTCCAATAGAGATGTTCTCAGTCAGATGAACCACTTACTTTATAACTCTTCCAATAGATCATTCATTCCCCTCAATTATGTTTGTTCCATCTAATAAGATGGAAGGGAAATAAGAGTGGTCCCCAATGGGAGATCAATCAAAAACTATAATTCTTTTTTGGGTTGAAACTCTGATAAATTTTCAAGAAAAACATCAAGAAACTAGTATAATATGGTTATAAAATATCTATTCTCAATGTCATATACCACTTAAAAAGAAATTATTTTCAACTAGTAAGATATAGTTCCAATCACTAGTACAAATTGTCCTACTCTGCTTTCATCCACTTCTAAATCTCCTTTAAAGAGATTCCTAACACCATCAAAAGATCTGAAACTCGCTTACCATGCATAAAAACTGATATGGGCCTAAAATTTATTTATAAAATCCATTCCCAAAATCAATTCATAGACATCCATCTCTATCATAGATAAATATCATACAAACTTAGTATCATCAATTATTATCAAACACAATTCACATTTCATGTCTCAACAATTTCGTTGTCCCAAAGGTGGTTGGGGTTTCAAAATATAATGCATCATCACAACATGTAAAACCATAAGATAAATAGTATGAAAATTAATAATTGAATGGGACACATCTATATCAAAAAAATATTCTATATGGGTAGGGTTCAAAATAATCATACCTATCACTATTGAAGCTTCATATTGATCATCCATGGCCATTTTCTCATCCCCTTAAAGTTGCTTAATTGTTGCACTTTTTCTCATTATTACCCTATTGAGATTGAAGTGGTTGAGGATTAATTGTATTCCTAGAATCACTATATATTTATTAGTTATTCTAATGAGATATGTTCTTTTGCACTTATACTATAAAAGTAAACGATGCCTGAGAAGTCTAAGATGTTTCCCTAGCACCTGACCTTGGAGCACTGTTAAAATAGCACTGAAGATGTCCCATATTATTGTAGTTGTGACATGATCTAGGTGTTGTAATACAATATCACTACATATAGTCAAAATAACCACATTGAATCATATTTTCCTTCTTTTTAGTTGAGTAGTAAGTTTAACTGACCCCATAGTTTGATTTTAAGATATAACACCCTCTTGAGAATAAGTGTCCCTCCTTCTCTTGTTCCTAGAATTGGAGTTCCCAATAGTTCCTATAAGAATAAACATGATTTTTTTTATAGTGTTTATATATATGTATTTTTATTCCACCATCTATCTATTTATTATCTCTGTATAATCTGTTATACAAAGAATGACAATATTTGAGCTAATTTCTAATTTCATCACCAACTCTAAATTTTTTCCTTTTAAAGGCACACTTACAAAAACATATAGTGTAAAGTGAACTAAATTCATAAATTTAGAAGAATTATATATTATTAATATATTATCATATGTTAAACTGAATAAGTATTTTGTTCTAGAAATTCCAAACATGTGAGGGTGGAATTATTTGTTGAATAATTATTCAAAATCCTCCCATGTAATTCCTTGGTCCAATTTAACCTGGAGTGATAAATCACACCCCTCGTAGGTTATATCCTCCAAAATATATTTTTCCAACTTCAATTTCAGCTCAGATTTTGAGATAATGAAATTGAATATTTGATTCATCCAATTCAGATAAAATTCTACTTTTTACAACTCTAAATCACCCTAAAAGATGGGTGGATTCTACTTTTGGAACTAGACCAAATGATCCACTTTCCTTGATTCATACTTTCAATTACCTCTATACATGGCCTAAAACGCATTGGAAAATACTCTGAATTAACTTTTGATTCAACTATGGCTCTGGTAAAACCACATTCTCAATAGTGTCTTCCGGTTGGTTTTTATGGGGCCTGCCTAGTTCTATTCACGATAACCGGAACAAACTTTATTTAGTCTCACTCTTTAGTAACTTAAGGCTTAGAAATTTTAAATTTAACACATCACACATATCATAAAAATTATTTTCCAAAATTTAGTATTTTATTATTTCAAACCATTTTTTAAAATTCCACCATGTTTTCTAAAAATAAAACTATGTTAAACTATTTTCAAAAATCAACACTTTTCCACCAAATCATAAATCATTACTCAAAATGAAATATTAACTCCTAGTGGGAATTCATTACTATCAATGTATGTCATGCCCTCCTCATTTTCTAAACCCATGATGATGAGGTGACAACACCCAGAGTTGTCTCAAAACACTCATATACCAAAACTCCTTGATAACATGAAGTTCATAATAAATAGGTTAGCTATGCATTTTTATACTCTACATTTCAAGTTCCAAAAATCCAACTCCTGGTACCAACCAAACTCAAGGACTGAAAAACTCATACCCAAGGATCAAACAAACTAATACCATTTGTAACATCCCACCCCTCACCCATTGTCTTGGGAAGAGGCGGTGGGTGTTACTAGCCTAATGTGACATCCCCAATACACGAAAGGCTGGAAATAAATTCCAGGAGATTCATAAAAAATTGGTGGATTATATTACATTTAAAGATAAAAAAACCAAACCAAGACAACCATAAAAAATAAATCTATATATAAATCATGAGTACATAATACAACTCAACATAACCAAAACAAACCAAAAATGTATCTAAGTACAAGCAGAAAATAAAACCAACAACACTCAAATACATCAAAGACATTAACTCATCAACTCCCAACCTAATATAATCTCCAAATAAACAATTCATTCCTATGGTATCATGATGTATCTCCAAATAAATGTGATACCATGCCTTTACCTGTGTCTTGATAGATGACATCTGTAAATTCACAATATTTCCCAAGAGGGGGTGAGTCTAAAGTCCGTAGTATTTCCCCAATGAATTCTGAACTCATGTTTCTATGATAAAACTTGTTAGAAAATTTATATAAAATAGTTTAAAATTATTTACAGTATTTTATATCAAACCCAAAATAGTTTTCCAATGAATGAAATAAAAAAATACTTTGAAAACCTTTATCAATCCCATTTGGCATATCCATTTCATAATTACACACATCTATAAATCCTCACATGAATTCCCAAGGGACAATTCCATACTCATGAGTAGTATCTCATTTATCTACCAATTCATCACAAGGTAACCAATCCAATGTTTCATTACACCCTTGGCACTGATCATCAAGTCATATTTCAATTGGGTCTTAGAAAATGAAGCATGAATACACACCACCAACTATGCCAAAAATCATTCCAAAAAATCACATAAACCATACCTTTATTTAAAACTTTTCAAAAAAAACATTTTACATGCATTAAAACCCAACCATAATTTGAAAATCATTATTCTAAAATCATTTACTAAAATAACTTTCCACAAAACCAACCAATTTTCACAATTTCCAAGAAAAAATCACCAAATATGTTTCAATGAAATCACAAAAGGGTTTCAAAAAAATCAGGAAATTAAATCAATTTGAAACCAATCCTTTAAGTTCTAATCAATATGATTTGGGTGAAAATCCACTTACCTCACAAATTTTTGAGAAATCGAAGAAGGGTACAATTATTCTCTGGATCTAATTCTGAACCAAATTTCCTTCATAAAATCATACAATAATTCATCATAAAATAATCCACAACACATAGATGTAACCATAAAAAATTAGATCTATGGTTACGATTGAGATAATAATCAAGGATATAAGAATAATGAGAAATAACTTTCACTTAGCAGCGAATATCAATTCTCCAATAGCCTTTAAACAACCTACAAAATGCTCCTGAGATAAAGGGAAACGTCTCTCATGCATTGGGAGGAAAAGGACTTTGTGTTATGGGTGGATTAGTGTAAAAGAGTAATTAAGAGGAAAAACTGAGTTAGATCAACAAATTTATGAGGTCTGACTATACATCGCATGATTGGGCTTCACGATTTTGAAAACTATGTGCCGAACATGCGGTTTCTACTATCTCAAGATAAAAACCTGTATGGTTGGCTCAAATGGTTAGAAAAAACATGCACCAACCATTAATTATCTACTATCCCAAATGATATTAGGCTCTCACAGTTTCTTCTATCCATCCACACAGTTTGTCCAAACCATACACCAACTGTGCACCTACCCAGTGACCTTTTTTTCCACTATACGGTTTCCTGGAGATGTTTCATGGTTTCTACTAACTGTGATAAAAATTTTCACCCCAAGAAAAGACATAAAAGCATTACAAAAATCCTTCAAACCACCTAAAACATAACTTGAAAATTTTATATACTTAAAATACATAAATAAATGATTAGGTACCTAAAACTAGGGGTGCTAAAATCACCTAAAAATTTCAACACACTTCATAAATATCAAATAATATTTATCTTTGGGTATGATTGCTATAATAAATATTAAGGAATTTATAAGGTTACATAGAGTACCAAAATCAATTGTATAAGATCATTATCTTAATTTTACCTCAATGTTTTAGTGATTCCTTTAGTAAGCCCTTAAAATAGAGTAGAGTTTCAATACTATGAGAAAAATACAAACCCAGGAGGATATTATAAGATCTTTTTTAATGGATATCAAAGGTGTTTTGGATAACACATTCCTTTACTTTATTTTCCTTACAAAAATATCTTTCACTAAACCCTTCACATGTGTTGAAATCAGAGGTCATACCGCTATAGAAAAATCATTCTTATAAGGAATAACTAGTAGAGATTCTAGATTTTAAAGAGTAAGTTCGATGAAACAAGTCCACTCACATGGTAAAAGTTTTATAGTGAAACCAAAATCTTGAGTAATATACAAGGTAACTTGAGGATGTGATGAGGTAGAATTATCCTAATTTTTTTGTATTAGAGTGATAAATTTTGACGGTAAAATTCATTTTAATGGGGGTAGAATGTAACACCTCTTGTTTTATGATTTTTTTGAATAAATTAAATTTCAATGATATATTATGTTACATGAAACAATAAGTTGATCTTATGATACATGAAAAACTAATTTAATCTTGTGTTATCTGTAACTTTTTCTTATCTAGCGTTACATGAAAAAAAATGAGTTTTAACAAAACCATGATATATTATAGTTATTTAAACACGACCTCTATAACCTAGTTGTTAAAATTAGTTATATTAATTGTAATAAATAATTTTAAAATATTAATTATTATTGTTTTATAAATAAAATTCATTGATATAAAAATACTTAATTTTTTCAATAAAGTCTTTATATGTTTTAAAAATACTATTTTCTCAAAAACTGTTCATTTTATTTGTTTTTTTTTTGAATGTTAATAAAATAAATTTTTTACATATTTAGAAAATAAATTTTATAAAATAAAATTAATTTTTGAATTAATAACTTCAATATTGGATTAGGGTGAATTTTTTGGAGTTTTATAAAAAGTTTCATTTTGGATAAACAGTGAGAAATACTGAATTTTAATTGAAAATTTTATTTTTACAAAAATTATTCACAAATTTAAATTATGTTTTAAATTTGATTTAAAGTATTATTATTTAAATTACACATATATTAATACAATTTATGTCATTAGAGTCAATTTTATATTGAGATTGGATGTAAAAACTTTGTAAAATATTTAGCATTTTTTCTTTAAAAACACGCTTTCTCGTCACGTCTACAGGATTAATATTAAGTAAATTTTTTCATCTTATGTGAATAAAATTTTTAAAAATAGATTAAATATTTTGAATTAGAATAATTTATAACATATAATAAGGTCCGTCTAATTTTTTTGACCAAATTGAATAATGAATGCAGTAAAAAATTAATTGTTACGGTTAAGGTAAAAATATGTTTACTAGGGGTTAAATTAAAAATAATAGGATAAAAATATCCTATAAATTTGTACAAAAATTATTTTTATCCATATTTCAACCATTGAACCTATAATAATCTAAAATTGTCCATATTTTACCCTTTTTAAATATGAAAAATGAGTAAGCACTCAATTCTTTTCAAATATACCAAGTGTTTCATCTCCCCCACTTATAAAAGGCCACTCACTCTCATCTCTTCCTCACACCATAAAAACTATTTTTTTTAGAAAATAACAAAACAAATCAATTCCAAAAATTCCTTAAACTCGTTATAGAATCCTTATTTAAGGCATAAATTCAACCAAGTAATTATTTTAGTGCAAACCTAAGGAAGATGCCTGAAGAAGAGGTAATGTTCATCAATGATAGTTTTTGTTTTATTTCTTCATCCAACCCATTAAATTATTTAAACACCGTGATTATAAAATAAAAATATAACATTACATATATTTAGATGTTATTTTGTTAACTTAATTACCAAAAAATGTCTTCACTTCAATCAAATGGGATAATAAATCATTATTCATATAAGTCCCCAGCCTTAAACCTTACTTAATCTTGAGTTAATACAAGATTACACATTAAAGATCTTTTCAGGTTTATAGTTTTAGAGAATTATATCATAAAACTTGCATTACATTCCACATTTAAACAAAGTTTCTACATAAAGATAGTATTCATTTTTTCCCATCAACAGAAACATATTTAAAATAAAACACGGATTCTTTCTTGACACTTCCTTGACACTATCATCATATCTTGTAACATTCCTTTGACCTGTGAAAAACATTTCAAAAAACTTGGGATGAGCATAAAAAGCTCAGTAAGGGATATAAAAATATGGAAAGGAAACATGAGTACATGTACACATATGAATCAATGAAATCATACTTTACTCATAAAACATAAGCACTTTAACATACCTCATCAAATCATGAATAAATCATAGAAATCATAAGACATAAAAGGTAACTTGAGGCATTCATAACATTCTTACGTAGGGAGTAACCCTCTTGGTTACGTTTGGAATACCCACCATAGTATATTACCTAAATCTTTTCGGAGAAACCTTAACGTTTCACTCCTTCGCGTTACCCAATGCATTGGAGAGCTATATCGGGCTCACCCGCCCTTAGTTTATCACGGAACCACCTGTCTTCATAAAAATTCCCAAGAACCATAACATAATCTTATCACATAAAACATGAAAAAAGGAAACATAAAATTTCAACCTTTCAATAACAAGATATCAATACAACACATTGATATAAAAACACTATGAAAACCATTTTCAATACCAAAATGAAAGAAAAGTAAAACATGGTATTTATTTTTATTTTAAAAAGAAGGTATAGCTTATAGAGGAATCTGAAACTCAAATAATGGTCACGGCGGCAGAGAAGTCGTTGTCGCCGCATACGTACGACAAAAACATTCCCTTTTGTCGTTTAGTAAAATTATTCATATAAAAAAGATTCCTTTTTGGATAAATGTAAAAGTTAAAGGGGTTTATACACCGTATAAAAGAAGGTTGTGTATAAAACAAAATATGCCTCAATGAATGGAGATTGATACGAAGTCCCTTACAAAGACGGTATCCTTGGTTTAAGGATAAATCAATTACATAATTATGTGTGACAAACGAATACACCAAATATAAGTGGATATTAAGTTTAAAACAATCAGAGGTTATTCACACATATTCATAGAACAACATATTCAAGGAGTACAATTTTATCCCAAAGAATCAAATTTGGGTTAAGAAGTTCCCTTGCAAAAATTTGACAGCCTAACGGCGTCACTACAAAATTCAAAAAATGAGATGATGAGAGATAAAAAGGGTATCTCATCACATGGACATAAAATTTAAATAAATAAGTATATAGAATAACATATCCCAACATAATAGTATGTGAATTAAAATACATAACAAAAGAAGTCTTTTAAAAAGAGGAGGGTGAAAGGTTCCCTTACCGACATGGGTATCTTTCGAAACATACACCCCGTGAAAGAAGGACAATACAACATTGATGTAAATACTCATAAATGAAAGTATATTACACAATGAGTAAAATAATGGGAAGTAAATACACCACTAAAAGGAAATTTTGGCAAATGTAGCATAAATATCATGGGAATAAAAGTGAGATGAAAAACCCCTTATGAAAACTCGGCAGCCTAACGGCGCCACTTAAAACTTACAAAAATGGATTGATGAGATCAAATAGGGTCTCTCATAATATTAACATAAAGTTTACAGAAATAGGAATATAAAATAACATCCCCCAACATAACAAAGAGGAGCTTAAAATAAGTGACATAAAGGAGAGTACTTAAAAAGAAAGAGAGAGGTTAGATCTCTTACGAAAATTCGGCAGACTAACGGCGCCACTCAAAACTTCCAAAATGGATTGATGAGAGATAATAGGGTCTCTCATCATATGAACATAAAAATTACAGTAATATTAATATAAAAGAACATCCCAATAACAAGAAAGTTGATCTTTAAAAGGAATGCCATAAAAGAGTGTACTTAAAAAGAAAGAGAGGAGTAGGATCCCTTACCTCAAGTCCGACTTGTCTTGTTCGTTTCTTTATATTCCTAAATAATAAACTTTGTCCAATTTAGAATTTCCTAAGTACCTCCTATAAATATTATTATTCAGTTCATATCACATATTATAATGTTATAATAATTGTTTAATAATGTTAGTTCATATCATACGTTTTTGCCGATGTTTGGTACATGATTCAAAAATGAACTTGTTTGAAAAATGATTTCCCATGTAGTTATAGGTAAATAATTTCCCGAATAGTATTAATGATTATAATATCATATATATCCAGTACATATTCATTTTATAATATTCCATATCATTTGGAGATAAAAAACAAAAAGCACCGTTCATGGAGACGGTAGGCCGTACGTACGCATGAACGCTACTTTTATTTTTTTTGTCATATTAATGGAATTAAAAATAAATGATATATATATATATATATATATATATATTATAATTCCAGTATAATATATATGTTATATAGGTCACATATGTTCATTAATTTCATTCTTTATACATTCCATGTATTGCATGTACGAGTCACGTCACTTGAGGGGTGGCAGTCCACACTTCCTCATATGAAATTATCGCATTTACACAATATGAAAAGAATAAAGTTATGTTTTAAATATAAAATACATAAGCATATAGTAAACATAAATACCATATATATCATATATAAAATACAGTGACATCATAATGTCCACCTTTAAATGTGTTAAAAGAATATTGAACAATCATCGTTTCGTGAGGCAGAAAATCGCCAACCACAGAAACAGTATGTTCTTTAACCATTAGACAAAGGTGTGTGTAAGTGTATCTTGAATCATTCTTATAAAAACATCCTAGTATATTTAAGATACTGGAGTTTTTACAAAATAAATTAATAAATAGAGTTTAGGGGGTTGGAGAAGCAAAATAAAACAAAAGGACTCAAGTGAAGACATTACCTTAAAATCGGGTAACTCCCTTTGGTTTGAGCTCGAAGGCTTTCTTAGGAAGACTTATGCCCAAAGTGAGGCTTCAAGGAGTTATATAAGTATGTGGAGAAACAAAATGGGTAGGTTTGGCCGAGCCAAAGTCTTTGTATGTGTGGGTAAGGAGGTAAAGGTGGGGGCCTTTTATAAGAGGAGAGGAGGGGCACCCTTGGAAAGTAAAGAAATGTTCCTTTATTTTAAAATGATTTTCGGATTTAAAAGGTTCCACATTGATATAATTATAGGATAAGGTGATAATGGTTCGAAATATACCCATACAATAGGTTTTGGACATATGTAGGTCATAGATTTTACAATATCTTTTCATTTTATTTAAATCCTTTATTAATGAGGTAATCGCTCCATCATCATGATGTCAAAAATAATTTAATATATTTAATGTATAAAAATTATAAAAAAATATCATGATTTAGGAAATATTTTTAGATTTATAATTAATATTTATAGTCAAAAATATAACTTGTATAACCCCATGTAAAAATTGTTTTAGTAAAACATCTCATGTTTGTGTCATTTTTACTTTAACATTAAATAAAAAGCTATTTATGTCATTTCCCAACCAAAGTGGATCTATGGGGTCCCCAAGTTGACCCATGGATTGTCTTGGTCGACCATGACACATACAATGAGGGTAGGACATGTTTCAAGCTCATCTCATATTATTAAAACATTATTTTTACCTTAAACTACACTAATTACCTCTAATCGCGATTAAAAACATAAAAGTTACTATTCACCAAAAAATTATTTTAATCACATTGAACCACATTTTACTTCTTAATGACAACCATGTATGTAGGATTTTTGAAATTCAAAACACAGAGGTGGTAAAATTTCATTTAAACGAAAAATCAGTTTCTTAAGTACCACTTAGTGGTTTCACTATTCATCAAAAATTGAAGTTTTCCAGAAAAAAAACCAAAACTTTACCCTAAGCTATATTTGATATTCCAAATTCAAAAATGATGTATATTTTAAAAAATTCAAAACATATAATTTGCATTAATTAATTTAATAATTAATTCCCGCTGTCAGAGCAAATATCGTGTTTTTATGAAACAATAAGTATCAAAAGATTGACACTAGTTTAAGTCCAATTTCAAAGTGAAATTAATTCCAATGACCACTATTGGACTAAAGGCTAAAACTATATTCTAATTTTACTTTAAAAACAATTCGATAGATAATATAATCATATAAATAAATTATATTAAAAAGATGTTTTGAATTAAAATACAACATTTTTCACGATTCATTAAAAAATGAACTTTATCGGAAAGATACCAAAAATTTACACAAAGTAAATTTTGATGTCCAGGATTCTAAATAAGAATTTTATTTTTTCAAATATAACACATAAAATTGTCAAAAAGTAGATTTAAAAGAGGTTCGCCTTCAAAAGGCGGTTAATCGACCTTTTAAAGAATATTAGAATGTCTACGCTTAAAATTGGATTCATTCGCATTTTTAATCCTCTAACATTTATTGTAAAGAGTAAAAATATTTGACAAACATATATAATAATTTTTTAGTTAGTTCTGTTCATTCCCGCCATTACAACGGCTAGGCGTTAACTACTATTTAAAATAATATTATCTTATTATTAGAGTGCAACGTAAGATTCCCAAGAAACTCATTGTTGCGTATTGGGTACGCCATTGAGCATAGAATCCCCTTTAAAGTAATATTAATATTTTATTCACAAATATGGATAAATATAAAGATGTCATATTCTTTATTTACCTGGGGTGTTACATCCTTCCCCCCTTTTGGAAATTGTGTCCTCGCAATTTTAAAATTGAGCTTGGAAACATCCTTAAAAGTCCCACATTGGAACAAGAGTCGGTAAAACAATCACTTTAAAATAAAGAAAGATAAGTACAGAGGTAACCCGAGTTAACCCATACTAGGATTCCATGTAGGAAAACATGGACATGGAGGAGAAAACATCGGGTCATGTTCTGATGGAGAGTGATATCTCAAACAACTGCTTGCAAGTGAGTTGTATTCTAGAAAAAGTTTCACAATCATCCGAACATGACTTTGCAATAATTATTGCAAGCATGTCATCAGGAAGAGATAGGAATGTCATTTGAGATCCTTCTCCTTCCATTCGTAACCAACTTTACTTGACCTGAAAAAATTTATAAAACAAGGATTTAACTGAAATAATAGATATAGGGACTAATCATGTGTCTACCAAAAACTCTCAATCCCTAAAGTTGTCTAAACCGAAATCTGATACCAACTATAAGGCCCCAGACTTAAACCTTACTTAATCTTGAGTTAATACAAGATTACACATTGAAGATATTTTCAGGTTTAGAATTTTAGAGAATTATATCATAAAACTTTCATTACATTCCACATTTAAAAAAAGTTGTTACATAAAGATAGTATTCATTTTTTCCCATCAACAGAAACATATTTAAAATAAAACATGGATTCTTTCTTGACACTTCCTTGACACTATCATCATATCATGTACCTTTCACTTGACCTGTGAAAAACATTTCAAAAAACTTGGGATGAGCATAAAAAGCTCAGTAAGGGATATAAAAATATGGAAACGAAACATGAGTACATGTACACATAGGAATCAATGAAATCATACTTTACTCATAAAACATAAGCACTTTAACATACCTCATCAAATCATGAATAACTCATAGAAATCATAAGACATAAAAGGTAACTTGAGGCATTCATAACATTCTTACATAGGGAGTAACCCTCTTGGTTACGTTTGGAATACCCACCATAGTGCATTCCCTAAATCTCTTCGGATAAACCTTAACGTTTCACTCCTTCGCGTTACCCAATGCATTGGAGAGTTATATCGGGCTCACCCACCCTTAGTTTATCACGGAACCACCCATCTTAATAACAATGCCCAAGAACCATAACATAATCTTATCACATAAAACACGCATAAAGGAAACATAACATTTCAACATTTCAATAACAAGATATCAATACAACACATTGATATAAAAACACTACGAAAACCATTTTCAATACCAAAATAAAATAAAAGTAAAACATGGTATTTATTTTTCTTTTAAAAAGAATCTATGGCTTGTAGAGGAATCTAAAACTCAAATAATGGTCATGGCGGCGGAGAAGTCGTTGTCGCCGCATACGTACGACAAAAACATTCCCTTTTGTCGTTTAGTAAAACGCTTCATATAAAAAAGATTCCTTTTTGTATAAACATAAAAGTAAAAGGGGTTTATACACCGTATAAAAGAAGGTTGTGTATAAAACAAAATATGCCTCAATGAATGGAGATTGAGACGAAGTCCCTTACAAAGACGGTATCCTTGGTTTAAGGATAAATCAATTACATAATTATATGTGACAAACGAATACACAAAATATAAGTGGATATTAAGTGTAAAACAATCAGAGGTTATTCACACATATTCATAGAACGACATATTCAAAGAGTACAAGTTTATCCCAAAGAATCAAATTTGGGTTAAGAAGTTCTCTTGCAAAAATTTGACAGCCTAACGGCATCACTACAAAATTCAGAAAATGAGTTGATGAGAGATAAAAAGGGTATCTCATCACATGGACATAAAATTTAAATCAATAAGGATATATAATAACATATCCCAACATAATAGTATGTGAATTAAAAGACATAACAAAATAAGTCTTTTAAAAAGATGAGGGTGAAAGGTTCCCTTACCGGCATGGGTATCTTTCGAAACATACACCCCGTGAAAGAAGGACAATACAAAATTGATGTAAATACTCATAAATGAAAGTATATTACACAATGAGTAAAATAATGGGCAGTACATACACCACTCAAAAGAAATTGTGTAAAATTTAGAATAAATCTCACGGGAATAAAAGTGAGATGAAAAATCCCTTACGAAAACTCGGCAGCCTAACGGCGCCACATAAAACTTACAAAAATGGATTGATGAGATCAAATAGGGTATCTCATCATATTAACATAATGTTTACAGAAATAGTAATATAAAAGAACATCCCCCAACATAACAAAGAAGAGCTTAAAAGAAGTGACATAAAGGAGAGTACTTAAAAAGAAAGAGAGAGGTTAGATCTCTTACGAAAATTCGGCAACCTAACGGCGCCACTCAAAACATCCAAAATGGATTGATGAGAGAGAATAGGGTCTCTCATCATATGAAAATAAAAATTAAAGTAAGATTAATATAAAATAACATCTCAATAACAAGAAATATGAGTTTCAAAATGAATGACATAAAAGACTGTACTTAAAAAGAAAGAGAGGAGTAGGATCCCTTACCTCAAGTCCGACTTGTCTTTTCGTTTCTTTATATTCCTGAATAATAAACTTTGGTCAATTTATAATTGCCTAAGGACCTCATTTAAAGATTATTATTCATTTCATATCACATATTATAATGTTATAATAATTGTTTAATAATGTTAGTTCATATCAGACGTTTTTGTCGATGTTTGGTACATGAGTCAAAAATGAACTTGTTTGAAAAATGATTGCACATGTAGTTATAAGTAAATAATTTCCAGAATAGTATTAATGATTATAATATCATATATATCCAGTACATATTCATTTTATACTATTCCATATCATTTGGAGATAAAAAACGAAAAGCACCGTTCATGGAGACGGTAGGCCGTACGTACGCATGAACGCTACTTTTATTTTTTTGTCATATTAATGGAATTAAAAATAAATGATATATATATATATATTATAATTCCAGTATAATATATATGTTATATAGGTCACATATGTTCATTAAATTCATTCTTTATACATTCCATGTATTGCATGTACGATTCACATCACTTGAGGGGGCGGTAGTCCACACTTCCTCATATGAAATTATCGCATTTACACAACATGAAAAGAATAAAGGTATGTTTTAAATATAAAATAAAGAAGCATATAGTAAACATAAATTCCATATATATAATATATAAAATACAGTGAAATCATAATGTCCACCTTTAAAGGTGTTAAAAGAATATTGAACAATCATCGTTTCGTGAGGCAGAAAATCGCCAACCACAGAAACAGTATGTTCTTTAACCATTAGACGAAGGTGTGTGTAAGTGTAGCTCAAATCCTTCTTATAACAACATCCTAGTATATTGAAGACACTGTAGTTGTTAAAAAATAAATGAACAAAAAGAGTTTATGGGGTTGGAGAAGCAAAATAATACAAAAGGACTCAAGTGAAGACATTACCTTAAAATCAGGTAACTCCCTTTGGTTTGAGCTCAAAGGAGGTAGAGGTGGGGGCCTTTTATAAGAGGAGAGGAGGGGCACCTTTGAAAAGTAAAGAAATGTTCCTTTATTTTAAAATGAGTTTCGGATTTAAAAGGTCCCACATTGATATAATTCGAGTATAAGGTGATAAGGGTTCGAAATATACTCATCCAATAGGTTTTGGACATATTTAGGTCATATATTTTACATTATCTTTTCATTTTATTTAAATCCTTTATTAATGAGGTAATCGTTCCATCATCATGATGTCATAAATAATTTATTATATTTAATGTCTAAAAATTATAAAAAAATATCATGATGTAGGAAATCTTTTTAGATTTCTAATGAATATTTATAGTCAAAAATCTAACTTGTATAACCCCATGTAAAAATTGTTTTAGTAAAACATCTCATGTTTGTGTTATTTTTACTTTAACATTAAATAAAAAGTTATTTATGTCATTTACCAACCAAAGTGGCTCCATGGGGTCCCCAAGTTGACCCATTTATTGTCTTGGTCGTCCATGACACATCCAATGAGGGTAGGACATGTGTCATGTCACGCCCGGACTTTTTTGAGGTATGCGTTTAATTTTAAATTTTTTATTTCATAAATTAATTGCCAGTTTATTTAATTGCGTGGTTGGAGTGTGGGATGAGTCGATAAGAGGCTTCCGCAGTGGCGCTGACAAATGTGCGTTGGCCTTACGTCGCTTGGCATGCGCGCAAGGCACGAGCAAGCTGGATAAAATTTATTTTTAAGTGCGCTGATGGTGTGCGTTGGCTTCACGTCGCTCGGCACGTGGTGCCGATGCTCGAACGTTAAATAACCGGTAAATTTTTATTATGGTTTTATTGGTTATTATTGTTTTGTGATTAATATATTATTGTTATTATTATATTATTAATATTGTTATTATTATTAATTCTAATAGTGTTATTATTCTTATTGATTATTATGTTATTTGTATTATCATATTATTATTGTTTGATGTTATTACTATTAATTTATTTTTCATTGCTTTCTTAACTTTTCCCCCATCCTAAAACCCTAGCCGCCACTTTTCCTTTTTTTTCTTTTTTCATTTCATTTTCTTTTTTTTTCACTTGTCTTCCTCCCCACGTTTTCCTCTCCCCGTTATTCTTTTTCTTTCTTTTGCTTCCCCTGCTCCTGCACTCCCTCACTGATCGCACATCCCCTCCTCCGCCTAGCTCCCCCAGGTCGCTCCCCTCTCGTTGCTCACCCGCTCAACAGCGCCTTCCCGCTATCCCGCTTCGGACCAGCCACCTGCACCCTCATCCTCCCGCACCTGCATCCCCGCCCTCCAGCAACCGCACTGCCGCCAGACCACCCTCCGCCTCGGGCCGCCTGTTACACCCGCAGTGGACTAGCCTCGCCGCACCGCACCTCCTCGTTCCCGGACCTCTCCTCTGCTGCGCCATTCCATCACCACCTCGGTTGGACTCTGCACCGGCTACGTCGCGCCTCTCCTGTCCAGCAGACCGCCGGGACCTGCCGCTCCTCTTCTCTTCTTTTTCTTCTTCTTTTCTTCTTCCTTCTCTTCTTCTTCCTTCTCTCCTTCTTCTTTCTCTTATTCTTCTTTCTTTTCTCCTTATTCTCTTCTTCTTCTTCTTTTTCTTCCTCCTCCTCCGCTCAGCCGGCGCACCCACCGTTCTCCTTCTCCTCTACCGGCAGGTCTGTTTTTCTTTTTTTAATTTATTTTATTTATTTTATTATTTTAAGTTATCTAATTAGATATTATGTTTTCTTTTGTTATTATTATTAATATGTTAGTTATTATATCATTACTATAAATATTAATATGTTATTATTGTAATTATGTAAATAATAATAATATTATTATTATTATTATTATTATTATATTATTATTATTATTATTATTATTATATTATTATTATTATTATTATTATTGTTATTATTATTATATTATTATTATTATTAATGTTATTATCATATTATTATTATTATTATTATTATTATTTTAATAATACTATTATTATTATACTACTATTGTTATTATTATTATTCTATTTTGGGTATGCTATTATTATTATTATATTATATATTATTATTGCTATTATTATTATATTATTATGATTGTTCTATTATGTTATTATTATTATTATTATTATTATTATGTTATCGCTATTATTATTATCGTCATTATTATTACGTTAACAATTTTTCTGAACCATGGAGCGTTCTGCTGTTTCTAGGACCTGGCTGACGGCTCAAGGCGGTGCGACCGCGGCGCAACTGGAGTCTTGTGCCGTGTTTTCTTCCACGCCTGTTTGAGGTAGGTGATTCCGCACTCAATTATCCTTTGGCGATCCTTCGCATGCTGGTTTGATTTTTCATCACCCTGTTGATTAGTTTTCATATTGACAATTAGTTTAATTACTTTTTAAATGCACATTCTAATTTGCCAGTGGACTATTTATGTGCTGCAAGTCCTTTCTTTTATTGCAGAAACTCACTTTGCCTGTTTATTATTATTTTTCAACTGTGCAGTGTGTGTTAGGGAGTTCGGATGACGCAGGTTGTGTGTTGGCATGTCAGAATGTGTTTTATTATAAAAAAGGGGATTTTGGGTGACTTTTTAACCTTTAAAAAAATTGTTGCGACATGTTTGAAAACTGTTAAATAATTTTTCTTAGTGGTTTTCTTAAATAACAAATTGATTTCGTTAAGTTATGCGTCTAGTTTAATTTAAAGCGTATGCAGTGCGGTTTAAGTTTTTAAAAAGAAATGTTTTGGTGCGTGTGTGGTTTTCAAAGAGGATATCAGTGTGCAGGTGACCTGTTTGGCTCGAAGTGCTAATGTGACATGCTATATGAACTTTGATCTTTAGGTGAGCACAAGGAGGGAAGCCAGGGTATTAGGTGGGGAGACTGGGACTAGTGAGCTAGTGTTCCGGAGATGACCCGACCCGGTTTCACTGGCAGGTTTGACGACTGCAACACTAACTAAACTTATGATATCTGAGGTTCGTGGCCTTCTAAGCCACGTGTTCTGAGGGTCGTGGCCTTCTAAGCCACATTATCTGAGGGTCGTGGCCGCCTAAGCCACGTTTCACCGAGACACGACGTTCTAGGATCCCGCTAGTCTAGTACCCATAGGACTTTTCCCATCCCTTGGTGCCACCAGTTACCTTGCATGCATTCTGATACGTGTTATGTCACTTGAACTGCTATCCTAATGTGTTTATCTTGAACTGCCTTTCTTTTAAATCATTTTACGAAAAACCATTTTCTTTTGCACTTCCTTCTATCTTTATTTCAGCATTGCAATTGGTTGTCTTTTGATAGTTGTGTGTGGAATCTTTTGTTGGTGATATCCTGCTGGGCGATTGCTCACACCCTACTTACACCCTTGGGTGTAAGTAGACTTGTTTACTTCTGATACAGGTAGGGGTCCAGCTTTTGGGAGCAGTGGTTTCGGTTGTTAGCAGGACTATCTACGTGGCGTTTTGGTGGTGGCCTAGAGGTGGCGTCCTTACACCGGGCGACAGTCCTTAGGTTGGTCTTTGGTTATCTTCTTTTGGTGTTATTTGAGTTTTGAGTACTTGTGAACCAAAAACCTGTTTGGTTGTCTACATGTTTGACTGTAACCTTTTTCCCTGTTTGGTTTACTTTGGTTGGCTGCTTTACATTTGTTCACTCGGGTAAACCGTTCCCAAGGTTTATTTTAATACCCGGGCACTTGTGCCAGCCCGTGGGGATCGGGAATGCCCTTCGGGCCTTGCCGCGGGCCGGGTCGGGCGTCGGTTCGGATGGCGACCCGATTCGGTTCGTGACAAAATGGTATCAAAGGGCGCAGCTTGTTGGTGGTTTATGTTATTTGGGATGAGTTGGGTTGTACATGAGTTGGGTTTGTCGGGGCTCAGAATTCATGTTGCGAGTAGGGTGCCTGGCCAGCACGCCTCGTGACCGATACTGAGTCACCATGGGATGTCAGGGTGCTTGTTTCACTTTCTTTCTGGGTGGGACGTGCAGGCTGCAGACTGTGCGTGGACACCAGATAAGGAAAGTAAAGCTTTTATATGGATTTGTTTTTGCATGATTGGTTTATTGATGAATAATTATCTTGTTGGAAAAATTTGTTCCCTTTTTATTGATGGGTTTCTTTCTTGATTGCTGCTCTTTTTCAGTAAGATGCCTCCCCGGAGAGTTCCCATGCATCCACGGGAGGAAGACGGAGAGAGTTCTCTCGCGCCGCTTGATCAGAGATTTGTTGAGGCGATGGTCCGAGCCGTTCAGGCTTTAGGACAAGGGGCGACTCCTGCCCCCGCCCCTGTTCCAGCTAGAGGGGAAGATTTTGGCTCCAGAAAGGATAGAGCTCAGGAGTTTCTGAGGAGAAAACCTCCTTCTTTCCGAGGTGGTTCAGAACCTCAGGAGGCAGAGGAGTGGCTTGAGAAGATAGAATGCATGTTCGATTTCCTTGACACGCCCGAGGAAGTCAGGGTGAAGTGCGCCTCGTTCCAGCTTGAGGGTTCCAGTCGCAAATGGTGGGAATCAGTGGTCCAGGCTGGGAAGCATGAGCACATGAGCTGGAAGGATTTCAAGGGTGTCTTCAACGAGCAGTACTGTCTAGAGTTTGTAGCCTATTCCAGATCTCGGGAGTTCATGGAGCTATCGCAGGGGAATCAGATAGTGATGGAGTATGCCAATTGCTTTGCTGAACTGGTACGGTACGCACCTGAGATAGTTTCGAGCGAATTCTTGAAATCTCGGAAGTTTGAGAAGGGCCTTCGACCAGAAATTCACTCCCAGGTTTTCTTGTTCAAGCTGAAGACTTATGCTGAGGTGGTCGATCGTGCTTGTATGGCCGAGATTGACCAGAAGGGAAAGTCGGGGTTTTCTGGATCAGTGTCAGGGTTTGGTAGTGGCAGTTCATCTGAGAAGAAAAGGAAGCGTGATGAGCAATGGAAGAAGGGTGATGGCAGCTCAGGTCATCCTCCCAGGCAGTTTTCATCTGGGGATTCTGGTGCAGGGTCTGTTGTGTGCCATCAGTGCGGAAGGGCAGGGCACATCCGACCTGTTTGTCCATAACCTCCCAGACTATGCCATGGATGTGGAGTGGTGGGACATCTACAACGCTTCTGCGGGACTGCACGCCCTTATCAGAGTGGGGCTGGATCAGTGGCTTCTAGAGGGGTATCGGTTCAGTCAGAGCTGACCAGGATGACAGGATCTCGGTTTGGTGGGCGTGGTGGTAGGACCGGATCGTCTTCAGGGCAGAGCCATATCAGGGCAGAGCCTCAGGTGAGCGGTCGCTCTCAGGCAGGGACCAGGAAACTGCATGTTGTGGATCAGGCACCAGCGGGATCTGATGCAGGGCCTTCGACGGTTCGAGGTACTATTCTGGTTGCATCTTCTATAGCTGCAGTTTTATTTGATACTGGTGCTTCAGTTTCTTTTATATCTGCTCGTTTTGTGAATCTGCTGAACCTACCATCCGAGCTTTTATCGTGTGCTATGGAGTTGGTAACGCCGTTGGGGAAAAAGAGGGAGCAAGGCCTCAAGTGTCGATCGTGCGCACTTTCTGTGTCGGGTGTCGAGATGGAATGGGATTTCTTGGTCCTTGACATGGACCTATTTGATGTGATCCTCGGTATGGACTGTCTGGTGCGCTTCCAGGCGCACATTGATTGCTATTGACGCCGAGTCAGCTTTACAGCACCAGATGGGACTCCTCAGCTATTTCACGGAGAATGGGATCCTCGGTCGGGACGTGCGGGACCTCCACTCCCTGAGCTTGGAAATCTTTCTTATCAGTTATCGTCGCTCGCGCTGGAGGACGATGGTGGTATTTCACAGGGCGGGTTACCTCGTGTAGTGGATGAGTTCCCAGAGGTTTTTCCAGATGATTTTTCTGGCTTACCCCCAGAGCGAGACGTGGAGTTCTCGATTGAGTTGGGGCCGGGAACACAGCCTATATCTCTTCCCTCATATCGCATGGCCCCCACTGAATTGAGGGAATTAAAGATACAGCTGGACGATTTGGAATCTAAAGGATTCATTCGCCTGAGCGTCTCTCCTTGGGCCGCACCGGTTTTATTCGCGAAGAAGGCCGATGGAACCCTTCGGTTGTGCATTGATTACCGGAAGTTGAACAAGGTAACCATCAAGAATAAATACCCTCTGCCTCGGATTGACGATTTGTTTGACCAGCTGAAGGGGGAAAAGTGGTTCTCCAAGATTGATTTGCGTTCGGGATACCACCAGCTCAGGGTGAGAGAAGTAGATATCCCGAAGACGGCTTTCCGAAGCAGGTACGGTCACTTTGAGTACCTGGTCATGCCTTTCAGACTGACGAATGCTCCTTCAGTTTTCATGGCGCTCATGAATAGGGTGTTCCACCAATATCTCGACTCATTTGTCGTGGTATTCATGGATGACATCCTGGTCTACTCTGGATCTGAGGAGGAGCATGAGCATCACCTGCGTGTTGTTTTGGGCACTTTGCGGGATCACCGCCTGTATTCCAAACTCTCGAAGTGCACTTTATGGATCAGGGAAGTGAAGTTTCTGGGGCATGTCGTCTCAGAACATGGGGTTTCAGTGGATCCCGAAAAGATCAGAGCAGTTATGTCTTGGGAGCAGCCGAGGAATGTGTTTGAGATCAGGAGTTTTCTGGGCTTGGCTGGTTATTACAGGCGCTTTGTCCGGGACTTCTCGCGGCTTGCCTCCCCCATGACCGCACTCACCCGGAAAGGGGTGAAGTTTGAGTGGAGCCCATAGTGCCAGACATCTTTTGAGGAGCTGAAGCGGCGGTTGACCACCGCACCTATGTTGACCTTACCGGAGTCAAGAAAGGGCTATGTGGTGTATTGTGATGCGTCAGGTACGGGCCTTGGATGTGTGCTCATGCAGGATGACCATGTTGTGGCTTATGGTTCTCGCCAACTCCGGCCGCATGAGAAGAACTATCCGACTCACGACTTAGATTTGGCGGCAGTGATGCATGCTTTGAAGACATGGCGCCACTATCTTTTTGGGGAGAAGTTTGTGGTCTATTCTGACCACAAGAGCCTGGCCTATATTTTCTCTCAGAGGGATCTCAATTTGAGGCAGCGCCGTTGGGTCGAGTACCTACAGGGTTTTGATTTTGATATTGTCTATACCCCTGGCAAGGGTAATGTGGTAGCTGACGCATTGAGCAGAAAAGTACCAGTGCAGGCGTTGAAGAAGTCCAGCGATGAGTGGACTTTGATGGGGCTCTTCGCCCAGTTGCTTTTGGAGAGCAGGGAGCACAGTGGAGGTACTTTCTTGGCTAGAATCCAGTTGACTCCTGCCCTTCTAGAGTTGATTCAGCAGGAGCAGCCTGGTGATGAGTTTTGTCAGCGATCTATGCAGTTTCTCCATGGTGGGGAGACTCCTTCTGATTGGTCTTTGTCTTCCCAGAGGGTCCTATGCTTCAAGGGCCGTGTTGTAGTGTCGTTGTCTCTGTGAAAGGTGGTGATGCAGGATAGCCACCGGTCTCAGTGGGCCGTCCATCCTGGTACCACCAAGATGTACTACGATGTTCGCCGTCAGTTCTGGTGGCCAGGTATGAGACGGGACATAGCCGACTTCGTATCCCGATGTTACACTTTCCAGCAAGTGAAAGCAGAACATCAGAGACCATCTGGCCTACTCCAGCCATTACCCATTCCTACCTGGAAGTGGGATGAGGTCGCCATGGACTTCATCATTGGCATGCCTCGTACACCTCGAGGGAGGAATGCTATCTGGGTGGTGATTGACCGTTTGACTAAGTCTGCCCACTTTATTCCGATCAGAGACACATCGAAGGTAGAGGAACTGGGCCGCTTGTATGTTCAGGAGGTGGTCAGACTTCATGGCGTGCCGTCGGCAATTGTTTCTGACAGGGACCCCCGCTTTACATCACGGTTTTGGGGAGGCCTCCAGAAGGCTTTGGGGTCGCAGATTAAGATGAGCACGGCATACCATCCTCAGACCGATGGCCAGACGGAGCGGGCGAATCAGATTCTGGAAGACATGCTCCGAGCTTGTGTGTTAGATTTTGGAGGCTCATGGGATTGCCATTTGGGGCTGGTGGAGTTTTCTTACAATAACAGTTACCAGTATTCCATCAGAATGGCACCCTTTGAGGCGCTCTATGGCCGGCCTTGTCGGTCTCTTCTGTGTTGGGCTGAGGTAGGAGAAGCCTCGCTCTTGGGACTGAGTCTTGTACAGGAGACGTCTGAGAAGGTCAAGCTGATTAGGCAGCGGTTGTTGATAGCTCAGAGTCGTCACAAGTCTTATGCAGATCAAAGGCGGCGGGATCTTGAGTTTTCAGTGGGGGACAGAGTGTTCCTGAAAGTGGCCCCTCGCTTGGGTCACCGTCGTTTGGGGAAACAGGGGAAGCTGACACTGAGGTATGTCGGACCTTTCGAAATTCTTGAGCGGATTGGAAAGGTGGCATACAGGTTAGCTTTGACCTCTCAGTTGACGTCGATTCACGACGTACTTCATGTCTCCCAACTAAAGAAGTACAACCCCGATCCGTCGCATGTCCTGAATTGGGAGGAGCTGGAGATAGAGTCTGACTTGTCTGTGGTCGAGCGACCAGTGCGTATAGTGGATTCTCAGGAAAAGGTGCTGCGTGGAAAGTCCATTCCTCTGGTCCGTGTTCTTTGGTAGCACGGGAATGATGAACATGAAACTTGGGAGCGAAAGTCATGGGTTGAGCAGGAGTACCCATTTCTATTCTCTGATCAGGCTTTGAGCTGACTTTCCGAGGGCGGAAAGTTTTCATGGTGGGGAGAACTGTCACCCCCGGACTTTTTTGAGGTATGCGTTTAATTTTAAATTTTTTATTTCATAAATTAATTGCCAGTTTATTTAATTGCGTGGTTGGAGTGTGGGCTGAGTCGATAAGAGGCTTCCGCAGTGGCGCTGACAAGTGTGTGTTGGCCTTACGTCGCTTGGCATGCGCGCAAGGCACGAGCAAGCTGGATAAAATTTATTTTTAAGTGCGCTGATGGTGTGCGTTGGCTTCACGTCGCTCGGCACGTGGTGCCGATTCTCAAACGTTAAATAACCGGTAAATTTTTATTATGGTTTTATTGGTTATTATTGTTTTGTGATTAATATATTATTGTTATTATTATATTATTAATATTGTTATTATTATTAATGCTAATAGTGTTATTATTCTTATTGATTATTATGTTATTTGTATTATCATATTATTATTGTTTGATGTTATTACTATTAATTTATTTTACATTGCTTTCTTAACTTTTTCCCCATCCCGAAACCCTAGCCGCCACTTTTCCTTTTTTTTCTTTTTCATTTCATTTTCTTTTTTTTTCACTTGTCTTCCTCCCCACGTTTTCCTCTCCCCGTTATTCTTTTTCTTTCTTTTGCTTCCCCTGCTCCTGCACTCCCTCACCGATCGCACATCCCCTCCTCCGCCTAGCTCCCCCAGGTCGCTCCCCTCCCGCTGCTCACCCGCTCAACAGCGCCTTCCCGCTATCCCGCTTCGGACCAGCCACCTGCACCCTCATCCTCCCGCACCTGCATCCCCGCCCTCCAGCAACCGCACTGCCGCCAGACCACCCCTCCGCCTCGGGCCGCCTGTTACACCCGCAGCGGACTAGCCTCGCTGCACCGCACCTCCTCGTTCCCAGACCTCTCCTCTGCTGCGCCATTCCATCACCACCTCGGCCGGACTCCGCACCGGCGACGTCGCGCCTCTCCTGTCCAGCAGACCGTCGGGACCTGCCGCTCCTCTTCTCTTCTTTTTCTTCTTCTTTTCTTCTTCCTTCTCTTCTTCTTCCTTCTCTCCTTCTTCTTTCTCTTCTTCTTCTTTCTTTTCTCCTTCTTCTATTCTTCTTCTTCTTTTTCTTCCTCCTCCTCCGCTCGGCCGGCGCACCCACCGTTCTCCTTCTCCTCTACCGGCAGGTCTGTTTTTCTTTTTTTAATTTATTTTATTTATTTTATTATTTTAAGTTATCTAATTAGATATTATGTTTTCTTTTGTTATTATTATTAATATGTTAGTTATTATATCATTACTATAAATATTAATATGTTATTATTGTAATTATGTAAATAATAATAATAATAATATTATTATTATTATTATTATTATATTATTATTATTATTATATTATTATTATTATTATTATTGTTATTATTATATTATTATTATTATTATTAATGTTATTATCATATTATTATTATTATTATTATGTTAATAATACTATTATTATTATACTACTATTGTTATTATTATTATTCTATTTTGGGTATGCTATTATTATTATTATATTATATATTATTATTGCTATTATTATTATATTATTATGATTGTTCTATTATGTTATTATTATTATTATTATTATGTTATCGCTATTATTATTATCGTCATTATTATTACGTTAACAATTTTTCTAAACCATGGAGCGTTCTGCTGTTTCTAGGACCTGGTTGACGGCTCAAGGCGGTGCGACCGCGGCGCAACTGGAGTCTTGCGCCGTGTTTTCTTCCGCGCCTGTTTGAGGTAGGTGATTCCGCACTCAATTATCCTTTGGTGATCCTTCGCATGCTGGTTTGATTTTTCATCACCCTGTTGATTAGTATTCATATTGACAATTAGTTTAATTACTTTTTAAATGCACATTCTAATTTGCCAGTGGACTATTTATGTGCTGCAAGTCCTTTCTTTTATTGCAGAAACTCACTTTGCCTGTTTATTATTATTTTTCAACTTTGCAGTGTGTGTTAGGGAGTTCGGATGACGCAGGTTGTGTGTTGGCATGTCAGAATGTGTTTTATTATAAAAAAGGGGATTTTGGGTGACTTTTTAACCTTTAAAAAAATTGTTGCGACATGTTTGAAAACTGTTAAATAATTTTTCTTAGTGGTTTTCTTAAATAACAAATTGATTTCGTTAAGTTATGCGTCTAGTTTAATTTAAAGCGTATGCAGTGCGGTTTAAGTTTTTAAAAAGAAAAGTTTTGGTGCGTGTGTGGTTTTCAAAGAGGATATCAGTGTGCAGGTGACCTGTTTGGCTCGAAGTGCTAATGTGACATGCTATATGAACTTTGATCTTTAGGTGAGCACAAGGAGGGAAGCCGGGGTATTAGGTGGGGAGACTGGGACTAGTGAGCTAGTGTTCCGGAGATGACCCGACCCGGTTTCACTGGCAGGTTTGACGACTGCAACACTAACTAAACTTATGATATCTGAGGTTCGTGGCCTTCTAAGCCACGTGTTCTGAGGGTCGTGGCCTTCTAAGCCACGTTATCTGAGGGTCGTGGCCGCCTAAGCCACGTTTCACCGAGACACGACGTTCTAGGATCCCGCTAGTCTAGTACCCATAGGACTTTTCCCATCCCTTGGTGCCACCAGTTACCTTGCGTGCATTCTGATACGTGTTATGTCACTTGAACTGCTATCCTAATGTGTTTATCTTGAACTGCCTTTCTTTTAAATCATTTTATGAAAAATCATTTTCTTTTGCACTTCCTTCTATCTTTATTTCAGCATTGCAATTGGTTGTATTTTGATAGTTGTGTGTGGAATCTTTTGTTGGTGATATCCTGCTGGGCGATTGCTCACACCCTACTTACACCCTTGGGTGTAAGTAGACTTGTTTACTTCTGATACAGGTAGGGGTCCAGCTTTTGGGAGCAGTGGTTCCGGTTGTTAGTAGGACTATCTACGTGGCGTTTTGGTGGTGGCCTAGAGGCGGCGTCCTTACACCGGGCGACAGTCCTTAGGTTGGTCTTTGGTTATCTTCTTTTGGTGTTATTTGAGTTTTGAGTACTTGTGAACCAAAAACCTGTTTGGTTGTCTACATGTTTGACTGTAACCTTTTTCCCTGTTTGGTTTACTTTGGTTGGCTGCTTTACATTTGTTCACTCGGGTAAACCGTTCCCAAGGTTTATTTTAACACTCGGGCACTTGTGCCAGCCCGTGGGGATCGGGAACGCCCTTCGGGCCTTGCCGCGGGCCGGGTCGGGCGTCGGTTCAGATGGCGACCCGATTCGGTTCGTGACATGTCAAGCTCATCTCATATTATTAAAACATTATTTTTACCTTAAACTACACTAATTACCTCTAATCGCGATTAAAAACATAAAAGTCACTATTCACCAAAAAATTATCTTAATCCCATTGAACCACATTTTACTTCATAATGACAACCATGTATGTTGGATTTTTGAAATTCAAAACACAGAGGTGGTAAAATTTCATTTAAATGAAAAATCAGTTTCTTAAGTACCACTTAGTGGTTTCACTATTCATCAAAAATTGAAGTTTTCCAGAAAAAAAACAAAACTTCACCCTAAGCTATATTTGATATTCCGAATTCAAAAATTATGTCTATTTTAAAAAATTCAAAACATATAAGTTGCATTAATTAATTTAATAATTAATTCCCGATGTCAGAGCAAATAGCGTGTTTTTATGAAACAATAAGTATCAAAAGATTGACACTAGTTTAAGTCCAATTTCAAAGTGAAATTAATTCCAATGACCAATATTGGACTAAATGGTAAAAATATATTCTAATTTTACTTTAAAAACAATTCAAAAGATAATTTAATAATATAAATAAATTAGGTTAAAAAGAGGTTTTGAATTAAAATACAACATTTTTCACTATTTATCAAAAAATGAACTTTATCGGAAACATACCAAAAATTTACACAAAGTAAATTTTGATGTCCCGGTTCTAAATAAGAATTTTATTTTGTCAAATATAACACATAAAATTGTCAAAAGTAGATTTAAAAGAGGTTCTCCTTCAAAAGGCGGTTAATCGACCTTTTAAAGAATATTAGAATGTCTACGCTTAAAATTGGATTCATTCGCATTTTTAATCCTCTAACATTTATTGTAAAGATTAAAAATATTTGACAAATATATATAAGCATTTTGTAGTTAGTTCTGTTCATTCCTGCCATTACAATGGCTAGGCGTTAACTACTATTTAAAATAATATTATTTTATTATTAGAGTGCAATGTAAGATTCCCAAGAAACTCGTTGTTGCGTATTGGGTACGCCATCGAGCAGAGAATCCCCTTTAATGTAATATTAATATTTCATTCACAAATATGGATAAATATAAAGATTTCATATTCTTTATTTACCTGGGGTGTTACATCCTTCCCCCCTTTTGGGAATTGCGTCCTCGCAATTTTAAAATTGAGCTTGGAAACATCCTTGAAAGTCCCACATCGGAACAAGAGTCGGTAAAACAATCACTTTAAAATAAAGAAATATAATTACAGAGGTCACCCAAGTTAACCCATACTAGGATTCCATGTAGGAAAACATAGACATGGAGGAGAAAACACAGGGTCATGTTCTGATGGAGAGTGATAGAAAACATGTTTAGGAGAAAGTTAACCACAAAAAATTTGCAAACTTGTGATGGGTTAAACGGTATTCGATTCCCCAGTAGGAAAAGTTAATAGACAACATTTTTGTTTTAATTTACTTTTTATTGAGGAATTTATTCATAAGGAAACATAATCACTTATCATGTTGACTTTCAACTTTTATTAGATTCCTTACACAAACTCATATTTTTTCCAAAAGATGAGTATTTAGGAAGACTTGTTCACATTAAGAGTATTATAATCAACTTCTAGAGAATCACCTAATCCAAAAAAGAGAACTATATACTTCTCATGTCTTTATACTTTAACCAAAACCAAAACCAAAAAGGTTAGTACAAGATCGGATAATCCAGAAAAGGATAACCCTTTATAAAAAGAAAATCTATTCTTAATCTCCAAAAATTTTCCAACAAAACCCAAAGTTCAACGAGGACCATTAGATAAAAAATTTGTCCATAAAATTCCTCAAAGTAAACCAAACTAATATTGAAACCCAAATATTTGAAGGATTTAGTCACATAGTCTTCCAAGTTAAATCGTAACATTTATCTCCAAACAACATCAGTTGCTCTTAATGTCTCGTATTGAAAAGTAATTAAACTAATCACATATCCTCCATGATAGGTTAATAAATTTCCATAGAAAACACAAAATAAACTTACTCTTAATTTATAAAATCATCTAACTAAAAAGAATAAGTCAAACTAACCAGGGACTTCACGTAGTCCAGTGTTAGGCGATAAATACCAGTCGCACTTTGGTTGTGGGTTCGATTCTCGCAGCTTTGTCTGACGCGACGGGTTGTCACACGGTCTGCGTGTTTTCCTTTTTATAAAACTCCAAAAATAACCCTAATATGTTTTAACCTCAATAGTTTCCTTATACCTCTCATTTTCATCCAAATTCGTTACGATCTCAACATCTTAATTCTTGAAGTCTTATTTCACCACCATAAGATAAAATAAAATGATTCCCAAAATGAATAACATCATACCTTGATAATGGAGTACACTCAGTTTCATCGTCATCTTGCTCACGTAGGTAGAAGTCCCATGAATTACAACAATTATTTAGAGATCTTTCAAAATCATTTGCTTCCTCCATCCAAATACACCTTGTATAACATGGGTCATATGGGTGTTCACAGAAAAACAGTTTTGGAAAATAATCATGTATGACATATAATTCCAAAACATCTGATAAAACATAATTTCTATAAAATAGTCGGACAGAATTTGAGTTGAAACTTTCTATTATTGGTCCTTTTAAAATACCATAAGTATGTGCTGAGAGACTATATTTTAAAAGAAAATATAAATAGGTTGCGCAAGGGTCTACTTCCTTAGAACCATTTTTAAAATCATAATATGCTTCAAATTCTTGTGATAAGGGAAAATATTTTAAAATACCTTGATAATATTTACCTTTCTTGAAAATATGAGAATATTGTGAAAATATTATTTGTCTAAAAACAACCCATGATCCATGATGTTAACGAGGTATAGTGGAGGTGTTTGATATCTCAAACAACTGCTTTCAAGTGAGTTATATTCTAGAAAAAGTTTCACAATCATCCGAACATGACTTTGCAATAATTATTGCAAGCATGTCATCAGGAATAGATAGGAATGTCGTTTGAGATCCTTCTCCTTCCATTCGTAACCAACTTTACATGACCTAAAAAAGTTATAAAACAAGTATTTAACTAAAATAATAGATATAGGGACTAATCATGTGTCTAACAAAAACTCATAATCCCTAAAGTTGTCTAAACCGGCCTCTGATACCAAATATAAGGCCCCAGCCTTAAACCTTACTTAATCTTGAGTTAATACAAGATTACACATTGAGGGTCTTTTCAAGTTTATAGTTTTAGAGAATTATATCATAAATCTTGCATTACATTCCACATTTAAACAAAGTTGTTACATAAAGATAGTATTCATTTTTTCCCATCAACGGAAACATATTTAAAATAAAACATGGATTCTTTCTTGACACTTCCTTGACACTATCATCATATCATGTACCTTTCTCATGACCTATGAAAAACATTTCAAAAAACATGGGATGAGCATAAAAAGCTCTGTAAGGGATATAAAAATATGGAAAGGAAACATGAGTACATGTACACATAGGAATCAATGAAATCATACTTTACTCATAAAACATAAGCACTTTAACATACCTCATCAAATCATGAATAAATCATAGAAATCATAATACATAAAAGGTAACTTGAGGCGTTCATAACATTCTTACGTAGGGAGTAACCCTCTTGGTTATGTTTGGAATACCCACCACAGTATATTCCCTAAATCTCTTCGGAGAAACCTTAACGTTTCACTTCTTCGCATTACCCAATGCATTGAAGATCTATATTGGGCTCACCCGCCCTTAGTTTATCACGGAACCACACATCTTCATAACAATTCCCAAGAACCATAACATAATCTTATCACATAAAACATGCATAAAGGAAACATAACATTTCCACCTTTCAATAACAAGATATCAATACAACACATTGATATAAAAACACTATGAAAACCATTTTCAATACCAAAATAAAAGAAAAGTAAAACATGGTATTTATTTTTCTTTTAAAAAGAAGGTATGGCTTGTAGAGGAAAACGAAACTCAAATAATGGTCACGGCAGCGGAGAAGTCATTGTCGCTGCATACGTACGACAAAAACATTCCCTTTTGTCGTTTAGTAAAACGCTTCGTATAAAAAAGATTCCTTTTTGGATAAATGTAAAAGTAAAAGGGGTTTATACACCGTATAAAATAAGGTTGTGTATAAAACAAAATATGCCTCAATGAATGGATATTGAGACGAAGTCCCTTACAAAGACGGTATCCTTGGTTTAAGGATAAATCAATTACATAATTATATGTGACAAATGAATACACCAAATACAATTGGATATTAAGTGTAAAAAAATCAAAGGTTATTCACACATATTCATAGAATGACATATTCAAGGAGTACAAGTTTATCCCAAAGAATCAAATTTGGGTTAAGAAGTTCCCTTGCAAAAATTTGACAGCCTAACGGCGTCACTACAAAATTCAGAAATTAGTTGATGAGAGATAAAAAGGGAATATCATCACATGTACATAAAATTTAAATCAATAAGGATATGGAAGAAAATATCCCAACATAATAGTATGTGAATTAAAATACATAACAAAATAAGTCTTTTAAAAAGATGAGGGTGAAAGGTTCCCTTACCGACATGGGTATCTTTCGAAACATACACCCCGTGAAAGAAGGAAAATACAACATTGATGTAAATACTCATAAATGAAATTATATTATACAATGAGTAAAATAATGGGCAGTACATACACCGCTAAAAGAAAATTGTGGAAAATGTAGCATAAATCTCACGGGAATAAAAGTGAGATGAAAAATCCCTTACAAAAACTCGGCAGCCTAACAGCGCCACTTAAAACTTACAAAAATGGATTGATGAGATCAAATAGGGTCTCTCATCATATTTAAATAAAGTTTACAGAAATAGGAATATAAAAGAACATCCCCCAACATAACAAATAGGAGCTTAAAAGAAGTGACATAAAGGAGAGTACTTAAAAAGAAAGAGAGAGGTTAGATCTCTTACGAAAATTTGGCAGCCTAACGGTGCCACTCAAAACTTCCAAAATGGATTGATGAAAGAGAATAGGGTCTCTCATCATATGAACATAAAATAAACAGTAAGAGTAACATAAAATAACATCCCAATAACAAGAAATATGAGCTTTAAAAGGAATGACATAAAAGAGTGTACTTAAAAAGAAAGAGAGGAGTAGGATCCCTTACCTCAAGTCCGACTTGTCTTGTTCGTTTCTTTATATTTCTGAATAATAAACTTTGGTAAATTTATAATTTCATAAGGACATACTTTAAAGATTATTATTCATTTCATATCACATATTATAATGTAATAATAATTGTTTAATAATGTTAGTTCATATCAGACGTTTTTGCCGATGTTTGGTACATGAGTCAAAATGAACTTGTTTGAAAAATGATTTCCCATGTAGTTATAAGTAAATAATTTCCAGAATAGTATTAATGATTATAATATCATATATATCTAGTACATATTCATTTTATACTATTCCATATCATTTGGAGATAAAAAACGAAAAGCACCGTTCATGGAGACGGTAGGTCGTACGTACGCATGAACGCTAATTTTATTTTTGTTTTCATATTAATGGAATTAAAAATAAATGATATATATATATATATATTATAATTCCAGTATAATATATATGTTATATAGGTCACATATGTTCATTAACTTCATTCTTTATACAATCCATGTATTGCATGTACGAGTCACATCACTTAAGGGGGCGGTAGTCTACACTTCCTCATATGAAATTATCGCTTTTACACAACATGAAAAGAATAAAGGTATGTTTTAAATATAAAATAAAGAAGCATATAGTAAACATAAATACCATATATATCATATATAAAGTACAGTGACATCATAATGGCCACCTTTAAAGGTGTTAAAATAATATTGAACAATCATCGTTTCGTGAGGCAGAAAATCGCCAACCACAGAAACAGTATGTTCTTTAACCATTAGACGAAGGTGTGTGTAAGTGTATCTCGAATACTTCTTATAAAAACATCCTAGTATATTGAGGATACTGTATTTTTTACAAAAGAAATGAATAAAAAGAGTTTAGGGGGTTGGAGAAGCAAAATAAAACAAAAGGACTCAAGTGAAGACATTACCTTAAAATCGGGTAACTCCCTTTGGTTTGAGCTCAAAGGCTTCTTTGGGAAGACTTCTGCCCAAATTGAGGATTCAAGGAGTTATAAAAGGATGTGGAGATAGAAAATGGGCAGGTTTGGCCGAGCCAAAGTCTTTGTAAGTGTGGGTAAGGAGGTAGAGGTGGGGGCCTTTTATAAGAGGTGGGGAGGGGCACCCTTGGAAAGTAAAGAAATGTTCCTTTATTTTAAAATGAGTTTCAGATTTAAAAGGTCCCACATTGATATAATTCGAGGATAAGGTGATAAGGGTTCGAAATATACCCATCCAATAGGTTTTTGACATGTTTAGGTCATATATTTTACATTATCTTTTCATTTTATTTAAATCCTTTATTAATGAGGTAATCGTTGCATCATCATGATGTCATAAATAATTTAATATATTTAATGTCTAAAAATTATAAAAAAAAAGATTATGATGTAGGAAATATTTTTATCTTTATAATTAATATTTATAGTCAAAAATATAACTTGTATTACCCCATGTAAAAATTGTTTTAGTAAAACATCTCATGTTTGTGTCATTTTTACTTAAACATTAAATAAAAAGTTATTTATGTCATTTCCCAACCAAAGTGGCTCCATGGGGTCCCCAAGTTGATCCATGGATTTTCTTGGTCGGACATGACACATCCAATGAGGGTAGGACATGTTTCAAGCTCATCTCATATTATTAAAACATTATTTTTACCTTAAACTACACTAATTACCTCTAATCGCGATTAAAAACATAAAAGTTACTATTCACCAAAAAATTATTTTAATCCCATTGAACCACATTTTACTTCTTAATGACAACCATGTATGTAGGATTTTTGAAATTCAAAACACAGAGGTGGTAAAATTTCATTTAAACGAAAAATCAGTTTCTTAAGTACCACTTAGTGGTTTCACTATTCATCAAAAATTGAAGTTTTCCAGAAAAAAACCAAAACTTCACCCTATGCTATATTTGATATTCCGAATTCAAAAATGATGTCTATTTTCAAAAATTCAAAACATATAAGTTTCATTAATTAATTTAATAATTAATTCCCACTATCAGAGCAAATAGTGTGTTTTTATGAAACAATAAGTATCAAAAGATTGACACTAGTTTAAGTCCAATTTCAAAGTGAAATTAATTCCAACGACCAATATTGGACTAAATGGTAAAAATATATTCTAATTTTACTTTAAAAACAATTCAAAAGATAATCTAATCATATAAATAAATTATATTAAAAAGAGGTTTTGAATTAAAATACTACATTTTTTACTATTCATTAAAAAATGAACTTTATCGGAAAGATACCAAAAATTTACACAAAGTAAATTTTGATGTCCCGATTCTAAATAAGAATTTTATTTTGTCAAATATAAAACATAAAATTGTCAAAAAGAGGATTTAAAAGAGGTTCTCCTTCAAAAGGCGGTTAATCGACCTTTTAAAGAATATTAGAATGTCTACGCTTAAAATTGGATTCACTCGCATTTTTTATCCTCTAACATTTATTGTAAAGAGTAAAAATATTTGACAAACATATATAATCATTGTGTAGTTTGTACTTTTCATTCCCTCTATTACAACGGCTAGGCGTTAACTACTATTTAAAATAATATTATTTTATTATTAGAGTGCAATGTAAGATTCCCAAGAACTTGTTGTTGCGTATTGGGTACGCCATCGAGCATAGCATACCCTTTAAAGTAATATTAATATTTTATTCACAAATATGGATAAATATAAAGATGTCATATTATTTATTTACCTGGGGTGTTACATCCTTCCCCCCTTTTGGAAATTTCATCCTCGCAATTTTAAAATTGAGCTTGGAAACATCCTTGAAAGTCCCACATCGTAACAAGAGTCGGTAAAACAATCACTTTAAAATAAAGAAAGATAATTACAGAGGTCACCCGAGTTAACCCATATAAGGATTCCATGTAGTAAAACATGGACTTGGAGGAGAAAACATAGGGTCATGTTCTCATGGAGAGTGATATAAAACATGTTTAGGAGAAAGTTAACCACAAGAAAATCACAAACTTCTAATGGGTTAAACGGTATTCGATTCCCCAGTAGTAAAAGTTAATAGACAACATTTTTGTTTTAAGTTACTTTTTATTGAGGAATTTATTCATAAGGAAACATAATCACTTATCATGTTGACTTTCAACTTTTTTTAGATTCCTTACACAAACTCATATTTTTTCCAAAAGATGAGTATTTAGGAAGACTTGTTCACATTAAGAGTACTACAATCAACTTCTAGAGAATCACCTAATCCACAAAAGAGAACTATATACTTCCCATGTCTTTAGACTTTAACCAAAACCAAAACCAAAAAGGTTAGTACAGGATCAGATAATCCATAAAAGGATAACCCTTTATAAAAAGAAAATCTATTCTTAATCTCCAAAATTTGTCCAACAAAACCCAAAGTTAAAAGAGGACCATTCGATAAACAAATTGTCCATAAAATTCTTCAAAGTAAACCAAACTAATATTGAAACCCAAATATTTTAAGGATTTAGTCACATAGTCTTCCAAGTTAAATCGTAACATTTATCTCCAAACAACATCAGTTGCTCTTAATGTCTCATATTGAAAAGTAATTAACCTAATCACATGGTTCACGCCCAAATTTACCCAAGAGAATAAGGGTAGAACGGTCCTTGTATTGTAGCTTGGGTTGTCGATTCCACAGAGACCTAAGAAGATACCTAAGATACACAACCTAAGGGATGGATTTTTGGCTATGAAGTGGCCATCTTTGGGTTGATTTTAGATGGGTTTGATTGAACTCTAAGATACTTAAGTGAATTCAAATTAAAAGAATGAGTTTATCCTAGGTTATCCCTCGGGGTGGATTGGACGTATTTTCTTTTTAATGATTTCAATTTCTTAAATTTGAGATGGGTTCATTTAAGGAGATAAAACAACATCATCACTTACTGGTTTAATGCCTACACCCTCTAATACTAATCACCTATACACCTGAAGGATCAAAGTTTTGAGCACTTCAAGGTAAAGGATCGTATTAGTACTTGATGTGTGTGGCCTTAAATTCAACAAGGACGATGAAGTTTAAAAATCATCAAATAAAAATCCCAATTAAAGAAGTGGTTATACATTAATTAGGTGATAAATAACATCCAATCCATCCCCTTGCTAATCCTTTGGATCAACCCATAAGTGGGTTAGCCCTCCATTGATCTCATGGTTTCAATGGAAGCGGAAAGTAGACTCATGAGGGAGGAAATAGAGAAGTAAAGAAAACAACAAAAATAAAATGATCACTCCACCGTTGTGTGAATAATTGCACAAGGTTTGGGGTGAATAAATTCACACCTTGATCCAACGGTATCAAAGTGATATTAAGAACAATAGAATAAGAGTATAAGAAGAACTTTTATTAAGAAACTAAAGTGATTTGAACAACTTACATGTGAAGGACAAAATTGAGGCAACAAAAATGCAGCATAACATTACAATTGAACAAAGCATCCAAGATCCTAAACTCCTTCACCACAACTGCCTTAAATAGGCATTTTGGGAGCCTTGGGTCGATCCACCAACAGTACAAATCATCTTAATTAATTTTGATAGGCTATAGGTGGTGGAAAGCTTGTGGAATTTGTACTTTTCCACGTTTGACCCGAGGTGGCAGCCAGTTTTCATCCACCGAACAGACGCGTCTGGAAGACCTTCTATAAGTCCTAATCAGGGTGGGCCATAGAAGACGAAAATGGAGCTCCGGATTTCCTCTAACCGCCTGTAAAATGTGGTCCCATTTGGAGTTTTGGATTCCGAGATATGATCAAATTGGTGGAATGTTTTTCTGGGCCTCAGAATCTGGCGTAGAATTTTATCTCTAACTTGGGCCGCCTAAATGAGCAACATGGATGCCGAATTAGCATTAACTCCTGAAGAGTGATTTGTTCCTGTACATATCCTCTAGTATCCCACAAAATTTGGGATTAATTGGGCCTGTATTTTGGGCCCCACAGTCTCATCAGTGGGCTGGTGTCCAATCTGCCTTCTCCAGAATTGCTTCCTTTCATTGCCAAATATCTCCATCATCCTCCATGAATTCTCCATTGATCCCTGAATCAAACATGTTCATATTTAAGTGTAGATCAATTTCCAAAAATATCAAATTAAAATATGTAAAATTCAATTCCTTAAAATCAGATGAATCATTGGGTACTTTAAATGATGTTCAAAAATGTACCACATAATAGTGCATTTTAAGAAGGTATTACAATCATAATGTGAAATGGTGTTCAAAGTGTAAAATGCACTAAAATGGTGTTTATGAATAACAAAGAACATGAAAATTATGTATATTAACAATGAATATTAGCCTCATTTAGTGGCTAATCACACCCCCCAACTTGAGTTTTGCTAGTCCCGAGCAAAATATATCTCATCAAAAATGAAATTCGAATTCCCTTTTCTAAAAACATTTTAATACACAATGATCACCAAAAAACCTTATACCAAACAATCATGAAACCCATCAAAATATTTTAATACAAGATATTTTCATAAGCAGATCGAAATCCCAAGCCCATTCCTTTGATCAAATCCATCATCATACTTCATCCAACTCAATTAGGTGTAATGATGTGTTGTGAATCACAATAGATATGAGGGTTCATTTTCATTCAAGGGGGAAATCATGGAAGCGCTAGGTGGAATCACATTTAATCCTAATATGAGTATTCTTCATCCTTTTTTTTGTTTTTTGTTTTTGCAATATTGTTATAGTAATTGAGATTGCAATTAATCAAATTAACCCATGTAGCAAGACTTTGCTGATGACTCCCAGACTCAAAGGCCTTAGGGCACCAAGTGAAGCCCACATACTCGAGCATCGTCTCGAGTTAACTTAATCAAAAACAAAGTCATATTACCATAAATAGAGATAGATTTAAAAACTCAGGGCTATACAACTCTGGAGTCACGATCCCCAAGTGCCGAAAGCCTCGCATTTTATCAATCCATTGCTCTACACGCAAATTTTTATTTTTATTTTTTTATTTTTTTATTTTTTTTTTAATAATTTTTTTTAGTTTTTTTGAATAATCATATTATTCATAAAAATAAAACCAACCTATGCTATTTATTATGGGACCCCAAAAATTCAAATTAGTACCCCACAGTCTAGAGGACGTGCATTGTGGCATTTTTTTTTATTTGGATGAAAATATAAATGATGAAATATCACATTAGACAGCCACACTTTCCAAAATCTATGCTCATGAAATTATACAAGGATTAAAATCAGAATTAGGGTATGCTAAATTATTTGATATTCATTTTCAAAGTGTTCAATGTGTATTACCATGTTCAAAGTTAAAGGAATTTTTTCCTTCCATTTACTTTTTTTTTCAAATCATTCAATTTTTGTTTTTGACACAAAAGCATTTTTTTTATTTTATCTCCCCCTCAACATAAAATAACACTGTCCCCAGTGTTTGAAGAAATAAAAATTGAAAAGGAGTAGAGGCAGATAATGGAAGTTCAAAAAGGAAATTTAAATTGAGGATCATGGAATGAAATCACCTGGTGGTTGAAGTTGAAGTTCTTGCTGCTCCAATTTAGTCCTTTGATATCCATGTCGCTTGCAAAGTTCCCTAGTGGAAAGAGAAAAAAAACAAACAAAACAAAACAATATATATATATATATATGTAAATTATAAGTATATATATAAAAATTATAGAATAAGTAAGCACATTAAGCCGTAGGTCAGTGGTAAGCGCGCGCCCCTGTCTCCCTTCGGTCCCGGGTTCGAGTCCCCGCGGCTTCGCCGGTTGTGACGGGGTTTGCCCCACGGCCTATGGCGTGGACTTTTTTTTTATTATTATTATTTTATTTTTATCTTAACCTATAAAATAATAAAAATAAAACAAAATAAACTGATGATACATTGTCTTCTTTTTAAATTTCTGGGTAAGGTATTACTCAAGGATCACACCACGTGACACGGATGAATATGGTGCTCCCCTTTCGTACCCATCCATACTCATTATAGAAAAACAGGTCAACAGTTTATTATTATTTTTTAAATATAAAAATGATTAAGTAATCTTATTTTAAATATAAAGATGATTCAGAAAGATTAGAAACATAAAAACCACGGGTTGCCTCCCGTGCAGCTCTTTGTTTAACATCGTTAGCTCGACATGAACCCCCCAACTTACCCAATACCAACTTTAAAATTGTTAAGGACCACATGTTTCACAAATTCAACTAGGTTTATATTGATTAAATTTTTATAATTTGTTTCATTAACAAACCTATGTTCTAAAATGAGTTGGTAAATCCAAGGAATATCAAAAATGGTGGATCTAGTTGCTTCTCTAGTCTTGCCTAATACATCAAGGGTCATTCCAATTTTATTTATATCAAGAGAAGAAACAATGAAAACATGATGGTTTTGGATATCCTCAATGAATGAAAACTTGATGAATGATGGAAAGGACACATGTTCGAGTTCAGGCAGACTAACATTTTTAGACATAGGTTGGGAATTTGGATCGATCTCAATTTTATTTTCAAAATTTATCAATATAATTGGTTCCTTTTAAATAGAAGATTCAACCACAAAATTGGAAATATCAATGTTAGAAATGGGTATGGACTCAAATATTGTGATTTCTCTTAATGGTTCAATGATTGGTGTTTTTGAAAAATCATCAACAGAGTTATATTCATGAGACTCAATCCATGATGTCAAATTCTCCTCTTTTGAATCCAAAAAGTTAATTTCCTCCTGATTTAAAGTCCCTTCAAAATTTCCTTGATCCTCTTCATCTATCCCAAATCCAAAGGTTGGTTCTTCAATAAATTCATGTGGGGTTTTTGTGAAACTAGACACTTCACATAAGGTTATGGAAGGGACAGTTTGTGTAGGGATGGGTTCCTCACAAGTTTTAATGCTTTGTAGTTCTAAACTCAATGATGAAACCTCAAAATTCATTATCTCCATTTGTTGACAAAGTTTTTCAAGTAATGGTTGTGGATTATGATGGTCAAGGGGTTGAGACAGATGGTCTATTCCAGGAGGATAACTATGTTGTTGGAATTCCATAGGAGGGTGTTCATATTGGCCTTGTTGGGATTGGAACTCATAATATGTTGGAATGTATTGTGGATCATATGAATAAAAAAATTGTGGTTCAGTAGGTTGTTGATGATCCCACAAGTAGGAATTAGGATGGTCATTGTACATCGTACATGGGGTTGAGTGATCAAAGTAGGGAGAGGTTCCCCATGTTTGGATTTGTTCAAAAGGGTTTTCCATAGGAATGAAATTGGGGATGAGATGAGAGAAGTGGGATGAAAAAAAAGAATGATAGTGTCTAAGATAACTTACTTAGGTACCCGGCAACGGCGCCAAAATTTGGTTCACGCCCAAATTTACCCAAGAGAAGAAGGGTAGAACGGTCCTTGTAGTGTAGCTTGGGTTGTCGATTCCACAGAGACCTAAGAAGATACCTAAGATACACAACCTAAGGGATGGATTTTTGGCTATGAAGTGGCCATATTTGGGTTGATTTTAGATGGGTTTAAGTGAACTCTAAGATACTTAAGTGAATTCAAATTAAAAGAATGAGTTGATCCTAGGTTATCCCTCGGGGTGGATTGGACGTATTTTCTTTTTAATGATTTCAATTTCTTAAATTTGAGATGGGTTCATTTAAGGAGATAAAACAACATCATCACTTACTGGTTTAATTCCTACACCCTCTAATACTAATCACCTATACACCTGAAGGATCAAAGTTTTGAGCACTTCAAGGTAAAGGATCGTATTAGTACTTGATGTGTGTGGCCTTAAATTCAACAAGGACGATGAAGTTTAAAAATCATCAAATAAAAATCCCAATTAAAGAAGTGGTTATACATTAATTAGGTGATAAATAACATCCAATCCATCCCATTGCTACTCCCTTGGATCAACCCATAAGTGGGTTAGCCCTCCATTGATCCCATGGTTTCAATGGAAGCGGAAAGTAGACTCATGAGGGAGAAAATGGAGAAGTAAAGAAAATAACAAAAATAAAATGATCACTCCACCGTTGTGTGAATAATTTCACAAGGTTTGGTGTGAATAAATTCACACCTTGATCCAACGGTATCAAATTGATATTAAGAACAATAGAATAATAGTAGAAGAAGAACTTTTATTAAGAAACTAAAGTGATTTGAACAACTTACATGTGAAGGACAAAATTGAGGCAACAAAAATGCAGCATAACATTACAATTGAACAAAGCATCCAAGATCCTAAACTCCTTCACCACAACTACCTTAAATAGGCATTTTGGGAGCCTTGGGTCGATCCACCAACAGTACAAAGCATCTTAATTAATTTTGGTAGGCTATAGGTGGTGGAAAGCTTGTGGAATTTGGACTTTTCCACGTTTGACCCGAGGTGGCAGCCAGTTTTCATCCACCGAACAGACGCGTCTGTAAGACCTTCTAGAAGTCCTAATCAGGGTAGGCCATAGACGACGAAAATGGAGCTCCGGATGTCCTCTAACCGCCTGTAACATTTGGGCCCATTTGGAGTTGTGGATTCCGAGATATGATCAAATTGGTGGAATGTTTTTCTGGGCCTCAGAATCTGGCCCAGAATTTTATTTCTAACTTGGGCCGCCTAAATGAGCAACATGGAGGCCGAATTAGAATTAACTCCTGAAGAGTGATTTGTTCCTGTACATGTGCTCTGGTATCCCACAAAATTTGGGATTAATTGGGCCTGTATTTTGGGCCCCACAGTCTCATCAGTGGGCTGGTGTCCAATCTGCCTTCTCCAGAATTGCTTCCTTTCATTGCCAAATATCTCCATCATCCTCCATGAATTTTCCATTGATCCCTGAATCAAACATGTTCATATTTAAGTGTAGATCAATTTCCAAAAATATAAAATTAAAATATGTAAAATTCAATTCCTTAAAATCAGATGAATCATTGGGTACTTTAAATGATGTTCAAAAATGTACCACATAATAGTGCATTTTAAGAAGGTATTACAATCATAATGTGAAATGGTGTTCAAAGTGTAAAATGCACTAAAATGGTGTTTATGAATAAAAAAGAACATTAAAATTATGTATATTAACAATGAATATTAGCCTCATTTAGTGGCTAATCATCACATATCCTCCATGATAGGTTAATAAATTTCCATAGATTACTCAAAATCAACTTAATCTTAATTCATAAAATCATATAACTGAAATGATTCAGTCAAACTAACTAGGGACTTCACGTAGTCCAGTGGTAGGCGATAAATATCAGTCTCACTTTGGTTGTGGGTTTGATTCCCACAGCTTTGTCTGACGCGACGGGTTGTCACACGGTCTACATGTTTTCCTTTTTATAAAACTCCAAAAATAACCCTAATATGTTTTAACCTCAATAGTTTCCTTATACCTCTCATTTTCATCCAAATTCGTTACGATCTCAACATCTTAATTCTTGAAGTCTTATTTCACCTCCATAAGATAAAATAAAATGATTCCCAAAATGAATAACATCATACCTTGATCATGGCGTCCACTCAGTTTCATCGTCATCTTGCTCACGTACGTAAAAGTCCCATGCATTACAAAAATGATTTAGAGATCTTTCAAAATCATTTGCTTCCTCCATCCAAATACACCTTGTACTACATGGTTCATATGGGTGTTCGCAGAAAAATGGTTTTTGAAAATAATCATGTATGACATATAATTCCAAGACAACTGATAAAACATGATTTCTATAAAATAGTCGGACAGAATTTGAGTTGAAACTTTCTATTATTGGTCCTTTTAAAATACCATAAGTATGTGCTAAGAGAATATATTTTAAAAGAAAATATAAATAGGTTGCGCAAGGGTCTCTTTCCTCAGCACCATTTTTAAAATCATAATATGCTTCAAATTCTTGTGATGAGGTAAAATATTTGAAAATACCTTGATAATATTTACCTTTCTTGAAAATATGAGAATATTGTGAAAATAGTATTTGTCTAAAAACAACCAATGATCCACGATGATAACGAGGTATAGTGGATGTGTTTGATATCTCAAACAACTGCTTGAAAGGGAGTTGTTTGCTAGAAAAAGTTTCACAATCATCTGAACATGACTTTGCAATAATTATTGCAAGCATGTCATCAGGAAGAGATAGGAATGTCATTTGAGATCCTTCTCATTCCATTCGTAACCGACTTTACTTGACCTGAAAAAAGTTATAAAACAAGGATTTAACTGAAATAATAGATATAGGGACTAATCATGTGTCTAACAAAAACTCATAATCCCTAAAGTTGTCTAAACCGACCTCTGATACCAACTATAAGGCCCCGGCCTTAAACCTTACTTAATCTTGAGTTAATACAAGATTACACATTGAGGATCTTTTCAGGTTTAGAGTTTTAGAGAATTAGATCATAAAACTTGAATTACATTCCACATTTAAACAAAGTTGTTACATAAAGATAGTATTCATTTTTTCCCATCAACAGAAACATATTTAAAATAAAACATGGATTCTTTTTTGACACTTCCTTGACGCTATCATCATATCATGTACCTTTCCCTTGACCTGTGAAAAACATTTCAAAAAACTTGGGACGAGCATAAAAATCTCAGTAAGGGATATAAAAATATGAAAAGGAAACATGAGTACATGTACACATAGGAACCAATGAAATCATACTTTACTCTTAAAACATAAGCACTTTAACATACCTCATAAAATCATGAATAAATCATAGAAATCATAAGACATAAAAGGTAACTTGAGGCGTTCATAACATTCTTATGTAGGGAGTAACCCTCTTGGTTACGTTTGGAATACCCACCACAGTATATTCCCTAAATCTCTTCGGAGAAACCTTAACGTTTCACTCCTTCACATTACCCAATGCATTGGAGAGCTATATCGGGCTCACCCGCCCTTAGTTTATCACGGAACCACCCGTCTTCATAACAATTCCCAAGAACCATAACATAATCTTATCACATAAAACATGCATAAAGGAAACATAACATTTACACCTTTCAATAACAAGATATCAATACAAAACATTGATATAAAAACTCTATGAAAACCATTTTCAATACCAAAATAAAATAAAATTAAAACATGGTATTTATTTTTCTTTTAAAAAGAAGGTATGGCTTGTAGAGGAAGCCGAAACTCAAATAATGGTCACGGCGGCGGAGAAGTCGTTGTCACCGCATACGTACGACAAAAACATTCCCTTTTGTCGTTTAGTAAAACGCTTTGTATAAAAAAGATTCCTTTTTTGGATAAATGTAAAATTAAAATGGGTTTATACACCGTATAAAAGAAGGTTGTGTATAAAACAAAATATGCCTCAATGAATGGAGATTGAGACGAAGTCCCTTACAAAGATGGTATCCTTGGTTTAAGGATACATCAATTACATAATTATATGTGAAAAACGAATACACCAAATATAAGTGGATATTCAGTGTAAAACAATCATAGGTTATTCACACATATTCATAGAACGACATATTCAAGGAGTACAAGTTTATCCCAAAGAATCAAATTTGGGTAAAGAAGTTCCCTTGCAAAAATTTGACAGCCTAACGGCGTCACTACAAAATTCAGAAAATGAGTTGATGAGAGATAAAAAGGGTATCTCATCACATGGACATAAAATTTAAATCAATAAGGATATATAAGAACATATCCCAACATAATAGTATGTGAATTAAAAGACATAAAAAAATAAGTCTTTTAAAAAGAGTAGGGTGAAAGGTTCCCTTACCGACATGGGTATCTTTTGAAACATACACCCCGTGAAAGAAGGACAATACAACATTGATGTAAATACTCATAAAAGAAAGTATATTACACAATGAGTAAAATAATGGGCAGTATATACACCACTCAAAGGAAATTGTGGCAAACGTAGCATAAATCTCACGGGAATAAAAGTGAGATGAAAAATCCCTTACGAAAACTCGGCAGCCTAACGGTGCCACTTAAAACTTACAAAAATGGATTGATGAGATCAAATAGGGTCTCCAATCATATTAACATAAAGTTTACAGAAATATTAATATAAAATAACATCCCCCAACATAACAAAGAGGATATTAAAAGAAGTGACATAAAGGAGAGTACTTAAAAAGAAAGAGAGAGGTTAGATCTCTTACGAAAATTCGGCAACCTAACGGCGCCACTCAAAACTTCCAAAATGGATTGATGAGAGAGAATAGGGTCTCTCATCATATGAACATAAAAATTACAGTAATATTAATATAAAATAACATCCCAATAACAAGAAATATTAGCTTTAAAATGAATGACATAAAAGAGTGTACTTAAAAAGAAAGAGAGGAGTAGGATCCCTTACCTCAAGTCCGACTTGTCTTGTTCGTTTTATTTATATTATTGAATAATAAACTTTGGTCAATTTATAATTGCCTAAGGACCTCCTTTAAATATTATTATTCAGTTAATATCACATATTATAATGTTATAATAATTGTTTAAGAATGTTAGTTCATATCAGACGTTTTTGCCGATGTTTGGTACATGAGTCAAAAATGAACTTGTTTGAAAAACGATTGCCCATGTAGTTATAAGTAAATAATTTAAAGAATAGTATTAATGATTATAATATCATATATATCCAGTACATATTCATTTTCTACTATTACATATCATTTGGAGATAAAAAACGAAAAGCACCGTTCATGGAGACGGTAGGCCGTACGTACGCATGAACACTACTTTTATTTTTTTGTCATATTAATGGAATTAGAAATAAATGACATATATATATATATTATAATTCCATTATAATATATATGATATATAGGTCACATATGTTCATTAATTTCATTCTTTATACATTCCGTGTATTGCATGTACGAGTCACATCACTTGAGGGGGCGGTAGTCCACACTTCCTCATATGAAATTATCGCATTTACACAACATGAAAAGAATAAAGGTATGTTTTAAATATAAAATAAAGAAGCATATATAAAACATCAATACCATATATATCATATATAAAATATATTTACATCATAATGGCCACCTTTAAAGGTGTTAAAAGAATATTGAACAATCATCGTTTCGTGAGGCAGAAAATTGCCAACCACAGAAACAGTATGTTCTTTTACCATTAGACGAAGGTGTGTGTAAGTGTAGATCGAATACTTATTAGAAAAACATCCTAGTATATTTAAGATACTGGAGTTGTTACAAAATAAATGAATAAAAATAGTTTAGGGGGTTGGAGAAGCAAAATAAAACAAAAGGACTCAAGTGAAGACATTACCTTAAAATCGGGTAACTCCCTTTGGTTTGAGCTCAAAGGCTTCCTTGGGAATACTTCTGCCCAAATTGAGGCTTCGAGGAGTTATAGAAGGATGTGTAGATACAAAATGTGCAGGGTTGGCCGAGCCAAAGGCTTTGTAAGTGTGGGAAAGGAGGTAGAGGTGGGGGCCTTTTATAAGAGGAGAGGAGGGGCACCCTTGGAAAGTAAAGAAATGTTCCTTTATTTTAAAATGATTTTCGGATTTAAAAGGTCCCACATTGATATAATTCGAGGAGAAGGTGATAAGGGTTCGAAATATACCCATACAATAGGTTTTTTACATGTGTAGGTCATATATTTTACATTATCTTTTCATTTTATTTAAATCCTTTATTAATGAGGTAATCGCTGCATCATCATGATGTCATAAATAATTTAATATATTTAATGTCTAAAAATTATAAAAAAAATATCATGATGTAGGAAATATTTTTATATTTCTAATTAATATTTATAGTCAAAAATCTAACTAGTATAAACCCATGTAAAAAAATTTTTAGTAAAACATCCAATGTTTGTGTCATTTTTACTTTACCATTAAATAAAAAGTTATTTATGTCATTTCCCAACCAAAGTGGCTCCATGGGGTCCCAAAGTTGACCCATGGATTTTCTTGGTCGTCCATGACACATCCAATGAGGGTAGGACATGTTTCAAGCTCATCTCATATTATTAAAACATTATTTTTACCTTAAACTACACTAATTACCTCTAATCGCGATTAAAAACATAAAAGTTACTATTCACCAAAAAATTATCTTAATCCCATTGAAGCACATTTTACTTCTTAATGAAAACCATGTATGTCGAATTTTTGAAATTCAAAACACAGAGGTGGTAAAATTTCATTTACACGAAAAAATCAGTTTCTTAAGTATCACTTAGTGGTTTCACTATTCATCAAAAATTGAAGTTTTCCAGAAAAAAAACCAAAACTTCACCCTAAACTATATTTGATATTCTGATTTCAAAAATGATGTCTATTTTAAAAAATTAAAAACATATAAGTTTCATTAATTAATTTAATAATTAATTCCCGCTATCAGAGTAAATAGCGTGTTTTTATGAAACAATAAGTATCAAAAGATTGACACTAGTTTAAGTCCAATTTCAAAGTGAAATTAATTCCAACGACCACTATTGGACTAAATGGTAAAAATATATTCTAATTTTACTTTAAAAACAATTAAAAAGATAATCTAATCATATAAATAAATTATATTAAAAAGTGGTTTTGAATTAAAATACAAAATTTTTCAATATTCATTAAAAAATAAACTTTATCGGAAAGATACCAAAAATTTACACAAAGTAAATTTTTATGTCCCGATTCTAAATAAGAATTTTATTTTGTCAAATATAGCACATAAAATTTTCCAAAAGTTTATTTAAAAGAGGTTCTCCTTCAAAAGACGGTTAATCGACCTTTTAAAGAATATTAGAATGTCTACGCTTAAAATTGGATTCATTCGCATTTTTAATCCTCTAACATTTATTGTAAAGAGTAAAAATATTTGAAAAACATATATAATAATTTTTTAGTTAGTTCTGTTCATTCCCTCCATTACAACGGCTAGGCATTAACTACTATTTAAAATAATATTATTTTATTATTAGAGTGCAACGTAAGATTCCCAAGAAACAAGTTGTTGCGTATTGGGTACGCCATCGAGCATAGCATCCCCTTTAAAGTAATATTAATATTTTATTCACAAATATGGATAAATATAAATATGTCATATTCTTTATTTACCTGGGGTGTTACAATTCATGTGTAAGGCGGACTACTACCTTGTGAATTGATGTCGTTCATTTTTCCATTACTAGCTATCAATGATGGAAATAATTATAGATATATTTTTTATATATCATTTATATGATATTTATGATGTTGTTATGATTAATTAATTATTATAACACACAAACCTTCATATTTTCCATTTTGTGAGAATATGATAACATCATTCGTGTGTACGGCAGACTACTGCCTCACAAAGCGATCTGATTTGTTCACGCTTTTCATAGAAGGTAATAAGAATGTTTTTAATAAAAATATGTGATATATATGAAATAAAAATGACTATAGAATAAAAATATATACCAGTTACTATTCTTTCTTTCAATTCAATAAGAAAATGGAAATAGCATTCATGCGTACATACGGTCTACCAACTCCATGAATGATGTATTTCATTTTTTATCACTAAATTTTATGGATTAATATAGGTACATATATACTGAATATTTATGATATTTATACCTTTTTTATAATTTATTATTTTATGGAACCATTATCAAATTAAAAGGAACAAAAATATAACAAATCAAAACATATACAAAAAACAAAATTGTTATTACCAAAAAGGTAATTTTAACATTAAATTGTTAATAAATAGGTAAAAAAATATCATAAGAAAATAATATGTGTAATGATATATATTAATATGGTTCTTTAATATATGTATAATAAACTTATATTTATTATAAATTAAGTTTTAATGTGTACGATGGAATTCAATACTTAAGGTAAGTGATTTACTTCTCACTCTAATTTTCTGTGAGAAAAATTCCATATCCACCACAAGTTTATTTTATGTTGTGTAGATACTACCCATGAATGTATTTTATGATTATTATTATGAAAATTATGGTTATTTAAATATCTATTTTAGGATATCTATTTCATGGGGTTTACTGTTAAAAATTTAACAAATCGGTAAGGGATTGTTGTCTCAGTTTTCCTTCTTTGAGACATATGTTATGTTATGCACTTATATTATTTTACGAGATGTATATATAGGACATTTAACATGTAATATCATTAATTTATTTATACTCATGATATTTTAAGTTTAATTTTATGTTATTTATTTATGGGCCTTACGATTTCAATGTTACCAAAGTTGTAAAGGTTTTATGTCACAATCTCATTGTTTATCAAGATTCTTTATGGATAAGTCTCCAATATTGAGATATTATTATATATTTCTCATGAATTCTCATGAAGTTTATTATCCTATATTTATACATAATATTATAAAGTAATATTAACATTTTTCTGCTCTTAAGTAGTCAAAATAATTGATAATATTCTTTTAAGAAAACCTGAAATTATTTATATCTTCGATCAGAAATCCATTTTCTTCCAAAACCATGATTTCTAAAAAATTAAAAAATGTTTTATTATTATTATATTATTTTTAAAAGATATTGTTTCCCATGTTTTAATTTTTAAAAAAATGTTTTTAAAGTAATCTTCATGTCATTTTTAAAAACAATTCTCATTTTTCCTTTACCAAAAATATAAAAAGAATATTTGTTTTTAACTTTCATGGCATGAACATTATTTTTCATTGTCATTTCCACTGAATGAGTTAAAGATTACCCTAAAAGTTTTAAAAGTTCTTTTCAAAGAAAATTTTGTCCTTAATATTTTGGAAATGTTTATATTTTAAAATGACAAGGATTTTCAAAAAAAATATGTTTTATAAGAAATGGTTTTAAAATTGAAAATGATATTTTCCTCAAGAAGTGATTTAAATTATTTTTAAGTATGTCTTTAAAAAATTTCAAGTATTTTTCAAATAAAAATATTTTCAAAATTATTTGTGTTTTAAAAAGTTTTTTTAGAAGTGGAAAGGATATTTTCCTCAAGAAATGTTTTAAATGATCAAAATCATTTTCCAACTAAGATAGAATTTGTTGGTATTACATATGAATTACTAGGGATATGATCCATGGATACCATTCTTATTCTTTACTTGAATGGTATTATGGTTATAATGGCATGATATTTATGAAACTCATTTCTATTCTATGGGATACACCATGATAAAATACTTATGAAATCCACTTTTTCGTGGGTTATTCTATGATGAAATGATGAAATGATTATGAAACCTTTCTTTTTCCATAGGTTATGATGTGATGAAATTTTTTTGAAACCCATTTCATTTCATGGTTATGATATGATGAATGTTTTATGATCCTGTGGAACACATAAATATGGTTTTCATTATGAGACAGGTGGGACCAATATCTCCCTTGAATTCATTGGAAAAGGATTTATATCTCATGAGATAAAATTGGAAATAAGTCAAAGGACTTAATCCACTATGGGAAATAGGCATTTCCTAATCCACTATGGGAAACAGGCGTATCCTTATCCACTATGGGAAATAGGTGTGTCCTGATCCACTATGGTAAATAGGTTTATCTTGGTCCATTATAGGAAATATGTGATAAGTTTTCATCCACTATATTTATAGTATTATAGCTAACCTTGATGTGTGAAATTTTTTTCTATATTTGTAATGGTTCCACACTTTTATGACATGATGTTATAGTTTATGATTGATTTATAATGACTCTTTACTCTTATTTACCATGTATTCTGAAATTATAAATATTTAAAACTTATTTTTATGATCTATAATTGGTTGGGTAAACTTCATAAGTTATAGTCATGATCACATTCCCTTATACTTACCATATTCTTTCATATTATCATAGATTGGTATATCTTATTTTTACCCTTAATGAGAATCTGAGCTTACCCTTTCTTATGTTTCTTTTCCGTAGGTTATAAAGAAAGGTTTTATGTAGAGTATATCTATAAATAGTAATAAATGGGAATATATTTATGGTAAACATTGAATATCATTCACCATATTAGAATATTGTGAGCCTAGTCTACAAAGACACTAAACTATTACGGTCATCATGCATGTATTTGTGTAATTTGTAGAATATTAATCAAAAAATATGTAATATCCATGTATGAAAATCTTGGGTCACTATACCTTCATCTCCTAAAATGATCTCTGAAAAATTACATTCCATTAAAACTTTAAAACCTAATGGGTTAAAGTAGTAATCAAAGATGAGATCTTAGAGAAATCCTAAACAAACCATCTATAATAACCTAGAAAACCCAAGAATATTCGAATATCAAACACATTTTTGGGCTACTCCCAGGACATAACATGATTTATCTTTTAAATATCCACTTAGATTCCCCTCCCATATATCACATGCCCCATAAATTCCACTTCTAAGATCCAAAACTCACATTTATAGAGATTACCATATAGATGAATTTCTTTAAAGGATCAAATAATGATATCTAAATAGTCCATATACTCCTACTTTTTCTTGAATTACACCAAAATATCATCCATGAACTCTACAATAATAGATTCCAAGAATCGATGAAAGATCTGGTTTATCAAATCCATAAACACTGCGGTATCATTAGTCAAACAAAATGGCATAACTAGAAACTCAAAATGCCCACACCAAATCCTTAACACTACCTCAGGTACATCCTCTTCCCAGAACCTCAACTGGTGGTACAATAACTAAATTTCAATATTTTAAAACCAAAATGACCCTCAAATCTAGTTAAAAAGTTCATCAGTCCTAGGAAAAGGATATTTGTTCTTTACATTCACCCGATTCAACTTTTGATAATCAATAAAAAGTATGAGACTCTCATTTTCCTTCTTATAAATGTGGACAGGTGAAGCCCGTGGTGAAATTATATGAAGAATAAATCCTTTAGTCTCTAGGTCATCAAGCTTGACCTTAAGTTCCACCAACTCAATGGGTTCCATTTGATAAGATGTCATAGAAATGGGCATCATACTATGGAGCCGGTCAATAGTAAAATTGACCTCTCTCTTTGGTGGTAGAATAGAAAAATCATCCAAAAATACCTAGGGGTGCACACACAAGAATAAAGTAAGTTGGATACCAAAAAGGGTCAATTTCATCAAGAAGAATCTATGACAACTGGAACAAGATTAACCAAACTTAAGGAACAGTTGGCCCTTACCTTCCCAATCTAGAGTCCCACTCACCCTAGAAAACATGAGTGTCCCAATCAGAATATAAGAACTAAACTTGATAGTGATAATAACCTATATGTTTCATAACATTGATCATATAATCCATGTTGATAATCAAGTTTAAGATTTCAATATCAATAACTAAAAATTATCATACCACCACAAAGTTGGATATCATCACCCGAAACACAGGGTACTTAAAAACTTGTTCATAAATATTTTCCAAATGTATGGAAAGATCTAATAGGAATAGAATAATATCTTAACACAAGACTAACACATCAAAAAAATTATGATATCAAATAATGGTTAGAATATGTATCAAAAAAATCTAACACTATATATGAGGAAATAAATACCAGACCTATAACTATATTTATTCCTACTTCCTATTCCTCTAGTGCATACTCCATTGCATAAATATGTCCAATATCAACTCCACTGTGAGATTTCATAGCCACATGAACAACCCCCTTAGCCTAAGGATATGACCCACTACCCTTGGAATCATCTTTACAACCCTAAAAACCCTTGTTAAATGTTGATAATCCCTTACTACCCTAAAAAATATTATAACAAAAATGTCTCAGATTGATAGATTTTTCACAAAGATGAAAAGTCTTGGGAGCCTCTACACAATTTTTCTTGGTATGAACAAGATACCCACAATGATAGAAAATAATCTATTATTATCCAAAATAAACCCCTTAAATTGATCCTTGAAGAAAACTGTCCACCTTGGCACTTCTTTTTCTAACTAGAAGATACACCCAACCAAAAAACTTCACAAACTAAATCTCCACCCAAACCTCTATTCATAGATATGTATACCTCATCCAAATCCTATTTTTCAACTACACCGAAAAAGTTCAGGAGGTATATGAGGATCAAAATTCACCTAGTATCAGGCCTCAGGCCTAACTCAAACCTATGAGCCTTTAGGCACTCATTAGTGACAAGCTCTAGTGCCAGATGCACTAAATAAAAAAAATAGGTAGAATAATCCATAATGGTACAATCCCCCTACTCCAAGGTCAAAAACTCTTAGGACATTTCCACCTGTATTGTCTCAAGGTAAAACTAATGATTAAATATTTTTCTTGAAATAATACTAGGTAAGGTCCTCCTGCAACTTATCTTGAACAATATAGTCCCTCCATATCCTTACTGGTCCCTCAAGTTTGTATGTGTAAAAACCCACCTTTGAGTCTTCATGATTCTTTAAGAAGATGAAAATATTCTCAATACACTCAAACCACTACTTAGATTTCTATAGTCATGTATCACTCTAGAAGATGGGTGGATTCTTCTTAGTAAACTCATAACCATGATCTATAACATGTCATGGGTTCACGATACTCACTTGCCTTGGAGTATAATAGTGCAGATTATAGCTTCTACCAAAGAAGGTTACACTATAGGATTCACCTATGGAACCTATCTCATAGCTTTCTCTCTCATGTTTGGAAGAAATCCTCTTAGAGGCATTGTCTATGATGCACAATATAATAGCCAATTAGATTATGAGAATATTCCAAAATCATAAGATCACTTCCAAAATTCAAACCAATTATTTAAAATAGTAAGGACTTAAAGAAATTAAGAATTCTATAAATTAAATACATTTATAAAAAGGAATAGGTCAATTTAAATAAACTTCCCATGCATTTCATTTAAATATCCCAAAATCAAAAGTCACAATATTTGTAAAAATCACTGACCATCCATGGTAATTCAGGTTCAGTCATAGATGTGATTTGTCCAAGCCCCTTTCCACACTTATTATCTAAATTGCAATGGTCCTAACTCCTATATACCCAAGACACAAAACCAAACTCAGGTAGTTATAACACACTTTAGGATGATCCTTCCCTCTAATACTAATTTATAACAGACCAACCTAGGTCAACCAAACTATACACATGATCTGTCCAGAACATGGTTAGGTGAAGCAAGAAAATAGAATAAAGTCTTGAATATAACAAAACAAGACATGCAACCAAAGTACTATGTGGAAGAAAAAGATATAACTAGATCCATACAATCCAAGCCAAACTAGCTTAACCATAAAGTATGAAAAAATGAGACTAACAAGCCTCCATGTGACCAAAAGTCACCTTCAAACTAACCCAAACCAAAGGCAAATACCAAGGGAGAATACAACATGATACAAGATTCCCTTCCCTTTACTTTTATCCTACAGTACAACATATACAACTTCCCAAAGGAAAAAAGTAGGGTCTGAGAAAAAATCCTATTCGGATACCACCATAAAGTCTATATAAGGTCTAACATCAAGAATACAACATTTCTATATTTTAAAACAAAAAAAATTCAAATCATTTTTAAGAATTTCAAAATCCATTTGTGAATCATTTTCCCTTTAGTTTTCATAAAATACTTTAATATTGTCAAAACCATAAATATAATAAGTAGAATTGATAAAAAAAATGAAATAATATCAATGCATAATAAGGTAATAAAGTAAACGTGTCCATTAAATACCATCAATGAATGTCATGCAATATAACCACATATAAAAACCTGTGATCAAAAATACATGAAAAAAATCATTATGCTATAAAAACATTAAATGGACAATAACATTATCATTTGAGATATAGCCCCTTGGACAATAAATTATGTATATAAAAATAATCATAAATAGGATAAAAATTGGATCCAACTGATATCGAGTCCTACCAAAGTATTTCAATATCAAAAAACAACCACTAGTGGTGCCACACACACTAAGGTTTCCTATGACTATTTTAAGATGCACCCAAGGTTTCCAAAGTGCCAATATTTTAAAATAAATTTCAAAACTATGCCCACAATTTATAAAACATTTTCAAATCCAATAAGATCCACTTTATCCTTTGAAACCCCATTTCCAATTAGAACAATTTAATTTTTAAATAAACCTCTTTAAAAACATTTACCTTTTTAAGAAATCATTTGAAACCAAATATCACTTCAATTTAATAAAACCCCAATAGTATTTATCAATAGTGTCAATAAATGCATTAAATTAACCCATTTTATAGAAACACTTACCATAAGATGGTATAAACTTATACAACTTCAATAATGGTGATTAGAAACTGAGAGATCAGACTTTGAAAGATAAGGCATGATAAGAAGCTACAATGGATCAATAGAAAACACTATTTGATCTTGAATATGAACCATAAACACATCCAATGTGGTTTCCACAACCAAAGGAACAATTAACCAGAAAGAACTCTTATATGGAGAGTTTCACCGCAACAACCCTAATGATTGATTAATGAATGAATGATTTGAAAGGAGAGGAGATCTCCAAAATTTCATAGGATTATATTTAGGTTGAGATAGGGAGGATCAAAATGGAAAAATATAATAAACACCTTTAAAACACCCAAAAAATCTAAATAGTGGTATTTACATGGCCTGTAATCCCATTACACATCATGTAATCCACATACCTCAAAAACACCAAAAAATGCATCTCCTTTTTATTAAAACCTGATTTTTTTTATATTATACATCATGAGCCTATTAAAAATTTTATAACTCTTTCAAACCTTGTATTAGTTCACACCATCGGTCAAGTGATGAATACATGTCATGAAACCCCAATATATGGTGTGTAAATCACCAACAGACTATAGAAACTATAGGTTTAAGAAAAAAACTCAATACCCCCACTCTAGGTGTTATCCAAACTTGGTAAAAACCCCTTAATGATATTAATAGGTTTATACCCATACTCCATTAATTCAAATAAACATAAATCCCATACATTTAGGTAATTTTACCCCAAAAAAGTCTCTTTATCCTCAAGAATCTCTCAAATTCAACCAAATAAGGGTGATAAACAAAGGATGAATAAGGGAGTACCTGAAAATCATAAATGGTTGTTACATACTCCTTGATTTGATATAGGTGTATGAGTCATAAATTTTCTACTAATAACCAATCAAAAATTATAAGTGATTTTTATAGGTATCACCCAATAACCATGGGTTATTTCCTAACACATTAAAATGTCATGGAAATATATTCACTAAATAATAGAAGTTATAATGTGATCAGAAAAAAATGGGAAATACTATAAGAAAATCTAGGTTAATTCGTCAACTTATGTTGATCTCCCTATTGAGAATTTAAGATAATTGGATTTGAGCATGCACAATTCTTCAAGAACTTAAATATATGATATTTGGTGCTGAATTCAAATAGTAGTTGATATTATATAAGTCAATATTACTCACATCATATAGAATCAGTTGATGACCTACTTCTCAATCTTCTTCTCAGTCTCAATTCATTGAATGCTCAAGCTCTAACAATTATCTTTAAAGTTTTAGATTCCTGGTTTGGGTCTCTATTTTCTCTCAATATTTCTTAATGTTTCAATTCTATCATGTCTCTTTAAAAACTTCTCCCTTTAATTAGGAATTTTCAATATTCCATAATTAATAATATTCTAGTAGTCAATTACCACTTAACTTCTAAAAAATTCTCACAAATGAATTTTACAATTAGATCCTTATAATGTTTCCTAAATTAGATTAGCACATGGGTGTGTTCCCATGATCTTTGAATATAATCATTAAACCATTATCTCATGTGATATTATATAAATTCTATTCATCTTGTTTCCTATAATTTCAACTGATTTAATAAAACTCTCTCATGTATTTCTTCAACAGAAATCATTATTTAAAATAATTCATAAATAAATTCATTTGAAAATTATAGATAGTTCTAGAAATGATCTCTCTACATCATTTCACTAAATTATCTTTATTTTATATCTTTACTAATTTTATTTACATCGTGACATAATATAGCATGGTCCAACAATAAAATATCTCATCTTGAATCATATAATTATGATTTTCTTATGATTTATGAAATTTCGAATAATAGATCACCATCCCATTTAATTTTTCTCATATAATTTATTTTTAATCAAATATCTAATTTTTTATGTATTATACACTTAATATTGACTTGAGAATCATCACATTTTAATTTCCTCATAATATATATTTTTTATTTTCAGAGACATTTCTTTATTGAGGAATATGATAGATTTAGAAAAATCATATTTTATCTAAGGAAAACATCTTATGTAATTCTCATAATATCTTGAACACACTGGTTTTAAATCAATATTGTTATATTTGAAAATTAAAATCTTATGGTTTTCTTAAAAAAATTCCTATTTCATAAAATTTCACTGGTATTTTCAAAATATCTTACATAGAAAGATTATATGTAGACTTAAACTTCTTATGAAATTTGAAATATCTTACACAACTTCATAAACATATTATATAATATAAAACATCTTACATCTATTCAAAAACATATTATGAAATCTAATACTTCTTATAAAATATGTATAAGAAGATATACTTAGACTCATTTTACAATTTATATTGAAAAACATATAACACATTCACTAATATTCATATGTAATTAACCAATATTATATGTATAAACATAGACTTAGTCATATTCTACTCTAAATATACATAATACATCAAATAATATTATAAAACCTACTAATTTTCCTAAGGATTCTCACATTAGCTCAAAAACATTCTAAAAAACTTCAAATATGATCTTAGAAAACACTAATGATTCTTATTCATGGTTCATAACAACTAAAATCCTTTAAAAATACATTATTACCTTCACTTATAAAAGTAATAAAATTCATTTCTAAACATGAGAATAAAACCATCCCTATATAAACTAGACACAGAAATTATGTTCTTGGATACATTGGTAACATAATAACAATTATTCATAGCTAAAACCATTCTAGTCAACAATGTACGATGCAGTCCCCTATAGTTAGTGTGGCTAGTCTTGCTTCATTATAAGCTTGAATATCTACCTCACCTTTATAAATCTTTAATAATCTACTTAATTATTGTATTTAGATACAAATGTGTAAACTAAAATCTATATCTTATAACTAATTCTTTGAAATAGAAAATTTTCAATTGATAAAAAATGTACCTAAAGATTCCCCTTACTTCTTCACTGATGCGTAGTTCTTCTTCTATTGTCCCTTCCTTCCTTAATAAAAACATATAGTATCCTTATCTTTATCCTCCCTTTGTATCTTTTTCTTCTTCAAAGGGCACTGAAAAAGTGTCTTATTATTTGATCCAACATTTTATCTTTTCCCCCTGACTTTCTTTTTATTCACTATAATGATATAAGGTTTTTCGTGATACATATATTTATTCACTTGGAAAATAAAAGGTAGAATCTTTGGGAGTGACTTCTTGGTAGTCATGTTGAAATTAATAATAAAACTTGATAATATTGAAGGAAGTGAGAAGAGAATGAAGTAAGTGCATAGTTATTTAGGTATCTTGAATCTTAAAATCTCTAAATTTATAATGTAGATAATCATTTTGAATTCATAAAATCCTGATGAAATTCCTTCTCCGAGTTCACATAAAGAGTGCCTTAGAGAATTCATAACTCTCATGTCTTTATTTCTCCTGAGAGAGATCATGGATATGAGATAGCTTTGTGTATGCATCCATTTATTTGTAAAGTTTCTTAATATCACTAGTCATGTAATATAACATGAGGCATTGGACATCCAATGAATCATCCATGTGTTTATATGATACATTTTTCTCCTCCTTTTTTACCACCATAGAGGGATCAGTAATAATAGGTGACTATAGTATATAAAACTTTCACTCTTGGAGTAGTATAATACACAAGCTCTTATACCACTCACAGAAGTTAGAATAGGTAAAGGGATTTTCTATATCTAATATGAATCATATGGGAAAGTGATGAGGTTGAGTTTCATTACATTTTATACAATATATAAAAATATATTTTAGTATTTTATCATGATTACCGATTATGAAATAATCAATTAATTTAATTAGTCTCCCACTATTTTATCAAATCCTAATATCCCTCACCATTGGAATCTGAAAATCCAAACACTTAGATATTCTAGTGGGAAGGATCCAAATTTAACTTCTCATTACCCAAATTATAGCCATTAAAATTACTCAAAGGTATTTAGGTAGGCTTTACGTTCTAATGACATTAACTCACATCTCCTTGGTATATTGAGTAGACTCCCAAATCTTGAAATCTAATACTCATATTTCCTAAACTCTTTCTTATGAATCATATTAAATAGATTATAGTCATTTCCCTTAACACCAATTTGGTTAATTCAACCCATATTCTTTATTAATACTCATTGATAATTAAATGTTCCCCTAATTATGGAAAAAATGGTAATTTTACTATGGTTGTGTCTTAACTCAGAAAATGGAAGACATTTTATAAATTGATATTGTCCTTGAGGTTTTTTTAATATATATTCATAAATATTTTTATTTTTATTATTCAAATTTTTATTAATATTATATGTAACTTTCATAATTAATTAACCTTATCAGATAAAATATTTTACATATATTAATTTCAATTTATTTTATCATAGTATTCATGTTAATTTTTTTATATTATGTGATCATGTTTAATCGTCCAAATAAACATTCATAAATAAATAAACATGCAATAAAAAAATACAAAAATGTGATATGATCATGGGATTTAATAAAATGGTTGTTTTTTCAAGTGGTGATAAACCAACCGAGACCCTAGGGGGAAAACTTCTTGATAAAATGCTTTCCTTGAGTTGTGACATTTCTCCATTATCATGTGTATCTTTTTCTTTTGATTTATCTCAACTCATGTCCAAAATCTCATCCTATAGTATGGAGCTTCATCCTTAACAAATTTTCACTCACATGAAAGTAAAGGGAATCGGGGATTTAGGTATACATAAAATAATCCTTGTACATGCAGGCCCGTGAATAATAGAGTAATGGATCATTTAAATATCATCATATTTAATTTAATAATAAATTATCACATAAAACCATACAATAAATAATTAAATTAAATTAATAAATCTAACACATACATGGGTTAATAAATGCTTATGATCAATCACAACATGCAATGAATATGAATTTAGAATTTCTATCATCAAATATAATTCATTTTAATTAAGATAAACTAATTGGATTTAATTAACTAATTATTTATTTATTTATCTTGGTATTTTTTCATAATGGTCGTTAAGACATAAAAATATAATCTTTAATAATTTTAAATAATTTTAATAAATCTAATTTAATTTTTAAAATTATTTGGAGGACATGACATGTGATTTTAGGCCAAACTTAGTGTATATTCTATGTGATATTAAAATCCCATTTTTAGAAAATTAATACTTACATGGTGTGTATTTTCAATTAACATGTCATGTGACACATGTTGTGTATGGCCTTTGTCATGTACTATGTATTTATAGAGCATGTAACCCCACAGCATGTCATGATACACATAACATGTAGTTATGTGGGACAAACCACATAGTCTTCATGGTGTGTATGACCACACATAACTCTATAAATATATGAATAATTTAATACTGGTGATTTTCATGAAGTACACGATATGTATAACAATTGTTACATGTCATGTAGTTACAGAATTTACACAGCATTTAAAACATCATGTATTGACCCACATGACACATTGAAAATCACTCGACATATATCTTTCATGCACTAACATGTGTTATATGGTGTGTACATGCCAAATACATGTTGTTTAGTTTATGTATTTCAATGTCACTCATCTGGAATCCAATACGCGATGTGTAATGGAATCATATATTAACTACATGACTTACTTTAAATTATGCAGTGTATTTAATCATGTGGGGTTACACAACAAGTACATGAGCTTCACATTGTGTATTCCCTACCAAACCATGTGTTGCACTAGTAGTCAATACATGACATGTAAGGGTGTCATGTACCAAGCCACATGGTGAGCTAAAATTTATGTGGCTCTCTCCTTGTGTTATTTGACCACAATTACACTGCATGTAATTTATGGTTACATATCATGTGACTATGTTGTGTGATTGTGTCATGCATCGAAGAACCTTAACACCTCCAGATGGAATCCTTGAGTATTATCCATGAATTTTTCACCCATTCTAAGCTATATAAACATGGATGAACATGTTATCGCAACCATTTTATTAATAAATAAAATATAAACATGAAAACTAATAAACCATCACATGAAATTGATCAAATAAATAATGATTAATTATATATTAGAGTGCTACCACTATGATATTACTTTATAGGCTCCACGGAGTAGTATACGAATTAAATGGGATCTTGATTTTATTTTTCATCTATATCAATAGAAAAAATCTAAATAACATGACAAACACAACCCTATAATCTCCTAGAGAGGATATTTCACATCTAATTTATAATTAATTTTAAATAAGAATTACCTCAAACACTATAATTCTCTCTATTAATTTCCATTATTTCTCTTGATGTGTTATCGTAATAGTAAAGAATTCATGTGAGGATTAATCTAGTTTTATCCACACATTCTCCATGAATCTTCTAAAATAATTCTTGAATCTTCAAGTGCTAGCACAGTAGATTCAAGTGATTTATTCTGTTTTTCTTTGATCTCAAAAAAAATTATCTTATTCTCTCAATGTTATTGATAGGGAGGATAGAAGGATAATTATATCTAGTCTATAGATAATTCTATAAAGGTTTTCATTGTTCATAATGAGTCTCACACTCTAAAATGAAATAATACAAAATTTATTCTTGGGGTTAAAATAATTGATAATTTCTCAACAACCCTTTATCAATTTATTTATTCTATGAAATACATATATTATTATTATTATTATTATTTTGATGGCATATTTTATTTAAATATAATTTTTAAAATAAATAAATTATAATTTATTAAAATGATATTAAATAAAATATATCATTTCCATAGGGAGATTAACTCGGTCTATTAATTCTCTATGAAATGTATTGAACCATAAATAAAACAATATTTATTCAAATAAATATTATTTTTTCAATAAATAAATAAATATTATATTTACTATACTCGTGAATAAATATATTTATTTTAATATACATATAACTAAATAAATATTTATATCAATACATTCACTAAACTAGTAAATAAATATTTATTTATTTATTACCTTATGAATAATAAACAATATATAAATTTCAACTCACATATTCTAAACTTGAATATCTCATGACTGAATTTATCTGATCAATAATTATTGAATAATTATTATTCCACAAACAAAGAATAATATTTATTCTTGATATTAAATTAACTAGAATTTAATGAGATTCTGGATACACTTAGTGTGTGGCCATCAAGGCCTTTTTCTCAAAGGCATTAGGTGATATTACATAAAGTTTAAGAATAGTGTCTAGAAACATGCCAAGTCACCCATAGAAAAAAATGTCACAATATCAACAACCTTCTTAAAAAATTTATTGTGTAATATAATTCATTTGTCATTAAATTTCATCAATCAAGATACATACTAGTTTCATCACCCTATATACTCAATTTATCTTTCTTTGAATTTCTAAAATGAAATCACATATAAACTACCATGGACATGGATTTAACCAGATGGTTCTATTTCTATCAAAGTCTTAAATACATCTTCTTATAATTAACATGGATGGGATAGATTCTTTCATGACTTATTCAATTAATGTCATGTAAATTATGATGTACCCAACATATGCCACCACATCAAGAGAATATTTCATCATGGTTTACATTTTTACATCAAATTTCATGATTCGTAATATATATTAATAATAATATCAAGTCTAAGGATCAATATAGATGTTCACAGATAGTAATATCTAATGACACATAAAAATGTATAATTCCAAGTGGTGATTTTGTCCTCAAGAACTCCATTTTTTGGAGATAAACAAGTGATAATTTCATGAGAAGAAGTCTCGATGTCTTATGAGCCTCCAACTCTTGTTTGAAATAATATGTTCCCCATCAGAAAAATTTTATATAGACTATAGAACATATGTTTAAGAATGTCATCATAGAATCTATTGGTTCTCATTATAGTGGGTAACTATTATAACGTTTCTATGTGAATAATACTCTAACTATATTATCTCATTAATGTTACAAAAAATATCATATTTATGTAATAAGATATATATAAATATATAGGTAATCTATTTTACAAATTTGGTTGGATTTAGGGCACTAACTTTAACATATATAACAAATAAACAACAAATATATATATAATAGTGTATAATAAAACTAATAAACAACTAGAACACTTGTTGATACATATGTATTGAAACTAAAAATAAATATACCATGGAATTTGGCCCAATGTACTCGACTATATCATATTGATTTCTCATCCTTTTATACAACCTTTAGCCTAATACATGTATCAAACTCCAAGATGATACCTATTCCTGAAATAAACATGAATGTCTACCTATATACATTAAATACCATGTTTTTTATAGGTAGAGGGTGATTCCAATGATCTATTAAGATTCCAATGATCTACTAAGATTCCTCCACTCACCTAGACTCACTAATTTCTAGTGATCAAGTGGATGCATGTGAAAGTCTATGGTGTGTACTTGTATGTGGTGAGTAAAACCCAACCCACACAAAAAAATTTAACACATACATTATCCAAAAAAAATCATACATTCATGTTATCATGCCCATAATATACATGCACTTAAAGACTCAACTAAATCAACCCAAGATAGATTAAGTCCTACCAGATAGTAATCAATAACTCAATACCTTTAATTCTTTATGAGTTATACTACACAATCACTCTCATCTCATCAAATGTATGCCTAAAGATTTCTCACCATATCTATGAAGACTCTCCCTTCAGAGTACCACCTAACCGACCTTCATCTCACTACCTATCATTAATAAAAACCTGAAATTTCATGAGAAATAATCATCATGTTAAGAAATAAAATAACAGGAAATCAAACAGGACTTAATCATCAATGAAAATTTTCAGATGACAACAAAAACAAGAAGGGAATTAAAAGAGGTAGAAAATCATTAAATAATATATAATTAAAATACTATGCTAAAAAAATAGAAATAAAAAATGGGGCCCAAGTGTATAAAATAATAATCTCAATGCTCATTTCCTTCCCCATATCATCTCACCAGACCTCGTTGGAGTTATCTAACATCTTACCCATAGTGAACCTCCTACTTTATCCCATATCACAAGTCACTATAGGACTTGGATCCCTTTTAATTATAATACAGCAATAGTTGTATACTAATCCCTTAGATCATGTATCAAAATTATCATCAACAAATGGGTGTTTCATAGTCATGGTCTTAATGATTTTGGATCCCTAAATAAGGTAATTCGTCTCAAAATAGTATAAAGTTGTCCATATATCTCAAGCACCCTCCACCATACTTCTTAGAGTCTTACTATCACTATATATCTAGAAGCCTATAAGAAAGTACACAACTAGGACACATACTTATCCAAAATAGAAAATTAAATCAATGCACATGAACTCATAAATAAAGTAAGAAGTTTCCTCAATGAAAATCTCAAACCTAAAGGCCATCTAGATATAACCTACCATATGGGTCATGTCCTAATTAATAGGTCTCTTATATAATCTCCATTTCTTCATAAGATACATTCTCAATCTATATATCACATGTTGACATAATCCAACAACACTCAATAGGAAATCCATACTCCTCACATATATAATATGGAGGTGTCACTCATCTCCAGATCTCATCCCTAGGTCTATATAAATGTTCTCCATAATTCCAAAACTATTTCCCATGAATTTGGACTTAGAAATTAATCGTAACATCAAAGTAACTCTCTATTACCTTAATCAATGACATCTAATTAATAGGGAAATACTATGATAATTAAGGAATACTAAAACTTTTCAAGAATATTAAGAATTTTCTAAAGTCTAATGGTCAATAATTCATATATAACTCAATCAATATCAAGATATTATATACCATTCCAAGGTAATCCAATTAGTTGATCACCACCAGTATGTGATTGGAAAAATAATGAATTTATAGAAACCATAAATATCTCTAAGTTATTGGGTTTTTAAAGAGTCCTAGACTTGATCTGATTCTAAAGGGTATCTCAAGGTTTCAATGAACATAATTCAAAATGAAACCTACTCATTATCTCAACCTAATTCCACTAACTTCTCATCTAATGTAATTTTATCCCTATGGTTCTTATGTTATCATTAAAAAGTAGATAACATATAGAAAACCCATAGTCAAGAGGTCTATACAAGAATTAAAGATTTATAAAATAGTGAATCACCCTAACATAGTCAATTAGACAAAAACATTTATTAATAAAAACTCTATTTTATTTTCTTTCCTTTAAAATACCAATCAAATTACCCTTTCAAAAATTCATTGAAAAGATAACACATTCCATCTTTACTCATTCTAGGAACTTGGCCCCAGAACCTATGAAAAACCTATTATAAAATAATTATTTTGTTTTGAAAAAAAAATCAAAACCTATCCTTTGACACAAATTATTTTCCTTTAAAATCAAAATCTAATTCCATTACTTTTGAAATTTCATTTTAAAAGGTAAATCATTTTATTTTAGAAAACTTAGTCAAACTAACTCATCCCACCATGAAATTCAACAAAATAGACTACTAATACCCATTCGACCAAGGGACCACCAATAAACCATTTATCAAACTATAAGGTCATTTTTTACTATTAGGACAAACTAAGCCTATACTATTAGTGGAAAAATGTAATTTTATCAATAATAATAATAAATCACATGAACATATTCCAATAGAAAATAAAAAATTCAATCTCCATTATCAATGAGTAAAGTATACCAACCTTGGTTCCCTATCTATTTAATAATACCAAGTTCATACTGACCTAAATAGACTCCTATAAGAACCAATATCAATAAAAATCCTCAAAAATTCATCTGTAATTCATTTTAAATTAAAACCCTCAATTGGTAAAATTGATGAAAAACACATTGAGAAATGCTACAAAGCTAAAATCATAATCACGGGGGAACGGTCCACTATTTATGAACACTCAAGACTATGATATAAAAAATAAAAAATTTATAAACCCAATTTATGCATACATTTAAACCCAATTCACAAAAAACCTAAAAATTTACTCACCAGCCAACATACCACATGTTAAATAATGTGCAATGATGTGAAACCAAACTTCAAGGTCCTCCTCTATATGACACAAAATAAATCCCTATAATTATGAAATTATTTCACCATATTGTAGTGTAATGTCACATTAAATCCCTAGTTTCATACACTATAATTATAAAATAAATAAGATATAAATCAAAGAAGGATAGAAACAAAGAGATAATCTGAAATATATCTGAAACAATTCACTCAAACCACCCCGGATCAAGGATATCTAAGAGAGAGAAGAGGAGGATGGTAGGAATGTCCTCTGTAACACCCCAATATTTTATGTTTTTTCAATTTTTAAATTTAATCTCTTATGTAGAATACATTGCACACAACACCAAGTTAAACGAATAATGATAAATAATTAAATGTCATTATTTTAACACGACTGTTATAACCTAGACATTACATAAGAGGGGATGAATAGTGTTAACAAAATTATGAAATTTATATATTATATATTTAATAAAAATCTTTTACATTCATCCAAATGATTTTATAGGCAAAATATAATAATTGATCTAATTTTATGCATTAAAAGGATTTGTTTTTTAAAGGTCATTTTACCGCCTTATAGTGGAGAGCATATTTTAAATCCATGTTTTAACACTTTTATATATTTTATTTGAAAAAATAAACTTCTTATTTTAAATAAGAATATAAAAATTGACTTTTATTGAATTTTTGATATTTTTCTGATAATTTTTATGTTTTGATGAATAGTGAAAATACTAAATTTAAATTGAAAACAGATTTTTTCATCAAAATAATTAATAGTGTTAATTATATTTTTTATTGGTTTTAAAGTATAATTTGGTCATTTTTTTAATATTTAATCCAATTTAGGTCATTTGAATCAATTTTACATTAAAATTTCATATAAAAACTTATTTAACTTCATAACATTTCTTTAAAACCCACTTTCTCGCCACATCTGTGAGATTAGTGTTAAACTTAATTTATCCACTTCTATGAATTGAATTTTGAAAAAAGAACATACAAGATTGTAATCAGTATGATATTTAGCTTCTAATAGGATCAACATAATTTTTTGATATTATGAATAATAACTTTAGTAAATTTTTATTTACCACGATTAAGGGTAAATTGTGTAATTAAAGGTAAAAATAATATTATAATATTATAAACACTTGTCCCAAATTCATTGGATAAGTGGGTTTCAACCAAAATCAATCTTATTCCAAAATTATAATCTTTTTAAGCCACTTGTGTATGAATATGATATTTATAATATTTTATTTTAAGATAAGTTTAAAATGTCATACTCATGTTTTTAAATAAGTATTACATTCTCAATACATGGTTATACAGAAGATAAATTCAAATATAAATAGTCATTTTAAAGATAAATTTTTTATCTACATCATGATAATTAATTTCTAATTTTTAATGATGATATAATTAACTTAAATAGTGACACAATGATGAAGCTGTAATTGTTTAAATAATAGAAGAATCAAATAAATGATATTAATAATATTAAAATAAATATAATTTGAGATATCTAATTTCATACTTGAATTTTATTGATAGATTTAACATGTTATTAATTTTTTATAAGTCTTGGTTCAAATTTATCTTATTTTTCCATCTTAAGAAAAAAAATAGTTTCAAAATTGATATTATAAATATTTTATAATAAATAATACTTTATTAAATTATATAAAATATCTAAAAATCTAAAATTCATCCAACTGATTGGTATAAATCTCAAAATTTCATCAATAACTCATTTAGTGGTCATTTTTTATTTTATAGTAATAATATTAACCCTTTATGTATAAATTAAAGGATAGCATGGTAAGAGTTAAAGGGGTTAAATAAGGGTTAAAACAAAACATTAAGGATTAAAAACATAATAAAAACTTGTACAAAAAATATTGGATAAAGGGGATTCGAACCTTATCACCTTACGATTTAATTGGAGTTGTTTATTGGACACTTTTCCCTCAAAATAACATATATATTTTTTAAATTCAAAGATATTTACAAAATATCACTCTCTGATTGAAAATTAAATTTTTATTATTCAAACACTTTTGAGGAAAAAGTGAGAGACCATGATTTCAAACACAAAGGGAGATGACATAACCATTGATTGACAATTTAATCCTACCAGATATAATCTCCCTAAAACATTTCCAAGAGATATTGGGTACTTGAGTGTCTGGATCCTCTATTAGCAGATCTTCAAACCAAAAGTCTAACTTGTCCTAGGACTGGATATACTCTTTAAGAATGATTTTTCAATCATTGAATCCCCCAATAAGAATCAAATCCTTCTTTTTAATCTAGTTAAACTAATACTCAATGAGATTCACCCTCAATGACATCCCCATCATTCTGACAGCTTCCTCTTCAATAGCATTGAGATATAGAATATGTTCAACCACTTCATCTTCCGATCTCATAAGCAATTCCAAGGATTTCTCAAAACTATCACTTGACTTCCTCTTCTGACGAGCAGCCTTTCTATATGACCGCTTATCATTCAACTTATTTTTTGATCATTTATCTATTGGAAGAGGAAAAAAGGATTAGTCTTTCCTCTCTTTATGAATTCCCTTCTGAAACCTAAAACTCTTCGGGCTCAGAGACCAATCTCCCTGGCCCTCCTCCTCTAATTCACCTGCACTAAAGTCGCTCTAAGAGACCTTCTTCCCATCCATAGAGAGCCTGATCAGGTCACCCTCAGACTCCTGAATAGGTTCATCAACCAGAAACCATTCAAAGTAATTACCCAACTCAATGGATTCATCCTCCTGATAATGAATTATCCTGATTAAGTCTGCACCCCCTAAATTATTGCTCAATGCATTATAACTTGTATAATTATCCTCCCTATTTTCAATAGAGGCCACTACCTGACCACTAGAACTAATACCTATCTCTGGGCACAATACATCTGTATATGATAGTCCCAAGGAAGTCTTGGAATCTCCAGCATCCACTATCTGAGGCTCCAAAGAATAAATATTCCCATTCCCCATCTCTGTAATCCTTCGTGCCAACGGATCATCCATAGAATGTTAAGGAGCGTCTAGATACTTCCTCAGTCGAAAAAATATATCAGTAACCAGGGGAGTTCATTCCCAATTTTTACATTGGGCTACCTATTCCATGGTATTACTAACCACCTACCCCTAACCAGAAGAATCCGCAACAACACAAGCCACAAGATATTTGCTGTTTCCTACTACCTCCACTTGCATATCCAGTTATCTAGACCCCCGCCTGCAAACCGCTGAAGAGTGACCCATTCACATACACACCAAATAAAAATCAACACAGGATTCATAAATGACTTGTTGACTAAAATGATACTCTTCTCCTACTATTATCCAAACAGAACTAGGAGGTGTTCTTGAGGAATCAATTTCTAAACAGGCATGAGGATTAACAGGATTGAAAAGAGATATAGTACGGCTATCTAAACATAGGAACCTACCAATTAGATTCCCTAGAATACTAAAAATCACAAGATTTTGAAAGGGTAAATAATGGTTGGGAAATATCACCCAAATCAGGACTGAGTGAGAGTTATGTATCATTTGAAATTCATTAGACTCTCTAAAAAGGAAGAAGTGTTACCCGTTGCAGCTACGTAGTGCAAAAGTACAATCTTTGATAAAATCCTCATCTGAAGCTAACCATATCAATTAAAGTGTATAAATAATTATATATATATATATAAGATATATTAGATATTTTTTAATCCATTATATTTTAATTACAACTTTTCTTTGATGAATTTAAAGTCAAATTAAATTAATAGTATCAAATTTGACAATAACATATTTTATTGAATTAATATATTATTAAATTATTTAAAAATAAAAAAAATGTAAAATAATCACAAATGGGATAATATATGCTCTAAAATTTCTTCCCCAATTCATTTATATCTCATTTTAAAGTTTTTTTCACTAGAATAACTTTATTATATTTTAATATTTTATGGATTTTTAAAAGTGTTCCTTGCCTCACTTATAAAAAGGTACCTACTCCCTCACCTCCTCACACCACATTGATCCTTATAGCTCAACCATCCCCTTCCCATTTCTCATTATAATATTCTTATTTAAGTTCTTTCAGTCCTGTTCTTCTAAAAATACCAACCCTAGTGTCCCTAAGATGATATCTAAAGAAAGTCCACTGAAGAAGAGGTAATTTTTTACCAATTCATTTAATTTCATTTCTTCTTCTACTTCATCTTTATTTGTTGTTTCCATAATAAATTAATAACTCTAGAATCATATATATATTGATATTTTATTATGATTATGTTATAACCATATTCCTTCTTTTATCCATCTAGTGGAAAACAATATCACCATGTGTACGTACGTACGGCTTATCATCTCCACGTTGTGGTGTAATTTTTTTCATCACCAATTTATTTGTATGGGAATAATAATGAATATAATGGATAAAATAATAAATATGATATGATAGTGATTATTTAAAATTAATATATCATCCAATTAATTATCAATTTACTATTAAAGTAATGATATCATCGCTCATGTGTGCGTATGACCTACAGTCTCCACAACACAATGAGATTCATTATCCATGTTAACCATTCAATAATGATTATAAAAAATATATATCATGAGTGAATATAATATCTATGAACTTAATATCATTATGTATATCAATAAAATATATCTTATTCATAAGAAACATGTTTTACACGACAAAACAAACATAATAAAATGAAGCAGTTAACACACAAAACAATGGTAATAAAGAAATATTATTAAAAAACGATATAATAGGATCGTATATGATATCATAAATATGGATATAGTTAATTTATAATTTAATAACATGATTTAACCATAATATAGGAGCTTAACAAACCCTTAACTAAAATAAAGTGCAAGGTGAAGGTTAATTTTTAATCTTATTATTATTTGGGATTGTTTATATGTCAGTATTTATTATGACATATTTTTCATCCATATACATATTTATTAAAAAATTTATTTCAAAATATTATTATTATTATTATTCTAAAATTGTTTAAATTCATTTTTACCCATGTTTTACTTTTTATAAAAAAAATTGAAAGGAATATTTTTCTCATTTCCCAAATGAGGTACTTTATGACCTTTTTGAAAAAATACAAAAAAGAATGTTCTTTTTTAAACTTATACTGCATGAGAAAAGATTCTTTTACAAGATTGCAATATTATTTTTACTAAAAATGTTTGTTTTTTAAAAAAATTCCCCTTTTAAAATAATTTCAATATAAAAATGGGTATTTCTTTCAAGAATTTTTTAATGGTTTTATTATACTACTTTCATCTATGTCAATATCCTTTGTTATATTTTATACTTAATTAAAGTTGGTCTATTATGATACCATGTTCCATATTTTATTGAAAGGGTTTATGATATTTTTTACTATGGATGTGCTATTTTGATACCATTCATGGTTTATCATTAATTTATTAACATTTTTTATGTTATTTTTAATATGAATGATTATATTGGTTTTATGGAATCCCGCTTTTTTATTACATAACGTTTCATTACATTTTACAAACAGAGGATCTTTAAAATCTAGTGTCTTGGAAATCAGGAACATAATACATGGAAACAACATAAAAAATTATTATAAACCACTCATAAGGCTTCATCATAGGTTTATCCTATGTACAATTACTTCATATCATATCCTAGAGACATACATAAAAAAAGGGGTGAGCAGAAGGCTCAGTAAGGAAAACAAGGGAAACAGTTGACATGTGATCTTGAGCAATATTAATAAGAACATGATAAAAGTCATAAAGGCGTGAGAAATGAAAGAATAGGAATATAATAATAAAAATAACTTTAATCATAACTTGAATATGTAGCTACAACATTTCATTTATACATTCATGAACATATCACCAAGGTTTATCCCTGAGGTGTCATAAAAATTACCAAGGTTATTCACCAAGGTATCATGAAACTTGTCATCTCTAGAGATTAAATTCTTTACCCAATGCATTAGAGTGCTATCAGGTCGCACACTTAATATGTATTTACTTCCATGTGATCCACATATATCATAATCAAACCTTTTATAAATAATCAAAATAGAATCAAAGAAATGGTTTTCATGTCAAAATCGTGATGTTTAAAAAGATCGTAAAAATAGGATCATTATGTCATTTATAACCTATGGAAATGGAGTGTGTGTTATATGTATGTAAATTCCAGAATCAAATATATCATCTTTATATATTTATGAACACCCATAGAAATGAAATAGTTCTGGGTATTCACATAAATAAAACAAGAGAATTTCTGGAGAGAAAGAGATAGAAATTTCTACAGCATAACGGCTATATAACATGGTTTTAGAAAAAATTTAAAAGAGAGGGGACAAGGTTCAAACACTCATAAATAATTCATAATACATTATGGGTACATAATAAGATCATGGTATGGATATTTTAATGACATAACACATGAAAAGTAAACATAAAAGAAAAGAGAAGATGTGATTTCTTTTACGAGAAATTCGGCAGCCTAACGGCGTCACTTAAAAATTTAGAAAACAAATTGATGAGTGAGAAAAGGGTATCTCAACAATTATACATGAAATGGAAAGTAATGAGAACATATAAGAACATACCCTCAATATAAAGATATGGAAACAAGAAGACACAACATAAAGGAAGTCATGGCTTTAAAAGAGGAGGGTGAAAGGATCCCTTACCTTGAAGAGTAACTTCGTAAGATTAAAGGTCGGGACCTTGGGAGGCTTGAGGGAACCTTGGGAGGACTCCTTAAAAGGTAAAGAGACCAGAACTTAGTTGAGGATGATTTTTGAATGAAATTAATGGGGGAAATTTCTAGGTATTTATAGGAAAAGTGAGTGAATAAATTATTAATTTCCAAGGGACACCTCATCGGTGGTATTTGAAAAACCATGGGCTTGCCCATGGTATTTGCCCATGGTATTGGCCACTTGGGACACCTCATAGAATATCTCACTATTGATAAGTCTACCATAAAGCTTACATCATTATAACTCATTAATGATGTCATTAAACACTCGAAACTCAAAACTACAATTTTTTCCTATTCACCGATAATTCAATTGCTTCAGAAAAATCTCAAAAATTCACCCTAACCTAATATCAATGCTCTGAATTAAAAATTGAATTCCATTTTATGAAATTAATTTTATAAATATTTTTAATTTAATATTAAAATAAAATCATTATTTATATCAAAAATACAAATTTAAAACTATAACTCATTTTGTAACACCTTACAAAAGTAATCAAGGTCACATAAAAATATCGTATACCCATAAGAAAATAAAGTAACAATTTATGATTAAATTTTATGAAAATAAATTTCCATTTTAAATTATTTAATTAATTATAAACTTTTAAATAAAAAATTTATGGCGTACAAAAATACCAAAACTTAAACTATGATCGTTTTTTCACTTTTAAGATGTCTAAAATGTATTTATACATTCATGGGGGAAGTTTCTATTTTTTTGGCCAATTTACTATTCATTACTTTTCATTACTATTCATATGGGTATGTTACTATTCATACTTAATATTCACTAAAAAAAAGTTGATCTTATTAGACTCTAAAATTTTCACTAATCACAACTTTAGAAGACCTTTTTTAAAAATCATTTCACATTATTAATTATTTAAATAATAAAAAAATATTTTAAAATTCCCCTTTCTTCTTAAATTCATCAATAATACACATCCTATATTTATTTGGATATTTTAAATTCACAAACTTTTCCATAAGAAGAAATAACAATTTTATTTATATAAAAGGATTACACAAAGCATCTGAGGTCTCGTTACATAACCCCTTATAACACCAGCATAGGACCTAAGTGTAGGGTGTTCTATGGTTATAGAATCTTGGGGTGGATCAGACAACATTGCCCAAGTGGTGATTTCTATCAGATTCAACTTCTCCCTTAGGTGATTTCATTCAAACTTCATACGTTGAAGTTCAGCTTGGCCTTGGTCTAGAGCAAATTCCAGTGATGTTACCTCCTTCCCAAGCTCCAACGGGTGGGCTTCATATGGCTCGAGTCTACTAGATGAGGCCATTCAATATTCTTTCTATATTAATTAACCAAGATAACCGTATTTATAAAAACAAAACATTAAGATTATAGTTTCCAATGGTTATATTAACCAACGGTCATATAACAGTCGAAACCCAACGGTCTCATTTTAATTATACCCACTTCATTAATTAAAGTATATAGTTTTTATGAGTATAAAATAACACAAAAATTTAGGAAACAAATATAATTAAAAATTTCGAGTCGTTACATTCTTCCCCCCTTAAGAAATTTTGTCCCTGAAATTTTATCTCATATATTCTGATGGGAAAAGGTGTGGGTACTTCTGTCTCATGGACTTCTCTGGTTCCCACGTGGCTTCTTCACATTTTTAGTTCCTCCACAATACCTTAACAAGGTGGGTTGTCTTATTGCATAGAACCTTGTCTCTACAATACAAGATCTCCATCGGCTGCTCCTCATAAGAGAGGTCATGTTCCAGTTGTACCACCTCTGGATTTAGTACATGTGAAGGGTCAGGTATGTACTTCCTCAATAGGGATACGTGGAAGACATCGTGAACTTGTGCTAGATTTGGAGGGAGTGCAAGCTGATAGGCCACTGCTCCCACATGATAAAGGATTTCATTTGGGCCAATGTACCTAAGGCTGAGCTTCCCTTTCTTTCCAAACCTCATGACTCTCTTACAAGGTGAAATCCGAAGAAAGAATTTTTCACTAACATCAAACTCCAAGTCCCTTTCGATAGTTGTTGGAATATCTCTTTTTCTGAATCTGATTATCCTTAAGGTGTTGTTGGATTCCATGGACCTTTTCTATCATCTCTTGTACAAGATCAGGCCCAAGAAGCTTTCTCTCGCCAGCTTCATCCCAAAAAGTAGGAGTTTTACATTGCTTCCCATATAGAGCTTCATAGGGTGTCATTTGAATGCTCGAGTGGAAGCTATTATTGTAAGAGAACTCAACTAAAGAGAGATGTTGATCCCATCCACCCTTAAATTCCATTGAGCATGTTCTCAGTATGTCCTCAAGTGTTTAAATAGTCCTTTCAGATTGGCCATCATTTTGGGGGTGATAGGCCATACTGAAATTCAATTCAGTGCTTAGATCATGTTGAATACTTCTCTAGATTTTTGATGTGCACCTTGGATCACGATCAGATATGATAGAAAGTGGAACTTCATGCAGCCTTACCACTTCCTTCACATAAATCCTGGAAATTTGATCAAGATATAAATATTCCCAAATAGAGATAAAATGGGTAGTCTTGGTGAGAAGGTCCACAACAACCCATGTCGCATTGTTTCCTTTAGAAGTTCTTAGGAGACTAGTGATGAAGTCCATAGTGATATTATCCCACTTCCATACTGGTATGGGTAGTTATTGCAATACCCCTTTAAAACGTTATCACTCTGCCTTCACTTGCTGACATACCAGGCACCTTGAAGTGTAGTCATCAATCTCCCTTTTCATATTATCCCACCAATAATGATCATGAATGTCCCTATACATTTTTTTACTACCAGGATGTATAGAGAAAGTAGAGCTATGAGCTTCATCCATCAGCTCCTTCTTTATTTCCGGACTATATGGAACACATATTCTTGTACAAAATTTCAATACATGTTCTTGATCAGTATTGAACTCAGGAAACTTCCCATCCTTTACAGCCTCAAAATTATTCTTTAAAAAAGGATCTTCTTTTTTAGCTTTCTTGATCTTCTCTAGTAGTGACGGTTGAGAAATCATTTGGGTTAGGGTAGATGATGTCCCTTCCTTTATAATTCCCATGTCCAGTTTTATTAGTTCATTGATCAAATTATCTCTTCTAATCCTCATAATGGACAGAACAACTGGGTATTTACTTATTAATTCATTAGAGACTTTGTTTTCTCTTCTAGGATGATAATAAATTGAAAAATCATAGTCTTTAAGGAGTTATTACCATCTCCTTTGTCTAATGTTCAATTCCTTTTTTGTGAAAATATACTTCAAACTTTGATGGTCTGTGTATATAACAAATTTCTCCCCATAAAGATAGTGCCTCCATATCTTTAGAGCAAAAACGACTACATCCAACTCCAGATCATGCGTAGGATAGTTCCTCTCATGAGTCTTCAACTGTCTATATGCATAAGAAATGACCTTTTCATTTTTCATGAGAACGCACCCAATCCATTTTAGAGATACATCGCTAAAAATAATTAATCCTTCTCCAATTGAGGGTAGAGTTAACACAGGTGTAGTAACCAATCTCTTCTTCAGCTCTTGGAAACATTCCTCACACTCTTTTGTCTAGATGAACTTGACCCGTTTTCGAGTTAACTTGGTTAATGGATTAGAAAGTCATGAAAAGTTTTTCACAAACCTCCTATAATATCCCGCTAATCCTAGGAAACTATGAATATCTATTATTGTTGTAGGTTGAGGCCACTCCTCTACAACTTTTGTCTTTGTAGGGTCAATTGTGATTTTTTCATTGGTAACAATGTACCCCAAGAAAGAAACGTTTTTAACCAGAATTCACATTTACCAAACTTTCCAAAAAAGTCTCTCCTTCCTTAGATTTTGAAAAATGACCCTTAGATGATCCTCATTATCCTCAAAACTTTTGGAATGTATTAGAATATAATCAATAAAAACTACCACAAAGTTATCAAGGTAGTCTTTAAAGACTCTATTCATCAAATCCATAAAAATAGCAGGTGCATTAGTTAGTCCAAAAGGCATAACAACAAACTCATAATGCCCATATCTTGATCGGAAGGCAGGTTTTGTAATATCTTCTTTCTTCACACTCAATTGATGATAACCATATCAAAGATCAATCTTATAGAAGAATTGATCCCCACAAAGTTGGTCAAATAATTAATCAATTCTTTGAAGAGGGTATTTTTTCTTTACTGTAATCCCATTCAGTTCTCTATAATCAATGCATAGCCGCATCGATCCATCCTTCTGCTTCACAAAGAGAATAGGTGCTCCCCAAGGAGACACACTCGGTCGGATAAACCCCTTCTCCAAAAGATCTTGGATTTGTTTCTTTAATTCCTCTAGCTCCACATTTTCCATCCTATATGGGGTCTTTGATATTAGATGGGATCCATGTACGATTTTAAAAGAGAACTCTACCTCTCTTTATGGGGGAGGTCCAGGAAACTCCTCAAGAAATACATCAATGTATTCCTAGACAATGGGTACATTTTCTATCCTCAAACTCTCATTTCCTTCTTCTTCTTCATTGATCAATTCCATAAAGAAGTATATAGGAGGTTCTTCTAGACAAAGATCAGGTAGAGATATCTCTCCTTGGAAGATAACTTTAGGTTTTCCAATCAATACTACTGAGATTTCCTTACTTCTGCATTTGATCTTAGCATTATATTTTGAGATCCATTCCATCCCTAGTATAATATTTAATTCCAGCATGGGAATGACTACTAGATTTTGGATAATATTGTGCTCACCAAAGTAAATACTAGAGTTTCTAAACACTGATGATTCTTGGATAATCCCACCAGGAGTCTTGACTGATAACTCTACTTTTAGAAAGTTGGGGGTTGATTTTAAATTCTTTTCAAACTTAAAGGAAATAAAGGAATGAGTAAAACTAGAATCAAAAAAATTACTTTCTAGCTTTGAGAGAATAACAAGAGTACATGCTACCACATCATTTGGTGATTCAACTTCAGCTGTCGTGATAGCAAAAGCATGGCCTTGCTCCATTGGCCTTTGCTGAGGCTGATGGTTGTTCCCCTCCACTGCCCTCGGATTTGGACAGTGATTGGAAAAGTGACAAAGTTGTCCACAATTAAATAACTAGACATAAGGTAGGGCCTGAACCATATTCTCCTTGTCTTTAGTGTTTGGAAGTTGAGGTTTCATCTCACTACGACAATTCCTCGCAATATGGCCATCTCTTCCACACTTGTAGCATTTCCCACTCCCGATCAGGTAGTTCCTCGAATGCTTATTCAAACATTTATTACATGTGGGATGTTGCACTTTCTTGCCTCATCTTCCTTGATCAAATATACTCCCTAAGATTGGCTCCATTGATATCTTTTTGTTGTTGGATTTATGAGACCACTACATCTCACCAAACTCCAGTTCAACTTTCATCGCACTTCGCATGATCTCCTCATAGCTGTCATAATTTTAGTTGGCTATATTCTTCAACAGATGAGATCTTATTCCACCAAAGAATCTATCAACATTTCCATTTGTATCCATGAAAAAGCTATAGGTGTAACGTGAAAGCCTTGTGAAGTTCATCTCATAGCTTCCAACAAATTCATTCTCCTTCTGCTTCATCTCAAGAAACTCCTTCTCTATTCTTGTTCTCATAGAACGAGGGAAATACTTACTGAAGAAGAGACCTATGAACTCTTCCCACTCTATAGCTTCAACATCCACTCTTTGCCTTGTGTATTTAATAATCTCCCACCACTGATCATATTCTCCTTTTAAGTGATAGATAGCCAGGGTGACCTTCTCTTACTCTGAACAGTGGACCACAGAAAATATCTTATAGATAGAGCTGATCCACTGCTCAGCAATCAATGGGTCAGTCGATCCACTGAATTTTGGTGATAGTTGATGCATAAAGGACTCAACAGAATGTTGTTCCCTTCGCAGTGAGATTAGTCTCTTAGCTTGATTCAAGTTATTTACCATAACTTTAGTTAGTTAGTTCATCATTAGCATGAATGTTTCCATTCCAACTTCCATCGGAGGGTCGTCAGCACATGGTACATTGTAATCACCATTTTCATGGTTCCTCCTATTTAATTCCATTTATAAAAGAATAAAACCTTAGTGAGAAACTTATTTCATTTATGAATCTTTTGAATATAAAGGATTTATGTCTTAAAACGCCTTTAAAAAATTTCATTTCTATATAAATCCTTCATAATGATTCATAAAATGCATATGATTAACCAAACATATCCCCCAGGAGTGTCGTAATGAAGAGTGCATCAAGGACCATTGTCGTGTACCAGGATACCCTAGGTCAAGCTCGAAACTCCTTGTCAGAGTTTTCACTCCTAGGTACCTTTGTGCTAGAGCCACCTCTACCTGCTTGTATCCTGACAAGGATGTATTTTCTTGGTAAACCACTTACTTAATACTCACAAAAATACCAGGAATTTTTTCTATATTTAAACTTTTATATAGTATTTTTCCTAAATATTTCATAGCCTAATTTCCATAAATAACTAAACTATCATTTGATACCAACTATGACATCCCACATTTTTATTACATAACTTTTCATTACATTTTACAAACAGATGATCTTTAAAGTCTAGTGTCTTGGAAATCAGGAACATAATACATGAAAACAACATAAAACATTATTCTAAACCACTCGTAAGGCTTCATCATAGTTTCATCCTATGTAAAATTACTGAATATCATATCTTAGAGATATACATCAAAGAAAATGGTGAGCATAAGTCTTAGTAAGGAAAACAAGTGAAACAGTTGACATGTGATCTTGAGCAATATTAATAAGAACATGATAAAAGTCATAAAGGTGTGAGAAATGGAATAATTAGAATATAATAATAAAAATAACATGAATAATAACTTGAATATGTGGATACAACATTTCATTTATACATTCATGAACATATCACCAAGGTTTATCCCCGAGGTATCATAAAAATTACCAAGGTTATTCACCAAGGTATGGTGAAACTTGTCATCTCTAGAGATTAAATTCTTTACCCAATGAATTAGAGAGCTATCAGGGCACACCCTTAATATGTATTTACTTCCATGTGATCCACATATATCATAATCAAAAATTTCATAAATAACCCAAATAGAATCAAAGAAATGGGTTTCATGTCAAAATCTTGACGTTTAAAAAGAGCTTAAAAATAAGATCATTATGTCATTTATAACCCATGGAAATGGAGTGAGGGTTATATGTATGTCAATTACAGAATCAAATATATCATATTTATATATTTATTAACACCCATAGAAATGAAATAGGTCTGGTTATTCATATAAATAAAACAAGAGAATTTCTGGAGAGAAAGAGATAGAAATTTTGAGGCGAAATTTCTACATCATAACGGCTATATTACATGGTTTTAGAAAACATTGAAAAGAGAGGGGAAAAGGTTCACACACTCATAAATAATTCATAATACAATATGGGTATATAATAAGATCATGTTATGAATATTTTAATGACATACCACATGAAAATTAAACATGAAAGAAAAGAGAAGATGTGATTTCTTTTACGAGAAATTCGATAGCCTAATGGCGTCACTTAAAAATTAAGAAAACAAATTGATGAGAGTGAAAAGGGTATCTCAAAAATTAGACAATAAATGGACAGTAATGAGAAAATATAAGAACGTACCCTCAAAATAAAGAGATGAAAACAAGAAGACACAACATAAAGGAAGTCATGACTTTAAAAGAGGAGGGTGAAAGGATCCCTTACCTTGAAGAGTAACATCAAAAGCTTGAAGGTCAAGACCTTGGGAGGCTTGAGGGCACCTTGGGAGGACTCCTTGGGAGGTAAGGAGACCATAAATTCGTTGATGATGATTTTTTAATGAAATTAATGACAGAAATGGCTTGGTATTTATTGGAAAAGTGAGTGAATAAATTATTAATTTCCAAGGGACACCTCATCGGTGGTATTTGAAAAACCATGATCTTTCCCATGGTATTTCCCCATGGTATTGGACACTTGGGACACCTAATAGAATATATCACTATTAATAAGTCTAGAAGAAATCTTACATAATTATTACATCCTTAATGATGTCATTAAACACTTGAAACTCAAAACTGCATTTTTACTATTCACCGATAATTCAACTGTTTCAGAAAAATCCCAAAAAATCACCCTGACCTAATATCGATGCTCTGAATTCAAAAATGAAGTTCATTTTATGAAATTAATTTTCTAAATATTTTTAATTTAATTTTAAAATAAAATCATTATTTATTCCAAAAATACAACTTTAAAAATATAACTCATTTTGTAACACCTTAAAAAAGTAATCAAGGTCCCATAAAAATATCTTATACCCATAAGAAAATAAAGTCAAAATTTATGATTAAATTTTATGAAAATAAATTTTCATTTTAAATTATTAAATTAATTATAAAATTGTAAATAAAATATTTATGGCGTAAAAAAATACCAAAACTAAAACTATGATCATTTTTTTCACTTTTAAGATGTCTAAAATGTCTTTATACATTCATGGGTGATGTTTCTATTTTTTTGGCCAATTTACTATTCATTACTATTCATATGGGTGTGTTATTATTCATACTTACTATTCACTAAAAAACAATTTGATCTTATTAGACTCTAAAATTTTCACTGATCATAATTGTAGAAGACCTTTTTTTGAAAATCATTTCACGTTATTAATTATTTAAAGAATACAAAAATCTTTTAAAATACCCCTTTTTCCTAAATTCATCAATAATACACACCCTATATTTATTCAGATAATTGAAATTCACAAACTTTTCCATAATAAGAAATAAAAATTTTATTTATATAAAAGGATTACACAAAGCAACTAAGGTCTCGTTACATAGCCCCTTATAACACCAGAATAGGACCTAAGTGTAAGGTGTGATATGGTGATAGAATCTTAGGGTGGCTCGAACAACATTGCCCAAGTGGTGATTTAAATAAGCTTGAACTTCTCCCTTAGGCGATTCTGTTCAAGCTTCATACGCTGAAGTTCAGCTTGGGCTTGGTCCAAAGCAAAGCTGAGTGATACTACCTCCTTCCCAAGCTCCGATTGATGGGCTTCATATGGATCGAGTCTACTGGATGAGACCATTCAATATTCTTTCTATATTAATTAACTAAGATAACCATATTTATAAAAACACAACATTAAGATTATAGTTTCCAACAATCATATTGACCAATGGTCATATAACAGTCGAAACCCAACGGCCTCATTTTAATTATACCCACTTTATTAATTAAAGGATATATTTTTGTTGAGTATAAAATAACAAAAAAAATAGGAAACAAATATAATTAAAAATCCCAGGTCGTTACAGGTTATGTTTCACCCTTTTCATATGAGGAATGCATTGGACATAGTAAGTAATGGAAAGGGTCTGCTATAGCCCCTTGATGCATCAATATGTCTCATGAGACAAACTTGTTTGGTTTTTACCCATTTATGTATGGTGTCTTGGCCTAAGTATTGAAGGTATGTTTTTGATGCCTGACATTATGTATTCTCTCACTATGAGATTAGTTATTGATATTCCATGTGATTATTTGACTAGTAGAATATCCATGGTTATGTTTTCTAGCTTATGTGATTATTTTATATAATATTATTTATTATTGCTATATTATGCTCAATATTATATTTAAAGGGATTGTGTTTCAGTTATTCACCTTGCCTTAAGGTTTATTATTATTTATTCATAATATATTATGTTGTACGCTTACCCTTACTAAGAATCTGAGCTCACCACTTTTTTATGTTTTATTTTCCAAGGATGGAAATATGTGTATTATGACAGATATTTAGGGTTAATTTAGGATATTAATGGAATTATAAAAGGATTTTCAATGTTTTATTTTATGTTTTTTAATTGTAATTTAAGGTTTATGTATGTAATTTATTTTCAAAGATTGTTAAACTGATCGGTTCTTTAGGATTCTACACTTGTATCTATGCCAATGTAGTAAAGTAAGGAACCAACTCTAGGATGCTAGGGTTGGGGTCATTACAATTTTTATCAGAGGAATTTTAGTAGCACCCTTGGAAATTAGATTTAGAAAACATATATTAGGGAACATAACCATAAGAAATAATTTTAGGATAATAATAGAAGGACATCCTATAATTTTTATAAGATAGAGATTATGTGGGTCTTCCTAGAAATACATCCATGTCTATATACTACAAGTGTATGTGGTTATAGAACAGATGTACTTAGGGGTATCAACTCCAACAAGGTGCTTCAAACCTGACTTGGTGTAACCTGGTACACAGCAACAGGACTTACTAAGCATCTAGTTTGACACTCATGGGGATATTCTTAGGATAGTTCACATTTTCTTTAAAACCCATTTTAAAATATTTAAAAGTAGATATGTCTCAAAAGAAATTATGTTTATGATTTAGAGATTAGTTATACCGAAATATTTAAATTAGGTTATGTGATTCCCTTGTTCTATGATTATACATTATGTTTTATAATATTATGATCTAATCTAGTATATGTCATTTTTTAGAAATGGAGCCTAGTAGAAGGAATGGAAACCCTATCAACTCACATAATCCATGTAGTTATTTTCCTCCAATGCAAGATAATTATTTTGTATTTGGAGCTAAAACTGGTGTTGAACAACTTATAACTATACTGGGATAGTTTACTCAAGTATGAATAATATCCTTACCTGTATGGAGTAGCCTGATCCACAATATGGAGGATCAATGTTAGAACACTTCAGGATAAAACAACCTGAAACATTAAATTGGACTACAAATCCATTTTAGGATGAGAAATGGATAAGTTATTTAGAAATGATATTTATCACTTTGTGAAGTAAGGAAAGGTATAAAGTGTTCTTGGCAGTTTATCATCTTTCTGAAGATTCAGATCAATGGTGGTTATTGATTCAAAACACTAATGAGCTTGGAGAAATTGAAATAATGGAATGGAATAATTTTAAGGAAATTTTCATGGAAAAATATTCCCCTCGTAAACATCGAGCGGTTCTAGAGAGGCAATTTCTGAGTCTCGGGAAAAATGAAAATAAGAATGTTACTAAATATGAATCCAACTTTACAAGGTTAGAAAGGCTTGATATGAACTTCATATGTAACCTGAGAAGTAAGATTGATCCTTTATTTGATGGGTTAAATCTATTCCTTTAAAAGGAATTGGTCTCCCAAACTGTATCATCGTACGAAGATATACTCTCATGTGCTATCAAGACCAAGAAATAATTCACTAAGTTTTATGACTTTAAGGTAAAGAAAGATAAGAAAAAAATGGTGGAGCAAGATATGAATAAACAGAAAAAGGGAAAGAAAGATTTCACCACATATGATAATTGTGGGGAAAATCCCTGGAACTTGCTTAAAGGGAATGGGAGTTTGATTTATTTTAAAGTAGAGGTATCAATAAACCTTTTTACAATATGGGATTTTTTAAATATATTTTAAAAAGTTAAGCCCCTAATTGGTTATTCTTAGTTTAAGTTGCAAGGATGAAATTTATTGAAGGAGGGGAGAATATAACACCCCAATTTTTTATGTTATTTCTATTTTTAAATTTAATATCTTCAATATATTATGCTTCACACAACACCAAGTTTAAATGAACAATGATATATAATTAAATATCATTATTTTAAACAACCGTTATAACCAAGCTGTTACATCAGCGAAAATGAATAGTATTAACCAAATTATGAAATTCATATATTATAAATTTAATAAAAAAATTTAATTAATCCAAATTATTTTATAGGTATAATATAATAATTAATCTAATTTTACACATTAAAAAGCTATATTTTTATAAATGCGGTTTTACCACCTTTTAAGGGATAACTTATTTTAAATCCAATTTTTGACACTTATATATTTTATTTTAAAAAAATAAACTTATTATTTAAAATAAAAATATAAAATTTTACTTTGATTTAATTTTTGGTATTTTTCTAATAAGTGTCATTTTTTATAAATAGTGAAAAATACAAAATTTTATTTGAAAACAACTGTTTTCATCAATATAATTTATATTGTTAAATTATATTTTTGATTGGTTTTATAGTATAATTTGATCATTTTTTTATCATTTAATATAATTTAGGTCATTTGAATCAATTTCACATTTAAATTTCCTATAAAGACTTATTGAACTTTAGAACATTTCATTAAAACCTGCTTTCTCTCCACATCTTCGGGATTAGTGTTAAATTTAATCTATCCACTTCTCTGAATTGAATTTGGAAAAATGGATATACATGATTGTAATCAGTATGATATTTAGATTCTAATAGTATCAACTTAATTTTTCAATATTATGAATGGTAACTTTAGAAAAGAAAATATTTACCACAGTTAAGGGTAAATCATGTAATTAATTGTAAAAATAATGTTATAAAAATATAAAATTACCCTAACACTAGTCCCAATTTCATTGGATAAGTGAGTTTCAACCAAAATAAACCTTAGGATAAATTTATAAGTTTTTAAATCCACTTGGGTATGAATATGACATTTTTAATATTTTATTTAAAGATAAGTTAAAAATGTCATACTCGGGTTTTTTAATAAGTATAACATTTTAAATACAAGGTTATAAAAAATATAAATTAGAATTTAAATAGTAATTTAAAAGATAAAATTTTTATCTACATCATGATAATTTATTTATAATTTTTAATGATAATATAATGAACTTAAATGGTGACAGAATGATGAAGTAGTAATTGTTTAAATAATAGATGAATCAAATAAATGATATTAAAAATATTAAATTAAATATAATTTGAAATATTTAATATAGAACTATAATTTTATTGATAAATTTTACATGTTATTAATCTTTTAAAATTATTTTTTATAATTTATCTTGTTGTTTTTGTTTTTTTATAAGACAAAATAATGAATAGCGTCAAAATTGACATTATAGATATTTTATAGTAGATAATAATTTATTAAATTATATAAAATATCTAAAAATATAAAATTTATCCAAATGATTGGTATAAGTCTCAAAATTTCATCAATTACTCATTTAGTGGTATTTTTTCATTTTATATTAATTGTATTAACCCTTAATGTATAAATTACATGATATCACAATAAGAGTTAAAAGGGTTAAAGAAGGTTAAAACAAAACTTTAAGAATTAAAAACATAATAAAAACTTGTCAAGAAATTATTAGATATACGGAATTCTACCCTTATCACCTTAAGATCTAATTTATTATTTTTAATGGACATTTTTTCAGGAAAATACCTTTTATATTATTTAGAGTAAAATATAGTTACAAAATATCACTCTCTTGTATTTAATATCTTTTATGTGTCCACATTGAGACAAAATAAATATATGAAAGAATATAAATTATTATTTTGGTAATAATAAAATTAATTTAATTATATATTTTTATTTTTATTTTTCCAAAAATTATATAATTACTTTAAATTCTTATTCAATGATAAAATAGTACTTATTTAATTAACAAAAAAATAAAATAATTGATTTAAATAATATTAATTTTGATATATTTTGGATGAATTAAAGTGTATAAATAATTTTATAGATCTATATAATATATTATAGATTTTTTAATATGTTATATTCTGAATCCCTCTTTTCCTTAATGTATTTAGAGTCAAATTAAATTAATAGTATCAAATTTGAAAATAATGATATTTTATTTAATTAATATATTATTAAATTATTTAAAAATATAAAATAAAATATAAAATAATCACAATTGGGATAATATATGGTCCAAAATGTATTTCCCCATTTATTTATATCTCATTTGGAAGTTTTTATCACTAGAATAACCTTATTATATTTTAATATTTTGAGGATTTCCAAAGGTTCCCCTCACCTCTCTTATAAAAAGACACATCCTCTCTTACTTCCCCACACCACATTGAGCCTTATATCTCGACCAAACCCTACCCATTTTTCTGAAAAATATTCTTAGTTAAGTTCTAGAGGTACTGGTCTTCTAAAAAGACCAACCCTGGTGTCCCTAAGAGGAGACCCAAAAGAAGTCCACCGAAGAAGTGGTAATTTTTTTACCAATTCATTTAAGTTCATTTATTCTTCTAATTACTCTTCCTATGTTGTTTACATACTAAATTAATAACTCTAATATAAAATATTTTCTGAGATATTATTATGATTATGGTACAACCATATTACTCCTTTTATCTATCCTAGGAAAAATAATATCACCATGTGTGTGTACATACGGCTTACCATCTCCACATTGTGGTGTAATTTGTTTTTCATAACCACATTATATAGATGGGTATAATGATGAATATAATGGATAAAATAATAAATATAACATTATATTGATTCTATATAATTAATATACCATTCAATTTCATACCACTTTACCATTAATTAAATGATATTGTTGCTTATGCGTACATATGGAAAATTGTCACCTCAACATGATGAGATTCATTCTCCACATTAACCATTAAAGAATTACTATAAAATATATATATATGATGAGTGAATATAATATTTATTAACTTAATACCATTCTGGATATGAAGAAAATATATCATATGCATAATAAATAGGAATTACACGACAAAACAAACATAATAAAATGAAGTAGTTAACTCCTGAAACAATGGTAGTAATGAAATATTATTAACAAAACCATATAATAGGATCATATATGATATGATAAATATGGATATAGTTAGGTATAATTTAATAACATGATTAAACCATTATATATAAGGTTAAATAAACCTCTGCTAATGGAAAGTACAAGGTAATGATTAATTTTGCAATCTCATTATCATCCAAGATTGTTTATAGGTAAGTATTTATTGGGACATATTAATCATTTATGTCCATGTTTCTTAAAAATGTATCTAAAAATATTCTTTCTATTCTTCTAAAGTTTTTTAAATTTATTTTTATCTGGGTTTTACTTTTTATAAAAACATTTTAAAAGGAATCTTTTTTCCATTTTCCAAATAAGGTACTTTATGACCGTTTTAACAAAATATGAAAGGAATGTTCTTTTTTTAACTTATAATGCTTGAGAAAATCTTTCTTTATAATCTTACAAGATTTTTTTAATGGAAATTTTTTATTTTAAAATTATGCACCCCTTTTAAAATAATTTCAATATAAAAATGGGTATTCTATCAAGACGTTTTTAATTATTTTATTAGACTACTTTCATCTATGTCAACATTCTTTTTTAGATTTTATTCTTAATTGAAGTTGTTCTCTTAAGATACCATCTATCATATTTTATTGAAAGGTTTTATGATATTTTTTTATGTGGATGTTCTATTTGGATACCATTCATGGTTTAGGGTTAATGTATCAACATTTCATGTGCTAGTTATAATGTGAATATTTATGTTTGTTATGTTTCACCCTTTTCATATGAGGAATGAATTTGACTTAGTAAGTGATAGATGGGGCCTACTATATCCCATTGATGCATCGGTAGGTCTCATAAGACGTACTAGTTTTGGGTTTTACCCATTTATGTATGGTTTATTGGTCAAATCCTTGATGGTATGTTTATGATGTCCGACATTATGTATTCCTTCGTTATGAGATTAGTAATTGATATTCCATGTGGTTATTCAACTAGTGGAATATTAAGGGTTATGTTTTCTAGCTCATGTGATTATTTTATATGGTATTTTTTATTCTTTCTATATTACTCTCAAGATTATATTTAAAGGGATTGTGTTTCTGTTATAAACCTTGCCTTAAGATTTAGGATTATTTATTTATAATATATTTCATTGTAAGCTTAGCCTTACTGATCATCTAAGATCACCCATTTCTTATGTTTTATTTTCCCAAGAATCCAAAATGTGTATTGTGACTAATATACAGGGTTAATCTAGGAGATTAATGGTGTTATTAAAGGATTATATATGTTTTATTTTATGTTTTTAATTGTAATGTATGGTTCAAATATGTAATCTATTTTCTAATACTATTAAAATCATCATTCTTTTAGGATTCAAAACTTGTACATATGCCAATATAATAAATTAAGGCACCTAATCCAAGATCCTGGGGTCAGTGTTGTTATAGTTGGTATCATAGGAAGTTTATCATCAACTTTAGAAATTATATTTATAAAACATAGATTAGGGAGAATAACCCTAATATAGACTTTTAGGATAATCATAAAATAAAATCCTAGAATTTTGGTAAGATAGAGATTATGTGGGTATTTCTAGCAATATATCCATGTCTGGATACTACAAGTGTACATGGTTATGGAATAGATGTACCTAGGGGTATCAACTATGACAAGGTGAATCAGTACTAACTCGGTATAAACTAGATTATGAAGGATTTAAAAGATGATATGTCCCCAAAGAAACCATTTTTATGATTTAGAGATTAGTTATACCTAAATTTGTAATTTGGGTTATGTGATTAATAAGTTCTTTGATTATACCTTATGTTTCATAATGTTATGATATAATCTAGTTTATTTAAGTTTTTATAAATGGAACCAAGTGGAAATAATGGAAAACATATCAATGCATGTAATCCATGTAGGGATTTCACTCCAATACAAGATAATTATGTTGTATCTAGAGTTGCAACTGGTGTTGAACAACTTATAACTATACTGGGATAGCTAACTCAAGTTATGAACAATAACCATAGATTTATGGAGAATCCTAGTCCACAATGTTGAGGAACAATGTTATAATTCTTCATGAGACAACAACCTCCAACATTCAATGAGACTAAAAATATATTTGATTTTGAGCAATGGATAAGTTCCTTAGAAAGTATATTTCTCTCTTTGGGAAGTAAGTAAAGGGATAGAGTTGTTTTGGTAGTTTATAATCTTTTTGGATATGTGGATAAATGGTGGTCATTGATTCAAAACACTAAGGGGTAGGGATAAATTTAAAAATGGAATTGATGTATTTTTTGGAAATTTTCATGGAAAAATATTTCCCTCCTGAATAGAGAGGAAGTTTAGAGAGAAAATTTCTAAGTGTGAGGAAAAAGGATAATGATAATGTTACTAAATATGAAGAAAACTTTAAAAGGTTATCAAGGAATTATATGGACAACATACTTAACCCAATTAGTAATATTGATCATTTCTTTGATGGGTTAAATAAATTCCTCCAAAAGGAATTGGTCTCCTAAACTTTCTCATTATACGAAGATATAGTCTCTTGTACTATCAAGACTGAGAAATAATTCTCTAAGTCTTATGACTTTAAGGGAAAGAAGTATTGGAATATAAAGTTGGATCAAGATTTGGATAAATGGAATAAATGTAAAGAATTATTTTCCTACATGTGATAATTATGGGAAGAAACACCCCAGAACTTACCTGAAGGGAATGGGAGTTTGTTGAAAGTGTGGAGAGAAAGGTCACCAGACTCGTGATTGTAAGGGAAAGAAAGAAGCTATCAATGTTCAATGTTTCTGCTATAAGGATATGGGGAACTACACAAATTAATGTCCCAAACATCAAGTAAATATAGCTCATAAAAATAAAAGGTATCAAGGTCAATCTTATGTTGTTACTATATTCAAAGTGGAATAATTAATGTATTTGAGTTTTTAGATTCAAGAATTATGTTATTATATTTTGGTTATAAGAATCATGTGATATATAAGGATTATACGAAAATTATTATTCATTATATATTTGTAATAATCCATGTTTTAATTAAGGTTTTAAGTTGATCAAGGTATTCATATATTTTTTTATGTGACAAGAAAGATCTGCATTATATTGTCTTGCAAAAATCCGATGTTATGTTGATTTTAGAAATTCAGTGACCTTATTTCTTAAGTATTGAATCATAATATTTTTTAAAAACTAACCATTTATGAAATAGTTTAAGATGATATTTTGGAAAGGTTTTATAAGTTTTTATATTAATTAACTATGTGATGAAACTTTTGCCAAGAAAAGAAGTATAAATAGTTCAAGGCACAACCAAAGGATAAGATTTTGTTTATAGAAGCATATATTTACTTATATTCTTATAGAGTGAAACAATTAATAAACTATAAAAAAATGGAGAGAAATTTTCTATCCTAGTACCTTCTTTTACAATTAATCATATATTTCCTTAGATCATTGCATATTTATATCTTTGTGATTGTTAACTTTCTCCGGACCAAGTTCTCTATCACTCTTCATCAGAACATGATTGTTATATTTATCTTACATGTCTATGTTTTCCTACATGTAACCCTAGTATGTTTTATCTCCAATTACCTTCGTACTTACCTTGATTTATATTAAATTCGAGGTCTCATTAATCCTTTTTCTGATGTGTTATTTCATCAAAGATATTTTGAAAATTCAAACCACTATTTTGTTATCCCGAGTTTAAATTGAGACGACACAATTTATTAAAGGATAGGAGAATGTGACACCCTACTATTTTATGGTACATCTCTTTTAAAATTTAAACTCTTTAATATCATTCATTTCACACAAAACCAAGTTTAATCGAAAAATGATATACAATTAAATATCATTATTTTAACACGATCTCCATAGCCTAGTTGTTACCTCAGCGGGAATGAATAGTTTTAAACAAATTACAAAATTTATATATATTATATATTTAATAAAATGGTTTTAAATTCATCCAAATGATTTTATACGCATAAGATAATAATTAATCCAATTTTACGCAATAAAAGACTATATTTTTCTAAAGGCAGTTTTACCACTTTTTAATGGAGAAACTATTTTAAATCCAATTTTTGACACTTTTATATATTTTATTTGAAAAAATAAACTTCTTATTTGAAATCTAAGTATAAAAATTTACTTTGATGTAATTATTTGTATTTTTCTGATAAGTTTCATGTTTTTATGAATAGTGAAAAATATTAAATTTTAATTGAAAACAAATTTTTTCATCAAAATAATTTATAGTGCTAAATTATTTTTTTGATTGGTTATAAAGTATAATTAGATTTTGTTTTTTATTTAATCAAATGTGTGACATTTGAATCAATTTCAAATTAAATTTTCATAAAAAACTTATTGAACTTTCAATATTTTTTTTAAAACTAGATTTATAGCCACATCTGTGGGATTAGTGTTAAAATTAATTTATCCAATTATATGAATTGAATTTGTAAAAACAGACATGTAGGGTTGTAATTATTATTATATTTATATTCAAATAAAATAAACTTAAATTTTGGATATAATTAATAGATACTTTAGTAAATTTTTATTTACTATTATTAAGGGTAAATCATGCAATTAAAGGTAAAAATGATATTATAATATTATAAAATTAACCTAACACTCGTCCCAATTTCATTATATAAGTATAATTCTACCAAAATCAACCTTAGGCTCAAATTATAATATTTTTATGACACTTTGGTATGAAAATGACATTTATAATATATTTTTTAAAGATAAGTTAAAAATATCATACTCATGTTTTTTAATAAATATTAAATTTTTAATACATGGTTATAAAGAAGATAAATTTGAATATAAATATTAATTTTAAATATAAAATTTTTATATACATCATAAAAATTTATTTATAATTTTTAATGATAATATAATTAATTTAAATGGTGACATTATGATAAAGCAGTAACTGTTTAAATAATAGAAGAATCAAATAAATTATATTGAAAATATTAAAATAAATATAATTTGAGAGATTTAATGTCATCCTAGAATTTTATTGATTAATTTTAGATTTTATTAATGTTTTATAATTATTTTTTCTAATTTATATTTTTTTTTTTTTTGTTCTTTAATAAGAAAAAATAATGAATAGTGTCAAATTGACATTATAGATATTTTATAAATAATAATTTATTGAATGATATAAAATTTCTAAAATTATAAAATTCTTCCAAAAGATTTCTATAATTCTCCAAATTTTTTCAATGACTCATTTTTTGGTAGTTTTTCATTTTATAGTAATAATATTAACACTTAGTGTATAAATTACATGATATCACAGTAAGAGTCAAAGGGGATAAATAAGGGTTAAAACAAAAATTAAAGGATTGAAAACATAATAAAAACTTGTCCAAAAAACTTTTATGAAGTGTATTTGACCCTTACCACATTAATATTTAATTTTATTTGTTTAATGGACACTTTTTCATGAAAATAACTTATATATTATTTAAAGGTAAAGATAGTTACAAAATATCACTCTCTTGTATTTAATATATTTTATGTGTTCGCATTGGGACAAAATCAATATATGAACGAATCTAAATGTATATTTTGATAATAATTAAATTAAATTCATTATATAATTTTATTTTCAATTTCTATAAATTATATAATTACCTTAAATGCTTCTTCAATGTTAAAATAGTGTTTATTTAATTAATAGAAAAATAAAATAATTGATTTTAATAATATTAATTTTGATATATTTTGGATGAATTAAAGTGTTTAACATATTTTATATATTTATAAGATATATTATATATGTTTTAATTCATTAGATTATAATTACAACTTTTTCTTGATACATTTAAAGTCAAATTAAATTAATAGTATCAAATTTGTCAATAACGATATTTTATTGAATTAATATATTATTGAATTATTTAACAATCACAAAAATGTAAAATAATAATAATGGGGATAATATATGGTCAAAAATGTCTTCCCCAATTAATTTATGTCTCATTTGGAAGTTTTTGGAACTAGAATAACCTTATTATATTTTAATATTTTGAGGATTTCCAAAAGTGCCCCTCACCTCTCTTATAAAAAGGCACATACTCCATCACTTCATCATACCACATTCATCCTTATATCTCAACCAAACCCTTCCCATTTATCCTCACAACATTATAAGTTGATTTTTTGAGGTCATGTTCTTCTAAAAATACCAACCCTAGTTCCCCTAAGAGGAGATCCAAAGGAAGTCCACCGAAGAAGATGTAATTGTTTTACCAATTCATTTAAGTTCATTTATTCTTATAATTCCGCTTTATATGTTGTTTACATACTAAATTAATAACTAAAAAAGTATATATAGTCAGATATTTTATTATTATTAGGTTAACACCATATTCCTCCTTTTATCCATCCTACAAAAAACAATATCACCATGTTTGTGTATGTACGGCTTACCCTCTTCACGTTGTGGGGTAATTTTCTTTTCATCACAAATTTATTTGAATTGGTATAATGATTATTATAATGGATAAAATAATAAATATGACATGATATTGATTCTGTATAATTAATATACCTTCCAATTATTTGCCACTTTACCATTAATGGAATGATATTGTCGCTCGTGCGTACATACGGTCTACCGTCTCCACGGCACGATGAATTTCATTCTCCATGTTAACCATTCAATAATGATTATAAAAAATATATATTATGAGTTAATATTATATTTATGAACTTAATATCATTATTTATATAAAGAAAATATATCTTATTCATAATAAATACAACTTACACGACAAAACAAACATAAGAAAATGAAGGATTTAACTCCCGAAACAATGGTAATAATGAAATATTATTAACAAAAAGATATAATAGGATTGTATATGATATCATAAATATGGATATATTTTATTTATAATTTAATAACATTATTTAACCATTATATAAGAGGTTAACATGCCCTCAACAAAAGGAAAGTACAAGTTAAGTGTTAATTTCACAGTCTCATTATTATCCATAACTATTTATTGTAAGTATTTACTGGTACATATTTATCATCCATGTACATGTTTTTTAAAAATATATTTCATAATATTCTTACTATTATTCTAAATTTTTTTAAAGATATTTTTACCCATGTTTTAATTTTTATAAAATGTTTTGCAAGGAATATTTTTTTCATTTTCCAAACAAGGTACTTCATGAGATTTTCCAAAAAATATGAAAGAAATACTCTTTTTTTAATTTATACAGAATGATCAAAGATTCCTATACAAGCTTAAAATATTATTTTCAATGAAAATGTTTTCTTTTAAAATTTCACACCACTTTTAAAGTAATTTGAATATAAAAATGGGTATTTCTCTCAAAAAAAATTAATGATTTTATTAGACTACTTTCATCTATGACAACATCCTTTGTTGGATTTTATGTTTAATTTAATTTGGTCTCTTAAGATATTATCTAAAATATTTTATTAAAAGGTTTTATGGTAGTTTTGACCATGAATGTTCTATTTTTATACCATTCATGGTTTATGGTTAATGTATTAACATTTTTTATGTTAGTTTTAATATGAATATTTATGGTGGTTATGTCTCACCTGTTTTATATGAGGAGTGAATTGTACTTATTAAGTAATGGGTGGAGCCCAATATAGCCCCTAGATACACCGATAGGTCTCATGGGACAATCTAATTTGGTTTTTACCTATTTATGTATGGTATCTTGGCCAAATCCTTGATAGTGTGTTAATGGTGTCTAGAATTATGCATTCCATCATTATGAGATTAGTTATTGTATTCTGTGTGATTATTCGACTAGTAGAATATACATGGTTATGTTTTCTATCTCATGTGATTATTTTATATGGTATTATTTATTCTTTCCATATTATTCTTAAGATTATTTTTAAAGGGATTTTGTTTTAGTTATACACCTTTTCTTAAGGTTTGGGATTATTTATTCATAATAGCTTCTATTGTACGCTTACCCTTACTTAGAATATGAGATCCCCCTTTCTAATTTTTTATTTTTCTAGGATGTCAATATGTGTATGATGACGGATATGCAAGATTAATCTAAGAGATTAATGGTGTTCTCAACGGATTATCTATGTTGTATTTTATGTTTTTAATTCTAATGTAAGGTTCATGTATGTAATATATTTTCCAAGCCTACTAAAATGATTGGTCCTTTGGGATTCGACACTTGTATCTATGAAAATATAATAAAATAAGGCACCAGCTCCAAGCTACTGGGGTCGAGGTTGTTAAAATTGGTATCATAGGAAGTTTAGAAGCTACCTTGGAAACTAGATTTAGAAAACATAGATAAGGTAACATAACACTAAGATATACTTTAAGGATAAGAATAGAATAACATTTTAGAATTTTGGTAAGATAGAGGTTGTGTGGGTATACCTAAAAAAACATCCCTATCTGGATACTACAAGTGGATGCGGTTCTAGCACAAATGTTCATAGGGGTATCAACTCCAACAAGGTGTATCAAGCCTGACTCAGCGTAACCCGGTACATGATAATGAGACTTATTGTGTACCTGGTTTGATACTCCTGGGGTATATGCTTAAGATAGTTTACATTTTATTTACAAACCCTTATTAAGGATTTAAAAGTATATTTTTTTCCAAATAAACCATTTTTATGATTTAAAGATTAGTTATGCCTAAATTTTCAATTTAGTTTATGTGATTCACTAGTTTTGTGATTATACATTATGTTTTATAATGTAATCATATAATATAGTGTATTCCATTGTTTATAAATGGAACCAAGTAGAGGGAATGGAAATAGTATCAAATCATGTAATCCATGTAGGGATTTCCATCCAATGAAAGATAATGGTGTTGGATCTGGAGCTGAAACTGGTACTGAACAACATATAACTATACTAGGATAGATGACTCAAGTTATGAGAAATAACCATAACCATATGGAGCATCCTGATCTAAAATAGATATTAATAATGTTATACCTTTTTATTAGACAACAACCTTCAACATTTAATGGGACTAAAAATCCATTTAGGTTGACCAATGGATAAGTTCCTTAGAAAAGATATTTCTCACTTTGATAATTAAGGAAATGGAGAAGTTTTTCTTAGAATTTTATCATCTTTCTAGAGATGTGTATCAATGAAGGTCATTGATTCAAAACACTAAGTATGAGGGAGAAATTGAAATCATGGAATAGAGGATTTTAAGAAAATTTTCAGGGAAAAATATTTCCCTCATGAATAGTGAGCATATATAGAGAGGTAATTTTTGAGTCTGAGTAAAAAGAAATATGAGAATGTTAATAAATATGTATCCAAATTTACAAGGTTATCAAGGAATTTTATGGGATACATACATAACCCAAAGAGTAATATTGATCGTTTCTTTGATGGTTTAAATACATTCCTCTGAATGACATTAGTCTCTAAAACTTTCTCATCATATGAAGATATAGTTCTGTTTTCTATCAAGATGGAGAAATAATTCTATAAATATTATGACTTTAATGGAAAGAAAGAGATGAATAGAATGGTGGATCAAGAGATTTATAAATGGAAAAGGGAAAGAAGGGTTTCCCACATGTGATAATTGTGGGAAAAACACCCCTGCACTTGTTTGAAGGGAATGGGAGTTTGTTACAAGTGTGGAGAGAAATGTCACCAAGATTATGATTGTAAGGGAAATAAATAATCTATCAATGTGAAATGTTTCAACTGTAAGGATATGGGTCACTATGAAAATGAATGCCCCAAATTTCAAGGAAATATATCTCAGAAAAATAAAATGGATCAAGATTAATATTATGTTGTTACAACAGTCTAAGTGGAATAATTAATGTATTTTTGTTTTTCGATTCAATAATTATGTTATTATACATTGCCTATAAGAATCATGTGACATATAAGGATTGTATTTTAGTCCTTATTATTTATATATTTGGAAGCATGCATGTTTTCATTAAGGTATTAAGGTGATCAAGGTATTTATATATTTTTTATATACTAAGTTTATTACATCTCCCACTATGGAACATAACACAAGGAAGAAAATTGCAGTAAATTGCAGGCCTGAGGACTTGACCCCGTGACCTACCCCTCACCCCACCCAAACCCTTACCACCCCACCACCAATGGTGGGGAAAAAATATCTTCATTATGTTTTCTGGGGAAATTCTGATGTTATGTTGATTTTGGAAATTCAGTGACCTTCCATCTTAAGTGTTGGATCATAAAATTTTGGAAAAGTTAACTATTTATGAAATAGTTTAAGATGATATTTAGACAAGGTTTTAGAAATTGTTGTATTACTTCACCATGTAATGAACCTTGTGCTAATAAAAGAAGTAGAAATAGTTCAAGGCACAACCAAAGGACAATATTGTGTTTATAGAAACTTATATTTATTTATATTCTTATAGAGTAAAATAATTCCTCAACTATAAAAAAGTTTTTGAGAGAAAAAAATTATCCTAGTACATTCTTTTCCAATGAATCAAATGGTCCCTTAGATCATCACATATTTATAGATTTGGTATTTTTAAATTTATCCTGACCATATTCTATATCGCTCTCCATCAAAAAATTGTGGTTAGATTTATCTTCCATGTCCATGTTTTCTTACATGGAACCCTAGTATGTGTTATATTTATTGACCTTCATACTTACCTTGCTTTATTTTAAAGTAGAGGTCTCGTTAAGTCTTTCTTCTATGTGGGATTTCATCAAATATATTTTTTAAAAGTCAAACCCCTAATTTTTTATCCCAAATTTAAATTGATATGACACATTTTATTGAAGGATGGGATAATGTAACACCCCCAAGATTTTATGGTATGTCTCTTTTTAAATTTAATCTCTTTGATATCTTACATTGCACACAACACCAAGTTTAAATGAACAATGATTTAAAATTAAATATCATTATTTTAACAAAACTATTATAACCTAGTCATTAAATTGGTGGAAATTAATATTATTAACCAAATTATGAAATTTATATATTATATATTTAATCAAATTTTTTTACATTCATCCAAATTATTTTATAGGCATAATATATGAATTAATCTAATTTTATGCATTAAAAGGCTATATTTTTCTAAAAACAGTTTTACTGCCTCTTAATGGAGACCCTATTTTAAATAAAAGTTTTGATAATTTTATATATTTTATTTATAAAAATATATTTTTTATTTTAAATCTGAATATAGAAATTTAATTTAATTGAAAATTTGGTATTTTTCTAATAAGTTTCATATTTTGATGAATAGTTGAAAATACTAAATTTTAATTGAAAACAACTTTTCTCATCGAAATGATTTATTGTGTTAAATTATATTTTTGGTTTTTTAGAATTATAATTAGATCAGGTTTTTATTATATAATCTAATGTAGTTTATTTTAATCAATTTCAAATTAAAATTTCATAAAAAACTTATTGAACTTTTGAACATTTCTCTAAAACCCGCTTTCTCGCCACATTTGTGGGATTAGTGTTAAAATTAATTTAACCACTTCTATTAATTGAATTTGTAAAAATGGATATAAAAATATGTAATAATTATTAAATTTAAAGTCTAATAGGATCAACTTAATTTTTGGATATTATGAATAGTAACTTTAGTAAATTTTTATTTACCACAATTAAGGGTAAATCTTGTAATTAAAGGTAAAAATAATAACATAATATAATAAAATTATCCTAACACTTGTACCAATTTTATTGGATAAGTGGGTTTCTTACAAAATCAATCTTCATCCAAAATTATAATCTTTTAAGCCACCTGGGAATGAATATGGAATTTATAATATTTTATTTTAAGATATGTTAAAAATATCATATTCATGTTTTTTAATAAGTATTAAATTTTTATTACATATTATACAAAAAATAAATTCAGATATAAATTGTAATTCTAAATAAAAATATTTTATCTACAGTTCAATAATATATTTATAATTTATAATGATAATATAATTAACTTAAATAGTGACACAATGATAAAGTAGTAATTTTTTAAATAATATAAGAAACAAATAAATGATATTAAACATATTAAAATAAATATAATTTTAGATATTTAATGTCATCCTAGAATTTTATTGATTAATTTTACATGTTAGTAATGTTTTAGAAGTCTTTTTTCGAATTTATCTTATTGTTTTGGTTTTTCTATAAGACAAAATAATTAATAGTGTCAAAATTGACATTATAGATATTTTATAATAAATAATATTTTATTAAATGATATAAAATATCTAAAAATATAAAATCCATCCAACTTATTGGGATAAGCCTCAAAATGTCATCAATGGATCATTTAGTTGTCATTTGGCATTTTATAGTAATGATATTAACCCTTGATGTATAAATTACATGATGTCACGGTAAAAGTTAAAGGGGTTAAATAAGGGTTAAAAAATGTTAAGGATTAAAAATATAATAGAAACTTGTCCAAAAATTATTTTATGAATGGTATTAGACCATTATCACCTTAATATCGAATTGGAGTTGTTTAATGGACACTTTTCCATAAAAATAAATTATATATTATTTAAATTGAAAGATAATTACAAAATATCACTCTCTTGTATTAAATATCTTTTATGTGTCCACATTGAGACAAAATCAATATATGAATGAATATAAATGTATATTTTGATCATAATGAAATTATTTTAATTATATAATTTTATTTTTAATTTTTATAACTTATATAATTACCTTAAATGCTTCTTCAATGTCAAAACAATATTTATTTAATTAATAAAAAAATAAAATAATTGATTTTAATAATTATTACTTTGATATATTTTGGATCAATTAAATTCAATAATGAATTTTATATATCTATAAGATATATTAGATATTTTTTAATCCATTATATTCAAATTACCACTTTTTCTTGATGCATTTAAAGTCAAATTAAATTAAATTTGACAATAATGATATTTTATTGAATTAATATATTATTAAATTATTTAAAAATCACAAAAATATAAAATAGCCAAAATGGGGATAATATATGGTCTAAAATTTCTTCTTCCATTCATTTATATCTCATTTTTAAGTTTTTTTCACTAGAATAATCTTATTATATTTTAATATTTTGTGGATTTCCAAAAAGTGTCCCTCACCTCTCTTATAAAAAGGAACCTCCTTCCTCACTTTATCTCACTACATTGATCCTTCTAGATCAACTAAAAGATACCCATTTCTCCTAAAAACATTCTTAGTCAATTTATGAAGGTCTTTTTCTTCTAAAAAAACCAACCTTATTGTCCCTAAGAGGAGATCCAAAGGAAGTCCACCGAAGAAGAGGTAATTATTTTACCAATTCATTTAAGTTAATTTCTTCTTCTACTTACTCTTACTATGTTTTTTTAAGACTAAATTAATAACTAAAGTATCATATATATGGTTATATGTTATTATTATTATAATACAAACATATTCATCCTTTTATACATCCTACAAAAAACAATATCACCATGCATCCATACGTACGACATACCGTCTCCACGTTGTGGTGTAATTTTTTTCATTACCACTTTATTTGGATGGGTATAATGATTAATATAATGGATAAAATATTAAATATGACATGATATTTATTATTTATAATTAATATATTATCCAATTCCTTACCACTTTACCATTAAGGGAATGATACAATCGCTCGTGCGTGCGTACGACCTACCATCTCCCTGATGTGATGAGATTCATTATCCACGTTAACCATTCAAGAATGATTATAAAATATATATATGATGAGTAAATATAATATTTATGATCTTAATTTCATTATTTATATGAATAAAATATATTCTATACATAAGAAACAGGACTTTCATGACAAAACAAACGTAATAAAATAAAGTCGTTAGCACCCGAAAGAATATTAATAATGAAATATTATTAACGAAATGATATAAGAGGATCATATATAATATCATAAATATAGATATAGTTCAAGTATAATTTAGTAACATGATTTAACCATTATAAAGGATGTTAATTCACCCTCAACTAAATAAAATTACAAGGTAAGGGTTAATTTCGCAATCTCATTATTATCTGGGATTGTTTATACGTAAGTATTTAATGGGACATATTTATAATCCATGTTGATGTTTCTTTAATATGTATTTCAAAATATTCTTACTATTCTTCTAATAAAAATTTAAATTCCTTTTTACCTGTGTTTTAATTTTTATGAAATGTTTTGAAAGTAATCTTTTTTGTACTTTTCCAAGCAAGGTTCTATATGACCTTTTCGACAAAATATGAAAGGAATGTTATTTTTTTAACTAATACAACATGATAAAAGATTACTCTACAATCTTACAAAATTATTTTCACTAAAAATGTTTTATTTTAAAATTATGTGCCCCTTTTAAAATAATTTCTATATAAAAAGTGGTATTTCTCTTAAGAAATTTTTAATGATTTTATTTGACTAATTTCATCTATATCAATATACATTTTTGGATTTTATACTTAATTAAAGCTGGTATCTTAAGATACCATCTACTATATTTTATTGAAAGGGTTTATGATATGTTTTATTGTGGATGTACAATTTTGATACATTTCATGGTTTATAGTTAATGTATTAACATTTCGTATGCTCGTTTTAATACGAATGTTTACATTGGTTATGTTTCACCCTTTTCATATAAGGAATTAATTGGACTTAGTAAGTGATGGTTGGAGCCTTCTATAACCCATATATTCATCGGTAGGTCTCATGAGACAAAATAGTTTGAGTTTTTACCCATTTATGTATGGTGTCTTGGTTGAATCCTTGATGGTATGTTTATGATGTCTTGCATTATACATAACCTCATTATGAGTTTAGTTATTAATATTCCATGTGGTTATTAGACTAGTATAATATCCATGGTTATGTTTTCTAGATCATATGATTAGTTTATATTGTATTATTTATTCTTTCCATATTATGCTCCTGATTATGTTTAAAGGTCTTATGTTTCAGTTATATACCTTTACTTAAGGTTTATTATTATTTATTCATAATAGCTTCCATTGTACGCTTACCCTTACTAAAAATCTGATCTCTCCACTTTCTTATTTTTTATTTTCCTAAGATTCCAAGATCTGTATTATGACTGATATGTAGGGTTAAGCTAGTATATTAATGTCTTTATCAAAGGATTATCTATATTGTATTTTATGATTTTAATTGTAATGTAAGGTTCATGTATGTAATCTATTTTCTAAAACTGCTAAAATGATCATTCCTTTAGGATTTAACACTTGTATTCCATGAAAATATAATAAATTAAGGTACCATCTTTGGGATACTAGGGTTGGGGTCATTATAGCCACCCCCTACTTCAATTATCTGTAAGAGAAAATCCCTATGGGGGGATTAAAATACCCCCCCCCCCCCCCTCAAATGAATCTCTTTACCCTATAAGAAAAGGAAATCACGGTCTATCAAGTACCTGATGCATCTCAATTGGCTTCACCATTAGTCCACTAGGTGCCTATTGAATGGACACTACCACTTGTTTCCCTAACCAATGGTATATTCCCACTAGGTACTTAGTGGCTACTGTCAGCCACCTCATCTGAATTTTTAATCACTAAACACTCGAAAACCCCCTTTGGGTATTTTCCACCAAGTTAACCTCCACTAAAACATTCAATTCTTTATTTCATACATGGTTAAAGATCCCACCCCACTCAATACAAATAAAAATTTTCTAATTCACCATTTCAAAAAAAACTATATAATTCCAACTCACCTCACATTCTATAACACAAAGGTTTGGGTCATTAAAAACTCCCCACTATATCTATTCTCACCCTTGAGAATCCTCACTAACAAACAAACTATAAATATCAACCTACACTGGTCACTAATCCATTTTTAACTCACTACATTATATAACAAAAAACTCATCATGCCCCCATCACATGACTCTAACACCCAAGTTCACTATTTCCATTAACGAGCCTGGGATTCCATCCAACCCGACACCCCATCCAGATCATGGAAAGGCTTGAAGGGAATTCATGATCCCCAGATGATGGAAACTAGTTCCTAGGAATCAAAAATCACATATAGAAATAATTTTCCCATGATAAACAACCATAAATAACCCACAAGAATGATACATCACATTATAAGCAATAATTATAACCAAAAGAAAATAAAATTTTCACAAGTTAAACATTTTACATTTTAACAAAAAACGAAAATACCAAAACTGGGAGTGGAACCAACTACACCACTAAACCTCTATTAAATAATAGGTTCAACACCCTCATTCTACATCCACCAACACTTGAAAAAAAGAAGAACTAATAGAAATTGTATCCACCATCACCACCACGGAACATCTTTCCTTTACATGGGTCAAACATACCAAGGTCTACATACACCCAGAGATGTATGTAGGGTGTGAGCCAAATCCCAATAGGATATCACCCAAAGAACCCCAAGGCACTAGATTTAGTGGGGACCTAAGATTACCTTATTCTCAATTCCATACACTAGTTTATATGTGTTGGAGTTAGTGGCCTAGAACCAACTACTTTTTACTTTATTCATTAATAAATACCTTATCACATCTTGATTATTCTTCTACATGAAAATGAATGTGATAATTTTCTAAAGATAGTTGTTTCACCAAAGGGTCATAGTGGATTCCTGTTATAATGAGAAACTGGAAGTGGCATAACAATATTCTTGAATATATGTTCTATGGTTTGATGATGTTATTTGAGGGACACAAATAATACAAGACATTAGGGGTGAGGACTCATAAAACTTTGAGGAACCTTCTCATGGTGTGCACCCTTGGTAATATCCAGAAGGATATTTTGAGAACAAGACCTGCTAGTAGGAAATCCACATTTCATAGTGTCATTGCCTGTTCCTATCTATAGATGTGTGTATTGGTCCTTATACTTTAATATTATTATTAATGGTTATTAAAACTTGTGAACTTAGATGTATTAACAAAAACTTTGATGACACACTGTTCATAGAGAGGTAGGATATGTTGTGTGCATCACGAGTAATACTGCATTAATAGATAATGTGAGAAAGTATTTGTACATTATGTTAAATAACATAAGTTGATATCTTAGGACCTTTGATGGAATTTATATAGCCTAAATAAATCCATGGTCATGGTACAGAATGGTCAAGTTCAATTCTGGGAAGTCAAAGAAATCATAATCGAGCACATGGGTTAATGGACCTATCATGAAACCCTCTTGATTCGAGATATCGAGATAAAGGTATTACATTACATGGTAAGCATTCGTAGGAGGTGAAACAACATTATACCATTAACTTCTTTCTCTATGGGTGCCTTGGTGTGTTTTTAGATGTTAACCTTGGACTTTAGGCAAGCTCCACTTAATGCCACTGATAAAGAGTCCTAGAGGGTCACACACTAAGTGTGTCTAAGTATCTCAATTAAATATTCATTTAACAAATTTAAAAAGATTATTCCTAATTATGGTTTAATAATTTTTCAAGGATACCTGATTGCAATTATTTCAACACTAGTTATTCAAGAGAATATATTGTGGGTGAAATAATATATTTATTAGTGAGTAATGCAGTGATATTTATTTGAGAAATAAATAGTCATTATTCAAGGTCTTATAAATGTGGTGGAGGAAATAAAGAAAATGGAAAAACACAAGTACATGCTATGTATATTAATATAAATACCATGTATTTTTTATAGGGATTTGTAAGAAATAATATTATTTATTTAATTAAATAATATTAGGTATAATTATCTAAGTGCGTGTCAAGTGATAATAATAGTCACATGTTATTATTAGACATGGGGTCTTACTAAGAATTAAATGATATGAATAAATGCTTTCAGGTAATTAATTCATTTTATTATTCTAAGTAATAAAATCCCAATTACATTATTCTCATTATACTATCCATTCTCTGTGGTTGTGCACAATAGATCTGAAAAATATCTCAAGCTAATAGATAATTATTTTTCCACCAAGAACACTCTCAAGTTACGAGAGAAATCCTCCTCCATCGGATCAAGGAGAGCACTTTGGAAGTGGATCTCAATGTGATCGAAGGCATACATTGAAAGCAGAGGCTCTTCCATGATAGAACCTATATATCCCTTTGGAGACATCCAGAGATACATGAAACAGGTGTGGATCACTATTAGAGGAAGCCTACACTTGTCTTCTATGACGCAATGATGGATCACATTGGATCATGACCGAAAACATCAACGAAGAGAGAATTCCACCTAGGTAATTATTTAATTTTAATTAAATTAATTATAAACAACATATAATGATCCTATCTATGGTTCTGGGACTCCCCTATTTTTTTCTTTTTTATTTCTATTCTGAAGATCCATCATTTTATTATCGTGATGGATCTCGAATTGATCTTTGATAATAGAAAAATTAAAGTTAGGTACACCCATTCGCATGCTTATACTATGCCTGGAACCTAAAATTGGTATCGGAGAGGTCATATTGTTGTTTATAATTATTTAGTTTTTTGTTGGTGATTTACACATTTAATAATTTAGTTGTTTCAATTCAAGTTAATCATTCTGCAAATCTGAATCTCTATATCTATTCCTCCTCTTCTGTTTCTCATTCACCTTACAGAAAAAAATATTTTCTTTTAATTTTGATTAAAATAAAATAGATTATCTCATTCTAAGGTTCCAAATATTCCTAGTTGTACAACACCAAAACACATGGGGTGTATTCGGCAGTATACGCCGTGTAGTCTAGGTTCCATGCACTAGGATCGGTTGGCCAAACCAAGTTGTGTGTTAGAGTCTATATAAGTCTTAAATGACTCATTGTGTTGACCAGGAACTGGTGTCACGCAGTTTCCGGATTACATGACATGTGGCCCACTAGACAGATTGTGTAGTCTATTCAGGTTAGGGTTGGATTGTGTACCTCGTACAAGGCTTTCCCGGTTGGAGACCGTGTAATGTAGAAACTACAAGGTGTGTGTCCCACTAGATACATCGTGTAATATGAAGAACTACTAAGTAAATCTACAAACCATATCCCCGGGTGTGTACTTAGGATGGATGGTGAACGATATTACACATCGTGTAGTCAGAACTACACGATATGTACTCGTCCAAATTATATAGATTTATTAAAATTTATTATTATATTATATAAACCCTTGAGACGTGTACCATGGTGTGGGCATAAAGCTAAGGCACAACACATGATAAGTGTTTTATATATGTGTGTTTAATTTAATATCTATATTATGTTCATTTCTACTCATTGGGTAGCTATGAATGGGAATTAATCAGGTTGCCTCCAAGGTACAAGTTATGTACGAAGATAATTTTAAATGAATTTATTTGTTTAAAATTATGATGGATGAGAATCTCAAGGAAATTCAAAAAATGGTTTAAGATAAAAGGATTGATTAATTAAATATAATTAATTGATTCGAGCTTGATTTATCTTAAATAAGAATGATTAAAGAATATAATTCTAGTTTTATTTATGCGTAAATATCATTGCATGTATGGATGATCATGATCTATACCAAGACCTTTGTATATGGATGGTTTCTTTTAATTTATTTATTTAAATTAAATTTTTTGTCCTATGAGCCCTCTCCTCATTAAAATTTACGGCCTACATGCCCAAGGTTTCTTTAATGTAAAACCCCATTTTACCCCTCACCTATGTGTGAGATAAAATCATATGTAATGGATGGAGCTCCCAAGCTAGTGGAGGTAGTTCAATTTTGGAGCTGAGGTGAAACCAACCCAAAGAGATACAAAGGTGGATAGGTGAAAATCTGTAAACACGAACCCAAAAGGTTCAAGGTGTTTCTCCCCTAGGTCTTGGATTAGTTTATCAACCACTAGATAAACTAAACAGTATAAAAATATCATGATCATACCATTTATTTTATTTCTGTCTGTTTCATGGTTTATTTATTGTGGGTTTGTTGTCATGATCACACAATTAATGAATTAAAAAAGCATACAAGATAGAACTAAAATAAGACTGGATTATGAGTAAATATTATCTTATACATGGTTAATCACTTAAGTATATTCCACTTAATATTACTAATCATGTAATAAAGAAAATAAAATGGAAATTTATGTATAAGGATAAAATATCTCAAAGAAATATTAAGTCGGTATAGCCTTCCATAATCTTGGTTATAATCGAACCATAGTTAAAAGTGCTTGACCAACCCTGGTTGGGGTGCTTTCAATTATTGGGGAATTCTAATTCAAGGTTTTGGGTTGACTTGACTTGGTTCTTATAAAGGGTTGAATACCATAACAGGACTTGGTGTGACCAAGAGGTAATGGTTGAGGGAATCTAAAATAAAATGATTTCAGGATTGGGGAGTCCACTCAGTGGATCAAGGAACTACGAGTTAATGTAGTTGGCATTTGGAATGCTTACCTAAAACCCTTCAAGTTGCTTGACCAACCCTAATTGGGGTCATGCGAAGGGAAATATGGATTCTTGACACTAGAATATTTAGGAAATATAATATTCTGAAGTCAATGGTGAGGGCTATTGGATTTCGATAAAATAGTGGGAGACTAATAAGTATTAATTTATTTATTTGTCTTAGTTTTATCATAATAAAGCAGTAAACCTTTTCTCATCTTAATTTCTAGTAATAGAAAGAAAATAGACTTCAAAAATATCATTGTGAACCATAATCGAGAAGGAAAACCTTCTCACCAGCACCAATTTCCAAAAGTGGAAGAGGCGTTTACACGTCATCCTTCGCCACGAGAGGAAATTGTAAGTGCTAGAAGAGTCTATTCCAGTTGTGCCTGGAAAAGAGGCCAGTGATGAGAAACTATCTCTATATATGAAACACATGGATGATGCCATGTATTTCTAGTGTTTCATGTTGTCAGCCATGTCTAATGGGATCATTAAGCAACATGAAAACATGGATACGTATAGCATGATGTCTCACCTTAAGGATCTCTATCAAGAGAAGGCGATACAGGAGAGATATGAGATCTCCAATACTTTTTTAACAAATAATATTGGAGAGTTTGTGCCAGCTGGGCCTCATGTAGTCAAGCTCAATGGCTACATTGAACACCTGGACATCTTAGGGATTAAGTTCTCACATGAGTTGTGTATAGATCTCATCCTATTATCACTGCCCAATACCTTATATAGATTTATTGTCAACTACAACATGAGAAACAATGATAAGAGTCTATCGGAACTTCTAATCTTACTTCTCCAGCTAGATAAGGACATGGTTCGTGATAAACCCACAGTTCTTATAGTGAATAAGAAAATTAAGGACAATGAAAAGGGGACAAAGACTTATAAATGGTCTAAATCCCCCGAGTGTCATCCCTCTAAGAAGGGGAAGATCCATAGGTAGGGAAAGGAACGAGAGGCGGTATGTTTTTCATGTGGAAAGCAAGGCCACTGGAAGAGGAACTAAACCTAGAAGCATGGGGATGTTAAAGGTGCATTTGATATTGAGTGTAATATTTTCATTTCTACACATTGGGTATTAGATACATCTTGTGGGGATCACATCTGTATTCAAAAGTAGGAACCAAGTAGATTTAGAATGATTGCCAAAGTAGAGGTGGATCTTTGAGCTGCCAATGGTGTGAGGCTGGCTACATTAGCCATTGGTGATTACCACATCTCATTGCCAACTGGGATGATTTTTGGTTTTAAATAACTGTTATTATTTTCCTAGTGTTACCAAGAACATAATTTATGTATCTTGTTTGGATAGGGATGGATTTATTTTCAATTTTGGAAATAAGGGTTGTCTCTTTTATAAGAACAATGTATGTTATGGTATGGAGCATTTAAATAATGGTTTGTATGTATTAAATTATGAAAACAAAGTGTTGTAAATTGATAAAGAAACAAACTCACATAACTCATACATCACCCAGTTGTGGAATCACCATCTCAGTCATGTAAACAAGAAGCGCTTGACAAAGCTCTTCCTACTGGGATGATTTTGGTTTTACATAGTTATTATTATGTGCCAAGTGTTACCAAGAACATAATTTTGGTATCATGTTTGGATATGAATGGATTTATTTTCAAGTTTTGAAATAATATTTGTTTCTTTTATTATAAAAACATATGTTTTGGTATGGAACATTTAAATAATGTTTTGTATGTATTGAATTATGAAAACCAAGTGTTAGAAATTGGTAATGAAACAAACTCACATGACCCATTCAACACCCAGTTGTGGAATCAATGTCTTGGTCATGTAAACAAGAATTGCTTGACAAAGCTCTGCCAAGATGTTTATTTAGACTCTACTAAGCTAAAACCACTTGATAGATTTCACGCTTGTTTAAAAGGTAAAATGACCAAGCCACCTTTCAGTGGATAGGGTGAAAGGGCCAAAAAGATTCTAGTATTGGTGCACACAAATGTGCGTGGACCATTTCTAGTAGAATCTAGAGGTGTATATTCTTACTTCATTACTTTTACTGATGATTTGAGTAGATATGTATATATCTACTTAATGAGGTATAAGTCAGAGTCCTCAAAAAATTAAGGAATTAAATAATGAACTAGATAATCATATTAGTAAGAAGATAAATAAGCTTCGATCGGATTGAGGTGGCGAATATCTGAACCAAGAGTTCATCGACCTTCTATAGGATTCTGGGATTCTATCTCAACTCACTCCTCCTTATACACCATAGTGGAATAGTGTTAGTGAAATGAGGAACTGTACCTTGTTAGACATGGTGAGGTCGATGATGAGTCATGCAGATCTTCCATTATCCTTTTGGGGATATGAATTACAAACTATATAATACACATTAAATCGAGTACCAACTAAGGAGGAAAATGGAATTCCCTCCGAGTTATGGAATGGAAAGAAACCCATTTTGGCACACACATGTGTATGGGGATGCAAGGAGTTTTTTAAGGCCTTATCAGGCAAAAAACTAGCACCCTGGGGCACGAGGTATATCTTTATAGGTTATCCCAAGGAAACAAAAGGATATTACTTATATAACCCTTCAGAAAAGAAAGTGACCATTTCCAAACAAGAATTTTTTCTTGAGAGGGAGCACATCCTCAAAAAGGATAGTGGAAAAAAGATTGATTTAGAAGAATTTGATGATCAAGATACAAAGGAGTCAGTATAGGAATACGTTCCATAGGTCCCCATTGAGCTGGTTCTAGAAACACAAGTATTGTATTGGATCTCAAGAGAGGTAAGGGAACTAGAGAGATTTGGTTTCCTAGTCACTGAGGATGGAGAATCATTATTGTTGGACAATGATGAACCTCTATCCTACAAGGAAGTGGTAGAGAGATAAAAAACTGCAATATGGCTAGAATATATGAATTATGAGATGGATTCCATGTATCAAAACCAAGTTTGGGTTCTAGTCGATGAGCCAGTTGATATAAAGCATGTTGGATGAAAATGGGTATTCAAGAGAAATATGGACATGGAGGGTCAAGTTAGAACCTATAAAGCAAGGCTAGTGGATAAAGGATTTAGAAAACATCAAGGAATTGACTATGATGAAACCTTCTTGATAGTTTACATGTTTAAATCCATAAGAATCATACTTTCCATATCATATTACCATGACTAAATGATTTGGAAAATGGATTTCAAAATAGAATTCTTTAACAGGAACCTTCAGGAAGATGTCTATATGACACAACCAGAAGGGTTTGTGACACCAATTGAATCCAAATGGGTTGTCAAGTTGCATAAATTCATTTATGGATTAAAGAAAGCATATAGGTTATGTAACATTTTATTTGATGAAGCCATAAAGAAATTTGGTTTCATTAAGAAAGAATGTGAGCCATGTGTTTATAAGAAGTTTAATGGTAATGCATTCGTTATCCTAGTAGTATATGTTGATGACATATTACTTATTGGAAATTTTGTACCCATATTATAGTCAATTAAGGAATGGGTGAACAAGTGTTTCTCCATAAAGGACTTTGGTGAAGCATCCTACATTCTAGGGATCAAGATCATTCGTGATAGATTCAAGAGGCTACTTGGACTAAGTCAGGGTACATACATTAACCAGATACTAAAGAGATTTAGTATGGAAAAATCCAATAAGGGATTAGTTCCAATGTCACATGGCCTACATATTTCTAATAAAATGTGTCCAAAGTCACAACAGGAGAAATATAAGATGAGTAAGATCACATATGCTTCGGCTATAGGATCCATCATGTATTCCATGTTATGTACCAAGATTGATGTTGCCTATGCATTGAGAATGGTAGTTAGATATCAATAAGATCTAGGAGAACATCATTGGACTAATGTTAATACTATCCTTAAGTATCTAAGAATAACTAAGGATATTTTCATGGTGTATGGAGGATACGAGGAGCTTTCCATTAGAGGGTATGTTGATGCTAGTTTTTAGACAGATTAGAATGATCTAAAGTTTTAATCTAGATATGTTTTCTATCTCAACAGATGAGTTGTGAGCTGGAAGAGTTCAAAGAAGACAATTGTCACTAATTCTACAACAAAGATTGAATATATAGTAACTTATGATGCATCCAAGTTAGTTGTCTGTATTCAGAAAGTTTTCCAAGATCTTGATGTGGTTCCTAACATTAAAGATTCTATCAAATTGTATTATGATAATACTGCAGTGGTGGATCTTGCAAAAGAACCATGGTCACATCAATAGACAAAGAACAATCTCTATAAGTATCACATCTTGAGGTATTTCTATAAAAGGGGTGAATTTTTAGTGAGAAGAGTATCCATGGAAGAGAACTTGGTGGACCCCATAACTAAAGGATTATCTCAGCAGAAGCATGAATATCATGTGAGAGCAAGCGGGTCAAAGGTTGTTAGCAGTTGGCTCTAGTCCAAGTGGGAGTCTATTGGAGTTGGTGTCCTAGAACCAACTACTTTTTACTTTATTCATTAACTTATCACATTTTGATTGTTCTTCTATGTGACAATACATGTGATAATGTCCTGAGGATAGCTGTTGCACCAAAGGGTCATAGCGGATCCTTTCTATGATGAGAACCTAGAAGTGACATAACATTATTATTGAATATATGTTCTATAGTCAGATGATGTTATTTCAGAGACACAAATAATAAAGGTCATTAGGGTTGAGGACTCATAGATCTTTGAGGCACCTTCTCATGGTGTGTGTCCTTGGTAATATCTAGGATGATATTATGAGAACGAGACCTGCTAGTAAGAAATCCACATTTCATAGTGTCGTTGGATGTTCCTATCTATGGACGTTTGTATTGGTCCTTAGACTTTAAGATTATTATTAATGGGTATTACAACTCATGAACTTAGATGTATTGATTAAAACTATGATGACACACTGTTCTCAATGAGGTAGGATATGTTGGGTGATTCATGAGTAATACTGCATTAATAGATCATGCGGGAAAGGATTTGTCCCTTCTTTTCCATAACGAAAGTTGATATCTCAGACCCTTTAATAGAATTGATATATCCTAAATAAATACATTTCCATGGTAAGGAATGGGAAAGTTCAATTCTAGGAAGTCAAATAAAGAATAATTGATCACATGGGCTAATGGAACTATCATGAAACCCTCTTGATTTGAGAAATCGAGACAAAGGGATTACATTACATAGTAAGCGTTCATAGTAGGTGACACGTCATTGCGGCATTAACTTCTTTCTCTATGAGTGCCTTGGAATGTTTCTAGACACTAACCTTGGACTTTAGGTAGGCTCTGCCTAATTCCACTGAGAAAGAGGCCTAGAGGGTTACACACTAAGTGTGTCCAAGTATCTCACTTAAATATTCATTTAAAAAGTTGAATAAATATTATTCTTGATTATGGTTTAATAATTTTTCAAAAATTCTTACTCGCATTTATTTTGACACTAGTTATTTGAGATAATATATTTTGGATGAAATAATATATTTATTAGAGTAATGCAGTGATATTTATTTGATAAATAAATAGTCATTATTCAAGGTCTAATAAAAGTGATGGAGTAAATAAAGAAAATGGAAAAACCAAAGTACACACTATGTATATTAATATACACACCATGTAGTTTTTTTGGGTATTTGTGAGAAATAATATTATTTATTTAATTAAATAATATTAGGTGTGATTCAATGGGCTCATGTCAAGTGATAATAATATTCAACTGTTATTATTAGACATGGGGTCTTACTAAGAATTAAATGAAATGAATAAATGATTTCAGGTAGTTAATTAATTTTATTATTCTAAGTAATAAAATCCCAATTACATTATTCTCATTAGCCTAACCATTATCAATGGTTGTGCACAACAGATCTGAAAAATATATCAAGCTAATAGATAGTTCTTTTTCCACTAAGAACCTTCTCAAGTTATGAGAGTGATCCTCCTCCACCAGATCAAGAACACTTTGGAAGTAGCTCTCAACGCGATCGAAGGCGGACATTGAAAGAGAAGACTCATTTGTGCTAGCACCTATAGATACATCTATAGATATGTGGAGCATGTGTGGAACACCACTAGTGGAAGCCTACACTTGGATTCTACGACGCAACGATGGATCACGTTGGATAATGACCAAAAACATCAACGAAGAGAGAATTCCATCAAGGTAATTATTTTATTTTAATTAAATTAATTATAACCAATATATGATGATCCTATCTATGGTTTTCGTACTCCCCTATTTTTCTTTATTTCTTCTTTCTATTCCAAAAATCTGGTGTTTTATTATCGTGACGGATCTCGAATTGATCATTGTTAATGAAAAAATTAAAGTTGGGTACACCCATCCACACACTTCTATTGTGCTTAGAACCTACTATATTAACCATCACTTACACATTCCCACACACACACAAATATAATCACACATGAGAACCACCATTTTCCATGGAAAACCCCCTTTAGAATCCAAACGCTCACCAAAATCATTTAAATACATTTTTTAAACCACCAAAAAAATTCATAGATTACATTTAGAAAGAAAATCAAGCATAATAAAATCATCCAACAATGTTAAATCATGGAATCACATACTTTAAGCTTGGAAAATTTCAAGAACTAGTGGAAAACCACAACCGCTCCACAAAGAGACCCTAAAAAGGAAAATAAAAGTTGTAAACATCAAGATCTTACCTAAAGGAACATGGTTCAACCAAATTTAGGGAAACTAAACCACTTGATTAATGAAAACCTAGATAAAAACAAATAAGGATCTAAAAATAAGGAATAAATGAGAAAATGAGAAGCTTACTTGATGAGTTCTTGAAGATACAAGGAAAAATCCACCCAAATATTGAAGGCAAAGAGAGAGGGAAGGAAGGGGGTGTGCCTAGGGCTACAAATCCTGAATGGGGTGATGCACGGTGGATTAGGGTTAAAATATGATGATGGTAGAATATAAATTTCAATATTTTTAAAGTCTTGGTAGGCCATACATTTTGGCCTCACAGTTTTCCAAACCGTGTAGAAACCATGCATCCCCCTTTATCTAAATAGGAACAAGGCTGCACAATTTTCCTAGGGAGGCTGAATAACCATGCAGTCAAACATGAACCCTGGATAGACCTACTGGTCTAGGTGCAAGTTTAGTTGCACACCCTTGTGGCTTGGACAGTTTCACTATCTAGGGTGCATGATCTCTTATGAGTGGGTGCATGGTTTCTATTAACCATGTGTCAATCATATGCCACCTGATGTCGGGTATAGAACTCTATTTTTCACCAAAAACACCCAAAAAATCCAATTCATAAATACAAGACCAAAAATAAAGGAAATAATACCTAAAAAACATAGTTGTGATGACTATTCACCAAGAGTTACATAACCTAGACACTAAGACTCTCACTTGTTCCGCCACAATTTATATCACGCTACTAGGGTAATTTTACTAAATATCACTCATCCATGCTCTCACAACCAAACATCTATTCTCTTAACACCCCTCTCACATACATCATCAAAATTTTAGGATAGTTTACACACGTGATCACCAGTCCCAAAAAATCAATGATCAACCCATGCCTACACTTATGGTGCTCTCCACTATAAAAACAAACTATCAAAGGTCGATTCCTCCTAATACTGATCTCCATTATAAGAATATTCTAGTGAAATTCAATCCAAGTGTTCCAATCCATAAAACAACCCATTTCATATACAGTTACTCAAAACCAACTCCAAACACCAATCCATCAATCCAAAATCATTCTCTCTATCAAATTAATCATGGTATACAATTTAGAAAAAATAAAATATTCACTCTTGGAAAAATCATAGAAAATCAAGAAACCTGGTTCCATGTCATCGATTACTTTTTTTAAAACCATCCCAAATCCTTTACACATGCCAAAAACTAACCCATATTTTAAAAAATACCCTTATAATCCAAGGGTTTTTGTTAAAACTTTTGATAGGAACTCAATTCATCCCCATCTTGAGTGTCCCACTCTGACCAACATTTGGTATTAGAGGGTTGTTTTTTAATCCTCTATTTTTAAAGTTTTCAAATCTTTTTCAAATCTTTTCAATTGTGATTTTAGTTTTGTTTTAAATATCTATAAATTTATGTTAATTCTAAATTTTTAGATCTTTAAAAACCTATTATTTATTCTTTATTATGGATAATATAATGGAAGGTGATGGTATAAAAAAAAACCTCCATTTTTCAATGGAACTAATTATTCTCAGTGGAAAATTAAGATGAAAATGCATTTAGAAAGTATGGGTTTTGAAATTTGGTCTTCCATTGTATATGAATATAAGATACCTTTTGCTGCCAAAAATATTTGGGACGATCCAACCAAGACTACTTATAATAATAATTTCAAATATATGAATTCCTTATATTGTTCTTTAGAAGATGAAGAATTCAATAGGATTTATGCATGTAAAATAGCCCATGAAATCTGGGATACTTTAGTTGTTTCACATGAAGGAACTACTAATTTTAAGAAGATAAGACTGAACACATATACTATTAAATATGATAACTTTAATATGAATCTTTATGAACCTATCTTTGACATGTATCTCAGGTTAAATGAAATTTTAAATACTATGATTTCTCTTGGAAAGGAAGTTACTACTAAGGAACAAATCATGTGATTTCTCAGATGTCTACCAAATAGATGGAGAGGAACCTCAATTTCAATATGATAATCCTATGATATTGTTAAGTTTCTAGTAAAGGATATTATAGGTAAGTTAATTATATATGAGGAAGAATTAAAGTTCAAAAAAGAAGAGGATGATGAACCAAAGAGAAATTCAGTGGCTTTCAAGAACACTGGTTCTAAACACAAAGAAAAGGATAAGGCACAAACTCATTAAGACAGTTCAAGTAATGAAGAATCATTATATCACAGTGATGAGGATATGGCCTAGTTGTCCAGAAGATTTAATAATTTCTAAAAAAGAAATTAGTTCTTTAGTAATACCAACTACAAATAAAAATATGACAATAAGGTAAATTGGAAAAATGATTAGAAGAGAGGTGATAATTCTAATGAAATAGTCTGTTATGAATGTAAGAGAAGAGGACATGTAAAGGCTAACTGTCCTAAGTTAAAGTATAAGAAGAAATATAAGGACAAGGATAAAAGGTATTATAAGGAAATGAATGCCACCTTGAGTGATTCTGAGGATAGCTCCAATGAGTCGGAGTCTTCACATGATGATAAAGGTGATAAATCTAACATGTGCTTCATGACAAACACTTCTGAGGTAACCCTTGAATCTCCTATACAAAATTCCTACTATTCTAAATATGAATAACATGACCAATGAGGAAATGTTTGAGTACTGAAAAATTATTTAAGACACATGTAATGAGTTAAAAGATAAATATAAATTTTTGAATAAACAACATGCTCTCACTTCTCTTATTAAATATGAGCTTACTACATTGAAATAGAAAAATGATCAATTTATTAAATAAAATAATGAGATTAAACTGTCAAATGAGAAGTTAAAATGGGGCATAGAAAATTTTACAAATGGTAAGAAAACTCTTACTCAAATTCTTGGTAAATAGGTTGCACCAAAAATATGTTACTCATATAGGTTATCAACCAGGACAAATAAACTTTATTAAAAATAATTTTGTGAAAAAATTTGGAAAATTAGGCTTTATACCTAGACTTGACAAATTTTTTGAAAGTTCAAGTAGTAAAAAATCATTTATTGCTTCTAGTTTTTCCATAACAAATAGAGTTTATTTTTTAAATACTTTACAAACTATTTATAGGAAACCTATAAAGAAAGTATGGGTTCCCAAGGCATTAATTGCTAATATTATTGAACCCAAGAAAGTATGGGTACCAAAATATTTTCTTGTTTGAATTTTCTTTGTATGAATCACGATTTAAGAGATCCTTTAAAATATTATATTACTTGGATAGTGGATATTCAATACACGTGACAAGGGACTACCCGATCTTCAAGAATCTTATAAATATTAATGGTGGGCATGTCACTTTTGGTGACAATGCTAAAGGAAAAATAATTAGCCTTATCCAAATTGGTAACACTAATTCAATTTTAATTTCCAAAGTACTTTTTGTTGATGTATTAAATTAAAATCTTCTTATTATCTCTCAGTTGTATGATGATGGTTTCAATATTAAATTTTAAAATGATTCAATTAATGTGTTTAATTCTAAAAATGAGTTAGTATTTACTGCTTTTAGAAATGAGAATATTTATGTTATTAATTTATATTCCTTAGTTTCTCAAAATGTAACTTGCTTAAGTTTTTTTCATAAATAATCTTGTATTTGGAATAGGATATTAATCCATTATAACACTCACTCACTTAAAAAGCTTACAAGGAAAGGGTTAGTCAAGGATCTACCCAAGATATAATTTCTAAACAATAAAGTTTGTAATCCTTATCAAAATGGAAAACATAAAGAAATATCTTTCAACCCAAAGAAATAAGTTTCAACTTCTTGACCAATTGAGTTGGTTCACATGGATTTTTTTGGACCATCTAGAGTTTCAAGTCTTAATGGGAAGAACTATGTCTTTATTCTAGTAGATTAATTTTCTAGGTATACTTGGACCTTTTTTTAGCTCACAAAAGTGAATATTGTTCTCATTTTATCAAGCATTCTAGAATATTATAAAATATAAGTGGTATTAAGATTAAATCCTTAAGAAGTTACCATGGCTATGAGTTTAAAAATCAAGAGTTTGAATATTTTTTATCAAAAAATGGCTATAGTTATAAATTTTATGCTCTTAGGAAACCCCAACAGAATGGAGTTGTTGAAAGAAGAAATAGAACCTTAAAAGAAAAACCTCAGAAAATGCTTAATGAGTATGACTTACCTATTTATTTTTGGGCTAAAACTATAAATATAGCTTGTTACATAATTAATGGAGTCTTAATCAGACCAATTATTAAGAAAACTCCCTATGAGTTATGGAATAATAGAAAACCCAAAGTTAGTTACTTCAATGTCTTTGGTTGAAAAGTCTATATTCTTAACATTAAGGAAAATTTTGAAAATTTTTCATCCAAAAGTGATGAAGGAATTTTATTAGGTTATAAATCTCTAGTAAATCCTATAGAGTTTTTAATAAAAAAATGTGTGAAAGAATATATACATGTTAGATTTGATGAAACAGATCCACATGAACCTAAAACCCCTCTTGAAAATATTGAGGATGATTTTTCTAATCCATACATTAATGAAAAATCGCCTAACCCTACTATTAATCAATCTACTAAATCCTCAAGTTCTGGAAAATCTCCAGACTATAATCATAGTGAACCTGAACCTACGGATGAACCTGAAATAATTATTCCTTCCTTTTCTTGATCCGTTAGAACCCTCAAGAATCATCCCTTATATTTTTTAGTTGGGGACTTGGATAAAGAGTAATATACTAGATCTTCTCTTAGAAATTAGGTTGAACATCAAGCCTTCTTGTCACAGCTTAAACCTAAAAACATTAATGATGCAATCAATGATGAATTTTGAGTGATGGATATGCAAGAAGAGTTGCTTCCATTTGAAAGAAATAAATTTTGTAAAGTAGTGGATAGACCTAAAGACACCTTGAAAAACAAAGTAGATAAAGAAATCACTATTGTGAGAAATAAGGCTAGATTGGTTGCTTAAGGATATAGTTAAGAAGAAGGTATTGACTATAAAGAAACTATTTCACTAATTTCTATACTTGAATCCATTAGAATCTTTCTATCATATGTAGCTCACCTAAATTTTAAACTATATCAAATGGATTTCAAAAGTGAATTCTTAAATGTTTACATAGTTGAGGATGTTTTTGTTGAACAACCCCCAAGTTTTGTAAACCCTCATTTTCAAAATCATGCTTTTAATTTAACAAAATATTTATATGGTTTAAAATAGACTCCAAGATCTTGGTTTATAGGATAAGTAATTTTCTTATTTCTAAAGGTTTTACAAAAGGTATAGTTGATCCTAGTCTCTTTATAAAAATAATTTCTAAAGATGTTGTGGTAGTTCAAATATTTTTTGATGACGTTATTTTTGGATCTTCAAAAAATTCATTATGAATTTGCCTGAATGGCCCGAAGGCCTTAATTTTTATTTATTTTTGATAACCCCCATTTCAAGGGATGAGGGGGAACCCTTACAAGGCTCGTAGGCTTAGATATTACATGGCCCATAGGCTTATGAGATTACATGACCCGAAGGTCTTAGGGAATTCAACCAGACTATCTACAACGAACTGCCCCTCCCCAGCATCTGCATCTTGATAGTAGCTCCCCACCTTTGCATAACTGTCTGGCTAGGCTTCCTGTGCAAGCACAGGCTGGTACCGATGGCATAGTCATACCCTCTCATTCTGACAATCCATTTGGCTCTTCTCTGGTGAGTTCACCTACTATGAATCCTCTTCTGGGGCTGCTCCTTTTTTGTAGTGTGTCTGGGGCCTGCATTCATGTGGCCCGAAGGCCTTGAGGTGGCCTTAAGGCCTTAAGGTGGCCCAAAGGCCTTGAGAATCAACTGGCCCGAAGGCCTTGGGTGGCTCGAAAGCCTTGCAGGACCCGAGGACCAAACCGGTGGCCCGGAGGCCCAGGTGGATGAATAGTTCCGGCTGCTATAGTACCAAACAGTGCCTGCTACAGTGCCTACTACAGTACTGCTACAGTAACCCAAAAAATATGCCTCCACCTGGCTTTGATCTTTGGTATCTTGGTTGCACCTAGCGAGTCCTTAGTTTAATTTGAGAACTCAAATTCTTTCTTGAATTTCAAATATTTCAAAATAAAGAAGGTATTGTTTTAAATAAAAGTAAATATACTAAGGATATCTTAAAAATGTTTGGATTTGATAGTACAAAAAGTAGTGATACTCCAATGAGTACCACATGTATGTTTTATCTTAATGAAAATGGTAAATCCATTGATCAAACCACTTATAGAGTAATGATTGGAAGTCTACTCTACTTGACTTCTAGTTGGCCTGATATTATGTTCAGTGTGTATATGTGTGCACATTTTCAGGCTAATCCTAAAGAATCTCATTTAAATGCTGTGAAAAGAATTTTCAAATACCTCAAGTATACTACCAACTTATGATTGTTCTACCCTAGAGTAAAACCTTTTGATTTAGTTAGTTATTTAGATGCTAATTTTCATGGTTTTAAGTTAGATAGAAAAAAAACCTATCGAACATGTCACTTTTGGGGAAAGTATCTAGTATCATGGTGTAGTAAAAAAGCAGAATTTTGTTGCATTATCAGCTACTAAGGCTGAATACATAGTCGTTGGTAGTTTTTGTTCTCAGATTCTATGGATGAAACACACTTTTCTAGATTATGAATATTAGTTTAGACATGTCCCTATAAATTATGATAATACAAGTGCTATTAATATATCAAAAAATCTTATTTCTCATTCTAGAACAAAACACATTTGTGTAAGACCACACTTTTTGAGAGATAATTATCAACAAGGTGATATAACTCTAGAATTTATTGGCACAGAACATCAGCTTTTTTATATATTCACTAATTCATTGATATCTAAGAGGATGAGTTACATCAGACATGAATTAGGGATGATTAATTTATAAGGACCTAATATTGATATCACTATGTTAAAACTTAGTGTGGATTTCTCACTAATAAGACACTAACAATGTCATGCCAACACCAATAGTGTCATGTTATGTCATTCCAACACCGATAGTGTCATGCTATGTTATACCAATACTAATGTATCATTGACATCGATGTATCATTAACACCGATGTCTTGCCGACACCAATGTCTCATTGACACCATTGTCTTACTGACACTGACACTAATGTATCATCAGTGGCCACTAACCGGTGGCCACTCACTATTGGAACCCACTATCTATATCTTTTATATTTTACCAAAATGACGCAGTTTGGATTATTTCATTTTATCTTAACCCAATTTACTCAATTTATGACTTATAAATCCCTAAATGATAAAATTGAGTTGATCCATCCTATTTCTTACTCTCATAATTCCACTCTTACACTCCTATCCTTTTTCTCTTTACCCTCAGACCTTTTATCTTCTTACCTTCAATTAAACCTTCAAAATAGAAAGAGTAAAGTGCATCTTCAAAGGATCTGAATATGAATCACAACTTGCTAAAAGGAAAAAAGGATATTCAAGCAGATCTATGAAATTTAATCCAGGTCTTGTGAACCATGTGGTAACACTTGAGAAGGAAGTATCCATTGAATGGTTATCATATAGTAAATCTCTTTTATTAAGAGTGTTACAAACTCAAGGGTGGCTAGATTTTTTTTTCAAATAATGAAAGTTCATATTACCCTAATCTTTTGCATGAGTTCTATATTTATACGGAGTACGTTCTGGAAGGCAGTGAGAAGTTTTAGATCAAATTAGTATTGAATAGAAGGATGGTATATTTTTCTTCAAGTCATTGGGAAAAATGCCTCAATGTACCACATAAAGGAGTATTTGATGACTACCAGGGAAGTATTCCACCTTCTAGTGAGTTTTGTTTCTATGTGACATCTTTGAGGGAGCTGATTGGTAATAAGGAACACAAAAAGACTATAGCTTCAGAGTTGGATGGAGAAAATAGACTTTTATTTATGTTTATCCAATATCAGTTATGTCATAGTAAATGGGAAATTTCCACACTAAAGTATCAGGATTTATATCTCTTGTATTTTCTGAATAAAGGGCATAAAGTGAATCTGTGTATATATCTGATAGTCTATATAAGTGAAATTATTAAGACATATTATAAGACAAATTATTTTTTCTATCCAAGGATGATATCTTATATGATAAAGTAAAGAGGATGTGTAAGTGATAATGAATAAATCATTTCTTCTTGTAGTTTATTTTTCTTAAATAAGGAAATTTCCAAGAGAATGAAGATAAATTGGAATCCCTGGAAGAGGGAGTGGGTTGAAGATAATGAAAATTTTTATGAAAATTTCAATCCTATTGAGAATCCTACTAGGCTGAAAGATGTGACTGATCCTATTCTAGGTCCAGATGATGAGGTTGGTTATTCTGATGAATAGGAAGAAGAGTTTTCTTGATAAAAAGGGTTTCATATAGATGATAGGAGTGACCCAGATATTGTTGAAATTCCAAGGGGAATTTCATATGGTCCTACTAGTCCACCTCTAGATCTTCTATCTGAGGAACCTATTTTGATTGATGATTATGATGATGATGAGACTGAGGATTTGGGTAGTAAGTAATATGAAAGCATGTCAAATGATTAAAAATGGGAATTTGGAGAAGAAGAAACTGACAGAGAAGAAGAAGAAAGTGGTAGTGGCTCTGACAGTGAGGAAGAAGGGGATGAGGAATCTGGTGATAAAGGTGGACAATGTGATAATTCAAGTGAAATAGATGAATATGAGCATGAAATTAGTGAAATTAATAGTTATTCTTATTATCCTAGTGATGATCAAGGTGCCAATATAGAATTGGTTGGTCCTAAGAATCAGGAGCATTTTGTAGAACCTCCTGGTCCTGCAGAATTCGGTGTTGAGGCAGAAGAATTATTTGAGGTTGGTAATGTATATAGATAACTGTTAGACCCAGTACCTCATTTGGTATATTTTATAATGAGACCTCAAGTTTAGGAGGAGAAACAGGTGAGGTGGGATCAAATTGAGGGGGGTCCTCAAGCTAGACAAGTGAGAGTTGATACAATTACTCCTCTAGATGATTCTGTGTTATATGAGTGGGAAAATTATCCTATTTATATTTCTATTAGTATGGATTATCTAGATTAAAATAATGAATAAAGGATAGATATTTCAAGAGGATCATTAGTTGAGGAACCTCCAATAGTTTCATCGTCTTCTACTTCTTCACCCTTAGTGATTTCAGTGCTAGGTGACTATGTCACCAAATTAGATTTTGAAAGATTTAAGGAAGAAATGTTAGCTAATATGTGATCATTACCTAAAGCTTAACCTTCACCTGTATCACCACTTAGTGAGAATGATGCATATTTGATTGTAGAAATATATTTTTCCATGCTTGAACCTTGATTGGTATCAGTTTTGGAAGATGTTGAGATAGCTAACTAGGAGATGTCTGATGATATGGTCAAGCTTGCAGCTGCTGTTAGCCAACTTCTTAGTGAATACAAAGCCACTGTATATGATGCTCTTCAAAATCATGACATCAATGAATAGTGCCTCAACATCTATGGATCCACCTTTCTATGTTCCTCATGTTCATTCTTCAGGTAGTGAGGTTATTCTAACAATGGTAAGGGAATAAATTTATTCAGTAATAGGCCATTCAGATAGTGAAATACTAAGACAGCTAAGGAAATATCTGAGAGACATTTTGCAAGGTGCATCTAGCTCAGCAGCTCTTGTATCTCACCCACCATACATAGATATGGTTAAGACTATCATTAGAGAATATATGAGAACCATGATGGGTAGAACTAATTAGAAAAGTCTATTAAAAATCAGGCAGAACAATGGTCATACCTATGACATGGTCAAATTTTATTCATACAAGGCTATAGTTGCTCAAGAGGAAATAACTAAGAAAATGGATTCTCACTTTAAGAGGATATACATAAAGCATCAGTTAGATATCCACTTCAAGTATTTAGTTAAGAATTTGAGATTTCCTCTAGTGTCACAAGACTTCAGAGATCAAGTAAAAATGCTTAAGGAGTTTACTCATATCATTTCACAGTTTATTGAGAATAAGAAGGATTTCAAAAATTCTATGTAGTATGGTGGAGAGATAATCATAGATTTCATCAACCTTCTTAATCCTTATCTTCATGTCCAAAATACTGCAATTGTTTATCCTCCTACTACTCTTCTCATACCACCTCTAGAACCTACTAGCTCTACTTTTGTCAGCATGCTTTCTTTGGCACTCTCTCCTGCTCAAGACTTCAGATAGATTCGTCCTAAAATTTATAAGGAACTTACTGGCCCTCCTACCTCCACTATTCCCATCTTGGCCCCATCAGTCCTTACTGAAGTTCCTTTTCCCTCTATCAGAATTCATTATGAACCTCCATCCACTACCTCTACATATATTTCTCCTACCCCTATAGATTATTATAAGGGAAAGGTAGTGACTAACCCCTCCTTGAAGAAGAATAATAATAAGTTTGTATCAATTCTTTGATAGGGATGAATTGTTGTACTTACACACTTTGATATTTAATGTAATTTTCATTATTAATGAAATCTAGTATCTTTTCATGCTCTGATTAATTATTTTATGCCTTTATCTTTATTCTTTAATGCCTTTACTCTTTTTGACAATCCGAAAAGTGGTAGAAAATAAGAAGCATTATGAATTTAACTATGATCATTATGAATCAATGGATTGTAATTTATAATGTCATGATTTTTCATCATCAAAAATGGGGATATTATTGGACCCCCTAGTTTTAATAATCACAAATCATGTCCAATCATGTTAATTTATTTAAAATTATGGTTATTCAAGTTAAAATATGTCTAATTATATTTATTTATGCTCAATTATAAGTTTAACATATCATATTGATGTTTATACTATTAGTCAGGTAAACAGAAAAAATGGCTAAGTATGAGTCACCGAAAATTAAGTCATAGAATGACTCACCAACATATATAATATTGAGTCACTAATAGCACAGATGATTCACTGACAGAATTACTCAATGACAGAACAAATGACTCACTGACAAAACAAATGACTCACCGACAGAACGACTTGCCGATAGAATAAACGACTCGCTGACAGAAAAAATGACTCACTGACAGAATGACTCACCGACAGAACAAACAAGTCACCAACAGATACAAACTTGAGTCACTGATAGAAGGAATCACTGATTTATCTAAAATTGAGTCACTGATAGATACAAAATTAAGTCGCTGATAGAAGGATTCACTGACACAATGATCTACCGATAGAATGAGTCACTGATAGAAGGAGTCACTGAAATATGGAGTCACTGATATAATGACCTATTGTTCAATACTTAGACAACTTTATTTACTATTAAATTTAAAATTAATTCTAATTGTCATATTTATGAAACTCAGTACTACTTATTATATTAAGGACCTTGTCTATATTTTGAAGACATTTTCAGAGAATAGTATGAGGTATGAGGAAGCCCTCATGTTAAGGATAGTCCCTATTGTCGACCTTCAGAGAATATAAAAATAACACATTAGAAAAAAGATGAAGTGTGTGATATATAGATAACCTGTGAATCAAATCAATTTACATACATGAAGATCACTCATTCTTGCTAACTGTGAACAAGAAGGATTTGTTGAGCACCAAGGCCTCAACATTCTTGCAGCAACAAACCCTAGTGAAGAGAACCTTTGAATAACATCTCACCTCACCAGAAACCAGAACATAGAGCTTTCACAACACTGTTTTTTTGTTTGTTTCTATAATTTGAATCAATATTATCATATTCTACACCTAAGAAGTTTAAAAGCATCAATAACATCACTAAGAGCATTTTAAACCCTCTCTCATTATTTATTCTCTATTGTGTATAATTTTACTACTTTTTGAGTAGTGTATGTCTCTATAGTATAACCACACATTGTATCCTGATCTAAGATGGAGGATATAATATATCCTCACTCACTAATATTTCAACACCATTTTTTCACCCATGAATAACTATGGAAGAGGTCCTTGTGTGGCCTAGTTGTATTTTATTTCCCACGAATAATTGTGGAAGAGGTCTTGTTGACTTAGACAGCTTTGTATGTTGTTGTGAACCTTGATCCAGGGTGTGGATCAAGTTTATTAATATAAATTTCTTGGTGATATTTGATCACCAAGTGGAGAGGATTAGGTCTCTACTTGAGACTGAACCTCTAATTTTATCCTCTATGTTTCTAAAATTTAGTTTTCTCTATTTTTCACACATATTTTAAAAAACTAAATTTTAATTTGATAGTTGATCTTAGATATTGTTTATAATTGTTTTTGATTTAGTAAATTACTTTCAAAAGTTATATAAATCTTCCAAATTTATGTAGCAGAGAATTAATCAATATTTTGAGAAATTAATTGAACATTCAAAACTCTTATAAATCTGATAATTCAGTTAACTGGGCTATTTAGATTTTAAATTAGGGAAATTTTTAAATAATTTTTTTAATAGAAATTTTGATAGGAACTCAATTCACCCCCAATTGAGTTCTATACTCTGACCAAGGGGGGTGAATTGAGTTCCTATCCAAATTTCTGTTAAAATATTATTTAAAAATTCCCCGAATTTAAAATCTAAATAACCCAGGTAACCAAAGTAGTAGATTTATAAGAGTTTTGAATGTTCAATTAATTTCTCAAAAGATTGATTAATTCGCAGTTAAATCAATTTGGAAGATTTATATATCTTTTGAAAGTAACTTACTAAATCAAAAACAATTATAAACACTGTCTAAGATCAACTATCAAAGTAAAATTCAGTTCTATGAAATATGTATGAAAAATAGATAAAACTAAATTTAAAAAACATAGTGGATAAAACAATAGGTTCAGTATCAATTATAAAACTAATCCTCTCTACATAGTAATCACCTTCCACCAATAATTTTATATTAATAAACTTGATACATGCCCTAGATCGGGGTTCATAATAGCATACAAAGTTGTCCAAGTCAACAGGACCTCTACCACAGTTATTCGTGGGAAAAAATACAACCAAACCTCACATGGACCTCTTCTATAGTTATTCGTGGGAGAACAAATGGTGTAGAAATATGAGTGAGTGAGGATATCTTGTATCCTCTAGATTATCTCAGTAGATAGTGTGTGGTTATACTGCAGACACACACACTGCTTGAAAAGTAGTAAAATTATACACAATAGATCAGAAATAATAAGATAGGGTTTAGAATTATCTGAGTGATGTTCTTGATGCTTATAGACTTATTAGGTGTAGAAGATCTAAAACTCGAGTCCACTTTTGGAAACAGACACCAAAACAGAGTGTCGTGAAATCTCTGTGTTCTGGTTTCTGGTGAGGTGATATGTTCTTGGAAGGTTCTCTTTACTAGGGTTTGTTTCTGCAAGAATGTTGAGGATTTGGTGCTCATAAAATCCTTCTTGTACACAGTTATCATGAATGAGTGATATTTTTATATGCCTCTTTCTTTACTTCACAGGTTATCTCTATATCGCTCACTCCATATTTTTTCTCATGTGATTTCTTTTTATATTCTTTAAAGGTCCACAATAGGCATGATCCTTAACATGAGGTCTTCCTCGTACCGCGTATTGTTCTCTGAAAATGTCTACAAAAGAAATACATTGTCATTAATATAATAAGTGGTACTGATTTTCATAAATATTATTGTTATAATTAATTTTAAATTTAAGAGTAAAAAAAATTCTAAGTATTGAATAGTATGTCATTCTATCACTGACTCCTTTTGTCAGTGACTCCTTCTGTCAGTGACTCCTTCTATCGGTGACTCAATTTTTTATCTGTATGTGACTCATTTTTAAATGTCTTGGTGAATCAATTTTGTATCTTTAGGTGACTAATTTGTTCCTTCGGTGAGTCATTCTATCGGTGACTCATTTTTCTGTCAGTGAGTTGTTTTTTCTATTGGGGAGTCATTTTGTTTGTGAGTTATTTGTTTTTTAGTGAGTTATTTTTTCTACTATTGATTCTTTCTATTAGTGAATCATATGTGATATTAGTGACTCAGTCTTATATCTCTCAGTGAATTGTTATATGACTTAACTGTCGGTGACTCATACTTAATAATTTTGTCTATTTACCTGACTTATAGTATAAACATAAACAGAATATGTTAAACTTATAATTGAACATAGATAAACATAATTAGACATATTTTAACTTAACTAACTATGATTTGACATAAATGAAATTGATTAGATATTATTTTTTATTATTAAAACTGGAGAGGGCCAAAAAACCACAAAACTGAAAATCTCCATCCTAACTGATATTTTCTAAAAAAAACATTCCCTTTTTCAAAAAACCATTCTAAAATTCAATAAAAAAACAATTTCCTCATTATTTATAAAAAAATTAAGAATCCCCAAAACACAAATCCACACTTCTCATTTCTCAAAAAACTAACTCTTAAAAATATTTTAAACACATATCATTCCATCATAAGACTTTTCTTTCAAAAAGTTGTATTTTCTTAAAAAAACAAAATGACGAAAAAAAATTATTTATAGATGCTGAACAAGAAAAAATAATCAATTTTATCAAGAAATAAATACCTATAATATGTATTTATCTAATCACCCCTATAGTATATTCAAGAAAACATTAAATATATTATAAATTGAATTTAATTAACAATAGATATTATTAAGGTGGTATGTTAAACAATACCACCTATAGGATCATGTGTCATACCCTAAACATGTCACTTTTATAATGAATAAACAGTGAAACTAACTCCCAACTGAGCCATGTGATACATTCTTAGTCCTAGACATCTTAGGATGCCTGACCAAAACCTCACTCCACCTAGAGTTCCTACTCACTATAAATTTTGGTTTCAACAAAATCCATGTTAGTCAGGCCTGCTCATGATCTACCTCACAGGTCATAAATTCTTATCTACATATTTAAATGACAATGTCACAACTAAACACATGATTTAATATCACTTGTAATATTCTTACCCACCTCACCCAAAAAATATATGGTTCAGTGGTGTTACATGAACTTAGGAATGTCTATCGATATGTTAGAGGCTATAAAATAGCATTGAGGGCCTAAAAAATCACGGGGAGACTAATCCCTTAAATATAAAGCATAAGGTTTGTGCTTGAATTTATTAAAATTTCTGTATGATCCATCTGTATAATAGACATACCCAAAACAAATAGACATGAAAAGAGGGATCCAAGAGGTCGTCTTGTGGTCCAAAATATAAAAAATAAACATTATAAATGATATGAATCAACATAAAATAGAGAGAAAATATAATTATACATAACATTGAATAATAAAAAAGATAAACAATTGGATTTTTCACTAATACATATGTAGTGTAATTGAAAATAAATATATTGTGGCCTCTGGCCCAACTCACTAGACTATCTCCTCCTAAATCCTTGGTATTAAATACAATTCTAATCCTTTAATATGTTTTGAACTCTAAGATAATACTTTTACCTAAAATAAAACATGAATTCTTATCTATGTATATCCAAACAAATGTCATTTACATAGGTTGAGGGTGAGTCTAACAATCCAATTACATTCCCCCACCCACCTCAACTCACTAAGTGTTAGTGATCAAGTAGATTCATATGAAATTTTGTGGTGTGAGTTAGTATGTGATGACTATAACACAACCCAAATGATAAATCATAACCCATACATTCTCAATAAAGGTTATACCTATGTTCTAATAGGACCAGAAGACACATGCACCCTAAAGACTCTACTAAATCTATACAACTCATTCTTGTCCCCACTTCCCTATAATTTATGAAATAGTATACCTTCATGTGCCTATAATTTATACCACACATTCAATATCATCTCACCATTTTTAAGATCAATAGGTCACACTATATATATGACAACTAACTCATTATATTCCTACATGACCTATCGTTATCTCACAACTTTTCAATAACCAAAACCTAAAATATCAAGGGAAATAATGATCATATCAATAAATAAAACAAATAGAATTAAAATAGGTCCCAACCATCAATGATAAATGTTAAACAATAACAGAAACAAGATGAGTGTTCAAATATGGTCCAAATCATCAAATAACATCTAAATGGTAATCATGTGATAAAAGAAATGGGAAGATAAAGAATGGGTCCCAATCATATGAAATAACAATCCTAGTGCACAATACCTTCCCAATATCATTTCACTAGTACTCACTAAATATATACATTGGGAAACCCATCAATAAAATTTGGCTCTATCCCCCAATTTCAATTCTTCATAGGGGCTATCTCTCACTAAATGATAATGAAGAAATAGTTGTACACTAATCCCTTAAATAAATTATCAAAATCATCATAAAAAAATTTGTGCATCATGCACATGGTTTTATATTAGGTGGATCCCATGAGAAGGCAGTGTAACACCTCAAGATTTGATGAAATATTTTTTTCCAATAGATTTAATTTCATTGATAGATTACATTACACACAACAATGAGTTTTAACGAACTACAATATACTATTAATATTATCATTTAAACATGACCATTATAGCTAAGCTATAAAACTTGGTAGTATGAATAGGAAGATCCATATTTTTAAAATTAAGAGTGATGTTTTTATATAAATAAAATATATTTATAAAAATTACTTAATTTTTAGTAAAGTCTTAATATTATCCGAAAATAAATTTTTCTAAAAAAATGTTTTTATTGATTTTTGTGATCAAATAAAAAAAGTAATTTTTTCCACTGTTAGAAAAATTATTTGAAAAAATAAATTTTGTTTTTGAAATAAAAATTTCAACATTATCTTATAATTAATTTTTGATAATTTTAGTAAAATATCAATTTTTAGATAAATAGTGAAAAAATATTGATTTTTACTAAAAACTTTATTTTTGTTTAAGAAATTTTCATGTTATATTTTGTTTTAAAATGGTTTTAAAAGTAAAATTAGTGTAATATTATTATTATTAATCCAATGTATTTCATTTTAATCAATTTTATGTTACACTTTGATATAAAAAAAATTATAATTATAAAAAAAATCTTTGAAAAACTATTTTTTCATCACGTCTGTAGATTTAATTTTAAATTAAATTTTGAAGGTTCTGTGAATTAAATTTATAAAATGGATTATATATTTTTAATTATAATACTTAATAATATATAATTATTTCAACTTAATTTTTTATCATAATGAGTAGTAAAAATATTAAAATTTAATTATTGTGATTAAGGTTAAAACAGGTTTATTAGGGATTAAACCAAAAATATAAGGATTAAAATGACCTAGAAAATTTTAAAATTACTATTTTATGGATTTATTTCAACATTATATCATATAAGGTTCAATAATGAGACATTTTTTATCCTTTTATCATGTTTAAAACATAGGTATACAATTTTATTTTCAAAAATTCCAAGCTTGTTATCTCCCTCACTTATAAAGGGGCACCCCTATCCTATCCTCTTCACAATTAAAAATCCTTTTGGTTCAACCAATAACTAAAAAAATTCCTTCCTTAATTACATCACCACATCCTATAGTCATTATAATTGTTAGGAAAACCTCTTAGTAAGTCTTTATGTACAAACCTAAATAGGTTCCCTGAATAAGAGGTATCATTCTTAACCGAGCATTTTTATTTTATTTTTTCTTCCTCACCCTTAAAATATTCTTCAAAAATTATGATATAATAACATCATTATATAATATATAACTATATGTTATTATGTTAATATAATAACCTATATCCACCTTCTCTTCCATCAAATGGTAAATGAAACCATCAATCATGTGTACGACGGACTGCCACCTCGTGAACCGATGTAGTTTGTTTTCCATCATTGCTTCACACTTAATGATATAATGATATATCTAAAGTATATATGTGATATTTATGGACCAAAAATAAATTTATAATTATCATATCACATATAAATTCTTACCATACAACTCATTGGAAACCAATAACGTCGCTCGTGTGTACGGCAGACTACCACCTCACGAACTGATGTGAAGTATTTTTTATTTCCATTTTAATTTGATGGAAATAGTGATATATTTATAGAATATATATTATATTCATTATATAATAATAATTATGAATTTTTAATTTATTATTTACCTTTATTTCATTCCATCTATTGAGAAAATGGAAACAGCATTCATGCGTACGTACGACATACCATCTCCATGAGCAATGCAATTCATTTAATATCTATAAATTTTATGGATTATTATAAATACATATATAATTAATATATATTATATTTATATAATTATTAATATACTATATATTATTCATATTTGATAAAATTAGTACCAAACTACTGAACCAGAACATACATGAAAAACAAAGTCGTTATCACTCAGAATAGTGATATCAATAAAGAATTGCTAATGTAAGGGTGATAAAAGGGTATAAGAAAATAATATATGATATGATAAATATTAGTATGGTTATATAATATAATTATAATAAATACATGTTTATTATAAAGGATGTCTAAACATGTATGGATAAATTAAATACTTTAAGTAAGGGATTTCTGGTCTCTCTTATTTTTTGGGTAACATATGCCATATTCACCACTCACTTATTTTGTGTTGTGTATATACTACCATTTTGACATGTTATATCATGAATTTATTTATTCTAATGATATTTAATGTTTTATTTAAATTTACTCTTCTAGTGAGATTATGATTCAAAATTTACCAAAGTGGTAAGGGATTTTCATCTCACTTTTACTTCGGTGAGACGCATACCTTATTCACCACTTGTTTATTTTATATGGTGTATATAATTCACAAGAATGTATTTTATTATTATTATTATGAAATTTATTGATATTTAAATATCCATATATTTTTATTTTATGGGTTTTACGATTCAAAAGTTACCAAAGTGGTAAGGGTTTTATGTTACAATATCTTTATTTATCAGGATTGCATATGATTATGTTTTTGTTGATGAAATATTATGATCTAACTATTAAGAAACTATTTAATTTCCTTATAATATGGTTATTTATGAATAATAAATTTTTTTCCATTCATTTTCCTATCTTTAATAACTAAAGAGAGCAAAAAAAATTAAGGAAAATTGACCTTATCTCCCTCGTTTGTCAAAAATCCTTTCTTCTCCATGTACAAGTTTTTTAAAAATGATTTTACTATTCTAAAAAAATATTGTTTAAGGTCATTTTTACCCTTTTCAACTTTTTAAAAAAAATTAAAATAAATCTTATTGTCATTTTATGAAATGAGGTACTTTTTAATTTTTACTAAAATTGTGAAAGGAAACTTGTATTTAATGTGTATGGCGTGAGCAGTATTTTCCTCCATCGTGGATTCTAATGAATTAAAGATCCCCTTAAAGGTTTAAATTTTTATTTTAAAAGAAATTTTTTCTTTAATTTTTGGGAATTTTTTAGATTTTAAAGAAGTTATTTCAAAATTGAAAGGATATTTTCCTCAAGAATATTTTGATGATCCTTTTATAGAATTTCTATTCATCAATGAAAAAAAACCTTTTATGTTGATTTTGTTTTAATTGGGATATGATCTAATGGTACTATACTTATTATTTCTATGGATTTTTATGATTATCATGAAAATATATTTATGAAACTAATTTCTTTTCCATGGGATATTCTATAATGAAATTATGGGATGTTTATGAAATCCATTTATTTTCCACAGATTATGTTATGATGAAATGTTTATGAAACCCATTTTATTTACATGGGTTATGATATGATGAATATCTTATAGTATTTTATAACCCATATTTATGGTTCTTGTTATGTGAGTAGTGGTTCCATTATAAACCAAGGATAGTATTTACGTTATAACCAAGGACATTGGTTACATTATAACCAAGAATGGTGGTTAAGTTATAACAAATAATGGTGGTTACATTATAATCAAGTATGGGTGGTTAAATTATAAACCATTATGGGTGGTCATGTGATTATATAGTCTCCCAATACATTGGGTAATGATTTATATCTCATGAGATAAACCATACAGTAATATGGAGTGAGCCCATTTCTGTAAGGAAATTTGTCTACGATGATAGTCTTGGGAGTGGATCTTGACTAATATCATAGTTTTCAGAGTAATACCATTTTACTATGATAAACTTAGTTATGAGACTTGACAACTAAGTAAATTATAACCTATTCTTTTGTGTATTACACAAATCTATTTATTATGCCAATTTTATTCTCTCACGGCTTATGTTCTTTGATTACTTTATGATTCCTATCTTATGAACTACTAATATTTATTTTCTGGATCAATATTATGATATATTATATGCAGGGTATGGTTTTTAAATGTTATTTACATGATATTATACCCTTATACTCATGTTATGTTGATATCTTCATCATTTACCATTACTAAGCATCTAAACTCACCCTTTCTTATGTTTCCATTCCCTATGTTATGAATAAAGGTATTGTGTATGATATGTCTAATAAGGGTGATAGTTATGAATAAAATAGTGGGATATCATTTAGTTTACTTATAAAACAATTGTTTATGTGTCTAAGTTGCAAAATATATCAGACCTATATGATTATAGCGTGGATTGGTATGTTATGTAATGAATATTCATATAAAAATATGTAATATCTATGTATAAAAGGCATGGGAATCTATTGTTGGTATCATAGAATAAGTTTAGTCAAACTTTGGAGATTAAGATTATAAAACATTAGCAAAAAACCTAGGTATAAATTTAAGTATAGGATAACATCCAAAAGTATTAGTAAGAAAGAGATTAAGTGATATTCTAAGAAATTAAAATCTTTTTGGATAATACAAGTGGATGTGGCTCTCGAACAGTTGTAACTATAGGTAATAACTCCAAAAAGGTTGCATTCGGATTTTACTTGATCATCACCTAGTGCATGAAAATGGGCCTTACTGCACACCTATTTTGAAACTCCTAGGTAATATTCTTTGGTTGATCCATGCTTTCTTTACAAACCATTATGAAGGATTTGAATAGATAATGATCATGGATGTCCTAGGTTAAATGTAAGGTTTCTTAGATTTAAAACAATGTGTTATGATTTATTCATCTTATAAAAGTTTTTTCATGATTATTTTGTTTCCCACTATGAATATTTTTTCTCACACTATTCTTTTTGGTTTTATTCAATGGTGGGAACCAAAAGTAACTGAGTTAACATAAAATGTGATATACAATGTGTTAATGCGAAGCCAAATGGGATGATGACTAGAGTGAAGGTGTAACACCCCAGGTAAATAAAGAATATGACATTTTCATATTTATCCATATTTGTGAATAAAATATTAATATGACTTTAAAGTGGATGCTATGCTCGATGGCTTACCCAACACGCAACAACGAGTTTCTTGGGAATCGTAAGTTGCACTCTAATAATAAAATAATATTATTTTAAATGGTAGTTAACATGTAGTCGTTGTATTGGTGGGAATGGATATAAATAAATAAAATATGATTATATATGTTTTTAAATGTTTTTACATTTATCCAATAAAAGATAAAGGCTTAAAATACGGAAAGAATTCAATTTTAGGCGTATATACCCTAGTTTTCACTAAAGGTTCACTTATCACCTTTTGATGGAGAACCGTCATTAAATATAGTTTTGTTCACTCTTATATATTCTATTGGACCAAATAAAACTCTTCTTAAGAATTGGGACATCAAAATTTACTTTGTGTAAATTTTTGGAATCTTTCCGATAAAGTTCATTTTTTAATGAATAGTGTAAAATGTTGTATTTTAATTAAAAACCACTTTTTAATCTAATTTATTTATATGATTAGATTATCTTTTGAATTGGTTTTAAAGTGAAATTGGAATATATTTTTACCATTAAATCCAATAGTGGTCATTGAAATTAATTTCACTTTGAAATCAGACTTAAACTAGTGTCAATCTTTTGATACTTATTGTTTCATAAAAACACGCTATTTGCTCTGACAGCGGGAATTAATTATTAAATTAATTAATGTGACTTATATGTTTTGAATTTTTTAAAATAGACTTCATTTTTGAATTCGGAATATCAAATATAGCTTAGGGTGAATTTTTGGGATTTTTCTGAAAAACTTCAATTTTTGATGAATAGTGAAACCACTAAGTGGTACTTATAAAAACTGATTTTTCCGTTTAAATGAAATTTCGCCATCTTTGTGTTTTGAATTTCAAAAATCTGACATACATGGTTTTCATTAAGAAGTAAAATGTGGTTCAATGGGATAAAAATAAATTTTTGTTGAATAGTAACTTATTAAGTTTTTAATCGTGATTAGAGGTAATTAGTGTAGTTTATGGTAAGAATAATGTTTTAATAAAATGAAATGACCTAGACACATGTCCTACCATAATTGGATATGTCATGTCCGACCAAGACAATCCATGGGTCAACTTGGGGACCCCATGGAGCCACTTTGTTTGGGAAATGACATAAATAACTTTTTATTTAATGTTAAAGTAAAAATGACACAAACATGAGATGTTTTACTAAAACAATTTTTACATGGGGTTATACAAGTCATATTTTTGACTATTAATAGTCATTGGAAAGATAAAAATATTTCCTACATCATAGTATTTTTTTATAATTTTTAGACATGAAATAAATTAAATTATTTATGACATCATGATGATGTAGCGATGACCTCATTATTTAACGATTTAAATAAAATGGAAAGATAATGTAATATCTAAGACCTAAACATGTCCAAAACCTATTGGATGAGTGTATTTTGAACCCCTATCATCTTATCCTCAAAATACATCAATGTGGGACCTTTAAAATCCGAAACGCTTTTGAAAATAAAGTAACATTTTGTAACTTTACAAGAGTGCCCCTCCTCTCCTCTTATAAAAGCCCCCCACCTCTACCTCCTTACCCACACTCCCAAAGTTTTTGGCTCGGCCAACCCCTGACCATTTTGTCTCTCCACTTCCCTCTCTTACTCCTTGAAGCCTCACTTTGGGAATAAGTCTTCCCAAGGAAGCCTTTGAGCTCAAACCAAAGGGAGTTACCTGATTTTAAGGTAATGTCTTCACTTGAGTCATTTTGTTTTATTTTGCTTCTCCAACCCCATAAACTCTTTTTATTCATTTCTTTTGTAAAAAATCCAATATCTTAAATATACAAGGATATTTTTATAAGAAGTATTCGAGATACACTTACACACACCTACATCTAATGGTTAAAGAACATACTGTTTCCGTGGATGGCGAATTCCTGCCTCCCGAAACGATGATTGTTCAACATTCTTTTAACACCTTGAAAGGTGGACATTAAGATGACACTATACTTATATATGATATATAATATGTTTATTTTTTACTTAATCTTATGTATTTTTCATTTATGGCATACCTTTATGGTTTCCATTATGGGTAAACGTGATATCTTCATTTAAGGAAGTGTGGACTACCGCCCCCTCAAAGTGATGTGATTCATTAATGCCATATGTGGGACGTATAAAGGATGGATTTAAAGTTATTATATATGATGTTATACTGGAATTATAATATAACTTTATATCATTATTATTTTCTTTCCATTAAAGTATGAGATAGAAATGAAAGTAGCGTTCATGCGTACGTACGGCTTACCGTCTCCATCAACGGTGCATTTCATTTCTTATCCCCACATGTAATGTATTATAACGAGTACATATATATAATGGATATATATGATGTATGTTAAATCTAAATGATTAATATAATTCTGGAATTAAAATATACATACCTCTCATATAGTTTTAATTCCATTAATATGACATAGAAATCAAAGTAGCGTTCATGCGTACGTACGGCTTACCGTCTCCATGAACGGTGCATTTCATATCTTTCCTCTAAATGATTATGTGATATTATAAATACATGTATATGATGGATATATATGATATATATTATATCCAAATCAGGAATGCCATTCTGGATATAAATAACCTTTGACCACACGAACAACATGTAATTGTAAGAACTCCACTTTCGACTTAAGAACCAAATATCGACAAAACAAACATTATTAACTTAATGATTACATAATGTTTATAACATGGAAATAAGTGATATAAAAGGAATAATAAGCTTTAAAAAGGTTCTTAATCAAGTATAAATTAACTCAAGTTTATTATTCAGGACGTTAAATAACGATCGAGTCAAGTCGGACCCGAGGTAAGGGATCCTACTCCTCTCTTTCTTTTTAAGTACACTCTTTTATGTCATTCCTTTTAAAGCTCATCTTTCTTATTATTGGGATGTTATTTTATATTAATATTACTATAATTTTTATGTTCATTTTATGAGAGACCCTATTCTCTCTCATCAATCCATTTTGGAAGTTTTGAGTGGTGCTGTTAGGCTGCCGAATTTTCGTAAGAGATATAACCTCTCTCTTTCTTTTTAAGTACTCTCCTTTATGTCACTTATTTTAAGCTCCTATTTGTTATGATGGGGGATGTTATATTTTATTCCTCTCGCTGTAAATTTTATGGTAATATGATGAGATACCCTATTTCCTCTCATCAATCCATTTTGCAAGTTTTAAGTGGCGTCATTAGGCTGCCAAGTTTTCGTAATGGATATTTCATCTCACTTTTATTCCCGTGAGATTTATGCTACATTTGCCACAATTTCCTTTGAGTGGTGTATGTGCTGCCCATTATTTTACTCATTGTGTAATATAATTTCATTTATGAGTATTTACATCAATGTTGTATTTTCCTTCTTTTACGGGGTGTATGTTTCGAAAGATACCCAAATCGGTAAGGGAACCTTTCACCCTCGTCTTTTTAAAAGACTTCTTTTGTTACGTCTTTTAATTCACATAATATTATGTTGGGATATGTTCTTCTATATCCTTGTTGATTTAAATTTTATGTCCATATGATGAGATTCCCTTTTTATCTCTCATCAACTCATTTTCTGAATTTTGAAGTGATGTCGTTAGGCTGTCGAATTTTACCAAGGGAACTTTTTAACCCAATTCCGATTTCTTTGGGTTCAACATGTAGTTATTGAATATGTTATCTTTTGAATATGTGTGAATGACCTTTTATTATTTTACACTTAATATCCACTTATATTGGGTGTATTTATATTTGTCACACATAATTTTGAGATTGATTTATCCTTAATTTAAGGATACCTTCTTTATAAGGGAATTCATCACATTTGACATTTCTATTGAGACTTCATTATTGTTATGCACCAATTCACTCTTATATGGTGTATATACTGTCCTTTGGAATATTATATCATGAATCCATTTATTCTCATGATATTATAAAGTTCTGACTAAATGTTATTCCTCAATTATTATATTCAAGTGTCTCTAATTTTGGTAGAACCCCTTTAACCAAAATATCGCTTTAAATGTTTTAATTATTTTTTCTTATTAATATCCATGTTTTCAAAATGGTTTTAAGGATTTATTTATATGGATATTAATGGTTTAAAATTTTATAATCTTCAAGGTGGTATGAGACACGTTGATTCAAAAATCTCTTTATTAAATGTTTTAAATGGTTTTGGAAATGGTTTCTTTTTGAATGGATTCATTATTTCAATATACTAAAATGTTATATTGTGATTAAAATGTGGAAATGTTATGTTTCCTTTATGCATGTTTTATGTGATACGTTTATGTTATGGTTCTTGGGCATTATTATGGAAACGGGTGGTTCCGTGATAAACTAAGGGCGGGTGAGCCCGATATAGCTCTCCAATGAATTGGGTAACACGAATGAGTAAAACGTTAAGGTTTCTCCGAAGAGATTTAGGGAATATACTGTGGTGGCTATTCCAAACGTAACCAAGAGGGTTACTCCCTACGTAAGAATGTTATGAATGCCTCAAGTTACCTTTTATGTCTTATGATTTCTATGATTTATTCATGATTGATGAGGTATGTTAAAGTGCCTATGTTTTATGGGTAAAGTATGATTTCATTCTTATGTATATATGAACTCATGTTTCCTTTCCATATTTTTATAACCCTTACTGAGCTTTTTATGCTCATCCCAAGTTTTTGAAATGTTTTTCACAGGTCAAGGGAAAGGTACATGATTTGATGATAGTGTCAAGGATGTGTCAAGAAAGAATCCATGTTTTATTTTAAATTTGTTTCTGTTGATGGGAAGAATGAATACTGTCTTTTATGTAACAACTTTGTTTAAATGTGGAATGTAATGCAAGTTTCATGATCTAATTCTCTAAAACTCTAAACCTGAAAAGATCCTCAATGTGTAATCTTGTAATAACTCAAGATTAAGTAAGGTTTAAGGCTGGGGCCTTATAGTTGGTATCAGAGGTCGGTTTAGATAACTTTAGAGGTTAGGGTATTCTTTAAGCATAAGTGACATTACCATAATGGTCAGGATTTCAGAAAGAGTCCTAGTTTTAGATAAAGTTAATGAGTAAGTATATCTTAGTGTTTATCTTCCTCATTAGTACATTATGGTTTTGTTGACATACTCACACTAACCTTTTTGGTTTTAGTAAATGGCTGGATCTAGCAGGCACCAAAGTAACAGTGGATGTGAAGGAAACTGTGACAGTTTTTTGAGCAAGAAACTGAATGATATGGGAGCTGCAATGAGAACTCTTGTGATTATCCTCAACCAACTATCTGGAGTCATGATTGACCACCTAAACCTTGGTGATTTCTCTAAGGCATCATATATGCAAGAAACAAATCCCTACGGAACTACAGGTAATAATCATAAAGGTAAGTGTGTTCAAAAACTTATGTGTCAGAAATGTGGAAAGAAACACCTAGGAAAATGTTTCAAAGGGACAGAAATATGCTATAGATGTGGAAATGAAGGTCATAAAGCAAGAACCTGCCATGGAAAAAGGAAGCATCCAGTTGACTCAAGGAAAGGGAAAGAAGTTCTTTCTGAGGGATCAATTGAATGTTTTAAATGTGGTGTGTGTGGTCATTATGCAAACACATGTCCTAGGAAGAAGTTTCGTGAATGGTATCACCAAGCGCGTACAAATGTTCATTTACCAATACCTAATTCCATTCCGATTGAGGATGAAGAAACTGACAATGACCAATCAGAGGTATGTATTATTTCATGACTATTGTTTTCCTATTTTGGAATCTTAGGATATGATTCATGATTTTGTTTGTAGGAAAGAGGTATTTCGGAATAAGTTGGAAAGGAATGGTTAATGGATCATGAATAATGTTGAATGAGTAAGATGTAAACATATAAGGGCTTCAAGAGTTATGGTGAAATTCTTAAGAGTATTAAGTCTCTTTTGATGATGGGGTTACATTAGAAGGCTTTTTATATTATGTGTAACCCTGATGTTTAATATATGAAAATTTTATTCAAGTAATAGTTATCTTTTCTTTTGTGGACATAGTTATAAAGAACCATTTGGTTTTATATGATCCTCACTTTTGAGGTAATTATGGGTTACTATATGTCATGATTGAAGTGAAAGGCATGAGATAAAATTGAGGTTAAATTATGTTATGGTTATTTTTGATGATTTTATCCCTTTTTGGGGAATGATTTGAGAATTATATAGTTTTGGAAAAAGGAAAAAACGCAGACCGTGTGACTACCAGTCGCGTCGGACATAGTTGCGGCAATCGAACCCACAACCAAAGTGCGACTGCTATTTATCGCCTACCGCTGGACTACGTGAAGTCCCGGGTTAGTTTGACTGATTATTTTTAGTTAGATGATTTTATGAATTAAGAGTAAGTTGATTTTGGGTTATCTATGGAAATTTATTAACCTATCATGGAGGATATGTGATTAGGTTAATTACTTTTCAATACGATACATTAAGAGCAACTAACTTTGTTTGGAGATAAATGTTACGATTTAACTTGGAAGACTATGTGAGTAAATCCTTCAAATATTTGGGTTTCAACCTTAGTTTGGTTTACTTTGAATAATTTTATGGACAAATTTTTTATCGAATAGTCCTCGTTGAACTTTGGGTTTTGTTGGAAAAATTTTGGAGATTAAGCATAGATTTTCTTTTTATAAAGGGTTATCCTTTTCTGGATTATCTGATCTTGTACTAACCTTTTTGGTTTTGGTTTTGGTTAAAGTCTAAAGACATGGGAAGTATATAGTTCTCTTTTTTGGATTAGGTGATTCTCTAGAAGTTTATTATAGTACTCTTAATGTGAACAAGTCTTCCTAAATACACGTCTTTTGGAGAAAATATGAGTTTGTGTAAGGAATCTAATAAAAGTTGAAAGTCAACATGATAAGTGATTATGTTTCCTTATGAATAAATTCCTCAATAAAAAGTAACTTAAAACAAAAATGTTGTCTATTAACTTTTCCTACTGGGGAATCGAATACCGTTTAACCCATCACAAGTTTGTGATTTTCTTATGGTTAACTTTCTCCTAAACATGTTTTTTATCACTCGCCATCAGAACATGACCCTTTGTTTTTTCCTCCATGTCCGTATTTTTATACTTGGAATCCTAGTATGGGTTAACTCGGGTGACCTTTGTACTTATTTTTCTTTATTTTAAAGTGATTGTTTTACCGACTCTTGTTCTGATGTGGGACTTTCAAGGATGTTTCCAAGCCCAATTTTAAAATTGCGAGGATGCAATTCCCAAAAGGGGGGAAGGATGTAACACCCCAGGTAAATAAAGAATATAAAATTTTCATATTTATCCATATTTGTGAATAAAATATTAATATGACTTTAAAGGGGACGCTATGCTCGATGGCATACCCAACACGCAACAACGAGTTTCTTGGGAATCTTACGTTGCACTCTAATAATAAAATAATATTATTTTAAATGGTAGTTAACATGTAGCCGTTGTATTGGCGGGAATGGATAGAAATAACTAAAATATGATTATATATGTTTTTAAATGTTTTTACATTTATCCAATAAAATATAAAGACTTAAAATACGGAAAGAATTCAATTTTAGGCGTATATGCCCTAGTTTTCACTAAAGGTTCACTTATCGCCTTTTGATGGTGAACCGTCATTAAATATAGTTTTTTTCACTCTTATACATTCTATTGGACCAAATAAAACTCTTCTTAAGAATTGGGACATCAAAATTTACTTTGTGTAAATTTTTGGTATCTTTCCGATAAAGTTCATTTTTTAATGAATAGTGTAAAATGTTGTATTTTAATTCAAAACCTATTTTTAATCTAATTTATTTATATGATTATATTATCTTTTGAATTTGTTTTAAAGTTAAATTAGAATATATTTTTACCATTAAATCCAATAGTGGTCGTTGAAATTAATTTCACTTTCAAATCAGACTTAAACTAGTGTCAATCTTTTGATACTTATTGTTTCATAAAAACACGATATTTGCTCTGACAGCGGGAATTAATTAATGTGACTTATATGTTTTGAATTTTGTAAAATAGACTTCATTTTTTAATTCTTAATATCAAATATATCTTAGGGTGAATTTTTGGGATTTTTCTGAAAAACTTCAATTTTTGATGAATAGTGAAACCACTAAGTGGTACTTATAAAAACTGATTTTTCTGTTTAAATGAAATTTTGCCATCTTTGTGTTTTGAATTTCAAAAATCCGACATACATGGTTGTCATTAAGAATTAAAATTTGGTTCAATGGGATAAAAATAATTTTTTGGTGAATAGTAACTTATTAAGTTTTTAATCGTGATTAGAGGTAATTAGTGTAGTTTATGTAAAGAATAATGTTTTAATAAAATTAAATGACCTAGACACATGTCCTAACCTCATTGGATTTGTCATGGCCGACCAATAAAATCCATGGGTCAACTTGGGGACCCCATGGAGCCACTTTGGTTGGGAAATGACATAAATATCTTTTTATTTAATGTTAAAGTAAAAATGACACAAACATGAGATGTTTTACTAAAACAATTTTTACATGGGGTTATACAAGTAATATTTTTGACTATAAATAGTCATTGGAAAGATAAAAATATTTCCTACATCATAGTAGTTTTTTTATAATTTTTATACATTAAATAAATTAAATTATTTATGACATCATGATGATGCAGCGATGACCTCATTATTTAACGATTTAAATAAAATGGAAGGATAATGTAATATCTAAGACCTACACATGTCCAAAACCTATTGTATGAGTGTATTTATAACCCTTATCATATTATCCTCGAAATAAATCAATGTTTAACCTTTAAAATCCGAAACTCTTTTGAAAATAAAGTAACATTTTGTAACTTTACAAGAGTGCCTCTCCTCTCCTCTTATAAAATGCCCCCACCTCTACCTCCTTGCCCACACTCCCAAAGCCTTTGGCTTGGCCAAACCCTGACCATTTTTCCTCTCCACTTCCCTCTCTTACTCATTTAAGCCTCAATTTGGGAAGAAGTCTTCCCAAGGAATCCTTTGAGCTCAAACCAATGGGAGTTACCCGATTTTAAGGTAATGTCTTCACTTGAGTCCTTTTGTTTTATTTTGCTTCTCCAACCCCCTAAAATATTTTTATTCATTTCTTTTGTAACAACTCCAGTATCTTAAATATAATAGGATGTTGTTATAAGAAGTATTCTAGCTACACTTACACACACCTACATCTAATGGTTAAATAACATACTGTTTCCGTGGATGGCGAATTTCTGCCACCCGAAACGATGATTGTTCAACATTCTTTTAACACCTTCAAAGGTGGAAATTAAGATGACACTATACTTATATATGATATATAATATGTTTATTTTTTACTTAATCTTTTGTATTTTTCATTTATGTCATACCTTTATGGTTTCCATTATGGGTAAACGCGATATCTTCATTTAAGGAAGTGCGGACTACCGCCCCCTCAAAGTGATGTGATTCGTTAATGCCATATGTGGGATGTATAAAGGATGGATTTAAAGTTATTATATATGATGTTATACTGGAATTATAATATAACTTTATATCATTATTATTTTCTTTCCATTAAAGTATGAGATAGAAATGAAAGTAGCATTCATGTGTATGTACGGCTTACCGTCTCCATGAACGGTGCATTTCATTTCTTATCCCCACATGTAATGTATTATAATGAGTACATATATATAATGGATATATATGATTTATGTTAAATCTAAATGATTAATATAATTCTGGAATTAAAATATACATACCTCTCATATAGTTTTAATTCCATTAATATGACATAGAAATCAAAGTAGCGTTAATGCGTACGTACGGCTTACCGTCTCCATGAACGGTGCATTTCATTTCTTTCCTCTAAATGATTATGTGATATTATAAATACATGTATATGCTGGATATATATGATATATATGATATCCAAATCAGGAATTTCATTCTGGATATAAAGAACCTTTGACCACACGAACAACATGTAATTGTAAGAAGTCCACTTTCGACTTAAGAACCAAATATCGACAAAACAAACATTATTAACTTAATGATTACATAATATTTATAACATGGAAATAAGTTATATAAAAGGAATAATAAGATTTAAAAAGTTTCTTAATCAAGTATAAATTAACTCAAGTTTATTATTCAGGACGTTAAAGAACGATCGAGACAAGTCGGACCCGAGGTAAGGGATCCTACTCCTCTCTTTCTTTTTAAGTACACTCTTTTATGTCATTCCTTTTAAAGCTCATATTTCCTGTTATTGGGATGTTCTTTTATATTAATCTTACTGTAATTTTTATGTTCATGTGATGAGAGACCCTATTCTCTCTTATCAATCCATTTTGGAAGTTTTGAGTGGCGCCGTTAGGCTGCCGAATTTTCGTAAGAGATATAACCTCTCTCTTTCTTTTTAAGTACTCTCCTGTATGTCACTTCTTTTAAGCTCCTCTTTGTTATGATGGGGGATGTTCTTTTATATTCCTCTCGCTTTATATTTTATTTTAATATGATGAGATACCCTATTTCCTCTCATCAATCCATTTTGGAAGTTTTAAGTGGCGCCGTTAGGCTGCCGAGTTTTCGTAAGGGATTGTTCATCTCACTTTTATTCCCGTGAGATTTATGCTACATTTGCCACAATTTCCTTTGATTGGTGTATGTGATGCCCATTATTTTACTCATTGTGTAATATACTTTCATTTATGAGTATTTACATCAATGTTTTATTGTCCTTCTTTCACGGGGTGTATGTTTCGAAAGATACCCAAATCGGTAAGGGAACCTTTCACCCTCCTCTTTTTAAAAGACTTCTTTTGTTACGTCTTTTAATTCACATAATATTATTTTGGGATATGATCTTATATATCCTTATTGATTTAAATTTTATGTCCATGTGATGAGATTCCCTTTTTATCTCTCATCAACTCATTTTCTGAATTTTGAAGTGATGTCGTTGGGCTGTCGAATTTTACCAAGGGAACTTTTTAACCCAATTTCGATTTCTTTGGGTTCAACATGTAGTTATTGAATATGTCATCTTTTGAATATGTGTGAATGACCTTTTATTGTTTTACACTTAATATCCACTTATATTGGGTGTATTTATATTTTTCACACATAATTTTGAGATTGATTTATCCTTAATTTAAGGATACCTTCTTTATAAGGGAATTCATCACATTTGACATTTCTATTAAGACTTCATTGTTGTTATGCACCAATTCACTCTTATATGGTGTATATATTGTCCTTTGGAATATTATATCATGAATCCATTTATTCTCATGATATTATAAAGTTCTGACTAAATGTTATTCCTCAATTATTATATTCAAGTGTCTTTAATTTTGGTAGAACCCCTTTAACCAAAATATCGCTTTAAATGTTTTAATTATTTGTTCTTATTAATATCCATGTTTTCAAAATGGTTTTAAGGATTTATTTATATGGATATTAATGGTTTAAATTTTTAAAAGCTTCAAGGTGGTATGGGACACTTTGATTCAAAAATCTCTTTATTAAATGTTTTAAATGGTTTTGGAAATGGTTTCTTTTTGAATGGATTCATTATTTCAATATACTAAAATGTTATATTGTGATTGAAATGTGGAAATGTTATGTTTCATTTATGCATGTTTTATGTGATACATTTATGTTATGGTTCTTGCGCATTATTATGGAAACGGGTGGTTCCGTGATAAACTAAGGGTGGGTGAGCTCGATATAGCTCTCCAATGCATTGGGTAACGCGAAGGAGTGAAACGTTAAGGTTTCTCCGAAGAGATTTAGGGAATATACTGTGGTGGGTATTCTAAACGTAACCAAGAGGGTTACTCCCTACATAAGAATGTTATGAATGCATCAAGTTACCTTTTATGTCTTATGATTTCTATAATTTATTCATGATTGATGAGGTATGTTAAAGTGCCTAGGTTTTATGGGTAAAGTATGATTTCATTCTTATGTATATATGAACTCATGTTTCCTTTCCATATTTTTATAACCCTTACTGAGCTTTTTATGCTCATCCCAAGTTTTTGAAATGTTTTTCACAGGTCAAGGGAAAGGTACATGATGTGATGATAGTGTCAAGGATGTGTCAAGAAAGAATACATGTTTTATTTTAAATTTGTTTCCGTTGATGGGAAGAATGAATACTGTCTTTTATGTAATCACTTTGTTTAAATGTGGAATGTAATGCAAGTTTCATGATCTAATTCTCTAAAACTCTAAACCTGAAAAGATTCTCAATGTGTAATCTTATAATAACTCAAGATTAAGTAAGGTTTGAGGCTAGGGCCTTATAGTTGGTATCAGAGGTCGGTTTAGATAACTTTAGAGGTTAGGGTATTCTTTAAGCATAAGTGACATTACCATAATGGTTAGGATTTCAGAAAGAGTCCTAGTTTTAGATAAAGTGAATGAGTAAGTATATCTTAGTGTTTATCTTCCTCATTAGTACATGATGGTTTTGTTGATATACTCACACTGACCTTTTTGGTTTTAGTAAATGGCTGGATCTAGCAGGCACCAAAGTAACAGTGGATGTGAAGGAAACTGTGACAGTTTTTTGAGCAAGCAACTGAATGATATGGGAGCTGCAATGAGAACTCTTGTGATTATCCTCAACCAACTATCTGGAGTCATGATTGACCACCTAAACCTTGGTAATTCCTCTAGGGCATCATATATGCGAGAAACAAATCCCTACGGAACTACAGGTAATAATCATAAAGGTAAGTGTGTTAAAAAACATATGTGTCAAAAATGTGGAAATAAACACCTAGGAAAATGTTTCAAAGGGACAGAAATATGCTATAGATGTGGAAATGAAGGTCATAAAGCAAGAACCTGCCATGGAAAAAGGAAGCATCCAGTTGACTCGAGGAAAGGGAAAGAAGTTCTTTCTGAGGGATCAATTGAATGTTTTAAATGTGGTGTGCATGGTCATTATGAAAACACATGTACTATGAAGAAGTTTCGTGAATGGGATCACCAAGAGCGTACAAATGTTCATTTACCAATACCTAATGCCATTCCGATTGAGGATGAAGAAACTGACAATGACCAATCAAAGGTATGTATTATTTCATGACTATTGTTTTCCTATTTTGGAATCTTAGGATATGATTCATGATTTTGTTTGTAGGAAAGAGGTATTTCGGAATAAGTTGGAAAGGAATGGTTAATGGATCATGAAGAATGTTGAATGAGTAAGATGTCAACATATAAGGGCTTCAAGATTTATGGTGAAATTCTTAAGAGTATTAAGTCTCTTTTGATGATGGGGTTACATTAGAAGAATTTTTATATTATGTGTAACCCTGATGTTTAATATATGAAAATTTTATTCAAGTAATAGTTATCTTTTCTTTTGTGGACATAGTTATAAAGAACCATTTGGGTTTATATGATCCTTACTTTTGAGGTAATTGTGGGTTACTATATGTTATGATTGAAGTGAAAGGCATGAGATAAAATTGAGGTTAAATTATGTTATGGTTATTATTGATGATTTTATCCCTTTTTGGGGAATGATTTGAGAATTATATATTTTTGGAAAAAGGGAAACACGCAAATCGTGTGACTACCTGTCGTGTCAGACAAAGCTACGGCAATCGAACTCACAACCAAAGTGCGACTGGTATTTATCGCCTACCACTGGACTACGTGAAGTCCCTGGTTAGTTTGATTGATTCTTTTTAGTTATATGATTTTATGAATTAAGAGTAAGTTGATTTTGGGTTATCTATGGAAATTTATTAACCTGTCATAGAGGATATGTGATTAGGTTAATTACTTTTCAATACGAGACATTAAGAGCAACTGACGTTGTTTAGAGATAAATGTTACGATTTAACTTGGAAGACTATGTGAGTAAATCCTTCAAATATTTGGGTTTCAACCTTATTTTGGTTTAATTTGAAGAATTTTATGGACAAATTGTTTATCGAATGGTCCTCGTTGAACTTTGGGTTTTGTTGGACAAATTTTGGAGATTAAGCATAGATTTTCTTTTTATAAAGGGTTATCCTTTTCTGGATTATATGATCTTGTACTAAACTTTTTGGTTTTGGTTTTGGTTAAAGTCTAAAGACATGGGAAGTATATAGTTCTCTTTTGTGTATTAAGTGATTCTCTAGAAGTTGATTATAGTACTCTTAATGTGAACAAGTCTTCCTAAATACTCATCTTTTGGAGAAAATATGAGTTTGTGTAAGGAATCTAATAAAATTTGAAAGTCAACATGATAAGTGATTATGTTTCCTTATGAATAAATTCCTCAATAAAAAGTAACTTAAAACAAAAATGTTGTATATTAACTTTTCCTACTGGGGAATCGAATACCGTTTAACCCATCACAAGTTTGTGATTTTCTTATGGTTAACTTTCTCCTAAACATGTTTTATATCACTCTCCATCAGAACATGACCCTTTGTTTTTTCCTCCATGTCCATATTTTCATACTTGTAATCCTAGTATGGGTTAACTCGGGTGACCTTTGTACTTATTTTTCTTTATTTTAAAGTGATTGTTTTACCAACTCTTGTTCCGATGTGGGACTTTCAAGGATGTTTCCAAGCCCAATTTTAAAATTGCGAGGACGCAATTCCCAAAAGGGGGGAAGGATGTAACACCCCAGGTAAATAAAGAATATGACATTTTCATATTTATCCATATTTGTGAATAAAATATTAATATGACTTTAAAGGGGACGCTATGCTCGATGGCGTACCCAACACGCAACAACGAGTTTCTTGGGAATCTTACGTTGCACTCTAATAATAAAATAATATTATTTTAAATGGTAGTTAACATGTAGCCGTTGTATTGGCGGGAATGGATATAAATAACTAAAATATGATTATATATGTTTTTAAATGTTTTTAAATTTATCCAATAAAAGATAAAGGCTTAAAATACGGAAAGAATTCAATTTTAGGCGTATATGTCCTACTTTTCACTAAAGGTTCACTTGTCGCCTTTTGATGCCGAACCGTCATTAAATATAGTTTTGTTTACTCTTATACATTCTATTGGACCAAATAAAACTCTTCTTAAGAATTGGGACATCAAAATTTACTTTGTGTAAATTTTTGGTATCTTTCCGATAAAGTTCATTTTTTAATGAATAGTGTAAGATGTTGTATTTTAATTCAAAACCTCTTTTTAATCTAATTTATTTATATGATTAGATTATCTTTTGAATTTTTTTTAAAGTGAAATTAGAATATATTTTTACCATTAAATCCAATAGTGGTCGTTGAAATTAATTTCACTTTGAAATCAGACTTAAACTAGTGTCAATCTTTTGATACTTATTGTTTCATAAAAACACGCTATTTGCTCTGACAGCGGGAATTAATTATTAAATTAATTAATTTGAATTATATGTTTTGAATTTTGTAAAATAGACTTCATTTTTGAATTTGGAATATCAAATATAGATTAGGGTGAATTTTTGGGATTTTTCTGAAAAACTTCAATTTTTGATGAATAGTGAAACCACTAAGTGGTACTTATAAAAACTGATTTTTCCGTTTAAATGAAATTTTGCAATATTTGTGTTTTGAATTTTAAAAATCCGACATACATGGTTGTCATTAAGAAGTAAAATGTGGTTAAATGGGATAAAAATAATTTTTTGGTGAATAGTAACTTATTAAGTTTTTAATCGTGATTAGAGGTAATTAGTGTAGTTTATGGTAAGAATAATGTTTTAATAAAATGAAATGACCTAGAAACATGTCCTACCCTCCTTGGATGTGTCACGGCCGACCAAGAAAATCCATGGTTCAACTTGGGGACCCCATGGAGCCACTTTGGTTGGGAAATGACATAAATATCTTTTTATTTAATGTTAAAGTAAAAATGACACAAACATGAGATGTTTTACTAAAACTATTTTTACATGGGGTTATACAAGTCATATTTTTGAATATAAATAATAATTGGAAATCTAAAAATATTTCCTACATCATAGTATTTTTTTATAATTTTTAGACATTAAATAAATTAAATTATTTATGACATCATGATGATGCAGCGATGACCTCATTATTTAACGATTTAAATAAAATGGAAATATAATGTAATATCTAAGACCTACACATGTCCAAAACCTATTGGATGAGTGGATTTAGAACCCTTATCATCTTATCCTAGAAATACATCAATTTGGGACCTTTAAAATCCGAAACTCTTTTGAAAATAAAGTAACATTTTGTAACTTTACAAGAGTGTCCCTCCTCTCCTCTTATAAAAAGCCCCCACCTCTACCTCCTTACCCACACTCCCAAAGCCTTTGGCTCGGCCAACCCCTGACCATTTTGTCTCTCCACTTCCCTATCTTACTCATTGAAGCCTCAATTTGGGTAGAAGTCTTCCCAAGGAAGCCTTTGAGCTCAAACCAAAGGGAGTTACCCGATTTTAAGGTAATGTCTTCACTTGAGTCCTTTTGTTTTATTTTGCTTCTCCAACCCCCTAAACTCTTTTTATTCATTTCTTTTGTAACAACTCCAGTATCTTAAATATACTAGGATGTTTTTATAAGAAGTATTTGAGCTACACTTACACAAACCTACATCTAATGGTTAAAGAACATACTATTTCCGTGGATGGCGAATTTCTGCCTCCTGAAACGATGATTGTTCAACATTCTTTTAACACCTTAAAAGGTGGCCATTAAGATGACACTATACTTATATATGATATATAATATGTTTATGTTTTACTTAATCTTCTGTATTTTTCATTTATGGCATACCTTTATGGTTTCCATTATGGGTAAACGTGATATCTTCATTTAAGGAAGTGCGGACTACCGCCCCCTCAAAGTGATGTGATTCGTTAATGCCATATGTTGGACGTATAAAGGATGGATTTAAAGTTATTATATATGATGTTATACTGGAATTATAATATAACTTTATATCATTATTATTTTCTTTCCATTAAAGTATGAGACAGAAATGAAAGTAGCGTTCATGTGTACGTACGGATTACCGTCTCCATGAACGGTGCATTTCATTTCTTATCCCCACATGTAATGTATTATAATGAGTACATATATATAATGGATATATATGATGTATGTTACATATAAATTATTAATATAATTCTGGAATTAAAATATACATACCTCTCATATAGTTTTAATTCCATTAATATGACATAGAAATCAAAATAGCGTTCATGCGTACGTACGGCTTACCGTCTCCATGAACGGTGCATTTCATTTCTTTACTCTAAATGATTATGTGATATTATAAATAAATGTATATACTGGATATATATGATATATATGATATCCAAATCAGGAATTTCATTCTGGATATAAAGAACCTTTGACCACATGAACAACATGTAATTGTAAGAAGTCCACTTTCGACTTAAGAACCAAATATCGACAAAACAAACATTATTAACTTAATGATTACATAATGTTTATAACATGGAAATAAGTGATATAAAAGGAATAATAAGATTTAAAAAGGTTCTTAATCAAGTAGAAATTAACTCAAGTTTATTATTCAGGACGTTAAAGAACGATCGAGTCAAGTCGGACCCGAGGTAAGGGATCCTACTCCTCTCTTTCTTTTTAAGTACACTCTTTTATGTCATTCCTTTTAAAGCTCATATTTCTTGTTATTGGGATGTTATTTTATATTAATATTACTTTAATTTTTATGTTCATGTGATGAGAGACCCTGTTCTCTCTCATCAATCTATTTTGGAAGTTTTGAGTGGCGCCGTTAGGCTGCCGAATTTTCGTAAGAGATATAACCTCTCTCTTTCTTTTTAAGTACTCTCATTTATGTCACTTATTTTAAGCTCCTATTTGTTATGATGGGGGATGTTATTTTATATTCCTCTCACTGTACATTTTATGTTAGTATGATGAGATACCCTATTTCATCTCATCAATCCATTTTGGAAGTTTTAAGTGGCGTCGTTAGGCTGCCGAGTTTTCGTAAGGGATTTTTCATCTCACTTTTATTCACGTGAGATTTATGCTACATTAGCCACAATTTCCTTTGAGTGGTGTATGTGCTGCCCATTATTTTACTCATTGTGTAATATAATTTCATTTATGAGTATTTACATCAATGTTGTATTTTCCTTCTTTCACGGGGTGTATGTTTCGAAAGATACCCAAATCGGTAAGGGAACCTTTCACCCTCCTCTTTTTAAAAGACTTCTTTTGTTACGTCTTTTAATTCACATAATATTATGTTAGGATATTATCTTATATATCCTTATTGATTTAAATTTTATGTCAATGTGATGATATTATCTTTTTATCTCTCATCAACTCATTTTCTGAATTTTGAAGTGATGTCGTTAGGCTGTCGAATTTTACCAAGGGAACTTTTTAACCCAATTTCCATTTCTTTGGGTTCAACATGTAGTTATTGAATATGTAATCTTTTGAATATGTGTGAATGACCTTTTATTGTTTTAAACTTAATATCCACTTATATTGGGTGTATTTATATTTGTCACACATAATTTTGAGATTGATTTATCCTTAATTTAAGGATACCTTCTTTATAAGGGAATTCATCACATTTGACATTTCTATTGAGACTTCATTGTTGTTATGCACCAATTCACTCTTATATGGTGTATATACTGTCCTTTGGAATATTATATCATGAATACATTTATTCTCATGATATTATAAAGTTCTGACTAAATGTTATTCCTCAATTATTATATTCAAGTGTCTCTAATTTTGGTAGAACCCCTTTAACCAAAATATCGCTTTAAATGTTTTAATTATTTGTTCTTATTAATATCCATGTTTTCAAAATGATTTTAAGGATTTATTTATATGGATATTAATGGTTTAAAATTTTAAAATCTTTAAGGTGGTATGGGACACTTTGATTCAAAAATATCTTTATTAAATGTTTTAAATGGTTTTGGAAATGGTTTCTTTTTGAATGGATTCATTATTTCAATATACTAAAATGTTATATTATGATTGAAATGTGGAAATGTTATGTTTCTTTTATGCATGTTTTATGTGATACGTTTATGTTATGGTTCTTGGGCATTATTATGGAAACGGGTGGTTCCGTGATAAACTAAGGGCGAGTGAGCCCGATATAGCTCTCCAATGCATTGGGTAACGCGAAGGAGTGAAACGTTAAGGTTTCTCCGACGAGATTTAGGGAATATACTGTGGTGGGTATTCCAAACGTAACCAAGAGGGTTACTCCCTACGTAAGAATGTTATGAATGCCTCAAGTTACCTTTTATGTCTTATGATTTCTATGATTTATTCATGATTGATGAGGTATGTTAAAGTGCCTATGTTTTATGGGTAAAGTACGATTTCATTCTTATGTATATATGAACTCATGTTTCTTTTCCATATTTTTATAACCCTTACTGAGCTTTTTATGCTCATACCAAGTTTTTGAAATGTTTTTCACAGGTCAAGGTAAAGGTACATGATGTGATGATAGTGTCAAGGATGTTTCAAGAAAGAATCCATGTTTTATTTTAAATTTGTTTCCGTTGATGGGAAGAATGAATACTGTCTTTTATGTAACCACTTTGTTTAAATGTGGAATGTAATGCAAGTTTCATGATCTAATTCTCTAAAACTCTAAACCTCAAAAGATCCTCAATGTGTAATCTTGTAATAACTCAAGATTAAGTAAGGTTTAAGGCTGGGGCCTTATATAAGGATATTGTGATTATACATAATCAATTATCAAAATATATGATTAAAAACATTAACTTTAACTCACACTCAAACTCACCAAATAAGATAAAGATAGATTTTTCTAAGAGCTCAGGTGGTGGAAACCATAAAGTAAAGAATATTAATTTTCCTATATGTAGATAATGTTTTAATAATCACTCAAGGGAATGTATCAAAGGAATGAGAAGAAGTTTCACGTGTGTAGAAAAATGTTATATATTAAGTAATTGCTGAGGGAAAATGATAATTTCAATTAACACAATGTATGAGAATAATGGTTTCCCAAAGGCATCGTCAATAGTTTAATGTTATAAATGTGTAAAGTATGGGCATTATGTAAATATATGTCCTAGGGGAAAAGATTTAGAATAGTATCATAAATTTTGTATGAGTAAAGGTTTTTTTGTTGATGATGAAGATACTACAAATGAAATATAAAAGGAAGTTTGTATTAAAGAATAAGATGATGAAACCTAGTTAATGGTTTAATAATTAATTAGAAAGATTAAAGTGATTATGTATTGGAACTCAATAGTTATGTTTTATGAATTGTGAAATATAAAATTGTTTTTCTGTATTAACTTTGTATTATGTATTTGCAAGAATATGTTGAATGGTGCTAATGACCAATAAAATTGATTTAATGGAATGGTGATATTTTATGGAAAGAATATGATTAAGGGAAATATAAACCTTAATATGTTCATGATTTTTAGATAATGGTGTTTAGTTGGGATAAAATTATGATTGATAATGATAAAGTAAACTAGATAGTATTGATGACCTTGGAACTGATTAGTTATTTGATGAAAAAGTGAGTTATGTCATCATTAATGGAGTTTATAACAATTTTGGATTTATTGAATATATTCAATGATCTATGGTTTTATTTATGGAATGAGGAATCATGTGTTTATTCACATTAGTTTTATGGTAATTTTGGTTATTATTATGTTTGAGGAGAATATATGACCCAGTAATTCACATATTTGGTATGTGGAAATTAATAGTTACTAAAGTTAAGTTGAATTTTTTAAATTTAGTAACAATTTTATAAATTTTTTAATTTTGGAAGGGTATTATGGTTTACAATTTATGGAATGGTTTTATTTGAAATTTGTATGTGGTTTTATAGATTAATATATTATTTCATCTTATTAAGAGTTATCTATATTCGATAAATTTTTCTAACCATTTTTTTATAAATAGTTAGATATAGTAGGAATAAATTTCCATCCTTTATGAATATTATGATCCATTAAAAGTTAATATTATTTATTCAGGCATGAAAAAATCATTTTTTAATATTCATTTCCTATAGTAAGAGGTGAAGTGGAAACTGATCAAATCAGAGAAAAAGGATTTGATTGTGCTTATGAAATGTAATGAAATAAAGTATGTATATTTTCTCATAAAAATCCCTCAAATTTAGGAAAAGGAACTTTAAAAAATGTTTTATTATTATCTCCATTTTTTATGAATTGATGGATTTTTTCTTACCACTTTGGTTTATGGTTTTGTGGTCGTTGAATTTCTCATAATCATTCGCTTTATCGTGATCAAATATCTATGGAAATTAATTTTATTTGATGTCCAAATTTTTACTTCCCGCTAATTTTATCTTATTTGGAAACCTGGTTATGTGTTATTCCAAACTACCTTCACATTTACATTTACCTCTTTTTAAGAGAAAGTTTTACTTACCCCTTCTACGATGTGGGTTTTCCACAAATTGATTTTGAAATATAGAACCCTTGATTACAAATCACAAGTTAAAATTATAAGGATAAAATTTTTTAAATGGGGTATAATGCAACACCCTAAGATTTAATGAAATATTTTTTTCAAATATATTTAATTTCTTAGATAGATTACATTACATGCAACACTGAATTTTAATGAATCAGAATATATTATTAATATTATTATTCAAATATAATCATTATCATCTAGCCATTAAACTTGGTGGTATGAATATTAATAACCAAATTTTTAAAATTAAGTATAATGTTTTTATATAATTAAAATATATTTATAAAAAATTACTTAATTTTTAGTAAATTATGCTTTAAAAATATCTTTTTCTTAAAAAAATTATTTAATTTTGTGAACAAATAATAATTATAATTTTTTATACTTTTATAAAATTTATTTGAATAAATAAATTTAATCTTTGAAATAAAAATTTCAAAATTACCTTAGAATTATTTTTTTATAATTTTATGAAAAGATTAATTTTTTGATGAATAGTGAAAAATACCTATTTTTATTAAAAACTTCCTTTTTATTTAAAGAATCTACATGTTAAATTTTATTTTAAAATGGTTTATAAGTAAAATTAGTTCAATTATATTATTATTAATCCAATTTGGTTTATTGGGATTAATTTTATATTAAACTTTGATATAAAATATTTTTATACTTATAAAAAAAATTCTTTGGAAACTTGTTTTTTTATCACATTTAGAGATTTAATTTTAAAAAAAATATTCCACTTTTATTAATTGAATTTGTAAAATTGGATTAAATATTTGGAATAATAATAATTAATAATATATAATAAGTAGAAATTAATTTATAGTTATAATGAATAGTAAAAACAATAAAAATTAATTACCACAGTTATGGTTAAAACAGGTTTACGAGGGGGTTAAACTAAAAAGATAAGGATTAAAATAACCTAAAAACTTTTCCAGTTAATATTGTATACATATATTTAGAACTTATATCATATAATGTTTGTTAATGCTACATTTTTTATCCTTTTTTCATGTTTAAAACATGTGTAGACCTTTTTCTTTTCAAAAATTCCAAGTGTGTACTCTCCCCCACTTATAAAAGGGAACACACTCTCCTATCCAATTAACACTTACAAATCCTTTTAGTTTGGCCAATACCAGCTAAAATTCCTTCTTTTATTATCTTCCCATGTCCTCTAGTCCATATATTTGTTAGAAAACCCTCTTAATAAGGCTTTAGGTACAAACCTAAAGAGGTTCCTCGAAGAAGAGGTATCATTCTTTACTGATCATTTTTATTTTATATATTATTCCACCTCCATAAAATATTCTTTAGAAATAATTATATAATATAATAATTATATATAATATAATAATATTTTATTATGATAATATCATAACCTATATCTATATCCTCTTCAATTAATTTGGAAATGAAACCATCGATCATGTGTACGGCGGATTACCGCCTTGCTAATAGGTATAGTTTTTTTTCATAATTACTTCTCATGGATTGATATAATGATGGGTTTAAAGTATATGTGAGATATTTATGATCTAAAAATACTTTTTAAATTATAATATCACATCTAACTTCTTACCTTCTAACTCATTGGAAAAAAATAATATTGCATGTGTGTACGGTGAACTACCGCCACACAAACCGATGTGAGGTGTTTTTCATTTCCATTTTACTTGGATGGAAATAAGGATAAATTTATAGATTATTTATGGTATAAATTATATTATAATTATTATATAAGTTTTAATTATTATTTACCTTTATTTCATTCCATCCATCAAGAAAATGGAAACAGCGTTCATTCATACGTACAGCCTATCATCTACATGAACGATGTAATTAATTTTCTATCTATAACTTTTATCAATTCTTATAAATAAATATACAATGAATATATATTATATTTATATAATTATTAATATAATTTATATGATGGAACTATTATCAAATTATAATGACCAAAACTACCAAACCATAACATATATGAAAAACGAAGCAGTTATCACCTAGAACAGTGATTTCAATAAAGAAATTTTAATTAACGGGTGATAAAAGAGTATAAGTAAATAATATATGATATGATATATATGAATATTTTTCTTTAATATATGTATAATAAATAAATATTAGTTATACATGAGGTTTTAATGTTTTGGAAGAAATTATATGCTTGCGGTAAGGGATTTCTAGTCTCTCTTTTATATTTAGGAGATATTTCTCATATTCACCACTCATTTATTTTTTGTGGTGTATATACTGCCCATTTGAGATGTTATAATATGAATTTATTTATTATCATGTTATTTAAATTTATTCTTCCATGGGGATTATTATTCAAAATTTACCAAAGTGGTAAGGTATTTCTATCTCACTTTTATTCTCTAAGACACGTTCCATATTCACCACTTGTTTCTTTTATGTGGTGTATAAAAATCCCATGAATTTATTCTATGATTATTATTATGAAATTTATGGGTATTTATATATCCATATATGGTTCTTTATTGGGGATTAAAATTCAAAAGTTTCCAAATCCATAAGTTCCTTATGTTATAATCTCATCATTTTTCAGGATTGATTATAATTATGCTTCTGATGATGAAATATTATGATCTACCTCCTAATAAAATCATGAATCTTCTTCTAATATAGTTATTTATATAAAATTAATTTTTTTTACTTTTATTTTTATCTATTTAATAACTAAAGATAACAAAGGATTTTTTTAAGGAAAATCAACTTTATCTCCCTCTTCGATCAAAAATACTTTCTCTTCTATGTCCATGTTTTCTATAAACATTTAAAAGAATGTTTTTACTATTATAAAAATATTTTTTAAAGTAATTTTTACCCTTGCTATAATTTTTAAAAAATATTTTAAAATAAATTTTCTTTTCTTTTTTTGAAATGAGGTACTTTTGACTTTTAATTAAAAATATGAAAGGAATATTTGTTTTAACATTTATGACACGAATAGTATTTTTCACTATCATAAACACTCAATGAATTAAATCTTACCTTACAAGTTTACAATGTTATTCTAAAATAAAAAAAAATCTATAATGTTTTGAAAATTTTTATATTTTAAATAATTGATTTTAAAATGGTAAGTATATTTTCCTCAATAATGTATTGATGATATTTTTATGGAATTTCAATTCATCACTGAAAAAAAATGTTTAGTGTTTCTTATGTTTTAATAGGGATATGATCAATGATACCATCCTTATTATTTCTCTATATGGTTTATTATTATGATGATAAGATTTTTATGAACCTAATTTATTTTACATGGGATTTTATATGATGAAATGATGGAATGTTTATGAAACCCATTTATTTTCCATAGGTTATGTTATAATAAAATGTTTGTGAAACCCATTTCCTTTTCATGGGTTATGATGTGATGAGTGTTTTATGATATTATGGAATTCATATATGTGGTTTTAATTATTTTATTAGTGGTTCAATTATAATCCAAGCATGGTGGTTATGTTATAACCAAGGATAGTGGTTACATTATAACCATGGATTTCGATTACATTATAACCAATGATGGTGGTAACATTATAACCAAGGAAGGGTGGTTATGTTATAAACCAATATGGGTGGTGTCATAATTATATATCCCTCTGATGAATTTGGTAATGATTGATATCTCATGAGATAAATAGGATTGTAATGGGGAGTGTACCCAATTTAGAAAGGTACTTTTTAAACTATGATTGTCTTGATAGTGAACTTTGACTACTACGATGGTTTGGGGAGTGAACCCATTCCACCATGATATCCTTGGAAATGATCCTTGACTACTAAGTAAATGATTTTCTATTCTTATGTGTATTCCAAAAATCTATGTCTTATGTAAATTTTATTCTCTTATGGTATATGTTATTTGATTTCTTTATGATTCATGTCTTATGAACTTTCAGGATTTATGTCATGACTCAAGATTATGATCTATGATATGCATGGTATGGTTTTAAAATGTTATTCTAGTGTTTTTATACTCTTATGCTCAATTTATGTTTTATATATCCATTGTTTACCCTTACTAAGCATCTAATATTTCCCTTTATTATTTTTTCTTTCCCTAGGTTATGATGAAATATATTATGTATGATATGTCTAATAAGGTTTCTAGTTATGAAGAACTTAGTGGGAGATGATGTAGTTCACTTAAAAATCAGTTTTTTACATGTCTATGTTTCCAAAGATACTAGATATATACAATTATAGAAAGGATTATTATGTTATATAATGAATATTCATCCAAAAATATTTAAGAAATGTGTATGAAAGGACTAGGTCACTATTGGGAGTCCATCTCAGTATAGTATAAAGTTGTCCTTATCTCTTAAGAATCCTCCACCATCCATCTTAAAGTCTCTTCTATTGACAATCCATGTCTAGAAACCTATAACGAATAGTGAAACTAGGATGATTCCCTGACTTAACTAAGTAAATCAATCAATACATGTGACCTCTCAAAAAAATTAATCATGATCCTTGAGCCAAAATTTGATCCCTAGGTTCATCCTATAGGTCACCCCCCATACACCCTTAACCTAGATGTCGTATTCCAATCAAGAGTTATATCACATAAACCTCTTTGACTTATGCTCTATGTTCCTAGTTACTCTCTCTCATATTTGAATAAGATAATACTACTCAAGAGGAAATCCATACTCATCTTATCAATAATACAAAGGATATATCACCCTTTTACTAATTTCATTCTTAGGTCCATACCGAGGGCTACCACAACACTAGTACTACTTACTAGGAATCTAGCCTTACCCATTAGCCGGAACATTAAAAGAACTATCTCCCACCTCAAGAAATGTTTTTCAATAAATAGGTAACTCCTAAAATGACTAATAACACTTATCGCTCATCAAGAATACCAAGAATTTCCCAAAGGATAATAGTGAATGTAATATCCTAGATTTTTCGAAGAGGAATGGATACTAAAAATATTGTTCAAACCCACTCATCTTATTCTAGTAACATGTTTAAGAGGATAAGGAATAGTTCAGGAGTATAAAAGGATTGTTTAGAGTCTGGATCTATGAATTTTTGTAGAGGAAGACTGAGCCACATGGTTAGCTCATGGTTAGGGATAATCGTGTGACTCAACCTTATAGGTGTTGCAGCAAACTACAGAGGGGTGCATAGTTATTTATAACCATGCACCTTAGGTCGTGCAGCTTTGAGGGGCTCTCCAGTGGGCTGGAAGGGCTCACATAGTTTGTACAAACCATGTGCCTAGGGTCACACACCTAGTGCCATTTAACTATTGGAGACACACGTTTTAGACACAGGGTTTGGAAAACCATGTGGCTAAACTGAGGGACTCTTATTACATGTGAAATAAAAAATTTCCCCTTCTATTATTTAGTTTTTCTCCCTTATTTTTACTCCCCATTCACATGTATCACCTCTCCCGTCATTAGGAGCTCTCCATCTTCCTCTAACCTAGGATTTTAGATTGGTTCTACATCTAAACTCTGATTTTATAATTGTCAATTGTGTTGGATTCATATCAATAAGATCTCCAATCCTCTTCTTTACTTTCTCATTTTATCTCTCGATATTCATCATTATTTAAGTGGAAGATAATATGCCCTATTTTTATTGAATTTGTCTATTTTTCTGATTTCCCCCATTTTAACTTTTAATTTGAAGCTAATAAAGGATGAGGGTTTATCTACCAGCCTAAGGTTGGTGGTCTAGTACTTTTTCCCAAAGTCTGAATCATTTTAAAAAATTTATCATCATACAACACTCTTCTTTTTCTAAACATTACCTTAAAAATTGTAATTTTACTTTATCTAAATTGGTATCCATGTTAGAAATGACCCAAAAACCTTTATTTATAGACATAGATCTCCCACCTTGATAGGTGCCTCCATTGGGGTGTTTCTATGTGATACCCTTGAAAAAATAAATTTTTATGTGTCCAAACCACCTCCTAAGTGTTCTTGGATTAATTCCCAAATAGGACAAATGCCTTGAATTAAATGGGAGTGAGTGGTACAACCACTTCACATGACTTCCATATGAATAAATTTTATTACCCTTAGTTAAATGGTATGTTAAATGAGGTATAATTAATCCTTTTAAATGTATTAATTCATGATATAAATTTATTATATAAATGTGATTTATGGCCATGGAGTCCCCAATGAAATATGATTTACAGGCATGGTGTACCTAATATAAATGTGATAACCATTCATGGAATCCCCGATGAAATGTGATAATCAAGCATGGAATCCCCAATGAAATGTGATATATGAGAATGGAATCCCTAAAATAAATGTGATAATCATGCATGGAATCCCAAATGAGGTGTGTTATACGGGCATGGAATCCCTAATAAAATGTGATACCTAGGCATGTAATCCCTAATGAAATATAATTTATGAGCATGACATCCCTAATTAAATGTGATAATCAAGCATGGAATTTCTAATTAAATGTGATATATGGGCATGAAGTCCCTAATTAAATGTAATAACTGGTCATGGAATCCCACATTGTGATACCCAGGCATGGAGACTCATGTGATTCATGACACCTAGGCATGGAATCCCTTGATATTCTATAAGACTCTTACCACTATCCATGGATGCTTGGGCTACACCTAGGGTCATTAATAGTAGTAGTATCTATATATATGGATATAAACATCACTACATATGTAGAAAATATATATATGTGTGTGTGTGTGTACATATGGTCACAAGTTCAAAGATATCCTAGATTAAGATGAAGTAGGTGTGTAAACTCGGTTTCTTTTAGGAACCATATATGGCTTATTTATAGTTTATATTTTTTTATATTGTTATACATGAGAATTTTTCATTTTATATACATTGAATGGATTTTTCTAGACACTATTGGTTATGGAATATTGAGTATATCTAACACCCTATTTGGGATGCTAATGGGTGCCTGAATAGATCTTATGGATTCAAGTGGGGACAAAGGGAAGCATCCAGTTATGGATGCTTGATTTTTTATTTATGATAGATTATAATCACATAGGATTGAGATTATGCTTGTGGTGATAGTGGATATAGTTTTTTATAATTTTGTATTTTTTTTATAGAATGATTTATATGAATGTACCCCTATTACCATTTTTCATATCACATGACATGAGAATCATCTTGTAAATGACATTGATTATATACCACTTGTTTATTATATATGGATGATTTATTATTCTTCTGCTTGTTATTTTACTTGTTTTTATTACTTATCATCATTGTATTCCATTGTGGTAAACTCTAACCATGAGGGTATATTCTCCCCACCATAGAACCATAAAACCTCACTACTATTTAGCATCCTCTGGAGAATGAGGAGGTGCACATGAGTCCTATGTCCAACCGAGTTCAGTTACTTATAAGTGAACTGGGTTTGAGATGCTATAAAGTGGTATCATAGGGCCCTTTTCTCCTTATGTCTTACTATTTGGGTATTATATAGGAGACTAGGAATGTATTGTAATTTGGTAATGAGTCTGTTCTTAAGAGTAGTTAACCCACCTATAGGGGAAATCTAAATTATCTGGATTGGGATATTTCTATTTTGGTTTGTGTATATTACAGTTGTATTGATTTCACCATTGGGTGATTCACATGTTTTGTGGAATTATTATTTTTTATATTATTATTATGGACTTCCTTTTCCTTGTACTATTAAATTAAGGAGTTATCATCTCATTTATCATTATAGGCACTTGATAATTCACATGTCATGTAGTATTTCATGCCATAAGGTGTATCTCATTTCTTTCATTGTTTGTATTTTATGTGATTGATGTAAGTTACTTGATCATTGTATTTGAAATGTTCTAATGTTTATTTCAGGGGTAGAATAATTAGATTAATTAATGTGTACACATCAGCCTAAATGGTGTTTTCTCATATATCTTTATGGGGGCACTGTGATTAAAAAATTATTCCATTTTGGATCCATGGACCACCGGTTCTATGGGATGAAATGTTAGATGGTTTTGATTACATGAATTATAAATAAAATTTATGAAGTATGCATATATATATAAATTTAGAATGTTAATTCATTTAATAAAATCATTTTTTATAACTTTTTATCTCCTGATACTAGATGTAAGGGTCAGGTTGTAGTTACATGGCATGCCAACTGCTACTTATAAAGCTTATGCCTTTATAACTTGAGAATGGTTTCACATATAACTTGATGGTGATATCTATATAAATATAAATGGGTATGAAATTAACTAAATTTAAATACTTAAATAAAATGGTTACCTTTAAATGGGGATTTCAATTTCAATGTAAATGGGTTTTTCATCTATACCTTGAAATTCACACTCCATATAATGAAACATATGCTATGTGATGTGAGACCTTAACCCTGACCCAACCTTAGTAGTGGGAAGTAGGGAGTGTCTCTTGTGATACATTTTGATCTTTATTATTACCTAGACCTAGTAAAAGAGGTGTGATTTGTTTATAGTAATTCTATGTACCGGTCATATTCTAATATCTTTGATCCTATCTATTATAGAATATTATCTATGGTGTGTTCTTGGAAATTCTAGAACTATGCCTCTAATATGTCCTTGAGTCATGTGTTGAGAAGGTGGTGGTGATCATGATCTGGAGGTGGTGAGCCCAAATCCACTATAATTACCTCCAATAGTGACACTTGAGGCACCTACTATTATTCCAAATCAAGGTGTTGAGGCTCAATTCTGAGGGATATTCCTATAGTTTATGTAGTCTATGGAGGGAGCTTTATGACTATCCCCTACTATGGTAGAGTTGATACAAGAATTTTAGTAATAGAATTTGACTACCTTTTTAGGGGATAGTGAGCCCCAGTTGTTGAGTAATGGATAGATTCCATGTTATACATCTTTGATAATTTGCAGACACCTATAGATAGGATGTTAAATATTGTGGACAATATGCTTCATGAGTATGCCAAGAATTGGTGGGATAAAATTACCTAGGATGGTCATCATTAAGGTATGGTCTGGGTGGACTTCCAAACATCCTTTTATGATTACTTATTTCCACAGACATTTAGAGAGAACCATGCAGGGTAATTTATGCGCCTATATCAGGGTGATATGTTTATAATGAAATATTCAACTAATTTTACTAAACTTAAGTGCTTTACATTGATGCTTGTTGGTGATGAGTCGACAACAGTAAGTCGTTTTGAGGATGGGATCATATATAGCATCTGATCTTAGGTGAATGCTTTTTATTTGATAATTATTTATGAGATAGTGAATCATGTTCTCATAATCGAGTGAAAACAAAGGGAAGCAAATGGTGTAGGCTAGAGTAGTTATGTATTTATATAGGGAATTAGTTCTTTGAGAATCAGGAAGCATCACTTTGAGTCTTCATGTGGGGTTAGTAGCAGTCATATGACACCTACTGATAGTTACATGGTGTGTCACCAGTGAGGAAATATAGGGCATAAGAAGACCTAGTACCCTAAATATCCCACCAATTTTTGAGGAAATGGTAGTATAGAACATCTTTAGCACTTCTGTGGGACTTTTCCATCAATTTCTAGTGGGAGAGGATCTATATCATCTTTTCCTTTAGGTTAAAGATTGGAAGAACCTCACCAGGTAGGTAGGTAGAGTACTACCATCTATTCAAGCCTAGTTGGTATTTTTGGATGATTTATCCTGGATCTAGACATTTAGTGACAGTATAGTAGACTTTCTCATGGTAACTAGGTTGTATCTCAGGGCCACAGGTCTGGAAACATCTATGTAGTGCAGGATACTCCTGAGGGGCAACACACTATACCTTTAATCGTATTAGGTACTATTCTAGTAGTCTCTACCTTGGTATCTTCCTTATTTTACATAGGTTCTTCGCATCCATTTATATATACAGAAATCATGGAGAGTATGGGCATAGAAATAGAGTACTTATATAACATGATGAATATCAACACACTATTGGGGTTTCAGTTGGAGAGTATCCACTGGTGAAAGGGGTTTCCCCTTGAGATAGGTGGGTACTAATTCTTATAGAACCTCTTTTTCTTTGAGATGATGGGTTTTTACATCATACTTGAAATTTATTTGTTGGTATATTATTGTGCTCACATTTATTACTATCATTGGATTGTTCCCTTCACATCACCCAAAGGTAGTACCTATGTTCATATGGGAGAATGGGATATCCAGGTGAGTCGAGCTAGACCCAAGAATCATGGGTTGGGTGGAGTGACATTCCAAAAGGCTAGTCTCTTTATGAGTGATCAAGGAATGAAGAATATGGAATTCACTCCTATTGTGTATAATTTTAGGGATGTTTTCCTTGATAAATTTTCTAGGTTACCTCCTATGAGATAGGTGTAGTTCACCATTGATATGGTTTTATGAGCAATACCATTGTTTATTACTCCTTATAGTATGGAACCTACTGAGCTCCAAGAACTCAAGAATAAACTAGAGGATTTGGAATCTAGGGGTTTCATATGACCTAGTACTTCACCATGGAGTTCACTTATATTATTCACCAAGAAATCGATTGAGACCCTCGAGCTTTGTGTGGATTACCATGAGTTGAACCAGATTCTAGTTAAGAACCAGTATTCACTACCATGTATAGAATACCTCTTCGACCAACTTTAGGAGTGACGGTTTTCTCTAAGAATGATTTGAGGTTGGTCTACCATCAGGTGTGTATGAGACCATCATACATACAATGTATGGAATTCCATAGTAGATATGGAATGTACAAGAATTTGGTCATGTCATTAGGTCTCATGAACATGCTCTTAGTATTTATGGATCTAATTAATTGGGTTTTCCACCCATGTCTAGATTAATTTATGTTAGACTTCATGGAACATAACTTAGTGTATTCTCATACTCGACATGACCATGCTAAACACCTTGATATTGTTCTAAATACACTAAAATAGAACTAGCTATATCCTAAGATCACAAAATTACATTTTTTGATTTACAAGGTATGCTTGTTGGGTCACATCATCTTAGAGGAAGGAGTGTCTGTTAACCTAGACAAGTTGGGATCTATGGTTTCTAGGAAGCAGCCCAAGAATGTATTTGACATATGTCATTTATTGGGTATGGATGGTTACTATAGGTGTTTAATTTAGGACTTCTCATGCCTAGAAGTTTCTATCATGGGATTTAATAAGAATGATGTAAAGTTATTATGGTCTGAATCAAATGAGGCATCCTTATAAGATCTAAAATGGGGACTGACTTTAGCACTAGTCTTGATTCTTCCAAATTATAGAATAAGATATAAAGTTTATTTTGATGTGTCAAGAATCAGGCTAGGACCAGTTTTGATGTAGGGAAATCAAGTTTTAGTGTACAGGTCCCTCCATCTAAGACCTTGTGGGTGGAATTAACCTATGCATGTCCTTAATCTAGTAGTTGGGGTTTATGCCTTATATTGTTGAAGGAATTATCTATTGGGGGAGATATTTTTCATTTACATAGACCAAAAAAATCAAATACATTTCCAAATATTTTGAATTGAATTTTAGGAAGCATGGGTGGGTAGAATACCTATAGGCAATTGACTTTGAGCTCTCTTATACACCAAGGAATGGGAATGCAGTATATGATGCACTGAGCTGAAATACTTAGACACAGGTTATTCAGGAGTCCAATAGTAAGTATCAGTTGATGGAATTATTTTATAAGATGCATATAGAGGTTTATTAATATCCTGGGAAACCTATTTTAGTAGCTTTGGTAGTGACATCCTCCCTTATTCAATGGATAAAGATGAGACAAATTTTAGACACTGAGGGCCTAGTCCTAAGGGAGAGTGTCTCGGGTGAGGACCCACCACCTAATTTGATTATTAATGAGGATGAGATCTTGTAATTTCATGTGAGTGTCTAGGTTCCCACATATATATAGGAAGAATTGATTTAGTAATTTCATGCCCTTGTTTGGTAAATGCACCTTGGGATTACCAATATGTACTGAGACATACGTCGTCAGTATTGGTGGCTAGGTATGAAGAGAAATATTTTAGGTTTTATCACACAGTATTCCACCTATCAAGGTGGAGCACTAGAATCCTAATATAATTCTAAAGCCTCTTTCCATTCTTGAGTGGAAATAAAATGATGTCACCATGGATTTTGTAATGGGGTTTCTAAGATCCCCAGGAGGTAGTGATGCAGTATGGGTGATCATCGACAGGTTAACCAAGGTTTCACACTTTCTTTCGATCAGGGATGCATTTTTAGTAGTTGAACATGGGAGGATTTACATTTGGGATATTTTATGCCTTCATGGTGTTCCCCATTATATCATATCAGAAAGAGATGCTTAGTTTACATCACAATTTTATAAGGTGTCATAGAAGGCATTGGGTTCATGGGTGCTTCTGAGTACAACATACCATCCACGGACCAACATCTTATCTGAGTGTATGATACGGGTGTTGGAGTATATGGTTCAAGCATGTGTCCTTATTTTTGTAGGTTCTTAAGAAATACATATATAACTCATTGATTTTTTATAAGGACCCGGCCTTAAACAATACTTATTATTGAATTAAATGAATAATTCACATTGAGGATCTTTTCAGGTTTAGAGTTTTAGAGAATTAGGTCATAACTATTACATCTCAAAGATTACAAAGTAGACACATCTACTTAGCTTCCATTTTTTTCACAAAATATGAACTCTTGAACAAAAGAGTCATGTCTAGTTCCTTGTTTTAGACAGCCTAACATTTCCTTGATCCCATCCTTGACCCTATTCAACTTTATGTCCTGTAAAAAAAATTCAAAAAAACTTGGGATGAGCATAAAAAGCTCAGTAAGGGTTATAACAATACAGAAAGAAAACATTATTCCATGTATACATAAGAATCAATGAAATCATACATTACTCATAAAACATAAGCACGTTAACATACCTCATGAAATCATAAGATTTATGAATAACTCATAAAAATCATAAGACATAAAGGTAACTTGAGACATTCATAACATTCTTACGTAGGGAGTAACCCTCATAGTTACGTTTGGAATACCCATCACAGTATATTCCCTAAATCCCTTCGGAGAAACCTTAGCGTTTAACTCTTTCGCGTTACCCAATGCATTGGAGAGCTATATCGGGCTCACCCGCCCTTAGTTTATCATGGAACCACCCGTCTTCATAACAATTCCCAAGAACCATAACATAATCGTATCACATAAAACATGCCCAAAGGAAACATAATATTTCTATATTTCAATAACAAGATATCAATACAAAACATTGATATAATAAAAACATTATGAAAACCATTTTCAATACCAAAATAAAAGAAAATTAAAACATGGTATTTATTTTTCATTTTAAAAAAAAATTATGGCTTGTAGAGGAAGCCGAAAATCAAATAATGGTCACGGTGGCAGAGAAGTCGTTTTCGCCGCATACATACGACAAAAAAACATTCCTTTTGTTGTTTAGTAAAATGCTTCGTATAAAAAATATTCCTTTTGAATAAACATAAAATTCAAAGGGGTTTATACACCGTATAAAAGAAAGTTGTGTATAAATCAAATATGCCTCAATGAAAGGAGATTGAGACGAAGTCCCATACCACTTCGAAACTTTTGAAAAAGTTTTAAAACATTTATTTCCATATAAATAAATCCTTAAAATCATTTTTTAAAAATGTTCATGGATGATAAATATTTAAAAGAATAAATATTTTAAACCAATTAAAATAATGTTTTAATAAAAGAGTCATTTTCCATTTTGAACATTTAAATTATAAGCCACATGAATGTAGACCATTTTCAAAACATAATATGGATATGGAAAGTCAAAGGGGCTGTATATACACTTTATAAAAGAATAAAAGTTCATATCATTAAGAAATGTATTAATGAGAAGAAATTGAGATGTAATCCCAATCAAGGATTATGCCATTAGAGCAAGGATAAAGAAATGAAATAATTATGTGTGACAAATATAAATACACTAAATATAAGTGGATACTAAGTGTAAAACAATCAGATGTCATCCACACATATTCATATCACGACATGATCAAGAAGTAGAGGTTTAACCCAAAAAATTGGAATTGGGTTAAGAAGTTCTCTTGCAAAAATTCGATAGCCTAACGGCGTCACATCAAATTTTAGAAAAATAGTTGATGAGAGAGATAAAGGGTATATCATCACTTGGACATAAAATTTATAGAAATAAGGATATATAAGAACATATCCCAACATAAGAAGATGTAATTTAAAAGGCAAAACAAAAAGGAGTCTTTTAAAAATAGGAGGGTGAAAGGTTCCCTTACCGACTTGGATAACTTTTGAAACGTTCACCCCATGAAAGAAGGACTATAAAACATTGATGTAAATACCCATAAAAGAAAGTATATTACACAAAGAATATAATAATGGGAATTACATATACCCCTCAAAGGAAATGGTGGAAAATGTAGCATAAATCTCACGGGAATAAAAGTGAGATGAAAAATCCCTTACGAAAACTCGGCAGCCTAACGACGCCACTTAAAACTTCCAAAAATGGATTTATGAGATCAAATAGGGTCTATCATAATATGAACATAAAAATTATAGAATTAGTAATGTAAAATAACATCCCTAAACATAATAAAGATGAGCTTAAAAGAAATGACATAAAGGAGAGTACTTAAAAAGAAAGAGAGGGGTAGGATCCCTTACCTCAAGTCCGACTTTTCTAGTTCATTTATTTATATTCCTGAATAATAAAATTTGGTCAATTTATAATTGCTTAAGGACCTACTTTAAATATTATTATTCATTTCATATCACATATTATAATTTTATAATAATTGGTTAATAATGTGAGTTCATATCATACGTTTTTGTCGATGTTTGGTATATGAGTCAAAAATGAACTTGTTTGAAAATGATTGTCCATGTAGTTATAAGTAAATCATCTCCAGAATAGTATTAATGATTTAAATATCATATATATCCAGTTCATATTCATTTTATACTATTACATAACATTTGGAGATAAAAAGAAATGAAATGCACCGTTCATGGAGACGGTAGGTCGTATGTACGCATGAACGCTACTTTCATTTCTTTTTCATATTAATGGAATTAAAAATTATTGAGAGATATATATATTATAATTACAGTATAATATATATGTTATAAATGTCACATATGTTCATTAATTTCATTCTTTATACATTCCATGTATTGCATGAACGAGTCACATCACTTGAGGGGGCGGTAGTCCACACTTCCTCGTATGAAATTATCGCATTTGCACAACATGCAAAGCATAAAGGTAAGTTTTAAATATAAAATACAAAAGCATAAGGGAAACATAAATACCATATATATCATATATAAAATACATTGACATCATAATTTCCACCATGAAAGGTGTTAAGAGAAGATTGAACAATCATCGTTTTGTGAGGCGGTAATTCTCCATCCACAGAAACAGTATGTTCTTTAACCATTAGACGGAGGTGTGTGTAAGTGTAGATAAAACCCTTAACATAAAAACATCCTAATATATTTAATATACTGGTTTTGTTACAAAATATATTAATAAAAAGAGTTTAGGGGTTTGGAGAAGCAAAATGAAACAAAAGAACACAAGTGAAGACATTACCTTTAAATCGGGTAACTCCTCTTGGTTTGACCCAAAAGGATTTCTTGAAGAACATTCTGCCAAAGGTGAGGCTTCAATGATGAAGAGAGGGATTTGGAGAGATAAAATGGGCAGTTTTTTTCCGAGCCAAAGTCTTGAGAGGTGTGGGTAAGGTGGTAGAGGTGGGGGCCTTTTATAAGAAAAGAGGAGGGCACTCTTGGAAAGTTATAAACTATTACTTTATTATAAAATGATTTTCGGATTTTAAAAATCCCAAAAGGATATATTTCTAGGATAAGGTGATAAGGTTTCTAAATCCACCCATACAATAGGTTTTTTACAAGTGTAAGACTTAGATTTAACCCTATCTTCTCATTTTATTTAAATCGTTCATTTATGAGTTAATCACTGCATCATCACGGTCTCATAAATAAATTAATTTATTTAATGTCTAAAAATTATAAAAAAAATACTATGATGTAGGAAATATTTTTATATTTACAATGATTATTTATAGTCTAAGATATATTTTATTTAGACAAAATTAAAATCGTTTTACTTTGTTGTTACATACTTTGGTTACATTTTCATTTCTTTAAAAAAATGATAAAAGGGTCACTATCACACTAAAGTGATTTCATGGGGTCCCAAGGTTGGCACAAGGCATCCCATGGTCCTCCATGATACCACCAGTATAATTAGGACACATGTTAGGGTCATTTTATATTTTTATGATATTATTTTATTACCCTTAACTACTCGGTTACTAATTAAACATGATAATTAAAGATAATCACAGTCGTTACTATTCATAATGTCCAAAAACAAAATAGTCTTAATTACATAATTGGTACCTTTTGATTCCAAATATGTAATCCATTTTATCAAATTCCAAACACAGAAATTTTAGTAATTAATTTAAAATAATTCCCGTTGTCAAAACCAAAGATGGGTTTTTAAGAATTAAAATCTATCAAAAGATTGATTTGTTTTTACATCCAATTTAAAAGTGAAATTACATAAAATGGCCAAAATTGTATTAAATTGATAAAAACATAAATAAATTACACCTTAAAACCAAATAAAATGACAATCTAACTATATAAATAATTTCGATGAAAAGGCAGTTTTGAATTAAAATGCAGTATTTTTCACTATTCATTGAAAATTAAAATTTTTCAGAAATATACCAAAAATTCACCCTAAGATATATTTGATATTCCAAATACAAAAATGATATCAATTTTACCAAATTCAAAACATATAATTTTCATTAATTAATTTTATAATCAATTCCCGCTGTCAAAACAAATAGCGTGTTTTTAAGAAACAATATCTATTAAAAGATTGACACTGGTTTGAGTCCAATTTCAAAGTAAAATTAATTCCAATGACCACCATTATATGAAATAGTAAAAATATATTCTAAATACACTTTAATATAAATTAAAAAGATAATCTATCTATGTAAATAAATCATATTAAAAGGAGGTTTTGAATTAAAATGCAATGTTTTCACTAAAAATGATCTTTATCGGAAAAATTTACACAAAGTAAATTTTGATGTACAGATTCTAAAGAAAGATTTTATTTTGTCAAATACAACATATAAAATTGTAAAAAGTATATTTAAAAAGGTTTCTCCATCAAAAGGTCGTTAATCGACCTTTTAAAAAATATTAGAAGATTTATGCTTAAAATTGGATTCATTTGCATTTTAATCCTCTAACATTTATTGGATAAAAGTAAAAATATTTGACAAACATATATATTCATTTTGTAGTTAGTTATATTCATTACCACCATTAAAATTACTAGGTGTTAACTACCATTTAAAATAATATTATTTTATTATTAGAGTGCAACGTAAGATTTTAAAGAAACTCGTTGTTGCGTATTGGATACGCCATCGAACATAGTGTTCCCTTTAAAGTAATATTAATATTTTATTCAAAAATATGGATAAATATGAAAATTTCATATTCTTTATTTACCTAGGGTGTTACATCCTTCCCCCCTTTTGGGAATTGTGTCCTCGCAATTTTAAAATTGGGCTTGGAAACTTTATTGAAAATCCCGCATCGGAACAAGAGTCAGTAAAACTATCACTTTAAAATAAAGAAAGAGAAGTACAAAGGTCACCAGAGTTAACCCATACTAGGATTCCATGTTGGAAAACATGGATATGGAAGAAAAAACAAAGGTTCATGTTCTGATGGAGAGTGATAGAAAACATGTTTAGGAGAAAGTTAACCACAAGAAAATCACAAACTTGTGATGGGTTAAACGGTATTTGATTCCCCAGTAGGAAAAATTAACAGACAACATTTTTTTTCATTTTCTTTTCATTGAGGAATTTATTTATGAGATTAACTAAAACATAAGTAAACATACTTACTTTTCATGTTGACTTTCAACTTTTACTTGATTTCTTACATGAACTCATATTTTCTCCAAAAGATGAATATTTAGGATGACTTGTTCACATTAAGAGAGTTATAATAAACTTCTATAGAATCACCTAATCCAAAAAATAGAACTATATACATCCCATGTCTTTAGACCTTAACCAAAACTAAAACCAAAAAGGTTAGTATGAGATCAGATAATACCCAAAAAGGATAATCCTTTATAAAAAAATCTATTCTTAATCTCTAAAATTTGTCAAACAATACCCAAAGTTCAACAAAGACCATTCAATAAACATCTATCCATAAAATTATCCAAAGTAATCAAAACTAAGACTGAAACCCAAATCTCTGAAGGATTTAATCACATAGCCTTCCAAGATAAACCTTAACATTTATCTCCAAATAACATCAGTTACTCTTAAAGTCTCATACTGAAAAGTAATTAACCTAATCACATATCCTCCATGATAGATCAATAATTTCCATAGATAACCCAAAATCAACTTACTCTTGGTTCATAAAATCATATAACTAAAAATAATTAGTCAAAATAACCAGGGACTTCACGTAGTCCAGTGGTAGGAGATAAATACCAGTCACACTTTGGTTGTGGGTTCGACTCCCACATCTTTGTCTGACACGACGGGTTGTCACACGGTCTGTGTGTTGTCCTTTTTCCAAAACTATATAATTCTTAAAACATTCCCCAAAATGAGATAAAATCTTCAAAAATAATCAAAACATATTTTAACCTCAATTTTATCTCATGCCTTTCATTTTCCATCATAACATATAGTAACCCATAATTACCTCAAAAGTAAGGATCATATAAACCCTAATGGTTACCTTTATAATTATCACCTAAACTTCCACATCGAGTTGGTTCTCTTGTACAAGATGCATTAGAGAACTCACCAAGGTTCAAGTGGTTGATCATGACTCCTAATATTTGGTTTAGAATAACCACGAGATTTCTCATTGAATCTCCCATTTCATCCAGTCTCTTAATCAGAGAACCACCACAGTTTCCTTCAAACCCATTGTCACTTTGGTGCCTGCTAGATCCATCCATTTACTAAAACCAAAAAGGTTAGTGTGATTATATCAACAAAATCATCATGTACTAAAGAGGAAGATAAACACTAAGATATACTTACTCATTCACTTTATCTAAAAACTATGACTCTTTCTGAAATCCTAGCCATTATGGTAATGTCACTTATGCTTAAAGAATACCCTAACCTCTAAAGTTATCTAAACTGACCTCTGATACCAACTATAAGGACCCGGCCTTAAACATTACTTATTATTTAATTAAATGGATAATTCAAATTGAGGATCTTTTCAGGTTTAGAGTTTTAGAGAATTAGGACATAACTATTACATCTCAAAGATTACAAAGTAGACACATCTACTCAGCTTCCATTTTTTTCACAAAATAAGAACTCTTGAACAAAAGAGTCATGTCTAGTTCCTTGTTTTAGACAGCCTGACATTTCCTTGATCCCATCCTTGACCCTATTCAACTTTATGTCCTGTGAAAAACATTTCAAAAAAACATGGGATGAGAATAAAAAGATCAGTAAGGGTTATAAGAATACAGAAAGAAAGCATTAGTCCATGTATACATAAGAATCAATGAAAGCATACATTACTCATAAAACATAAGCACGTTAACATACCTCATGAAATCATAAGATTTATGAATAACTCATAGAAATCATAATACATAAAGGTAACTTGAGGCATTCATAACATTCTTACCTAGGGAGTAACCCTCATGGTTACATTTGGAATACCCATCACAGTATATTCCCTAAATCTCTTCAGACAAACCTTAGTGTTTAACTCCTTCGCGTTACCCAATGCATTGGAGAGCTATATCGGGCTCACCCACCCTTAGTTTATCACGGAACCACCCGTCTTCATAACAATGCCCAAGAACCATAACATAATCGTATCACATAAAACATGCATAAAGGAAACATAACATTTACACATTTCAATAACAAGATATCAGTACAAAACATTAATATAATAAAAACATTATGAAAACAATTTTCAATACCAAAATAAAATAAAAGTAAAACATGGTATTTATTTTTCATTTAAAAAAAAGTTATGGCTTTTAGAGGAAGCCGAAACTCAAATAATGGTCACAGCGGCGGAGAAGTCATTTTCACCGCATACGTACGACAAAGAAACATTCCTTTTGTCATTTAGTAAAACTCTTTGTATAAAAAATATTCCTTTTGAATAAATGTAAAATTCAAAGGTGTTTATACACCGTATAAAAGAAAGTTGTGTATAAATCAAAATATGCCTCAATGAAAGAAGATAGAGACGAAGTCCCATACCAATTCAAAACTTTTGAAAGGGTTTTAAAACATTTATGTCCATATAAATAAATCCTTAAAACCATTTTTAAAACATGGACATGGATGATAAATATTTAAAAGAATAAATCTTTTAAACCAATTAAAATAATGTTTTAATAAAAGAGTCCTTTTCCATTTTGAACATTTAAATTATAAGCCACATGAATGTAGACCATTTTCAAAACATAATATAGATATGGAAAGTCAAAGGGGCTGTATATACAATTTATAAAAGAATAAAAGTGCATATCATTAAGAAATGTCTTAATGAGAAGAAATTGATATGTAATCCCAATCAAGGATCATGCCATTAGAGCAAGGATAAATAAATGACATAATTATGTGTGAAAAATATAAATACACTAAATATAAGTGGATAATCAGTGTAAAACAATCATATGTCATCCAAACAAATTCATATCATGACATGATCAAGAAGTAGAGGTTTAACCCAAAGAATTGGAATTGGGTTAAAAAGTTCCCTTACAAAAATTCGATAGCCTAATGGCGTCACATCAAATTTTAGAAAAATAGTTGATGAGAGAGATAAAGGGTATATCATAACTTGGACATAAAATTTATAGCAATAAGGATATATAAGAACATATTCCAACATAAGAATATTTAGTTTAAAATAAAAAACAAAAAAGGAGTCTTTTAAAAATAGGAGGGTGAAAGGTTTCCCTTACCGACTTGGGTAACTTTTGAAACGTTCACCCCATGAAAGAAGAACTATACAACATTGATGTAAATACCCATAAAAGAAATTATATTACACAAAGAGTATAATAATGGGCAGTACATATACCCCTCAAAGGAAATGGTGGCAAATGTAGCATAAATCTCATGGGAATAAAAGTGAGATGAAAAATCCCTTATGAAAACTCGGCAGCCTAACGACGCCACTTAAAACTTACAAAAATGGATTTATGATATCAAATAGGGTCTCTCATAATATGAACATAAAAATTACATAATTATTAATGTAAAATAACATCCCTAAACATAAGAAATATGATCTTAAAAGAAATGACATAAAGGAGAGTACTTAAAAAGAAAGAGAGAGGTAGGATCCCTTACCTCAAGTCCGACTTGTCTTGTTCATTTCTTTATATTCCTGAATAATAAACTTTGGTCAATTTATATTTGCTTAAGTACCTCCTTTAAAGATTATTATTCAGTTCATATCACATATTATAATATTATAATAATTGGTTAATAATGTGAGTTCATATCAGACGTTTTTGCCGATGTTTGGTACATGAGTCAAAAATGAACTTGTTTGAAAATGATTGTCCATGTATTTATAAGTAAATCGTATCCAGAATAGTATTAATGATTTAAATATCGTATATATCCATTAAATATTCATTTTATACTATTCCATAATATTTGGAGATAAAAATAAATGAAATGCACCATTCATGGAGACGGTAGGTCGTACGTATGCATGAATGCTACTTTTATTTCTTTGTCATATTAATGGGATTAAAAATAATTGAGAGATATATATATTATAATTCCGGTATAATATATATGTTATATAGGTCACATAATTTCATCAATTTCATTCTTTATACATTCCATGTATTGCATGAACGAGTCACATCACTTGAGGGGGTGGTAGTCCACACTTCCTCGTATGAAATTTTCACATTTGCACAACATGCAAAGCATAAAGGTATGTTTTAAATATAAAATACAGAAGAATAAGGGAAACATAAATACCATATATATCATATATAAAATACAGTGGCATCATAATGGCCACCATTAAAGGTGTTAAGAGAATATTGAACAATCATCATTTCGTGAGGCAGTAATTCTCCATCCACAGAAACAGTATGTTCTTTAACCATTAGACGGAGGTGTGTGTATGTGTAGCTCGAATCCTTCACATAAAAAATCCTAGTATATTTAATATACTGGTTTTGTTACAAAATAAAGGAATAAAAAGAGTTTAGGGGTTTGGAGAAGCAAAATAAAACAAAAGAACACAAGTGAAGGCATTACCTTTAAATCGAGTAACTCCTCTTGGTTTGAACCAAAAGGGTTTCTTGAAGAGCATTATGCCAAAGGTGAGGCTTCAATAATGAAGAGAGGGATGTGGAGAGATGAAATGGGCAGGTTTTGGCCGATCCTAAGGCTTGATAGGTGTGGTTAAGGTTGTAGAGGTGGGGTCCTTTTATAAGAAAAGAGGAGGGTCACTCTTGGAAAGTTATAAACTATTACTTTATTATAAAATTATTTTCGGGTTTTAAAGGTCCCAAAATGATATATTTAGAGGATAAGGTGATAAGGTTTCTAAATACACCCATCAAATATGTTTGTGACAAGTTTAAGACTTAGATTTCACCCTATCTTCACATTTTATTTAAATCGTTCATTTATGAGGTAATCACTGCATCATCACGGTGTCATAAATAAATTAATTTATTTAATGTCTAAAAATTATTAAAAAATACTATGATGTAGGAAATATTTTTAGCTTTACAGTTACTATTTATAGTCTAAGAGATATTTTATGTAGACAAAATTAAAATCGTTTTACTTTGGTGTTACATACTTTGGTTACATTTTCATTTCTTTAAAAAAATGATAAAAGGGTCACTATCACACTAAAGTGATTCCATGGGGTCCCAAGGTTGGAAAAAGGAATCCCATGGTCGGCCATGATACCACCAGTAGCATTAGGACACATTTTGGGGTCATTTTATATTTTTATGATATTATTTTATTACCCTTAACTACTCGGTTTCTAATTAAACACGATAATTAAAGATAATTACCGTCATTACTATTCATAATGTCCAAAAACAAAAGAGTCTTAATTACATAATTTGGACCTTATGATTCCAAATATGGAATCCATTTTATCAAATTCCAAACACATAAATTGTAGTAATTAATTTAAAATAATTCCCGTTGTCAAAACCAAAGACGGGTTTTTAAGAAGTAAAATCTATCAAAAGATTGATTTGTTTTTACATACAATTTAAAACTTAAATTACATAAAATTACCAGAATTGTATTAAATTATAAAAACATAATTAAATTAAACCTTAAAACCAATTAAAAATACAATCTAACTATATAAATAATTTGGATGAAAATGCAGTTTTGAATTAAAATGCAGTATTTTTCACTATTTATTGAAAATGAACATTTTTTAGAAATATACCAAAAATTCACCCTAAGCTATATTTTATATTCCAAATACAAAAATGATATCAATTTTACCAAATTAAAAACATATAAGTTGCATTAATTAATTTTATAATCAATTCCTGCTGTCAAAACAAATAGTGTGTTTTTAAGAAACAATATCTATTAAAAGATTGACACTAGTTTGAGTCCAATTTCAAAGTGAAATTAATTCCAATGACCACCATTATATGAAATGGTAAAAATATATTCTAAATCAACTTTAATCTCAATTAAAAAGATAATATATTCATATAAATAAATCAGATTAAAAGGAGGTTTTGAATTAAAATGCAACATTTTCACTAAAAATGATCTTTATCAGAAAAAATTACACAAAGTAAATTTTGATGTATAGATTATAAAGAAAGATTTTATTTTGTCAAATAAAATATTTAAAAATTTCAGAAGTATATTTAAAAAGGGTTCTCCATCAAAAGGCGGTTAATCGACCTTTTAAAAAATATTAGAAGATTTATGCTTAAAATTGGATTCATTTGCATTTTAAGCCTCTAACATTTATTGGATAAAAGTAAAAATATTTGACAAAAATATATATTTATTTTTTAGTTAGTTCCGTTCATTCCCACCATTATAATGGCTAGGCGTTAACTACCATTTAAAATAATATTATTTTATTATTAGAGTGCAACGTAAGATTTCAAAGAAACTTGTTGTTGCATATTGGGTACGCCATCAAGCATAGTGTTCCCTTTAAAGTAATATTAATATTTTATTCACAAATATGGATAAATATGAAAATTTCATAATCTTTATTTACCTAGGGTGTTACAGTTTTTCTATAATAATATTTTTCAATCAATGATTTATATAGATCCCTATGAGGCCCTATATAGTAGGTTGTGTCATTCACCCCTGTTCTGGTTAGAGGTAGGTGAGACAGCACTACTAGGACCTCATCTCATTAAAGTGACTTCATAACATTTGTAGATTATTCATAAGTGTGTGTCTACAGCTCAGTCCCAAAAAAATATTATACTGATCATTGTCACTAACCTTTGAAGATTGAGGTGGGACATCAGGTATTTCTGCAAGTTTCTCCTAGATTCATTCATAGAAAAATTTATAGATAGGTCAATATATCACCTCATTACATCAGACCTTTCAAGATCATGGAGAGATTTGGGCTGATATCCTATCATTTTTATTTACCTCATAGATGCAGGTCTATACATGATTTTTTCCATGTATTGTAGCTTCAGAATTATTATTTTGACCCCTCTCATTTTTTTGATCCTGAAGATATTGAGCTAGAGTTAGATGTGTCATTTGAGGATCATCGTATGTGTATCATGGATTGGAGCATGAAGGATCTCTAAGGTAGGTTAGTTCCTATAGTATGAGTGTTATGGTATCAGGGCCATGTCTAGGAAGAGAATTGGGAGAGAGAGACTGACATACATACTTAGTGGTCAGAACTTTTCTTAAATGATGTTTTAACACCCTTATAAGGGAAACTTGGGGATTGTTTATTTTAAGAAGGGTAGGTTTTCATGTCACATATTTTTTGAAGAGTTATGGATACTTAATATATTGTTTAAAACCTCTCATTTTATGCTAGTAATGTTTTTAATCGGATAAGGAGTGGTTCAGGAGTGTTTGGGACTCATTCAGATTCTGGAGCTCCATATTTTTGGAGAAGAAGATTGAGCAGCATAGTTAGTGAACGATTAGGGATAACCATGAAATTCAACCATTTGGGTGCTAAAATAAACTATATAGGGTTGAATGGTTAGTTATAATCATTCACCTCAGGTTAAATAGTCATGTGGGGATCACCAGTGGGTTGGAAGGGGTTGTATGGTTTTTTCAAACCATGTACCTAGGGCAACACTCTTAATTCCAATTAACCAGTGGTGATGCACAGTTTAGGTGAACAGTTTGGAAAATCATGCAGCTAAATCATTTGACTCTTAAAAACATGTTAAAAGATGATTTTTTTCCTATACTAATTTAATTTTTCTCCCTTATTTTTCCTCCCCATTTATGTGCAGCCCCACTCCTAATAGTGGGACCTCTCCATTTTCCTCTAACCTATTCTTTAAGCTAGGTTCTTTATCAGAGCTCATATTTCATCTCCATCAGTTGCATTGGATGTGTATCGGTAAGAGATTCATTCTTCTTCCTTCATTTCTCTATTTATTTCACCATATTAAGTGCTATTTTTTGAGCTAATATTCTTTATTTTCAGGGTATTTTACTATTTTTTATATATCCCATTATACTTTGAATCAAAAGTCAATAACAGATGAGGGTTTATCTACCAACCTAATTTAGGTAGTTTAATACTTTTTTCCAAAATATGAGTTGTTTTATAACATGCACCATCATGCTACATGCCATACTTTCCACATGTTTCTTTAAAAATTGTAATTTTCCCTTATCTAAATTGTTAGCCTTGTTAGCGATTCTCTATATACCTTTGTTTATGGTCGAAGGTCTCTCAACTCAATAAGTTCTACCCTTGGGGTGTGTTTATGTGATTACATTTAACAATTAAATGTTTATATGGCCAAACCACCTCCTAAGTGATATTAGATTAATGCCCAAATTGAATTACTACCTTGAATCAAATGGGAGTGAGTGGTGCATCCATTTTACATTACTTCAATGTGAATAAAGGTTATACCTCTTAGTTAAATGGTATATTAAATTAATTATAATTCATCCTTTGAAATATATTAAATCATGACCAAACTTTATTAAATAAATTTGAATTATATAAATGTGATAACTGAGCTTGGAATCCCCAATGAAATGTGATATACAGGCATGGAATCCATAATATAAATGTGATAACTGGGTCTGGAGTCCCCAATGAAATGTGATATAAAAGCATGGTTTCCTTAATATAAATGTGATAACCAGACATGGTGTCCCTAATGAGATGTGACATACAGGCATGGAATCCCTAATTAAATGTGATAACCAGTCATGGAATCCCCAATAAAATATGATTTATGAACATAGAGTCTCTAATTAAATGTAATAATAAGGCATGGCATTCCCAATGAAATGTGATATACGGGCATTGTGTCCCTAATTAAACATGATAACCAGGAATGGAATCCCACATTATGATACATGATTATAGAGACCCATATGATTCATGAAACCTAGGTATGGTATCCCTTGACCTTCTATGAGACTCTTACTACTATCCATGGATACCTGAGTTACACCTTAGGTCCTAGATAATAGTAGTATCTATATATATGGATATAAAAATCACTACAGATGTAGACCATATATATATACATACCTATATATATATATATAGTCTCATGTTTAGAGATATCCTATCTTAGGCTAAAGTGGGAGTGTCATCCTGATGTCCTTTAAGAACCAGATTTGATCTGTTTACAGTTTATATTTCTAATTACATTGTTATACATACACACAACTCATTTTATATGCATGTATTTTTGTTCTCTTTTTTCATATGATGTGACCTGAGCATCATCTTGTATATGACATTGATTCTGTTCCACCTATTTATTATATCTCGGTGATTTATTATTCTATTTCTAGTTATTTATATTTGTTTTTACAACTTATCATTATTGTATGCCACTATCCTACACTCTGACCATGAGGTTATAGTCTCCCCACCATACCACCATAGACCCTCACTGTCATTCAGCATCCTCTAGTATACGTGGAGGCATGCTTGAGGCAATGTGTCTAACCGGGTTCATTTACTTATGAGTGAACCGGGTCTGGGATGCTATAGTTAATGACTTATCCATCACTTAACCAATATCAAGGTATTTCATACCATTCTAAGTTCATCCCATTAATTAATCACAAATCACATGTGATCACCCAAATAATGTCTCATAGGAACCCATGACTTACTCTAAGTAGCCAAGATAAACAAATATTTCTTAACTCAATCTCTATATAATAGATATCCTAAGGTTCCTATAAACATTTTTCAAATGGAAACTTACTCAATATATCAACCCAATTTGATCAACCTTTCATCCAATGGATTGTTATATCTAGATTTCCTATGTTATCATGTAATAGCATATAAAAAATAGATCAATAATAATCAAGAGGTCCACATAAGAATACAAGATTTGGGAAGTAGGGAATCTCTCAAATGAGGTTAATCAGACCAAAACATTTATCAATATAAACTCTCTTTTATTTCTTTTAAAATACTAGTCAAATTCCCTTTCCAAAAATTCCTTAAAATAGAAACACTTGTTGTATTTACTCATGTGAGGTCCTTAACCCCAAATCCCATGAAAAAACCTCTTGAAAAACCATTACTTTATCTTTTTTTAAATTCCTCTGAAATAAACCATTTTTATTTAAATACTAAATCCAAATCCATTTCCTCTAAAATAATATTTCAAAGGTAAATCATTTTATTTTAGAAAACTGATTCAAACTCATTCACGCTATCAAGAAAGCCCATAAAATTGGCCACCAACTCTAATTTTTTCAAGACACCACCAAAAACTTATTTAACAAAATATATGATCCTTTTAAGCTATTAGTATGACTCAATATCATCCCATTTATGGAATGATTCAATGTCATACACCTATTAAAAATAGGCCTCGGAATGGGGTACAACTCATTGAAAATACACATGCATGCAAGGATTAAGTTAGGGAGACTCAAACTCAATACCTCACCAACACCCCACTAGGACGCTCCCATTGAGTTGAGACAGAGGGGAATTTTTTTCATACAATCATGTCATCAATAATAATAATAAATCACATGAAGATAATATGATTATAGTTAAGAAAAACAGGCAACAAATCACCATTCTCAATGGGTAAAGTCTACCTACCTTAGTTTTTTGTCCATTTAACAATATAAATATCATATCAACCTCCATAAACTCTAAAAATCACTAATCTCATCCATAATTATCATAAATTCATAAGATATTAATTTTAAATTAAAACCCATACTTGTAAAAATTAGTATTAACCTCATCGGGCGATGTTATGATGACAGAACCATGAGAAAAGGGGTGCAGTCCACTCTTAATTCACACTCAACCCTTTAACATAAAAAAACCCTAATTTATAAAAACAATTTAAAATAAAATTAAATCAAATTATCCAAATTCCCTATAATTTTTTCTCTGACCAACATACCCCAAGTAAAACAGAATGCAATGGGGGAGAATCAATCCTTCTCTATCAACTGTGAAAAACATTTTCATATATTATACAGTGATTCCACTATTCTCTTATGGAATCTCACATCCAAATACTAGAAAAACACACCAAAATCAATGTATAAGGAATATTAAGATCAAATGAGGAAATAAAGGAAGATATTACTTCAAACCCACACGACGAACAAAATTTGATAAACCCTATATCAAGGGGGTCAAGGTAGGGAGGAGGGAGGTGGGGGAGGCCTCCCCTCACTTTGATTGTCCAAAAGAGAAGAGTCCTGATGAGTTTTAGAATAAACCCCCTATAAATTACACTCATTCCCTCTATAAAAAGTCAATCAAGGTTTATCAAGTACTTGGTGTAAGGTTATCAGCCACTTAGTGGACCAACCGATGGGATATACCCACTGGTTTCATCATCAAGTACTTGGTGTAATTTCAATAATACCAAGTGTCTACAATATTTTTATACACCTAATCATAATTTTTAATCACTAAACACCAAAAAAATTCATCTAGGTATTGTCCTGGCTCTACCACCACCAAAATAACCAATTCCACATTATAAACTTATCCCTCCCACCCCCACCCCAATCTAAATTAAACACTACTGCAGATAAGGACTTTAGGAGCATGATAATTAATTTTTATCATTGCTAAAAAAATTATGATATTTTAAGCATTGATAAAAGACTATACCATTTATCAATGCAGAAAAAATGAATTTTTATCAACATTAGTTTTCTAGCACTAATAAAAACATTTTAAAATGTTTTTAAAAAAATAATCTAATCATAATATTTTAAAAAAATATAGAAAAAATATATTGACCCCCACTATAATGTTATAGCCTTATTATCCTGTTACTTTGCTAATTTGGTAGTTGGTGGTGTTCAAAGGAGGCTCGATGAGGTTTTGGGGGAGTTTGGAGTTATAGTTCTACTATAGAATGTGGTTCACAACATGAAATGGAGTTCATGGCATAAAATTTTGTTTTCATATTTAATTCCACTTATTCATGACTTGATGTTTAGATGAGGTTTATATTCCTAAGAGAGTCACAATGTGAAAGTATAATTCATGATGTGAATTCATTTTAGAATAAGGCACCATGAAAATTAGTATAAGTTCATGGGGTTTTTGAGTTTGAGGATTTTATGGCCTAAAGTGGATTCAAGACTTGAATTTTAGGGCCTCGTTAAAAATCACAATTTGAATAAGTGTTTCACATCAAGAATAATACAAGGTACACCTAGTCTATAAATTATGGAGATTTCCTAAATTCGTTTATTTATATCTTATTTCCCTTGAAACTTGGATGAACCCTAGTCATTTTTAGCAGATCTTTTATCCCCATTATTTCTTCTTTGATCCTTGGATTTTGGAGGTTGATCTTTGGAAATACAGGGTGAGTAAATCCCCTTTTCTCCATCATTTTATTTGGTTTCTCTTTGGTAATTCTTGGTGGTGGTGTTGTTCAAGTTTTGGAGTGTTTGGACTGAATTTTTTATGAACCCTTAGTATGTTTTAGATTGATTTGATGTTTATTTGTGTGGTTTTCACCTTATGATTCCTTCACCCTTTTGTGTGAGGTGATTCATAAATCTCATTTGAGGTAGTGGATCTTATTTCTATCCCTATTTATTTTCATGGGTGGGGATTACATGCCTTTGTATTCTATGGTTAAATATTAAGAGTTGGATTAATGAAGATAGTGAATTGTTTTAACCTAAGAATTATGGGAATGGGGAGAGATCACATGTTTTACTGCTTGTGATGTTATTTATGGTGACATTTTATATGATTGTTTCCATTTCTGAAAATCATGATTATTCAGAGAATTGCTTACATTGTAGTAGATATGGTTCTAAGACAATTGTTTCATGATTTCTTAATATCACACTAAATGAAATAGATAATCACTTATATCTAGATTATGAATTTATTTCCCATATAAATCTTCAATTTTTGTGATAATATATGTTCTATGTAATGAAATAAAGTAATTTGAACCCTTGAACCTAAATTATGGAAGTTGGGATGTGGTGGTGTGTGTGGTTCTGCTTGTTGTGTTTCATTGTGTGAGGTGGGTTTTGTACATTAGTGGTAGTGGCTAGATTTAATGTGGAAAGTTTGGGGTAGTGTTGTGATGGTTCGTTGTCATGGGATGTGATGTTGGTGGTTTTGCGATGGTGGTGATGTGTGGTAGTTTCTATTTGTGGTGTGAAGGTTTCAGACATAGTGGAAGCATGTGATGGGTTATGCCCAACTTTAATTTTTGTCATAATCTATGATCAATCTGAGATTTACATGGTGATAAACACTGTGATCAATGTAATTGAACCAATTAATATGAAAAAAAGTATTGGAACCAGACACAGGATTATCACATATTATTTATAACAAATTTAAGTAATTAAAGAATTGTCTTGCATGAAATTATTTCTTCATTGATGGATGTAACATTCGATCTATGTTGTACCATTGTTTAATTATAGGAATCAAGAGAATATTCCCTCTATTGAAGATCCACATATGTTCCACAAATCTCTAAATGTCTTCGTAGGAATATTTGGGTGATAGCACAACAGATCTTACTATTTATGTCGTTCTCTTTTAATTTCCATGAGAATTGTTTCTAAAGGATTCTCCTTGATCTCTCTATAATCGAGAGTATAAGGTTAAGGAAGATATATTTCCATTCTTAGGAGTTCTATTGGAGAAGGGAACTATCTAGGGATTTGAGAGTACTCTCCAGATTCATTGTGCACAACAAAACAAATGAATTATCTCTCATGAAAAATAATAGAATTGGGTTTATATACCGCTAGGGTTTAGAAATAAATATTTTTCACAATTTCCCTTTAATATTTATTTAATCTCTGATTAACCCCATGTATATAATAATAATATTATTATTATTTCTTGAAATTTGATAAACTTTTAAATTAAAATTAAATATTATTTAATCAAAAAATATTTAATATATATTATTTCTTACTAGACCATTAAAAATCAGTTCACCATTCCTACATAATATTTATTGGGCCTTGAATAATGACTATCTATTTAATAAATAAATATCACTACATTATTCACTAATAAATAAATAAATATTATATTCACTAAATAGAAAATAAATATTTATTAAATATTCTACTCGTATAATGTTCTCTTAAATAATTGATGACATAATATATGAGATCAAGAAAACATGAATAATTATTAAACTACATGTGATAATAAAATTTATTCAACTTGTTAAATAATAAATAATAATATATTATTTAACTGAGATTTCGGATACACTTTGTGTGTGGCCCTCTTGGCCTCTTTCTCAGTGGCATTAGGTGAAGTATCCTAAAGTGCAAGGTTAGCATCTAGAAACATGACAAGGCACCTATGGAGAAATAATTTAATGCCTTGATGACATAATACCTCATATGAACACTCACTGTGTAATATAATCCATTTTTCATGATATCTTTAATCAAGTAGGTTTCATGTTGGTGTCATCAAACTATGCACTAAATGTCTCTTTCTTTGAAATTATAGAAATTAAACTTGCCTATATAACACCATGGAAATATATTTATTTAGGCTATATAATTTCCATCAAATGGACTGAGATATCAAATTGTATTAAATAATAGAAGGGACAAATCCTTTCTCACATTATTCATTAATTCATTATTACTCATGATGCACTCAATATATCCTACCACACCATGAACATATGTCATCATAGTTTTCATCAATACATCAAAGTACATGACTTTTAATACTTATTAATAATAATATTAAAGACTAAGGATCAATAAAAAAATATGTAGGCAGGACTACCCAATGACACATATAAATTTAGATTTCCTACTGGTGGGTCTCATTCTCATAATATCATAGACTTGATATTACCAAGTGCGTACAGCATGAGAAGGTTCCTAGAAGTACTATGATTCTCTACCCCTAATATACTAAATAATTTATATTCATGAAATGATTTCATCCATATATATAACATATATTTAATAATACTATCATGTAACTTCTAGTTTATCATCATAGTGGTGAACTATTATGACCTTTCTGTGTGACAGCTACTCTCAAGACATTATCACATACTATGTCACATAAAATAACAATCGTGATGGGATAAGGAGTTTATTAATATTCAAAACTATGAATACAGGTTATCATAAAGTACACAAAAGTTTGTTCTAGGGCACAAACTCCAATAGTCTTCCTCTTGCACTAGAGCCAACTACTAACAATCTTCAGTCTGCTACCTCTCACATGATACTCATGATTCTACTGAGATAGGCATTTAGTAAAAGATTTCACCATGTTTTCTTATTGGGAACACTTATTACTATAATTTCACCCCTCTAATAAAAATCTCTCAAGTGGTGATACTTCTGGAGTATGTTATTTGTCTGTTGGTGTGAACTTAGCTCTTTTGCAAGATCCACCACTACATTATTGTCACAATAAAATATTATAGGTTATTTCATTCTAGGTACCAAATCAATCTCTTGGAAAATGTTCTGTATATAAATGTATTCCTTGGCTACATAATAAGTTGCTATATACTCATACTCCATTGTAGAATCAGTGACAACTAGCTTCTTTAAATTATTCTAGATCATAGCTCCTCCATTGAGATAGAAAACATATCCTAACTATGAATTCATATCATTCTAATTTGTATGAAAACTAGAATCAGTATAACCCCTAATGACCATCTCCTTCTCTCCTTCATACACTAGGAACATATCTTTATTTTTTCTCAAATACTTAAGGATGTCATTAACAGAAGATCGATTTTTTTCTCCTGGTTCATCTTAATATCTTCCTACCATTCTCAATGTGTAGGAAACATCAATTCTATTACATAACATGGAATACATGATTGATCCTATCACTAAATCATATGGTATCTTATTCATTCAAACTATCTCTTGTTGTGTCTGAGGATAAATTTTCTTAGAAAGATGTATACTGTGTGATACTAGCTAGAACCAATCCTCTCTTAGATTGTTCTATAATAAATCTCTTTAGTATTTGGTCAATGTATGTACCTTGAATTAGTCCAATCATCCTCTTGGATCTATCACAAATGATCTTGATCCCTATAATATAGGCTACTTAACCTATGTCATTTATAGAGAAACACTTGTTAAATCAGTCCTTAACAAACTGTAAGACTGGTATGTCGTTTCCAATAAGTAATGTGTCATCAACATATACTACTAGGATAACTACTGCATTTCTACTAAACCTATTGTAAGAACATGGCTCACATTCATTCATAATGAAACCAAACTCTTTTATATCTTCATCAAATCAAATTTTCCATGAACTAGATGCTTTCTTCAATCCATAAATGGTTCTATTCAACTTGAAAATCCATTTTCCATCACCTAGATTCCCAAAATCTTCTGGTTGTGTCATGTAGACATCTTCCTGAATGTTCCCATTAAGGAAAAATGTTTTGAAATCCATCTATAAAATTTCTTATTCATAGTAAGTTTTTATATAAAGTACAATTATAATGGATTTAAACATGGAAACAGGTGAAAAATTTTCATCATAGAAAATTACTTGATGATGTTTAAACCCTTTATCCACTAGATTTGATTTATAGGTATTTACTTTACCTTTCATGTCCATATTTCTTTTGAATAAACATTTGAAACCTATGGGATTTACATTAACTAGTGAATTGACTAAAACCCAAAATTGGCTTTGATGCATGGAATCCATTTCAAAATTCATGGTTTTTTTCATCTTGCATCTTCTGATCTCTCTACTTTCTATTTTTAGAAGAGAGGTTCATCATTTTCAACCAATAATGATTCACCATATTTGATGACTATAAAACCATTTCTATCTATTTATCTTACCTCTCTAGTTCTCCTATGTTGTACTTTTGTTTTAGGAACTACTTATTCCATGGGGACCTATAGAATTTGTTCCTATACAAACTCTTTTGTATCTTGAGAATTAACTTCATCAAAGTGAATCTTTCCCCCACTATCATTTTTTAGGATGTTATCCCTCTCAAGAAGTACGTATTTTCTAGAAATATCCATTATCATTTATGATGGGTTTTATAGGTATTATACATATGTTTCCTTATTATACCCTATAATGATACACTTTGAGCCTCAGGGTGATATTTTTTTCTAATAAGGCATTAACAAATGCCTCACAACCCCATACACATGTATGTGACAAAACGGGTTTCTTTACACTCTATAACTTGAATATAATTCCATTTTACACTTTATTTGGTACTTTATTTAATGCATATGTCATGTTTTGTAATGAATATATCCAAAAGGATAATGGAATATTTGTATGACTCATCATCAACCTTACCTTGTCTAAAAAAGGTATGGTTCCTCCTTTAATTAATGTCATTACACTATGGTGTTTAAGGTGGAGAAATTTGATATAAAATCCAAAACACCCATAGAAAGTTGATGAAATATTGGTTAAGATATTCACCACCTTGATCCAATCAAATCTTCTTTATATTATTTCCAATTTTAGTATCTACTTTATTCTTGAATTCTTATAATTTCACAAAGGACACAGAATTATACCTCATTAAGTAGACATAGCCATTTCTACTCAAGCCATTAGTAAAAGTTTTGTAGTAAGAATATCAACCTTTATATTCTACTATAAATGGTCCACACACATCATTTTGTACCAATCCTAGAAGATCTATGACCCTTTCACCATGTCCACTAAATGGTTTTTTGGTCTTTTTTTCTTTTAAACAAGCATGATATCTTTTAAGTGATTTTTTCTCAGAAGAGTCTAAATAACCATATTAATAGAGCTTCATCAAATACTTCTTGTTTACATGAACAAGATAGTGATACCATATTTGGGTGTTATATGATTCATGTGAACATGATTTTTTATCTATTTCCAATACTTAGTTTTCATAATTTAATATATAAACACAATTATTTAAATTCATCATACCAAAACATATGTTGTATTTATAAAAGAAACAACTTATATTTCCAAACTTGAAAATAAAACCATTTGTATCTAGGAATGACACAAAAATTATGTTCTTGGTAATATTTGGTACATAATAATAATATTTTAAAACCAATATCATTATTTTTTGAAATGAAAGGTGGTAGTATCCAATGTCTAGAGCAGTCAGCCTTGCACCATTGGAAGCTAGAAAATCCACTTATTCTCAATAAATCTTTCAGAATCTACTTGGTTCCTACATTTAGATACATATGTGAGCATCACAAGTTTTATATAATGCCCAATGTGTATATATTGAAATATTACACTTGATAACAAATGCACCTTTATCTTCCCCTTGATTCTAGGTGTAATTCCTCTTCTAGTGTCCCTACTTTCCACATGAAAAACTTATTATCTCATTTTCCTTAACCTTCCTCTAGATCTTCCTCTTCTTGGAAGAACAGTGCTCGGGAAAATTAGAATCATTATGATTCTTGGTCCCCTTTTACTTTTTATTCCTCTTATTATTCATCATAAGGACCATAGTTTTGTCACGCCTCGTGTCCTTATCCACTTGGAAAATCAATGTAAGAAGTTTAGAAAGACTCTTCTCATTATTTTTCATATTATAATTAATAACAGAACTAGATAAGGTCTTATATAATGAAGAAATTATGAGATATTTGTGCAACTCATTTGAGAATTTAATTCATAAGATGTCTCAGCATTCAATATAGCCAATAATCTTAACTACATGAGGCCTAGCTAGTGCCAAATCTATAATATTAGTTTTAAAAAATAATTGTAGATCTCATATATATCTTGTCCTTCCTTATCTTGATAGAGATCCCAAAGGTGAGACATCATTCTATACACATTTATATCCTCATATTTCTTCAAAAGATCATTATTCATGGATAATAGCATAAAACACTAAATATTTGTAGCATCATTCAAATGTTTCACATAGAGATATAACTATTCCTCACTAGCCTCATTACTAGGAATATCATGAATATATTCCTTCAGAATATATAGTTTCCTTTTATGGAATATGATAACATGAAAGAACCTTTTCCATTATTGTAAAAAAAAATCATTGAGAAGTTTATACATCTCAAGTATGGATCGCACTGATATTTTTGAAGTCATTTTATTGTTGTTTCTACAAATAATATGATCGTAATTTTTGTACTTTATCCAATAAAATTAGAGAAATAAATAAATATTATATTTAATAATCTATCACTATTTTATTGAAACCAAATATCCCTAACAATTTGATTTAGGATATCCTATTTCTTATACATTCTAGTGGAAAGGATCCATATTCACCTTTTCATCATCCAAAATTTATCTAATCAGGAAATTTTTTAAGGGTTTTAGTTAGGAATCCCAAATTGAAACTGCATTAACTCATAGTTCCTTGATCTGTTTAGTGTACTCCCCAATCTTGAAATATTTAAATTGGATTTAATCAACCCTTGACTCTTAGTTATACTAATTACTTATTTGGAATTCAACCCTTGATGTGAAATAAGTTAAGTCAACCCAAATATTCAAGCTATAATTACCTGATAATTGAAAGCACCCCAACTTTGGTTGGTCAAACACTTTGAACTATGGTTTGATTTTAATTGAATTAGTATAACGATATAGCAACTTAATATATAATTTAGGAATTTAATATTTTATACATAAATTGAAAATTATTATATTTATTACATGATTTTTAATATAAAGTGGATTTACTTAAGTGATTAACCATATCTTAGATAACATTTACACATAAGACAATTTATTTTATTTCTATATTTCATGCTTGTTAATTAATTAATTCATGTGATCATGAAAAAATATCCATGATGAAATAACCATAAAACTTGATAGAAATAAAATAATAAAGTGGTATGATCATGATCATTTACTAATGGTTAGTTTATCTAGTGGATGATAAACTAACCATCAACATAGGGTAAAAAACACCTTGAACCGATTAATGTTCATGTTGCATATTTCCACCTATCCACCTATGTATCTCTCTTTTATTTTTTTCTCCTCGACTCTAAACTTGAACTGCCTCCACTGGATTAGGAGCTCTATCCATTATATATGCTTTTACTCATGCACAGGTGAGTGGAAGGGGTTTGCATAAAATAAACCATGGGCACATAGGCCCTTACATAATAATAAAAGAGATGGAATGTAGGCCAACCATTTAATTTAATAATAAATTAAAAGAAACCAATCACATAAAAAGGTATGGTCTAAGATCATGATCATCCACATAAAATGAATTGTGCATTTAATAAAATTTAGTATTCAATTATAATCATTATTATTTAAGATAAATCTCACTCGAACCAATTAATTATCTTCTTTAATTAATAAAATATTTTATCTTAATTCTCATATGAATTTTCTTGAGATTCTCATCCATCATAATTTTTAAAAAAAAAAATTTAAAATTAACCGTGTGAATAAATGTACCTTGAAGGAAACATGGTAAGTATCCATGTAAACTACGCAACAAGTATTATACTCATAAATTGTTTAATCTTGAGACATGTGGCATACAACACTTATCATATACTTTCATGACATGTACTATAAACTTAATTATTTCATGGATTACGTGATTTTTTTGTCATGTGTAATTCTTCAATGCACATAGAGTAATAACTATAATATGACTCATACATGATATGCAGATTCAAACATTACATAAAAATTAATTAAAAATGTATATATATTAAAACCCATCACATGATGTGTCCTATTAACTTGATGATCATGTACAAGTACATGTTGATAAGGTTTACATAGTATAAAAAATTAATTTTTAATTTTGAAGAATTTGGTATAAGTACACAGCATGTTCAATCTAGCTACAAAGTGTGTACTATTCTCACCATCTATCTGTGGCATGTGCCTAGGGACTCGGCATGTAAATAATTACATGGAAAATATTATAGTACACAGTGTGTATATAGTCTACACATTGTGTGGTCTCTGAGTTACATGGTCCCCAGATAGGTAGGTCATGTAAGAAGATACATGACCCATCTAGGACTAAAGGACTATATATCATGTACATCAATTTCACGACATATACTTCGGGTTACTGTGTTTCATGATGGCTCATTCAATACACATTGTATAATTAAATGAACCATGTGTAGTAAATTCACACACCTTGAATTAATTATGAATTAATTCTTGGTGCAATGAACACTAGTAAAAGGAATGTACCTTTGAGTTACATAGAATGTATTATTGTGTTATTCTTCCATATTCCTTGGCACCTCTAGACGAGTTCTTCAATTTTATTTTATTCATAAAATTAATTGATTTGATTATATTTATGATCAATGAAAGAGGAATAAGTATATATCACAATTAAGATTAAAGAAAAATTAAAATTGAATTTAAAACTAAATGATAAATGCATAAATCAATCAATGATCTTTAAATGATTATAAATAATTATGTGACTGCTCTATTACTACTTAAAGGTTTCAGGCGTGGTAGAAGTATATAATGGGTCATTCCCAACTTTTCTTTTTTTACATGATCGATGATCAATCCAAGATTTACATGATGATAAATTCCATGATCAATGGAATTGAATCAAAGAATATAGATAATGGATAAAATTTTGAAACCAAATGCAGGATCATCAAATGTTATTTATAATTAATTTAATTAATTACAGAATTACCTTGTGTGAAATTATTTATTCATTGATAGATCTAAAAATGGATCTATATTGTATTATTTTTGTGTTGTATGAATCAATATAATATTCCCTCTAGCAGTGATCCACACGTGTTTTTCATATCTTCAAATTTAACTATAGTAATCTTCGGGTGCTAGCATGGCAGATCATATTGCTTGAATTGTTCGTCTTTGATCACCATGAGAATCACTTCTAAAGGATTCTCCTTGATCTATCTAGAATCAAGAGTGGAAGGTAGAGTAATATTTCTCTCCATTCTTAGGATCATTCTTAGAGAAGGGATCTCTCTAGGGCTTTGATAGAATTATCCGGATTCATTATGCACAACAAAACAAATGAATTAGATCACATGAAAAATAATATAATTGGGTTTATATACCTCTAGGGTTTAAAAATAAATATTTTCCAAAGTTGCCTTTAATATTTATTTATCCCTATGAAACCCCATGTCTATAATAATAATATTATTATTATTTCTTGATGTGCACTAAACTTACAAATTAAAGTTAACTTTTATTTAATCAAAAAATATGCAATATATATTATTTCTCATTGGACCATTGAAACTCAGTCCACCATTCATCCATAATATTTATCGGTCCTTTAAAAATGAAAATTTATTTAATAAATAAATATCACAACATTATTCTCTAATAAATAAATAAATATTATATTCACTTAATAGAAAATAAATATTTATTAAATATTTCATTCATATAATATTCTCTTAAATAATTGGTGACAGAATATATTTGATCAAACAAACATTAATAATTATTCAACCACATGTTAGAATAATATTTATTCAACTTTTTAAATAATAAATACTAATATATTATTTAAATGAGATTCTAGATACACTTAGTGTGTGACCCTCGTGGCCTTTTTTTCAGTGGCATTAGGCAAAGCAGCCTAAAATACAAGGTTAGCATCTAGAAACACACCAAGGAACCCATAGAGAAAGAATTTAATGTTCCAATAACATAATACCTCATACGGATTATCACTATGTAATATAATCTCTTTATCATGATATCTCTAATCAAATAGGTTTCATGTTGGTGCCATCAACCAATGTGCTCGATGTCTCTTTCTTTGAATTTATGAAAATGGAAGTTTCCTATAGAACATCATGTCCATGAATTTATTTAGGATATATCATTTCCATAAAAGGGACTAAGATATAAAATTCTATTAAAGAACATAAGGGACAAATCATTTCTCATATTATTCATTAATGCAATATTACTAATGATGTACCCAACGTATCCTACCTCACCATGAACATATGTCATCACGATTTTCATCAATAAATCAAAGTATGTGACTATTAAAACTCATTAATAATAATCTTAAAGTATAAGGATCAATACACACACCCACAAATAGGAACATCCAATGAAAAATAAAAATGTGTATTTCCTACTGGTGGGCCTCGTTCTCATAATATTCTACACTGGATATTACCAAGGGCATACAAGATGAGAAGGTTCCTCAAAGTACTATGAGTCTCCACCTATGATAGCCTGAATCATTTGTGCCCTTCAAAGTATTTCATCTAGGTATAGAAAATATATTTAAGAATACTTTCATGGAACTTCTGGGTTCTCATAATAGCATGTAACTGTTATGACCTTTCAGTGAAACAGTTGCTCTCAATACATTATCATTTACTATGTCATATATAAGAACAATCATGATGTGATAATAAGTTTATTAATATTCAAAACTTTGAATATGGGTTTTCATAAAATACACATAAGTTGGTTATATGGAACCAACTTCAATACAATGTTTTTTTCATGTATAATTTGTGATGTGTAGTGGTTGAGACATGTGGTTTTGTGGTGATATAGCTTGTATAATATGATATTGTGGAGATGGTTGTAGAAATATGAAAATTTTGTTGTGTGGTGTGGTTATGTTAGTTTCCCAGTTATCTATGGAATAAATTGTAATTATGAAAATGAAATATCATGGGTTAGTAAATGAATAATAATGTCTTATAATTGATGTGTTAAATTATATTAAATGAATTGAATTATTAATGAAAGTGTTATGTAAATTTGAATGAATGGATTAGTAAATGAGAGTTATTGGAAACTAGTTAAAATATGGAAAATGGTGAAACTTGTAAGTGGAAGTGGAATTGTGTGGTTATGTTTGGTGGTTGTGTGGTGTGGTGAATTTAGTGGTGGAAATGGTTGTGACATATGTTGTAAGGTATAGGGGTGGTGGTGTGTTGTGCACTAGTTTAGTTAATGTGAACCCATAGGTTGGGTATTGTGGTCTATATATCTATCATGTATTTTATATAATTTTTATACATGACCCACCTGAGTTGGGTAACCTTAACAATGCACAAATGTATTATGTTCTGGGTTTTTTCCCCAACATCTAGGTTGATGGTGATATGGATAGTTGGATACCCCCTCTTCCCCACTCTTCCTTTAGCAACAGTGATGATACGAGTTGGTGTTGGAGATTACCCAATGATGATAAGAGTTGGTGATGGAGATTATATATTAATGGTATGGGTTATTGTTGGCGATTACCTAGAGATGATATGGGTTGTCGTTGGAGATTACTTAGTATTTATGAAGATGTGATATGTGGTGGGGGTAAAACATGGTGGGAATAGGGAACAAGGTTGATGTCCTTCACATTCATGATACCCTACTACTGTGGTTATGTTATGTGGTTGTGATGTGATGTGATGGGGTGATAACGAATGTTATCACTAAATGTTAGAACTGGAGAGGTGGTGTGGGTAGTGATACATTCTAACCCATATCATAGATGAGTGGATATGTGATGTGATATGTATAAAAGGGATAGGATAACATTATGTTTGATGTTGGGGAATGGGAGCGACAAATCAATGGGGAAGTGGTTGTGGGTAACCTTTTCTTTATGTTATTGATATTATGTTACTATATTGGATGTGTGATTTGGTGAGCATGCTATAGTGACGTTGGGATTGGTTAGTTAACCTATTTAGGTTCATTTTGGTTCTGTTGTTTATTCATTGGAACATTAGTATTCTCTTTTCTTATGTGCACTTGAGTCATTGGGTATGATACTAGTATAAATATTATGATCATCCTATATATATAAATTGTTTTTCATGTTTCTAGGAGGACTTTGGGGACTGTTCTGGACATTACTAGCTCGGGTTTTAGAGATATTGTTGAGTCGCTACCATTGGACTGTCTTTTGGTATTTACTTGGACTCTTTTGTTTGTATTTTATGACATTTTTCATGCATTGTGGAATGGTTTGGGTTTATCCTTTTATTATGTTATGGAGTTTATTTTTTGTTAATTTATCTTATCTCTCGATCCTATATTATATATAGGTTAATTTCTCCCATATGTGATATTTTTATACCCTCAATACTTATCGCCAACTAGGGGCTTGTTGAAGGTGGGACTAGGGGATCATTATCTCTCTTCCTTCATTTTTGGATTACTCGGGGAACCTTTTGAGGTAGGGTTCATGAAAAGGTTTTATTAAAGATTTTGTTTGAGATATGGGATAGAGTTTGTAGTTAGTAATTTTTAGGATTTCATGGGTTGGTAGGGAAATGGTTCCAGTTGATCTTGGTGCATGACATAGGCTAGGGAGACTGTCTTGGACATGGATTTTAGGGAAGCCATGGTCTAATGCAGGGACTTTTATATTATTTAATGAAAAAGTGATGAAATACTATTTGTAGTTTAGATACCTAGGAGAGGTATATTCATCATTATTGATTGTATTAGTGTTTGAATTGGGTGATTTTTTGGGAAATTAATGTGAATTAATTAAATGAACTTTGATAAAATTTTATACTATTGGGATAGATATTTATCCTTTATTTTCATGAATATAACCTAGTAATCATACATATATAGCTTGGGAATTATAGTTTCAATATGAGGATCTGGTTTATTTTCAGAGGATCAACTTAATAGAGGTGGATGAGACATGGAAGAAGGCCTTGCTTGCCTTTCGGTGGCATAGTATGGGGAAGTATGAGGAGAGAATCTCATATCCAAAGATAGATAACTGGTTATAGGATCTCAATATTGATTTTATATTGATTTTATCTTCAGCTAAGTTTTGGGTAACATAAGAAATTAGTTAGCTATGAGGAGCTATGTTTTAGTGGGGGACATTGTATCTTGGTGACTGTAAAGAGGAAAATGTGTTGTGGATAGAATTTTAGAAAGATTTACTCTTGTAATTACTATCATTAATGATGAAGGAAGAAAATAAATTGGTTATTCTCTCCCTTCAACAATAAAGGCTGATTGTGCAGTATCTTGGGTTCATATTTAAGGACCTCTTGCGTTTTTCTCCTGATGTTTTCCTAGATGAGGAGACCAGGGTGTAGTGTCAAGAGGAGGTGTTGTGGCTAGCGATCAAGTATACAATCACCTCATTTTCAATATTTATATTCCTATAGGTGAATAATAAGGAAGATGTTATTGAGTAGATGATTCCTCTAAGAGTTTATCCTAGAGATAGAGTCAATCAGGGCTTCAAGTAGTACTTCATAGATGTTTAGCTAGTCGGGGTTCTGACTAGTGGGGAACAACTATGGAAGATCCACTCACATCCTTCTGAGAATGATGATTTTTAAGAACCTTATATGGGCTTCCCATGTTCATTATATGTCTACAAGGTACATGAAAATATCAAGGATCGGTTTAAGACCACTCTAAGATGTCATTTTTAGATGGGCAGTCAGGCCCCTTTCTAGAAGAAACAACAGTAGCCTCCAAGGTAGTTTCAACAGCAAGGATCGCCATCACTTGTTTAGTAGCCAAGGGTATATGGAGTTGGAAGATGGAATCCTCAATATAGTTATTTTACCTAATAACCTATGTCAAAGTTTGGTCATAGATTCTCATAGAACATTGGTAGAGTAGATGGTCATTGTTAAATGCATGCACTAGAGGATACGGTGCTAGCAGGGCTAGAGGTTCTCAAAGGTACAATAAGTTTATTATTTACCCTTGTATGTTAACTATTTGATTTAGGATCCTTACACTCCTTTGTTACTCCTAATTTTTTTCATATCTTAGGGATATATGTGGAGAGGATTCCAGTGCCCCTCATATTTTCTATATTGGTTAGAGGTCAGGTCGGGTTTTTTGATGTGTGTTAGGGATGCAGGCTAGTGATGGGGCAGCACCAGTCAGTGGGAGATTTCTTTTTACTATAGATACAGCCATACCATGTTATCCTTGGCATGGATTATATGTATTCTATGTATTTAATAATCAACTATTTCCAAATGAGAGTTTCATTTTATGATGTGGATGTCCAGTAAGTGGTGTTTATTAGCAAATGGGATTATTGAATGGGTGGTAGTAAAGTGGAGCCACTTTTGAATCAGTTAGGAAATATTTTAGTGGAAGACCAGGTTTCAAATTTTTATGGGGTCATAGAAGAGTTCTTGGATTTTTTCCTATATGAGGTTATGACACTACCCCCCTCGATGTGATGTTGAGTTTGGGATAGTGCTGAAAACTAGCGCATCTCTAATTTTGATGAATCCCTATTAAAAATAGCCTATGGTGTTATGATATTTGAGGTTGTAGGTTGATGGTATAATTTATAGTGGTTTCATCTGATCCAATGTGTCTCCTTGGGGTGATTTGGTGTTATTTTCCAAGAATTTGTATGGTATTTTTAGGTTGTGTGTAGACCGTCAGAGCTTAAAGCAGGTGATAGTAATGAATTATTACACCTTCTTGAGGGTATATTATCTATTCATCTAGATAAATAGATACTTTTAATTATTAAAGTTCAATTTACAGTATGGGTATCACTAGACATGGGTGAAAGATGAGGATATCTAGAATCCTACCTTCAGGTACAGATATGGACACTTAGATGTCATGTCCATTCCATTTAGTGTCATGAATTTACTAGTTGTGTTCATGGGACTCATGAAATCCATATTTCATAAGTTTTTATAAAAGTTATTAATCATGTTCATCGATGATATCTTAATCTAATCTAAGTCATATGAGTATCATTTAAATCATATCAAGTTTTTCTTGTAGGTCCTTCGGCACCACCCGATCTATAGAAAGATGTGAAAGTGTATGTTCTGGGCATGATCGGTGCATTTCCTTGGGCATGTGGTGTCTCAGAAGGGTGTGTTCATTGACCCGTCAAAGATCGAGGAAGTTTTTTCTTGGTAAGCACCTAAGAAAATGGCAATGGTTCATAGTTTCCTTAGTCTTTCAAGCTATTATTGATGGTTTTTGTTCAATTTATATCATATTATAGCCTCACTAACAAATTTGACTATGAAAGATCAAGATTTTTATTTCACTAATCATTTTCATAAATCGTTCAGTTACCTAAAGGATAATTTTATCCGTGATCCAGTTCTTCAATTGCCTAAGGAGGGTGTGGTGTTTGAGTTTTTCTATGAAGCATCTCTTCTGGGCTTGGGGTGCATCTTGATGCAGTAGAGGGCAGTGATCACTTGTGGGTATAGGAAGTTACGACCCCATGATCATAACTATTCTACCCATGATCTAAATTTTTTTTAAGTTTTGTTTACACTAAATATATGGAAGAATTTCTTCATTGGTGAGCACTTTGTGGTTTTCATGAACAAAAATAGCATGAGATATGTCTTATCTCAGTAGGCTTTGAATCTATACCAGGGTTAGTGGATAGAGTTTTTATATGATTACAATTTGGATATATCTTACACCCTAGTAATGGGAGATGTTTTTGATGGTGTGTTGATTCATAATTCCTGAAGAGATATGGTTCAAGAGTCTGTAGATGTTTGGAAAGGGATGGAGTATCAAGTAGCGATTCATCTTAACATTGGAAGAAGCAGTTACCAAGGTTATCTTTATCATATGATAGTGGAAACATCCTTGATGTAGTAGGTATGGGAGTCTCAGTGGGGAGACTCAAAGGTATAGGTGGTGTGTGACTGTTTCATCCATGGTTATGTGTAAGAGATATGGTCAGAGGATGATCATAACTGGATGTTATTTCATATGAGATTTTTTTCCCAACTGGAAATATGTGATATAGTTCTTCATTAGTTTCATAGGTTACCCTTAGCGAGATATCTTGGTGTGACTATGATGTATTGTGTCCTAAGGTGAAAGATTTGGTAGCCTTGGGTGAAATGGTTTATGGAATAATTTTTGGAAAAGTGTCTAGTTTATCAGTAGGTGAAAGTCAAAAATTGTGTTATTAGAGGTTTGTTTCATCCCTTGGATGTCCCTGATGTTCACATTTCATGCATATACTTTTTAATATTAAAATAACTATTTTTTAATTAAATTGTTAAATATTTCCAATTATTTATTATTTTACATTTATATTAGGTTACATGTAAATAAATTTAAAAAGGGGAAATGAGAACAAGTTAAATGAAAATCATGATGAAAAGGATGCTCCAAGATGTAATATATGTCAAGGCTCAAATCAAAATCTCATAATTAAAATTCAATTGAAGAAAAAGACAAAAAAACATATGAAAATGATAATTCACAACATGAATAACATATTCATGACATAAATATTAAATAAGGACTAGTGATGTGAAACAAGATGTAAAAAATGGATCCCAGAGTGAAGACACAAAAAGTTATGAAGCAATGTAGAGTGTCGCATTATGAAATATGCCTAAATATTCCATATTATTCTAATTTTGGTCAAAAGTTAACTAGGGGACATGTATTGTTCACCCATAACCCCCAGAGTTGACCCATAAAATTTCAACGTACAATTTTATGATATTTATGAGCATAAGGGTGCCTCTATTCCAATAAATACAAGGATAGAGGGAGATCTCTAAATCATTGGATCATTGACCAGATCTCTGGGGAGAGGTGTTGCACTTGGCATAGAACTCCATTGGGCATACTCCACCATCTCTTTATCATTTTTTATTTTCTTTATTTTACTTATTCCTCTAATATCTAGCATTAGGGGGTGAATTTATTTTCATTTATAGTGTGTAATGTGAATGGTAATTATAATTAATAAATGGTTTTTTTATTTTCAATTTAAATTTAGTTTTCATTTTCTCATTAATTATTCTAAATTTTATTCTTTTTATTTCACTATGCATGACTATTGTATGTTGGGGTGAGAGAGAAATAATATTTTAAATAAAGTGATAAATAGAACTAGGTTTTTACTATGACCATTGGGTTGACCAAATTCTATGTCTAAAAATGATTTTAGGTCACATATTTTATTAATTAACTGAAGTATCATGACCATTGAGAAAAGAGACGGTTAGTGTGAGAGAGAGAGTAATTACTATGAACATTAGAATTACTTTAACCTGATTTCAATGAAAAATTAGAGGAATCGTGGTCTATCCAATTTATTAATAACATGAACCTAGATCTTTTAAACATGGTGAATTTATTTTTATTTTATTAACCAAAATTCTTAAAAATAAATGAGATGATTTATATTTAATTTTTGAAAAATCATATTTTTATAATTGATTTCTATTTTATTAATTTAATTTAATTTTTGAAACATGTATTCATGGTATTGACCTTATAACTTGAAAATTAAATACTAATTAACTGTAGATTTATAAATTTCAGTTGTCTATTTTATAAATTTCTAAATTCAGTATCCTCATTTGAATAAACGACACCTTCAAGGATATCAAATTTTTGACATTTTTGATAGGAATGGGTATAAAAATTATTTATAATTTAATATTTTATAAAAAATATTTTCTCATCTTATTAACTTTCCTAATTTTAGATTATGTTCTTCTTTTATTATTTTTTATTGATTTTATGCACTTGGGAACTTTTTTTATAGAAAAGATGCAATGAATTTTGACTACCAATGACAGACTCACCATCCATTTGATGGATCTTACAAATCAAGTTGATGAACTAAAAATGATGAATAGTCAAAAAAAATAGACATAACACCATACCTGAGAAAGGAATAAGCGTCACCCCATGACTTGGAACCAAATTTTGAGGAGACGTGTTGAGAGAATCAATGTGTGGACAGTGAAGTTGAGGTAAGTTTTGAAGGGGGTTTTATTTCTATAAATAACACCATCATCACTAAAATCTTAGAAAAGTAACAAGAAAAAGAAAAATAATAATAATAATAAGGGGCCTTAAATGGTGCATTTTTAATGATTTTTTTTTTGAAAATCTGGGAGCACAACTAGAGGAGGATAAGGAAGATGATGCACTTTGCACCAACTATGGAAAAGAAGAAGAAGCAACATAAGAAGAAAAAGTTGAGGAGATTGTTTCAGAACCTGAATATTTCATTATAGAATTTTTAAAACCAAAACTAATAATTGAAAAATAATAATTTTACCAAGTCTGTATAGATGATGGATTCTTCCTTCTTAAATTCAAACTGTCAAGACTTCGATTACCTCATCTAAATTTCATGCCAATTTCAATGAGGAGGAAATGAGATGAGATAGATGGGATCCAAATTCAATATTGGGTCAACCTATCAAATTTATCCTTGTATCATATTCCAATCATCTAGCATAGGTAAGGTTGAGTTAAATGATCATAAAAAAGGGCATCTTCTATAAGTAAACCCATGTTTTTTATTACTTTCTAAGACATTATATTTCTTAATTTCCTAAAAATTAATTTTATATTATGAATTTTAGTTTCAAATCCTATTATATTTTTTATTTTTAATAAATAGACAGTGTGCATTTATGAGTTGTTTGATTGTGTAGGCCCAAATTGAATGAATAAGGAAAAAAATAATAAAAAAATATTAACAACCATAATCTAAAGAAAATCATGCAACAGGGGAGTATGAGTTTTAATTATATTACTTTTTATATCTCCCCTAAATTTTTTCATATAAAAATAAACATATATATATAAAGAATTTAAATTCAAAAATGTATACTTCACAGTTAACATTTTTTCTTGATCATCGATTGAGGAGATAAAAACTGCTTTAGGATAATCATCATATCAGGTTTTAAAAAATCAATAAATTGAATGAAAAAATAAGGAATAAATTAATAAATATAAACATGGAATTTTGATTTGACGAATCATGATTCAGAAGACTTGTTAATTTTTTGTAAATTAAATTTTTCTTAGATTTTTCATAATTTGAAGATATAATATTCATATAAATTTATTTTATTATTGATGTAAATGTTCATGTGCTATTTCCATAACCACAACTTTCATTATTGAGAATTTTTATAAGCCTAATATTTCTCATTCTTCTATTAAGAAAAATTCCTGAGTGAAACTCAGAAATTCTTACTACTAGAACTTGATTTGTATCTTATTGAATCAATGATTGTACAAATTTACACTTAAAATGATTGATAAATTTTTTAACCCTTTTCTTGAGACCTGACTTTACATTGATCCTTCATAAACTCATAAAATCCGTGAATAACCTTGTTAGGGAAGATCCACATTATAAGAGTATATTTTTCCTTCACTTCCCTACTCTATTTATTTTTTCTTATTTTAAAAAAATAATTGTGGGGTAGATGACAACATGGTTGAAGGGGTGTTCGTATTTTTCTAAAATAGATAAGTGTGAAGGAGTTTTCATTTGATATTAGGGGGATACATGATTTTTTATTCATCATGATTTATTACACACCCTCTTTAAAAATATTAAAAAAATAAAAAATGGGGGTTTGTTTTGGACAGTTGAAAGTCATCATTTACTTGACCAATGATTTTTATCATTTGGTGTTTGGTGGTGTATGTGAGACTTTTCCAAACATAACTTTCTAAAAAATAAAAAAATCATAAATAAAAAAATTGAAAAAGAAAATAACCCAATTGGGTGTAATTTTCATTATACTTATTTGATTCATGACCTTTATTTGATATTTGGGGAAAGGGAACATGCATTTTTAAAGGGATAATTTTTTATTGATCCAATATTGAATATCATGTAAAGTAATTTATAAAACAACCTCCTATTTAGATTTATTGATTTTTACATCATTACCCACCTACCCTTAAGACTTAGAGTCAATTAATCCAAATGGTTAATCCCTCATGATTATTTGTGATATTTTTCTCTATGTGGTGGATAATGTATATTAATTTCAAGACTGTGTTATTGAGCATGATTTGAGGTATGTACATAACTCCATTTATATTTTTACCTTGATGGTGATTGAAAAAAATTAAAGTGAGGAAAATTAGGATTGGTATGCACATTGAAAATGATTTAAAAATATAAATGGAAGAATGAAGAGGGATTTTCAATTAAAAATATAAAAATTAAATTACATGGTTGTATTTTTTTCTTTGAAAATTGAGGGTATAATGAAATATTCTTATGTAATGCTTAAATATTTAATCCCCCATTTAATCAGTTCATGTTATTGAAATTAAATTTAAATTATAGTATAGTGGTCAACCTTTTTATTTTTTTTAGATTTGATTCGTGAAGACAATAATTAGTTTATTTTTGGTGGGGGGGTTTATGTTTACATTTTATGCACAAACTTCATAATATTAAAATAATAATTTTATAATTAAATTTCTAAATCTTTCCTAGTATTTATTATTTTATTCATGTATGGCAGGTTATATGTGAATAAATCCAAAAATGGAAAATGATAAAATGGTAGATGAAAATAATGATGAAAAGGATGCTCTAAGACATATGATATTTCAAGGATAGAATCTGATGCTCATAATTAAATATTCAAGTGAAGATAGAGCCAAAATACAGGAAAATGATAATTGAAATTGTGAATAACCAACTTATGATTTGAAAATTCAATTAGAACAATAAAAAATCCATGAAAAATATAATTTGGGGTGAAGACACAAAAATTCACAGCATGACATTTAGTGCCACACCATGACATATGCTGAAAGATTTCAGATTCTTCTGACTTTGTCCAAAAGTTGACCAAGGCCCATGTATTATTCACCCATAACCCCAATAGTTGACCCATATATATTTAACATACTATTTTATGATATTTATGAGTCTAGTGTTACTTATACACCTATTAATTCAAGGCTAGGGGAGAGCATCAAATCATTATATTAGAGAAAAGAGCTCTAATGCAAGGTAGTGTGCTTAGTAGAGTCCTCCACTGGGCCTACTCCACCATCTCTTTAGATTTTTATTTTTTTATTTTTCTTTTCCCTCTCATGGCTATCATGATGGGGTGATTTTCTTCTCATGTCAATTATTTAATGTGAAATAAAATTATAATAAATAAATGGTTTGTTCATTTTTAATTTAAATTGGGTTTTTATTTTCTCATCGATTCTTCCAAATTTTCTTCTTTTTATTTCATTATGCATTGAAATTATATATTGAGGTTAGGGAGAAAATATATTTTTAAATAATAAAATAAATAAAACTTAGTTTTTAATAATATCATTAGTTTGGAAAAATTCTCTGTTTAAAAATGGTTTTAGGTTAACTCTTTTATTAATTAACTGAAGTACCATGACCATTGATAAAAGTGATTCTTAGTGAGAGAGAGATTAATTACCATGACCATTGGAATTACTTAAACCTGATTCTGATGAAAATTTATAGGAATCATGTCCTCACCAATTTAGTAATTACGTGAACCCAGATCTTTTATACTTGGTGAGTTTATTTTTTTTTTATTCTCCCACCTTCTTCAAAATAAATGTGATAATTTAAATTTAATTTTTGTGAAACCATTTTTTAAATTTAATTTTAATTTTATTAAATTAATTTCATCTTAAAAATATTCCTTCATGGGGTCAACCTCGGGACTTACAAATCTAATACTACTTAATTTTATATTTATTGATTATGGTTTCATGTTTTATAAATTTCAAAATTTGGTATCTCCATTAGAATTAATGATATATTTGTGGATATCAGCCCATAAGTGGAAGTGGGAGGACATATCAATGGATTTAGTCACTATATTAGCCTATTATTGTGGATTATTTGATGCGTTTTGGATGATTTTAGATCAGTTGATGAAGTCAACTCACTTTTTAGTGATCTATGAATATAGTGTCATGGATGTTTTGGCGAGGCAGTATGTGAATGATATAGTTGGGATTCATGAGGAAATTAGGACCATCATATCTAATCATGGTCCCCATTTTACCTCATGTGTATATAGGGGATTTCATTATGACATTGGCTCCCAGTTGTGCCTTAGTAAATCTTTCCACCCTCATAAAAATGGGCATAAAAAGTGAATCATCCAGATGCTAGAGGATATATTTCAAGCTTGTGTCTTAGAATTTGGTGGATCTTGGTCCAAGAACATTACTTTGGTTGATTTCACCTATAACAATAGATACCAATCATCCATTGTAATGGCTCTGTTTGAAGCATTATATGGGTGGATCTATCATTCTCTATTATACTGTATGGAGGTTGGAGAGTTAGTGGTTCTTGGTCCTGATGTGGTGTAAGGAACAATCAAGGAGATCTATATGGTCCAATATAATATTAGGGTGGTTCATAAACATCATAAGGCCTATGTTGATAATAGTTGGAGGACCTGAGAGTTTGAGGTTGGAGTACATGTGTACTTTTGGTTCTCCCCTCAACGGGGGCAACAAAGGTTCGATAGGGGCAGTAATATTTATCCCAAGTTCATTGGACCTTTTAAGGTGTTGGGGTGTGTTGGTGACGTGGAATACCATTTTTCACTCCCACCATAGATATATGGGATTCAAAAAATCTTCCACATAACCTAGGTTTATCAATATCTTTATGATGACTCTTTCATAATTTATTAGGGAGAGTTGAATATTGAGGATGACGTGACATTCGTAAAATGACTAGAAGAGATCAAGGATCATCAAGAGAAGGTTCTTCATAGATGAACCATCCTATTGGTTCATGTAATGTGTGGGAATGGTGTTCTATAGGAGATTAATCGGGAGTGTAATACATATATTCATTCCCAATATTGAGAGTTTTTTTTTATTTTTGTCTTGTTTTTTTTTCCTTGATGGTGGGATGTTTGAATCTTACTAATTTACGAGATATGACTTTTCCCCTTACTGGTGAAGTGTGTTATGGATTGAATAATATTAAGAGGGTAAATCCCATTTCTAAACAATATGTGTTATATTTATTACAAGTTTTAAAATTGTGTGGGTGATTCAATTCCACCCAAAGTAGATAATATCTTGAAATAGAGGGAGGGATTCCTTGATTTGTGTGGTTAGGGTGGTGTGGTGTGACAATTGACGTGGTAGTTGGTTGGGGATGTGTGGAGGTTGAAATTGTTGTACTATTGGTTACATAGTATAGAGTAAGATTATGGTTTGATTGAGGCAGTGTGGTGTGGTTTTTGGTGGAGGATGGCGATGTGGTTGTGTGGGGTGTTTTTTGGACGTTTTGGTTTGGATTGATGTTATTAGTTGGAGGTAAAATTTAGAGTATAAAAAGATCCTAGATAAGTATCTCATGGGATGGTTTTTTATAACCTTCCTTTTAATTTCAGTTTTGGTTTTTATTCTCAAGGATGAGAATCATTTTATAGGTATCTAATGTAATGGTATGTGCCTTATTGGCTCTTAAATTGCAGTTTTTGGATTTGGAGGTGTTCAGAGGAGGCTCAATGAGGGTTTGAATTGTTTTGAATCTATTGTTATGATATAGTAGGTGGTTTATGATGTGAACATGAGTTCATGATGTGAGATATTTTTCATGTCTTTGAGGTAGTAAATTCATGGATTTAAGTTTAGATGAGGGCTCTGTGCCTAAGAGACTCACGATGTGAAAGAGTAAGTCATGAAGTGAATTAATTTGAGGTTGAGGCACCATGAAAATTATTAAATGTTCATCAAGTTTTAAGTTTTAGGAGTTCATGACCTGAAATGGATACATATATTAAATTAAAGGGACTCAAGAAAAATCATGACATGAATATGTGTTTCACATCGTGAAAGATACGAGCTCCATATTGTCTATAAATCTTGGGTCTTTCCCAAATTCTTTTATTTCTCTCTCATTTTCCTTGAACCTTAAGTGAACCCTAAGTGTTTTTGGAGGATATTTCATCCCATTTCCTCATTATTTTATCCTTGGATTATGGTGGTTTATCTTTGGCAATTGGCAGTGAGTAAATCCCCTTTTATCCCTCATTTTCTTTGGTTTCTCTTTGGGAATTCTCAATGGTGGTGGTGTTATGGTTTTTGATTTTTTGGGATGTGTTTTTTATGATCCCTTGGTATAGTTTAGGTTGATTTGAGGTTTCCTTATTCAGTTGTGGTATTTTGGTTGTTACTCTTTTGTCCTGTTGTGTACAAAAATTTAGAAATCTCTTTGAGGTAGGAGATCTTCATTCTCTCACTATTTGTGTGAATGTGTGGGTATTTCTTGATTTTTCCTTCCTTTGGTTAGATAGTAAGGGTCTAATAAATGAATATTATAAATTGTATTAACTATAAATTGATGGAAGTAAAGATAGATCTTAGGTTTTAATACTTCTAATGTTATTTCTAATGAGATTATGCATGCTTGTTTCCATTACTAAAAAACATGGATATTGGGAGCCTTTATTGTGTTGTAGTTGATATAATTATGGGACCCTTATTATGTGATTTCTTGATATCACCCTGAATAAAATGGTTAATCACTTATATCTAGATAATGAATTTTTTACCCATGGAAATATGGAATTTATATGAGAATAACCCTGATAAGTAATGAATTGAAGTAATGTAATCCCTTGAACCTAAGATATGGATGTCAGGTTGTGGTGTTGTGTGTGTTTGTGCTTGTTTTGTTGCCTTGTGTGAGTTGGGCTATTTTGCAGTGATGGTAGTGACCGGCTTGGGTGTGGAAAGTGTGGGGTAGTATTGTGATGGTTGGTTGGAATGGTATGTGATGTGGGTAGTTGTGTGATTGTGGTGATGTGAAGTGGTTGTGATGTAAAGCAGTGGTGGTGTGTGTTGGTTGTGTCATGTGGTGGTTGTGATGTGTGGTGGTTGATTTATGCGATTATTATGGTGAGATGTATTAGATGGTGTGGTGTTGTGATAATGGTTGATGTGAGATGAATGATCTTATTTATGGTGTGGTCATGCTAGTTTTCTATTTATCCATGGAATAAATTGTAATACTAAAAATGAAATATCATGAGTTAGTAAATTAATAAGAATAGGCTAGAATTTGTAACGACCTGAACTTTTTGAATGGTTATTATTTCCTAAAAATGTTTGTTATATTATTTTCTACTCAACAAAACTATATCCCTTAATAATGAAGTAGGTATAATTGAAATTTAACCTTTGGTTTTCGACCATTATTTGACCATTGGTAAATTATGACTGTTGGTCAATATAACCATTGAAAACAATACTCTTAATAATAATTTTAACATTATAATTAGTATTATAAATAGAAATGATAATGGTTAATTAGTGCAGAAAGAAGAGTTGAGGGACTCTTCCAGTAGATTCATGGTGTATGAAGCCCATTTTTTAAAACTTGGGAGGGAGGTATCATCTTTGGACTTCTCTCTTGACCAATCCCAAGATGAGATTCAACATGTTAAGCTTTAATTAAATCACCTACAAGTGAATTTCAAGTTAGTAGAGATTATCACTCGGGCGATGTTAACTGAGTCGCTCCATGATTCTATCACTATCACACACCTAACCCTTAGGTCGTATGTGGGTTTTATAATGGTTTATGTGTCAAGGCATTAGTTACTTATTGTATAATCTCTTTTTATAAATAAAATTATTGTTTCATCATTTTTGTTTTGAGTTTAGTTTTTCTTAAAAAATATGATGAATTTGATAAATAGATTTTTTAGACAAAAATTGTACTTTTCAGAAAAGATATAATTATTATAATAAAATAAGGTATTATTAATAATGTTTATTTTAATTAAATAGTATGATTAAAACACTCTTAATTAAATTTAAATGATAAAATAATTTTATTTTTTTCAAGTGTCAGAAATTTTACTATGAATTTTATGTCTGCTATTATTTTTAATAAATAAGGATTTTTATATTTAAAAGTTAAATTTCTCATTCTTAGAGAATTATTATGATAAAATAAAAATAATTTTTTAAATCATCACATCAAAATTATTTTAGGGTGAATTTATGATAATTTTCTAAAATATTTTATTTTTCAGTGAATATTAAAAATATAGTTTTGAGTTTTCAGTATGTTTAATAACATCATAATGATGTAATAAGTAATATAAAATTCTGGTGGAATCTTGTGGATGAAAATAATGTAATAGGTGTCCTTGTTGGCCAATACCATGGGAAATCCCATGGTTTTGCAAATATCACTACTCAAGTGTCCAAAGAAATTAATAAAAAAACTCCCTCACTTTTTCTATAAATACCAACCCATTTATTCATTTACTTTCATTAAAAACTAATAATACACGAATTTATGATAATATTACCTCCCAATGACTCCTACCAAGGTGTCATCAAGCCCCCAAGGTCCCAATATTTGGGTTTTAGGATCTGCTCTTCAAGGTAAGAGAAGTCTCAACTTCTCTTTTCCTTTCCAGTTCCCTTTTGTGTGGTATGTATTTCAAGTTTACAAACTATGTTATTCTATCTATTTTATTATATAACTTTACTATATTAATATTCATTTATGAGTGGGATACCCTTTTCCTCTCTCTTTTTAATTTTTTCTCAAACCACCTTTTATACCTGTTATGTTGTCGGTTTTACTTCTCAAAATTTATCTCTTTTTCGTAAGAAATTATTTTAATTTCTTTATGTGAATACCCAAACCTCTTTCTAATATAAGGGTATTCACCAATATTAAAAAATTATTTATTTGATTATATGATTAATATACATGAAACATTATTTCCATTTCTATGGGTTGAAAAAATACACAAAGATCTTGTCTTTAAGAACTTAGTAAAAACATCATGATTTTGATATGAAACCCATTTATTTTATTCTCCATGGGTTATTTGTGAAATTTTTTATTATGATCTGTATAGCTCAAATTAATTAATATATATTAAGGTTTATCCATTATATCACTTCAATTCATTGGGTAAAGAATTTAATCTCTATAGATGACATGTTTTACAATGCCTTGGTGAAGGACATTGGTAATTTTTATGACACCTCAGTGATAAACCTTGGTGATATACTTATTAATGACTTAATTAAATGTTTTAGAAACATTTAAAAGTTATTATTCATGTTCTTATTATTATTATTATATGCCTATTTCTCATGCCTTTATGTATTTTCTCAAGTTCTTATTGATATTTCTCAAGATCACAAGTAAACTATTTACCTTGTTTTCCCTTACATGGCCTTATGCTCACCCTTTATTTTGATATATGTCCCCAAGTTATGAGATGTAATAAATGTACTTAGGATGAACCCTGGAGAATACTTTCAAGTGTATTAGAAGAATGTTTTCATGTTTTCATGTATTATTTACCTTATTTCCAAGACATTAAACTTTAAAAGATCCTATGTTTGTAAAATTCTATATAAAGTTATGTAATAAAAAGATGGGATGACATAGTTGGTATTAAAGGATAGTTTAGTTATTTGTGGAAATTATTATTTTAAAACTTTAGGAATAACCTAAGGGAAAAGTTAAAATATAGTAAAACATCCTGGTATTTTTGTGAAATATTAAGTAAGTGGCTTATAAGCAAAGAAATTTCTATCTAGATGAAAACAATTGGATGTAGCTCTAGAATAGATGTATCTAGGGGTAAAACCCAAAAACACTACTTTTAGTTTAACTTGAAAAGGAACTAGTGCATGAAAATGGGCCTTTATGAACTCCTGGTTTGACACTCCTATGTGATATGTTTGGTTAATCGCGAGATTTTTATGAACCATTATGAAGCATTTATAGAAAGTTTAATTGTTGTTAAAGAATAACATATTTAAGAATGATGTTTTAGGACATGAAATTACTTTAAAATTATAATATTATTAAAATAAATATGTTTCTCACTAAGGTTTTCTTCTTTTAGAAAATAGAGGGAAATAGGATAAACCAAATAAATATTGATTGCAATAAACCAAGAATTGTTGGCCTTTCAATGGAAGCTGGGATGGAAAACTTCATGATAATGATGAATCAACTAACTCGAGTTATGAACAATAAATTGAATCAAGATGAGAGGGCAGATTCACTATGAAGGGAACAACTTTTTATTAAGTTATTTATGCATCAAATACCACAAAATATTAGTGTATCTACTGACCCATTGATTGATTAAAAGTGGATAAGATAAATAGAAAAGATATTTTACATACTTTGTTGCTCAGAACAAGAGAAAGACACCCTGGCTATGTACCGCTTAGAGGGAGAATATGATCAGTGGTAGACACTGGTTAAAAACACAAATCCAAGAGGGGAGATTTATTCAATGGATTGGTAAGATTTTATGGGAACCTTTTCCAAAAAATATTTCCCCAATTTGATGTGAATTAAAATGGAGAAGGAATTCTCATATCTGAATCAGAAGGAAAATGAATCTGTGGGAAGCTATGAGATGAACTTCACAAGACTTTATCATTACACCTCTAGCTTTTTCATGTATCCTAATAGAAATGTTGATAGATTTTGTAGTGGACTAAGACCCCATATATGGAAGAATATAACTAATAAATACTATGAAAGCTACGAAGAGATCATATGAATTTCTATGAGGATTTAATTAGAGTTTAGAGAGACACAGTAGTCTCATAGATAAAATGAAAAGAAGAGATATTTGGAGATAAATTTGAGGTTGATCTTTGATCAAGGAAGAGGAGGAAAGAAAATGTAACTTTCCACATGCAACAAATGTGGGAAGAAGCATTCGGGGAACTTCCTTCTCAAGAGTGGAAAATGTTACAAATATGGAAGAGAAGGCCATATTTCTTGAAACTATCGTAGTGAGGTGAAGCCAAAACTTCTCAACAATAACGACAAAGGGAAGATGGTGAAGTCCCTGCCTGAATTCCAATGGTTCTAGGGTGGATATCTTGGACACTTTTCCAATCACTTTCCAGATCTGAAGTTAATGGAGGCAAATCACCATAAACCTCATTATAGGCCAAGGGAGAAAGTTTCTGTTTTTTCTATCATGATATCTGAAGTTAAATCTTCAAATTATGTGTTGTTAGGTACTATCTTTATTATCTCAAATATAGAAAGTAATTTTTTTATTCTAGTTCTACTAATTCCTTTATTTTCTCCAAGTTTTCAAATAATATTGAATCAATCCTTGAATTTTTAGAATTAGAACTATCATTCAAGACTCCTTGAGGTATTATCCAAGCATCAGTAGTGTATAGAAGCTCTTGTATTCACTTTGGTGAGAACAATCTTATCGCAAATCTAACAGTCATTCCCACACTAAAATTATACATTATATTAGGGATGGACTTTATTTAAAAGTATAATACTAAGATCTACTACAAAAGTAATTAAATATCAGTAGTCTTTAATGGAAACCCGATAGTTGTTTTCAAAGGAGAGATATCACGTTCTGATATTTTTATAGAAGCACCACCCATAGTCTTCTTTATAGATATGATTAGTGGAGATGAAGAAGGAAATAAAAGTATATGAATAGAGAATATCCCCATCATTCAAGAATACATTGATGTATTTCTTGAGGAGTTACCTGTACCTCCCCCCATAAATATAGGTAGAGTTCTCCAATGAACTTATTCCTATATCCAAGCCGATATCAAAAACCCTATATAGAATGGAAAATGTAGAGCTGGAGGAATTAAAGAAACAACCCCAAGATCTATTGGATAAGGGTTTTATCTGATCAATTGTGTCTCCTTGGGGATCACTTAATATCTTTGTGAGTAATAAGGATGGATCAATGTAGTTATGCATTTATTATAGATAACTTAATGAGACCATAGTGAAGAACAAGTACCCTCTTCCAATAATTGATTATTTATTTGACCAGCTTCATGGGGCTCAATTCTTCTCCAAGTTTGATCTTCGATCTGGTTATCATCAATTGAGGGTTAAGAAAGAAGATATTTTGAAGACAATATTCTGATCAAGATATATATATTATGAGTTTTTTTATGCCCTTCATCTTGACTAATTCTATTTCTATATTTATGGATTTGATGAATAGAGTCTTTAAGGACTATCTTTATAACTTTGTGGTAGTTTTCATTGATGATATTCTAATATATTATAAAAGTTTGAAGGAGAATGAGGATCATATAAAGGTTATATAGCAAACTCTAATGAAGTATAGGCTATTTATAAAGTTCATAAAATATGAATTTTTCTTACAACGAGTTGGGGAACATTGTAACCAATAAAGTAATCTCAGTTGATCCTACTAAGATAAAGGTTGTGGAGGAGTGGTCTCATCCTACAATAGTAATTGATATTTTTAGTTTCCTTGGTTTAGTGGGATATTATAGGAGGTTTGTAAAAAATCACAAATTTCTAATCCACTAACCAAGTTAACTCAAAAAGTTTTCAAGTTCATCTGGACTAAGGAGTGTGAAGAAAGTTTCCAAGAGCTAAAGAAGAGATCAGGTGTTACACCTATGTTAACTCTACCCTTTATCATAGAATGATTCATTAATTTTAGTGATGCATCTCTGAAAGGTATTGGGTGTGTCCTCATGAAAAATGACAAGGTGATTTCTTATGTATCTTGACATTTGAAGCCTCATCAGAAGAACTATCCTACACATGATCTGGAGCTACCAGTGGTTGTTTTTGCTTTAAATATATATAGGTACAATATTTATGGGGAAAATGTGATATATACACTGACCATAAAATTTGGAAGTATATGTTCACATAAAAGGAATTAAAAATGAGACAGAGGAGATGGTTGGAACTTCTTAAAGACTATTAGTGTTCAATTCATTATCACCCCAGAAGAGAAAACAAATTCACTAATTCATTAAGTAGGAATGACCCTATTGTGATGGAAATGATGAGGATTCAAGGATATCCTTTGATCAAATAACTAGTAAAACTTTATATGGGAATCATAAGGGAAGGGACATCATCAATCCTATCCCAAATGATTGCTCAAACATCATTACTAGATAAGATCAATAAATATCAAAGAGAATATCCTTTTTATAGAAAAAGATAGAGGCTATAAGGAATGGTAAGTTTATTGAGTTCAATATTGATTTAGAAGGTGTACTGAAATTTTTTACAAGGCTATGTGTTCATCTATTCTAGAAATAAAGGAGCTGATGGATGAAGCTCATATCTCTAATTTATCTATAAATCCTAGAATCATGAAAATGTATAGGGACATTCATGATCATTATTGGTGGGATAACATGAAAAGGGGGAATTTTGGCTACACTACAAGGTACCTAGTGTGTCAACAAGTGAATGTAGAGATACAACTTCCTAAAGGAGTATTACAACCACTACCCATACCAGCATGGAAGTGGGGAAATATCATTATATAATTTTTCACTGGTATCCTGAAAAAATCCAAATTAAATAATGAGATATGGTTTATAGTGAACTATCTCACCAAGACTATCCATTTTATCTCTATTTAGGAAGATTTCTCTCATGACCAACTCGCCAAGATTTACATAAAGTAAGTGGTGAGGTTGTATGGAGTACCACTATCTATCATATCTGATCATGATACAAGGTTCACATCAAAATTTTATAGAAGTATTCAACATGATTTGGGTACTGAATTGAATTTAAGTACATCCAATCACCCCCAAACTGATGGCCAATCTGAAAGGACTATTCAGACACACGAGGACATGTTGAGAACATGATCAATAGAATTTAAAGGTAAATGGGATCAACATCTCCCATTATACAACAACATCTTCCATTCGAGTGTTCAAATGGCACCCTATGATACTCTTTATGGAAAGTGATGTAGAACTCTTACTTGTTTGGATGAAGATGGTGAGAGAAAGCCTATTGGGCCTGATCTTGTGCAATAGATGATAGAAAAGGTTCATGTCATATAACAACACATAAAATATTCTCAGAGTTTGAAGAAGAGTTATTCTAAAAATATTTGAATGGGCTTGGAGTTTGATGTTGGAGATAAAGTCTTCTTTAGAGTTTCACCTTGGAAGATAGTCATGTGGTTTGGAAAGAAAGGGAATCTCATCCCTAGGTATATTGGCCCCTATGAAATCCTTGATCGCATAGTATTAGTGGCCTATCGGTATGCACTTACTCCAAATATAGCTCAATTTTATGATTTTTTCCATGTATATATATTTAGGAAGTATATACATGGCCCTTTACATGTACTGAATCTAAAGGTGGTACAACTAGAACATGACCTCTCTTATGAGGAGTATCTAGTGGAGATCTTGGACTGTAGAGACAAGGTTATATGTAACAAGACTACCCACCTCATTAAAGTTTTGTGGAGGAACCACATTTATGAAGAAGCCACATGGGAACGAGAGGAAACAATGAGGTAGAAGTACCCACATCTCATATCAACTGAGAATCAAGTTAAAATTTCAAGGATGAAATTTATTAAGGGGGAAGAATGTAATGACCTGAACTTTTTGAATGATTTTTACTTCCTAAAAATGTGTGCTATATTATTTTATACTCAACAAAACTATATCCCTTAATAATGAAGGGAGTATAATTGAAATGTAACTTTTGGGTTTTGACTGTTATTTTACCATTGGTCAATATGACCATTGTAAATAATAGTCTTAATAATAATTTTAATGTTATAAATAGTATTATAAATACAAATGATAATGGTTAATTAATGCATAAAGAAGAGTTGATGGCCTCTTCTAATAGATTCATGTTATACGAGGCCAATTTTTCAGAACATGGGGGGGAGGTAGCATCATTGGGCTTCATTCTTGACCAGTCCAAATCCAAGCTTCAACATGTTAAGCTTTAACAAAATCTCCTATGAGAGAAGTTCAAGTTAGTAGAGATTACCAATCGGGCGATGTTAGCCGAACCACCCCATGAGTCTATCACTATTTCGCACCTCACCATTAGGTCATATGTAGGCATTATAAGGGGTTATGTTTCAAGGCCTTAGTTAAATATTTTATAATACCTTTTTATAAATAAAATTTGTGTTCCATCATTTCTGTTTTGAGTTTAGTTTTTCTTAAAAAATATGACGAATTTAATAAATTGATTTTTTGGAAAGAAATTGTACTTTTCAAAAATTATATAATTATTATAATAAAAAAATGTTTTATTGATAATTTTTATTTTAATTAAATAGTATGATTAAAACACTATTATTTAGATTTAAATGATAAAATATTTTTTTGCATGTGTCAGATATTTTACCATGCATTTTACTATGCATTTTTTGTCCGCTATTATTTTTAATAAATAAGTATTTTTATATTTAAAAGTTAATTTATCATACTTAGATAATTATTATGATAAAATAAACATAATTTTTGAAAATAATCACATAAAAAATAGGTTAGGGTAAATTTATGAGAATCTTCTAAAATATTTTGTTTTTTTGTGAATAGTAAAAATACAGTTTTGAGTTTTCAATATGTTTAATGAAATAATAATGATGTAATAAGTAATATAAAATCTGGTTCAACTGTTTTGGATGAAAATAATTTAATATGTCCTAATTTTCCAATACCATGGGAAAATACCATGGGCAATCCCATGGTTTTGCAAATACCGCTACCAAGGTGTCTAGGGAAATTAATAAAAAACTTGCTCGTTTTTTTCTATAAATACCCACCCATTTATTCATTTCCTTTCATTACAAATTCATTATCCATTAATATATGATATTATTACCACCCAAGGAGTCCTACCAAGGTTTTGTAAATCCCCCAAAGTCCCAATCTTTAAGTTTTAGGAGCTACTCTTCAAGGTAAATGAAATCGGAACTTCTCTTTTCCTTTCAAGTTCCTTTTTGTGTGGTATGTATGTAAAGTTTCCAAACTATGTTATTATATCTATTTTATTATATACCTTTACTGTATTAAGAGTATTTTATGAGTGGTATAACCTTTTCCCCTCTCTTTTTAATGTTTTCTCAAACCATGTTTTATAACTGTTATGCTGCCGATTTTACTTCTCAAAATTTCTCTCTTTTTCACAAGAAATTATTTTACTTTATTTATGTGAATACCCAAAACTATTTATTCACCAAGGGTATTTACCAAGATGTAAAAATTATTTTTTTTATTCTGGTATTAACATACATGAAACCTTCTTTCCCTTTCGGTGGGTTTAAAAAATACATAAAGATCATTTCTTTAAGAACATTTTTAAAAACGTCATGATTTTGATATGAAACCTATTTATTTTATTCTCTAAGGGTTATTTATAAAAAAATTATTATAATATATGTGGATAAAATTAATTAATTCATATTAATTTTTCACCCTGATATCTCTCCAATTCATTAGGTAAATAATTTAATCTCTAGATATGACAAGTTTTATGATACCTTGGTGAATAGCCTTGGTAATTTTTATGAAACCTCGGTGATAAACCTTGGTGATAATATTATGAATGACTCAATTTAATATTGTAGAAAAATTTTAAAATTATGATTCATGTTCTTATTATTATTATATTCCTATTTATTATGCCTTTATGTATTTCTTCAATTTTATATTGATATTCCTCAAGATCACAAGTAAATTGTTTCCCTTATTTTCCCTTACTGGGCCTTATGCTCGTCCTTTCCTTTGATGTATATCCCCAAGTTATGATATGCAATAAATATACTTAGTATGAACCTTAAAGAATACTTTCAAGTTTATTAGAAGAATTTTTTCATGTTTTTATGTATTTTGTACCTTATTTTCAAAATACTAAACTTTAAAAGATCCTTTGTTTGTAAAATGCTATGTAAAGTTATGTAATAAAAAGGAGGGATGCCATAAAATTGATTTGTGAAATTGGCTTAAATATATTTAATTATTAATGAAATGGATTTGTAAATTTGAATTAATGGGTTGTAAATTTTAGTTAGTGGAAACTCGTTAAATTCTAGTAAATGGTGGAACCTATAACTAGAAGTGGAATTGTGTGGTTTGTATGTTGGTTGTGTGGTGTGATTCATTTAGTGGTGGTAATGGTTTTGATGGATGTTTTAAGGTGTAGATGTGGTGGGGTGGTGGGGTGAACTAGTGTAGTTTATGTGAACCCATAGGTTGTGTATTATGTATTATTTATCCATAATGTATTTTATGTTATTTCTATATGTGCTCCACCCAATTTGGATAACCTTATCAATGACTAAATGTTTTAGGTTCTAGGTGTTTTTTTCAACATCTAGTTTGGTGGTGATACAGATAGTTGGATACCCTCTCTTACCTGCTCATCCTTCATTAGCAATGATGATATGGGTTGGTGTTGGAGATTTCCTAGTGATGATATGGGTTGGTGTTAGATATTACTATTAAAGTGTCTCCTTGGATCACATTCACTAATTATGTTTTGATAATTAAAAAATCCCACATTATATTATAATTTTCAAAAATTTATTAAGTTTTATATTTAATTTTATATCTTATATATTAATTAATATATTCTTAACATTGATTATATATTATTATTATTTACTTAACATATCTTGATATTTTATGTCTTAATTGTTTATAACATATTCTACAAGTGTTATATTAATTCACTAGGAAAAATATATCATTTAAGACCTTTAAATGTCATTTATACATGGTTTTATGGTGTTTCACAAAGGTAACACTGGATTTAAAAGGGTTACATAAGGTTAGAATGATTTTTATAAAGTTTCATATGGATAACCTACTTATCCCAAGAGTTGTGTAAAGGTACTTCTATAGTTGTGTAAGGGTAACATGTGAGTTATAAATCTTGCATAAAGGTAATTGAACCTCATTTAAGGGTAATCCCTACTCACATAAAGTTAAATCTATCAGGTTTATTCATGTAAGGGTACTTCTCTACTCGTGTAAAGGTAAAAACCTCAAGTTGTTTCTCATAAATGTGCATACCTTCTTATATAAAGATCAACCCTACTTGTGTAAGGGTGACAACGCATTTTCAATACCCACATAAGGGTAACATGAGTCTTGTGTAAAGGTAATTTAATTTATTCAATACCTACATAATATTAGTAATCCTCATAAGTGTAAAAATATGTTACCCTAACTCATAAGGTATATCTCACATAAGGGTTGTGAAAATTCACTTACGTAGTAAAATTCAACAATGTGAATCAACTATGTGAATTTACTTACGTGAATTAGCTATGTGAATTCACTTATGTGAATTCAGATATTTGAATTTTCTTAAATGAATTCATATATGCCAATTCTCCTATGTGAATTTTCCTACATGATCAATTCACATATATGAAAATCACCTATGAAGTCAAATTCACCTATGTGGTTATGTGAGTTTCTATAGGGTGTTCTAAATATAGAAATATGATAGGTTTTATATAATATTTTACATTTCTATTTGATACAAGTTTATTTTGAATATTATTAATTTTTTATTTATTCTAAAATTAGTTATTAATTATTTAGAATCCATATGTACGGGTTTTAGATCATTTTATGAAGAATTAAATGATATTCACAAGGGATTAATCATGTATAGAAATTTAAACTGAAATTTTGGAACTTGTGATATTCAAATTCAAACTGGTTGGAATATGAAGAGATGGTCTCATATATTTTTAGGGAGTTTTCCAATAACATTAAAACTTATTATTATGAAAGTATTTACTATAGTATTAAATAACTAACAATTTACACTGTACATTTGATTTAAAAAATATTGTGAGAGTTTATATGGATATTAATCATCTCTATTTTATATACTCATGAAGAATTTATCTGGGAAATAAAATTATCAGTAAGAATGTATGGAAATATCAATGTTCAAATTAAAATTGTTTTTGAAAATGAAGAGTTAGTATCACACTAGTTATGGGAGTATTCTAAAGAATTTATTATCAAAATTTATGGATGTATTTACTATTTCACTAATTTTTTATTTATTATCCTAACAATTTTATTTGTATATAATGGTTTAAATTTTTATAGTATATAAAAGCTAATTAAAATATTCTTCCATGTGAAAATTTTATTATTTTAATTTATGAAGGATAATTGTGGTGTTTAAAGTATTGGTATATAAAAATATCAAGGCTTGTGGAGAAGAAATATATAAATGAATCTGATTTACTCTTACACAATTCATAATTTACATCTAAGTCCTAGATCTCCATCATTCAAACTGATTTTTCAATTAAATTGTTGGTTGCCTAAACTTCATTGTTTCAACATCTTGAAGGGCCAGAGCACTACCTGAACTAAATTCTAGTATCTTCATCGACAATAATTAACTAGCTCAACTCGTTTTATTATTTATTTTTGTTGTAATCATTTATGTTGTATCATAACACTTAGTGTGTCTTGAATGGGGTTATACTACCCTAACAAAATGTACGTCTAGGTTTAGTTTGTCCCCTTAGAAGATTGGGTTTGGCCTATCCCCTTATAAGATCAGATTTCTCTTAACCCATAAAACAACAGAGGAAGGTACTACTCCTATAAGAGTTCAGGTTTGGTTTTTCACCATAGAAGATTGGGTTCCTCTTGATATATAATATAGAAGATATTAGGACTTAGATTTTGATATTATAGGTTGGTTTTGTACATATAAAAGACTGGTTTAGGTTTTCACTCATAAAATATTGGGTTTGGACTAAACCCAAAAAAGGTAAGAGGTTATTATTGAGCCTATAAAAATATAGGTTGTGTCTTATCCTATAAAAGGTTGTATTTTTTCTGAACCCTTAAAAGATAGGAAAATTGGATTAAGCCTCTAGGGGATGAAAATGTAGATGTAAATAATTTTCACTCTCCTTCAAAATTTATATACCATAGTGGGTTTCATACACTAGTTTGGTGTATGAAGAGTATACTTAGGATCATTTATATATGAATAACTATAAAATTATAGTTTTCATCTATTTTCTTTCTTGTGTTTTATTTTCTCTCTCTTTTCTTATATCAGTGTGGTTGAATTATTTAATATTTGGACTATTCTCTTTTGGATCTTAAAGTTTATTCACTGATTAATTTTTAAAATAAAGATAATTCACCCCCTCCACTTTTCCATTATCATTACCCCTTCAAAACCTAATAATTGGTATCAGAACTTGTACCTTTGAGGATAAGTTAGTTTTTCAATTTGTTTGATAGCTCAAAATTGGTATCAAAGGTTGGATATTTTTAGGATATATTGTTCTTCATTTTATAGTTTAGATTAATGGTGCTAAATTTTTATCTTAATCCTTAAAAAGACTGATGGAAATATGTTTTTCGATGATGGGTGACTTCAGTAATAAAAAAGGATTGAATTTGACATTGCCACCACATTTCAATGGTAGTAAGTATACTCAATGTAATATCTAGAAGGAATATTATCTAAATATTATTGATATTATATTTTTTAATACTGTGATTAAATCTTATTTTTTACCTAAATATGATTCAGTTAATTTGAAAATATAAGATACTATTAAATATGATCTTAATTAAAAGGTCATGAATATTATTTATTTCTATTTTACTGAAAATATTTTTGAAATAAAATTAGTTATTGCACTACTAGTGAAATTTGCAAATATCTTGAAACAACTACCTTTGAAGAAGGAGATTCTATGAAACTAGTCTCATTAATTATAGAAAGTCTGGACACATGAAAATAGAGTGACCGTCTAATAAAAAGTAAATCCCTCATTTTCTTGAAGGGGATATCACTCAAGGTAATTCACATTTAAATTTATATTGTTCAAATATTATTTGTTATAGTCATGGGAAGAAAGGACATATTAAACCCAATTGTTTGAAGCTTAAAAATAAACGGAAGATAAAAAAGAAAGAAAAAAATTCATTACTACTTAGAGTGATTCTAAAAGCTCATGAAACAAGGATGAAATTCAAAAAATAAACTAGTAATGTTTCATTTATGTAAAAATATTATATGGTAATATATTCAACTCGACATTATTTTTCAAGTGATATTGGTTCATATTCTATAAAATATGGAAATATATGTGTAACATGTGTAAGTAAAAATAGTGATTAGAGTTCTAATTCTCATGTTTCTATCAATTTTGTAAGTGATGATCCAATCATTGAAGATCTAAATAAAATGTTCAATTCATATGAATATCGAATAAAATAAATAACTTCTATACATGTGTCACTCAAATAAAAATATAAAAGGGTTAATGAAAAGAAAAATAAATTATATTAAGAATTTTTATTTAGAAATTTTAAAGTATAAGGAAGTAAATGATATGTTAAATAAAAATTTAAAAAAATTATTTTTACACACATGAAAAGGTTTTTAATGATTTGGAATTTTTTTTAAAAAAATTAAAGGGTGAAAAATGAATTATATAATGTTATAAATGAAAAGGTTTGTTTTAAAAGTTCGATTTATAATAAATGTGCTTAAAATATCAATATTAGAAGGAATACTTATTTCAATAAATTTTATGATTAATAGAATATACTTTTTTTTTGTTATTTTGTTCCTACTATAATTAAAAAAATTATAAAGTAAAATCTATTGGAATTTCTTAGGTTAATTTCTTTAAATGTGGATCTTATAGTCATTATTCTTGTGATTCTCCTTTGAATCTCACTCAATATTTTTGTCACAAAAGGACTTTTATGTCTAAATATAATATCAAGGCCAAACTATCTAAACCATATACTACTTGGGTACCTAAAGGTATGTATTCCAATTCATATTAAATTAATCCATTATTTATACCCAAGTAATATCTATTTAATTTATAATTCTTATGTTCATCATGCATGTCATTGTAATTTTATCCTTGTAATATTGTCATGATCATTTAAAGATTTAGTATTTTATTTTGGCTATGCTTGAATACCCTGTATCATTTTGGGATGCTACCATGTACTTCAATATTTAACTTTTTTTTGTCAGTAAATGTGAATAAAATTGTGTTTATATATAATTATCTTGAATTTTAATTTTCATATGGCTAGTAAATATATTATTTTAGTTTTAAATTTTGGTTAACATGTATAATATTATCAAATGGTTACTTTGAAAATTATTTAAATATATTATAACATGTTTTATGGATCCTTGTGATATTAAAGTATGTTTTTTGGAGGAGTGTGCACTACTAGGATTAAAATTCTACCTATACTTATTTGATATTGTTATTTTTAAAGGAATCAATTTAGGTGGATTTACTCTTATTCTTAATTCTGAATTCATCTTGGGTATTTTAGCTATTCAAACCTATTATACACAATTTTATATGTGTAGTTTTCAAAACATTCAATCTTATTTAAATAAAAAATTTATGTATATTTAATTTTTAAATTCTTAAAATATACATTAATAGGTTTTTTATTTCTAGAAAAAAGGAAACTAAAATTAAGGGGGGATAATTTTTTCTTATTTATAAATTTATTCCCTACTTATAAAATATTTAAACATCCAGTTAAAATATTTTTAATTCAATTTTTAATTTTTTTAGTTTAAATGTGAAGTCCTTTAAAGTGTAGAATCTATTTTTAAGATTAAAATTTGTATAGTTTTAAAATTTTATATATGATTTATCAATTAAAATGTGTATAATTAAAATTTTTCTTTATAATTTTATCTGAGATAGAATTCAATTTATGTATAAACTGGTATGTTTATCTAAGATAAGGTGGCTATAATTGAGGTGGATATTTTCATTTGAAATGTGTATTGTTTTATTTGATATATATATATATATAATTCTCAAATTCAGGGGGGTATTGAGTGTGTTTATATACTGAAATATTAAAATTTTCATGAAATCTATAATAATTTGGAATATGTTTTTCAGTTTACTATTTTTAATTTTTGTACGCATTTTTTATTATATTATTGTTTTAAGTTTTCTCATAAATAATATTTGATGTGTAATTATTGATTAAACTTTCACTTTGCATAAAAATATTATTTTATGAAGGGTTTCTCGTTATTTTTCACAAACATATTTTAAATTATTCTCACTGTATATAACTCAAAGTTTTAACAATGGATGAATTTATAGTGTCTCCTTGACACATGTTTTAAAAAATAAATGTTTGTGAAAGTTTTATACATTATTTATATTCATTTTTATAAAATTTTATCTTGAAAATATTCTTATAAAGTACAATATTTTTTCATTTTCTAGTCAATCTTAAATTTATGGGGAGTTAATTTTTTTACTAGCAACCTATTGAATTGTAACGTTGTGTTAAATAAATAGGGAGGAAAACATTATCAATTCAAATAGATATTTTTTTGTTAAAACTTTATATTTTTTATAATTTCAAAAAGGGAGAGAGTTTATGAAATTATATTTGGTTTTGTAATTATCAAAAAGGGTGAGAATGTTGAAGTAGATCATTGGATCACATTCACTAATTATGTTTTGATAATTACAAAATTCCATATTATATTATATTTTTCTCAACTTTAAGAAGTGTTAACTTTCATTTTTTATCTTATATATTGATTCAAATATGATTAACATTGATTATATCTTATTATTATTTACTTAAATTATCTTGATATTTCACATTTTAATTTTTTATAACATGTTCTATGAGTTTTATATTAATTTTCCAGGCTAACTAAGTCATTTAGTGTCATGACCTGACCCAATCTGGGGCTCAAGCCATAAATACCCCAAGACCACCTCCATAGGCCATGGGTGGTGACAAGAATTGAAGGCATAAATAACATGGGGAAGCCTTTTCCTAAAAACCTGTATACACACACATAGCCAACTCAATGAAAAGGTGCAGAGGGGAAAGAATTTAAGGGTGAAACACTGCTATAAATATACCAAATATGCATGGACCACTAAACAGAATGAAGTACGATAGTGTATAATGAAAATTAAAAGGGGTAAAATACATGACCAACCTGAAAAATTTTGACAAGAGTAAATTTTTGAGAGAGCCTGGCTCCTGTATTCCAAGTTATGACCACCATACATGGTCCAAGCACCCCATATCCATAAGATCCTCTAAATTTATGATCAAATTTTCCACCATCTAAAAAATATACAATGCGTGTTGGGTGAATCACATGAATGGGTGAGTATATACATACCCATTATAATTTCCTAAAAATGGTGAAGCGGGAGCAGTAAGAGATACAACTAAAGAGTAAAGTAGTATATAGAAAAAGGTGTAGTAAAAGAGTATAGCTAAACCCAAAAATTGAGTGAAAGTAAACTTGTACAAACATTAGAAGATATACACTGTGAGAAGATGAAATTATTTTAGTGTCTTCACTAACTATAGCCATGGATTATACTTATCTAACTGTTAGAAGATAAACACGAAAATCATGTGGCATACCCCATGTGTCCTTACCTCTCTTGGAATCAGAGTAAAAAAACCCAAGGAGTAGGCAATGAAGAATGATATATGTGTGTGTGTGTGTGTCTATATATATATATATATACTCAGTAAAAGAAACCCAATTAGAGAGTAAGGGGATATCCATCTCAAAGATCAGCCCAAGAATATGAGTATCCAATAATTCCAAAGGTAGTCCATTTATGATTTCCAGAACCTCATGCATCTGCCCTAAACACATAAGTCTAAGGGACTCAATCAGCACACCTAGATATTATCTGCTTTGGGTAGCACTGACTCACCCGCATGGTTTTAGGTAATGTCACAATGATGCATCTTATTGGTGAAAGCATCTCTCATTCCCATGAGTCCAAACCCACATAAAATCATTCCTCGTCACTGTGCCGCATAGTCGAAGGGCCACTAGTTTTAGGAAAGGATCTCGTTCCCTAGTATGACAGGGGGTCCTACTCTGGTAGTCACTAAGGAACACGACTGCCCAATCCTACTGGAGGGTACAACTTAGGAAGTTCATCGGGGAATTCCACTACTCATGCCTACTGGAGGGTAATCCTAGTGAGTCATCATGGAAACTCCACTGCCCATCCCGATTGGAGGGTTACACTTAGAAGATGTCATTAGGGAACACCACTGCCCATCCGAGATTGAGGGTAGGCTCGTAACATCAAGGAACTCTATTACCTGGTCCTACTAGAGGGTAGCTCTGAAATATCATCGAGGAACACCACTACTCAGTCCTACTAGAGGGTAATCCTAGAACTTACATTGGGGAATACCACTACCCAACCCAGCTGGAGGGTAAGCTCAGTACAGCTCTAATGATTCTTTATAATCATTGTCATAATTGGGTGTCATCTCAGCATTTACCAAGCCCATGATATTTCACATCATATCTCAAAAATACAATTTTCATGAAACTATCGCATTCTATATGGAAAAAAAACTCAATATAGGTATCTTGTGGGACAAAATCTGAGTTCAAATGAAGGAGATACAGACGTTTGAAGATTTCTCATAAGATTCCAAGTAGTACACAGCATGTGAAGGGACCCACATGGTGTGTGGTCCCTCTTAAATATCTGGATGTGTCTCTGGTCGGTACATGGGTCTCTTTTCTGTAGGGTTACACACCGTTTAGGTGGACTACACGATGTGTCCCACCTATCTAGGGACTGAGCCATGTATGTTGTTCATGTCAGTGTACTCAGACCCCATGTTCATGTACTTTGGTAAATGGAATGTATATGGTCATGTAGTCTATCACACAACTTATACACATGATAAATCATTACACATCTTATCAAGGAAGTACATGTCGTGTCATCCTTATGGGTTCCCAAAACTTAGCACCACCTTTGGAAAGGGGATACACACCGTGTGTTCTTCATTGTACACGACATGTAGTCTCGATATTTCCAAAAATCTCATATTTGATCTACCTTGTTAAATCTACCTCAACCATCACTAATATTTCTAAATGTCATTTCAAAATATTCATATTTGTCTGAAGAACACATATTCCCATCATCACTCATCATGAATCAGCCTTGTTCATCAACGAGGGTTTGGATGAACATTCTGCACGTTTTCGTGCCTCTAATCCTTGATGATCCTTCACAAAACCTTTGTATTTACCATCCATTCATTGCAAATATTCTAGATCTATGATTATCTTGAAGAATAATTTATGTTTCATCAATTTCCCACAAATCCAGGAACCCGGTCGAGCTTGGGAAACCGGAAAACTATCGAGTCTAGAACCGCGAGGTTCCAATGATGAAGAATGCGAAGAACAGGGGAATAAAATGGACCTAGAATGAAGTTTTTTATGATTATTGACCAAGAATTATTGGACAACGATCAAGAACATTCTCTAGGGTTAGAAATAATTTATTAAGAAAAATAGATGATCCAATTTCAGTTCTTTAGTATAAAAAAATGGTATAGGGAGGGACGCAGATCGATGAATTTAACAATCTACTCAAACTTTTAATCTAATGCAAAAATAATAATCATCGAATATGAGTCCTAACTATTTTTTGGATCAATAACTGGTGAAGAACACATTTTACAATGAGGGAGGAGGATCCATTGCATTCGCCGCATCTTGGTCTGATCTAATCTGACATTCTGTTTTTCATCATTCTTCTAAGTAATTCTCTAAAGGGAGGATAAAGCTGTCGCTAGGGGAATCCAGGAATTGTGAGACCATCTCTATAAAAATCCTTTTAATGACTTATTTATAAGCTTTTAATTTGTTCAAATCTCATTAGTCAATTAATTAGTTATTTAATTAATTAACTTAAGCACACTTCCAATGATAAAGGCATCTGGTCATCCTATGTCGACTCATTTTATGTCTCACCAAAGGCAAACACCGCATTCTAGACCCAACAGTGGTCTTGGATTTTTGATCTGATCAAACATTTAAGATTCATCCTATTTTATTTAATTAACCATGTGCGCACAACATAAATATATTTAATATTTTTATAAAATTAATTATGGGAACATCGGGCCTCATAATTGCACATTGTCTCAGTGTCTAGTTCTGGAAATATATTTGTAAATATTTTAAAGTCTTATAAGGAAAATAATGGGTCTCTAAATTATTCCCTCCTTCAAGTTTTTTTCCCCAAAAAAAACTAAGAATACAACTCAGGATACTAAGCTCGCCTCTTGATCTCTCATTCCTAAGAACTCTCTTTCATATTTTCATACTACCACAACATGTGAACCAAAGGGATGGTCCATCCTCGCAAGTTTTGGTCATGTCGGTCCTCAATCTCCACCAGGTGATCTGCAAAGGTGGATCCATCCTTTATGTTCATCTCTCCCCATTCAATGATGTGTGTAGGGTCATGCATGTTTTTCCTCACCTTCAACGCATGGAAGACGTCGTGCACCCACTCTAGATGTGGGGGTATGTTGAGGCGGTAAGCAACCTTGCCAACCCTCTACACAGCCTCGAATGGCCTGATGAACCTCAAGGATAGCTTTCCTCCCCAGTCGAACCTCTACATTCCTCGTCATAGGGAGACTCTCAAGAATATGTGGTCTCTCTATTCGAACTCCAAGGTCCTATGAAGGTGATCTGCGTAGTATTTGTGTCTGCTCTAGGACATCTTCATCCATTCGGATGACCTACAATTTCTCCATTTTCTCTTGCACTAACTTTGGTCCCACAAGATATGACTCTCCAATATCCGTACAACACAAGGTTAACCTACAAGGTCTCCCGTACAGGGCCTCAAAAGGTTCCATGTCAATGGTAGAGTGATATTTATTGTTGTATGTAAACTCTAACAAATTAATGTGATCATCCCAGCTCTGGATGAAGTCTAACATGAAATCCCTCAACATGTCCTCTAACACCTGGATTGTGTGCTTAGTATGCCCATCAGTCTGGGTGTGGACGGTTGTACCATCCACAACTAGGTCCTGAATTCCTCCTGTATGCCCCTCCAAAATTGTGGTGTAAACCATGTGTCATGATCAGATACAATCATCGAGGGTACCCCCATGAAGTTGGAAGATCTCCCATATGTATAACTACACCAAACTCTCCACTGAACTCTATTCCCTAATATAAAGGAAGTGCGTAGACTTTGTGAGTCTTTCTACTATCACCCAGATGGTGTCATGGTAATTCACTATGCATGGAAGCCCTATGACTAAGTCCATGGATATTTCGTCCCATTTCCACTCTGGGATCTCAAGAGGCTATAACAAACCCACCCAAACTTGGTGCTCGAATTTCACCTACTGATAGGTGAGGAACCATGAGATGAACTTAGCTACACTTCTTCTCATGTTGGACCACCCAAATTACTGTTGAAGATATCTGTATGTATTCCCCACGTCGGGATGTAAAACTAAGGGATAAGTGTGGAACTCTTGTATCACCTCCTCTTTCATCATGATTGGAACCATTTTTCACCCTCGGAACAATATCTCATAATTCCATCCTTCAAAATACCCATTTGGTGCATCTTCTATAGATATCTGATCATGAAAGTCCTCACAGTTGATGTCTCCCAACTGGGAATCCTTCACATGATCGAGTAGTGATAGAGTCAACACCATCGACTGAAGAAAATTTATACCCCCATTATCTTCTAGGGTCATCCATATGGAAGCTAACTGCTCTAAATATTCCTATACAAAGTGATCCTAGGACTTACTGCAAAGGGGATCTACTATAACATTTCCTTTACTTGGATTATATACTATCTAGAAGTTGTATTCCTATAGGAACTCCAACCAGTGTCGTTGCCTCGGGTTTAGGTTTTTCTAAGACGTACCTGAGGCTCTGGTGGTAAGAGTAAACCACAAAGTTCTCTACCAGAAGGTAGTTCCTTCACATCCTCAAGTAAAAGACTACCATTTTTATCTCTACGTCATGGGTCACATAGTTTTTCTCATGGGGTATCAACTACCTTGGCCCATATGCAATGATTTCCTATCATTGCATCAACATGCAACCGATACCATCTCTTGAGGCATCACAATACACCATGAACTCAATGCCTTCTTCTAGTATCCTCAACACCGAATTTCTCATCAAGCTCTACCTAAACTCATCTAAGGCCTTCTATAAATACTCAGACTAGGTAAACGGTTGTCCCTTCGATGTTAGGGAGGCCAAATGGGCTACAATTCTAGAGAAGTATTCCACAAATATCTTGTAGTAACCTGCCAAGCTAAGGAAACTCAGCACCTCCAATTCATTCTTGGGTGGTTCCCAAGAAAGAACGGCCTTGATATTTGCTGGATCCATGGATAAAACTTGTTCATAATTGACATTCCAAATAAAGTGAGCCTCCTATATCCAAAATTATCACTTCGAGATCTTTTTGTAAAGCTGGTGCTCTCAAAGAAAATCAAGAAACATACTCAAGTGCTCTTCATGATCCTCCTCCATTGCAGAGTAGACAAGTATGTCTTAAATGAAGACAATAATAAACTAGTATAATTATAGATATAATACATGGTTCATCAAGTTCATAAATATGGATGGGGAATTTGTCGCACCAAAGGGAATCACTAGGAACTCGTAGTGCCTATAGCGACATCGAAATTCCAAATTCAGAATATCAACCTCATGAACCCACAATTGGTGGTAACCAGACCTAAGATAGATCTTGGAGAAGACTCTCACACCTTGAAATTGATTAAAGAGGTCTTCATTCCTCGGTAATGGGTACTTGTTCTTTATCATGGTTTGGTTTAGGAAATGATAATCCACACAAAGTCGTAAGCTCCTATCTTCATTTTTCACAAATAGAACTAGATCTTCCTAGGGGGGAACATTAGGTCTAATGAAAACTTTTTCACGAAGGCCCTCCAATTGTAACTGCAACTTATGGTTTTTGGTAGGTTCCATCCAATATGCTACAGAAGATATCGGGGCAGTCCCTGGTTGTATGTCAATGAAAAACTTCATCTCTCGCATCAGTGGTAGTATCAAAATGTCTTTGGATAAGAAGTCTATATAATCCTCCACAACTAAAGAAACCCAAATGCCTGAAGAGTATATTTCACCAAGGGTTATTCTTACCAACTGATGGGTAATAGGCTATAACCACCTACTCACAGCACCTACTTATCTTGTTATGAGGTCTCTCTCACTGAAAAAGAAGAACCTTGTCCCATTAGTGCATAGGCATCTGACTAGTCTATAGTGATAGTTGATTTGGAATCAAACCATGGAAATACAATACATTTCCAATATGAAATCATAGGGTTATATCGTGATGAAAAAAATTCCCACATGAACCTCTCTCTTCCATGCAATAGCTCGCACTACCAACAGGTGAAAGATACAGAAGAAGCATTCCCTATAGAAACCTCAAGAAAAATATGTTGTGATAGAATCACTATTGGGGTCTCTAGATATCACATCAGGATTTGAGAGATAAAGGAATGACTGGAACCTATGTCTATTAATACTAAATAAAAATTATAATAAACATAGATCGTACCTCAAATCATCTCGTGCCTCACAGAATCATATATGTCCAAATCTTGTAGTTATCTGCGGCCCTGTCTTCTAGCTCCCTGGTTCTGATGTGGGATTCCTGGTGGTGGTGGTGGAAGGATCTCACAATTCCATCCTCCACCTATAGCTTCTCCTACTCCTCTACCAACTCCACCTCCCTAGGGACCACCCTGATCACGGTGTTGTCTCTACCATGGTGGTCAATCTACTATCTTCCTGGGATTCTTAGTACGTCTGGTCAGGAATTCTCGTGCCATGTAACCTTTCCCATCATAAGAATAGCACTGGACCTCCCTAAGATGTCTTGGTGCTTTAAGCTACCCCTGAATTGTACGACCACATCTCTGAGTCTACTCATGGAAGGGTCTCATGTTCCGAGATCTCTAGAGTCTACCTGCTATTGTTAGATAACCTATCCTTGTCGTGCCCACTACCACCTCTATCTATTTAGAATCCATATGATAAAAAGATCTATGTTACAAGAATCTTCTCCAGCACCCTAGCATAGGTGGGGATGCATAAGGGAACTACGCTGGCTCGGATCTCTCTTTAGAGTACCTGATCAAACTTCTGTGCTCTAAAGTATCTATCTTTGATCATGTTGAGAGAATAGTGCATAAGGCCTGTGAACCTATCCGCATAATCATCCACTATCATCCCTTCATAATGAATCTCCATAAGTTCCTGTATCCAAACAGAATGTATGTAATAGGGTTAGTACTCCTCATGAAATGGCTACTGGAAGTCATCCCATGGGAGTGTTAACTCATCATGCATCTGGGTAACCAGGCTCCACCAATACCCAACTACTCCATGGAAAAGACTGACTACCAAATACACCATCTGATCCATCATGGTCTGAATAAGCATGAAGATGTATACCACCAACTCTATCCAATCCTTCACTACTTGAGGATCTATCTCGCCACAAAACCTCAGAAATATCTAATTCTAGAACTCACAGAGTGTACTCAGCCTACGCACATCCTCAGGCTACTCTGTTGGGACAATATGCTTCTCAATAGGTGGAGGTTATACTACCTTCCCACTTGGAGGAAGGGGATCATGAGATGAACCCTGAACTGAGGCCTCGTCACTCATAAGGTCATCATCATGAACCGAAATTGGTATACTAGGTGGTTGTTGTCATAGAGGCATCCTAAAAATTATCGAGGAGTATCGTGGTCAGATGAGAATATATATATATATATATATATATATATATATCAACAACAAAAATGGATAGATGACTCAAGAAGGACAGTCAAAGACTCAATCCTATATGATTCATGTATCATTGATCCCTACAAAAAATGTCTCAACATACCAAGTCGACAAGCAGGTAGTCAAGATCCTAGTGAATGACTATGTCAGTCATCGCACTATCACTAGATTCTCTATCCTGAGATCTGCACTCAAGACACTTTGACATTGTTTCCCTAAACCCGTAAAAAAATTTAGGGAACATCCGAACAATCTCCCAAGGATTGAACCACCTTAAATACCAATCTGTCACGACCTGACCCAAGTCAGGGCTCGAGCTGCAACTACCCCAAGCCCGCCTCTGTAGGCTAGGGGGTGGAAATAAGCACCTAAGGCATAACTAACTCGATGAAGCCTTTTCATAAGAACCTATACACATGTACATAGACAACTCAATACAAAAGTGTAGAGGGAAAAGTTTTTTAGGATTCAACACTCTTATAAATATACCAAATATGCATGGACCACTAAAAAAATGAAGTACGGTAGTGTATACTGAAAAATAAAAGGGGAAAAATACATTCCCAAACTAGAAACATGTCCCAACCAGACAAAAATGGAAAAGAGTAAATAGCTGAGATAGTCCAGATCATGTATCCCAAGCTATGACCATTGTATGCAGTCTAAGCACCCCATATCCCTAAGCTCGTAGGAAGTCACGATCGATATGTCCTCCATCTGCAAAATACATGAAATGTGTTGGGATAATCCCATGAAGGAGTGAGTATATACATACCTAGTAGAAAGCACCAAAAATTTTGAAGGGGGGCAGTAAGAGATACAACTGAAGAGGAAATCAGTAGATAAAACAAGGTATGGTAAAAGATTACAACTCAAACCAACAAGTGAGTAAATGTAAACTCGCCCAAACACTAGAATCTCGACATAGTGAGAAGATGAACTTATCATCAAGTTTTTTCTACCTATATCCATAGAGTAGACTCATCCAACCATGAGAATCTAAACACAAAAATCATGTATCATACCCTATGTGTCTTCACCTCTCTTGGAAGGAGAGTAAAAAGCCCAAGGAGTGTGTACCAAAGAAGAATATGTGTGTGTGTGTGTGTGTGTGTGTGCTCAATCAAAGAAACACAAATGATAGATTAAAGGGGTTTCCATATCACAGCTCAACCCAAGAATATGATTAGCCAAAAGGTAGTCCATTGGGATGCCCAGCACCTCATGAATCTACCCTGAACACACAAGTCTAAGGGACTCAATCACCACAACTAGATACTATCCTCTTTTGGTGGCACTGACTCGCCCGCATGGTTTTAAGTCACGTAAAAATGATGTTTCTCAGTGGTGAAATCATCCCTCTTTCTCGTGAGTCCAAAACTACATCAAATTACACCTCATTGTGCCGCACAATCAAGGGGACACCAGTTTTAGGAAAGGATCTTGTGCCCTGGTACGACTGGAGGGTCCTACTCTAGTAGTCACTAAGGAATGAAACTTCCCAGTCCTAATAGAGGGTACCACTTGGGAAGGTCACTGGGGAACTCCATTACCTAGCCCTACTAGAGTGAAATCCTAGTGAGTTATCAGGGAAATTCCACCATCCATCCTGGCTGGAGGGTTACGCCTGGACGATTTCATCGGGGAATTCCACTACCCAAACCAGCTAGAGGGTAAGCCCAGAACATTGAGGAACTCCACTACCCATTCCTACTAGAGGTTAAATCAGAAATATCATTTAGAAACTCCACTACCCAATACTACTAGAGGGTATCCTCAAAACTACCATCAGGGAATGTTGCTGCCTAGCCTAGCTAGAGGGTAAGCCTGGTACTGCTCTGGTGATTTTGTATGATCATTTTCGTCATTGGGTATCACCTCAATGTGTTATAAACTTGGAATACTCCACATCATATCTCAAAATATTCTTTTTGAGTTCATTGTTGTGTTCTACATGGAAAAACACTTATTATAGGCATTTCATGGTCTAAAATCCGAGTTCAAATGAATGAGATACAGATGTTTGAAGATTAATCTGAAGAGATCAAGTAGTACACAGTGTGTGAGGGGATCCACATGACGTTTGGTCCCTCTTCACTGCCAATTTTTTTATTTTTTTAATTATATGGGACCCGTCTGTGTAGGGATACATGGTGTGTAGGTGTACTACATGGCGTTTCACACCTATTTGGGGACCAATCCGTGTCTGTTGGTCGTGTCCATATACTCGAACCCCATGTCTGTGTACTTTGGTAAATGGAGTGTCTCTAACTGTGTATTCTATCACACAGATCATAAACATGATAAGTAATTACACAGCATTTCAATTAAGTAAATGTCCTGTCATCTTTATGGGTTCCCAAACCCTAGAGATGCCACTAGAAAGGGGCTACATGTCATGTGTTCTTCATTGTACACGGTGTGTAGTAACGATTTTTATAGAAATATCAGATTCAATCCACCACTTAAAATATACTTCAACCATCACTGATATCACCTAATTTTGTTTCAAAATATTCAAATATAGCCAAAGAACATGAATTCCCATCATCTCTCCCCATGAATCGGCCTCATTCGTCAATGAGGGTTTGGTTGAATGTTCTTCATGCCGTTGTGCCTCTGATCCTTGATGATCTGGCATAAAACCTTCAGATTTACCATCCATTCATCATAATTATTCTAGATCTATGCTTCTCTTGAATAATCATTAATGTTTCATCAGTCCTCCACAGATCTGGGCACCCGATCGAGCTCGGGATGCCTGGAAACTGTTGAGCCAAGAACCGCAGGGTTCCAATGGGGAAGAACGTGAAGAAAGGGAGAATAAAAAGCACCAAGAATAATGGTTTTGATGATATTTGGCCAAGATTTCTTGTCCAACGATCAATAACATGCTCCAGTTTAGAAACAATTGATTAAGAAAAGTAGATTATCCAATTTCAGTTCTTTGGGATAAACAAAGGGTGCATGGAGGGGTGAAGATCGATGAATTTAACAATATACTCAAAGTTTTAATCTAAGGCATAAAAAGAATCACCAAATATGATTCATACCTCTTTTATGGATTGATATTTGGTGAAGAAAATGTTCTCTAATGAGGGAGGATGGTTTTTTTCATTCACTGCATCTTGATCAGATCTAATCTTACGTTCCATCATTCGTCGTTCTTCAAATGAATTCTTCAAAGGGAGGATGAATCTCTCACTGGTGGAATCCATGAATTGTGAGGCCAACCCTATCCAAATACCTCTAATTACCTATTTATAAGCTTCCAATTAGTTCAAAGTATATTAGTCAAATAATTAATTAATTAACTTAAACACACTTCCATTGAGCGAGGCATTCAATAATCCCACGTCGACTCATTTTATCTAGCACCTAAGGAAAACGTTGTGTTCCAAACCCAACTGTGATATCATATTTATAATCTAAACAACCATTTAATATTTATCTCATTTTATTTAATTAATCTCATGCATGAAATATACATATATTTAATATTTTTATAAAATTAATTTTAGGCACACCGGGCCTTGGAATTGCACGTCGTCTCAGTGCCTAGATCTAGAAATATATTTATAAATATTTCAAAGTATTACAAGGAAAAAACTGGGTATCAAAATTTAATGCCTTTAAATATCATTTATGCATGTTTTAATAGTGTTTCATAAAGGTTGAACTGGATTTACAAGGGTTGCGTAAGGGTAAAATAGATTTTTGGGAGTTGCGTATGGGTAACCCACTTATCCCAATATCTACATAAAGGTACTTTCATAGTTTCATAAGGGTAACTCGTGTGTTATAAAGCTTTTATAAAGGTAACTAGACCTCACATAAGGGTACACCCAACTCACATAAAGGTAAAGATCTTAGGTTTCTTTGCATAAGGGTACTTCTCTTCTTGCGTAAAGGTAAAACCCTTAGGCTATTTTACATAAAGGTACTTACATGATTGCGTAAAGGTCAAGCTTACTTGAATAAGGGTACCAACACATTTTCAATACCCATGTATGGGAAGACTGAGTCTCACATAAAAGTAAATCAGGTTATTCAATACCTACATAAGGGTAGTAAACTGCATAAGGGTAAAACTATGTTACCCTTACATAGTGAGTATGCATCACATAAGGGTTGTAGAAATTTACTTACTTGGTAAAATTCAGCTATGTGAATTTGCTATGTGAATTTTCTTACATGAAATGACTATGTAAATTTGATTATGTGAATTGGCCATGTGAATTCATTTACATGAATTCAGTTACATGAGTTCACTTACATGAATTTAGCTACATAAATTTTCATACATGAATTTTTCTAGGTGATCAATTCACATATTTGAAAATCACCTAAGAAGTCAAATTCTTGTATGTGGTTATGTGAGTTTATATAGATTGTTTTAAATTTGGAAATATGATTTTTTTTTACATAATATTTCACATTTCTATTTGCTGCAAGTTTATTTTGAATATTCTTAATGTTTTATTTATTCTAAAATTACTCAATAATTATTTATAAATAATGCAAATGGGTTTTATATTGTTTTATAAAGAATTAAATGAGACTCACATGGTATTAATTGTGTATATTCATGATTAAATATTGTAACTTAAGATATTTAAATTCAAACTGGATGAAATATGAATAGCTAGTTTCATATATTTTTAGAGAGTTTTCCAATAACATTAATACCCATTATTATGAAAGTGTTTAGTGTAGTATTAAATATCTAACAATTTCCACTGTATAGTTTTCTTTAAAGAATATCGAGAGAGATCAGGTGGATATTAATTATCTCTTTTTTATATTCATGTAAAACATTTATTTGGGAAATAAATATGATTAGTACATGTTGGTCCCAATGAAAAACTCAAGAGGGGGTGAATTGAGTTTCCAATAAAAATTTCTATTTAAATTTTTTATTTAAACTTAAATCCCCCAATTTGATAAAACACCTAGTTAAGAAAAATAGTATAAATATATTATTTGATATTTGGAAAAGATTATCAAAAGACAGATCATAGATCAATTAAAATACTTTTGGAAATACTTTAAATTTTTAAACTAGTATACTCATATCAAACACTATATATATAAAACATTAATTTAAGTTAACTATCAAAGTATAGTTTTGTTTTGAAGTTTAGAAAACTAAAACTGGTTTGATTTAAATCAAAGAAAACAAACAAGTAAAGAAATAAATATGGTAAATCCAATAAATCATAATGGAATTTAACAAGTGGTTCAATCTCAAGCTAAGAATTAATCCCCTTCACTTTAAAACCACCCACAACCAATATGTTTATTATATAATAAAATGATCCATTATCTGGATTATATTTTACAAACAATAACACACAAGGCTATCTATAAATAAATCCTCTTCCATAGTTATTTGTGGGATAAAATAGTCACAATTCATACATGACCACTTTCACAGTATTATATGGGAATACAAATGAAGAAAACAGACAAGAGTTTCTTGAACTCTCCAGTTCAGTGTAGGATATGATGCATAATATTTATAAATAAATGCACACAAATAGCTTGAAAGTCAATAAAATAGAGTAAGATAAAGATAAGAATTCAATGCTGTAAAGACCCGTAAATTTCAAGGAAAATTTTTTTTCTTAATTCTTTGGAATTTTACGAGTCCGCAGTTTATGACGGCGCCTGATTCCAAGGCCCGGTATGCCCGAAATCAATTTCTGAAGTTTTGTTCGGGAACATTCAGTAAACGTACGTGCGGGTTTTTCTATATTTTGAACCGGTGCTCAGAATTGAAATCTGAGGACACCGATGAACTCACAACGCCGGTATTCTCTTAAGGGGACCTTTATCGCAGTTGCGTTTTATGAGGGTTGAAAGTTAAAAATTGGGGTTTAATTAAAAAGTTAAATAAAATTGTTTAGAACAATTTTATTCACCTTGGTGGTTAAATCCTACATGGGGAAGTTAATGGTGGGGCCCAAACCCACATAACTTCCCATGTGTGGATATTTGTGAGGTGGGGCCCACACGAGCCCCAAACTTTCATCTCCCCACAACTCTCTTAAACCCCCCAATTAACTCCCCTTCTTTTATTATGACAACTCTCCCTTATTGAATGAGAACTCTTACTCTCCATCTCTCCCTCTTTAATATTTTCCAACACATGCTAATTAATGAATTCAAACTCTTCAATTAATTAATTAAAGGGTTTGAATTTTGAATTACATGGGGGAATAAAAATAATAGACTTTCCTATTATTTTTAATTTGGGGCATTCGTTGTGTGGAGAGGATTTGGGAGAGCTCTTGAGTTTTTGAAGAACTCCGATGCTTCGATAACGAATGACCTTCTCCCTCGACAAAGAACGCTCTACGATTCGAAGAACATGAAGTCGCCAATGACGCTTCTTCTTCGGGTGCACTCCGACGTCGACGGAATCGACACCATTCTTTCGCGACACTCAACTACCGCGAACCTTATTTCAAGGTAGGGGTTTGTTCATTTTGAAGTGATTATTTTCATACCCCGTCCTTCATTGAAAATTGTAGTTTATTTTTGGCCAAATGCTACATCCTAATGTAGAGGGAGCGGGTCGAACGCACATGTCCCGATGACCCTCCATAGTCTATTTTTATTGCAATGGAAACCTTGATAGAAAGGTGGCGACGAACGGAAGTGGCGGTCGTGCACCGGCCGTGTACGAAAGAACCACGGCCCGCGACCATGGGCCGCTCGACCGGGGAAGAACCGGCCGGCTAAAGTCGGTCGGGCCGAAGGAAGGAACCACGGCACTGTGCTGCGGAGAATCGTGGCCCACATAGGGTGGGCCGTTTCAGAAGGAGAACCGGCCGGCCCGTCGGCCGGCCCGTCAGCTGGCCGGGCGGAGGAAGGCCGCAGCGCTAGGAGGGCGCCACGCTGGAGAACCCGCGGCCCGCCCGAGCAGGCCGCTTGCACCGAGAAGGCCGACCGTCTTTGGTCGGCCGGTTAGGGAGGGCGGCGTCGCTTGGCGCCGCCAGTTCGGGCAGCCGGGGGGGGGGGGGGTCGCGCCCCCTGCCTCGGACCGCTCGGCCCCCTTCAGGCCGAGCCGCTCGGCCAGCCGGCCAGGCCGCGTTGCGCCACACCGGGCCAAGCCGCGCCCCACCGGGCCGGACCCAGACCTGGGTTGGGTCACCCCGTTTCGGGCCGACCCAGGGTAGGTTGGGCCGGGTCGGACCGGGCCCAAACCCCCCTTTTCGGACCGTTTTCGGTTAATTACCCATAACTTGAGATACGGACCTCTGATCAATGCACCATTAGTTGCGTAGGATTCCTCGTATCAAGACAGTCGTTTTGGTACATTAAACTCAAGGTTTTGGTGAAGTGTGTGTATGGCTGGGTTGGTTCGAACCCAAAACCAACCGGGCCCTCAGAGCGGAAACGCTTATAAGTTAAGGACCGGACGTCTGATTGACGTGTAGTCAACTACGTTGGATTCCTTTTGATGAGACGGTTCTTTTGGCATACTCCAATTGAGTTTTGGATGCATTTGGAGTACAGTTAGGTTGGTTTAGCTTAAAAACTAACTGGGCCCCTGGAACGGAAAAGCCAATAACTCTCAGACCGGACAACCGTTTGACGAACCGTCAGCGGCGATGGTAATCTCGTTGAGAAACGGTCCCTTTGATTATACCCCATGGTATTCCGGGGTATAGTTGAGATATGGTCAGATTGGTTCGTACATGAAAGCAACCGGGCCCCCGGGACAAAAAGGCTAATAACTCACAGACCAGGCGTCCAATTGACGCGTCGTCTATTGCATTGAGACCCCTATGACGTGGCGGACCTTTGAGATACTTCTTCTTGGGACTTCATGACACTTGGAGTATCGACTAGTAGCTTGTAGAGCAGATCCTCTCGAAGACGAGCATACGGAGTACGGAGACCAAGTAGCTGGCTGAGACGTGATGACTGCTTGTCCGATTCGTTTTGGAGTGACTTGACTAGCCTAGTGGGGAGCAATACTGTGTAGGGGCGGCAGACCCGTGGTACTTGACAGAAGGAGTACCTCTGTAGGCTATCAGGGGGAGCGCTACTGTGTAGGGGTGGCAGACCCATGGTGGGGAGCGTTACTGTGTAGGGGTGGCAGACCCGTGGTACTCGACAGGGGGAGTACCACAGCATTCTAAGGTTAGTGAGTAGCACCTCGGAGTTGCAACAGGACTACTGCGCTCGACAGAGGAGGAGTTCTCCAGCAGCCATGACTCGACATTGTGAATAAAAATCCTGGTTTGAGCTGAGTCAATGACCTTTGTGTTTTCCTCGTGATTTATATGGGTTACTTGATAACTTAGGTATATGTATGGGCATATACCTAAGTAAAGGTTATCTGTTGAGATCTTTCTTTGTGATTTCCTCATGGTTGTGATGGGTTACTTGATAACTTAGGTATATGTATGGGAATATACCTAAGTAAAGGTTATCTGTTGAGATCTTTTTTTGTGGTTAATCCTTTTTGGATTTAGTGAGACCTTGAGGGTCTTGGGGTCCCTACTGAGTATCGTTATACTCACCCCTATACGGGCTATGCCCGCACCTCATTGTGTTGGATGTAGATGACGGACAGCACTGACCGAGGTAGAGTGTACGAGGACTGGACAGTACCCGGAGGTGGAAACTCGGTGTGACGGCACACAGAGCGGACCGATAGACATGGAGTGTTGAGGAGGACATCTGTACCTACCCTTTAGGTAGGAACCCGGAGGATGATCCAGGAGCTGCTTCACCATTCAGCTGTTTGTATTTTCAGTTGTACTTTCTTTCAGTTGTAGTTGTACCTTTCTGTTGGGCTTGTATTTCCAGCCCCTTTTTACTTTCAGCATTCTTGTTATACTGCTTTACTTAGTGTTTGCTTTCGCTTTTACTCTTTTTGTGTGTGTTTATGTTTTATAAAGGTAATTCCTTCTCATTTTTTAGGGAGTTACGCATTTGGTGCTAGTTGCCTGCCCCTGGCCTATGGATGGCGGGCTTGGGGTAGTCACGATATGGTCCTCAGGGGATGGGTCGTGAAAAATTGGTATCATAGTAGTCGGTTCTACCGAAGAACTTAGGACTCTTATATTTCTTTTCTATGAAGAAATATTGTTAAGGGTACCAAGTGTGGTTTTCAGTTTTGGGAGTCCAGTTTTGGTGTGGCGGCCGACGTATCCATACACCAAGACTCTTACTACTGATTTCCGACTTGGTGCATGAAATCACTGATTGTGTGTGTGTTTTTAAAAGTTTTCTTTAAGTCATCTCAAACCAGGTCAGCTCACCAGGTATAGTCTTTTAACCATGTCGCACCTGTTTCTTTACAGGATGTCTTCATCTAGTCGATCAGCGTGGGTTCCGAGTGGAGAGCGTGATGGTAGCCCACCGAGCAGCGAGGCCACGGTGCAGGTCCCCATTACAGCAGAGGAACCAACAGTACCATTACCCGTTGGGCTACCGTTACCACCAGCCCCAGCTGCAGAGGGTGTGCGCCGCTTGAATGCGTTGCATGGGTTCCTGCGACAGAGGCCTCTAAGGTTTTGAGGCAAGACAGATTTACAGATGGCTGGGTACTGGCTAGGGTTTGTAGCACGAGTTTTCCACACAGTTGGGACACCTGCAGACTTGATGGTGTACCTAGTTGTTAGTCTCTTTCAAGGAGCAGCTGAGAGGTGGTGAAGCTTGATGCTCCAATTTTACGATAAGGATACCCTCACCTGGGGAGACTTCGACGGTATTTTCAGGACGGAGTTTTTACCAGAAACTCTACGCTCTATGCGGGCTCAGGAGCTACTGCTCTCTCCGCATGGCTTCCCGACCGTAGTGGAGTCTTCTGCAGCCGGAAGTAGACAGATGACACAGAAGTCCAAGCGGACTAGGTCAACAGGTGGGAGACCTCGGGATACAGGTTCGATTGTGCGATTCACATGAAATAGAGCCAGCTATACGAGGATCAGGAAGTGCTATGCATGCGGCGGGCAGGGTCACTTGGCTCGAGACTTCCCAACCCGTCCAGTAGATGAGCAGTAGGTAGTAGAGGAGCCTACCAAACCAAGGCAGAGGAGTTGGCCGTACAGCCAGTGGGGGATGATGCTTCAAGGTGTTTCCACCACCACCACCAGGAGGTTCACCCCGACCGCATGGAATGGGTTGATATGGGAGAGCACAGCTTCAGGCAGCTGCATATGACTATAGAGCTCCAGAAGCAGGTGGACAAGAGCAGGACTAGTTCTAGGCATGGAGGCCTTTGTTCTTGGTGCTTCTAGATTCCGTGTTGTTGTTGTTTGTGGTTTTTATGTGTCTTTGTACTTTGAGCTGCAGTAATAAAAGACACTTATCTTTGTGATGTTTACTTTCCTGTCCTTTTTGTATGGTTGATACTGAGAGGTTCCGGTTAAAACTATTGACTTGACCCTCACTTTCGAGATTCCTACTGGAGGAGACCCAGTGACCACACACTGATGCCGACAGTGTGACTCAACCCTTGGAGGTGATAGTAATGGATGGATCTCTTGGTAGTAGCGTCGAGGCCTTACGACATCATCCAATACATGGATTGTACTGTTCATGTCAGGATTGACTGTATTAGGAAAATAACGTGGTTCATCCAGGGGATGAGACCGGATTTCTCTTTTCGGCAAAGGAGAAATCTTATAAGCTCTTGTAGGACCAGAGGTGGTGCTGGATACAACGGGGAAGGTGCAGATCATCTAGGAGTGGATGAATACGGCACAGAGCAGACAGAAGTCTTATTCTGATAGGAGATGAAGATCACTGGAGTTCGAGGATGGCGACCACATCTTCCTACATGTCTCGCCTTGACGAGGTCTACGGAGATTTGTCCGGGGAGGAAAGTTATCTCCATGATTTATCAGACCTTTCCAGGTCCTTAGAAGAGTAGGCGAGGTGGCTTACCGCCTGGTCCTTCCACCTCAATTGCACCAGGTTCATGACATCTTCCACATATCTCAGCTGAGGAGATACGTACTCGACCCAACCCACATCATCGATCACGAGGAGCTGGACATCGATGACGGGGCAACGATTGCGGATATCCCGGTGGAGATCGAGGATCGATAGGAGCGGGTCCTACGTGGATGGTAGATTTCTCTGGTGCGCATTCACTGGCAGCATGGGAATCTCCAGGAGAGCACTAGGGAGCGGGGGGCTCAAATACGTGCTAAGTACCCCATTTTGTTTCCCTAGTGTGTGTTGTAGTTTTACGGGGACGTAAATCCCTGAGGTGGGAGTAATGTAAAGACCCGGAAATTTCAAGGAAATTTTTTTTTATTAATTCTTTGGAATTTTACAAGTCCGCAGTTTCTGACAGCGTCTGATTCTGAGGCTCGGTGTGCCCGGAATCAATTTCCGAAGTTTTTTTCGGGTACGTTCAATAAACGTACGTGCGGGTTTTTATATATTTTGAACTGGTGCTCGGAATTGAAATCTGAGGACACCAATGAACTCGCAATGCCGATATTCGCTTAAGGGGACCTTTACCGCAGTTTCATTTTATGCGGGTTGAAAGTTAAAAATTGGGGTTTAATTAAAAAGTTAAATAAAATTGTTTAGAACAATTTTATTCACCTTGGTGGTTAAATCCTACATGGGGAAGTTAATGGTGGGGCCCACCCCCACATAACTTTCCATGTGTGGATATTTGTGAGGTGGGGCCCACACGAGCCCCAACCTTTCATCTCCCCACAACTCTCTTAAACCCCCAATTAACTCCCCTTCTTTTATTATGACAACTCCCCCTTATTGAATGGGAACTCTTCCTCTCCCTCTCTCCCTCTTTAATATTTGCCAACACATGTTAATTAATGAATTCAAACTCTTCAATTAATCAATTAAAGGTTTTGAATTTTGAATTACATGGGGGATAAAAATAATATCCTTTGCTAGTATTTTTACTTTGGGGCATTTGTTGTGCGGAGAGGATTTGGGAGAGCTCTTGAGTTTTTGAAGAACACCGACCCTCCGATGAAGAACGACCTTCTCCCTCGACGAAGAATGCTATGTGATTCGAAGAACGCGAAGTCTCCAATGACGCTTCTTCTTCGGGTGCACTCTAACGTTGACGGAATCAACATCGTTCTTCCGCGACGCTCGACTACCGTGAACCTTATTTCAAGGTAGGGGTTTGTTCATTTTGAAGTGATTGTTTTTGTACCCCGTTCTTCGTTAGAAATCGTAGTTTATTTTCAGCCAAATTCTACCACCTAACGTGGAGGGTGCGGGCCGAATGCACACAGCCCGACGACCCTCCGTAGTCTATTTTGATTGCGATGGAAACCGTGATAGGAAGGTGGTGATGAACGGAAGCAGCGGCCATGCACCGGCCGCATGCGGAAGAACCGCGGCCCGCGATCGCGGCCCGCTCGACCGGGGATGAACAGGCCGGCTAAAGCCGGCCGGGCTGAAGGAAGGAACTGCGGCGCCCCACTGCGCTGCGCTGTGGAGAACCGTGGCCCACATAGGGCGGGCTGCTTCAGCAGGAGAACTGGCCAACCGGGCGGAGGAAGGCCACGACGCCAGGAGGGCGCCGCGCTGGAGAACTCGCGGCCCGCCCGAGTGGGCTGCTTGCGCCGAGAATGCCAGCTAGCTTCGGTCGTCCAGTTAGGGAGTTCGACGCAGCTTGGCACCGCCAGTTCGGGCAGTCGGGGGGGTCGCGCCCCCCACCTCAGACCGCTCTGCCCCTTTCGGGCCGAGACACTCGGCCAGCTGGCTGAGCCGCACCCTCCCGGGCCGAGCCGCGCCCTGCTGGGCCGGGCCACGCCCTCCCGAGCCAGGCCGCGCCCTACCGGGCCATGCCCGGACCTAGTTCGAGTCGCCCCGGTTCGGGCCGACCCAGGGTGGGTTAGGCCTGGTCACACCGGGCCCAAACCCCCCTTTTCGAACCGTTTTTGGTTAATTTCCCATAACTTGAGCTACGGACCTCCGATCGACACACCGTTAGTTGCGTATGATTTCTCAGATCAAGACGGTCGTTTCGGTATATTACACTAAAGGTTTTAGTGAAGTTTGGGTACGAACGGGTTGGTTCGAACCCAAAACCAACTGGGCCCTCGGAGCAGAAACGCTTAAAACTTAAGGATCGGGCGTCCGATTGACGTGTCGTCAACTACGTTGGATTCCTTTTGATGAGACGGTTCTTTTGGAATACTCCACTTGAGGTTTGGATGCAGTTGAAGTATGGTCAGGTTGGTTTAGCTTAGAAACCAACCGGGCCCCTGGAATGGAAAAGCCAATAACTCTCAGACCGGACAACCATTTGACGAACCGTCAGTGGCGATGATAATCTAATTGAGAAACAGTCCCTTTGAGTTTACCCCATGAGAGTTTAGGGTATAGTTGAGATATGGTCGGATTGGTTCGTACACGAAACCAACCGGGCCCTTGGGACAAAAAGGCTAATAACTCACAGACCGGGCGTCCGATTGACGTGTCGTCTGTTACGTTGAGACCCCTATGACGTGACAGACCTTTGAGATACTTCTTCATGGGACTTCGTGAAACTTGGAGTATCGACCAGTAGCTCATGGATCAGATCCTCCCAAAGACGAGCATACAGAGTACGAAGACCTAGTAGCTGGCTGAGACTTGATGATTGCTTGTCCAATTCGTTTCAGAGTGACTTGACTAGCCCAGTGGGGAGTGCTACTATGTAGGGGCAGCAGACCCGTGGAACTCGACAGAAGGAGTACCTCTGTAGGCTATCAGGGAGAGCGCTATTGTGTAGGGGTGGCAGACCCATGGCGGGGAGCGCTACTGTGTAGGGGCGGCAGACCCACGGTACCCGACAGGGGGAGTACCACAATAGTCTAAGGTTAGTGAGTAGCACCTCGGAGTCACGACAGGACTACTGCGCTCGACAGAGGAGGAGTTCTCTAGTAGCCGTGAATCGACATTGTGAATAAAAATCCTGGTTTGAGCTGATTCAATGACCTTTGTGTTTTCCTCATGATTGAGATGGGTTACTTGATAACTTAGGTATATGTATGGGAATATACCTAAGTAAAGTTTATCTGTTGAGATCTTTCTTTGTGTTTTCCTCATGATTGAGATGGGTTACTTGATAACTTAGGTATATGTATGGGCATTTACCTAAGTAAAGGTTATCTATTGAGATCTTTCTTTGTGTTTAATCCTTGTTGGATTTAGTGAGACCTTGAGGGTCTTGGGGTCCTTACTGAGTATCATTATACTCACCCCTACACGGGCTATGCTCGTACCTCGTTGTGTTGTATGCAGACGACAGACAGCGCTGATCGAGGCAGAGTGTACGAGGACTGGATGGTACCCTGAGGTGGACACTCGACGTGATGGCACACGGAGTGGACCGATAGACACAGAGTGCTGAGGAGAACATCTGTACCTACCCTTCATGTAGGAACCCGGAGGACGATCCAGGAGCTGCTTCACCATTCATCTGTTTGTTTTTTCAGTTGTAATTTCTTTCAGTTGTAGTTGTACCTTGCTGTTGGTCTGGTATTTCTGGCCCCTTTGTACTTTCAGCACGCTTTTTATACTGTTTTACTTAGTGTTTGCTTCCTCTTGTACTCTGGTTGTGTGTGTTTACATTTTATAAAAGCAATTCCTTCCCAGTTTTTAGGGAGTTATGCCTTTGGTGCTAGTCATCATCCCCTGACCTATGGAAGGCAGGCTTGGGGTAGTCACGATACGGGCCCCAGGGGCCGGGTTGTGACAAACACATCATGGTATATTTCTCTATTATTATATAGTTTTTTTAAATAGTTCCACAACCAAAAGTTATAGGATATAATACATATAATAATTTACAAAAGTCAAAAACGTGGAAGATTTTTACAATAATTTTCATACAATGAAATCAAGTCATTGGGGAGCGAGTTAGGCCATGTGAGGGTCACCTCAACGCCCTTATTTGCGAGACTATCTGCAACCATATTTTCTTCCCTAAAGATGTGAGTGATGATGAAGTTAAGACTCGTAAGAGATTTTATGCACTCCATCCACTTGGATGTAAGTCTCCATGAAAGATGAGTGTTCTATTCCTGATATCTTGTACAAGGGTGGTGGAATCACTCTCAAACCAAAGGTTTCCTCAACCCTTATTCTTTGAAAAAGAAACCACATGAATTAAGCCAAGCATCTCTACCTCTAAGGAATGAGTGATTCCATACGGTCCATAAAAATTGACTTTGATATTTTGAATATTCATTGATGCATCGATTGAATTTATGAATAGTGTTTTAGATGTTTAAAATAGAGTAATTATTCTTCATTTTTGTTCAGTAAAAAGTTTTGATCTATATCATGTGAGTAAATCTATATGTATTTCACTCCCCCTTTTTCTCATTATGCATCTTTGATCTTTTAAATTATTTAAAGAAAATCTATCCATTGAAAAAATCATCATGAATATCCTTATATTTTTACATCAAATCTATAGTCATTTAATGATTCTAAAAGGAATTAAAATCAGTATAGAAAAGTAGTTGGATTAATAATATTAAATATATAATAATATAATACTTACATTTAGAAATTTCCATTTTAAAGTTTAAATTTTTATCACTATATGGTGGCAGTTGCATTAGATATGCCACATCAGCATTCCACGGTCACTTCAACACTTGTAAATATAAGGTAGATGAGTTTCACATAATCATTTTTCTTTACATAAGTGAATTGAACACATAATTTAATCATGTAGGTTATTGATCCATATAGATGATTCACATAGGTAGTTGATCCATGTAGTTTCTTCATGTAGGTGATTGATCCATGTAGGTGATTATCTATATAGCTGATTCACATCGGCGATTTATCCACATAGGCAATTAATCCATGTATCTGATTGATCCTTTTATTCTTACAGATGATTATATACTTGGTGAGACCTCTATAAGGTTGATTTGAAGTTTATTTTTTGTTGATAGGTTTCTCATGTGGTCGATCCAAATAGATTTTTGGTCACTTATATCCTTTTTCATTTTTTACACGGTGGAGCATATGCTCATGAATTCGATCAATATGACTTGTTGTTACTCAGATCCTTTATCATATACCTAATACAGTTAATCTTATGGTCATTCAATTGATTACTTATAAGGTGTGGTCATTTCCAAAATTAGAAAAAATTCAACGATTTAACCAGAAAACCATTTACTACTAGAGAGCATGAAATTAATTAATAACATTATATATATATAATTCGAGATCATTAAAATAAGGAATTTCTTAACTAATCCAACAATATCCCCCAATTTTATGATCAAAAATCATGAAATAAAATTAAAAAAAACTTAAAAGAATACAATCTTCCAATATTAAATAATGACTAAGAAATGACAAGATAGATAAATCTCATTCAAATTATACCTTTTTCTCCCCCTTGAGGATTATCAAAAATAAATAATTAAATGGGAAGAATATAGAAATAAAATCTATGTTAAATTTGATTAATTATTCAAAAATAATTTATATTATCCCTATCAATGTCAAATTAGAATCAAAATATTTAGGAAGGGAAGGATTATTTCCTTTTCCTATATCAGGAATAGTAACATATGAAGGAATAGTAAAAGGTCCTGGAATGGATGTACCTTTGGAAACTGGTATGATATGACCAATGGAATGGGAAAGAGAGAGAGAAAAAATGTCATGTGGTAGGTATTGGGAAGGTAGAGGTTGGTACATAGATTGAGTTTAAGGCATTATCATAAACTGAAGAATGTCTGGGTATATGTAGTGAAGGATGAGCTAACAAAGGGGAATTATAAACATATATATAAGGTTCAAATATCCTTGTGATATTAGATAACTCTCTTTTACCATGTTCCATTACTTGAAGAAACTCATCTTTCTCGGACATGAACTGATTGAGAAGAGGATTTATTATCAGTAAATTCTCAACAATAGTTTTGAAAAAGGCAATCATAGGTGTTATTTTTAGATCCAATTCAAGGGTTCTGAACAACACTTTTAAATATGAATTATTAAATATTCATCTAAGATAGTAATCTATATCCTTATGTATGGTTTCTATATCTTTCTCAACTTGTTTAACATCTTTTCTAACTGCTTCCAATTTCTTAGCATCATTTTTTTAAAACCATAAAACACTACTTCTTTTTTCTATTTGAATTCATCAAAAATAACCTTCAACTTATCCTTAATGAGTTTTCTGGTCTTTTATTCATCAAAAAATGGATTATTAGGAGGAGCAGCATGTTGAGTAAGAAATACTGAACTAATAAACTATTAGTATTACTACACCATCATATCAGAAAGTTAATCTGAGTGTACCCATTTGAGTTTGAAAAATTCCCATTTATCTTATGAAATATTAAACTTATTGATTCATATAATCTATTTTTAGAAACAAAATTATCTGAAGATGGTCAATAAATTTTTTAACAGTGTAATAAATATCTTAATCACGATACATGTTATTTTCAAAATTGATACCCCGAAATATATGATTTAATAACTTAAAAGTATTATTATTAAAATCAATAATATATTTAAAGGTTATCTCTAGAGAATACTCATAAGACTTTCCAAATTCATGATATGGAGTGTTTTTATCTTGATTGGGCCTAATTTAAAGAATAGAATCATCTATTGGATCAGATGGATAAGCACTCAAAACCAAAGTTTTATCTCAAGATTCTTCCTTGGGAGAGAAGATTCTAAGAGTTTTTTCAATTTCTTTTGATGAGGCCTCAGATTCCTTCACAGAATCTTCCATAGAGACAATTTTTTCCTTGGAGAAGAATAAAAGATATGCACTTCTTAAAAAAGGGTTTCAGGAGAATCACTTGGAGAGGGTGGAGTATCCATGAGATTTAACAAATCCTCAGTAGACTTGGGTCTTAATAGAATTATTGGAGTATGAGTAGAGGGTTGCTCATGTGCAACAGGTTCTTCTCATAAAATAGTAAGATCAGTACCTTCTAGCTTTGGTGAATCACCACCATCTTTATCATCATAATTTTTATCACTTTCCTTATCATATTTATTTTTATATTATTCATTAACCTTTTTATAAACTGTATCAACAATATCTTTATCAGTAAAAATAGGTGGACCAAAAACATCCATATTAAATAATGGATTTTCTATAGAATTTTCTTCACTGGATTGATAAGTGTTGAAAATTAGAGTTCACCCTATCTCAAACATAGGTGGACTCTCCACTAGGGAAGGATCCATATCCTCATCAATTTTAGAGTCTGTGAGAACTGGTCAAAACAACACAGATCTAGTAATTTTCTCCCCCTCAACAGGTACACATTCTTCTTCAATAGATTCAGCTAACATGGGAACTTTGGGATCTTATTCTAATTAAACTGGAAAAACAAAAGGATTAGGAATATCAAGAATATGAGGTTTGTATTCACCTATGATTTATTCTATAAAAGGAAATTTAACTTGATTCCATTCTAATATTTCCTCAAAATCTCTTATATATTCTTCATTTATATTGACAAGATCTTCAAAAAAAATTCATCTAAGGAGTATTTGGATTCAACTATTTCATGAGGTTCCAAAATAGGGTCAATTATATATTTTTTCCTAGTGGGATAAGAGACAGGATTGAATCATTCATAGAGTTTCTCCTCATCAGTCACCCACATATTTATCCAAGGATTACAACTAATCTTCATTCTCTTATAGGTAGTCTAATTCAAATAGATTCCATTTAGAACCACAATCCCTTTAAGTACTATTAGAACTAGTCTATTTTATTCCAACAAGATAGAAATGAACTTAGGGTAAGTAAGTTTGTTGAACATGGATGAAATATTATTCAACTCTTCCATATGTATCATTAAGAAATAAAGTTGTTTGATCTGAAATATCATGAATCATCAGATACAAAATGAATAAATCTTGATATCTAATAGAATTAAAATATCTCTTCCTTGGGAAGATATAGTGTTGAATAAACTTTAAAAATAGTCATCAATATACACTTATCTCATTCATAACAGGACTTCTGAATGTGTTTTAATTCATTAGTTATTCCAAGAAATTTCTAAGATCGAAATGGGGATGGTTTATAGGATATGATCTAAAGTATTCCTTATATTATCCAATATAAGGGAATCTTAGAAAGTCATCCTATAATGTTGACATAAACTCATATTCTTGACCATCAATGACTATTCGAATAACATATTCATATTCACCAACATAAAAATTCATGTTCAGATAAAACTCTCTAACCAAGCACGGATAGAAAGTTCGGTCTTAATATAAAATACAAATTGACAAGTTATGATGAAAAACTTATCTTTATAGAAATGAACCACTAGTTTTTAACCATTCAACATCTCTTTATCTTTTGGATAAAAAATTTCAAGAAAGTAGGTGTGGATTTGAAAGCTTCTTATTCTTACTTGAGCTGGTTTCGATCTCTTGGATGATTCTGGAATGTCATCTCTAAACAATATCTTCATCTTGATTAAGCAAGCTAAAAAATGCAACTCGAGTGCTAGGGATTAAAAATAAGGGGGTTCGAAAAAAAAATTGCTTCAGGTTTTATAAAATATATGATGATTCAACTTTTATTTTACACTTTAATCATTTAGGGATTTATTTTCATAGTAATACATGTTAAATATCAATGGAATTTAATATATTTTCATACAATATAATAAAATAAATATTTATATAGAGTATTAAATAAATATATATCATATAATATTGAATATAATAAATAAAATGGTATGAAAATGAAATTTTACTAAAAATAATCATACCTAATTAATTTTGATATAATCTATTCTCTCACTATTAAATAGCTTTATAAAAATGTCATAAAGCTAATGTTTTGTACCAATGAATTGTAGAGTGGTGTCTCTTTTTTGAAAATTATATCTTAAAAAGTGATGTCTTATATCAATATTATTTGTTCTAAAATGTGGTACATGATTCTTATAAATGTTTATCACACTTGTATTATTAAAATTTAAAGGGAAATGTTAAAATTGATATCCATATTCCAATAATGTGTGTTTCATTCACAAAATATATGCGCAGTAACTACCAATATCTATGTACTCATCTTTAGTAATGGATAATGAAACAAAGTTTTGTTTCTCACTACACCATGAAATTAAATATTTCCCAAAAAGGTGACATGTTCCATAGGTTATTTTTTTATCTAAATTACAACCAATAAATTTAACATTTTAATAACTCAATAAGTAAAAAAAATCCTCTAAAGTAGAACAATACTTAATTGTTTGTACCTTTGAGGTATTTGAAAAAAAAAATTCATAGTAAGTAAATGTGAATTTTTTATTTTCTTGAAAATAGGCACATAGACACGCTCTAAACATTATACCAAGACAACTAATAGTTAAGTATAGTAATATTCCAATCATACCCCTATAAGTGGTTTGATCCACTACTTTCCCAGTTTCATAAAGATCCAATTTATATCTAATACAGATAGAAGGATATCTACCTTTAGTATTATCCATTCCAAAACATTTTAAAATATCTTTAGTGTACTTTATTCGATTTAAAATAATTCCATCTTTATTTTTGAAAAATCTTAAAACCAAGAAAGAATTTAATTTCACCCATCAAACTCATTTCAAATTCATTTTTCATAATTTTTTAAAATTCAGTACACAAATAAATTTTTTGAAGATCAAAAAATAATTTCATTAACATAGATTTGTACAATTAAAACATCCTTTTTAATTATTTTAATAAATAAATTAGGTTTATCTATTCCTTTAGTAAAACCTTTGGAAATAAAAAATGAGTTGAACCTATCATACTAAGCTCTAAGAGCTTGTTTAAAACTATATAGAGATTTTTTCAATTTAAAAACATTATTTGGTTAGTGAGGGTTTTGAAATATAGGGGTTATTTAACAAAAACATCCTCAACTATATATACATTTAAGAATTAACTCTTGAAATCCATTTGATATAGTTTAAAATTCAGATGTGCTATATAGGAAATCAATATTATGATAACTTCAATTATAGCTACTAGAGAAAAGGTTTTCTTATAGTTGATATCTTCTTTTTTACTATACCTTATGCAACCAGTCTTTCCTTATATCTAATTATTTTACCTAACTCATAAACCTTATTTCTAAACACCCATTTAGTGTCAATAGTTAGGTATTCCTTGGGTCTTTTAACTAGTTCCTAGACTCTATTTATTTAAAACTGATTTAAGTCATCTTGAATTTTCATTACCCAAAATTCATCAGTAATTTATTCATTTATGTTCTTAGTTTCAAGCTATGATAGTAAGGTTAGAAGTTCAAATTGGTTTCTAAAAGAATCTCTTGTCTAAGTCCTTTTATCTAGGTTACCTACAATGTCATCAAATAGATGATATCTATGATTACTAACAACTCTTGAACTAGATGTATTTTACACATCATTTTCATCTACAGTATTGAGTTCAATATATTTATTATAACTGAGATATTTCTCTACAGGAGGTCTATCAGAATTGTCATTAGTTTTAGCATTAATATCTAGATTGGAAAGGTCATCCTCCAGATTTTCTAAAGAGGTCTTAGGATCATATGGATCTATCTCATTAAACGTAACATGTAAATGTTCTTCCAAAATCTTAATTCTTTTATTAAATACATTATATGATTTACTATTTATATAATATCCAAGGAAAATTCCTTCATTGCTTTTGGAATCAAATTTTTCTAAATTCTATTTTGTGTTGAGTATAAAGACTTTGTAACCAAAAACTCTTAATTAATTAACCTTTGATTTTCTACCATTACATAATTCATATGGGATGTTCTTTAAAATAGTTTTAATTAGAATTATATTAATCATATCAAAAATTTGTTTATATCTTATTTTCAAAAATAAATAGGTAAATCATACTCATTGAGCATGGTCCGGGAAATCTCTTAAAGGGTTCAATTTTTTCTCTCTAATACAGCATTCTGTTGTGGAATTTTGGGAGCATAAAAGTTTTGACTATAGCCATGTTGTGAGAATAATGATTCAAAATCTTGATTTTTAAACTCGTAGATATGATCACTAAGTCCACTAATATTTTCTATCAATCTAGAATATTTAAAAAAAATGGGAAAGAGCTTCACTTTTATGAGAAATGGAAAACACCCATGTATATCTTGAATAATCATCCACTATAGCATTGGCATAATTTTTTCCTACTAAACTAGAAACTCTAGAGAGTCTAAACAAAACCATGTGAACCAAATCTAAATTTCTAAAAGTTGATACTTCTTTCTTTGGTTTAAAAGATATTTTTTGTTGTTTTCCCTTTTTATAGAGATTACAGACTTTGTCTTTTGGGAATTATAGCTTTTTAGATCCTTGAATAATTATTTCCTAGTTAGTTTTCTAATAGATTGTATATTTAAATGGCCTATTCTCTGATTCTAATTCCAAGATTATTTGAGAAAGGTTCTCAAACATGAAACATTCTGAGAAAATAAGGAGTTTAAATCTATATCATAAACATTTTCATTTCTCACTACAGTAAAAACTAAAGCACATTTAGAATAAAAAAATTTACAGTAATTGTTTTCAAACTTGACATGAAAACCATTATCACATAATTGTGATATGCTAAATAGATTATATTTTAATCAATATATAAATAAAACTTTATAAATTAAAATAGTACAATAGTTACTGATTTGACTGAATTTGATTATTTTTCCTTTGGCATTGTCACCAAAAGTGGCATGTCCACCATCCACCTTCATTAAGCTCTTAAATCTTGAGTAGTACCCAATCATATTTTTTGAACATCCACTATCTAAATACCATGATTTATTAATGGAAATTTTTATGCAGGTTTCCTACAAAAGATATTTAAACCAAAAATGATTTGGGAAGCTGTATTTTCTTGGGTCCATATATGTTATTAATAAGGGATTTGGGAGTCCATAACTATTTTAATAGCTTCCTAAAATCATACCTTATACTTTCAGTAATAAAAACTTTATTAGGTTTGGTATAATAAAAAATATCAGCAAAACGATCAAAACTAGAGCTACGTGCAAATCTGTTCTTATAGATTTTCCTCTATCCAGGTTATTATCCTATTATATTAGTATATTTAAGAGTTTTTCTACCAAGAATATGGGTTAGAGTTCTCCTCCCATTAGTGAATCTATATATATCTTTATTTAATTTATCATTAGATAATTTTATCTCATTATTTTATTTTAGTAGTTGATCATTCTTATTTTTATCTATATTAAGATCAGTTTTAAAGTAAGTATACATAGCATGATACTTCTTTAAACTTTTATATTGATATTTTAATTCATTAAATGTCTGTTCAATTGTGTTAAATTATTGTAATAATTAATCATTGGATATATTTTCATCATTATTTTTAGTTTTAGAAGGAATAGAAGTATGTGTAGGATATTTCATACCACGTATGTTTTTATCATAAAATGTATATTATATTTATCATTTCTCTCTTATCTAATCAATTATAACTCACTTGAGTTTTCCTAGAAGGAACTCCATGTGGATTTCATATACTTTTTGTACTTTTTTTATTTTTCCTTGTACTTCTTCTTATATTTAAGCTTAGGGAAGTCTTCTCTGATGTTTCCTTTCCTATTAGACTTGTATAAAGTTATTTCATTTAGAGAATCATCCTTTTTCTGCCCCTTTTTCCAATTTACTTTTCTATTACAATAACCTCCATAGTTTGATTTCTTGGAAAAAAATATTCTTCCTATAGAACTTCTTGAACCGTCTAGAAATGTGATCCATTTCTTCATCGTAGTCAGATGGTGATTCCTCATCACTTGAACTTTCATCTTTTACCTTCTCTTTTAATTTTCAATCGGGATTCTTGAATACTACTGACTTCCTATCATGTTTATTATCTTATTCCTTATTCAATTATAGTTATTCTTCATAAATCATAAGTTTTACAATTTTCTTCTTTACTAGTAACTTACTAATATCACATGATTCTCTTATGGAAACAAAGGTTCCTCTCCATCTATCGGGTTGTATCTCAAATTTTACATTGTTTGGTACTTCTCAGCAATTGTCTTTCTAAGTGCATGCATTGTGTGGACTATTTCATCGAAATTGAGATATGTGATATAAATAGATTCATCGAGATTCATCTTAAAAGTGTCATATTTAATATTATATAAATTTAATCACATTTCTTTAACATTGGATATTCCTTCATGAGAAATAGGTAGTGTAGGAAAAATTTCAAAAGTAGTACAAAAAGAAGATATTCTGTTAAATTTATCCACTCCTAAGTCATCGTATAAAGAATTCATAGATTTACAATTACAATCATATGCTAATTTAGTGAAATCACTCCAATATTTTATAGGATCTTTGGAAAAATTAATATTTTGTTTTATTATTTAAACAAATAGGAAAACAAGACTAAGACCTACCAAGGCCACCCCAACTCAAGGAGGATGAAAATGATTGAGACCAAAATCATCTCTCCTTATAATGAGATTTGATTCATTAGGTAAAGACCCAAAACTGGTGTATAAAACAAATATATCTCTTGGAATTCCTTAGTTGTCTAAGACATTAGCCGTGAAATACCTTTCCCTTTAGGTATGGAAAACATGAATGCCCTGGTTAACAAGGATTCTGTAATTTTTTATCAAATAGGATAACTCCCACAGAGGATTTTCCTTCCTCTAAAGGATTCCAATTAGCACAATAGAATTTGATTCAACCTCAATAATCTTAATATTGTAAAGACTAAAAATCACAATACTAGTAAGCATGGATTTTACCTCTACTCCCATAGAGTTATCTAATCCATAAAAGTTTTTGAACCCCAGAATCACTGATCCCTTATTATCTATAACCAAGATAGCCCCTCTCATACTCCATAAATATAGAATTCATCCATGTTCAGTTTAATCCCCATAATGGGAGTCATCCATTTCACTCATCTATCGTGGTTACTTGAGTCACCATGAATACTCATGAAAATCCTGGTAAAAAACTTTATAAACGTAACTAAGGACATCCCACCCTTATAAGGGAACAAATATCCACCATCAGAACATTCACCCACACCTGAAAATGGATGGAGTGCATTTTTTCATCTTGAGCCTTGTTTCTAACATCACAGAGGACCCAACACACTGTAGTGAAATCCAAAGCATTAACCTTAAATTTTGTTCCTTGCTGGCCAGCTCCCTAAAACCATGACACAAAAAAATACTATAAATACACCTTACTTCCATAAACATTTTTAGCCTATCTTATGAAATCCAACGTCCCCCTCACCCAGTCACTTTGAAAAAATAAATTCCACGATGATTTCTATTGTGGTGAATCACAGTAAAGGAAATAGAAATCCAAGACAATGCCCTTATTTTATACATTCACATTCTTAGAAATATCTTAGTTACTTAGTTTCCAAAAAAGGGAGATCATCTTATATAGAATAGATTTTTAGCATATTTTTTATTCCTATTCATCCATTTCACTTCTTGTGTGAGTTATATTTCTAAAATAAATACCCTTAAATCTCCCTGAAGTTGAGCCAGAGAAAATATAGTAGTATATTTCTTCAACCAGCCCAATGTCCCTGAAGAAATCTATCTAATCAAGATTCAGTATGGAATTGATAAGGTTCAGAAATAAAGTATCCACTTTGATTGTAATGTTCAGAACTGGATAGCCTGATAATTTCAACATTTCACCTATGTAGTTTATCTTAAAAAAATCGATATCCCCATGGACCACATCCCAATAAACCTTATCATCCCATACCTCCATTTGATGTCTCATGAAACATGCTATATTTTCTAGGTTCTTGGTTCATCTTGTCCATTCTCTCCAATCATACCCATATCTATCTCTCGTGAATTTTTCACATATAGAATCTCCTTTGATAACAGTCCAGATATCAAACCCCATGCTCTCTATATGAATTTTCATTTTAATCTTCCATTGAGAATAGATTGTTCCATTAAAATAATGAGGTTGGTTAGTAGATGTTACTTAAATCTTACTATTATCCATAAATATATAAATTTACATAAAATAGAAATTTAAGATATTTAGGTAAAACTATATCATAGTAAAAAGTATTTTTGAATCTACTCTGATACCAAATATTGGTCTTAGTGGACAACTCAAGAGGGGGTGAATTGATTTTCAAATAAAAAAATATATTTAAAAACTATTTAAAAACTTAAATTCCATAATTTAATAAAATGACCAGTTAAAAAAAATAGAAGAAATATATAATTTTATATTTGGAAAATATTCTCCAAATCTATCATAACTCAGTTAAAATACTTTTGAAAATACTTCAATTTTTTTAACTATTCTACTCATATCAAACACTATATATATAAAACACTAATTTAATTTAACTATCATATTATAGTTTTGTTTTTAAGTTTAGAAAACTAAAAATAGTTTGATTTAAATAAAATAAAACAAAACAAGTAAAGAAGTAAATAAGATATAGCTAATAAATCACGAGAGAATTTAATAAGGGGTTCAACCTCAAGTTAAAACTTAATCCCCTTCACTTTTCCATCACTCATTTCCAAGTATTTTATTATAAAATAAAATTATCCATAACCAAGATCGGGTTTTAAAAACAACAGCACATAATGTTGTCCAAGAATAAAGCCTCTTTTATAGTTATGCATGGGATAAAATAACCATGGGTCATACATTACCTATTTCAAAGTTTTTTGTGGTAATATAAATAAAGAAAATAGAAAATAGTGTCTTTCACTCTCCAATTCAACATAGGATATGGTTCTTAATATTTATAAATAAACTCAAATAGACATCTTGAAGGTAAATAAGATAAAGTAATAGAAATATAAGAAGTCAATGCAGTGGAATATATTTATATATTATTTTATAGGTAGTTCGTATCTTCTCATTATCGTCTCTTTATTTTCAAAATATGCTTGAAGACACTTGAATTTTTTTTTGATGCATCAATTGAATTTATTAATAGTGTTACAGATGTTCAAAATAGAGTAATTTTTCTTTGTAAAAATATATGATCTCTATCATGTGAGTATCTATTTTTTCATTTCACTCCCACCTTTTTTATCATTATATGTCTTTGATCTTTTAAAGTCACTAAAGAAAATATAGACATTGAAAAATAATCATAAACATCCTTGTATTTTTATAGTAAATCTGTAGTCATTTAATGCTTCTTCTACAAATTAAAATATGCATAGAAAAGTGGTTAGATTAATAATATTAAAGATATAATAAAATAATACTCACCTTTAGAAATGGTCATTTTAGATTTTCCCATGTCATCACTCCGTGATGGTAGTCACATAAGATATTCCACATCATCATTCCATGGTTGCTTCAACACTTGGTAAGATAAGGTAGATGAGTTTAACGTAATAATTTTTCTATATATAAGTTAATTGACCACATAGGTGAATCATTTATGTGATTTATCCATGTATCTGATTCACATAGGTAGTTGATCCATGTAGGTGATTCATGTAGGTGATTGATTCATGTAGGTGATTGATCCGCATAGCTAATTCATGTTGGTGAGTGATCTATGTGGGTGAGTGATCCACATAGTTGATTAATCCTTTTATTATTATGGTAGATTCCATATTTGGTGATATTTCTATAAGGTTTCTTCAAATTTTCTTTGTGGTTAATAAGTTTCTAATGCAGTCAATCCAACTAGCTTTGTGGTCACTTAAGTCCTTTTTCATTTTTCCACAGTGGAGCGGATGTTCGTGTGTTCGATCAACATGACTTGTAGTCGCTTAGGTCCTATATCTTATACTTTCTACGTTTGATCTGACAGATGTGTGGTCAATCACTTATAAGCTGTAGTTGTTTCTGAACTTAGCAAAGATTCAGCATTTTAACCATAAACCCATTTACTACCAGAGAACACAAAATTAATTAATAAAATTATAAACATGATTTCGGATAATTAAAATAAGTAATTTATAAACTAATCCAACAGTACAAATGTATGGAAAGAGTGATGTTTAAATTAGAATTGTTTTGTAAAATTAGGATTTAGTCTCAAATGAGTTGTGGGAGTATTCTAAGGAATTTATTATCAACTTTTATGGATGTACTACTTTGTTGATTTTTTATTTATTATCCTAATGTTTTTTTTTGTACATCATGGTTTTCATTTTTACAATATATTCAAGCTAATTAAAAGTTGTTTCCATCTAAAGATTTTATTGTTGGAATTTATTAAGGATAATCAAGGCATTTAAAGTGAATAAAATAGTTTTTTTTATTTTGTATATAAAAATACTGAGGCATTTAGTGAAGAAATATAGACATGGATTTTCTTTACTCTTATGTGCTGCATAATTTACATTTGAGTCATGGAGCTCCATCATTCAAAATGATTACTGAAGTAAACTATTGGTTGTCTGAACTTCATTGTTTCAACATCTTGAAGGGCCTAATCACTACCTAATCTAAATTTTGGAATATTTATCAGTAATAATTAACTAGGTTAAATCATTTTATTCATTATTTGTGTTGTAATTGTTTGTGTTGTATTGTAACACCTAGTGCGCCTTTCATGGGGTTATACTATTATAGAACCCAGGTTCGGATATATGACTAAGAGGGGGAGGGGTGAATCGCTGATGTAATTTTTATAATTTATTATTTTCAAGTCAACCTTTGTGATTGGTTAAGATCTTGATCACTTATTATTTAGAGTCTCACCTCTCCTGTATGCAAACAAATAAAAGTATTGAAAAGCACATGAGGATTTTTACAATGTTCGCCCCCGATATGGGTTACTACATCCTTGTTGTGCTCAGGATTATCTGAGACATAGATTCTACACTATTATTAAGAAAAGTGATTTTAAGTACATAAAATATCCTCAAATTCCTAATATAAAAACTACCATAATGCCTAATCACTAATGATTACTATGGACCGGCTCCTTATGGGATCTTTAAACTAGAATCCCACCAGTGTTCTTTATACTAACTCCCTCTAGTTGAGATATCTCCCAATAATCTCTAGTTTTTTATACTAGTATCCCACTAGTCCATCAATGGTATTTACAACCTCTTGTGAATAGTTCTTCAACTAATTCTACCTACTGATGTAGTGTGCACATTGGCCTTAATCTATTTCAAGTCCACATAGTTAAATATTATTATGAATCAATGGTGGCCCTGCTCACATTTGATAACATGAAAATATTGTTTCATGAAACTTCATGAAAACATAATGTTGTGCATGGTCTTATCAAATACTCATTGTACATATGTATGCAATACTCAGGTTCTTTTCAAACTCAGTGTCACTGCTTATTTGTTTAACCTTTCAAAACACTTTCACTCTTCACATACAAAACTAACTTTTTGCATAAATAATATTTCATGAACTATTCTCAAACTTCTGAAAATGTATCACATGATACCACTACCTCTTCATGTAACTTACTAAGTTTGATGCACTCTCATTGTATTCCATTCATGCACATCATCATTATCCTTTGTTTCTTCACATAGATAGATAAATGTATAGGGTCTCACACATGTAAAGAGATGTATATCATGCACTGACATCCCGCCTCATGTTATCTCCTCCTTCACGCAAGCCACTATATCCTCTATAAAAACCTAAGATGGTTCTTGATTATGAAAACAAGAGAATGATATCTCTTGTCTTATTCACACAAAGGAATGGTCGATGTACACGGTGTCTCAAGCTTCTTCATGTGAGAGATTAATGAAAACCTGAAGGGATTAATGAAACTAGTTCATTATGGAGATCTTCGAGTGTATTTAATAAAATTCAAAGTCATGAGGTTTCCTCTACTCTATTACATTAGAGTAGCATGGGATGGCTTCTTCTCTACAAAACAAGGTTCACAGATACTCTTTTTTCTATGGAAAACTATAGCTTTATCAATGTCATAAGAAACATCTCATCAGCCACAAACCTCAATATTTATAGGCAAGTCCCACTACCTCTCACTACGAGAAAAATGATTAATTATGATGAGTTATTTGCGACATTCTAGAGGCACGTCACAAGTAGACCTATAGTAAGAATTATTTGCAACTGAATGGGTTTACCACCAAAAATAATCATTTGTTTACTATTATTTGTGATGGTAAATGTTTCCCATGGAAAATACCTTTAGCATGCATATGAGCCATGTAGCGGGAACCATTACTTGTGATGGGAATCTACTCCCCATCGCAAATATTATTCAACCGAAGGGTTATTTGCGATGGGAATATATAACCCATCACTAATAATATATCGGTAGAATACTATTTATGATAGATTCCATCACAAATAACTTTTATATTGCCTCCACATTTATTTATTGTGGGTACTATTTGTGACAGGTTTCGTCATAATAAAACTATTTGGGACAAATTTCCTTACAAGTAAAACTATTTGTGATGGGATTCCCATCGAAAAAAAAAACTCATCACTAATAATCCAACATATATATATGAACCCCCGGAAAATTTTTCTCTCTAGATCTCCTCTTCTCACATATCCACTCCTCTCTTGTCCTCTTCTCTTCACTCCTTGATTTCTTCCTTTAAAAAATTAATTTTTATAGGGAAGTAATCCTTTTATATTCGCATCAGTATTTTAATTCTCATAAAGCATCAATTTTGAGGTATTTGTTTAATTTTTTTATTGTTAATTTATTTATTTTATTTTATTTTAGAAATTAGTATTATTAATTATCAGTAATTAGCTTTTATTAGCAGTAATTAGTTGTAATTATCAATAATTAGTCATAATTAGTTTTAATTAGTTATAATTAGTAATAACTACTTATAATTAGCAGTAATTAATTATAATTGATAAATAATTAGTACTAATTAACAGAACTTAGTAATAATTAACATATCATAGTATTAATTAATAATAATTTACAATAATTAGTAAGTATTAATAGTAATTATTAATTAATATTAATTAATTGCTATTTTTAGTAATTAATGATAAATATTAATAATTTAAAAATAATTAGTAATAATTACTGGTAATTAGTAAAAATTAGTGGTAATCAAAAAAATAGCATTAATTATTAAAAATTAGTGATAATTATAAAAAAATTGGTAGTAATTAATAAAAATTAGTGGTAATTAATAAAAACAAATAGCAATAATTAGTAAAAACTAGATTTAATTTGTGATAATTAGTAAAAATTAGCAGTGATTGGTAAAAATTAGTGATAATTAGTAAAATGTAATGGTAATTAGTAACAATTTGTGGTAATTAGTAAAACTTAGCAGTGATTAGCGATAATTAGTAAAATTTATCAGTAATTAATAAAAAATAGCACCAATTAGTAAAAACTAGCAGTAATTAGAAAAAAAATAGTGATAATTAGTAAAAAATAGTGAAAATCAGTAAAAATTAGCAGTAATTAATAAAAATTAGCAATAATCAATAAAAATTATTTGAAATCGGTAAAAAATAGCAGATATCAGTTAAAAATAATAGGAATTAGTAAAAATAGAAAGAATCAATAAAAAATAGTGACAGTCGGTAAAAAAATAGCAGCAATTAGTAAAAATTAGTAGAAAATAGTAAAAATTAGTGGAAAATAGTAAAAATTAGCAATAAATAGTAAAAAATAGTGGTAAAAAGTAAAAATTAGATATAAGAGGTAGAAATTAGTAGTAACAATTAACCAAAATTATACACAATTAACCAAAATTGGTAATAGAATTCTGATCAAGGGGGATAAGGGAATCATGGAGTGGACGGGATGAAGAAGATGGCAGATTGAAAGAATTTTGGTGCCCCTGAGTTCAAACCATTTGGAGGAGAGGCAGTTGGGGGTAAACCTACAAGTTATGGAAGAAGAAAAATATGTAAGAGATTACAATGATATGCTTAGTGAGTTTTTCCCCTTTCTTAGTTAAATCTCTATTTGTGAGAAAATAATGTTTTACAGATAATTATAATGTAAATGCATGATTATTGGTAAAACATTATTTTATCATGATGATAGATTTAACCAAAAAAGGGAAATAATCCACTAAAATTTTCATTTTTATCTCTCGCATATTCCTTCTCTTCTATCACTCGTAGGTTTATTCATGAATGTATCTTATCCAATTAGTTTTAACCTAGGGGTGCCAAAATTATTTCCCTTTATTGTCACGTACATCCCCTAATCTCCCTGCTTCCCTTAAGGGAAGTATGGAGTGGAGGGGATGCAGGTGATGACAGAGTGAAAGAATTTTATTTCCTCTATATTCAAACCATTTAGAGGAGAGGCAGTCATGGGTAAACCTATGAGTTTACCCATTACTGCCTCTCCTCCAATTCGTCTGAAATCCAGGACACTAGAATTATTTCACAATGTCATTATTTCCATCCTCTCTGGTCACTACTTCTATCATGCCCCTTGGCCGGACTTCTATTTACCTTAATGGTAATTAGTGATAATTAAAAAAAATAGTCGTAATTAGAAAAAAAAATATTTATAATTATAAAAAATAGTGTTAATTAGATAAAATTGATAATATTTAAAATTAATTTGTAATTTTTTGATTTTCAAATTTTTTTTGGATCATCTCTTCCTTATATCAGATTAATCTTAAGAAATATTTTTATTTTCTATTTTTTAAAAAAATATGGAACAAGTAAACAATAGTCTTTATTACAATATCACAATTGGATAAATCATTATAGGAATCCAAATTATTTTGATATAAATCCTGTATATATTGAGGGTGTTGAAGCTTTTTTATTATTCACATCACTAAAACTAGAATTGTTTTAAAAGGGACAATTAAGTGTCCATGTAAGAAATGTGATCTGAGGATATTTGAAACATTTGACAATGTTGGGGTCATTTATTTCATTTTAGTTTTAAAAAATATTATGTTTTTGGTATCAACATGGTGAACACAATTCCAGAGAAGATATTAATAATTTGGTTCTAAATCCATCACAGTTTAAAACTTTAGTAAATGATGTTGCTAGTCCATCTTTTCAACAAATAGAAACTCAAAATAATATTGATTTAACTCATGAGTTATAACTATATTAATTTTATGAGTTGCTTAAGTCTATTGAGGATTCCTTATATCTAAGATGTAGGATAAGTAGATTTGAAGCGGTTAAAAAATTTATGGCCATCAAATCAGATAATGGAATGTAAAATAGTTGTGTTGATTAGATATTCTCTTTGGTTAAATCACTATTACATAAATAAAAGGTGTTTCCTATAAATTTCTATGAGAGAAAGAGAATGGTTCATAATTTGGGTCTTGGTTATCAGAAGATTCATGTATGTTCAAATGATTGAATCTAATATTATGGTGAAAATGATTCATTAGTTAGTTTTCCTACATGTAGACAAATGAGGTAAAAAGAGGCTCAATGATGGAATTCTGGATGGGTTCCCATTAAATAGTTGAGTAATTTCCCACTTAAACCTATATTTTAGTGTTTATTTATGCATCTAAACACAATGTCATTGATTTCATGGAAAAATAAAATATTCCAACTGGAAAAAGCTTAAATCATCCTTATGATGGTGATTCATGGAAAATTTTGACCAGGTGCATCCTTCTTTTGCTTCATAAGCCCATAACATGTGATTAGTTCTTTCTATTAATGGTTTCTATCCATTTTGTTCTTATGGTAGTCAATATTCTTATTGGACTGTCTTTATAAATCCATACAACTTACCTCCTTAGATTATGATGGATGGGCAATATATATTTTTGATATTATTAATTTCATGACATCTAAACAAGAATATTGATGCTTATTTGAAACCGTTAATTTATGATTTAAATTTATTTTGGAGTAATAGTGTCAGTACATATGATGTTATTGTGAAACAGAATTTACTAATGAAAGCTTCATAAATATAGACAATTAGTGACTTCCCATCATATGGAATGTTATAAGACTAGAGTAAGAATGGTCCAAAATCATATTCATTTAGTATGAGTGGAATAAAAACATGTATTCTCATCAATAGAATAACACCTTGATTTTTTTACTATCATCATAGATTTATTCTTACTGATGATCCTTTATGAAGGAAAAAAAATCATTTCAAAAAAGGTACAATTGAAAGAGATGGACCTCCAGTACTGATCTTAGGTATTTATTTAAAATCTATTTTATCTTCATTACCTACCATTACCTTTGGACTAACTATAAACCAATAAAAAATATATGGATTTTTGAAAGATCACAATTGAATAAAATAGAGTATTTTTTAGGATCTACCATATTAGTCTAATTTGTTGGTCCGTCAAATATTGGAGTCATCAATATTGAGAAGAACTATTTTGATAATATATTTTATATAGTTTTGTACATACCTGGTAAGACCAAAGATAATATAAAGGCATGATTAGATCTTTCCCAAATTTGTAGGTCACCAGAACTTGAGTTGTTTGAAAATAACAGATCATGGAAGTTAATGAATACAAAAGAGGATTATATAGTTTCTAAAGAAAATAGTTTATTATTTTATCAGTGTGTTATGGATTTAAGGTTATCATATGGTTATGTCTCCAATTTTTCTAGATGTGTTAGAAAAAATTCATATTAAAGTATTAAAAAGACATGATTTTCATGTTATAATTGAAAGACTTCTATTAATTGGATTTAAAGGTTTGTTGAATTCTTCAATTTGGGATGTGATAATAAAAATATCATATTTTTTCCAAGATATTTTTGTAGCAATATAATATGATGAACTTATTAGACTGCAAGAATATTTTGTTTTAATTTTATGTAAACTTTACAAAAAACATTTCACCGAATTTCTTTGATTCAATGGAACATTTGATATTACATTTATTGCATCAAGAAAAATGTGGAGGGTTGGTATAGTTCTAATGGATGTACCCATATGATATATTCATGTATAAATTTTAGAAAAAGGTATGTAACAAAGCATCGGTTTAAGGTTTAATTTCATAATCTTATTCACATGGTGAAATTTCTTTTTTCTCCCATTATTTCCAACTCAAATATCCTTCAAAACATAACCAAATGGGCCATAATAAGGAAAATTTTAACGATGAAATGAAAATTCAATTATTAGTTTTCAATCAGCTTGAAATGGGATTTAGTAGAGTTCATAAACAATGGATTTCAAATTATAAACATCATGGGGCTCATAAAAATTTTCTTCTCAACTATGTAGAAATGACATGATTTTTATAGTGAGTTCTACTATCACCTATTCTTTAAAAAAAATTAATATTAAGTTATTTTTAGATTATAAGATGATCATATAAAGAAATGGTTTCCACAAATTAAACCATATAATCTTGAAGTATAGTGGCCCTATCCTTTTACACATATTATTACATGATTTTATGTATATTTATCCATGAAATAAAAACCAAGGATCATAAAGTCTAGTGTCTTTGTAAGACTAGGTACATAAAATTGAAAACATGAAAATATAATAAAACATCCCTTTATTAATCTTCCATAATGAGGTCTTAACTTCATTTTATCTTTGACATCTACATAGGATGACCTAGGGAATAAATAGATAAAATGGATGGGCCAAAAATCCTAGTAATCGAATAATCATGGAAAAGAAGCATAACACATGAATCAAAGGCATAACACGATAACATAATGGGCATGGAACATGAATAAACATGTAGATGGATATAGTACAAAACATGGAATCATATAATCATGTAAATATAATAATGTGGTAGCAACACATAACATGACATAAACATGAGTCAAGTCTAACTATCAAGATAGTATCACATGGTGGAAAAAGTCTCATAATGGATTATGTTTACTCTCTAATCCCATACATTACATCTAATGAGACTAAACATTACCCAATGAATTGGAACTCTATCTAGGTTCACCCATCATAACATGTTCCAGAATATGTGTGACACATAAATAATCAAGCATAAATAATACACATAAGGGTTACCCATGGAAAGAAATGGGTATCGAAATCATGTCATAAGGCATAACCAAAGAGTGTATAACAATGGTATCCAAGAAAGAAGGGATTTAAATAATTATTGATCATTAATAAATGAAAAAAAATAATATATTATGAATAATTATGTCCAAATTATTTTAAAACAATAAAGATAGTGGTTAGGTAACATTATAAAATGACCCACTTAAGTATGGTTTTAGAGAAAAGAATAAAGGGTTTTTTAAAGATAATAAAGGAATAATTGTTTGAATAAAATAAAAAAATAACTAATATAGTTTTTAATGATATCTTGAGTGATTTTATAAAAATAATTTTGGATTAAAATATATTTTAGAGTTTAGTTGAAAATGGGTAATAAATGAACAAGTTCCCTTTAATCGAGCTTTCTTATCAATAGGAATTGAGAAGGGAACTATTTAAAACATGTATTTACCCATAAAATAAAGATGAATTGAGCTATATACACATTTTTTGAGCATGTACATAGAATTTATGATAATTATATAATAATAATGAAGAAATATATTATGGTAAAGAGATAAAAAGTGTAATCCAAAGGAAAAAATGGAGGTTCAGAGAGATCCCTTACCTTATATCTGAATGGGTTCTGCACTTGCACTTAATGTCTTGGATAATAAAATTATATTAATTAATTACTTAATTTAGAACTTATTATATATTTTTTTTATTTGTTATAATTTTATTAAGTTTATTTATGACTATTTAAATGAGTTATAGAGTTTAATTTCGTTGTTATGGGAGCATTCATTTTCATGGTTTCATGGTCGATTTACTTATATATAATTATGGAAATTATTTTCAAATGGGAATAGTACTCCAGAAGTGAAATTATATGGTATTGATACACTTATATAATTTTAAATGGTCCCATATATCATTTATTTTTCTATTATGAGGATGATTCATTTGATAAAACTTTAATAATGATTGTTTAGTTTATTTTCATGGTTTTTACAATAATCAGGAACTAGTTTTGTTTTATTTAATATTATGTCTATATATTAGTTTTATAACATGAAACAAGTTATAATATGAATATAACAATATTCATTAACCATAATAGAGGTTTTATGACCAGTCTTGAAGGTGGTAATGGAAAACTAAAACTCATCATCCATTAAGGTGGTGAACCAACATATCACAGATGTTGTTTTCATTTTTAGAATAAAAGAAGATGAGAAGAGAATTGATGATGGATATTACATTAACATAATAAAATAAAATTATATATATGATATTGGATTTATCAAGCTACTTTGGGTAGGGTATGTGAGGAGTGGATAAGAAATGAAAAGAAATTAAAAGAGAAGGATTGAGGATTTTACCTCTTGAATTTCGTCTCCTTGGGAACCTCTTTAAGGCACTTGGGTTTGGTCTTTTATTGAGACAAATAAATCTTAAATGTGGTTAAGAGGCTTGGTAATGTAATTGGGTATAATATTTAAAAGCTAAAAGGCTTATAATCTGTGATAATAAGGGGTGGTGAGGGGTGGTATTTATAGGGGGAGGAGAGAGGTATTTATGATTATTATATTGATTATTATAATATTTTGGTTTAAGACTATCAAGAGTATTGATTCCTATTACTAAATATAGTAAATATTTTAGTAAAGTTAGAAACAATGGGTGATTACATCATGTATATTTCTTCTATGACTCTAAAATTCATGTATTTAGCTTATAATGTTAAATACCGTAAATTGTCGTATTTCACTATTCACAAAAAATTCAACTAGTTTAGAAAAATAAAAAAAATAAACCTAACAATTTTTTAACAAGTAGATTTAAAAAATTTAATCCATTTTATTAACATAATTTTCTAAATATGGGAAATTTAATTTTTAAATAAAATCATCATTTATTCAAAAAATATCGATTTAATATTATAATCACTTTTTTGACCCTTTGAAAAATTAATTAAGTTCACATAAAATTATATTATAATTATATTAAAATATAATATTAATTTATGAATATATTTTATGAAAATAATTTTTTTTTAAATTGTTATATTAATTATAAAATTATAATTAAAAATTTATGTTTTATAAAAATTCCAACACCTAATTTATTATTTTTAAAACATTTATTTACTTATACCATGATATAAATATATCATTTTTTATCTATAATACACCTAAATTTTATTTTATACTTTCATAGGTGATGTTACTATTCCTAATGATTAGATTATTATTCCAATTGTCAAATTTATAATGATCGTATAGGTTTCTTAATTTCAATAAATACCACTTATTTCATTCATTCTTCATTTACTTCTACTTTAAATTAAGGTTATATTTATACTGTTATCTTAAAAATTAATATTATACTATTAAAATTATGTTTTATTTCTACAACTTTGTTCATGAGTGAGGTCATTCTATTGGATCAAGAAGATCCAAATTTTCTCATTCTTATTATCTTATTTTCTATTTATTGTCCCACTATAATATTTGGTATTATTATTGGTTTATTTTAAGAATAAAGTATCATTATTTATTTATGAGAATAATTTTTTTATTGGTTTCTTTATGTGATTTAAGTGTTTTATGACATAATTATAAGAAGAAAATTCTATTGATAAAATTTCGAGTCAATACATTCTCCCCCCTTATGAAATTTTTCCCTCAAAATTTCATTTTACATACGATGGTGAAAATAGGTGAGGGTATTTCTCCTTAATCAGTTACTTAGGTTCCCATATATCCTCTTCATACTTATGTTTTATCCATAATACTTTGACCAAGTGAGTGTTCTTGTTACATAGAACCTTGTCTCTATGGTCCAAAATCTTTATCGGTTTCTCCTCATAAGAGAGATCATTTTCCAGTTGTACCAACTCTGAGTTCATTACATGTGAGGGATCTAGTATTTAATTTCTTAGGAGGGATACATGGAATACATCATGTACTTGAGACAATGTTGGTGTAAGTTCTAGTTTATAGGTCATAGCTCTGACACGATCAAGAATCTCAAAGGGGCTTATGTACCTGGGACTTAACTTTCCCTTCTTCCCAAATCTCATGCCCCTCTTCCATGAAGATATGTATAAAAATACCTTGTCACCAACATAAAACTCTAAGTCCCATCAATTATTATTTTTATAGATCTTTTATATAATTTGGGAATCCTAGATATGATGGTGGACATTATTCACCTTTTTATCAATTTCCTCAACTATTTCAGGTCCCAAAAACTTACATTCATCAACTTTATCCTAGCATACAGATGTTCTACATCTTTTCCTATAAATTGATTCATATAGATCCATTTTGATGCTTGATTAGAAATTATTATTTAAAGATAACTCAACCATAGGTACATATCGGTCCCATCCACCTTTGAAGTATATCAAGAATTATTAAAACATATATTCCAATGTATGAATAATATACTTAGATTGGTCATCAGTTTGAGAGTGGTAAGTCATACTAAAGTTCAAATTGGTATTTAGATCATGTTGGAGACTTTTCCAGAACTTGGAGGTAAATATCATATCATAATCAGATATAAGAGATAATGGTACTCTATACAGGCTCACTACTTCTCTAATGTATATCCATGCAAGTTGGTTGAGTGAGAAGTCCTCTCGAATTGTAATAAAGTGATAATTCGTTGTAAGACAATCCATAATGAATTATATAGCATTATTTCCTATGGATATATTCATAATTATAGTTACAAAGTCTATAGTGATTTTTTAGCATTTCTATGTAGGTAAGGGTAATGGTTTCATAATTCCCTTATACTTTTTCCTTTCATCCTTCACTTTCTAGCATAGCAGACACTTTGATGTATATTTAGTGTTCTCCTTATTCATATTATCCCACCAATAGTACTCTCAGAGATCATGATACATCTTTGTGATCTATGGGTGGGTGGAGAAGGTTAAGCTATGTGAATTATTCAAAATATATTTCTTTATCTCAGGATTATATGGTACACATAGTCAAGACCCAAATATTATAACTCCTTATCATTTTTGAACTCTGAGGATTTCATATTTCTGATAACTTCCATCTTCTTTTGAATTTCCACATCATCCCTTTGAGAATACTTTATCTTCTCTAAAATGGATAGTTAAGCAACCATTTGTGAAAGAAATAATTATTTACCTTCCTTTATGACTCCCATGTATATCCTTTTCAAGTATAAGAAGATTGGATCCTTATCAAATATCATCATTGATAAAGTTTTAGGATCCTTTCTACACATTTTCCACTTTATTTTCTTTATCAGGATAGTAGTGGATTGAGCAGTCATAATCCTTGATGGTTTATAACCATATTTACTATCACATATTAATATCCTTCTATGTGAATATATATTTTAGTCTCTTGAGATCATTATATATCTCACACTTTCCCCCATAGAGATAATTCCACTAGATTTTCAATGCAACTATAAGGCCCTGGCCTTAAACATCTCTTAATATTGAATTAAATGAATAATTCACATTGAGGATCTTTTCAGGTTTAGAGTTTTAGAGAATTAGGACATAACTATTACATATCAAAAGATTACAAAGTAGAAACTTCTACTAAGTTTCCATAAAATAAAAACTCTTAAAAAGAAACATGTCTAGTTCCATGTTTTAGGTAGCATGACTTTCCCTTGATCTCGTCCTTGACCCTATTCCACGTTAAGTCCTGTGAAAAACATTTCAAAAACTTGGTATGAGCATAAAAACTCAGTAAGGGTTATAAAAATATGGAAAGGAAACATGAGTTCATATATACATAAGAATGAAATCATACTTTACCCATAAAACATAGGCACTTTAACATACCTCATCAAATCATGAATAAATCATAGAAATCATAAGACATAAAAGGTAACTTGAGGCATTCACAACATTCTTACATAGGGAGTAACCCTCTTGGTTACGTTTGGAATACCCACCACAGTATATTCCCTAAATATATTCGGAGAAACCTTAACGTTTCACTCCTTCGCGTTACCCAATGCATTGGAGAGCTATATCGGGCTCACCCGCCCTTAGTTTATCACGGAACCACCCGTTTTTATAACAATGCCCAAGAACCATAACATAAACGTATCACATAAAACATGCATAAAGGAAAAATAACATTTCCACATTTAAATCACAATATAACATTTTAGTATATTGAAATAATGAATCCATTCAAAAAGAAACCATTTCCAAAACCATTTAAAACATTTAATAAAGATATTTTTGAATCAAAGTGTCCCATACCACCTTGAAGCTTTTAAAATTTTAAACCATTAATATCCATATAAATAAATCCTTAAAACCATTTTGAAAACATGGATATTAATAATAACAAATAATTAAAACATTTAAAGCGATATTTTGGTTAAAGGGGTTCTACCAAAATTAGAGACACTTGAATACAATAATTGAGGAATAACATTTAGTCAGAACTTTATAATATCATGAGAATAAATGGATTCATGATATAATATTCCAAAGGACATTATATACACTATATAAGAGTGAATTGGTGCATAACAACAATGAAGTCTCAATAGAAATGTCAAATGTGATGAATTCCCTTATAAAGAAGGTATCCTTAAATTAAGGATAATTCAATCATAAAATTATGTGTGAAAAATATAAATACACCCAATATAAGTGGATATTAAGTGTAAAACAATAAAAGGTCATTCACACATATTCAAAAGATGATATATTCAATAACTACATGTTGAACCCAAAGAAATCGAAATTGGATTAAAAAGTTCCCTTGGTAAAATTCGACAGCCTAACGGCATCACTTCAAAATTCAGAAAATGAGTTGATGAGAGATAAAAAGGGAATATAATCACTTGGAAATAAAATTTACATCAATAAGGATATAAAATAACATATCCCAACATAATATTATGTGAATTAAAAGACATACCAAAAGAAGTCTTTTAAAAAGAGGAGGGTGAAAGGTCCCCCTTACCGAGTTGGGTAACTTTCGAAACGTACACCCCATGGAAGAAGGGTCATACAATGAAGATGTGAATACCCATAAATGAGATTATACTACACAAAGTGTATAATAATGTGCAGTACATACACCACTCAAAGGAAATTGTGGCAAATGTAGCATAAATCTCACGGGAATAAAAGTGAGATGAAAAATCCCTTACAAAAACTCGGTAGCCTAACGGCGCCACTTAAAACTTCCAAAATGGATTGATGAGAGGAAATAGGGTCTCTAATAATATCAACATAAAGTTTAGATAAAGAGTAATACAAAATAACATCCCTCAACATAACAAAAAGGATCTTAAAATAAGTGACATAAAGGAGAGTACTTAAAAAGAGAGAGGTTGGATCGCTTACGAAAATTCGGCAGCCTAACGGCACCACACAAAACTTCCAAAATGGATTGATGAGAGAGAATAGGGTCTCTCATCATATGAACATAAAAATTACAGTAAGAGTAATATAAAATAACATCCCAATCACAATAAATGTGAGCTTAGAAGGAATGACATAAAAGAGTGTACTTAAAAAGAAAGAGAGGAGTAGGATCCCTTACCTCGGGTCCGACTTGACTCGATCGTTATTTAATCTCCTAAATAATAAACTTGAGTTAATTTCTACTTCCTTAAGAACCTTTTTCAAGTTCATTATTCCTTTTATATCACTTATTACCATGTCATAAATATTATGTAATCATTTAAGTTAATAATATTTGTTTTGCCGATATTTGGTTCTTAAGTCGAAAGTGGACTTCTTACATTTACATGTTGTTCGTGTGGCCAAATGTTCATTATATACAGAATTGTATTAATTATGTAGATATCATATATATCATATATATCCAGTATATTAATACATTTATAATATAACATAACATTTAGAGTTAAGAAATGAAATGCATCGTTCATGGAGACGGTAAGCCGTACGTACGCATGAACGCTACTTCCATTTCTATTTCATATTTAATGGAATTAAAACATAATGATACATAATAGTATTTTAATTCCAGTATGGTATCATATATAATATCATTAAATATATCCTTTATACATACCACATATGGTATTAACGAATCAAATCACTTTGAGGGGGCGGTAGTCCGCACTTCCTTAAATGAAGATATCGCGTTTACCCATAATGGAAACCATAAAGGTATGACATAAATGAAAAATACATAAGCTTAAGTAAAACATAAACATATTATATATCATATATAAATATAGTGTCATCTTAATGTCCACCTTTTAAGGTGTTAGAAGAATGTTGAATAATCATCGTTTCGGGAGGCAGAAATTCACCATCCACAGAAACAGTATGTTCTTTAACCATTTGATGTAGGTGTGTGTAAGTTTATCTCTAATCCTTCTTATAAAAACATCCTAGTATATTGAAGATACTTTATTTGTTACAAAATAAAAGAATAAAAAGAGTTTAGGGGGTTGGAGAAGTAAAATAAAACAAAAGGACTCAAGTGAAGACATTACCTTAAAATCGGGTAACTTCCTTTGATTTGAGCTCAAAGGCTTCCTTGGAAAGGATTCTGCCCAAAGTGAGGCTTCAAGGAGTTAGAGAGGGATTTGGAGAGACAAAATGGGCAGGGGTTGGTTGAGCCAAAGGCTTTTGAAGTGTGGGTAAGGAGGTAGAGGTGGGGTCCTTTTATAAGAGGAGAGGAGGGGCACTCTTGGAAAGTAAAGAAAAGTAACTTTATTTTAAAATGATATTCGGATTTAAGAGGTCCCACATTGATATAATTCGAGTATAAGGTGATAAGGGTTCTAAATACACTCATCCAATAGGTTTTGGACATGTGTAGGTCTTAGATATTACATTATCATTCCATTTTATTTAAATCGTTAAATAATGAGGTCATCGCTGCATCATCATCATGTCATAAATAATTTAATTTATTTAACGTCTAAAAATTATAAAAAAAACTACTATAATGTAGGAAATATTTTTATCTTTCCAATGACTATTTATAGTCAAAAATATTATTTGTATAACCCCATGTAAAAATTGTTTTAGTAAAACATCTCATGTTTGTGTCATTTTTACTTTAACATTAAATAAAAAGGTATTTATGTCATTTTCCAACCAATGTGGCTCCATGGGGTCCCCAAGTTGACCCATGGATTGTCTTGGTCGGCCATGACACATCAAATGAGGGTAGCACATGTTTCTAGGTCATTTCATTTTATTAAAACATTATTCTTACCTTAAACTACACTAATTACCTCTAATCGCGATTAAAAACTTAATAAGTTACTATTCACCAAAAAAATTATTTTAATCCCATTGAACCAAATTTTACTTCTTAATGACAACCATTTATGTCTTATTTTCGAAATTCAACATACAATGATGGCAAAATTTCATTTAAACGGAAAATCGGTTTTTATAAGTACCACTTAGTGGTTTCACTATTCATCAAAAATTGAAGTTTTTCAGAAAAATACCAAAACTTCACCCTAAGATATATTTGATATTATGAATTCAAAAATGATGTCTATTTTAAAAAATTAAAAACATATTAGTTGCATTAATTAATTTAATAATTAATTCCCATTGTCAGAGCAAATAGCGTGTTTTTATGAAACAATAAGTATCAAAAGATTGACACTAGTTTAAGTCCAATTTCAAAGTGAAATTAATTCCAACGACCACTATTGTATTAAATGGTAAAAATATATTCTAATTTCACTTTAAAACCAATTCAAAATATAATCTAATCATATAAATAAATTATATTAAAAAGAGGTTTTGAATTAAAATACAACATTTTTCACTATTCATTAAAAATTGAACTTTTTTGGAAAAATACCAAAAATTTACACAAAGTAAATTTTGATGTCCCGATTCTAAAGAAGAGTTTTATTTTGTCAAATATAACACATAATATTTTCAAAAAGTGGATTTAATAGATATTCTCCATCAAAAGGCGTTTAATCGACCTTTTAAAGAATATTTGAATGTTTACGCTTAAAATTGGATTCATTCGCATTTTTAATTCTCCAACATTTATTATAAAAAGTAAAAATATTTGACAAACATATATAATCATTTTGTAGTTATTTCTATTCATTACCGCCATTACAATGGCCAGGCGTTAACTACCATTTAAAATAATATTATTTTATTATTAGAGTGCAACGTAAGATTCCCAAGAAACTCGTTGTTGCGTATTGGGTATGTCATCGAGTATAGCATCCCCTTTAAAGAAATATTAATATTTTATTCACAAATATGGATAAATATAAAGATGTCATATTCTTTATTTACCTGGGGTGTTACATCCTTCCCCCCTTTTGGGAAGTGCGTCCTCGCAATTTTAAAATTGAGCTTGGAAACATCCTTGAAAGTCCCACATCGGAACAAGAGTCGGTAAAACAATCACTTTAAAATAAAGGAAGATAAGTACAAAGGTCACCCGAGTTAACCCATACTAGAATTCCAAGTATGAAAATTTGGACATGGAGGAAAAAACAAAGGGTCATGTTCTGATGGAGAGTGATAGAAAATATGTTTAGGAGAAAGTTAACCATAAGAAAATCACAAACTTTTGATGGGTTAAACGGTATTCGATTCCCTAGTAGGAAAAGTTAATAGACAAAATTTTTGTTTTAAGTTACTTTTTATTGAGGAATTTATTCATAAGGAAACATAATCACTTATCATGTTGACTTTCAACTTTTATTAGATTTCTTACACAAACTCATATTTTCTGCAAAAGACGATTATTTAGGAAGACTTGTTCACATTAAGAGTACTATAATAAACTTCTATAGAATCACCTAATCCACAAAAGAGAACTATATACTTCCCATGTCTTTAGACTTTAACCAAAACCAAAACCAAAAAGGATAGTACAAGATCAGATAATCCAGAAAAGGATAACCCTTTATAAAAAGAAAATCTATTTTTAATCTCCAAAATTTGTCCAACAAAACCCAAAGTTCAACGAGGACCATTCGATAAAAAATTTGTCCATAAAATTCTTCAAAGTAAACCAAACTAAGGTTTAAACCCAAATATTTGGAGGATTTAGTCATATAGTCTTCCAAGTTAAATCGTAACATTTATCTCCAAACAACATCAGTTGCTCTTAATGTCTCGTATTGAAAAGTAATTAACCTAATCACATATCCTTCATGATAGGTTAATAAATTTCCATATATAACCCAAAATCAACTTACTCTTAACTCGTAAAATCATCTAACTAAAAAGAATTAGTCAAACTAACCAGGGACTTCACGTAGTCCAGTGGTAGGCGATAAATACCAGTCGAACTTTGGTTATGGGTTCGATTCCCGCAGCTTTGTCCGACGCGATGGGTTGTCACACGGTCTGCGTGTTGTCCTTTTTCCAAAACTATATAATTCTTAAAACATTCCCCAAAACGAGATAGAATCTTCAAAAATGATCATAACATATTTTAACCTCAAGTTTATCTCATGCCTTTCATTTTCCATCACAACATATAATAACCCATAATTACCTCAAAAGTAAGGATCATATAAACTCTAATGGTTACCTTTATAATTATTACCTAAACTTCCACATCGATTGGTCATCTCGTACATGATGCATTAAAGATCATACCAAGGTTCAAGTGGTTGATCTTGACTCCTTGATAGTTGGTTTAGAACAACCACGAGTTTCCTCATTGAATCCCCCATTTTATCTAGTATCTTAAACAGAGAACCACCACAGTTTCTTTCAAACCTGTTGTCTCTTTGGTGCCTTCTAGATCCATCCATTCACTAAAAAGAGAAAGGTCAGTGTGAGCATATCAACAAAACCATCATGTACTAATGAGGAATATAAACACTATTATATACTTACTCATTCACTTTATCTAAAACTAGGACTCTTTCTGAAATCCTAACCATTATGGTAATGTCACTTATGCATAGAGGATACCCTAACCTCTAAAGTTATCTAAACTGACCTTTGATACCAACTATAAGGCCCCGGCCTTAAACATCTCTTAATATTGAATTAAATGAATAATTCACATTGATGATCTTTTCAGGTTTAGAGTTTTAGATAATTAGGACATAACTATTACATCTCAAAAGATTACAAAGTATAAACTTCTACTAAGTTTTCATAAAATAAAAACTCTTAAAAAGAAACATGTCTAGTTCCATGTTTTAGGTAGCATGACTTTCCCTTGATCCCATCCTTGACCCTATTCCACGTTAAGTCCTGTGAAAAACATTTCAAAAACTTGGTATGAGCATAAAAACTCAGTAAGGGTTATAAAAATATAGAAAGGAAACATGAGTTCATATATACATAAGAATGAAATCATACTTTACCCATAAAACATGGGCACTTTAACATACCTCATCAAATCATGAATAAATCATAGAAATCATAAGACATAAAAGGTAACTTGAGGCATTCATAACATTATTATGTAGGGAGTAACCCTCTTAGTTACGTTTGGAATACCCACCACAGTATATTCCCTAAATCTCATCGGAGAAACCTTAACATTTCACTCCTTCGCGTTACCCAATGCATTGGAGAGCTATATTGGGCTCACCCACCCTTAGTTTATCACGGAACCACCCGTTTTCATAACAATGCCCAAGAACCATAACATAAACGTATCACATAAAACATGCATAAAGGAAACATAACATTTCCACATTTAAATCACAATATAACATTTTAGTATATTGAAATAATGAATCCATTCAAAAAGAAACCATTTCCAAAACCATTTAAAATATTTAATAAAGAGATTTTTGAATCAAAGTGTCCCATACCACCTTGAAGCTTTTAAAATTTTAAACCATTAATATCCATATAAATAAATCCTTAAAACCATTTTGAAAACATGGATATTAAAAAGAAAAAATAATTAAAACATTTAAAGCGATATTTTGGTTAAAGGGGTTCTACCAAAATTAGAGACACTTGAATACAATAATTGAGGAATAACATTTAGTCAAAACTTTATAATATCATGAGAATAAATGTATTCATGATATAATATTCCAAAGAACAGTATATACACCATATAAGAGTGAATTGGTGCATAACAACAATGAAGTCTCAATAGAAATGTCAAATGTGATGAATTCCCTTATATAAAAGGTATCCTTAAATTAAGGATAATTCAATCTTAAAATTATGTGTAACAAATATAAATACACCCAATATAAGTGTATATTAAGTGTAAAACAATAAAAGGTCATTCACACATATTCAAAAGATTACATATTCAATAACTACATGTTGAACCCAAAGAAATCGAAATTGGGTTAAAAAGTTCCCTTGGTAAAATTCGACAGCCTAACGGCATCACTTCAAAATTTATAAAATGAGTTGATGAGAGATAAAAAGAGAATCACATCACTTGGACATAAAATTTACATCAATAACGATATAAAAGAACATATCCCAACATAATATTATGTGAATTAAAAGACATACCAAAAGAAGTCTTTTAAAAAGAGGAGGGTGAAAGGTCCCCCTTACCGAGTTGGGTAACTTTCCAAACGTACACCCCATAGAAGAAGGTTCATACAATGAAGATGTGAATACCCATAAATGAAATTATACTACACAAAGTGTATAATAATGGTCATTACATACACCACTTAAATGAAATTGTGGAAAATGTAGCATAAATCTCACGGGAATAAAAGTGAGATGAAAAATCCCTTACAAAAACTCGGCAGCCTAATGGTGCCACTTAAAACTTCCAAAATGGATTGATGAGAGGAAATAGGGTCTCTCATAATATCAACATAAAGTTTACAGAAAGAGGAATTCAAAATAACATCCCCCAACATAACAAATAGGAGCTTAAAAGAAGTGACAAAAAGGAGAGTACTTAAAAAGAAAGAGAGAGGTTGGATCTCTTATGAAAATTCGGCAGCCTAACGACGCCATACAAAAATTCCAAAATGGATTGATGATAGAGAATAGGGTATCTCATCATATGAACATAAAAATTACAGTAATAGTAATATAAAATAACATCCCAATCACAATAAAGATGAGCTTAGAAGGAATGACATAAAAGAGTGTACTTAAAAAGAAAGAGAGGAGTAGGATCCCTTACCTCGGGTCCGACTTGACTCGATCGTTCTTTAATCTCCTGAATAATAAACTTGAGTTAATTTATACTTCCTTAAGAACCTTTTTCAAGTTCATTATTCCTTTTATATCACTTATTACCATGTCATAAACATTATGTAATCATTTAAGTTAATAATATTTGTTTTGCCGATATTTGGTTCTTAAGTCGAAAGTGGACTTCTTACATTTACATGTTGTTCGTGTGGCCAAATGTTCATTATATCCATAATTGTATTCATTATTTATATATCATATATATCATATATATCCAGTATATCCATGCATTTATAATATTACATAACATTTAGAGTTAAGAAATGAAATGCACCGTTCATGGAGACGGTAAGCCGTACGTACGCATGAACGCTACTTCCATTTCTATTTCATATTTAATGGAATTAAAACATAATGATACATAATAGTATTTTAATTCTATTATGGTATCATATATAATATCATTAAATATATCCTTTATACTTACCACATATGGTATTAACGAATCAAATCACTTTGAGGGGGAGGTAGTCCGCACTTCCTTAAATGAAGATATCGCGTTTACCCATAATGGAAACCATAAAGGTATGTCATAAATGAAAAATACAGAAGCTTAAGTAAAACATAAACATATTATATATCATATATAAATATAGTTTCATCTTAATGGCCACCTTTTAAGGTGTTAGAAGAATGTTGAACAATCATCGTTTCGGGAGGCAGAAATTCACCATCCACAGAAACAGTATGTTCTTTAACCATTAGATGTAGGTGTGTGTAAGTTTAGATCTAATAATTCTTATAAAAACATACTAGTATATTGAAGATACTTTAGTTGTTATAAAATAAAAGAATAAAAAGAGTTTAGGGGGTTGGATAAGTAAAATAAAACAAAAGGACTCAAGTGAAGACATTACCTTAAAATCGGGTAACTTCCTTTGATTTGAGCTCAAAGGCTTCCTTGGAAAGGATTATGCCCAAAGTGAGGCTTCAAGGAGTTATAGAGGGATTTGGAGAGACAAAATGGGCAGGGTTTGGCCGATCCAAAGTCTTTGGAAGTGTGGGTAAGGAGGTAGAGGTGGGGTCCTTTTATTAGAGGAGAGGAGGGGCACTCTTGGAAAGTAAAGAAAAGTCACTTTATTTTAAAATGATATTCGGATTTAAGAGGTCCCACATTGATATAATTCGATTATAAGGTGATAAGGGTTCGAATCCACTCATCCAATGGGTTTTGGACATGTGTAGGTCTTAGATATTACATTATCTTTCCATTTTATTTAAATCGTTAAATAATGAGGTCATCGCTGCATCATCATGATGAAATAATTAATTTAATTTATTTAACGTCTAAAAATTATAAAAAAAACTAATATGATGTAGGAAATCTTTGTATCTTTCCAATGAATATTTATAGTAAAAAATCTGATTTGTATAACCCCATGTAAAAATTGTTTTAGTAAAACATCTCATGTTTGTGTCATTTTTACTTTAACATTAAATAAAAAGGTATTTATGTCATTTTCCAACCAATGTGGCTCCATGGGGTCCCCAAGTTCACCCATGGATTATCTTGGTCGGCCATGACACATCCAATGAGGGTAGTACATGTGTCTAGGTCATTTCATTTTATTAAAACATTATTCTTACCTTAAACTACACTAATTACCTCTAATCGCGATTAAAAACTTAATAAGTTGCTATTCACCAAAAAAATTATTTTAATCCCATTGAACCACATTTTACTTCTTAATGAAAACCATGTATGTCTTATTTTATAAATTCAACACACAATTATGGAAAAATTTCATTTAAACGGAAAATCGGTTTTTATAAGTACCACTTAGTGGTTTCACTATTCATCAAAAATTGAAGTTTTTCAGAAAAATACCAAAACTTCACCCTAAGATATATTTGATATTCTGAATTAAAAAATGATATCTATTTTAAAAAATTAAAAACATATTAGTTGCATTAATTAATTTAATAATTAATTCCCGTTGTCAGAGCAAATAGCATGTTTTTATGAAACAATAAGTATCAAAAGATTGACACTGGTTTAAGTCCAATTTCAAAGTGAAATTAATTCCAATGACCAATATTGTATTAAATGGTAAAAATATATTCTAATTTCACTTTAAAACCAATTCAAAAGATAATCTAATCATATAAATAAATTAGATTAAAAAGAGGTTTTGAATTAAAATACACCATTTTTCACTATTCATTAAAAATTGAACTTTTTTGGAAAAATACCAAAAATTTACACAAAGTAAATTTTGATGTCCCGATTCTAAAGAAGAGTTTTATTTTGTCAAATATAACACATAATATTGTCAAAAGGTGGATTTAAAATATGTTCTCCATCAAAAGGCGTTTAATCGACCTTTTAAAGAATATTAGAATGTTTACGCTTAAAATTGGATTCATTCGCATTTTTAATTCTCCAACATTTATTATAAAAAGTAAAAATATTTGACAAACATATATAATCATTTTGTATTTAGTTCTATTCATTCCCTCCATTACAACGGCTAGGCGTTAACTACCATTTAAAATAATATTATTTTATTATTAGAGTGCAATGTAAGATTCCCAAGAAACTTGTTGTTGCGTATTGGGTACGCCATCGAGGATAGTATTCCCTTTAAAGTAATATTAATATTTTATTCACAAATATGGATAAATATAAAGATTTCATATTCTTTATTTACCTGGGGTGTTACATCCTTCCCCCCTTTTTGGAATTGCGTCCTCGCAATTTTAAAATTGAGCTTGGAAACATCCTTGAAAGTCCCACATCGGAACAAGAGTCGGTAAAACAATCACTTTAAAATAAATAAAGATAAGTACAAAGGTCACCCGAGTTAACCCATACTAGGATTCCAAGTATGAAAATTTGGACATGGAGGAAAAAACAAAGGGTCATGTTCTGATGGAGAGTGATAGAAAATATGTTTAGGAGAAAGTTAACCATAAGAAAATCACAAACTTGTGATGGGTTAAACGGTATTCGATTCCCTAGTAGGAAAAGTTAATAGAAAACATTTTTGTTTTAAGTTACCTTTTATTGAGGAATTTATTCATAAGGAAACATAATCACTTATCATGTTGACTTTCAACTTTTATTAGATTCCTTACACAAACTCATATTTTCTGCAAAAGATGAGTATTTAGGAAGACTTGTTCACATTAAGAGTACTATAATAAACCTCTAGAGAATCACCTAATCCACAAAAGAGAACTATATACTTCCCATGTCTTTAGACTTTAACCAAAACCAAAACCAAAAAGTTTAGTACAAGATCAGATAATCCAGAAAAGGATAACCCTTTATAAAAAGAAAATCTATGCTTAATCTCCAAAATTTGTCCAACAAAACCCAAAGTTCAACGAGGACCATTCGATAAACAATTTGTCCATAAAATTCTTCAAAGTAAACCAAACTAAGGTTGAAACCCAAATATTTGAAGGATTTAGTCACATAGTCTTCCAAGTTAAATCGTAACATTTATCTCCAAACAACATCAGTTGCTCTTAATGTCTCGTATTGAAAAGTAATTAACCTAATCACATATCCTCCATGATAGGTTAATAAATTTCTATAGATAACCCAAAATCAACTTACTCTTAACTCATAAAATCATCTAACTAAAAAGAATCAGTCAAACTAACCAGGGACTTAACGTAGTCCAGTGGTAGGCGATAAATATCAGTCGCACTTTGGTTGTGGGTTCGATTCCCGCAGCTTTGTCCGACGCGATGGGTTGTCACACGGTCTGCGTGTTGTCCTTTTTCCAAAACTATATAATTCTTAAAAAATTCCCCAAAACGAGATAAAATCTTCAAAAATGATCATAACATATTTTAACCTCAAGTTTATCTCATGCCTTTCATTTTCCATCATAACATATAATAACCCATAATTACCTCAAAAGTAAGGATCATATAAACTCTAATGGTTACCTTTATAATTATTACCTGAACTTCCACATCGATTGGTCATCTCTTACATGATGCATTACAGATCATATCAAGGTTCAAGTGGTTGATCGTGACTCCTTGATAGTTGGTTTAGAACAACCACGAGTTTCCTCATTGAATCCCCCATTTTATCTAGTATCTTAAACAGAGAACCACCACAGTTTCCTTCAAACCTGTTGTCTCTTTGGTGCCTGCTAGATCCATCCATTCACTAAAAAGAGAAAGGTCAGTGTGAGTATATCAAAAAAACCATCATGTACTAATGAGGAAGATAAACACTATTATATACTTACTCATTCACTTTATCTAAAACTAGGACTCTTTCTGAAATCCTAACTGTTATGGTAATGCCACTTATGAATAGAGGATACCCTAACCTCTAAAGTTATCTAAACCGACCTTTGATACCAACTATAAGGCCCCGGCCTTAAACATCTCTTAATATTGAATTAAATGAATAATTCACATTGAGGATCTTTTCAGGTTTAGAGTTTTAGATAATTAGGACATAACTATTACATCTCAAAATATTACAAAGTAGAAACTTCTACTAAGTTTCCATAAAATAAAAACTCTTAAAAAGAAACATGTCTAGTTCCATGTTTTAGGTAGCATGATTTTCCCTTGATCCCATCCTTGACCCTATTCCACGTTAAGTCCTATGAAAAACATTTCAAAAACTTGGTATGAGCATAAAAACTCAGTAAGGGTTATAAAAATATGGAAAGGAAACATGAGTTCATATATACATAAGAATGAAATCATACTTTACCCATAAAACATAGGCACTTTAACATACCTCATCAAATCATGAATAAATCATAGAAATCATAAGACATAAAAGGTAACTTGAGGCATTCATAACATTCTTACATAGGGAGTAACCCTCTTGGTTACATTTGGAATACCCACCACAGTATATTTCCTAAATCTCTTCGGAGAAACCTTAACGTTTCACTCCTTCACGTTACCCAATGCATTGAAGAGCTATATCGGGCTCACCCTCCCTTAGTTTATCACGGAACCACCCGTTTTCATAACAATGCCCAAGAACCATAACATAAACGTATCACATAAAACATGCATAAAGGAAACATAACATTTCCACATTTAAATCACAATATAACATTTTATTATATTGAAATAATGAATCCATTCAAAAAGAAACCATTTAAAACATTTAATAAAGAGATTTTTGAATCAAAGTGTCCCATACCACCTTGAAGCTTTTAAAATTTTAAACCATTAATATCCATATAAATAAATCCTTAAAACCATTTTGAAAACATGGATATTAATAAGAACAAATAATTAAAACATTTAAAGTGATATTTTGGTTAAAGGGGTTCTACCAAAATTAGAGACACTTGAATACAATAATTGAGGAATAACATTAATCAGAACTTTATAATATCATGAGAATAAATGGATTCATGATATAATATTCCAAAGGACAGTATATACACCAAATAAGAGTGAATTGGTGCATAACAACAATGAAGTCTCAATAGAAATGTCAAATGTGATGAATTCCCTTATAATGAAGGTATCCTTAAATTAAGGATAATTCAATCTTAAAATTATGTATGAAAAATATAAATACACCCAATATAAGTGGATATTAAGTGTAAAACAATAAAAGGTAATTCACACATATTCAAAAGATGACATATTCAATAACTACATGTTGAACCCAAAGAAATCGAAATTGGGTTAAAAAGTTCCCTTGGTAAAATTCGACAGCCTAACGGCATCACTTCAAAATTCAGAAAATGAGTTGATGAGAGATAAAAAGGGAATATCATCACTTGGACATAAAATTTACATCAATAAGTATATAAAAGAACATATCCCAAAATAATATTATCTGAATTAAAAGACATACCAAAAGAAGTCTTTTAAAAAGATGAGGGTGAAAGGTCCCCCTTACCGAGTTGGGTAACTTTTGAAACGTACACCCCATGGAATAAGGGTCATACAATGAAGATGTGAATACCCATAAATGAAATTATACTACAAAAAGTGTATAATAATGGGCAGTACATACACCACTCAAAGTAAATTGTGGAAAATGTAGCATAAATCTCACGGGAATAAAAGTGAGATGAAAAATCCCTTACAAAAACTCGGCAGCCTAACGGCGCCACTTAAAACTTCCAAAATGGATTGATGAGAGGAAATAGGGTCTCTCATCATATCAACATAAAGTTTACAGAAAGATGAATACAAAATAACATCCCCCAACATAACAAATAGGATCTTAAAAGAAGTGACATAAAGGAGAGTACTTAAAAAAAAAAAGAGGTTGGATCTCTTACGAAAATTCGGCAGCCTAACGGCGCCACACAAAACTTCCAAAATGGATTGATGAGAGAGAATAGGGTCTCTCATAATATGAACATAAAAATTACAGTAAGAGTAATATAAAATAACATCCCAATCACAATAAATATGATCTTATAAGGAATGACATAAAAGAGTGTACTTAAAAAGAAAGAGAGGAGTAGGATCCCTTACCTCGGGTCCGACTTGACTCGATCGTTCTTTAATCTCTGAATAATAAACTTGAGTTAATTTATACTTTCTTAAGAACCTTTTTCAAGTTCATTATTCCTTTTATATCACTTATTACCATGTCATAAACATTATGTAATAATTTAAGTTAATAATATTTGTTTTGCCGATATTTGGTTCTTAAGTCGAAAGTGGACTTCTTACATTTACATGTTGTTCGTGTGGCCAAATGTTCATTATATCCAGAATTTTATTCATGATGTATATATCATATATATCATATATATCCAGTATATTCATGCATTTATAATATTACATAACATTTAGAGTTAAGAAATGAAATGCACCGTTCATGGAGACGGTAAGCCGTACGTACGCATGAACGCTACTTCCATTTCTATTTCATATTTAATGGAATTAAAACATAATGATACATAATAGTATTTTAATTCCAGTATGTTATCATATATAATATCATTAAATATATACTTTATACGTACCACATATGGTATTATCGAATCAAATCACTTTGAGGGGGCAGTAGTCGGCACTTCCTTAAATGAAGATATCGCATTTACCCATAATGGAAACCATAAAGGTATGCCATAAATGAAAAATACAGAAGCTTAAGTAAAACATAAACATATTATATATCATATATAAATATAGTGTCATCTTAATGGCCACCTTTTAAGGTGTTAGAAGAATGTTGAACAATCATCGTTTCGGGAGGCAGAAATTCGCCATCCACAGAAATAGTATGTTCTTTAACCATTAGATGTAGGTGTGTGTAAGTGTAGCTAGAATCCTTATTATAAAAAAATCCAAGTATATTGAAGATACTGTAGTTGTTATAAAAGAAAATAATAAAAAGAGTTTAGGGGGTTGGAGAAGTAAAATAAAACAAAAGGACTCAAGTGAAGACATTACCTTAAAATCGGGTAACTTCCTTTGATTTGAGCTCAAAGGCTTCCTTGAAAAGTATTCTTCCCAAAGTTAGGCTTCAAGGAGTTATAGAGGGATGTGTAGAGATAAAATGGGTAGGGTTTGGCCGAGCCAAAGGCTTTGGAAGTGTGGGTAAGGAGGTAGAGGTGGGGGCCTTTTATAAGAGGAGAGGAGGGGCACTCTTGGAAAGTAAAGAAAAGTCACTTTATTTTAAAATGATATTCGGATTTAAGAGGTCCCACATTGATATAATTTGATTATAAGGTGATAAGGGTTCTAAATCCACTCATACAATAGGTTTTGGACATGTGTAGGTCTTAGATATTACATTATCTTTCCATTTTATTTAAATCGTTAAATAATGAGGTCATCGCTGCATCATCATGATGTCATAAATAATTTAATTTATTTAACGTCTAAAAATTATAAAAAAAATACTATGATGTATGAAATCTTTGTATCTTTCCAATGACTATTTATAGTCAAAAATATAATTTGTATAACCCCATGTAAAAATTGTTTTAGTAAAACATCTCATGTTTGTGTCATTTTTACTTTAACATTAAATAAAAAGGTATTTATGTCATTTTCCAACCAATGTGGCTCCATGGGGTCCCAAGTTGACCCATGGATTGTCTTGGTCGGCCATGACACATCCAATGAGGGTAGGACATGTGTCTAGGTCATTTTATTTTATTAAAACATTATTCTTACCTTAAACTACACTAATTACCTCTAATCGCGATTAAAAACTTAATAAGTTACTATTCACCAAAAAATTATTTTAATCCCATTGAACCACATTTTACTTCTTAATGAAAACAATGTATGTCGTATTTTTGAAATTCAACACACAATGATGGCAAAATTTCATTTAAACGGAAAATCAGTTTTTATAAGTACCACTTAGTGGTTTCACTATTCATCAAAAATTGAAGTTTTTCAGAAAAATACCAAAACTTTACCCTAAGCTATATTTGATATTCCGAATTCAAAAATGATGTCTATTTTACAAAATTCAAAACATATTAGTTGAATTAATTAATTTAATAATTAATTCCCGCTGTCAGAGCAAATAGCGTGTTTTTATGAAACAATAAGTATCTAAAGATTGACACTAGTTTAAGTCCAATTTCAAAGTGAAATTAATTCCAACGACCACTATTGTATTAAATGGTAAAAATATATTATAATTTTACTTTAAAACCAATTCAAAAGATAATCTAATCATATAAATAAATTAGATTAAAAAGAGGTTTTGAATTAAAATACAACATTTTTCACTATTCATTAAAAATTGAACTTTTTTGGAAAAATACCAAAAATTTACACAAAGTAAATTTTTATGTCCCGATTCAAAAGAAGAGTTTTATTTTGTCAAATATAACACATAATATTGTCAAAAAGTGGATTTAAAATATGTTCGCCATCAAAAGGCGTTTAATTGACCTTTTAAAGAATATTAGAATGTTTACGCTTAAAATTGGATTCATTCGCATTTTTAATTCTAAAAAATTTATTATAAAAAGTAAAAATATTTGACAAACATATATAATAATTTTGTAGTTAGTTCTATTCATTCCCGCCATTACAATGGCTAGGCGTTAACTACCTTTTAAAATAATATTATTTTATTATTAGAGTGGAACGTAAGATTCCCAAGAAACTCGTTGTTGCGTATTGGGTACGCCATCGAGCATAGCATCCCCTTTAAAGTAATATTAATATTTTATTCAAAAATATGGATAAATATAAAGATTTCATATTCTTTATTTACCTGGGGTGTTACAACAACACTACCACAAAACGGGGCAAGGCCAGTACCACCCTTTATTAGGGATAATGAAAAAGCACTGATTAAGGGGGGTACCCCTTTATCAGTACTTTTTTTAATAGTGCTGATAAAGGGTCTACTGGATAACAAATCAATATGACAGAGTGGTAAAGGCTTTAGGCGCACAAGGGGGAGGTCTCGAGATCAAATCTTGGTGGAGGCAAGGGCACACGCATGGGGGTGGATTTAGGGGGCTATCTCTGATAGAGGGGGTGGTTTTAGCGCTGATATAGGGTGGAGGGGGGTGCGTGCAGGCGCTGGAGGGGCTGGAAAGCGCTGTTAAAAGGGGGGATCAAGTGCTAAAAAAACCCGGTTGGCGGGATTTTTTTAATAAAAAATTAATTTTTTTTTTACTTTTATCAGTGCTAAAAATAAAGTGCTGATAAAGGACCCTTTTATCAGTGCTTCTTTTTAGCTCTGATAAAAGACCCCTTTTATCAGGGCTTTTTTTAGCACTGATAAAAGGGGTCTTTATCAGCGCTTTTTGGAGTGCTGATAAAGGGGACCCCCCCCCCCCCCCATCTTCACCGTCTTTAACAGCGCTTTTCTAGCGCTGTTAAAGGCCATTTTTAGCGCTGATAAAAGGGGTATTTGTAGTAGTGCAAAGATCACTGCTTCCAACATCAGATCATGCATGGGATAGTTTTGATCATGAACTTTAAACTGCCTTGAGGTTTAGTCTATAAATTTATCATTTAGCATTAGTATACAGCCTAAGACCTTATTTTAATAATTTTTTTATACCACAAATAGTTCCCCACTTATAAGTAGTGTAAGTACTGGTGTACGGATAAGCCTCTTTTTCAAATCTTTTAAGTGGTCTTCACATTTACTGGTCCATAAAAATTTCACTCCCTTCCAATTCATATTGGTTAGTGGGTTTAAAAATCATGATAAGTTCTTCACAAATAGTCAATAATACCTAGATAAATAAAGGAAACTATGTATCTTCATTACAGATGTTGTCATGGGTCACTCTTTCATTGCCTTTGTCTTGGAAGGGTCCACGAATATTCCTTTATTGGTGATAACATGCCCCAAGAATGATACGTCATCTATACAAAACTCACATTTAATATAATTTTTGTATAGTTTATCCCTTTTTAAATTCTTTAGAATATTATTAAAATGATATTTTTGTTCCTCCTTCCTCTTGGAGTACAGTAGAATATCATCTATAAAGACTACCACAAATTTGTTGAGGTGATCTCTAAAGACACAATACATCATGTCCATGAAACTTTCTGAAGCATTAGTGATTCTGAAGGGTATCACTATGAACTCATAATGTCCATACCTTTTTCAAAAGAAAATCTTGGGAATATTATCCTTTCTCACCTTTAATTAGTGATATCCTGACTGAAGGTCCACCTTAGAGAAATACTTGGCCCCATATATCTGATTGAACGGTAGGGGATACTTTTTCTTTATCATGATTTTGTTGAGATCATGATAATCAATGCAGAGGCATATTGATCCATCCTTCTTGTTATCTAAGAGGACCGGAGAACCCCATGTTGAAGTACTCAGATGAATAAAATACTTATCTAGATTCTAATGTAACTTCTTCTTCTATTCCTCCAACTCAATAGTGGTCATCCTGTAAGTATTCTTTGATATGTTCGTAGATCTAGGTATAAGTTCAATTGAGAACTCAACCTTTTGATTAGTAGGAAGGATGAGAAAATTATTCGAGTAACACATCAGTGTGGTCCCTCATAATGGTCATGTCTTTGAGCATAATCTTATCCTTCGTCTCAATCATTTGAGCCAAATATTTTTTTTCATAAGGAAATAATATCCACAATTGAGATGATGATTCTGAAGTAGATTCATCCTCCTCCTTACACTTGTACAAAATTATGGGATGCCTTGGTATGTGAAGAGTGATCTCCCTTTACTAATAGTTGATGTTGTCTTTTTATAAAGTTATTAAATCCATGCCCAATATAACATCAAACTCCACCAAAGGAAGTAAGATGAGATTTACTGGGAGGTTCAGTCCACAAACATTAACTGAGGAGGAGTTATATACTTTATATGTAATAATTTCCCCATTTTATATCCTTATATATAACTCAACCTTCATATTTTGAGGTTGTATTTGAATAGTTCAACTAAACTTGTAAGATATGAAAGAATTCATATAATTAAAATCAAATAGTGTAATCACTATTCTTGAATGGATAACTATTGTACCTATCACCACATAATAGTTAAACTCCACCTCAGTATTAGTGATAGAATATTCCCTTTTTTCCTTGGAGTTTTTTATTATTGATTGACTCTGACAAACCTTGGCTTAGCGAATTGGATCGCATAATGCCCACATTCTTTATAGTTGAAACACTGTACTAAATGCTAAGTGTTTATCAGAACCTTCCTTTATTCTTCATCATTAATGGTATTATTCAATTACCTTCAACAATAATTAGCCTTATTCACTTATCTTACATATTTTAATCATCTCCCAGTTCCCTTTAGACAGTTCCTGGGATGCTTCTTCCCAAACTTTTGGCATTTTGGATGTTGATTTTTCTTTTCTTCATGGGATGTCTCTATTTATCCTCCCATATTAAACTCTATTTTCCTCTACTTATCTCTGATCCCATGAGACCACTTAGAGTCACTAATATCCATATCAACCTTTAAATTGCACCGGACAATCTCCTCATAGCTATGAAAGTCTATAATTTCTAAGGATTTTCATTAACTTGGATTTGATACACTAAAGAATTGATCCACCTTACATTCAGTGTTCATGAAAAATCCAGAGGCATATCATGAAATCCTTGTAAATTTTTCCTCATACATCATGATAGATTAATCTTCATTTTTCTTCAATCTAAGGAACTCCATATCTATCTTAAGATGGATATTTTAGGGAAATTATTTATTGAAAAATATTTTTCTTGAATCCCTTCCAATCCATAGAAACAATTTCTTCTTTAGACTTTCTGTTTTTTATCAGTTTCCACCACTAACCATCTTCCTCATCAAAATGATAGACCACCCATATGAATTTATCTTCTTCTAAGCATTAGAGAATAGATAATATATTCTCAATGGAGTTAATCCATTGTTATTTGATGAGGGGATCATAAGATCCAATAAATATAGGAGGTATTTGCTACATAAATTATTCTACCACAACTTTATCTTTCTTAAGAGATGGATGATGTTTCACACGATTCAAGTTATTATTAATAACTTAATCCAGTTGACCCGGTACTATCATGAATTTTTGTTCTCCCATTCCCACCAGGTTTGGAATCTCATTAGGGTAATCATCACATTACCTATCACATGGATTTTTTAGAATGGGTTCTCCTATTTCCCTCCATTGGCTAATAAAAAGAAATAAAATAAAATTAGGAGAATTTAATAATTAGCTAATAATCATATAAAATGAAAATTATAAACATATAAGGAATAATATATAAATGAAAATTATATCCTAAATTATTATTTCCTAAGTTTCAACATAGGTTATTAATTGTGATAGAATTATCCCTAGGGTTCTTACTAAATTTTTCTAGTCCTAATCTCCAAAAATAACTAGATTGTGATATCATACCAACTATAGTGACTCTATCCGTTTATGTAATGACCTGACCCTAATAAGCCCAAAGATGGTGCATTAATTTATTATATTATCATAGATAAAAGATTAAAATCTCAAAGGATTGATCGGTTTAGCAGTTTTGGAAACCAAATGCATACATGATACCCATTTTACATTAAGTGAAGAAAATAAAACATTATACATAAAAATGATAATAAACTACATCCTTAAAAACTCATTCAAATATCTCTTCTTCATAACGTGGATAAAGGAAAAAAATAAGGGTGAGGTCAAATGCTCAGTAAGGGTTAAGTATAGTGGAATATATCATGAATAAATGAAAAAAATTAACATGTAAAGGTAAATAGTTGAGAACACATGCCATTAAAATAACTGGATAAGGAATAAACAATATTAAAAGGTAAATAACTGAAACACGTGTCATTTAATCAATAGTATGAAAATGGAATGGATCCATATATTTTTTCATAGTGAAAATACTTTAGATAATAACTGAAATAAATTCTAAATGAAGTAAATTCTTTATTATTGGATGTTATGTATCTAGCATATAAACCACTATATTGTCAAGATCTATTCTTAAGACAATTTAAACTACTCTGATTTGGCCAACTGATTCATTCCATGAGACTAATGATGCATCTAGGGGATATCTATAACTAAGACCCACATATTTCTTCCAGTCCAAGTCATTCCTCATATATCTAATAATTTATTTAATCAATAAAAAATTTTCTTTATTATCAAATATCTGTATTGAATAAAATACATAGATTTATCAATATTTCCAAAGCTAATCAAATAACTTCCAAAGTAAAAAATCATATTTAAATATGGTATATGATTTATATAATAATAATATCCATTATAAAATAATATTCTTATCACAAAGAAGTATAATTTCTAATGAACAATTATTATGAGAAACTGATTGTTTTGAGAGAAAGTTAACAATCACAAAAGAAAGTGAGATTGTAAGATAACTTTTACCAGTTGGTAATTTTAAAGTTAAAATCACTTGGATGAGATAATTAAAAGTGAAACTTTAAATAACATGAATATAAAATTATTCATGATATAATATTAAAAAATTTCAGTAGATACACCACTCAAAATAAGTGGTGAAAATGGTGTATGCCTCATGGAAAGAAAAGTGAGACAAAAATATCTTACCTTGAGTCTGACTTGTCACGTGTGTATTTATTTTATTGAATAATAAACTTATGTTAATTATTTAATTTATTTATAAAACTTTTCAATTTTATTATTAATTTTATTTTTATTATTACAATTTTTATACAATTATTTAAACAATTAATTTTATATCGGTTGTTTCGACCAAATTCATTCCATGTTCCAAAAAAAATTTGAAGGGTAAAATATGGTCAAAGGGTTCATTATATAAACATATAAATAATAATAATCATGAAATAATTATCATATTTATAAATAAATTATACTTTTAAAACCAATCTTGAAATATGGTTATGAAAAATTAACCAATGTTGCAATCATGGAGACTGTAGGTCGTACATACGCATGAGTAATGTTCCCATTTTTCAATAATAATTATGGAAAGAAGGTAAGTAACATTTTATATTTTCATAATTATAATTATATAATAAATACCATGTTATTTAATCATATATAATTATATATATAATTCTTGGGATGTAAAAGGAATCACATCGCATCGAGGAGGTGGTAGTCCACACATCCACGAACAACGTTATCACTTTTTTTAGTGTGTGAAAGGGGTAATAAAGAAAGTGATATATTATATTTCCATAAAGGTGATTATGTAATTAATATCATATATATGTTTTTTATGTAACATATTTTTAATTAAATCCATCATTAATACATTCCATGTAATGTGTGAACATATCACATCGCTTTAAGGAGGCGGTAGTCCACACATCCACAAACGATGTTATCGTATTTACACAAAATGTAAAGCATGAAGGTATGTGTTATATAAAGACTATATAAGTATTAAGACAACATAAATATCAAATATATAATATAAAAATATTTTTTCATCATAATTCCCAACCATGATAGGTGGTAAAGGAAAAACGAACGACATCGTTACGCAAGTTGGTAATCTACTGTACAAAAAAATAGTAAATTCATTACCCATTTGATGGGAGTGTGTGTGGGTGTAGTTAGAAAAATTAACATAAAAATGTCTAAGTACATTTAGGATACTTATTTTATTATATAATAATTTAATAAGAATAATTTAATGTGTAGAGAAATAAATAAAACATAAGTTCACGTTTGAAGAATGTTACCTCTTTTTGGGTAACTCCTTTTGGTTTGCACTAAAGAGATTCCTTGGTTGACTTTATTCCCAAAGTGAGGACTCTATGTTTAAATGGGGGATTTTGGGATCTTATTTGATTATATTTTTTATGATTAAATGTGGCTTGATAGGTGTGATTAAGGGGAGGAGTGAATGCCTCTTTATAGTGGAGGAGTGACATTCTTATAAATACCAAAAGGTAAACACTATTGGGAGGTCTCAATTACCTCATGTGATTCAAAAATGAAAATAAATGGATTAAATTTGAATTATTTTATATTCACACTCACACAACACAAAAATAAAATTATTTTTATCATTTTGATCCTTCATCTTTAAGTTTCATTTTTTTATCATTTTAGCTTTTATTAAAGTAACTAGTTTTCTATCCTAATTAATTTAACCATTAAGAATAAATTAAAGTTATATTTATAAGAAAATATAGACACACTGAATTTTAAATATTATATATAATTTAAAAAATATAAATACCATGCGTGTTTTAACTTAATTTTAAAACAAGCGCATGTAACACACAAAAACACTACTTTAACCTGAACCATGCTAAAAATGTTTTTACTGTCTATGGGTCAATATGTTAATTATAAAATATATTTTAGTCCATTAATGGAACATATTTTATATTTATTAACACATACATGTAACTTTGTAGAAACTAGTATTTTTATTAATTTTAAATCATTTGATAAAATATCATTTATTGTAAAATAACATTAATATCAATTTTGACATTATTTTTTTAATTTTAATTTAAAGATATCATAAAAATATTAGAATTAAAATATATTGATTTAAAAAAAATTAAAATTATATATTCATATACAAAAATAATGTAACATGATAATTCATTAAATTTACTTCCCTTCTAATGTTAATTATTAACTAAATAATCCATGCATTAGCATTTGTTAAGCATTTAATGTAACTAATTCACCTCTAAAAATTATAGATAAATTATAATGATAAAAAAATCATTTAACTTTAAAAATAATGTTTTATAAACAAAAATATTTAGCTTATTCCATACTCTAAATCTTTATAAATGTTAAATTTAAGGAAGGTTCCTTTTTTTCTTTTTCTTTACTTAACTTATTATATACGTCACATTCATGGAATAGTATCCCACTAACTCATAAAATTTGAACCAATATGGGATATGGTTTAAATATTGGAATCCAATGTATTTTTTAAAATTTCCCATGTCATTTTGACCCTTAAGTTTAAGTTTTAGTCCCTTGTTAAGCTTAATTTTACCTTAATCATTGTAACTAATTTTAATTACTTTCACTAATATTTTTTGTCAAAAACTAATTTGATATTACTATAATATAAATATTATAATTATTACAAAATTTTATGTCTATTTTTTTAAATTCAATTCATATAAGTGGCAAAATTAATTTTAAATCTAATCCCACAGTGTGGCAAGAAAGTGGGTTTTTAATGTGAAAACGTTCTAAACTTCATTAAGTATTTATATCTAAATTAAATATAAAAATAATTAAAATTACCTACATCAGATTAATATATATATTATTGATATATTTAGGGTTTAAATAAAATTTAAAATATAATTTAACATTAATAATTATTTATAATATAATGCATTTTTCGACTAAAATGTAGTATTTTTCACTATTCATCAAAAAATGAATTTTCTCAGAAAAATATCAAAAATCAAACCTAAGATAATTTTTACATTCCAAATTCGAAAATAAATTTTATTTTTACATATAAAATTTATAATAGTTTCAAAATTTAGTTTTAAAATTAGAACACCATTAAAAGGTAGTAAAACTTAGTTTTGCATGTAACACAAGCTAACTCAATGTTGTGTGTAGCATAAGCTTAACATGTTTTTGAATATAAATTAATATATATAAAAATTCATTTTAAAATAAAAATAGGGTAAATTATTTTGATGGTACATTCTCCCCACCTTAATTAAATTGAGTCCTCACAATTTAAACTTGATCTCGGTAATCTGGGGTTTGATATTTGAAAATACTATTGTTAGAAAAAACCACATCATAAATAGGGTTAATAAAAAATCTTATTAATAAGAGGGAAAGTAAAATACAAAGTTCATCACAAAACTAGGCTTTAAAATATAAGAACATTAATGAAAACATGGACATGGAAGAAAAATCATACTATCAAGTTCTGATGGAGAGTGATAGAGAACATGTCCATCTGAAAGTTGATGACCAAAAAGTTATAAACCAGAGTAATGAAAAAATTCATTGATATCATCAAAAATGATGATAATAGGACTAAATTTTTATTTCAAGACCCTTTTTCTAGAGTTGAGAAATTCTTTCACACTCTAAGAATATAAGTAAATATACATTTCTATAAATATAATCTTTTACTTTGATTACACCTTTAACTATTTCGACTTCATCTCTTAGCACAAGATTATTCATATAGTGAAGTAATACATTAATATCTAAAACCTAATTCAAAGATAAACTTAAACCATTTCATAAATGTTCAACTTTTCCAAATGGTTATGATCTAAAACTTTTAGAAATAAGGTCACTAAATTTCCAAAATGAACTTATTATTAATCCAAACAACATGAAGTAGCTCTATAATCATCACATATCAAACATGTGAACACCCTCATCATGTGTTCTCTTGAAACATGGTAATAACTTTAATTGCCATAAAAACTTATTGGAAACATGCATTATTCATTGTTCCTTAAGTAATACACATGTTATTGGATATATTCTTTAAATCCAAGAGTGTTTTAAACCCCATCAATGATAGAATAAACCACTTTTTCAATAAACTATTAATCAGTTCCAAGGTAATCAGTACTATCAAATTTACTTTATCCAAATAAATCATCTTTTTATTCCAACATCATTATCTCAGTATCAAGAACATTTTAAGGGTTATATTTACCTTAACCATGTGTTTTTCAAAAACAATAGCATGATACCGAATCACTTTTCTTGGTACCATTCAACATATGATCTCAAATCCTTAATGAAAAATTACTAAATTACAATCCTCATATATTATATAATTATTATAACTAGTATATCATTGATAAAATACTCAAATGACATAATTATTGAATCCAAACATAAGCACATTAATCATTCTTATTTGTCTGTGTTAGTATAATAATATTGACCATTATCCATTAGCCTCTTTTGGTGTATATTCCTTTGACAATTGATACATTTATTTTCATAGTGATCTATCTCCTTATAGTTTAAACATTGTACATTGGGAACCTTTTTCTTATCCATTCAATCACAAGAATGATGGCCTTTATTTCCACGCTTATAGAAAACTCTCATTCCTTTTAATAAATTACTAGGGTGATTATTTCCACAATTATTACAAGTTGGAAAATACTTATTTCCCTTATTCCATTTTTTCATCTTTTTTTCAATTGTCCTTTTGTTCTCATTCTTCACTCTAAAGCCATGATACTTAGAGAATTATTTATCTATCCCATTATCACATGGTATTATGTACTCATATGATGATAATTATTGGGAGACCAGTTCCCTCCTAAATATTGGCTTAATAACATAAAATAAATGATTAGTGTTACTCTTTGGATCATGTGCATTGGTGATTTTTGCATTCCTTCTGCTAGGTGACATTTCTAAATGACAAAATAGACTTGATTAGATCTTATCATGTATAATCACAAAACTAGTGAAATACATAACATAAATTGAGAATTTTATTCATAGATAATATCATAATCATAATAATTATTTCTTTGGTGTGATATTATATAATTATCCTCAAAGGATATCTTAGGGTTATGAGAAAGTGTTTTTTAAGATAAAGTTAACAATCACAAAATAAAGTGAGATTGTAAGATAACTTTTACCAGTTGGTAATTTTCAAGTTAAAAACCCATTTGATGAGATAATTCAATGTAAAATTTAAATAAAATTAATATAAAAGGATTCATTATATAATATATAAAAATTTTAAGTAGGTACACAAGATAAAAGAAGTAGTGAAATGGTGTATGCCTCATGGAAAGAAAAGTGAGACAAGAATCTCTTACCTTGAGTACGACTTGTCACATGTGTCTTTATATTACTAAATAATAATATTATGTTAATTATTTACTTTATTTATAACATTTTTCAAGTTTATGATTACTTTTATTTCACTTATTACAATGATTTATACAACTATTTAAACAATTAAATTTGCATTGGTTGTTTTGACCAAATTTGGTTCATGTGTCAAAAATGACTTTGGTGGGTCGGCTATGGTCAAATGGGTCATTATATAAACATATAAATAATAATAACCATGAAATAATTATCATATTTATACATAAATTATACTTTTAAAACCAATATTTAAATATGGTTATGAAAAATGAACCAATATTACAATCATGGAGATGGTAGGTCGTACGTACTCATGAGTAACATTCCCATTTTTCAATGATCATTATGGAAAGAAGGTAAGTAAAATTTTATATTTATATAATTATAACTATATCATAAATACCATTTTATTTAATCATATATATTTATATATATAATTATTGTGATTTAAAAGTAATCACACCGCGTCGAGGAGGCGGTAGTCCACACGTCTGTGAAAGGTGTTATCATTTTTTCTAGTGTGTGAAAAGAGTAATAAAGAAAATAAAATATTATATTTTCAGAAAATTAATTATTTAATTAATGTAATCTATATTTAGTTTATGTAACATATTTTTAATTAAACTCATCCTTAATACATTCCGTGTAACATGTGAACATATCACGTTGTTTTAAGGAGGTGGTAGTCTACACGTCCACAAACGATGCTATCGTATTTACACAAAATGGAAAGAATAAAGGTATATGTTATATAACAATTAAATAAGTATAAATATCATGTAAATATCATATATATCATATAAAAATAATTTTTCCATCATAATTCCCAACCATGAGAGGTGGTAAAGGAAAAAAATGAATGATGTCATTACGTGAGGTGGTAGTTCGTTGTACACACGAACAGTAAATTAGTTACCCATTTGATGGAAGTGTGTGTAGGTGTAGGTTTAAAAATTAACATGAAAGTATATAATTACATTTATTATACTGATATTATTATATAATCATGTAATAAGAATAATTTAATGGGTGTATAAATAAATAAAACATAAGTGCACGTTTGAAGAATGTTACCTCTTTTTGGGTTACTCCTTTTGGTTTACACTGAAGGGATTCCTTGGTTGGATTTATTCTCAAAGTGAGGAATCTATATTTAGGTTAGGTATGTTGGAATCTTATTTGGTTATATTCTGTAAGATACAAATTTTCTTGAGAGGTGTGAGTAATGGGAGGATTGAATGCATCTTTATAGTAGAGGAGTGGAATTCTTGTAAATACCAAAAGGTAAACACTATTGAGAGGTCTCCCTTACCTCATGTGCTTAAAAAATGAAAAAATAATAGATTAAATGGTAATTATGGTCAATAAAAACTCACAACACACAAAAATTAAAGTATTTTTATCATTTTGTTCCTTAGTATTTAAGTTTCATTATTTTAATCATTTTAGTTTTTATTAAAGTAACTAGTTTTCTATCCTAAGTAATTTAACCATTAAGAATAAATTAAAATTATATTTATTAGAAAAGATATACCCAATTAATTATAAATATTATATCTAATTTAAAAAATATAAATCCCATGTGTGATGGAAATTAATTTTAAAACAAGCGCATGTGACGTACAAAAACACTACTTTAACCTGAACTGTGCTAACAATGTTTTTACTATCTATGGGTCAATATATTAATTATAAAAGATTTTTTTGTCTATTAATGTACCATGTTTTATATTTAATAACACATAAAAATCACCTGGAAGAATATGGGATTTTTATTAATTTTAAATTATTTAATAAAATATCATTTATTGTAAAATAACATTAATGTCAATTTTGACATTATTTATTTAATTTTACTTTAAAGATATCATAAGAATATTGTAATTAAAATATATTAATTTGATAGATTTTTAACATGATATATTCCTCTACAAAAATAATTGAACATGATAATTCATTAAATTTGCTACCCTTCTAATGTTTTTAGCATTATTTATTTAATTTAATTATTAACTAAATAATTCATGTGTTAGCATTTGTTAAGAATTTAATGTAACTAATTAATCTATAAAGTTTATAGTTAAATTATCATGATAAAAAATCATTTAATAATAAAAATAATGTTTATAACTAAAAATATGTTGATTATTCTATACTCTAAAGCTTTATAAGTGTTAAAGGTAAGGAAGGTTCATTTCTTGTCTTTTTTTTACTTAACTTATTATATAGGTCACTTTCATGGAATATTATCCCAATAACTCATAAAATTAGAAAAAAATAGGGTATATTTTTGAACTATTGTAATCCAATGGATTTTGGACATGTGTACATGTCATTTTGGTCCTTAAGTTTAAGGTTTAGTTCCGTATTAAGATTAATTTTAATTACTTTCACTAATATTTTTGGTCAAAAACTAAGTTGATATTATTAGACTATAAATATTAATGATTAAAACCATATATGTCCATTTTTTTTAATTCAATTCACATAAGAGGAAGAATTAAATTTAAGATTAGTCCTGTAGATGTGGTGAGAAAGATGGTTTTTAAAGTGAAAATGTTCAAAAGTTAATTAAGTATTTATATCTAAATTAAATATAAAAAAGATTTAAATGGACTATATTGGATTAATAGATATATTATTGATATATTATTAATTTAAAATAAACTAAAAATATAATTTAACATTAATAATTATTTATATGAAAAAACAGTTTTCGACTAAAATGCGGTATTTTTCACTATTCGTCAAAAAATAAAACTTCTCAAAAAAAATATTGAAAAATCACCCTAAGATAATTTTGAAATTAATAATTCAAAAATGAAGTTTATTTTGACATATTAAATTTATAATAGTGTTAAAATTTATTTTTAAAATAGGTGCACCGTTAAAAGACGGTAAAACTCAGTTTTGTGTGTAACGCAAACTAACTCAGTGTTATATGTAGTGTAAGATTAACATGGTGTTTAATATAAAGAAATATCGAAAAAAAGTAATATTTACTCTAAAACAGAAATATTTAAAAGTCTTGGGTTGTTTTATTTTACACATATTTTTACATGATTTTAAGCATATTTATCCATGAAATACAAACCAAGGATCATAAAGTCTAGTGTCTTTGGAAGACTAGGTACATAAAATTGAAAACATGGAACTATAATAAAACATATATTTATTAATCTTAAATATTTATATCATAAATTACTTTGATATTTTATATATGTATAGGATAACCTAGGGAATACATAGACAAATGGGATGATCCAAAAAGCCCAATAAGGGATTAATCGTGGAAAAGAAGCATAACACATGAGTCAAAGGCATAACATGATAACATAATAGGAATGGAACATGAATAAACATGTATAGTAATATCATAAAGAACATGTAATCATATTATCCTGGCAATGTAAAAATGTGGCAGCAACACATAACATGGCATAAACATGATTCAAGGTTAACTGCCAAGATAGTATCACATGGTGGACAAAGTCTCATAATGAATTAGGTTTACTCCCTAATCCCATACATGAAATATCATTAGAATAAAAATTAACCAATTAATTATAGTTCTATACAGGCACACACATAATAACATGTTCATTCGTATGTGTGCCACATAAAGAATCAAACATAAAGGATACACATAAGGGTTACCCATGGAAAGAAATGGGTATCATAATCATGTCATAAGGCATAACCAAAGGGTGTATAAAAATGGTATACAAGAAATGAGGGATTTAAATAATTATTGGTCATTCATAAATGAAAAACAATAATAAATCATGAATAATGATGTCCAGCTAAATTAGAAATAATAAAGATATTGGTTAGGTAACATTAGAAAATAACCCACTTAAGTGTGGTTTTAGGGAAAAGAATAGAGTTTTTTAAAGAGAATAAAGGAGAAGTTGTTTGAATAAAACCATAAATTAAATAATAAGTTTTTCATGAAAAAATTAGTGATTTTAGAAAAATATTGTTGGATTAAAACATTTTATGGAGTGTACTTGAAAATGGGTAAGAAATAGAAAAGTTCACTTTAATCGGGATTGCTTATCAGGAATAATTGTGAAGGGAACCATTTAAAACATATATTTACCCAAAAAAATAAATATGAATTGATATATATAAACATTTTTGGAAAATATACATAGAATATATAATATTTTTATAATAATAATGAATAAATACATTAGGGTAAAGTAAGAGAAACTGTAATCCCAAAGGAAAAAATGGAGGTTCAAATAGATCCCTTACCTTATGTATGAATGTGTTCTGCACTTGTACTTAATATCCTAGATAATAAAATTTTATTAATTAATTATTTAATTTATAAACTTTTATATATTTATTTTATTTATTATAATTTTATTAAGTTTATTTATGAGTACTTCAATGAGTTATAGAATTCAATTTCATCATTCTGGGAGCGTTTATTTTCATAGTTTCATGGTTGGTTTGCTTGTATATAATTATGGAAGTTCTTTTCAAATGAGAATAGTAATATAGAAGTGAAATTATATGGTATTGATACACTTATATAATTTTAAATTATCCCATATATCATTTTTTTCTAGTATGAGGATGATTCATTTGATAAAACATTAATGATAATTGTTCAGTTTATTTTGGAAATTTTTACGATCATCACGAACTAATTTTGTTTTATTTAATATTATGTATATATATTAGTTCTAGAATATGAAAAAAAATACACATATTATAATATTTTTTAACCATAATAATGGTTTTATAACTAGATTTTAAGGTGGTAATGGAAAATGAAAACTCATTGTCCATGAAGGCGGCAAACTGACATATCACAGATGATGTTTTCATTTTTAGAATAAAAGGAGATGGGAAGAGATTTGATGATGGATATTACATTAACAAAATAAAATTATAGTATATATATTATATTTTAGTTATCATTCTAATTTTTATAGGGGAGGTGAGGAGAGTATAAGAAAGGAAAATAAATTAAAAGAAAGGGATTGCAGATTTTACCTCTTGAATGTGGTCTCCTTGAGAACCTCCTTAAGGCACTTGGGTTTGGTCTTTTGTTGACACTAGAAGCTCTTGGATGTGGGGAAAATGATTGATAAGGTAATTTGGTAGAATATTGATAAGTTTCAAGGATTATAATGTGTGAGGATAAGGGTTGGTGAGGGGTGATATTTATAGGGGGAGGAGAGGGGTGTTTTTTATTATTATATTCATTAGTATATTATTTTGGCTCAATACTATTAATAATGATGATTACTATGACTAAATATAGTAAATTTTTTATGAGAGTTTGAACCAATTTCTTCTTACATCATTCCTACATCATCTATGACTTAAAAATTCATGTATTTGGCTTATAATGTTAAATACCGTAAATTATCATATTTCACTATTCACTAAGAATTCAACTATTTTAGAAAAATCCAAAAAAATCAACCTAACCATTTTTTGATGTATATATTTTAAAATTTTAATCTATTTTATGAAAATAATTTCCTAAATATGATAAATTTAATTTTTAAAAAAATCATCATTCAATCAAAAAATAATGATTTTAATATTATAATTGATTTTTTGACCCTTTGAAAAATTAATTAAAGTCACATAAAATTATATTATAATTATTTTAAAACATAATATTAATTTATGAATCTATTTTATGAAAATAAATTTTCTTTTAAATCATTATATTAATTATAAAATTATAATTAAATATTTACGTTTTACAAAAAATCCAACACCTAATTTATTATTTTTAAAACATTGATTTACTTATACCATGATATAAATATATAGTTTTTTATTTATAAGATACCTAAATCTTATTTTATACTTTCATATGTGAGTTTACTATTATAACATCTAGATTACCATTCCTAACGTTCAGATTACTATTCCAACGGTTAGATTTATAATGATCATATAGGTTCCTTAATTTCTATAAATATCACTTCATTAAGTCATTCTTTATTTACTTATAATTTCTCTTAAGTTTATATTTATACTTTTATCTTCAAAATAAATATTATGTTATCAAAATTATGTTTTATTTCTACATCTTTATTCATGAGTGTGGTCATTCTAGTGGATCGAGGTGATCTAAATTTTCTCATTCTTATTATCTGATTTTCTATTTATTGTCCCCTTGTAATATTTGGTATTCTTATTGGTTTATTTGAGGACTAAAGTATCATTATTAATTTATGAGAATAATTTTTTTATTGGGTTCTCTATGTGATTTATGTGTTTTATGTCATAATTTTAAGAAGCAAATTCCATTGATAAAATTTTTGGTTGTTACATGAAGAACTTTAGTAATATAATTTTTCATGCTGGTTTCAAAGACTAGTAAAGTAAATTTTTTATGGTTTAACATATGAAATAAATTTATTATTTTTAATATTTCTAATTTTTTTTTCAATTTTTCAGGTATCACAACATTTCAATAAAATTGATAATTGATTGTATGTATTGAGTAACCCACCATCCAAAATGGTTAAATCTTATAATTCATATGTGGTGAATGGTTTTTTATTTCATATACGCACATATGGTAAATTAAAAAAAACAATGAATAGTGTAATTTTCTTGATATGATCTCATCATAGATAAAGTAAAGTTGACTTTTATGGAATGATGGATGGAAGAATTAAACTATGTTATCTGGGATAAAATTATGTGATGATGTTTAAATTTCATTGGTTTGATACTGATAGCATCTTGTGTATTCATTCTCACTATAGACTCGTTGAAATTAAATATAAAATCCTTCTTGCAGTAAATGAACCATTTTTATTGGCTCACAAGAACATCAAATTTGTTATATAAATTTTTGTGTTTCTTAAAGAAAGTTACTTGATTGGTGGGGCATTATAATAATGAAATCTCATGAAAAATAAGTTTATGAAAATTGAATGTGGTTTTACTAAATTGAAAATAATTGAAATTTTTCAAGAGACAACTCTAAATACATATTTTCCATGAATAGAAATTAAAATCGATGATGACACTCCATAGTTACGGTTCGATGGTGATGATGATATTCATGTTGTAAAAAATGGATTTGAAATAACAAGTGATGATGAAGCTGAAGCTCCTATGAAAATTGATGATACTAAGGAGGAAGATGAATATATTGATATTATAATATATGAAGATAAGGATGACGATGAATAATGACACAATTACATGTTGGTTATGGTCATAATGAATATATATATAATACTCATTTCCAATTATTTTCTGACAATATTGTTTCCATATTTCAAATGGATGATAACAAATTTGATGAGATGTTTCATAGCCTTGAGGAGGTTATGATTCCTGGTGATGAGCCTGATCTCCATCATCCAACCCTCAGTTTTCAAGTAGTTCATCATTAACTCGGAGGGGTTGTGGTCTTGTGAGATTTATGATTTCTGAACCTATTCCTGAACAATGTCTGCATATTCATTTCGAACCACACATGTAGAGGTATGTTCAGTTGTGTATTTTAATTAATTTTCATTAATTTTCATTAATTTTCATTAATTTTCATTAATTTATTTATGAACTAATTATTTGATTGTTTGTTTTGTTTTCCTATGTATTTTCACATATGGTTGTTGGTCAGGGGAGTGTTATTCTGTGGAATTTTTTTTCTAAATCATGGTTGATGTGGGATCAGATTCCCATTAATGTTCACCACCGTATGTTTAATCATTGGATGGTATATAAATAAATAATAGTTATTTTGAAATTTATTTAATTATTAACTTGTTATTATTAATTATTTATAGTTTTTATGGTATCACATTGAAGATGGTATGAGGATCTCTATCTAGGAGGCCTATATGTGTCAACATTTTCATTAGTTTTTTCACAATATGAGGAAGATGTCCATGAAGAAACATGGATCCATATTTTTTTATCAGTCTTGCTACATCCATTGACCTAATTACATATCCTATTAGGATTGGGATGGATTTTTCTCATACTGGGTGGGAGATGGTTTTCAGAGGAGATTATCATTAGGTCAAAAAAATCAAGGGAGGTAGGAGGTCACACATAGAGCTGGTAGTTTTATATTCATTACTCATCAATGAAAAATGGTGAGTACTTTTATTTAATAATTTATATAAATTTAAATTTAAACTGTTAATTTTATATTCATATAGGTAGTTAAGAATCCTAGTATTATAGAGTTTGATGTTTATAAGAGAACGTACATTAATCCTACCACTGTAAGGATTACTGGTGGTTGACAGTGTCATATTGTGGTCAATATAATTTTTTGAGTTTTAAAATTAACTAAAAATAATATTTTAACTATTTTAATTTCAAATTTTGTTTAAAGGAGTCATATGAGGCCGAGACTTCTCACACACATAATGAGAGTAAGGCTGAGACTAAGGGTCGGGCCACTAGTAAGTTAGGATTTGATGATGTAACATAGATATAGGTGACTTAATATGAATTCAATAAAGGTCGGGTTATTAGTATCGGTTCTTGATTGACGTATTATAGTTATTATGGTATTGTTGCGTGGTCATCTTCTGGATTGAGGGGAGATCATGAAGAGTTTTCATCATCGGTTACAGAGCATTATGAGAAGTTATGAGCTCGGAATGAGGTTATGGAGACCCTATATAGGGATAAGGAATAGATTCATTGATAGTAGTAGTAGCAGTTGCACCGGGAGGAGGAGAAACATCGACGGTGGGATCAATAGTGCAAGCAGATGATAGAGTACATGCAATGACTGGTGCAGGGTATGGGGATGGAGTTCCCTCCAACACCTCATCTAGATGACCCTCCCCCTTTACAGTGATTGATGCATTTTATTGACATATTTATTATGATAAGATTTTAATGAACATGTTATGTGTGATATTGTTATTAATTAATATGTCTACAATTTTATATATATTTTTATTTCAAATTATTTTGATGTTTTTTATTTTTTTCATTTTTTTATTTTTTATTTTTATAAATTATTTGCGATGGGATTTTTTACTCATTATAAATAATTATTTGCAACAGGTTTTCTATTCTGTTATAAATAATTATTTACGATGGGTAAAAATATCATTTAAAATGCTCACATATATATAACTGGAGAAACCTTTTTTTGATGGAGGAACTACCCACCAAAAAAAATCTACAATGGACCATTAAAAAAATAGCTTTTACGACACATTTTTATGCCATGGGATATTTGAGACAGGATCCCATCGCAAATGACTATTTATGATGGGAACCTATCATAAATAGCCCACTGTTGATAATTCACCTTCCAATAGTGTCTCTTCTAATATTCACCGACTTAGAATCCTATTTTTTATATTGTATCAAAGCTACTAAATTTAATCTAATTTGAGGCCTTTTAAAACTCTTGAAGATCTCAGGATTCATATTCTCAAATGTAGGTTTCCATCTCTGTGATGCCAAAAATCATGGTGTCACTTCCTCCATGTTCGACTTCATCCTTCATGATGGTAAATGTGCTTCATCATTTTTTAGGTACTCAAACTCATATCTGTTAAAACAGCATGTTATAATTATCATATCATCCTTAAAATAATCATGTTCTTCGAATATCGATATGCATGCAAGACGAAGTCACATGCATGATGTAAAAATGATCTGGAAGATATCATTCTTTCAACATGATCATTAGAGATGGCCAGAACATTAATCATCAAACAATGGAGTTGAATGGTACACCAAAACCTCATTGAGAGGTTGAATATGATTATGGAGATCATTTAAAACCATGTGGTGTAGGAGATCGGGCATCTCATATGTATTTGATTGTGTGGTGGGAGTTTTATCCATATCTTTTAAATAGAGGAGCAGTAACTGTGTGGGTCGCATCCCACATCGAACTCACGACCCATTGATCTCTTCCTTATAAACCATTATATTCCTTCTTAGCATTCAAGATGGCACCCAAAATACTTTCACACACATACATGGGGTGGTCTGACTCACTCCCCCCCCCCCATGCGCACACTGACTGTGTGCACCATGTGGGTGATCTACGCCTGCTCACCCATGCACCTTTGCTTGCTACCTCTTACCGCCATGCTAGCTTATAGAGCTATCTCTCATATGTGGTTGAGGCCTCATCCCGCAATGAATTCAATTGAGATGGATCCTTGGTTGGATTGGTTGGATAATTTTTTATGTAAGGCTCATTAAAAGAGTTATCCAAATATTCCACCAATTCAAGCAACTCAAATCTCTTTTTCAAATTCTTCATGCTAAATATATAAATATATTTTTCTTTTTGCATGGAATATTCTTAATTTCCTTAAATATTCTTCATGAAAAATAACATTTTGAATGTCCTTATTCACATACTTGTGAAATAAAATATATTGCATGGTCTTCCTCAAATCCTCTTCAAAAATATTTTATAAACAATGTGTCACCACTATTGACACAAGTCTTTAACATTAAGAATGGTTAAATCAATCATCACATTTGGATATGGAGAATAATGATTCTACATTCTTCTCAAATTCATATCCTTTTATAATCTTCAACACATATTGACCCTTTATTGAAAACAAATATAATTCAAGTCCATTGGGTTCAACAATCTCCCCCTTTGAATTTTTTTTCAATACCCTTAATAATTCACCAAGTTAATATGTGAAATATCTTACTTTTTTTTCTTCTCCCCCTTATTGAAAATAAATTAAAAGGTGTATTTAGGGGTTCTCATCTTAAATTATCATTGTTTATTCATACTTATCTCTTCTTAAAAAATGGAACTACATTATTTATTAAAGTAGTGAGATTTTAGTTAGTCAACTCTAAGTCTACATAGGAAACCCTAGTGTAGAAAACAATAGTGATGTTACCAAAGCATCAAATATGTCCCTAAAGAATATTTATCTATGATACCATCCTCAATATAATTTAATATCTTCATTTTAGGGGATATTTGGGAATGTTTTTCAAGACATATCCTACACAAATCTTAAAAAATACATAAAAACATTTCAAGTTCATAAAATATTACTCCCCCTGCAACCCATCTAACAAATGATTCGTCGCTCCCCCTTGAGAAATTCTTGGGCATGATCAAAGAAGTAATTCTAGGGTGATGGTCATACCTCAGCATTAGTGTTTCTCCCCATTAAGGGATACACTCCATTCATCAATATAAAAATTGATGAACTCCATGATGAACATCACTTCTCCTTCAATTCTATACATGTTAGTTCAGATAAACAGGAATATGGGGATAAGGAGGTTCTTCAATACTTCTTAGTTAGATAAATAGATATGATGTTTTCTCAACCCAAAAACTCTCTTCAATATAGATCTAGTTATCTTCATGATAGTACCGCCTATGACTTTCTATTTTTGAGAATTTGAGGGTGGCATGGTTTTCATCTTCATCCTAGTATGATCCATAAAAACATATGAAATGTCATATGATTTCTTTTTCAATTTATTTTTTTCCTTCTTGTGTAGGTAGAAAAATCATACAGTTCTTTACAGTATGGACAGTTTGTTTTCATTCTATAAACAACATGTAATGATATTTCTGGGTATAATTTTTTGAAAACTTCTTATGGGTTTTAGACTCATCTTTTGAATTATTTGGTCTTCCTTTAGCACAAACATTTTCTTCTATTTCTTTTAATTTTCCATTATTATAAGAATTAATTTGAAGAAAATATTCAGAGTTATTTTCTCTTCTTATATCATTCCTTGCTTTGGAAGGTTGAAGTAACTATCCTAGAAGTATTTTTATGCAATTTTTAGCATAATGACCTTGTTGGTCACATCTTTCACAAATTTTCTTTATACAATCGAATTTATTCTGAGAAGATGGTCTTATTTATTTCTCAACAGCAAAATTTTTCATTCTAAGACTTATCCTTCTTCTCAAAGAGATTCTTTTTTCAGAATTTATCCCCTTGATATATGCCAACTCTAGGGAAGTGACACATTATACCAGTAGTTTAAAGCTTTATTTCCAAATTTACTACAACACCAGAAGTAACCTCTAAAACTCTATTTTCTATAATTCTGACTTTTTTATTATTGATAAACTACATGTTGTATGGATACACTCTTACTATGATTTTTCCTTATCCTTGGGGACATTCTTTTACTAACTCATTTAAGTCCTCTCTATCATCATCGGTCCATTTTCTTCTAGTTTTTGTGTCAGTGCCTGCACCATTAGTTGAAATATATTTAGAATCACTTGAATAATAAAAAATAACCTATACCTTATTCTTTGGACTGGTATTCATAGTGGATTTAAATGATTCATCTTAAACATCCATTTCTTTATCAAAGTCATCTCTCATCCTTTTCAAGGTGTTCCCAACTTTAATACACCTACATTGTGTCTCATTCAATTTGTCTTCTTTTGTATCCATTTTTCATTAAGGTATTTCAACATCTTATCATGTTATATAATTTTTACCTTAGAAGTTTTAATCTCATCAATAAGATTATTATCCTTCTTATTTTAATTCCTTTTTTCTTTATACATCAATTTGATTCCTTTTTTATGTTGAGTGTTTCGATCAAGACATGTTATGAGTTCAGATCTTAACATGTACTCACGGTATATATTTTGTTCTTTCTCATAATTTCTTGAAGAATATCCATGTATATTAACTTTTAATATGAAGGTTTTATGAATTTTAGTTGAACCTTAATATCTTGATTCACTCCATCTTGAATAGTCATCATCAGCCCTCCTACTCGTTAGATTTTTCTTATACTTGAGAGATTTTTTTTCTTTCTAGTATCACCTTTTCTAGTTATTCCGGATATTCTTTTAATATAGTATTCTTCTTCATCATCACTCTTAGAATCAGAAGATTCTTTATTTGGACAATCAATTGAAAAAAAAATTGACCACAACTAAATTAATTTAAAGGAATCAAACCTTTAAATTTTCCCTTTCCTCTTTTGATACTTTTGGAAATAAAGGACATTACTCTTTTATAATCTAAATAACTTAACTCATCCTCATTGGAATTTGAGGATGGTTAATATTTATTTTCCTTCATTTTGAGACTTTTCATTTCTTTGAAATTCATTTCCTCCTTATCTTTCTTTTTGAACATAGGATCTTTTCTCATCACGTAATTGAGGAGTGTATTGTGAAACTCATCAAGAGATAATTATCCAACTTCTTCCAATGAAAAAATCTTTGGATCAAATCTATCAAGTTACGTATCAATTTCTTGATAATAGATGAATATTCCAAAGTGTATCTAAAACCCCTGATATGACTTACTATATCATTTACCCTGGTAAAATAGTCATCTACAATCTCATTATCTTCCATTTGGATATCTTCAAGCATATCTCTCCATATTTGTAGTTTGTCTTCTTTGGTCTTCACATTCCCTTCATACATATTCTCAAGTTTATCCCACATCTCTTTGCTTGTCATTAATCTCATCATCTTAGTGAAAAAGTTATCAGATAAGGATGAAAAAATAGAATTTTTGGATTTCTCATCTACATTAATATTTCTATTATCAACATGTGTCATGGGAGCATCTATTCCAGGTAGGATAAAACCAAATATTATAGTATCACTAACTTCAAGGCCTTGTGAAAGCAGATATGGAGTAATTTGGTTCTTCCATCCATAATAATTCTTTCCATCGAAGAAAGGAACTCCTATATTGTTGAATAAATTAAAACTCTCCATCATAATTCTTTAGTAAAGGTTAGATATTTACATAGGGAACCTTGTGCTCTGATGCCACTTGTAGAGACCAGGTTCAGATATCATTGAGAGGGGGAGGGGTGAATCGGTTTTGTACTTTTTACGATTTTTTCTTTTCAAATCAACCTTGGTGATTGATTAAGATCTTGATGCCTTGTTAGTTAGAGTCTCACCTCTCTTTTATGAAAAAAAATGAAAGCACTAAAAATTATATGAGTATTTTTACAAGGTTTTCCCTCAATGTGGGTAACTACCTTCTTGTTGTGTTCGGGATGATCTAAGAAACATATTCTCTACTAGTAATAAGAAAAGTGATTGTAATTATAATAAATCTCCCAAAATTATTGATAGAAAAACTCTTATAATGCTTGATCGCTAATGATTATTGTGGACCATCCCCTGACTAAATCTTTAAACTGACATCCCACCAATGTTCTTTATAATGACTCCCTCTAGTTGAGTTATCTCTCAAAAATATTTGGTTGTTTAAACTGACATACCACTAGTTCTTAAATGGTATTCACATCCTCCTATGAATAGGTATTCGACTTCTTCTACCTTATGATGCAATGTGCATGTTGGCCTTATTATGTTTCAAGTCCACGTAGTCAAATATTCTTCTGAATCACCAGTGTACTTGTTCACCTTTGATTACATGAAAATATTATTGCATGAAACTTTATGCAAATAGAATGTTGTGTGTGGGATTCTTAAATACTCATTGTAAAACTTTATGCAATACTTAGGTTCTTTTCAAACTTTTTGTCACTACTTATTTGTTTAACCTTTTGAAACTCCGTCACTCTTCCCATAAAAAACTATCTTTATGAATAAATAATATTTCATGTGCTATTCTCAAACTTATACAAATGTATCACGTGACACTACTACCTCTTTTCATAACTCACTAAGTTTGATACACTCTCACTATATTTCATTCATGCACGTCATTATTCTCCTTTGTTTCTTTACGCACACAAGTAAATTCACAAGGTCTCACGCATGCATGAGATGTATATAATGCATTGTCTTCCTACCTCATGCACTCTCCCCCTTCACAAAAGCCACTATCTCTTCTACGTAGACCCGAGATGGTTCTTGATTGTGAAAAAAGAAGCATGATATATCTTATCTTATTCGTGAAAAGGAATTCTCAATGTATGTGGTATCTCAACCTTATTCATGTAAGAGCTTTTCACAAACCTGAAGGGATTTGCAGAACCAGTTCTTCGAGAAGATTTTTGAGTTTGTTTAACACAAGTAAAATGCCCACAGTTTCCTCTTCTCCTTCACATTAGAGTAGCGTGGAAGGGATTCTTCTCTGCAAAAAAAAGGTTCATGGGTGATCTATTTTCTTTAGAAAACTAGATATCTCTCAATATTAGTTGCAACATTTCCTCATCCACAGGCCTCATTATTTATAGGTGATTCCAACCACCTCTCTTCCACTCTTCACCGGCTTAGAATCCCAATTTTTATATTGTTTCAAAGCTCTGAAATTTAAGTCGTGTCAAGGCCTCTTAAAACTCATGAAGATCTTGGGATTCATATTCTAAAACACATGTTTCCATCTCTATGACATAGAAAATCATGGAATCACTTCGTTCACGCTTGTCTTCAACCTCTGTGATGGTATCTTCACATGAATGAGACGGGAACGTGTGCTTCATCATTTTTTAGACACTCAAATTCATGTCTGTTAGAACAGAACATTGTAATTATAGTATCGTACTTAGAAGAATCATGTTCTTCGAATATCGACATGCATGAAAGATGAAGTTTCATGAATGATGTCAAGACAGTCTAGAAGATATCATTATTTCGGCATGATCGCCAGTGATGGTCAAAACATTGATTTTTGAACACTAGATTCAGACAGCGCACCAAAACCTCATCGAGAGTTTGAAGAAAATGATCTTGTTTAAACCTGCATTGTGTGGGAGATTGGATGGCTCATATGTATTTGATCATGTAACGGTCATTTTATCCATATTTTTAAATAGAGGAATGGTAACCCTGCGGGATGCATCCCACATTAAACTTGAAACCCATTGAGATCTCCCTTATAAACCAGTATTTTCTCACTTAGCATTCGAGTAGGCACCCATAACACTTGCACACACATGCATGGGGAGGGTCGACCCGCTCACCCCCATGCGCACACCAACTGTACACACCATGTGGTCATTCTACACCCACTCACCTGTTCTCTTCTGTTCACTACCTCCTACTACCATGATAGCTTATGGAGATGGATCTCCTATGTGGTTGAGGCCTCCTCTCACTATGTAGTCGATTGAGTTGGTTCTTGTTTGGATTGGATGGAAAAAATTTTATGTAAGTCCAATTAAAATATTTTTCTAAATATTCCACCAAGCTAGGAAACTCAAATATCTTCTTCAAATTCTTCCTGATAAATATATAAATATATTTTCCTTTTTGCATGGAATCTTCTTAATTCCCTTAAATATTAATTAGAAAAAATAAATAACATTTTTCATGGCCTTCTTCATGTACTTATGAAATAAAAGATATTGTGTGGTATTCATCAAATCATCTTCAACAATATGTTGTAAACAATGTGTCACCACCATTGACACAAGTTTTTAACATTAAGAATGGTTCAATCAATCATCACATTTGGATATAGAGAATAATATTTATCCATGCTTCTCAACTTCATCTCCTCTTATAATCTCCAACATATATTTACCCTTTACTGACAACAAATACAATTCAAGTCTATTGGATTTAACAACTACGCTAACAAAATGTACATCTAGGTTTAATTTATCCCCATAGAAGGTCGGGTTTAGTTTATCTACTTAGAATATCGGGTCCCACTTAACCCGTAAAATAGAAGAGGAAAGGAACACTCTTGTAAGAGTCTAGGTTTAGCATGTCCCCTTAGAATAATATGTTCCTATTGACCTATAATATAGAATAGTTTTAGACTTAGTTTGTGAAATTCTGGGTTGGGTCTGCACCTATAAAAGACTATGTTAGGTTTCCATCTGTAAAATACTAGGTTTCGTCTAAATATGAAAAAGGAAAGAGGTTAGGATTAATCCTTTGAAAGTCAAGGTTGGGTCTTATCCTATAAAAGTCAAGGTTTTTGTATGGATCTATAAAATAAAAGGGAATTGGTTTAATCCACCATGACTGAAAAAGGCATATGTAAAGAGTTGTCACTCTCCTTCAAAATTGATATACCATAGTGGGTGTCATACATCAGGTTGGTGTGTGAAGAATAAATATAGGATCATTTAGATCCAAACTACTATAAAATTATTATGTTCATGTTTTTTATTTCTTTCATTTTCCTTTCTATTTATTTTCTTATATCAGTGTTATTGAATTTTTTAATATTTGTATTTTTCTCATTCTTCTCTTAAATTTTAAACTTTGATTAATTTTTAAAAGAAAGACAATTAAACCCCCTCTTATCCATTTTCATCACCCATTTGGGATCCAACAATTATCCAATGGTAATGAGGATGTGATATGTAGTGGGGGTCATACATGGTGGGAGGAAATGAGATTTATGTCTTTAACATTCATGATAGCCTACTGCCCTGGTTATGTGATGCGCTTGTGATGCGATGCGATGAGGATGTGATGTGATGATGACTGATGATAGCACCGAATTTTATACCTTGAGAGGGTGGGGTAAGTAAGGAAGAGTTATGATCCACACCAGAGATGACTAAATATATGATGTAATGTGTATGGAAGGAATGGGAGCACAAGACATTTGATTTTGGGGGTGTGAGAGTGGAAAATAGGTGGGAATGTGGTTGTGAGGCGCCTTTACTTTATGTTTTTGATATTATGTTACTATATTGGATGCACTGGTGAGGATAATATTGGTTAGTTGGATTGATTAGGTACATGTTGGTTCTATTGTTTGTTCACTAGTGCATTAGTATTTTCTTTTCACATGTGAACTTTAGGCCTTGGGTATGATCCTACTGAATATAAAAGTTATGATTTCCCTGTGTATATAAACTATTTTTCATGTTTTTAGGAGGACTTCGAGGACCAAGCTTAACATTACTAGCTTAGGTTTAGCTACTATTGAGTCGTTGTCATAAGGTTATCTTTTTTTATTTACTTGGAGACTTTTGTTTTTATTTTTTTGGAATTGTTCATGCATTGTAGGATGGTTTGGGTTTATCCTTATATTATGTAATGAAGTTGATTTGCGATTGATTTGTCTTATCTCCTGATCCTATATTATATGAAGGTAATTTCTCCCATATGTGAGATTTTTATACCCTCGGTGTTTGTTGTCAACTCAAGGCCTACTAGAGGTGGGACTTGGAGGGGTCATTATCTCTCTTTCATCATTGAAAACCCAGGAGGGATACCTTTGGAGGGAGGGGTTTGTGACACTCACCCCATCTGGGAACCCACACTCATGCAAACCCTCCATCTTAGGCCTACCAAACTTGTGCGACCCCATCCTATTAAATCTGTAATTAATTCGTAAGTGGTGAGATTTGAACCCCTACCCACCTCAATCTCAACAAGCATCATTACCACTAGTTTAGAGAATTTTACTTGTCATAGATTTCAACAAACACTTATATTTTTGTGTATGTATTTACATATATTAGAATATATAAAAAATATGTATATGTTTATTAACACACATACACATATATTTATATATATACGTTATATGTATGTATATATGTGTGTGTGTGTGTGTGCGTGTGGTTATATACATATCCATACATTATTAAAAGGTCAATAAAATTAATGATTATTTTTTATTTTCATATGGTTTATATGTTTAAAAAATATGTTATATGTAAATATGTTTAAATATTTATTTATAGAATTCAATTTTTATATGTAAATATATGAAAAATATGTATATATATATATACATTTAGTAACAATATGAAAAAATATTAAAATTTTGACCTCATAATATCCATATGAGTGTAATTTCTATAAATTAATTTAGTCTCCATTGAAAAAAACTATAAGAAAACTCTCTTAAACAAAGCTAAAATTCCACTAAAAAATTAAAAATTAGGGTATCGCAACTAAAAAAATAGTTTTAGAGGTCTTCCATATAATTTTTGACCTCAAAAAAACTTTAACTAGAGCCCCTTATGAACACGATGTAGATCACTTCACAAGTTTCGATTTGATATCTCGTATAGCCCAAGTGGACACCTGGATTAAAAGTTATGGTTGTTTGAAGTTCAAGCATTTTTTTGAACTCATCTTAAGAGATTCATTAATTTATTAATTTTTTTCTACCATGAAATTGTTGTTAAATATCTATTAATCGATACTAATTTTTAAATAATTAATTAAAATTAATTTTTAATTATTTTATAAACTATTTTTTCACTGAATCTATTATGTATTAAGTGTACATACATATTTAGTATTATAAAAAACATATTTAAGCAATATATATATATGGAAACATTTTTTATATTAAAATATGATTTTTTATAATATATAATTTTTTTATGAATGATTTGGCAGATCCCATTCTTTCGGCATGATCACTGGAGATGGCCAGAATGCTGATCATCGAACGCTAGATTCGAACAGCACACCAAAACCTCATCGAGAGGTTGAAGATAATGATCTTTTTTAAACCTTCATATCATAGGAGATCGGACGGCTCGTATGAATTTGACCATGTGGTGGATGTTTTATTCATATCTTTTAAAAAAGGAACAGTAACTGCATGGGTCACGTCCCACATCAAACTTGTGGCCCATTGAGCTCTCCCTTATAAACCATTCTGTTACCACTTAGCATTCGATCCAGCACCCAGAACACTTACACACACATACATGGGGTGGTGCAACCCACTCTCCCCCCATGCGCACACCGATTATGCACACCATGTGGGCGTTTTTCACTTGTGCACCCATGTGCATCTTCTTTCTACCTCCTGTCTCCATGCTAGCTTATAGAGCTAGCTCTCCTATGTGGTTTAGGCCTCCTCCCACAATACAGTGGATTGAGATGGTTCCTTGTTTGGCTTGGCTGGCCAATTTTTTATGTAAGGCCCATTAAAAGTGTTATCCAAATATTCCACCAAGAAAAGCAACACAAATATCTTATTCAAATTCTTCATGCTAAATATATAAATATATTTTCCTTTTTTCATGGAACCTTCTTAATTCCCTTAAATATTCATCATGAAAAATAAATAACATTTCACATGGATTTATTCATGCCCTTATGCAATAAAAGATATTTCGTGGTCTGCATCAAATCCTCTTCAACAATATTTTGTAAAAATGTGTCACCACCATTGACACATGTCTTTAATATTAAGTACAGTTTAATCAATTATCATATTTGGATATGGAGAATAATAATTTTTCATGCTTCTCAAATTTATCTCCTCTTATAATCTCCAACACATATTGACCCTTTATTGAAAAAAAATATAATTCAATTCCATTATATTCACAAATCTCCCCCTTTGAATTTTTTGTCAATACCCTTAACAATTCATCAAGTCGATATGTGAAATATATTCCTTCTTTTTCTTCTCCCCCTTATTGACAATAAATACAAAGGTTTATTTAGGGGTTCTCATCTCAACTTCTCATTGTTTCTTCATACTTCTCTCTCCTTAAAGAATGGAACTACATTCTTTCTTAAAGAAATGAGCTTTTAGTTAGTCAAATCTAAGTCAATGTGGGAAAACCTGGTGTAGAAAATAATAGTGATGTTACCAAAGCATCAAAGTTTTTCCTAAGAATATTTATCTATGATACCATCTTCAATCTCCTTTAATATCTTCTTTTCATGGGATATTTGAGAAATTTTTTCAAAATATATCCTACACACATCTTAAAAAACACATTAAAACATTTCAAGTGCATAAAATATTATTCTCCTTACAACCTATCTAACAAATTATTCATCACTCCCCCTTGAGAAATTGTTTTTCATGATCAAAGATGTGATTCGAGGGTGATGGTCATACCTCAGTATCAATATCTCTCCCCCTTAAGGGATACATTCCACTCATCATCATGGAAATTGATTAACCCATGATGAACATCACTTCTCCTTCAATTCTCTGCATGTTAGTTCAAATAAACAAGAATAAGGGAATAAGAAGGTTCTTTGATGCTTCTTAGTTAGGGCAATAGGGATGAGATTTTCTCAACCCAGAAACTCTCTTCAATCCAGCTCCAGTTCTCTTCATGATATCACCTCCTTTGAATTTCTAGTTTTGATCATTTGAGGGTGGCATGGTTGTCCTCTTCATCCTAGTATAATCCATAAAAGAACATGCACCATCATATGTTTACTTTTTCAACTTATTTTTTTCCTTCTTGTGTAGGTAGACAAATCACACAATTCCTTGTAGTATGGATAGTTTTTTTACATCCTCTACACAACATGTCATGATATTTCTAGATATGATTTTTTGAAAACTTCTTATGGGTTTTGGCCTCATCTAGTGAATTCTTTGGTCTTCATTTAGCACAAAAATTTTCTTCTATTCCTTTTAATTTTCCCTTCTAACAAGAATTAATTTGAAAAAAATGGTTTGAGTTCTTTTCTATTATTAGATCATTCTTTGATTTGGAAACCTGAAGTAATTATATTGGAAGTGTTGTCATGCAAGTTTTAGCACAAGACCTTTTTGGTCGCATCTTTCACAAATTTTCTTTAGACTATCAAATTTATTCTGAGAAGACAGCTTTTTTGATTTCTCAACAACAAACTTCTACATTCTAAAACCATTCCTTCTTATCACAGAGCTACTTATTTTCTTTTCAAAAAAATTTCCCATTGATATATACCTATCCTAATGAAGTAACGCATTGTACCAGCAGTTGAAAGCTTTGTGTCCAAATTTACTACAACACCAACAGTAACCTCTGAAACTATGTGTTCCATAATTCTGACTTTTTTGTTGCTGATAAATTGCTTATTTTATGCATACACACTTACCATGATTTTTCCCCAATATTAGGGGATATTCTTTTCCCATCTCATTTAAGTCCTCGTTATCATCATTAGTCCATATTCTTCCAGGTTTTGTATCAGTACCTGCACCACTAGATGAAACATATTTAGAATCACTGGAATAATCAAAAAAAAATTTGTACCTTCTTCTTTGGATTGGTCTTCACATTGGATTTGGATGATTCAGCTTGAAAATCCACCACTTTATCAAATTTATCTCTCTTCATTTTCAAGGTGTTCTCAAATTTAAGACACCTAGATTGTGTTCCATTCAGTTCTTTTTCTTTTGTAGCCAGTTTTTCATTAAGGTCTTCTTATCATGTTCTGCAATTTTCACCTTGGAAGTTTCGATCTCCTCAATAAGATTAATCTCCTTTTTTCATTCCTTTTTTCTTTATCCAACAATTTGGTTATTTTCTTGAGCTGAGTGTTTTGGTCAATATTTGTTATGAGTTCATATCTTAGCATGTACTCATGGTGGATCTCTTCTTCTTTCTCATCACTACTTGAAGAATCTCCATGTCTATTAAATTGTGCTATAAGGTTTTTATGATTTTTAGTTGAACCTTCATCTTATGATTCACTCCATATTGAAGAGTTTTCATTAACCCTCCCACTCATCATATTTTTCTTTTACATCCTTGAGAAATTCTTTTTCTTTCCAGTATCACCTTTTCAAGTTCTTCCAGATCTTATTTTAATGCATTCTTCTTCTTCGTCATCACTCTCAGAATCATCAGATTCTTTCTTTGGATAATCAATTGAAAAATGTCCAATTTGACCATAATTAAAGAACTTTAAAGGAGGCAAACCTTTAAATTTTCCCTTTCCTCTTCTGATCCTTATATAAATAAAGGACATGAATCTTTTATAATCTGAATCACTTACTTCATCCTCATCAGAATATGAGGATGGTTCATCTTTATTTTCCTTCATCTTGATATTTTTAATTACTTTCAAATCCATTTCCTCTTTAGATTTCTTTTTGAACATAGGAGCTTTTCTCATCTCATAATTGAGAATTGTATTATGCAACTCATCAAGAGATAAGCCACCAAGTTCTTCCAAGGAAGAAATCTCTGGATCAAATCTGTCAAGAAAGTTATGAATCAATTTCTTGAAAATAGATGAATCTTCCAAAGTGTCTCTAAAACCCTTGATATGACTTACTATCTCATTTACCCTAGTAAAATAGTCATCTACAATCTTATCATCAGCCATTTGGATATCTTCAACTTAGCTCCCTGGATTTGTAGTTTGGATTTTTTGATCTTCACATTCCCTTCATATATATTCTCTAGTTTATCCCACATCTCTTTGGTTGTCTTTAGTCTCATCATCTTCGTGAAAACTTTATCAGAAAAGGATGAAAAAATAGAATTTTCAGCTTTCTCATCTGCATCAATATTTTTCTTATCAGCATGTGTCATGGGAGCATCTATTCCAGGTAGGATAAAACCAACTATTACAGTACCACTAACTTCAAGGCCTTGTCAAAGCAGATATGGAAGCATTTGGTTCTTCCATCTATAATAGTTATTTTAATTGAAGAAATGAACTCCTTTATTGTTGACTGAATTCAAACTATCCATCACAAGTCTTCAATAAAGGTTGGATCTTTAAATAGGGAACCTTGTGCACCGATACTACTTGTAGAGCTCAGGTTTAGATATCATTGAGAGGGGATGGGGTGAATCAGTGATGTGCTTTTTACAATTTATTCTTTTCAAATCAACCTCTGTGATCGGTTAAGATCTTGATCCCCCATTATTTAGAGCCTCACCTCTCCCGTATGCAAATAAATGAAAGCACTGAAAAGTACATGAGGATTTTTGGAAGGTTCTCCCCCGATATGGGTGACTACATCCTTGTTATGTTCGGGATGATCCAAGATAAAGATTATCCACTAGTAATAAACAAAGTGATTGAAAGTACAGAAAATCTACCAAAATGTCTGACAGACAAACTCTTGTAATGCCTTATCACTAATGATTACCGTGGACCATCTCCCGACGGGAAATTTAGATTGGCATCCCACCAGTGTTCTTTATACTAACTCTCGCCAATTGAGTTATCCAGTGAAAATATTTAGTTGTTTATACTGAAATCCCGCCATTTCTTTAATGGTATTCACAGCCAGCTGTGAATAGGTCTTCAACTTATTTTGCCTACTGATGTAGTGTGCATGTTGGCCTTGTTTTGTTTCAAGTCCATACAGTCAAATATTCTTCTGAATCGCTGGTGGCCTTTCTCACCTTTGATTACATGAAAATATTGTTGCATGCAACATCATGAAAACAAAATGTTGTGCATGGACTTCTTGAATACTCATTGTACAAATGTATGAAATACTCAGGTTCTTTACAAACTTGGTGTCGCTGCTTATTTTTTTAACCTTGTGAAACACCTTCACTCTTCACATAAAAAAACTGTCTTTATGCATGAATAATATTTCATGCACTATTCTCAAACTTTTGAAAGTATATCACGCGACGCTACTGCCTCTTCGCGTAACTCGTTAAGTTTGATGCACTCTCACTGTATTTCATTCATGCACGTCATCATTCTCCTTTGTTTTTTAATATGCATAAGTAAATGCATGGTGTCTCACGCATGCATGAGATGTATATCATGCATTGTCTTCCTGCCTCGTGCACTCACCTCCTTCATGCAAGCCACTGTCTCCTCTACGCAGACTTGAGATGGTTCTGGATTGTGCAAATAGAAGCATGATATCTCCTGTCTTATTTGTGAAAAGGAATGTTCGGTGTATGTGGTGTCTCAACCTTTTTCACATAAGAGCTTCGCTCAAACCCAAAGGGCTTCACGGAACAATTTCTTTGTGAAGCTCTTCGAGTGTGTTTAACACAAGTCAAAGGTATGTGGTCTCCTCTTCTCCCTCACGTTAGAGTAGTGTGGGAGGGCTTATTCTCCACAAAACAACGTCTGTGGACACTATGTTTTCTTCAAAAAAACTAGAGCTCTCTCAATATGGACAGTAACACCTCCTTGGCCACAGACCTCGATATTTATAAGTGAGTCCAAATGCCTCTCTTCTACTCTTCACTGGCTTAGAAGCCCAATTTTTATGCAGTGTCAAAGCTCTAAAATTTAAGTCATGTCAAAGCCTTTTAAAACTCCTAAAGATATTTGGATTCATATTCTCGAATGCTTGTTGCCATCTCTGTGACGCCAAAAATCATGGCATCACTTCCTTCATGCTCGACTTCATCCTTCTTGATGGTATCCTCATGTGCATGTGACGGGAACGTGTGTTTCGTCATTTTTTAGATGCTCAAATTTGTGTATGTTAAAACAACATGTTGTAATTATCATATCATCCTTGGAAGAATTGTGTTCTTCGAATATTGGCATTCATGCAAGACAAATTTGCATGCATGATGTCGAGACGATCTCACAGATCTCATTCTCTCACCATGATCATCGGAGATGGTCGGAACATTGATCGCCAAACAATGGAGTCAGACGGTGAACCAAAACCTCGTCGAGAGGTTGAAGACAACGAGCTCGTTTAAACCTGTGCGGCGCGGGAGATGAGACGGCTCATATGGCTTTGATCGTGCAGTGAGCGTTTTATCCGTATCTTTTAAATGGAGGAATGGTAACTGCATGGGCCATGTCCCACATTAAACTCGCGACCTGTTGAGTTCTCCCTTATAAACCATTCTATTCCTGCGTAGCATTCAAACCTGCACTCGAAACACTTCCACACACATACATGGGGCGGTTCGACCCACTCACCCCCCATGCACACACTGACTATGCCACCATAAGGATGCTCTACGCACACTCACCCGTGTGCCTCTGCTCGCTACCTCCTAACACCATGCTAGCTTATGGAGTTGGCTCTCCTGTGTGGTTGAGGCCTCCTCCCATAATGCAGTCAATTGAGCTGGATCCTTGGTTGGCTTGGGTGGCCAATTTTTTATGTAAGGCCCATTAAAAGAGTTAGCTAGATATTCCACCAAGCCAAGCAACTCAAATATATTCTTAAAGTTCTTCATGCTAGATATATAAATATATTTTCCTTTTTGCATGGAATCTTCTTAATTCCCTTCAATATTCATCATGCAAAATAAATAACATTTTGCATGGCCTTCCTCACATCCTTAAGAAATAAAAGATATTGCATGGTATTCATCAAATCCTCTTTGACAATATGTTGTAAACAATGTGTCACCACCATTGAAACAAGTCTTTAACATTGAGAATGATTCAATCAATCTCCGCATTTGGATATGGAGAATAATAATTCTTCATGCTTCTCAACTTCATTTCCTCTTATAATCTCCAACACATATTGACTCTTTATTGACAACAAATACAATTCAAGTCTATTGGGTTCAACAACTACCCTAACAAAAGGTACATTTGGGTTTAGTCTATCCTCAGAAGACTCACTTTAGTTTATCCCCTTAGATGATCAGGTTCCGCTTAACATGTAAAACAGCAGGGGAAAGGACCACTCCTGTAAGAGTCTGGTTTTAGTTTGTCCCCTTAGAAGATTGTTTTCCTCTTGACCCGTAATATAAAAGGGGTTGGGACTTAGTTTGTGAAACTCTAGACTAGGTCTGCACCTATAAAAGATTGGGTTAGGTTTCCATCAGTAAAAGACTGGGCTCCGTCTAAACCCGAAAAAGGAAAGAGGTTGGGATTGAGCCTGTAAAAGTCTAGGTTGGGTCTTATCTTGTAAAAGATTGGGTTTTTATCTGAATCTATAAAAGGCAAGGGAATTGGCTTAAGCCTTCATGTATGAAAAGGGTGGATGTAAAGAGTTGTCACTCTCCTTCAAAAGTGATATATCATAGTGAGTGTCATACATCAGGTCAGTGTGTGACGTAGGATCATTTGGATCCAAACTACTATAAAATTCTTGTGTTCATCTTTTTTCTTTCTTTCATTTCCCTTTTTATTTCTTTTCTTATATTGGTGTGGTTGAATTGTTTAATATTTGGATTGTTCTCATTCTGCTCTTAAAGTTTACGCTCTGATTAATTTTTAAAAGAAAGACAATTCACCCCTCCTCTTGTCCATTGTCATTACCCCTTCGGGGCCTAACAATTATCCAGTGGTAATGAGGATGTGATATGTGGTTGGGGTCATGCATGGTAGGAGGATGACACAAGATTGATGTCTTTCACGTTCATGATAGCCTACAGCCCGAGTGATGTGATGTGCTTGTGATGTGATGCGATGAGGATGTGATGTGATGTGATGATAACTAATGTTAGCACTGGATGCTAGACCTTACGAGAGTGGGGTAAGTAGGGATGTGTCCCGACCCACATCAGAGATGATTGGATGTGTGATGTGATTTGTATGGAAGGGATAAGAGCACAAGATGTTTGACGTTGGGACATAAGAGCGACAAATTGGTGGGGATGTGGTTGCGGGGCACCTTTGCCTTTTGTTCTTGATATTATGTTTTTTTTAATAGATTGAAGGTCAAACCCCCTTTATTGAGCATAAAATAATAAACCCCTTTGAGAAATGGATAAAGAGGAAACTCATAACAAGACACAGAGACACAGATGCCTTAAATAAACATGATCTGAAGGGCCTAACATGGTCTCGAACGTCCGAAGGGAAGCAAATGTCAAGACAAGCACCAGAAAAAGTCCCCCCCCCCTCCCAATAAACAATGCAACAGAGGAATCAGTCGATGATGTTACTATATTGGATGCATTGATTTGATTAGTTGACTTGATTAGGTACATGTTGGTTTTGTTGTTTGTTCACTAGCGTATTAGCATGTTCTTTTCATATGTGCACTTTAAGGCATTGGGTATGATCCTACTGAGCATACAAGTTATAATTACCCTACGTATATAAATTGTTTTTAGGTTTTCAAAAGGACTTCGAGGATCGAGTTAAACATTACTAGCTTGGGTTTTGGAACTACTGTTCAGTTGATAAGACTGTCATTTTGTATTTATTTGGAGGCTTGTTTGTATTTGTTGACATAGTTCATGCATTGTAGGATGATTTGGGTTTATCCTTATATTATGTGATGAAGTTGTTTAGTGTTTGATTTATCTTATCTTATGACCCTATATTATATAGGGTAATGTTTCCCATATATGAGATTTGTATACCCTCAGTGTTTGTTGCCAACTCGAGGTCTATTGGAGATGGAACTTGGAGGAGTCATTATCTATGTTCCTTCATTGACGGTTCAGGAGGGATACTTTCGGATTGAGGGGGTCGTGATACCCACCCAATCTGGAAACCTACACTCACACGACCCCACCTGCTTAGACCCACCAGACTCGCACAACCTCATCCCATTAAATTTGGAATTAATTTGTAGGTGATGAGATTTGAAGGGATCATTATCTGTCTTCTTTCATTGATATCACAACCTTTTGAGGGGGAGAGTCGTGCCATCCACTCATCTAGGAACCCACACTTATCCGTCACACAACCCCAGCCCATTAAATCTGGAATTAATTCATAAGTGGTGAGATTTAAAACTCTACCCACCTCAATCTCAATAAGCACCATTACCGCTGATCCAGTGAATTTTACTTGTCATAAATTGCAACAAATACTTACATATATGTGCAAGTATTTACAAAAAGTAATGATCATTTGAAGTTCAAGACTTTTTTCAACTTATCTCAAGAGATTAATTAACTTATTAATTTTTTCTACCATGAAATTTTTTATACTACTCTATTGACACACGAAGAGCCTGCCTGATGATTTCAAAGTTACTGGTTTTTGGGGAATTTGGGTCCTCTATTCAACAGCTGTGGTCTAAAACAATGCAAAAATACAACAACTTCTCCACAAAAGGCAAATAAGCTCATGTGTTTGCAGCAAGACACAACCAAATCATTCTAACATCACTCAACAACCAATTTCTGCTCTGGTACCTGCATAGGGTAAATCAAACAAAAAAAAACGGTTTACCTGTACAAAAGAAAAACAAATACCTGCCGGAAACCACTGTTGCAGCATGGAAGGAACAAAGAATCAGCCGTGTGCTGGCCTTTGGCAGATGAACGAAAAAGCACCCAACCCTCTACTCTTCAGACCACAACTGTTTGCCCACTGATCTCATCGGCAAGTTGCAGCGATCCGTCCTTCATCAGGTTAAGGCTCAAGCTCTTGAACCTCTCTCTCGAATATTGCCGAGAAGCCTTCCTCCAATCCGTTCCCGCTTTCATCATTGCTACAAATTCCTCATAACTAATCTGCCCATCCTGTTCAAAAACACTTTTCATTAGGGTTCAAATTTTAAAATCATAAGAGATAACCAAACACCCTAACCTTGTCCGTGTCAACCTCATGCATAATCTCAATCAATACATCTTCCTCCATTTCAACTGCCTCGTCTGATAGAGCTTCTCGCAATTCCTCCACTTCGATATAACCGTTTCCATTTTTGTCAAAAAACTTAAATGCCTTGCGAAAATGTTCGTCGTTTTCCATCTTTTGCAGGTGAATCGTCACCGCTACGAACTCCCCGTAGTCCAGTATTCCATTCCCATCAACATCAGCCTAAATTCAGCATGCACAGAACAATGCCCCATCACAGATTAAAGATTCACTCAACATGATGCCATTATACAACATAGCAGAGACCTCTCAGTGTGTCAAAATTGTTTCTGCTAGACTATCCTAAAAAAATTCTTGTCATTCAACAATGGGAAGCACAGGGGTCTGGTTAGAACACAACATAAATTATAACTTCTAAGAGCAACAAAAAATACAATTGATGATGTCAATCGCTCTAGGTACACATTAAAACAACAACAAACAAGCCTTAAACCCAATTAAATGGGGTCGGCTACATGGATCAAACGTCATCAATTGGCTCTATTGAACACCATATTTTCATTGAAACCATTTAGAACACTCTAGTTATTAAAGCGGGGATTTTCAAATTTCCATATTTCCATGCTTTCCATCTTCATTTACTACTCTACTCAAGTTAGACATTAGGCATTTTCCTATCTAGTTAATGGCACGAAATTTACGCAGCGCTTGATACATGAAAATGTTTTCCATATTCATTTTCAAAAATATTTTAGAAAATGAGTTAAAAAATGTTTTGGCGTAGGAGAAAAATAAGAAAATATGTAAAGCATTTTCATTTTCATTTTCAAAATAAATAGCTCCATTTATATAATTCAATACATTTATAGAAAATAAAACAGAAACTGTTTTCAAAACCCAAACACAACCTTAGCTTTCCAACTCGTTTAACTCTCCACTTTTGATCGGGCAGAGCATGAGGATAAGTGTACACAATGGCTCACAATGTAAAAGCTTATGACGGTGTTACTAAAAATGCATGTCCTCACTGTTGTACCTTTTAGAAATTTATTATTATAATTATTATCACTATAAGAGACATGTAAGAGAAAATGGATTGCATTAAATGAAACCAAGGCTTTTAGAAAATAACAATGCAAACTCCAAAAGCATTCTATTTATGGAAATCAAATAGTAAACTAACTAACAAGCAAACAAGAAGCAATGGAAACAAAATCAATATTTGTTACGCAACCAAAATATAAGAAAAGGGAGAGAAAACCACAAGTTGCATTGTAAAGGACGAGCCCAATGCAGTCATGTTTCGCCAGAGGAGGATCATTGATCATGCACAATAATGACATTTTTTTTCCAAACTCGCTATAAAATTAGGATGAGATTTGCCTGTGCAGTGGTTTAAATGCTTCCTTTGGCTGCATATTTTTAGGGTAAAGCCATGAGATGATATTAAAATCTAGTTTTATTTGAGAGCATTTCAAATTGGACTCGGCCCAAAAATGACTGGACTCTTGTGTTATTTGGAATATTATGCTCATGTTATGTCTACCCATGAAGGGAAATGTTTAGCAGCACTCTTCAGAGAAATTCATGCAGAACAAACAAATCACTTACCCACAAAGAAACACTAGTATGCCCCACCCCCAAATTTTAAGAGAACAAAAACAAGATCATGGGTTTTTTTTAAATGGTTATCTATTAGATTTTCTAATCATCGTAGAGGATTTCAATTTACATTAAGAGGATTTTGATTTACTTTCTAATCACCAATGCTTATCTATTCCATTTCTTCTAGCATGTTTCCTGTAATAAATGACAGCCATTTTTCATAGGTTCAAAAATAACTCCTTTGCTCAAGTTCATTTCATTCTGAAATAAATGGAATCTCCAACTCAAGTGACCTTGGGTTATAAATGCTCATATGAAGTATAAATAAAGCAATATAATAAGACACTCGCTGAAATGGGTATGCAACCATGAAGACTATGAGATAAGAAGGCTTGCAATTATGTTCAGTAGCAAACATTGCAGAAGCTATTTGCAACAGGACTCCTATAAAGTCTATCCCCAATGTCAACTAATATTATCAGAACATGAAACATCCACAGAATCATTTAAAGATATAACAATAAATGTATAAGTTTCAAGCAAACATATTCGGCAATTCAATAAGAGGAATACCAAGCTAATCAAATTTATGTGTATAAGAAGGCATATAATTCAACTGCAGATACCGAAAATTAGGGAAGCAGAAAAGCCTGTAACGGGAAGTATTTCAGTGCAGCATGAAGCAACATAAATATATGAAAAACTAATGGCAGGTCAGATAAAAAGTTACCCGATGCATGAAAAGCTGAAAGCATAAAAAATCCTCAAGTGAATTTCTTATGATGGTGAAAAATTTTACCACTTCCATCAGCAACTTTATCTCTGGTTCATCCAACTGTGACCCAACTTTCTGGAGTCCAGCTTTCAACTCCTCATAAGTTACTTTGCCATCATTGTCGGTGTCCATTAATGCAAACATGTCTCGAATGACTTCCACCTCCTCCATGGATAGATGTTCAGCAATCACCTGCAACATTTAATCAAAAAAACAACATGGTGCACAATACAAAAATAAAATAAAGCCACAGGTATCATCCCATGGACAATAATAGATGCTTACTCGCATAGCTTTCTTCTTGAATCTATTCATCAAAGAAAACTGCTTCAGCCTTGACCTCACAATATCCCCTAATGGAACATTTGGAGCTTTCTTCGCATTATGTAGCCACGAATGTTCTAGCGAACAAAAATATCAGAAAATCGTGATTGATGAAGAAATAAAATGAATTAGATTGTCAGGTCATGATCATACAATCTCAAGCTACTATTGAAATAAAAACCTATATGTTCTCACCCAAGTTAAGAATCAAAATTAATTCTGCTCATTCCTAAACAAATTTAGTAAATTGTTAGTATTAGATCCAATGCAACCTTCGGATCAACACGTAGCATTCGTGATCCTATCAACATGAGTTTAACTCTCTAAAAACATGTCAGCAACATTTTATTTATAAATGGTATGGACATTCCATCAAAGCTTGTATGAGACTTTAAAACTCATCTACCAATTTATTGTCATTGGAAAACCATTCATTCACTCACAATACACAATAAGCTAATAGATGATTCACTTAAAAATGTTTAAATGCTTCAGGATAAATCTAAAAACTATAGTTTGTAAGGATGGTATTAACAAATGAAGGTTTTTTCAGTAATGATATTCATAATAAATTTATAACCCAGTCTTTTATTTTTTTATGCATGGATTAATTTGGAGAAACAATTCATATTAAGATGAAATAAAATAATTAAATCCATCGTTATTTAAATTTGTGTTTCACATTTTGATCAAACTAATTATCTCAACATAAAAATTTCCCTAGAGAAAGGGCTTTATAATTTTGCATCGCAAATCATGTGCCAAAATCAAATGTTACTCAGGTTAAAATTCTATTTTGACCACGAACATGGTAAGATGTGTCAATTTGTCCTAATGCCAGAATCAGATTATTATAGTGAATATATTGTGTTTGTGTACAAAACAATTTGAACCCTAGAATATCATGAATAATCTATTCAATAGCCCAAAAAAAACATTCAACTATGGCATATGTGGGGCATGGCCATAAACTTTCCGAGGAGAATAAGATTCAATCCTAGACATTTGCAATACCCTTTAGTGATCCTTCAAGGCAATGAAAGCCCAAATCCTAGATTACTTTAAAAGAAAGCAAAAACAAAATACCAACTAGAAATGCAAAATTATGCCCTCAAATCAAAATAAACATTTGCACAGCACTTACTCCCCCAAATGGCAACTCTCACTTTACCCAAAACACTGACAATGAATCGAAAAATATGACAATGTATCTATGATCTATTCCTAAGCACAGTTGGCTAAATCCCAAAGTAAAGAACTTTTGTCAAATGACAAGCAAGAATTAACAATCTGCACAGTCAACTATGGCATATGTGGGGCATGGCCATAGACTTTCCAAGGAGAATAAGATTCAATCCTAGACATTTGCAATACCCTGTAGTGATCCTTCAAGGCAGTGAAAGCCCAAATCCTAGATTACTTTAAAAGAAAGCAAAAACAAAATACCTACTAGAAATGCAAAATTATGCCCTCAAATCAAAATAAACATTTGCACAGCACTTACTTCCCCAAATGGAAACTCTCACTTTACCCAAAACACTGACAATGAATCAAAAAATATGACAATGTATCTATGATCTATACCTAAGCACAGTTAGCTAAATCCCAAAGTAAAGAACTTTTGTCAAATGACAAGCAAGAATTAACAATCCGCACAGTCAACTATGGCATATGTGGGGCATGGCCATAGACTTTCCAAGGAGAATAAGATTCAATCCTAGACATTTGCAATACCCTGTAGCGATCCTTCAAGGCAAAGAAAGCCCAAATCCTAAATTACTTTAAAAGAAAGCGAAAACAAAATACCTACTAGAAATGCAAAATTATGCCCTCAAATCAAAAAAAAAACACTTGCACAACACTTACTCCCCTAAATGGCAACTCTCACTTTACCCAAAACACTGACAAGGAATCAAAAAATATGACAATGGATCTATGATCTATACCTAAGCACGGTTAGCTGAATCCCAAAGAACTTTTGTCAAATGACGAGCAAGAATTAACAATCTGTACAGGCACCTACCCAGCACCTGCTGAGCAGTTAAACGTTTTTTCGGATCCGGCTCCAACATCTGCCGAACAAGACTCTTGGCACTATCCGATATCTGAGGCCATGGTTCCCTCTTAAAATCTATCGCGCCACGCAGAATAGCCAAAGCAACCCCCTGCTCGGTCTCTGCAGGATCCAATTCTAAATTCAGCAGCCCGTCTCATCAACATCCGAATTTGACAATCATATGCACATTCGTTGGCAAATTTACCTGCCCAAAACGGAGGCACCCCGCACAGCAGGATGTAAAGAATCACACCAGCACTCCATATATCAACTTCCTGTCCATAATTCCTCTTCAACACTTCTGGCGCCATATAATAGGGGCTGCCCACAATCTCTGAAAACCGCTCCCCTGGGATAATTCGGCAGTTGAGCCAAGCAATCAGCAAAAACCACAATTTAGATGCCATTGGGAAATCGAAGAAGAAAGTCAACAGATTTTCTTAAGATAGAGAAAAAAGAAAGGGAGGGGACATCGGAAACAGCAACACGCATACCTGATTTGAATAACACTGAAAGCCCGAAATCAATGGCTTTAAGAGGCGAATGCTCGCGTTTGTTAGAGAACAAGAAATTCTCCGGCTTCAGATCCCTGTGCATCACCCCATGATCGTGACACATCTTCACAACCTCCACTACAGTCCTCGCGATGTTCGCTGCCGCGCGCTCGCTGTAATGGCCACGGGCGACGATCCGATCGAAGAGCTCTCCCCCCTCACAGAGCTCCATCACAAGATGCACGTCCTCGTCGTCCTCGTAAGTAGCCCGCAGCTTCACGACGTTGGGGTGATCGGGAAGGCTTGACATGATCGAAACCTCCCTGCGAACGTCTCCAATATCCACGGCTGTCCTCAGCTTCTTCTTCGAGATGGTCTTGCAGGCTAGGGCTTCCTTGGTCTCCCTGTCCGTACACAAGTACGTGATGCCGAACTCGCCCCTCCCCAGTTCCCCGCCCAGCAGGTACTTATCGCCGATTCGGGTTCGGTGGCTCAGCGGGATCACATCCTTGAGCACCCGGATCGGCGCCGGCGACCGACCCGGTTCATCCGAAGCGTACGGATTGTGCCTCCGATCCCTGTACTTCTTCTTCTTCGGCTTCTCGTTCTGCTTCTTCTTGTGGTCTTCCGAGCCTCCAGCTTTCACAAAGGCGCAGCAGTTGCCCATGCCTCAGATAACTCTCCAGGCAAACGGAATATGTGTCCGTGAACAGGTGTCCGCCTGCTAGAGGTTCCGCATGGGCGTGAAGAGGAGGAGGCCGCGCCTAGGGTTTTGGACGAGAAGGAAGAGGGAGAAGGAAAAAATGATGATGGCGGCGGCGAGGTGGAAGCGACGGAGGTGGTCGTTGCGGTCCAACTACGGCGAGCAGGAAAAACGCGGGCCACCAAAGGAATTATTGGGTTTTGAAAAAAAAAACAAAAATTACGCCGCTTTTATTATTTATTGTTTATAAATTATGTTTATGTTCATTATTTATTATTCCAGTAATTGTTAAATTTGAAAAGACTGAAATGCCCCTACTAAAACAACAAAGCTGAAGGAGTTGAGAGGAATAATCTTGTTCAGTTATTAATATGCATTAAAATTTACATTTAAAAACGCGACTCAAGCAGCTTCGATCGTTGAATATGGAAACATGTTTTTAATTGTATTTTTTTTTAAATAAGATTTGAAAATATTTTTAAAAAAATAAGATTTGAAACATTTTAATAACAATAGCTTGGAATATGGAAAATGTTTTGAAAACGAACATAGATAAATTGAGTATCGGATAAAGATAATAAAATGAAAGAGCCGAAATTTTTATGAGTGTTTCCGCGATATATCTTTTAATGATCACACCAAAACCAAAGGGTTACACTGCCCATTTATAGCCAGTGCAATGGTAGGTCGGAGAGGGATTGATGGGGGTGGACACCCCACTCCGTTGAAATCTGCATCCGCATTCAATGTCATATGTGTTTTGATGTTGTATCGTTGGAAACATTTTCTGAAAATACTCAGTGAGATAAAAACCATAATAAAAAAATAGTATAGTCGCGTATACTCCTCCTGAAAGTTACATTACATAAAGAAATTAAAAATTTTGCAATTTACGCATCCCTATATCATATACATGCTTTTTAAAGATAAAGGTTGGCAATGACTTTGTAAATAAATCAACAATGTTGTCATTGGAGTGAACACATTGCATATTGATATCTTCATTATCCATAAACTCTTGTGCGGAGGAGAAAGATTTCAGTGATATGCGTTTTGTCCGATCATTTTTTATGAAACATTCATTTAATTGTGTGATGCACACAACACTATCTTTAAATAATATTATTGGACTACAATCCATAGGCAATCCACGTGACGCTCAAATGTATATAGACTGCAACCAAACACATCTCGACATGTTTCGTGTACTGTTATTACTTCTGCACGATTAGAAGATATTGCAACGAGTGTCTGCTTTTGTGATCTCTAATATATGGTGCTACCTCTAACCGTGAACATATAACCAGTTTGTGATCACGCATTATGCAGATCTGATAAATAACCTGCATCTGCAAAACTGTCCATCTTCTTTTCTAATTTGTTAGAATAGAATAAAACTCAAATCAATAGTACCACAAAGATAATGAAAAATATGTTTAATTTCATTACAATGTATTCGTGTAGGGATTCAACCAAATCTTGCCAATAAATTAGCAACAAAAGATATATTAGGATGGGTATAATGAGCAAGATACATAACTGCTCCGATGACATTATGCAAGATCATGGCCTTTCTTGAGAAGTCTCGTACTCGTTTTTCAGGTATTCTTTTAACTTTTTGTTATCATACTTTGGTTGAGTCTTTCTTCGAGGTCGTTTTCAGGTGAATTTGGAGAATTTTGAAAGCTCATGGGGCAGTGCATGATTGGTACACAGTTAGGGCAAACCCTTGCCCCAATAAGTCATGCGCCCCATTTTGAGCTACTGGAAGGGGCGCGCAATTTGACCAAACTGTGTGCCCCCCCCCCCAATCGTGCACCCTTGGACAGATGCACGGTTGACACATGGTTAAAGTAATCGTGTTGCCAAATCGTGCATCCCAAACAGAAGTTCCGTACAAAGCGCATGGTTAAGGCGCACAGTTAGTTTAACCGTGCAGCCTCTCTAGAAAACTGTGCATGCAAATATTTAATGCTCTGAAAATTTAATTAAAGATTCCAAAACCCCTGATTTATATCCCAAATCACACCCACTCAGTCTAATACGGTTTCCTTGGCTTTTGGAGGCTCCCAAGAGGATTCTTAGGTTCCTCAAACTCCTTTTCTTTGTGAATCGAAGATCCGGTGGAAGAAATCAATCTCTCTCCGGTATGTGATTTATTCCTTGATAAGGTTCCTCTCTCTCCCGTCTTTCTCTCCCTTTGGAGAGGGATGAATTCTTCCGTTGTTGATGGTTTAGATCCAGGTTTTAATGGAACTTATTTCATTGGATCTTGATCCTCGGTTTTGATCCTAGATCTTCCTCACTGTTGTGATTTCGGTCGTTATAGATCAGTTTGAGGATCATGGTTTGGCGAGTGTTCATCAACAACCCTAAGGTAGGTGATCTATATGCTATTTCCCATAGTCTTGATAATGATCTTGTGTTTGTAGTCGTATCATTGCGTTTTCATGCTGTGCAATTGCTTTTAAATTTGAAAAGAGAATTGAATCCCCATGATTCGAGAGACCTTTTACAGAATCCCGTTGGATCTGTTAGAGATTACGAAGTCGGACACGATGGAAACCCATGGGGTGTGCCAATTTTCCTTAAAATGATAATTATGGAATGAAAATGGGAAATTAAGGGGTTTATGAAATTAAACCAATTGCAAATGTGTGGGCGTGTTAAATTGTTATAAAGATTGCTGGCTTAACCTCGAAAGGTTAATGAGTTTTGAGATTATTCACGGTAATTGGGTTAAATGGTTAAGTGTTGAAATAATGTTAAAGGTTATAAATGATGAATGAAATGGTTTACCATGTTGATAATGAACGATAAGAAGGTCATTGATGATGAACCTTGATATATGTATATGTGAACAATGAGGTGTGGGTGTCAGATTGATGCCCCTCATTCGTGGGGTGTCGACTGATGCTCTAGGCCCTCGATGCATGCATGTGAATTGGCATTGGATTGATGCTCCAAGTACCCAAGATTTTGGTGGTAGACTAATGCTCTAAGTACCCATGATATTGGCACCAGATTGATGCTCTAAGTACCTGAGATAATGATGCTGGACTGACGCTCCAAGCATCCGTGATAATGGTACCTGGACTGATGATCCAAGGTACCAAAATGAAATTGGAATTAATTTGATTAATGAAAGCTCATGAAAGAATAAATTGTAAAATCCCTATGGTGTATGGTTCAGACTCCAACACGGGCCAAAGCATGTATGATTGGTTCGAGTGTCACCATGAACTTGAGGGGCAATGTGGTTAACTAAAGATTAATAAATGTGAAACCAATTTAATTTTATTGTTTTGTATTTTATTCTTATTAAAATTGCATACACTGTTATAGATTGAATATTGCTTTAGACATCTTTGGTGGTGACCTACTGAGTTATACCCACACCCTACTCGGGCCACCGCTTGGTACCCGAGTAGACTTCAAGTTTACATGATAGGATAAGGTCAAGAGCTCTGTGTTAGATGGCTGAGTTGAGATTTGGGATAGAGAATGGATGGAGAAACGAGACATGATTCTGGGACCCACTTGAGAGTTGTTAGTTTGTCTTTATTTTGGGTTTTCATTAGGCACCTGACACATATATGGCATGACAAATCTACTGCTTTGGTTTATGGTAATTTCCCTTGTTTTGGGATTCTTCATGTGATGCTTGGTCTTTATTAGTTATTGTATTATTATTATTTTGGTTATTTGTATATTGATTTCTACTGCTGACCTGATTTGATAAATAGGGTACAGTCTCCCCACATAACATATTAGACCCTCACCATTAGTCAGTAGTCTCCGGCATACGGAGGGATGCACTTGAGGTCATGTAACGAATTGGCTCGGGGCACCGGTATGTGGAACCTAGGTCAATACATTACAAAGTGGTATCAAACGAGGTTTTATTTTGGTCATTTTACTATTTGGGAAAGGTAGAATGAAGATTAGGACGAGTCAAACCTTGATCATGAGCTCCTGCATGGGAGTAACAAACCCATGTGCAGGGGGAAAACCCAAGTACCTAGGATGGAGATTATTGTTCTTAATGCTTGTTGTTACAACTGAATGTTATTTTACCTTGGGTGATTCACTTGTTGTGTGATGTTATTATTTTTCTAAGATTTTTCTCATGGATGACATAATATAAGAGTTGAGTATGCATGCATCATTCTAGGCACCCAATAATTTATGTGACATATATCATTTAGGCATGCCTGGAAAAAGCAGGTTTTGGGTGAGTTGTGGGATAGGAAAATGAATTTATTTATTTGTGTGATTTAAAATAAATGGCGCCTAATAATAAATTCATAATTTTTAAAAGATGTTGGAACATGGTAATTTGAAATGGTTAAAAAGGGTGTCTAATAGAAGACCTGTAAATATGAAAAATTGTTTACCCAGTGTTAGTCATGGCCCAGGTTAGGGATGGTTGAGGGTAGTGATAGTACTGCGGTTTTGACCACGGGGAAGTGTATATGGGATGATTTGTTATGGATTTATGTGAATCTGTTTTGGGTAAATGTGTAAATGATGTGTTATGTGTCCTAAGACGTGTGATTGGCATTGTAGAGACATGCCTCCATGGTGACATTTATTGGTAGGGTATCAAGAGAACATTGCTGGAAATGTGCATCCAACAGTGGGACAAGAGACCCCAATAGTTCCGAGTGAGGGGGCATAAGAGTAGTTTTGTGAGAACTTCACTCATTTTATGCAGCTCATGGAAAGAGACCCAGGGCGGAATGTGCAGAGCATGTTTGATTTGACCCAGGAGTTCCAGCTGCAGAACCCCCTGACATTCATCAGAGAAGGTAGACCTGAGGCAACTGAGTTTTGGATTGAGTCCATCCAAACAATTCTGGATCATTTAGAGACTCATGTGGAGAAAAGAGTCAAATTAATAGCCTATATGTTATGAGAACTAGTGAAGTGCTGGTGGGATATTCAGGCTCAGGATGAGTAGTTTGAGGAAATGGTATGGAAGGAATTTCAGGAGAGGTTTCTAGAACACTTTTACCCAAAGACACTGAGATAGGTGAGGGTGACAGAGGTTATGCAGTTGACCCATGGAAGCATGTCAGTGATGGACTATGATGACCACTTCACCGACTTGCAGCACATTTTTCCCAGGACCGGTAGGAGATGAGGCAGTTGTGGCGAGATGTTTTTAGGATAGATTTAAATGTGAGATTAAGTCCCAAGTTAATATATTCCAGTTGAAGAAGTTTGCTGAGGTAGTGAATCAAGATCTCATTTTTGTGGGGAGACTGAAAGAGGCTTCCGGTGTAGGATAAGTGGCTTATATTGGACAATCAAGAGGTACATCTTCTGAGGTTAGGAAGCATTGTCATGAGAACCTTCACCGGAGTAGTGAAAAATAGAGTATCTAGGGGGAGGGATCAATTACACAGGGCAGTAATTGAGTGTTTTGACATCGGTGTGGTATACCGGGTCACATTTGTAGTCGGTGTCCCTAACCATTGATAGAGTGTTGAGCTTTTGGTAGGATGAGACACTTATATAGGTACTGTAAGAATCCATGATAGATGGACAATGATGGTGGAGATAAGCTGATATAGAGCACTAGAAGGGGGTTTTCTACCCTGTACCAGTCAGGTAGTTGGAATACTACTGGTTGTGCCAGTTAGGGTGGAAAACATGGTACTTCAGGGTAAGAGAACCCATATCAATAGAGCAGTGAACCACAAGAAACTCAGACTGAAGCACAGGGTAGAGGGACAAGTCAGTTGCATGCAGTTCAGCCTGCACTTACTAATAGCGAGGTTGGGCCATCGACAATTATAGGTACAATTATTATAACTTATACACTTTCTAGCACCTTATTTGATTCAATAGCCTCACATTATTTTATATCTTCTCAACTTGTGAATGGTTTGGGTTTGATAGTGGAGTTTGTGTGTAGGGTTATGCAAATCGACACCTCGTTGGGTGTACGATCAAAGGAAATTTTTCTATGTAAAGGGTGTACCCTTAAGGTTGGTGAGTATCATTTCCTAAGGGATCTTTACATACTAGAGATTTCAAGTTTTGACTTGATTTTGGGTATGGACTGGCTGGTATTGTACTGATTTCATATTGACTATTACCATAGGAGAGTAACTTTTATATCTCCTGAGGATGACAAATATGTTCATCGTGGAGAATGTGATATCTGGGTAGGCCGTGTAGCTCCAGTTCATCTGCAATTAAGGTAGCTCACCACCTAGGTTGTGAGTATTTTTTTGGAAGATGGGGGTGTGGAGTATGATGTCTTTACACCCATAGTGGATCGGTTCTAGGATGTGTTTCATGAAGACTTCTCAGGGCTCCAACCTGAGAGGAATGTTGAGTCCACAATTGAGATAATGCATGGAGCTAAACCAGATTCCCTTCCACCTTATAGAATGAAACTAATAGAGCTTCAAGAGCTTAATTCTCAGTTATAAGAATTGATGGATAAGGGGTATATTCATTCGATTACATCACCATGGTGTTCCCCAGTCTTTTTTTCCAAGAAAACTAATGGAATTTTGCGCTTGTACATTAATTAAGGAAGTTAAATAGGTTGATAGTTAAGAACTGGTATCCTCTTCCACATATCAATGATATTTTTGACTAGTTGAGGGATGCTTATGTGTTATACAAGATTTATATGTGGTTAGGGTATCATCAGTTGAAAGTGATACCATATGATATGCCATATACCACTTTTAGAAGTAGGTATAACCTATACGAGTTCGTCATGATGATATTCGAACTAATGGATGCTATGGCTATGTTTGTGGCTTTGATGAACTGAATCTTACACCCATTTTTGGACCTTTTTTTTATCAATGACATCTTGATGTACTCCCATACTCATGATGATCATGCCAAATATCTTGACATCATCCTGAGTACACTGAGAGAGAATATGCTATATTCAAAGCTATCTAAGTGTCAATTATGGTCTGACAAGGTACATTTCTTGGGTTACATCATCTATAAGGAAGGTGTTTAAGTAGACCCAGATAAATTTTAGGCAGTTGTTTCTTGGGAGCAGCCTGAGAATGTTTTTTATATTCGAATATTTCTAGGTTTTTTGGGTTATTGTAGGTGATTCATCAAAGAATTTTCCCATTTGGCAACACTAATTTTATACCTAACCAAGAAGGGTGTCAAGTTTGAATGGTTTGGAGAATGTGGGAAGGCCTTCCAAAATCTAAAGAAGCATTTGACCACCGCATCGATTTTGATCCTACCTGAGCTGGGTGAGAAGTATATTTTTTTTCCGTGATGCATCTGGGATCAAACTTAGAGAAGTGTTGATGTAGGGAGATCGATTCATGGCATATGGGTCATGGTAGATAAGGCCTCATGAACCGAATTACCATATGCACGATCTCAAGTTAACCATGGTGGTTTATTCCATAAAGTGTTGGCGGCATTACCTACTGAGAGAAAGGTTTATTGTGTATATCAACCATAAAAGTCTAAAGTATATCTTTTCACAATGAGATTTAAATATCTAGTAGTGTATATGGGTTGGATATATGTAGATGTTTGACTTTGAGCTAACCTATATACTTAGAAAGGGAAATAGTGTTGCTGACACTTTGAGCGGAAGATACATACACAGGCAGTCTAGGACTCTAACTCTAAGTTGAAGATGATGGCCTTGTTTGGCAAGATGTATAAAGAGGTTTAGGATAGCAAGGGGATGATGAACCTCATATCCTTATCTATTGAGTCCACACTTTTGATCCAGATTAAGGAGAGTTAGTATGAGGATTTGGAGTGTCTAGTATTTAGGGACAGTTTTGAAGGTGGGGAGACACCTCTTGAATGGATTATAGATGAGGATGAGATCATCTATGTTTGTGGTCATGTTATTGTGCCTACTTTTATGCGAGATGAGATGATGTGTGAGTTTTATGAATTAAAGTGGGAAGTTCATCTTGAATTGACCAAAATGTACCATGACCTTTATAGGCAGCATTGGTGGTGAGTAATGAAGAAAAAACATAGGTTTTGTGACATGGTGCTACATATGTTAATAGGTGAAGGCTAAGCATCAATATCCTGGTGGTTTGTTATAGTTATTTCCTATTCTAGAACGGAATAAGGATGATGTTACCATGGATTTTGTGGTGGGTCTTCCAAGGATCCCTTGGAATAATGATTTGATATGGGTGATTGTGGATAGGTTGATGATAGTAGCCCATTTCTTGCTAATTAGGGAGACTTTCAAGGTTAATTAGTTGGGTGATATATATGTTCGAGAGATAGTACATTTTCATGGGGTTCCGTGAAGTATATTTTCAGACCATGATCCATGTTTTACTTCTCACTTCTAGTAAGTCTTGCAGAAGGTTCTTGGTACTCAGGTGTTTCTAAGTACATATTTTCACCCACAAACAGACGGTAAATCAGAACATACTATTCGGGTGTTGGATGACATGCTAAGAGCATGTGTCCATGCTTTTGGTGGGTCTTGGGAGAAGCACTTAACACCAGTTGAGTTCACCTATAACAACATTTACTAGTAAACTATTTAGATGACACTATATGAGGCACTCTATGTTAGTCCATGCATATCACCTTTATGTTAGATAGAGGCGGGTGAGTCAAAGTTGTTGGGGTTGAGTCTTATGAAGGAGACTTCAGAAAAAGTTCAGTTGATTCAGAAATGTATGGATACATCACATAGTAGAAAGAAGTCTTATGTTAATTGATATCATTGACCACTTGAGTTTACGATGGGTGATCGTGTATTCCTTTAGGTGTTGTCAAGATTGGGTTACTATCAAATCCAGAAGTGGGGAAAGTTGGAGCCTAGGTTTGTCTGACTGTTTTAGATTGTGGAGAAGATCATATCGATGGAATATTGATTGGATTTTCTATAGAGTTATAGTGCTATAAATGATGTTTTTCATGTGTCAAATCTTCAACAGTATCACCTTAATCCTTCTCATGTGATAGATATTGATGATGTTGAGTTTGAAGATGATGCATCCTTTGAAGAGCATCTGATTCGGGTTATAAATCAGAGTGATAAAGTTTTATAGGGAAAGACCGTGCCATTGGTCCAAGTAATATGGAAGCATGAACGTGTTTAGGACGAAACATAGGATAGAGAAGTAGATATGCATTCCCAATGACCCGAACTTTTCACCTCATACGCTTAGTGATGTTTGGGAGTACAAATCGAGGATGGGATGTTATAAAGCAGAGATATTATAAGATCCCAACCTTTCTTGAGAATTCTCATACTCATTTCAGGTATTCTTTTATTCCTTTTTTATAATACTTTGGCTAGGTCTTTTTTTGGTGTCATTTCAGATGAATTTGGAGAATTTTGGAAGCTCATGAGGCTATGCATGGTTAGCGCACAGTTAGAGAAAATCGTGTGCCCCATTTTGAGCCACTGGAAGGGGTCAAACGGTTTGAAAAAACTGTGTGGACACCCCCTCCAAACCATGTACCCTTGGACAAAGGGGTGATGTACGGTTAGAACATGGTTAAAGTAACCATGCAACCAAACCATGCACCCCAATCATAATCTCTATATAAGGTGAAAAGTTAAGGCACACAATTACTTTAATTGTGCGGACTCTCTAGAAAAACATGCACGTAGATATTTAATGATATGAAAATATAATTAAAAATTCCCAAACCCCCATTTTATATACCAAACCACCCCCACTTGACCTAATATGGTTTCATTGGATTTTGGAGGCTCTCTAGATGATTATTAGGCTCCTCAAACTCCTTCCTTTGCGAATCTATGATACAGTGGAAGAAATCGATCTCTCTCTAGTATATGATCTCTTCCTTGATTAGGTTTCTCACTCTACCGTCATCCCTTTAGAGAGGTATGAATTCTTCTATTGTTGATGGTTTAGATCTAGGTTTTAATGGATCTTGTTTCATTGGATCACGATTCTTGGTTTTGATCCTAGATCTTCTTCACCATTGTGATTTCATCCATTCTACATCAGTTTGAGGACTAAGGTTTGGTGAGTGTTCATCAACAAAACTAAGGTGGGTGGTCTATATGATATTTACCATAGTATTGATAATGATCTTGTTTTTGTAGTTGTATCATTATGTTGACATGTTGTGCGATTTCTTTTAAAATTAAAAAGAGAATTGAATCCCCATGATTCAAGAGACCCTTCTCGGAATCCTGTTGGATCCATTAGAGATTATGAGACAAGAAATGATGGAAACCCTTGTGTTATGCCAATTTTCCTTGAAATAATAATTATGGAATGAAAAAGGAGAATTAGAGGGTTTATGAAATTAAACTAATTGTGAATGTGTGGGAATGTTAAATTGTTATAAATATTTTTAGATTAACCTAAAAAGGTTAATGTGTAATGAACCGCCAATTCTCATTGGCTTAAGAGCTCAACGAGTCATTACTTGGCCTTAAGTGACATCCCCGAGGCACCAAAAGCTGGCAATAAATGCCAAAGGGTTTCAAAACACATGGGGGACGATTTACCCTTTAAATGAAAACAACCAACAAACCAGGAAAACTAAATAAAAATTTCCAAGAAACCACTATATGATGCATGATTTAAAAACAAGATAGTTCAGCCATTTATTTCATAATAAACCAACCAAAGTGCAACAGTGGAAACCAAAACAAAATCATAGTAAACAGAGGAAAGGCAACCGACAAGACTCAAGGACAAAAAAGACTCCAAGGCTCCACAAGCTCCATGCTCTAACATCACAAACTAGCCCAAGCATCACGAAGTAGTGATATAAACATGTGACACTTTACCTTTGCCAACATCCCGGTATATGACATCTGCAAAAGCACCATCGTGCCAAAACAGGGGGTGAGTAATGAAACTCAGTAGGTTTTCCCTCATGACTTCCCAACCCATGCCTCCGGGATAAAACATGTTAGCACAATTATATAACCCAATTTATATAAAACAGTTCCAAAACAGTTCACAATATAACAAGTTCCATGTCAAAACCATTTTCCAAGTAAACCATTTTTCCAACCAAAACCATCTTTTCCAAGAAAAGAAACCAAGCAAAGTTTCCAAATCATAACCACATCTTCACTTTGGCATAACCATTCCATTCCAAAAAATCACATCATTACCCATGCATGCATCGTTACGACAGTTCCATACTCATGAGCGGTCTCTCGTCGATCTACCAAGTCGTCACAAGGTAATTATTCCCCATGTTCCATTACACTTTTGGCACCGAGCACAAGGTCATATTTCAACCAAGCCTCGTAAATGCAATATGAACACACACACCAAGTATGCCCAAAAACGACACTATTTAAACCATGCCAAAACCATTTCAATAAAACAACCCTTTTATTGAAAACCTTTTCCCCCAAACCATTTTACAAATCCAGTAAATCCATATTTTAAAATCACCATTTCAAAATCAAGAAACCAAATACTTTTCACAAACCATTCATTCAATTTCCGAAATTTCATCAAAACCCATAAATCAACACTAAAGAAGATTTATAACATGATTTGCACCAAAATTTCACAATCAAAACCAAGAAATTAAATCAATTTGAACTAAGACTTTAAGTTCTAAGAAATAGGAATTGAGAGTGAAGCCACCTACCTCAACAAATTGGGTGAAACCTACCAATGGACGAAGAATGCCAACAAAACCGAGCCGATTCTCCAAAAACCCTCCTTAGATCTCTTCTCCTAACACAACCAAGACCAAATTTTGTCATATTTGGAATCCACACCCTTAGATCTACCCATAACAGGAATAGATCTAAGAAAACGAGAGAAGAGGAGAAGTAGATCTAAGTAGATCTAAGAAACCGATCAAGAACGATCACATACCTTAAGAATCCAGCTTCGATTCGCCAAGAGAACCCTTCGAATCGCCTCCAGAACGCCTGGGATAAGTCCTACAGCCTTCAAGGGAGAGTAATCCCAAGTTAGGTCCGCTTAAGAGATTTAATGAGGTAATTAGAGGCAAAATGGATTAGATCCATAATTTTAGGATCTAATTTTTAGTGACCGTACAGTTAGTCCGCACGGTTTGAAAAACCGTGCACTAACCGTGCATTAGCTTCTGCCTCGTCCATCCTTCACGCATAGACTCATCGCATGGTTTCCCTTAACCATGCACCAACCGTGCGGAAGCCACCGCCTCCCCTTTCATCTACGCACGGTTTGGCCGCACGGTTTAGACTAACCGTGCGCTACCCGTGCGCCTTCCCCTTTACTTCAAACTTCAATCCAGGATCTCCCGGCTCTCCCAAACATCACCCTTAACTTTTAAAACAAGAAAGGAATAAAGTAAGGGTTACATACCAGAAAACAGGGGTACTACATTCTCCCCACCATTGGTCTTTCTGTCCCCGGAAAGTAGAAAACCAAGTCTTTCCTGAAAGAGTTCTGGACACTGCTCTTTCATTTCTTTCTCGCGTTCCCAAGTCTCTTCCTAAATCTGACCATGTTGCCACAAAACCCACACTAGGCCGATGCTTTTACCACGAAAGACTTTATCCTACCTATCCACAATCCGCATCGGGATATGTATCAACGAATCATCCGGCTCTAGGTCAACGTGATCCCATCTGATCACATGGTTAGGATCGGGCTGATACTTCTTCAATTGAGATACATGGAACACATTATGCACTCTACTGAACCGAGGTGGTAATGCCAACCGATACGCCACCTCGCCAACCCGTTCCAGTATCTCAAAAGGGCCTATATATCGAGGAGATAATTTGACCTGATTCCCGAAATGATGATGTCCAAGCCTTGGAGAGATCCTCAAGAAGACATGATCACCTACGGAGAACGACAACGGTCTTCGACGGTGATCTTCATAAGATTTCTGATGACTCTGAGCCGTCTCCATCCTCTTTCTAATCAACTGAATCTTCTCCATTGTTTCTTGGACAAGGATCGGCCTAACTAGTGAAGTTTCACCCGTTTCCACCCAACATAGTGGAGAACGACACAGTCACCCATACAATGATTCAAACGGAGCCATGAATATCGAAGCTTGATAGCTGTTATTGTATGAGAACTCCACTAAGGGTATATGCTCCTCCCATGAGCCACCAAAATCCATTACACAACCCTGAAACATGTCTTCCAACGTCTGTATCATCCTTTCAGATTGTCCATCCGTTTGAGGATGATACGCCGTACTCATATTCAATTGACTTCCCAAGGCTTGTTGTAAGGATTTCCAGAAACGAGATGTGAACCTTGGATCTCTATCTAAGATGATAGAAACTGGTACACCATGCCTCTTTACCACTTCTCGGATATAGATTTTTGAAAGATCTTCCACCGTATGAGTTTCATGAATAGGGATGAAATGGACCGACTTGGTCAGACGATCCACTATCACCCATATGGCATCGTGTTTCCGGACTGTTCTTGGAAGACCTGTAACAAAATCCATTGCTATCTGATCCCATTTCCACACTGGGATAGGTAAGGACCGTAACATACCAACTGGTCTCTGATGCTCTTCTTTAACCTGCTAACAAGTTAAGCACCGTGAGACGTACTCGGCCACCTTCCTTTTCATGCCGCTCCACCAAAACTACACCTTCAACGCCTTATACATCTTTTGTGTACCCGAATCTGTAGCCCATCTGGAATGGTGGTAAGCATGAAGGAGTTGTTCCTGAGTAGTTAAAGGTATAACCTTCCGATCTCGAAACCGCAAAACTGAACTCTCATCTAGCTTTCATCCCTCAATGGTCTCCCCACCATTGAGTTTTGAACTCATTACAACACAGTCTAGATCAGATGCTTGTGCCTCCTTTACTATCTCTACCATATCAGTAACAAGCGCAACTGGAAAGAAAACTACAACATCACCCCGGTCTTCACATTCCACATGCATGTCGGCTAAGACTGACATCAACTGCCATTCGTCTGAATCTTCTTTCGCCAACTGAGTATATGACTTACTGCTTAATGAATCAGCCACCAAATTGACCTTACCCGGTGTATACATCAAGTCGAAGTCAAACATTTGAAGATATTCCATCCATATCCTCTACCTCAGATTCAAATCTCGCTGTGAGAAAATGTGTTTCAAGCTTTTGTGATCTGTAAACACAGTGAACTTCTCACCAAAGAGATAATGACGCCAAGTCTTCAAGGCATGGACAACTGTAGCTAACTCCAAATCATGTGTTGGGTAATTATTCTCATGCACTATCAACTGCCTTGAACCATAAGCAACAACATGGTCTCCTTGCATGAGAACACATCCCAATCATGTTCCTGAAGCATCACAATACACCACATACCCCTGTCCCGATTCAGGAAAGATCAAGATGGGTGCTGATGTAAAGAGAAGTTTCAACTCTTGAAAAGATATCTGACATTCCTCAATCCATTGAAATGCACTGTTTTTCTTTGTCAATGCTGTTATAGGCGAATCTAGTCGTGATAAGTCACACAAAAATCGTTGATAATAACCAGCTAGACCAAGAAAACTTAGTATTTAAAAGACATTCTTCAGCGGTTGCCAAGAAAGAACAACTTTTATCTTTTTTGGATCCACTGAAACACCTTTCTCAGAAACAAAATGGCCTAGAAAGCGTACTTCTTGTATCCAAAAATCACACTTTGATAATTTGGCATACAACTGATGGTCCCTCAATATTTCCAACACTGTCGCCAAGTGTTGCTCATGCTCAGCCCTTGTTCTTGAATACACCAATATGTCATCAACAAAAACCACAACAAAAGAATCCATATATTGATGAAATATCCGATTCATCAAAGCCATGAAGACTGCTGGTGCATTCATTAGACCGAAAGGAATGACTACATATTCGTAGTGTCCATATCTGCTTCTGAAGGCTGTCTTTGGAATATCCTCCTTTCGAACTCGCAACTGGTGATATCCTGACCGTAAGTCAATCTTAGAGAACCATTGAGCTCCCCTCAATTGATCAAACAGGTCATCAATGCATGGAAGTGAATATCTATTCTTTATCATAACTTGGTTAAGTTTACGATAATCTACACATAGCCTCAAGGTTTCATCTGTTTTCTTTACAAACAAAACTGGTGCTGCCCACAGAGACACGCTTGGCTGAATAAAGCCTTTTCTTTCCAGCTCCTCTAACTACACTTTCAATTCATTTAACTCCATTGGTGCCATTATATAAGATGGAAGTGAGATAGGATTGGTCCCCGGTAGGAGATCAATCGTAAAATCCACTTCTCTTATAGGCGGTAACCCCGAGAAGTTTTCAGGAAAAAAATCTGGAAATTGATCCACAACTACTGGAAAACTGTTACTCACGATCTCATCCATCGATTACAAGTTTAACGTAGCCAACTGGTAAGAGATCGTTGCCACTGCTGGTGCCAAAAAGCCCGTTGCACCTACCTTGACCACTCTTTCTTCTCTAAAGAGATGTTGAACGCCATTCTTAGTCGCGAAAATGACTGTTCTGATATAACAGTCGATGTGAGCCCTGAACTTTGTCAACCATTCCATACCCGGGATTATATCATAGACATCCATATCCAGCATAGAGAAATCCCATTTTATCTCAGCTCTATCAACAGTTATAGAACATGCTCTACACACAAAGGCTCTACATTCTCTTTCACTGAGAGGTGTTTGAAGTTTTATCACATAGGGCATCATTTCAACTCTTAAGTTTAGCAATTCCGCAATACGAGAAGAAATAAAAGAATGTGATGCACCAGTATCTAATAATGATTGCATGAGGGAATAATTCAAAAGAATCGTACCTCTCACTGTAGACGGTTCAGACTAGTCATCCAGAATCACCTGTTCCACGCCATACAATTGCTTTGTTGATGCACTTTGCTTCTTATTGCCTTGTTGACATTGCCCTGCCTGAGGAGTCATGGTATTCCTGGAATCACCATAACTAGCTCTGTTCTGTTGGTGAGACTGATTTTTTTGTCCTCGCCCTGTCGAAGCATAGGATGCTTGCGACGCCTGGGTAGTGTCATTCACACCCGACCTTGGAGCACTGCGACAATATCGCTGAAGATACCCCATCTTGTTGAAATTGTGACATGCTTTCGGTGGTGCTGTACATTTATGTTTCATGTGATCAATTGCACCACATTGAAAGCACCCGACCTTCATCATGGGTTGTGGAGGAAGATTCACCGATCCATCCATTTGAATCTGATTCGCACTCCCACCTTGGAAGTAGGTGTCCCTCTTCCGCTTGTTCCCAAAATTAGAGTTCCCACCCGTTCCCATGGGTATAATCATACTTCCTCCTCCCATAACTACTGATATGTCTCTTTATGCTACTGTTACTCTATTTACCATCTCCGTATAATCCTTAATACAGAGCACAACTATCTTTGAGCGAATCTCCTGTCGCAATCTTGATTCAAAGATGCGTGCCTTCAGCGACGCACTTGCAGGAACCTCCAGTGCAAAGCATACTAAATTCATGAGTTTAGCCATATACTCCGTGAAAAAGAGATTTTCTTGCTTCAGGATGAAAAATTCAGTTGTCCTCTGGATCTTGAAGGTGTGAGGATAGAATTGTTTATTGAAAAACTCCTCAAATTCCTCCCAGCTCAGGCCTTGATCCACCTTATCCTGCACCACCATCTCCCACCACCATTGTGAAAGATCCTCCAGTATATGATTCACCAACTTTACATTCAACTCTACTGGTGTGTCGATGAAATCGAAGATACGATTCATCCTTCTTAGCCACACCTCCGCCTTTTCTGGTTCAGAATCACCTCGAAAGATGGGTGGGTTCTGCTTTTGGAACTGGACGGAATGGTCTACATGCCTTGACTCATACCTCCTATTTCTCGTGTCCACAACCTGAAACGCTTGAACTATACTTTGGACTAGCTGCTGGTTCACCTGTGGTTCAGGTGCGACCACATTCTCTGCAGCCTCTTCCGTTTGGTTTCTACGACATCTAACGGGTTCCATTTTCTATACAAACAACACACGCCGTTAGTCTCACTTACTAGCAACTGAAGGCTTAGCATTTCAATTTCTATCACATCACTATCACAACATTGATTTCCAACCATTTCTAAAACAAATATTTTCTTTCTTTTGAAAATCAATCTATTTTCAAAATACATCAACCATTATCTTTTCAAAGTATTTCATTTGAAAACATGTTTAAAATTTTCTGAAAACACACTTTTGCATCAAACCATAATCTATTTCTCAAAATTATTTATGAAATCCTAGTGGGAAGTCATTCCTCTACAATGAATGTCATGCTCATCTCATTGGATAAACCCATGATAATGATATTTTTAACATTCTAGAAGTGTCTCCAAACACTTATGTACCAAACTCCCTGGTAACTTGAAGTTCAGCATAAAGGGGTTAGCTACGTCCTTTTATGCTATACGTTTCAAGTTCCTAAAATCCTACTCCTTTCTAAGATTCCAACCCAAGGAATAGAAAAGAAGTAATTTCAACTCTAAGACCAATAACATTAATGACCACTTGTTAGGAAAGAACCCAATAAGCTAGTACCATTTGTACCTCAAAGGAAGGACCAGACTGATACCATTTGTAATGAACCGCCAATTCTCATTGGCTTGAGAGCTCAACGAGTCATTACTTGGCCTTAAGCGACATCCCCGAGGCGCCAAAGGCTGGCAATAAATGCCGAAGGGTTTCAAAACACATGGGGGGCGATTTACCCTTTAAACGAAAATAACCAACAAACCAGGAAAACTAAATAAACATTTCCAAGAAACCACTATATGATGAATGATTTAAAAACAAGATAGTTCAGCCATTTATTTCATAATAAACCAACCAAAGTAAAACAGTGGAAACCAAAACAAAATCAGAGTAAACAGTGGAGAGACAACCGGCAAGACTCAAGGACAACAAAGACTCCAAGGCTCCACAAGCTCCATGATCCAACATCACGAACCAGCCCAAGCATCACGAAGTAGTGCTATAAACATGTGACACTTTACCTTTACCAACATCCTGGTATATGACATCTGCAAAATCACCATCGTGCCAAAGCAGGGGGTGAGTAATGAAACTTAGTAGGTTTTCCCCCATGACTTCCCAACCCATGCCTCCAGGATAAAACATGTTAGCACAATTATATAACCCAATTTATATAAAACAGTTCCAAAACAGTTCACAATATAAAAAGTTCCATGTCAAAACCATTTTCCAAGTAAACCATTTTTCCAACCAAAAACATCTTTTCCAAGAAAATCAACCAAGAAAAGTTTCCAAATCATAACCACATCTTCACTTTGGCATAACCATTCCATTCCAAAAAATCACATCATTACCCATGCATGCATCGTTATGACAGTTCCATACTCATGAGTGGTCTCTCATCGATCTACCAAGTCGTCACAAGGTAATTATTCCCCATGTGCCATTACACTTTTGGCACCGAGCACAAGGTCATATTTCAACCAAGCCTCATAAATGCAATATGAACACACACACTAAGTATGCCCAAAAACCACACCATTTCAACCATGCCAAAACCATTTCAATAAAACAACCCTTTTATTGAAAACATTTTTCCCCAAACCATTTTCCAAATCCAGAAAATCCATATTTTAAAATCACCATTTTAAAATCAAAAAACCAAATACTTTGCACAAACCATTCATTCAATTTCTGCAATTTCATCAAAACCCATAAATCAACACCAAAAGAAGATTTATAACATGCTTTGCACCAAAATTTCACAATAAAAACCAATAAATTAAATCAATTTGAACTAAGACTTAAAGTTCTAAGAAAGAGGAATCGAGAGTGAAGCCACCTACCTCAACAAATTGGGCGAAACATACCAAAGGACGAAGAATGCCAATAAAACCAAGCTGATTATCCAAAAAACCTCCTTATATATCTTCTCCTAACACAAAAAAGACCAAATTTTGTCATATTTGGCATCCACACCCTTAGATCTACCCATAACAGGCGTAGATCTAAGAAAACGAGAGAAGAGGAGAAGTAGATCTAAGTAGATCTAAGAAACCGATCAAGAATGATCACATACCTTAAGAATCCAGATTCGATTCTCCAAGAGAACCCTTAGAATCGCCTCCAGAACGTCTGGGAGAAGTCCTCCAACCTTCAAGGGAGAGTAATCCCGAGTTAGGGCCGCTTAGGAGCTTTAATGAGGCAATTATAGGCAAAATAGATTAGATCCACAATTTTAGGATCTAATTTTAAGTGACCGCACGGTTAGTCTGCATGGTTTGACAAACCGTGCGCTAACCATGCGTTAGCTTCTATCTCGGCCATCCTTCACTCATGGCCTCATCACACGGTTTCCCTTAACCGTGCGTTGACTGTGTAGACACCACTGCCTCCCCAGTCATCTACGCACGGTTTGGCCGCACGGTTTAGACTAACCGTGCGCTACCCGTGCGCCTTTCCCTTTACTTAAAACTTCATTCCAGGATCTCCTGGCTCTCCCAAATGTCACCCTTAACTTTTAAAACAAGAAAGGCATCAAGTAAGGGTTACATAACAGAAACTGGGGGTACTACATAATGTGTTATGAGATGATTCATGGTAATTGTGTTAAACAATTCAGTGTTGAAATAATGTTAAAGGTTATAAATAATGAATGAAATGGTTTACCATGTTGATAATGAATGATAAAAATGTCACTAATGATGAACCTTGATATATGTATATGTGAATAATGGGGTGTGGGTTTTGGACTGATGCTTCTCATTCATGGGGTTCCATACTGATACTATAGGCCCCTAATGCATGCATGTGAATTAGTGTTGGACTAATGCTCCAAGTACCTAATATTTTTTGTGCTAGAATGATGCTCTAAGTAACCATGATAGTGGTGCTAGAATGATGTTCTAAGTACCTGAGATAATGATACTAGACTAACACTCCAAGCATTTGTGATAATGGTACCTGGATTGATGCTTCAATGTACCAAAATGAAAATGAAATTAAATTGATCAATGAAATTCCATGAAAGAATAAATTGTAAAATTCTTATGGTGTATGGTCCAGAATCTAGTACATGCTGAAGTAGGTATGATTGGTTTGGGTGTCACCGTGAACCCAAGGCTAATGTGGTTAACAAAAGACTAATAAATGTGAAACTTGTTTACTTTTACTGTTTTATATTTTATTTAGATTACAACTTCATACACCATTATAGATTGAATATCGCTTTAGACATCATTGGAGGTGGACTACTGAGTTGTACTCATACCCTACCCGGGTCACTGATTGGTACCTGAGTAGATATCATGTTTTTAGGATAGGATAAGGGAAGTATCCCTATGTTAGATGGATGAGTTTGGATTCAGTATGGATCATGGATAAGAGAACCAAACATGATGTCGGTACCTAGTTGATAGTTTTCATTTTGTCATTATTTTCAGTTTTTATTAGACACATGACACATATATGGCATGAAATATCTACTACTTTGGTTTATGGTCATTTCCCATATTTTGGGATTCTTCATATGATGCTTGGTATTTATTAGTTATTGTATTTTTATTATTATTTTGGTTATTTGTATACTGATTTCTGCTATTTTCCTACTTTGATAAAGTGGGTATAGTCCCCCCACATAATATATTAGACCCTCGCTGCTAGTCTGAAACCTTTGGCATATGAGGAGACACACTTGAGGTCATGTAATGAACTGGATCGAGACATTAGTATGTGGCACTTGGGTTGGTATGTTACACATTGAGGTACGGTACTTATGGACCAATTGACTCTTCAATTTCTTCACAAGGTTAAAGTTAATATTTCTCAAAATTTAAAGATCGAACAACCATCAGAGTACTTAAAGGATCCACTTTATCTATATTAAAGCGTTTTATTCCCTTTTCAGCATAATTAGATTAGTGAAAAAATATACCACTTGACATATGATCAATTTATAATCCAAGATAATATTTGGTTTCTCCCAGGTCTTTCATTTCAAATTCATCATTTAAGTTTCTTATTGCTTCATTTATCTATTCTAGAGTTATGATGATATTTAAATCATCAACATAAATAACAATAATTGCATATCTAGATATTGTTTTCTTAATAAAATCACATGGGTATATGGGTTCATTTACATACCCTTTATTTAAAAAATATTCACTCAAACGATTATACCACATATGCCCAAATTTCTTTAATCCATATAAGGATTTATACAATTTAATTGAATATAGGATTTTGGGTTTTTATTTCAATACTCAGGGCATCTCGAATCCTTCAGGTATTCTCATATATCACCTATAGTGGGATAATTAAGAGAGATTTCATTATTTCCAAAACCTTCATAGGTTTCTATATCCTATGAATTCTCTTTATGATTCTCATTATGTGTTTCTTTAAGAACATTTAAGTTATGTGTTTCTTTAAGAACATTTAAGTTATGTGTTTCTTTTGGAACACACATCTCTGTAATGGGTTTTTTAATATTTCTTTTATTTTTTTAGGATTTATATCCTTAAATCCAATTGGTATTCCATGTTTCAGACATGTTTTTGATATTTCTATAACATCATCATGTAATTGTGTCTCTAATACATCAATTCTAACTGGTGTATTTACAGCTGTTACATGTAATTTAGTCATTCCCTTTGTATTAGTAAATGCATCATGCAACTAATTTTCTAGTTCTTGAAAATATAAAATATTTTTTACTTCTATTTCACATCATTGAGTGGGAGGATCAAAAAAATATAACGTTTTTCACATTCTAAGAAATATTATCCCTTTGTTTCTTTTCTCCCCCTAATGTTGGGAATAACTCTTTATTAAAGTTACAATAATTTTTTATTTAAATACAACACTAGTTTTAATTTTAAGATATCTAATGATATATTAGGATTCATATCCTACATATATTCCCAACCTCCTTTGAGGTCCCGTTTTTGTATGTTTTGGGGGAGTAATTGGTGCATATACTGAACAATAAAAATTTATTAAGTGGGAGATTTCATTCTCTTGGAAAAATTCCAATTAAAGTGGAGAGTTCTTATGGTATGCACTTGGTCCGATTCGAATTAATGTCGAGGCATGCAATATTTTATAACCCCATATGGAGCTCAACAACTTTGTTCTCATTATCAATGATCTAATATTAAGTTGGATGCGTTTTATCAGTGATTCATCTAAACCATTTTGTGTATGCACATGGGAGAATGGATGCTATATAGTAATCCCCATTGTAATAAAATAATCATTGAAATATTTAGAGGTAAATTCTACAACATTATCAATACTTTCTTTCTTGATGACATAATCAAGGAATTATTCTCTCAATTTAATTATTTGAGCAAGAAATCATGAAAGTGCTACATTATGTGTTGAGAAAAAAAATATGTGTGATCATCCACTAGATGTATTAATTAATACCAAAAAATATTTAAATAGACTACATGATAGATGAATTGGTCCACACATATACCCTTGAATTTATCTAATAAATGTTGGAATTTTAGCCTTAATTTTAGTCGAAGATACTCTCACAATCAGTTTTCCAAGAGAACAAGCCTTTGCATGGATTTTTTCTTAATAGAGAGACCTTCAGGAACTTTATTGAATGTCAATGGTAACTTTTAATTATTTTTCACGTAATTCCTAAACTAGTATGATCTAATCAGTCATACCATAAATTAATTATATGTGGTCCATTCTTTACTACTATATGTGTTTTGATTGCACTTATATATGTATAATGTAATCTAGATGATAATTTTGGCAGTTTTTATAGTATATGGATCTTATTGAATTTATTAATGGTAATTCACATTCACTTTTCATTTATCTTAGATATAGTTTGGGTATCATACCCATGCTGGTGTATATTAGTGAAACTTATCAAGTTTCTTTTGTACTTTGGGGAAAACAATTCATCTCTTATAAAATGAAAATGACATACTTTGTCATGTTGAACATGTTGTGCATTTCATAATGTGAATTTTAAATAGTTTTAAAAAATGGATGGGTTGTTTTAAAAATGATATTGGGTTTTATACAAATTCATAAAAAGGGGCTTGGTGTGGAATTTGTTGCAAAATGGTGTAAATTTTTCTTATTTTAATTATAAGTCTTTTATAAATTACTTAATTGATTTATTAAATTATGTATGTGTTTCAAATTATGTCCCTATATGGTTATGCACTGATTTTGATTTTAAATTAGCATGTTTGCGTGAACTTGGTTGTTGCTTTGATGTAAAACTTTGTCGTACCATTTGTTAGTGCTTTATAAATTGTATAAAGTTTTATTTAAAAATATTTATGTGATGCGAATCATGAAATGGGGTGATTTTGGTATGCATTTGGTATAAAAAGGATATTTTAGTATGTATTTAACTATAAATCTTTTCGGTGCCTATGAAAATTATTTGGAAAAACCTTTTTTAAATTAACTATTAAATTTCATAAGTTGTTCGAGGCATGTTTGTGAAATGATTTTGTGTGCATATGTATTTAAAATTGGGGTTGGGTGTGCAAGAAGTGGCATACTATGTGTACCTTGTTTGGGTTGACTTGTGTGTGTAAATGTACTGTGTTAGTGATTTGTGAATGCGAAACTTTCTTGATCACAAAAAGTGAATCCTAGGTAACTAGGTGGATGGATTGGGACTAGATAGCTAGTGATTCAGAAGTGGCAATGGTCTAGTTTCACTTAGTAGGATTTACGACTACAACACTAACAAAATATTTGGATAATTATTGAAGAACACTAGGGTTACGAGGATATCCCCTACTAGTGAATTGTGCATGATAATGTAGGTTATCATGGTTTATATACCACATTTTCACTAAGACGCGAGGTTCCTAGAATCCCACTTGATCTAGTTTAACCCTAGTAATTCACCTATGATTCTCTACCATATATGATGTGGTGCCATCCATTAGCATATAGTGGAACTCTTGAGTGTGTGTGTTTAATTTTTTAATCCCCATTCTCTTTTAAGAAAATGGTTGTTTTAGTTTTCTTTGTAAGTGGTTTCATTTCTTTAAAATGTTTACTCACAACTGTTTTCCTAGAAATGTTTTAAAAGAATTAATTTTAAATGAGCATGATAGATTGTCTTAATTTTTTTTGGCATGGAAACATTTATCCGAGTATCATCCTACTAGGCTTTGTCTCACACCTATCATACACCTTTGGGTGTATTTAGACCCTGTTGTCCATTGTTTTAGGTAAAATCAAGACGTTAGTGTTGGCCATTTGCATTTCTTGTGGCATTCAGTGTGGATCTTGGTGGTGGAAGTTTGAGGATGTTGTTCCTATCATTTAAAGGAGGTTTAGTATATATTTTTCTCTCCCTTATATCGTAGTGATTTTGTGGGTTTGTCTAAAGTTGTAAATCCTTAAATATGATAGTTTTTAAGGGCACATTTTACTGAATTTTTTAGATCTGAATTTTTAGTTTTGGTTTTCATTTTTATATGTTAAATTTGGGTAAATCATACCCTCTTGTTTTATATGATACTCGGACACTTATTCTAGCACATGGGGATTGGGAATGCCCTTTGGGCCTTACCGTGGACCGGGTCGGGCGCCGGGTCTGATGGTGACCTAGATTGGTTCATGAAAAAATGGCATCATATGATTTTATGATCTTTTGAGTCTTGTTCCTTGGGAAAGATTCTAGGTATATAGATGCTAGGACTGTTGGGACTCAACATTCCAATTATAAGTAGGGTTCCTAGCCAACACACCTTGTTAAGGGACTCAAGTTACTAGGGTAAGTAGGGTTTCATCTGAGCCATTTGGCCCTTGTGGTCGCTTGTTGTTTGGGAAGTGAAATGAGAGTTTGGTCAATGGTCTAAAGAAGATTGTAGGGCTTAGCAAGCCATGTAGAGTCAGTGATGTTGTCCTAAACCACTCTATGTGATGGTGGTATGACCAGCATATGGTCGAGAATCATATGTTTGAGTCACCCACTAGCACTAATTTCCCCTTGCATCATCCTATGTCTTCTTATATTTCTAGGAATGATGTTGTGGGGTGTATTGATTTTGAAACCCATTTGTTTGAATGATGTTTTTGGTTTGTGTTTCGTTGGTAAGTTTTTTTTGAAATAATAGTTTGTGGTCTATTTCAAGAAGGGTTTCGATAGGCTTTGTTGTTGCTCCCCTCATGTTTCTGGTTTTGGTTTTTGGATTTTTTTGGCCAACAGACTGGTTTCATTGAGTTATTAGGTTTTATTATTAGCTAGTGCACACCCCCATATGAAATTGTTGCATACTCGAAATCCAGCCATAGGTGATTCACCATTGGCAGGTCCTCTAGTTGATCAATGTACAAACTCTCTTATTGGGTTTTAGGGCTAAGTTATCTCTCTTATTTTTCAGATTAAGCAGACCCTATTGCAATGGAAGAGTGAACGTGGAAGGACTTTAAAGAAATCATAATTTATTGAGTTTCATGAGTCATCTAAGGTGATATTCGACATTGGTGTGTCTGAAGGTCCAATTATGAAGTGGTGGAAGGAATTCCAGTGAGGAGAGGTGGAAGCATTCCAAAGATGTCTATTTTGGATTCTATTTTAAAAGGCCTTTGGATATTTCATTGTTTTTGTTTAAGAAAATGTTCATGGTAGGCCAAAAGTGTGGAAAATATGGTTGTAAGAGGCTGTTATAGCTATTCGTAGGAATCTCATCTTGTCTGGGACTCGGTTCAAGCTCCTACTCCTTGTAATGTCTTTATCAGTTGGAGAGGCCATTCCCAGTGGCGCCTTGTAGAGTTATGTTCTATTTTAGATGTAAGGGTGGATGTTGTGGAACATTTCGAGAGCTTCTAATTTAACAGAAGCATGGTCCTCTTTCGGACATCCCTAAAATTATCTGATCTACATGAAGGTGACTTCCAATTGACCCTCCATTCATTTTTTCTCATTCGGGGTGGAAAGGTGTTATCCTTTAAGATCTTGTCATGGTGAATTATCATGTTGAAACCAAATGAGTCTTGGGATGTGTGTATTCTATTGGTGTTATTTGATATTTGTGCGGTTGCGCATGGCACTGAAAGTAGTAGTTTCGTATGGGGGTTTTTAGCGCCTGACTATGAGGTAGAAGATGCTTCAATCATCAGAGTTCCAGATATAGGTCCTGGAGTGAAGATGACACATTGTCAGAAAACCCCATGAGTGTAAAGGATTTTAGTTTAACTTCTATCTCTGGTGTAGGAGGTGGAGACAATTTGAAGTTTTTGTGTGACAACTCTATTTTAATGGATTCTATTAGTGAAAAGAGACATTGAGACTTCATCTCCACATAGTGACCTTCATGGGTTGAAGAGTTCCTTCTGGGTTACAAAGAGGTGTGGTTGTCTAATTTCCTTGAACCACAATGCTTATACCCTGATCGGTATGAATCTCTGTGTGGGTTTCCTTGTATGAACAACCTTGTAAGTCTATTTTGATTTTGGTTTAGATTTGGTCTCATTTGAGAATAGGGATAACCCACAGGAGTTGTGGACCATGTAAAGTTTTTCATTTGATTTAGAGTTTCTTTCATTGGCCCCCTTGTAGTGGGGATTGGGTCTTTGTAGGGGTTTCATATTAGAGTGTGTTAGTTGGTTAAGATACTTAGTTCTAATGGTGGGGAGACCCACTATGGGTCTCTATGAAAGTCTAAATAAAATGAAATGGTGTCAGCCTATTCATTGTGGTGGGGAGTCCGTTCGGGCATCCCCATGTTAGTGTCCCGATTCTATCTCGGGGATTAAGTTGTTTCTTATGGTCGGGATTCCACTTGGGCCTCCCCATGTTAGTAATTCATTTATTTTTTTTTAGTGGGATGATAGGCGGTCTCATTTGGAGCTATCTAACCTCAATCCCTTCTCTTGATAAAAATGTTTGGGTTGAAGCACTCCCAACAGTGTTGTGAATCAAGGATATGGTATCCTCGTTTGAATTCATTTCTTGTTTCTCATAAAGTGTGTGAGCCTCTTTGGGAATATCTATGGCGTTTTGTCTTGGGATGTTGAAATGGTGCATTGTGAGAATTCCAGGAGTTGAAAGCATTATAGTGGGGAGAATTGTCACGCACAACATTTTTAAATTATTTATTTTATTAAGTTTCATGGAATCAGGTAGTTTGGGATGAAACCTAGTTTAAATGTTTGAGTTTTTATTAAAAAAAGAACGTTATGGGCTTGGCATCATTGGTTACACGAGCAGAGCACGGTTTCAAAAACATCACAGCTTTGCCTAGGTCATCGTACGACCCATCCGATGTTCAAAATAAATAAATAATAAAATGAATAATAAAATGAGAAGAAAATAAAATAAAAAAATATGGTTTAAAAATAAAAATAATAATACTATTATTGATTTTATTGTTATATAGATTATTATTGTTAAGTTTTTTAAGTTTATTAAATTTATTATTATTATCATATTATTATCATATTATTATAAAGCTTATTATTATTCGGTTATTATTATTATTATTATTATTATTATTATTATTATGAATTTTAATTAATTAGTTAGTTATTATTTTTAGTTAGGGTTTGCTTCCCTCCCCCCACTCTTCTCCCCCCTATGTGACCCCCTTCCTCCCCCACCTGCATCACGTCGCACCCCCCTCCTTGGACCTAACTACGCACGCTACCCCTCCCCTTAGCCAGCTCCTTTCTAGTGAACCACCTCTAGCACGTCACCCTATCTCTGGCATGACCCCCTACTAGCCAGCCTTATTTCCGGCACGACCCCCTTCTGGTCGGCCTTGATTTCGGAACACCCCCTCTGCTACCCAATCCACTTTCAGTGACCAGACCCCCTGGCTGATCCCCTATAGCGCCACTGCACCCTCTAACCTCATGGTAAACTCTTCCCCTTTTCCTAGGGTTTTGTTTCATGTCATTTGGGGTTTTATTTTTCTATAAGGGTAGGGTGTTCGATTTAGTGTTGAATCTTGTTTGATCTTGTCGTTTTTGGATAAATCTTGCCTTTTTAGGGTTCTCTTGAGGTGCAGTTGTGGTTCTACCCCAATTTCTTGATGTTTCTCTATAATAGGTAGGTATTTTTATACCCTAGCAATTTTAGATAATTTAATTTTTTTTCCTTTAATTAATTTTTTCAAGTCCTATATTTTATTTGGGTAGAGCAAAATGAGTTTTGTAAATACTTTGACATGATTATGTGTTAAAATACATTTCCTAAAGGAAACTATCATGTTTTTATCTATTTCTTATTGTGAAAATCATTATAAGTGTTCAATCAATTGTTTGAGTAGTGCGAAGTGTGTTTTTGTGGGTATGTGAGGTGCGTGTGTGTTGAAAAAGTATTTTGATGGGAAATGGGATACTTTGGGCATGTTAGCCTTGTTGTGCACTTTTGAGTATAAATTTTTAATTGTTTAAAGAATTAGGAACCTGTTTTAGAAATGAAATTGGGTTGTGTAAATGGTTTATTAAATTGTTTGAGTAATTCAAGATATTTTCTTGAAGGGTTTGTCGTGCTTATGTGTTGGGTTTGGATTTTTTAACAGAAATGGATATATTTATTGTGTGTGTCTTAGTGTGGTGTTTCTTTGAAAGGTTTTATGGGTTTTTTGTAAAGTAAAATCCATGTTCTCAAAGGCATATAAGGTGTAGATAGGTTTGTAAGTAATCTCTTAAAGGAAAATGACATACTTTTTACTATTGAACATGTTTTTCATTTCTTAATGGGAATTGTAAATTGTTTTAAAAGATGAAAGTCTTGTTTTAAAAATGATTTTGGTTTGTATAAAAATTTATAAAAAAAGGGTCTTGCTGTGGAATTGGTTGCAAAAATGGTGTATAATTTTGTTGTGTTAATTAGAAGTGTTCTATTAATTACTTAATTGATTTATTAAATTATATTAGTGTTGACAACTATGTTATGACACAGTTATATAGTGAGTTTGATTTTAATGTAGCATATTCATGTGAACTTGGGTGTGGGTTTGATGTAAAACCTTGTTGTACCTATTGTTAGTGGTTTATAAATTATTCAAAGGGTTATTTAAAATTATTTATGTGATGAAAATCATGAAATGGGGTGGTTTTGGTGTGTGATTAGTCTAAAAATGGGATTTTGAATATGTATTTGAGTGTAAATAATTATGGTTCCTTCGAAAATTATTCTAGATGTTTTTTTAAATGAACAATTAAATTTAATAAGAGGTGTGAGGCATGTTTGTGAAATGATTTGGTGTGCGTATGTTTTTAAAATGGGGTTTGGGTGTGTAAGTAGTGACACACTATGTGTACCTTTTTTGGATTGAATTGTGTGTCTAAATGTGATGTGTTAGAGATATGTGAATGTGAAACATGATTGATCATAAAAAGGGAATCATGGGTAACTAGGTGGATGGACTAGGAATAGCTATCTTGTGATTCAGAAGTGGCTATATACTAATTTCACTTAGTAGGATTGAAGACTAAAACACTAACTAAATATTTGGATGAGGATTGGAGACCACTAGGATTACAGGGATTTACCCTACTATTGGATCGTGCATGATAATGTAGGTTGTTTTGGTTTCTATACCATATTTTCACCGAGAAGCAAGGTTCTGAGAACCCACTTAAGCTAGTTTGACCCTAGGGATTCACCTATGATGCTTTACATTATATGATGAGGTTTTATATGCCGACATATGATGGACATATTTTGTATGTGTGTGTGTGTGTAATTTTAGAATCCCCTTTATATTTTAAGAAAATTACTGTTTTAGTTTTCTTTTTAAGTGGTTTATTTTCATTAAAATGTTTACTCACTAGTGTTTTCCTATAATTTTTTAAAATAATTAATTTTAAATGTGAATTTTAGATTATATTAAAATTTTTGGGTGTTGTATCATTTATCTGGGTGCTATACTACTGGGATTTGTCTCACACACTACATACAAATTTGGGTGTAGGTAGACCCTTTTGTCCTTTGTTTCAGGTTAAAGAAAGACATTAGTGTTGGCCATTTGAGTTTCTTATGGCATTCAGTATGGATCTTAGTGATGCCGGTTTGAGGATGTGGTTCCAATATTTCTATAGAGGTTTGGTATAGAGTTTTTTCTACCTTTTTTTGTAGTTATTTTGTGTATTTTTCTAAATTTGTAATTCCATATGTATGAATATTGTCAAGGGCACGTTTGAATGAATTTTTCAGATATTAATTTTTCGTTTTTTCTGGTCATTTTAATATTTTGAATTAAGGTAAATGATTCTCTCTTATTTTATATGATACCCAGGTAATTGTGCCAGCCTGTGGGGATCAGGAACACCCTTCAGGCCTTGACTTAGACTATGTCAGGTGCTAGGTCAGATGGAAACCCGACTTGGTTCGTGAAAATCCTTCTAAGAATTTCACTTGTATGTCTTTTCTCCATTACATGGGGAAGCAGAAACATATGAAGGGGGAGGTCAAACACTCATTAAGATAAACATTAAACTAAATAAATCATGGAATAAACACGAAATATGTATTATAGTAGGAATAGGTAAACAACATGAATCCATAATCAACTTGAAATTAGGAGCATTCAATATACATAAAAATAAATGTAAACATGGATATTAATAATACTAATCTCATACTAAGGGAATTTATGATGTTATACATCAAAAACTTTCTATGAAGGCATTGTGGAAGGAATTATTACATGTCATTGAGATCAAAGTAAAAAAATCCTATAATAAAGGCTTTATCCTAAGACAATATCCTATTATGGTAACATGATTTCACAAAAACATACCTTTTTATATCATGAGTCCTATCAATGCCTTGAGTGTAAATATAATATTGATCTTCACTCATAACTTGTTTAAGTCCAATGCATTAACTCTAAGAGAAAATGAATAAAAAAAGATATTAATCCTTTATAATAGTCATCCACCTTGAAATAACAACATACAAAATTCCAAAACTATTCTCAATTCCAATTAAATGTATAATTTAATCCCATTCTATAAGGAGGATGGAGGTGGATGGAAAAAATACACAGTCAAATTTCCAATAATAATAAATATTATAATAAAAAAACATTTCCCCATGCCAATAAAATATCGTAATTTTTTGGGTAAAAATCATCTAATGGGAGTTATGTAAATTGTGATGTTAACATAACATTTAAAAATTAGAATATAACTAAAATATTACTAGAATAACATGATAATAATCTATCTAGAGAAAGTAAATAGATGGTTTTAATAGAATATATCCCAATAAGTGAGAAATAATTTCTATAGAGTATATCTGGTAGGAATTTTTAACCCTACAATACAATGAACGAATATAACAAAAATAATAAATGTGTATAATGTACCCAACATAAATGAAATAAGTTCAAATAACGATCATACATCAATGAATGAAAATTTAGTTACAAAAAATATTTACAAGTAGGGAAAAAACTAAATCACTAGAAATTTGAATAAGGGAACATTATTAATATAATTAATCCCATTAAATATAAGGATTATAATAAAAGTAAATCCATTTCCAATTAATACAACATTCAAATGAAATATGCTTCCCAAAAAGTATTACATTTCAAACAATCTCAATTAAGACCAAGAAAACCCTTATGACTATAGAAACATTGGAATAAAAAACCATTGAATGAGATGTATAATAATTGAAAATAAAATACCATGATTAAAATATAATTCATGACATCAAATCTAAAATATACAATTTATATACCACATAAATCAAATTAGGTGCATAACTATAAAACATGTCTAAATTAAATGAAATTGAGAGGAAAAACCTTACTTATTTCCATGAATCCCATGAACATAATTTAACCTCATATATTTTATTTTTTTGTCTTAATAACATAATTTATATCCATACCCATGTCTATTTTTGTTGATACTCTTCATAAATATTCATACTATGCATGAATTTTTCGGATTTTCCACATTTTGTATTTATGGTTTTTATCATTTTTACTTGTTTTAAAATAGTTGTGTCCATTTTTATTATTAATTAAAGGATAATAATTTCTAGATAATTTATGATAGCAGAATATATTTTTATAGATATGTTATAATGTTAGAATTTCATTTCAGGTAATTTTTTTTTTATAAACCACGATAATGAAGTTGATATTGATCCCGTTTTGGTGATTATTAATGAATTAAATAGTTTTTATTAATTAATGTAGAAAATGATGATTTTAAATTACTATAACCAAAAAATAAAATTATTTACATATTTATATCATATTACACCATTAATGTAGTTCTCACAGTTTTCCATTTCATAAATTAAAACTATTGTTTGATTAGATGGTTAAACTAACCCAATCTTGAACATGGATTAAATTAATGAATAATTATGAGGTAGTTTTTTTTGTAATATCATTATAACGTAGTAGTAAAGATATAATTCGGTCATTATTAGTATTTTATATCATAATTATGATGATTCATTATAATAATTAATGGATATGAAAATGTTACACGACTTGAATAAATGACTATCCTCTTAATACACTTATTTTTAATGATTAAAATAAATATGATTGTTTATTGATCATTCCTTAACATGTTCTCATATTGGTAATAATTTAAACATAATGATACCATATAAATATGATTTATAGATTAATATCATCCTTATATCCAATCTTTTATGGTGATGAAGTAAAACACAACATGTCAGGTCAGGGAGGTGATATCTGTACATCATTGGAACGACAATTTTTTATAATATATTGTGTATATGAATAAATAGTTGTTATAAAATTAACAAAAAACACTTAATTATATAAATAATACTAATATCATTTTATTTGTGTGGTTATAATAAATTTTAAAGAATAAAATTAAGAAGAAAACTAAGTAATTGATAATACTCACTTCGGGGACTTGAATTTTCTTTGGAAGTATACTTGGATTTTAAGTTTATGAGATAAATATGAGTGATAAGGGGAATATTCATATTTTAGGGTGTTATAAGGATAGAAAAATTGAATAATTTTAAAGATTAATTTAAAGATATGGAGTTTATTTACGAGGTGATGATTTTACCCTTTTATAGGTGAATGAAACGATATTTTTGGGACATCTATAAACTTATGAATAATTACAAGGCACCATCCAAGGTTAAATGTCTCATAAGTGAAAAAAAGTGTATGGTAAACATTTTTTTAGTCAACACATATCTTAATAATTCATATCTAGAAATGTTTTTAAAAAATTATAGGTCTTTTACACTTGGGTAAACTCAATTTAAGTATTTTACTTTTTCCTTAGTAATTAATTTATATCCATAATAACTAATTTTAATGAAAAATATTAAGATTAATCATTTTAAATAATTTTAAATAATTTAATTTATATTTTAATAATTTTTATCAAAAATAATTTTTACTAATTTGAAATTTTAATTTTAAAACAGTCACACTTAATCTTGTAAAAAACATTTTTTAGAAAAATAATGTTTTAAGAAATAAATTTATATATAAGATAGAAGTATCATGGTTATAAATTTTAATGAAATAAATTTATTTATAATTAATTTAATAAAAGGTATAGGGCTTCCATTGAAATACAAAAATGGTCTTCACCTTGAAAATACATGATTTAATGAAAAGTGGGATTTTTTATATTAATGTAACATTTTAATTAGTTATAAATTTTTTTTGTATTTTTTTATAAGATAAAAGAATAAATTAAATTGAATAATATTAATCCTAAAATTAATAATTTTTTTACTTATTTTTTTTGGAATTTTTTTTGTTATTCTAACATAGTGATAAAAAATATGAAAATTATAATTTTTAGGAATCTCGCATTTCTCGACTAAAAATCACGATTTTTGGAAAATTAATAAGGATTTATACTAAGTAAATTTTGACACGGGTATATAAAAAAATAGTTTATATTTTTTTTTTCAAATTACAATATATATAAATTATTATTTTTAATTAAATCCTAAAATATAACGATAACCTGCTTTATCGAAAAATGGAATTTTTGAATATTAACTAACATTATTCTTAGTTCATATCTTTTAATAACCAAACTAGTGCAACTAAATTATTAATATCACACATAATTTATCACGAATGATTTTATTTTTGAAATAGAAATATGTATTGCATTCAAGAATTTTTTTATAAAATTAATTTTCTAAATAATAAAGGATCTTATTACTCATTTTTGTTAAACTAATTGATTTTAAATCTTATTAAGAGTTGAAATTTTTTCTCTATACACTGATTTTGTAATTTTTTTACTCCAATTAATTCATTCCACATAAATCAATTGGTTATAATTATTATACTTAGATATTTATGTTTTACCTAAATATAGCATGGTATCATTTATGACCAATGTTACACATAAAGAAAGTTTTATAAAAAATTTTCTTACTTAAAGCTAATCATATATTATAATTTTAGGGTTTTATATTTTTACCCCTTTAAATTATTACCATCTTTTTGATTTTACTCATTAGAATAGATTAATTTCTATACAAAAAATAGAATTAACCGTGAAACACTAGATGATAATGGGAGTATTTAGGACGTGAAAGGATATTTATCTACATTAAACATCATCCTAAGATATATATAAAGAGATATTACCAATTAATAATGTCAAATATATTTCTAATATGGGATTTAGATCCAAATCCATATATAATAACATAAAAAAAACATAAAATTGATTATTATGTTAGTCATACCAATAGGGATTTATATTTATGACTTAATATCAAGTAGTTGGTTAAAATAAGAATGAGTGAAAATCTAGAAAATATTAACTAAAAACAAAAATTTATATTCATTATAATTTTTTTATAGGATTTTCCTTCTTTTGATAATTATTAGTGACTATCTCTTATAATGTACCTTATATTGAGGCATTGTACTACATAACACCCAACTCCCTTTAATTGACGTCATATCATTTTGTTGCTTCTATATTTCTCTTACACTTTTGTGTTTGAGGACCATAATTACATAATCCATTATGAGACTCCATAACTACCTTATTTGGTATTTTGGAACTTTAACTATGTTCACATTGTTAATCATTTTTCATAATAATTGGTTTGTAGTAATCACAATATTTCAAACATTATAACTCTATCTTGTTAGCCTATAGTTCATAAAACTAAACATATATCATACTCAGATCAACTTATATCACTCTTAGTTTAACACATATTATTATTGGTTCAACCTAGGATACATTGATTTATGTTCTCTCACAATCTTTAAATTAGTCCTCAAAATAGAGATCCCAATTTACAATCAGCTTTACTAAAATATACTGATCCCAAAAATAATTGAAATTCTTGTTCTCAAAATAAAACTTATCCCTTTTCATAAAAAGCAGTTATTCTAAAATCATATCCCAAATTATTTATATAAACAAATCATATACACTTAATAAAATAACATTCATAGAACCATATTAAACATTATGATATTAAATAACGAGATCATATATTCTTATAAAAACTAATGATACCATTGGTTTATAATGCTAAAAACTAGAAATATATATATATTTATCCCAATAATTATATTAATGTCACCAACAATATAATTAGTCACCTTTTTATTAAATAAATACTAAAATTCAAGGCTATAAATATTATCTATCTCTCTTTTCTAAAAAAATCAACCCTTTATTACCTTAAAATTGAGCGTATTCTAAACTAACAAGTTATCTAACCCAGAATCATGTGTTCTTCAATAATTATCCCAAAAAATATTACACTATCATAAAATCTCATTTCAAGGTTATTAATACCATTTCATATATGTCATAATACCATTATGTAAATTTAATAATTAAAAATCCATAAATACTTCATACAATCCTCAATAACATCTAGAATATACCAATATATCATCGATAAACATCACTTCACTAATTAAAATAGCTAATATTATTAAGAATTAATTAATATTATGATATCAACCTCCATATGAAAGGTATTAATTGGAAAATAACATTCTCAATAATAATATGAATATAATAAAAATCATAACTATTTACACATGCTTAGTTATAAGACATCGTGGTTTCGTACTATATACCTTTCTCGATATCATTCCCATGATCCTATTTCAACCTAATACTAAAACCCAATATGGGTAATACTAAAATCATAGTAAATAACCATATTAATATTAAAAATCAATTCTAATATATCTTCTCGAGTTACTCATTCATTAAATCCTTTCATACTTTTCATTTGAATATACATCGGGGACCTAGATTGATCTAGACGTTTACTACACGGTTAATGCTAATCATGCGACTCAACCATGTCAGGATCTATGTGCACTATATTAGGCCTCACAGTTTGAATTAACCATGAAATATGGTCCACATTCCAATGTGGGTGCTAAAGGATTTTTGACAAATCTATTTCTCATAGGCAACATAGGGTTAGTGAAATCATGTGCCTAGCCCATGAGAGGGGGTTCCTTGGGTAATGTTGGGAACATGGTTGGTGCATGGTTTAGTCAACCATGTGGAAAAAATGTATGAATCCACAAAGAACGGGTAAATTACCCTTTCCCTTGAAATGATTTTACTCCTTAAATCTTATCTACAACAACAAGTTTCCAATGCACCTCATGCATGAAGGCGCTCCTCCCCAAGCCAAACTATAGTTTTCTATTTATAATTCATATGATTTCTATTTTCTTCAATTTTGGGTATATTGGATCTAAAAAATAATCTCTATAATTATATTCCTTCCATTATTCATTTATCCTCACATCATCAATGATATTTTGGTGTGATATCATATTCCTTATTTTCTGTGCATCAACCTTTTCTTCTGAAATATCCCATTCTAGATCAATTCAAGGGATAAGACTATATGAGGAGAGTTATATAGGCCTATGTTAGTTTTTATATATCATTTCATTATATTTTCATTGAATTTATAGTATTCACCATCATTCCATGCCTCAAACTTCTCTAGAGAAGTGTCCAGAATGCTTAATAAATTAAATTAAAAGGATTTCCATTCTCAATATGGCCCTAACTAGAAACAAATCAACATATATGGTTGATATCCTTTATGGGATCCATCATTGTGGTTTTAACCTACCTTAAAGGCCTAAAATACCATTTTCCTTAACTTATTAACCACATTTTTATGTGTGTTTTACTTTTAATAAATGAAACGGTAAGAGAATGTCATAAGAGAAATGATAGGACAAGTCATTATATCCCTATGGTCTAAGATGTATATTCAGTTACTTTAATTCAATTAATTAGAAAGAATGGGTAAAGTGTTATTTTTTTTCATGATTATAAATGATATGTTATGTTTATAACTAAACCCTTCTTCATACAAAGATGAGGGAAATATAAGGATCTTGATTTAATGATTTCTTGGATTGGATCATCATGATTTATAATTATAGCATGTTGTGGATTGTAAATATTCCAGGAGCGATACTTGGATCCTTATGGGATGCCTTATATGGACTCACCAAGATGATTTCTTACCTACCCATGTGGGATACCAGTTCCCTAGGGGATTTACCTTGGATGGGCTTGTTTCCAAGACTGTTATGCCATGCAATGAGTGATACTTGGTCACCTATGTGAGAAACCTAGGATATGCTCAGATGGTTATGTATTATGATTCTATGAGAGATACATGAGATTAAATTATGGATTTCCATGGATGTAATCTTAATAAATTTGATATATTTTATAGTTACAGGTGTGATACTCAGGTTTCTTTATACGGTTCACCTTGGATAGGCCCATGATGTATCTTTATTAAATTCTAGCGATGCCTTATATAATATTCCAGTTTTTCCAACCTATTAAATTAAAGGATTAATATAAAAATATAAATAACATACTTGGTTTCAGTTCATTATTTATACTTATTTCATAATGATGCATATCATACTTGAATAGGTTTTCCTTGGTTCAGAGACATCCAACTTAGGAAAAAGTAGGTTGCGTCATTTGGGTATCCATGAGAAACACAATCTAATATATATTATTTATTTATTAATACATTTTTATTATCATTAATTTCCTTTAATTTAGGATATTAAAAGTTTCAATTTATGTTATTCATTCATGGGGATCATGATTCAAAAATTACTCAAGTATTAAGGGACTTCTGTATCACTTTTTAATTTTATGAGACACACACTATATTCACCACCACTTTTTCAACGTGGTGTATATAATGAACATGTATGTATTATATGATGATCCTAAAAAAATTTATTGTTATTTATATATTCATTTTAGGATATCTATTTCATGGAGTATACTATTCAAAATATACCCAACCAGTAAGGAAAATTTGTCTCAATTTGCCTTCTTTGAGAGACATGTTATTTTATGCACCTATATTCCTTTATGAGGTTTATATATTTCCCCATTTACATGATATATGATAAATATTCATCTTTTGATGATATTTTAAGCTTCATGTAATGTTATTATTTCATGGTAATTAGGATTCAATGTTACCAAAGTGGTATGAGTTGATTCCAGTAATCTCATCATTTATTGGGATTGTATATGATTATGCTTACATTGATGAAATATTATGATACAACTCTAAAGAAAAATCATAAATTTTCATATTCTTTTTTTATTCATTATATCTTCATGTAACGATAACCATTTCCCACTCTATGGAAATTAGCATAATAAAGAAAATGTTTTTAGGAAAATTCGACTCTCTCTTCGGTTGAAAATCTATTTTCATTCAAAACCTTGTTTTCTAAAAATGTTTTCAAACATATTCTAAAATATTCCTATGAACATTAAAATATATTTTTACTATGTTTTACTTCATTAAAAATGGTCCAAAATGAAATCTTCTTATGGTTCTCTGATCAAGGATCTTTTTACTTCTAACGAAAATGTGAAAGGAATCTTTGTTTTTACAAACACAAATTTTTTTTAATTCTCCACCCACATGACCAATAAATTTGTTAAATCTTACTTTATATATTATAAATAATATTTTCAAATGAAAATGTTTTCATAATTATTTTGGTATGATTTATATTTTAAATTTATTTTCAATGAATGTAATTTTGAAAAAAAAAATTATGTTTTAAAAAGCGTTTTAACTGATTTTCAAAGAATAATTTATAATATTCAAAGGTTATTTTCAATGATAAGTATTTCAATGGGTTTTATATTTACAAATTATTTTATAGGGTTTTAGAAGATTCCTTTATATGTTTTTAGGGTTATTTTTAAATAAAATGTTTTTCTAAATGTTTTATCTTTTCAAAATCAATTTTCAAATTGTAAATTATATTTTTCTCAAGAAATGAATGTAAATGTTTTTTAGAAGATTAATTTATATGTTTTTAATGTGGGTTTCAAACAATTTTTTTAAAAATGTTTCATGTTTTAATTTTTTTTTCAATGTAAGGTTATTTTCCATAAGAAATGTTATAATTGATCATTCAAAATCCTTCTCCATATAAGATTTCATCCTTTGATATAATTTATTCTTTAATAGGGATATGTGTAGGTTCCGGGTGTAGCGGAAGCGCGTTGGTGGGTTTGCCCAACTTTAATTTTAGCGTTAAACAATGTTCAATCCGAGATCTGTCACAATAATAAAACTCCGTATCTTCAGAATAGAACGAAGAACAAAAAGAAATAGAAGGGTCCCCGAACCATTGATAGGATCATCATATGTTGGTTATAATTAATTTAATTAATTTAAAAGAATTACCTTGATGGAATTATTTCTTCATTGATATCTCCTATCACGATCCGATGTGATCCGTTGTTGCGTCGTAGAATCCAAGTGTAGGATTCTTCTAGAGGTGATCCACACGTGCTCCACGTATCTATGGATATCGGCGAAGCAATTTCTGGGTGCTAGCGCAGAAGAGTCTTTGCTTGCGATGTCCACCTTCGATCGCCTTGATCTGATGGAGGAGGATCTCTCTTGGTCTTGAGAGCATTCTTGGAGGAAGGAGTTCTTTCAGCCTTGAGAGAACTCTCCTGAATTGTTGTGCAGAACGATTCTCTCTCGAAAAGTGTTGGGGTTGTGAGGATATTTATAATCAGGTTTGAGGTTATAGAGTTATGACAATAAATAAACACGTTACACGTTTTATTTATTTCATTAAATCTTATTTAAAACCCCCATGTCGAATGATTAATTCCTTGACATGATCCCATGCTGATTATAATAAATATCATTTAATAAAACGATATTATTTTTTCAAAATCCCGACTGGAAAAACTACACAGCATGTAATCATTAATACACGACGTGTACATGTTTTCCTTGAAAACTACACAACATGTACATTCAATGTACACGACGTGTTTATCTTGTTTTCATTTTTCTTTATTTCCTCCACCACATTTATTAGACCTTGAGTAATGGATATTAATTTCTTAAATAAATGTAATTGCATTACTAGTTAATAAATATATATTATTTCACCCAAAATATATTCTATCAAATAACTAGTGTCGAAATAAATGCGATCAGGCATCCTTAAAATAATTATTAAACCACAGTCTGTAATAATATTTATTTAACTTGTTAAATTAATATTTAACTGAGATACATGGAAACACTTAGTGTGTGACCCTCTAAGCCTCTTTCTCAGTGGCATTAGGCGGAGCTTGCCTAAAGTCCAAGGTTAGCATCTAGCAACACGCCAAGGCACCCATATAGAAAGAAGTTAACACCGTAATGACATGTCACCTCATATGAATTCTTACCGTGTAATATAATCCCTTTATCATGATATCTCGAATCAAGCGGGTTGCATGCTAGTGCTATCAACCCATGTGCTCGATTATTCTTTCTTTGACTTTTTGGAATTGAACTTGCCCATTCCTCACCATGGACATGGATTTATTTAGGCTATATCAATTCCATCAAAGGGCCTGAGATATCTACTTCTATTATGCAACAGAAGGGACAAATCCTTTCTCACATTATCTATTAATGTAGTATTACTCGTGACACACCCAACGTATCCTACCTCACTGCAAACAGTGTGTCATCATAGTTTTCATCAATACATCTAAGTGCGCGAGTTTTAATACCCATTAATAATAATCTTAAAGTCTAAGGACCAATACACACGTCCTCATATAGGAACATCCAATGACACTATGAAATGTGGATTTCCTACTGGAAGGTCTTGTTCTCATAATATCCTCCTGGATATTACCAAGGTTGCACACCATGAGAAGGTGCCTCAAAGTTTTATGAGTCCTCACCTCTAATGGCCTGTATTATTTGTGTCCCTCAAATAACATCATCTGACCACAGAACATATATTCAAGAACAGTGTTATGGAACTTCCGGGTTCTCATCATAGCAGGGATCCGCTATGACCCTTTAATACAACAGCTATCCTTAGGACATTATCACATGCATTGTCACGTAGAAAAACAATCAAGATGTGATAAGATATTTATTAATGAATAAAGTACAAAGTAGTTGGTTCTAGGACACCAACTCCAACAGACTCCCACTTGGACTAGAGCCAACTGCTAATAACCTTTATCCCACTAGCTCTCACATGATATTCATGCTTCTGCTGAGATAGGTATTTAGTCATGGGGTCTACCACGTTCTCTTTTGTGGACACTCTGCTCACTGCAACTTCACCCCTTTGATAGAAATCCCTCAAGAGGTGATACTTCCGGAGTATGTTCTTTGTTCGTTGATGTGACCTTGGTTCTTTCGCAAGATCCACTACTGTAGTATTATCACAATACAACGTGATCGGATCTTTACTACTTGTCACCACATCAAGCTCCTAGACAAAGTTCCAAATCCATAAGGCTTCCTTGGCTGCATCAGAAGTCGCTATATATTCGGACTCCACTGTAGAATCGCTGACAACTAGCTGCTTTGAACTCTTCCAGCTCACAACTCCTCCATTAAGACATAAAACATATCCAGATTTCGACTTCAGATCATTATGATTTGTCTGAAAACTAGCATTAGCATACCCTCTGATAAAAATCTCCTCATCTCCTCCATACAACAGGAACATATCCTTAGTTCTTCTCAGATACTTAAGGATAGTCTTAACAGTAGTCCAATGATGTTCTCCTGAATCTGCTTGATATCTGCCTACCATGATCAGTTCATAGGCAACATCAAGCCTGGTACATAACATGGCATACATGATGGATCCTATATCCGAAGCTTATGAGATATTAATCATTCTATCTTTCTCCTATTGTGTATGGGGACACATTTTCTTATAAAGATGTAAGCCATGTGACATTAGAACCAATATCCTCTTGGATTGTTCCATACTAAATATCTTTAGTATCTGGTCAATGTATGTACCCTGAATTAGTCCAAGAAGCCTCTTGGATCTATCACGAATGATCTTGATCCCTAGAATGTAGGATGCTTTACCCAAGTCCTTCATGGAGAAACACTTGTTCAACCAGTCCTTAACTGACTGTAAGAATGGTACAATGTTTCCAATAATCAATATGTCGTCAACATATACTACTAGGAGAATGATTTCATTCCCATTAAACCGCTTATAAACATATGACTCACATTCTTTCTTAATGAAACCAAATTCCTTTATGGCTTCATCAAATCAAATGTTCCATGACCTGGATGCTTGCTTTAATCCATAAATGGATTTCTGCAACTTACAAACCCGTTTAGCTTCACCTGGTGTCACAAACCCTTATGGTTGTGTCATATAGACATCTTCCTGAAGGTTCCCATTAAATAATTCTATTTTGACATCCATTTTCCAAATCTCGTAGTCATGGTAAGCTGTTATGACAAGTATGATTCTTATGGATTTAAACATGACAACTGGTGAGAAGGTTTCATCATAGTCAATTCCTTGATTCTATTTGAATCCTTTAGCCACTAGACTTGCTTTATAAGTACTAACTTTACCTTCCATATCTAGTTTTCTCTTGAATACCCATTTACATCCAACAAGATTTACATCAACTGGCTCATCGACCAGAACCCAGAATTGGTTTTGATACATGGAATCCATCTCAGAATTCATAGATTCTATCCATCTTGAAGCTTCTGAGCTTTATACTACTTCCTTATAGGAGATAGGTTCATCATTGCCCAATAATAATGATTCACCATCCTCGGTGACTAAGAAACCAAATCTCTCTAGTTCCCTTACCTCTCTTGAGCTCCTATGCAGTACTTGTGTTTCTGGAACCTCTTCCACAGGGACCTATGGAACTTGTTCCTGTACTAACTCCTATATATCTTGAGAATCAACTTCGTCGAAGTCAATCTTGCTCCCAATATCCTTTTTGAGGATGTGCTTCCTCTTAAGAAATACGGCTTGTCTGGCAATAATCACTTTCTTGTCTTGAGGGTTATATAGGTAATATCCTTTCATTTCCTTGGGATATCCTATAAAGATACACCTTGTGCCCCGAGGTGCTAGTTTGTTGCCTGAGAAGGCCTTAACAAATGCTTCGCATCCCCATACACGTGTATGTGACAAAATGGGTTTCTTTCCATTCCATAACTTGGAGGGAATTCTATTTTCCACCTTAGCTGGTACTCAGTTTAATGTGTATACTGCAGTTTGTAATGCATATCCCCAAAAGGATAATGAAAGATCTGTATGACTCATCATCGACCTCACCATGTCCAACAAGGTGCAGTTCCTCCTTTCACTAACACCATTCCACTGTGGTGTATAAGGAGGAGTGAGCTGAGATAGAATCTCAAACCCCCGTAGAAGATCGATGAACTCTTAGTTCAGATATTCTCCACCTCGATCCGATCAAAGTTTCTTTATATTCTTACCAAGCTGATTCTCTAATTCATTCTTGAATTCCTTAAATTTCTCTAAGGATTCTGAATTATACCTCATTAAGTAGAAATATCCATATCTACTCAAATCATCAGTAAAAGGAATGAAGTAAAAATATCCACCTCTAGCTTCTACTGAAAATGGTCCACACACATCCGTGTGCACCAATCCTAGAAGCTCTGTGGCCATTTCACCTTGTCAACCTAAAGGCGACTTGGTCATTTTACCTTGTAAACAAACATGACATCTATCAAGTGGTTTTAGCTCAGTAGAGTCTAAATAGCCATCTCGTCAGAGCTTTGTCAAATGCTTCTCGTTTACATGACCGAGATGGTGATGCCACAACTGGGTGATGTACGAGTCATGTGAGTTTGTTTCGTTATCGATTTCCAACACTTGGTTTTCATAATTTAATAAATACAAACCATTATTTAAATGTTCCATACCATAAAATACATTGTTCTTATAAAATAGACAACCCTTATTTCCAAACTTTAAAATAAATCCATCCATATCCAAACAAGCTACAGAAATTATGTTCTTGGTAACACTAGGAACATAATAACAGTTATGTAAAACCAAAATCACCCCAGTTGGAAATGAGAGGCGTTAATCACCAATAGCCAACACAGCCAGCCTTGCGCCATTGGCAGCTCAAAGATCCACCACTCCTCTGGCAATCTTTCTGAATCTACTTGGTTCCTGTATTTGAATACAGATGTGAGCCGCACAAGCTGTATCTAATACCCAATGAGTAGAAATGGAAATATTACACTCGATAATGAACGCACCTTTAGCATCCCCACGCTTTTGGGAACAATTCCTCTTCCAATGGCCTTGCTTTCCACATGAAAAGCATACCGCCTCCCATTCCTTGCCCTGCCTCTGGTCTTCCCCTTCTTAGAGGGACAGTGCTCGGGGGCTTTAGACCGTTTATAAGTTCTTGGCCCCTTTTCCTTCTCCTTTCTTTTCTTATTCACCATAAGGAATGCGGGTTTGTCATGCCCCATGTCCTTATCTATCTAGAGAATTAAGGTCATAAGTTCTGATAGACTCTTCTCATTGTTGCTCATGTTGTAGTTGGTAATAAAGCTAGAGAAGGTCTTGGGAAGTGATGATAGGATGAGATCTGTACGCAACTCATCTGAGAACTTAATCCCTAAGATGTCTAGGCATTCAATGTAGCCAATAAGCTTGACTACATGAGGCCCAGCTGGCGCAGACTCTCCAAGATTAGTTGTAAACAAATATTTTTAGATCTCATATCTCTCCTGTCTCGCCTTCTCTTGGTAGGGATCCTTAAGGTGAGACATCATGCTATATGCATCCATGTTTTCATGTTGCTTCAAGAGCTCATCAGACATGGCCGATAACATGAAACATTGGACATCTATGGTATTATCTATATGTTTCATATAGAGAGATAATTCCTCATCACTGGCCTCTTTCCCAGGTGCAACTAGAACATTCTCTTCTAGCACATACAATTTACTTTCGTGGCGAAGGATGACGCGTAAACGCCTCTGCCACTCTTGGAAATTGGTGCCAGTGAGAAGGTTTTAATTATTGAGTATGGTTCACAATGATATTTTTGAAGTAATTTTTCTTTTAATTTCTACAATTTAATATGAGAAAAGGTTTAGTACTTTATTATAAAAACTGAGACAAATAAATAAATTAATACTTATTAGTCTCCCACTATTTTATCGAAATCCAATAGCCCTCACCATTGAATTCAGAATATTCTATTGCCAGAATATTCTAGTGGAAAGGATCCATATTTCCCTTCGCATTACCCCAACTGGGGTTGGTCAAGCAACTTGAAGGGTTTTAGGTAGTTATTATAAATTCCAACTGCATTAACTCGTAGCTTCTTGATCTGCTGAGTGGACTCCCCAATACTGAAATCCTTTTATTTTTTATTTCCTCAACCTTTGCCTCTTGGTCACACCAAGTCCTATTATGACAGTCAACCCTTGATGCGAACCAAGTCAAGTCAACCCAGAACCTTGAATTAGAATTCCCCGATAATTGAAAGCACCCCAACTAGGGTTGGTCAAGCACTTTGAACTATGGTTCGATTCCAACCAAGATTATGGAAGGCTATACCGACTTAATATTTCTTTGAGGGATTTTATCCTTATACATAAATTGTCAATTTATTATATTTGATCACTTTCTTGTTAATATTAAGTGGGATATACTTAAGTGATTAACCATATTTAAGATAATATTTACGCATAAGCCGGTCTTATTTTAGTTCCATCTTGCATGCTTGTTTAATTCATTAATTGTGTGATCGTGACAACACACCCACAATAAATAAACCATGAAACTGACAGAAATAAAATAAATGGTATGATTATGATCTTGTTCTATTGGTTAGTTTATCTAGCGGTTGATAAACTAACCCAAGACCTAAGGGAGAAACACCTTGAACCTTTCGGGTTCGTGTTTATAACTTTCCACCTATCCACCTTTGTATCTCCTTGGATTGGTTTCGCCTTGGCTCCTGACTTGAGCCGCCTCCACTAGCTTGGGAGCTCCATCCATTATATATGCATTTATCTCACATGCAGGTGAGGGGTAAAAAGGGGTTTTTACATAAAATAATCCTTGGGCGCGCATGCCCTATGTATTAATGAGGATATGGATCGCAGACCAACAAATTTAATTTAAATAAATAAATTAAAAGAAACCATTCACATAAAAAGGTCTTGGTTTAGCTCATGATCATCCATACATGCAATGATATTACGCATTAATAAAATTAGCATTCAATTATTCAATCGTTCTTGTTTAAGATAAATCATGCTCGAATCAATTAATTATCTTTAATTAATCAATTCTTTTATCTTAAACCCTTTTATGAATTTCCTTTAGATTCTCATCCATCATAATTTTAAACAAATATATTCATTTAAAATTACCCTTGTACGTAACTTATACCTTGGAGGCAACCCAATGAATTTTCGTTCATTACAAATATGTTAAATTAAACACATATATATAAAACACCTATCACATGTTGTACCTCAGCTTTACGCCTGCACTATGGTACACGTCTCAAGGGTTTGTATAATATAATAATAAATTTTAATAAATCCGCGTAATTTGGATGAGTACACGACGTGTAGTTCTGACTACACGGCGTGTAGTTTTTTTCACTGTCCATCCGAAGTACATGCCCAGGGACATGACGTGTAGATGTAATTTAGAAATTTTTGGAGTACATGGTGTGTTCAGTTGGACACATTCCATGTAGTATCCGCGTTACACGGTTTCCAGCCGGGCAAGCCATGTACGGGGTACACGGTCCAACCCTAACCCGAAGGGACTACACGCCGTGTTCAGTGGACCACATGACATGTAATCTGGAAACCGTGTGCCACCTATTCCTAGTCAACACATGGTGTCATAAATGACTTAGATAGGATCCAATACATGGCCTGATTTGGATGATCAGTCAATGCATTAAACCTAGACTACACGGCGTGTACTTCCGAATACACGCCGTGTATTATGGTATTGTACGGCCAGGAGTGTTTGTAACCTCCGGATGAGATCCTCTATTTTATTTTAATCAAAATTAAAAGAAAAATTCATTTATGTAAGGTGAACGAGAAATGAGAGGGGAGGAACAGATCTCAAGATTCAGATTTTAAGGAACAATTAACTTGAATTGAAACAACTAAATTATTAAATGCGTAAATCGCCAATGAAAAACTAAATTATTATAATCAATGATATGACCCCTATGATACCACTTGTAGGTTATGGGCGCAGCGGAAGCACGTTGGTGGGTTTTCCCAACTTTAATTTTAGCGTTAAACAACATTCAATCCGAGATCCATCACGATAATAAAACGCCGGATCTTCAGAATAGAAAAAAGAACGAAAAGAAAGAGAAGGGTCTTGGAACCATCGAGAGGATCATCATATGTTGTTTATAATTAATTTAATTAATTGACAAGAATTACCTTGATGGAATTATTTCTTTGTTGATATATCAGGTCATGATCCGATGTGATCTGTCATTGCGTCGTAGAATCCAAGTGTAGGATTCCTCTAGCAGTGATCCACACGTGCTCCGCATATCTCTGGACATCGCCGAAGGGATTTCTGGGTGCTAGCATGGAAGAGACTTTGCTTGCAATGTCCGCCTTCGATCGCCTTGATCCGATGGAGGAGGATCTCTCTCGGTCTTGAGAGTGTTCTTGGAGGAAGGAGTTTTTTCGGCCTTGAGAGAACTCTCCAGAATTGTTGTGCACAACAATTCTCTATCGAAAAGTGTTGGGGTTGTTAGGATATTTATAATCAGGTTTGAGGTTATAGAGTTATGACAATAAATAAATGCGTTACACGTTTTATTTATTTCATTAACTCTTATTGAAAACCCCCATGTCAAATTATTAATTCCTTGACATGCGCCCACGTTGATTATAATAAATATCATTTAATAAACGATATTATTTCCTCAAAATCTAGACTGGAAAAACTATACGACATCTAATCATTAATACATGGCGTGTACTCATTTTCCATGAAAACTACACAGTGTGTACATTCAATGTACACAATGTGTTTATCTTGTTTTAATTTTTCTTTATTTCCTCCACCATATTTATTAGACCTTGAGTAATGTATATTTATTTATTAAATAAATATAACTGAATTACTCGCTAATAAATATATATTATTTCGCCCACAATATATTCACTCGAATAACTAGTGTCGAAATAAATGCAATTAGGCATCCTTAAATAATTATTAAACCATAGTCAAGAATAATCTTTATTTAACTTGTTAAATTAATATTTAACTGAGATACATGGACACCCTTAGTGTGTGACCCTCTAGGCCTCTTTCTCAGTGGCATTAGGCGGAGGCTGCCTAAAGTCCAAGGTTATCATCTAGCAACACGCCAAGGCTCCCATAGAGAAAGAAGTTAACACCACAATGAAGTGTCACCTCATACAAACGCTTACCATGTAATATAATCCCTTTGTCATGATATCTGAAATAAATCAGGTTGCATGCTAGTGCCATCAACCCATGTGCTCGATTATTCTTTCTTTGACTTTCTAGAATTGAACTTGACCATTCCTCACCATGGCCATGGATTTATTTAGGATATATAAATTCCATCAAAGGGATTGAGATATCTACCTCCGTTATAGAATAGAAGGGACAAATCCTTTCTTGCATTATCTATTAATGTAGTATTACTCGTGACGCACCCAACGTATCCTACCTCGCTACGAACAGTGTGCCGTCATAGTTTTCATCAATACATCTAAGTGCGCGAGTTGTAATACCCCTTAAAAATAATCTTAAAGTCTAAGGACCAATACACACGTCCACAGATAGGAACATCCAATGACACTATGAAATGTGGATTTCTTACTAGTGGGTCTCGTTCTCATAATATCCTCCTGGATATTACTAAGGGTACACACCATGAGAAGGTGCCTCAATGTTTTATGATTCCTCACCCCAAATGGCCTGTATTATTTGTGTCCCTCAAATAACATCATCCATCCATAGAACATATATTCAAGAATAGTGTTATGGCACTTCCAATTTCTCATCATAGCAGTGATCCGCTATGACCCTTTATTGCAACAGCTATCCTTAGAACATTATCACATGCATTGTCATGCAGAAGAATAATCAAGATGTGATAAGATATTTATTAATGAATAAAGTACAAATTAGTTAGTTCTAGGACACCAACTCCAACAATATGATATATGGAAACCATTTTTATTAGTTCATAGAATGGTTTATTTTTATGATTAAAAGTTTTTTATGATTTTTTTTCTATTCCATGGGTTATATTCTTATGAAACATGATTATTTTCACGGGTTATGCTATAATGAATTGATTTTGAAACCTGTCTCTTTTCAACAGGTTAAGATATTTTGAAATGTTTATGATACCCATTTCATTTCATGAGTTATGATATGATGAATAGTTATGATCTCATGGGAAACATATTTTTGATTTAATTATTTGATGGGTGTGACAAATATCTCCCTCCAATGTATTGGGTTATGATTTTTATCTCACGAGATAGACATGGATCGAATTGGTAGTGAACTTGATTCAGTAAATAAATTTTTCTACTAAGATAGTATTAGGAGTGAACCTTTCCTACTAAGATGATCTTGGTATTTATCCATGACTAATAATTTGGTATTGTGAGTGAACAATGACTACATTGACAGTTTTGGGAGTGAACACATTCCATTGATATATCCTTTGAATAATTCCAAAACTACTATGGAAGTAATTTTTTATGTTTATTTTTTTACAAAACTATAATTCATATTCCAATGTTATTCTCTCTTGGATCATGTTTTTTTTAATATCTTATGATTCATATCTTATGAAAATCCAATATTTATTTCATTATTTAATGTGGTGATATTTGATGTGAATGATATTATTTTCAAATGTTACGAACATGTTCTCATACCATTATGCTCATGTTATAATTTTTCATCTCCCTTATTTACCCTTACTAAAAATTTAATATCACACATTCTTAGGTTTAATTTCCCTAGGTTATGAAGAATATTTTTAATTAGTAGTACTGAAGGGGAATATCATTATGGTAGATATTGAAGATCTTTCATCAAGTTAGGAGAATATTTTTCCATGTTTATAATGACCCTTAACTATTAAGGTCCTCAAGATTGTGTTTGTGTAATGTTATGAATATTCATCTAAAAATATTTCATTGTTATGTATATGAATCTCTGTTATCTCTATCATAATTGTTTCTAAGTTTAAAATTGATTTTTTTATAATGATAAGTTTTAGGAACCATGTGTGTGTTACATACTTACTATATTTGAAGTAGGATCTATCAGAGGAGGCACATAGTTATTAATTATCTATTTATCCAATAAGTAAGTAGATGTATAGAGATATGAAATAGTATTTATGGTGTGATTAAAAGAAGTGATATATTTTATAGTTTTTATCTCTTTTCTTGGTATGCCAATAAATTATGGATGAGAGACAAATGTCTAAGGGAATGTTACAACTATTACCCATGCTATAATGGTAATGTGAAAACATAACCATGGATTTTATCATATAACACCCCAAAAATAACTATAGACAATAATTCTATATGGGTTTTAGTTGATCTACCTATGAATTCATCATAATTAATCTCTATTAGAGAAAATTTCTCTCTGGATTGGATTTCTAGGATATACATTAGGTAATTGGTAAGGTTTTATAGTGTACTATATTCTATTGTTTTTAACTGTGATATGAGGTTTGCCTTGATGTTCTGGATATGTATTCATTGAGTCCTTAATATATAGTTAAGTTTCAATATGGAATATCAACCTCATATTTATGGATAGTCTATGAAAATAATTCAAAAACAAGAGGATATTTGATATCTTTTTTATGTATTTCAATGTTGTTTTAGAACAATATGTTCATCTATTCAACTTTTTATACAATAGTAACCTTCAAAAAATAATTTACATGGATCAATATCAATCCCTACATGGAAATAAGTGTAGATCTCCAACATGTTGTGATTAATATGGAGAAAAAATGTATTGGGACATAATCTTGCTATGGAAATAGAAATGAATGTCAAATCTATTCAAAAGTTTATCAAGGTATCTCATAGTCTACAGAAACTTTATGCTTACAATAATCAACATGTTCTGAAGTTTAATGATGTTGATATGTTTTTTGCTATTAATTTTTCAATAGAAGAAGATTATGATATTTGGGAAGGAAGGAAATATGATTGCTTAGTATAATGTAATTTTCAATATTTTTAATTTATTAGGGATAGTTGTAACATACTAGATTTTTGGAGAGGTACATACACTTATGTAACTATTTGAAACCTCTCATTTTTTGTTAATAAAGTGCTTAAGAGGATAAGGAATGGTTTGGGAGGGTTTGGATATCATTCGGATCTAGGAAAATGTAAAGACCCGTAAAATTCAAGGAAATTTTTTTCTTAATTTTCTTTGGAATTTTACAAGAATGCGGTTTCTGACGGCACCTGATTCCGAGGCCCAGAGTGCCCGGAATCAATTTCCGAAGTTTGGCTCGGGTACGTTCAGTGAACGAACGAGCGGGAATTTCTAACTTTTGATCCGGTGCTCGGAATTGAAATCCGAGGGCACCGATGAACTCGCAGCGCCGATATTCGCTTAAGGAGACCTTTTCCGAGGTTGCGTTTATTTCGGGTTGAGAGTTAGTTTTTGGGAGATTTATAAAAGTTGAATAAAAAAATTGTGGAATTCTTTTTATTTTACTTTTGTTGGTTTTCTTCTCTCAAAGGGGGTTAGGGGTGGGGCCCACACCCACTTAACCTCCCTTGAGAGGATTAAGTGTGGTGGGACCCACACGAACCTAAAACCTTTCATTTTCTCCCTTAAACTCCCCTTTTAAATTAAGTTGGCAAGTTGGGTTAATTAATGGCTTGAGTTGTCTTAATTCAAACCTTTAAAATTCAAATGGTTTGGTTGAGTTAATAAAATAACCCTTAGCTTATTCTTTTTTTTGGTTAGAATTGTTTAGCCAACTTGTGAGGATTTTTGAGAGCTCCTCCTCCTTCTTCTTCAACTCTGACGAAGAACACGAAGAACCTTCGAACTTCGACGAAGAACTCCACGTTCTCGGGAACCGTCTTCCGTGACGACATAACCGCGACGCTCGACTTCCGCGAATCGTTATCGATCATCGAACTTCGTTCCAGAACCAAGGTAGGGGTTTGTTCTTTTTAAATTACGTGTATCATTCCCTCGATCATGAAAGAATAATCCGTTGGGCGTAGTTCCAAATTTTATTAAAAATTTGAGAAACGTTCATTGTTGTGTTATTACGATTGGCCAATTGATATCGTTTTAACGGGAGGAGACCGGACCGCACGAACACGGCCGATTCTCCTCCCCCTTCTAATCTTTCGTGATGTTTTAGCGGAGACAGCGTGGTGTCGTCGCACCGCGCAGGAACAAAAGAATTTAAGGCCGGTTTGGGTCTCGACGAAGAAACGCGGCGCTTTAATGCCACGCCTTTGAAATCGGATGAGACCGCGGCTGGAGTCGGGCCGCGGCGGAGGGGCGTGACGCCATTACGCCGCGCCAATCATTCAAGGTCCAAGTAAGAAGGGGAGGCCGGAAAACCGGCCGCCGTCGGAAGAGGAAGAACCGCGGCCGGACGGCCGCGGCGGAGCAGCTAGGGGCGCCGGCCTCGCCGGCGCCGGAGATCAGGAAGGCCGCGGCCCTACGGACGCGGCGGAGCAGCCAGGGGTGGCCGGCCTCGCCGGCCGCCGGTTTGAATAGGAGGCGGGACTCGCGGGTCCCGCGTGAGGAAAGAAACGGCCGGCCTTAGGCCGGCCGAGATCCGAAAAAATGGGGGGTTACACCCCCCGCGTGCGGCACATGCGCGGCTCCCTGGCCGCGCCGCCACCGGCCGGGCCGGTTCCAGCGGACCGGGTCGGTCCGGGTCGGGTCGACCCGGTTCGGGTCAGACCAGGGGGGGTCGGGCCGGGTCGGCCCGGACTCGGACCCCCCGTTTTCGAGACAGTTTCAGTCTTTTGGCCATAACTTGAGCCACGGACCTCCGAATGACAAACCGTCTACGGCAACGCGATCCTCGGATCGAGACGGTCGTTTCGGTATATCGCACTCAGGGTTTCGGAATACTTTGTGTTCGTCCGGGTTGGTTCGTTCACGAAACCAACCGGGTCCTCGGATCGGAAACACTCATATCTTGAGCTACGGACGTCCGATTGACGTGCCGTCAGCTTTGTTGTGTTCCTCTTAGTGAGACGGTTCTTTTGGAATACTCCGCCCGAGGTTTGGACGCAGGTGGAGTACGGTCGGGTTGGTTTTGCCTTAAAAAACCAACCGGGCCCCGGGGACGAAAATGCCAATAACTCTCAGACCGGGCGTCCGATCGACGAGCCGTCTGTTGCGTTGAGTTCCTGTTGACGATACGGAACTTTTGGATACATCAACTCTGGACTTTGTGACAGTTGATGTATCAGCCTCTCGGCTCGTGGAGCGGACCCTCCGAACGAGCTTGCTGTGTGCGGGAACCCTAGTGCTGGCTACGACTGTTACTGCGATTGCTAGTGCTGGCTGCGACTGCTACTGCTACTGCTACTGTGACTGCGACGACGACAGTACAGAGATCCTGTGTGGATTCGACGACGACGACTACTGCACTCAGCGATCCTACGTGGATCAGTGCTACCGATCCTGTGTGGGTCCGATCCTGTGTAGGTCACTGCGGGGGTTAGTACCTATCGATCCTTCGTGGGTCCGACGACTTAGATGGTTCAGTGATCATCCTTATCGTCATCCGAAGAAGTATACCTGTGTGAGCTGAATCTTCTGTTTTACTCGATAGAGGTGGTGCGCTTGGTTGTAGCGGCAGACCCGCGATACTGGAAATGAGCGTACGGAGTACGGAGACCGTGTAGCCGGCTGAGACCTGAAGACTGCTCGACCGACTCGACTTGGAGTGAGTCGATTAGCCCAGTGGACGGAGCGCCCGGTATTTGGCGGCAGACCCACGGCGGACGGAGCGCCTGGTAGTTGGCAGTAGACCCGCGGTACTCGACTGGAGGAGTACCTCTGTAGGCTATTTGGGTGAGCGCCCAGTATTTGGCAGCAGACCCTCAGCGGACGGAGCGCCCGGTAGTTGGCGGCAGACCCGCGGTACTCGACAGGAGGAGTACCTCAGTAGTCTTAGGTTAGTGAGCAGTATCTCAGAGACGTGACAGGACACTGTACACTTCAGAGATGGGGCTCTTCAGTAGTTACGTTTTTGATAATGAAAATCCTGTGTGAGCTGAATCCTGTTACTTTCCTGTGCGGATTGTGTTGTGCTATCCTGTGTGGATTACGTTTTGCTTTCCTGTGTGGAATACGTTTACTTTCCTGTGTGGACTGAGTTGTACTTGGGCTCGGAGGTTGGAGCGTATTTGAAATTGATGACTTAGGTATATGTATGGGCATATACCTAAGCAGTGTCGGTTGTTACTTCGTGATTGTACCTTTCTTTGTGGTTTATCCTTTGTGGATTTTGGGAGACCTTCAGGGGTCTCGGGGTCCCTACTGAGTAGCTTATACTCACCCCTGCACGGGCTTTGCCCGCACTACGTTGTGTTGGTTGCAGACGACGGACAACGTTGATCTTAGCTGAGGCTTGCAGAGCAGGACGGTACCTGGAGGTGGACCACTGGGTGGGACGTGCTCGGAGCGGACGGCGGGACCCGTGGAGCAGTGGAGCTATCTGTACCCACCCTTCAGGTGGGATTTCCAGTGGACAGCTCGGTGTAGCGGCTTTTACTTTTCAGTTGCTGTTTTCCCTTTCGAGTTGTACTTTACTTTCAGTTTGGGTTTGTATACTGGCCCATTTACTTTTCCGCACTTTCAGTTGTACTCTGCTTTTGCTTAGTGTTTACTTTCCGCTTGCTTACTCTGTGGTGTTTGTTTACTTTACAAAGGCAATGCCTTCCCTTTTTACCGGGATTTACGCCTTGGTGCTAGTCGCCAGCCCCTGGCCTATGGAAGGCGGGCTTGGGGTAGTCACGGCACGGACCCCGAGGGCGGGTCGTGACAAATTGGTATCAGAGGAATTCGGTTCTACCACAAACTCTGGTCTTTTCTATGTGAAGCAATAATGTTTAGCGTATTGAGTGTTGTTATCAGTCTAGGGAGTCCAGTGTTGGTGCGGCGGCCGACGTATCCGTACACCAGGACCCTGACTTCTGATTTCCGACTTAATGCACGAAAACATTGATTGCGTGTGTGTTTCAAAGTTTTCTTTGTGATTACTTATATCAGCTCACCAGGTATACTGTTCTGACCGTGGCACACCTGTTTCCTTTTCAAGGATGGCCCCACGACGGCAGCCAGCTAGGGTTCTGAGAGTCGAGCGTGACGACAGCCCACCGAGCGATGAGGCCTCGGTGCAGGGCCCTTTGTCAGCAGTGGCACCGGCGGTAGCTCTACCCGCTGAGCCCCCGATGCTTCCAGCACCAGCCGCTGACGATGCACGTCGCCTCAGCGCACTGCATGAGTTTCAGCGCCAGCGACCGCCCAGGTTTCGCGGGGAGATGGATCCCCAGGCAGCTGAGGACTGGCTGGAGGCAGTGGTACGAGTGTTTAGGCTATTGAGGACACCAGCAGACCTCATGGTGATCCTCGCTGCGAGCCTACTACACGCAGCAGCAGGACGATGGTGGAGCTTGATACTCCAGGTGCACGATGAGGCATCTCTGCTTTGGATGGACTTTGAGAGCATCTTCCGCTCGGAGTTCGTCCCAGCCACCCTTCGTGCGGTGCGTATCCAGGAGCTTCTTCAGCTGCGACAGGGCAGCATGACAGTCGCTCAGTACTCGGCGAGATTTACCGATCTCTCGCGCTACTCGAAAGACATGGTACGAGACCCCTTCTTCCGGGCCCAGACCTTCGAGCAGGGATTGAGACACGAGATCAGGGCATCACTGATCTCCCTCAGCATCCCGACCCAGGCAGGAGTGCTAGAGCGAGCCCTCCTGATCGAGAGTTTCCTGGCTGAGTCCACAGCGAGACCTACCGCAGGGCGGCAGATAGCGGAGTCTTCGGCAACAGGTAGCCGACGGATGACTCAGGGTTCCAGGCAGACCAGACCTACCAGTGGCCGACTGCACGACTTAGGCTCAGTTGTGCGGGGAAGCCGGGGTGGAGTCAGAGCCAGGCGTGCCGAGAGTGGGCTGTGTTACTCCTGTGGCGGGATTGGTCACATGGATCGTGACTGTCCGACCCGCCATGCTGATGATCAGCAGTTAAGTGAAGAACCTCCCAGGCAGAGGCAGAGGTTCGACCATGGCGGTCCGCAGGAAGGAGGCGGACAAGGCAGAGGAGCTGGCCGAGCAGCAGGAGGTGGGCGACGCTTTGAGGCTCTTCCACTACCACCACCAGGAGGTCCACCCCGACCACAGGGAGTAGGTGAACATGCGAGAGCTCAACTTCAGGCAACCGAGGCCTTCAATCATGGAGCTCTGGGAGCCGATGGACAGGAGCAGAACTAGTGGATACATCCTTTGTACTTCTGATTCCTTGTTGCATTTGTGTAGCGTCTTGTATTATGAGCTGCAATAATAAAAGACGCATACCTTTGTGATATTTTCGTTCCTGTCCTCTTTCGTGATGTTACTAAGAGGTTCCAGTTTTGGTTGTTGACTTGACCCTCACTTGTGAGACATCTACTGGAGGAGACCCAGTTACCACACACTGATGCCGACAGTGTGACTCAACCCTTGGAGGCGAGAGTAACGGTTGAATCTCTTAGTAGTAGCGTCGAGGCCTTACGACGTCATCCTTGGTATGGATTAGTATCATCCATGTTAGGATTGACTGTTTTAGGCAAAGAATGTGGTTCATCCAGGGGATGAGACCAGATTTCTCTTATCGGCAAAGAAGAAATCTTGCAGCTCTTGTGGGACCTGAGATGGTCCAGGTCATCCAGGGGCGGATGAGTACAGCTCAGAGCCGGCAGAAGCCTTACGCTGACAGGAGGTGGAGGCCACTAGAGTTCGAGGATGGCGACCACGTCTTCTTGCGGGTCTCACCTCGACGTGGTATTTGGAGATTTGGACGAGGCAGCAAGTTATCTCCGCGCTTCATCGGACCCTTTCAGGTCCTCAACAGGGTTGGCGAGGTGGCTTATCGCCTGGCTCTACCACCTCAGTTGCACCGGGTGCACGACGTCTTCCACGTGTCTCAGCTGAGGAGATATGTGCACGACCCGACGTACATCATTGACCATGGGGATCTTGACGTTGACGATGGGGCGACTTTTACGGAGGTCCCGGTGGAGATAGAGGATCGACAGGAGCAGGTCCTGCGTGGGAGATCGATTCCTCTTGTGCGCATCAGATGGCAGCACGGGAATCTCCAGGAGAGCACATGGGAGCGGGAGGCTCAGATGCGTGCTCAGTACTCTCTTTTATTTCCCTAGTTTTTGATGTATCTTTACGGGGACGTAAAGCCCTGAGGTGGGAGTAATGTAAAGACCCGTAAAATTCAAGGGAATTTTTTTCTTAATTTTCTTTGGAATTTTTCAAGAACGCGGTTTCTGACGGCACCTGATTCCGAGGCCCGGAGGGCCCGGAATCAATTTCCGAAGTTTGGCTCGGGTACGTTCAGTGAACGAACGAGCGGGAATTTCTAACTTTTGATCCGGTGCTCGGAATTGAAATCCGAGGGCACCGATGAACTCGCAGCGCCGATATTCGCTTAAGGAGGCCTTTTCCGAGGTTGCATTTATTTCGGGTTGAGAGTTAGTTTTTGGGAGATTTATAAAAGTTGAATAAAAAAATTGTGGAATTCTTTTTATTTTACTTTTGTTGGTTTTCTTCTCTCAAAGGGGGTTAGGGGTGGGGCCCACACCCACTTAACCTCCCTTGAGAGGATTAAGTGTGGTGGGACCCACACGAACCTAAAACCTTTCATTTTCTCCCTTAAACTCCCCTTTTAAATTAAGTTGGAAAGTTGGGTTAATTAATGGCTTGAGTTGTCTTAATTCAAACCTTTGAAATTCAAATGGTTTGGTTGAGTTAATAAAATAACCCTTAGCTTATTCTTTTTTTTGGTTAGAATTGTTTAGCCAACTTGTGAGGATTTTTGAGAGCTCCTCCTCCTTCTTCTTCAACTCTGACGAAGAACACGAAGAACCTTCGAACTTCGACGAAGAACTCCACGTTCTCAGGAACCGTCTTCTGTGACGACATAACCGCGACGCTCGACTTCCGAGAATCGTTATCGATCATCGAACTTCGTTCCAGAACCAAGGTAGGGGTTTGTTCTTTTTAAATTATGTTTATCATTCCCTCGATCATGAAAGAATAATCCGTTGGGCGTAGTTCCAAATTTTATTAAAAATTTGAGAAACGTTCATTGTTGTGTTATTACGATTGGCCAATTGATATCGTTTTAACGGGAGGAGACCGGACCGCACGAACACGGCCGATTCTCCTCCCCCTTCTAATCTTTCATGATGTTTTAGCAGAGACAGCGCGGTGTCGTCGCACCGCGCAGGAACAAAAGAATTTAAGGCCGGTTTGGGTCTCGACGAAGAAACGCGGCGCTTTAATGCCGCGCCTTTGAAATCAGATGAGACCGCGGCTGGAGTCGGGCCGCGGCGGAGGGGCGTGATGCCATTACGCCGCGCGAATCGTTCAAGGGCCGAGCAAGAAGGGGCGACCGGAAAACCGGCCGCCGGCGGAAGAGGAAGAACCGCGGCCGGACGGCCGCGGCGGAGCAGCTAGGGGCGCCGGCCTCGCCGGCGCCGGAGATCAGGAAGGCCGTGGCGGAGCAGCCAGGGGCGGCCGGCCTCGCCGGCCGCCGGAGATCGGAGAAGAGCCGCGGCTACGGCCGCGGCGGAGAAGAGGAAGGCGGCCGGCCGCACCGACCGCCGGTTTGAATAGGAGGCGGGACCCGCGGGTCCCGCGTGAGGAAAGAAACGGCCGGCCTTAGGCCGGCCGAGATCCGAAAAAGGGGGGGTTACACCCCCCGCGTGCGGCACATGCGCGGCTCCCTGGCCGCGCTGCCGCTGGCCGGGCCGCGCCGCCACCGGCCGGGCCGGTTCCAGCGGACCGGGTCGGTCCAGGTCGGGTCGACCCGGAACGGGTCGACCCGGTTCGGGTCAGACCAGGGGGGGTCGGGCCGGGTCGGCCCGGACCCGGACCCCTCGTTTTCGAGACAGTTTCGGTCTTTTGGCCATAACTTGAGCCACAGACCTCCGAATGACGAACCGTCTGCGGAAACACGATTCTCGGATCGAGATGGCCGTTTCGGTATATCGCACTCAGGGTTTCGGAATACTTTGAGTTCGGCTGGGTTGGTTCGTTCACGAAACCAACCGGGTCCTCGGATCGGAAACGCTCATATCTTGAGTTACGGATGTCTGATTGACGTGCCGTCAGCTTTGTTGTGTTCCTCTCAGTGAGACGGTTCTTTTGGAATACTCCGCCCGAGGTTTGGACGCAGGTGGAGTACAGTCGGGTTGGTTTTGCCTTAAAAAACCAACCGGGCCCCAGGGACGAAAATGCCAATAACTCTCAGACCGGGCGTCCGATCGACGCGCCGTCTGTTGCATTGAGTTCCTGTTGACGATACAGAACTTTTGGATACATCAACTCTGGGCTTTGTGACAGTTGATGTATCAGCCTCTCGGCTCGTGGAGCGGACCCTCCGAACGAGCTTGCTGTGTGCGGGAACCCTAGTGCTGGCTGCGACTGTTACTGCGATTGCTAGTACTGGCTGCGACTGCTACTGCTACTGCTACTGTGACTGCGACGACGACAGTACAAAGATCTTGTGTGGATTCGACGACGACGACTACTGCACTCAGCGATCCTACGTGGATCAGTGCTACCGATCCTGTGTGGGTCCAATCCTGTGTAGGTCACTGCGGGGGTTAGTACCTATCAATCCTTCGTGGGTCCGACGACTTAGATGGTTCAGTGATCATCCTTATCGTCATCCGAAGAAGTATACCTGTGTGAGCTGAATCTTCTGTTTTACTCGATAGAGGTGCTGCGCTTGGTTGTAGCGGCAGACCCGCGATACTGGAAACGAGCGTATGGAGTACGGAGACCGTGTAGCCGGCTGAGACCTGAAGACTGCTCGACCGACTCGACTTGGAGTGAGTCGATTAGCCCAGTGGACGGAGCGCCCGGTATTTGGCGGCAGACCCACGACGGACGGAGCGCCTGGTAGTTGGCAGCAGACCCGCGGTACTCGACTGGAGGAGTACCTCTGTAGGCTATTTGGGTGAGCGCCCGGTATTTGGCAGCAGACCCTCAGCGGACGGAGCGCCCGGTAGTTGGCGGCAGACCCGCGGTACTCGACAGGAGGAGTACCTCAGCAGTCTTAGGTTAGTGGGCAGTATCTCAGAGACGTGACAGGACACTGTACACTTCAGAGATGGGGCTCTTCAGTAGTTACGTTTTTGATAATGAAAATCCTGTGTGAGCTGAATCCTGTTACTTTCCTGTGTGGATTGTGTTGTGCTATCCTGTGTGGATTACATTTTGCTTTCCTGTGTGGAATACGTTTACTTTCCTGTGTGGACTGAGTTGTACTTGGGCTCGGAGGTTGGAGCGTATTTGAAATTGGTGACTTAGGTATATGTATGGGCATATACCTAAGCAGTGTCGGTTGTTACTTCGTGATTGTACCTTTCTTTGTGGTTTATCCTTTGTGGATTTTGGGAGACCTTCAGGGGTCTCGGGGTCCCTACTGAGTAGCTTATACTCACCCCTGCACGGGCTTTGCCCGCACTACGTTGTGTTGGTTGCAGACGACGGACAGCGTTGATCTTAGCTGAGGCTTGCAGAGCAGGACGGTACCTGGAGGTGGACCACTGGGTGGGACGTTCTCGGAGCGGATGGCGGGACCCGTGGAGCAGTGGAGCTATCTGTACCCACCCTTCAGGTGGGATTTCCAGTGGACAGCTCGGTGTAGCGGCTTTTACTTTTCAGTTGCTGTTTTCCCTTTCAAGTTGTACTTTACTTTCAGTTTGGGTTTGTATACTGGCCCATTTACTTTTCCGCACTTTCAGTTGTACTCTGCTTTTGCTTAGTGTTTACTTTCCGCTTGCTTACTCTGTGGTGTTTGTTTACTTTACAAAGGCAATGCCTTCCCTTTTTACCAGGATTTACGCCTTGGTGCTAGTCGCCAGCCCCTGGCCTATGGAAGGCGGGCTTGGGGTAGTCACGACACGGACCTCGAGGGCGGGTCGTGACAGAAAACTAAAAATTGGGGGCATAGATTGATATACAAGGATAACACATGGTTAGTGTTAATCATGTTACTCAACCATGCAGGAACTCAGTGCATTGTAGGAGGCCTCACAGTTTGAGTGAACCATGTTAGTAGGGATATATTCCCATATGGGTGCTTCAGGATTTTTGACAAATTTATTTCTCATAGGCTGCATATAATTAGTAAAATGATGTTCCTAGCCCATGAGAGAGGGTTCCTTGAGTAGTGTTGGTTGTATAGTTGGTGCATGGTTTGGCCAACCATGTGTCCAAACTGTACGACTCCATAATGACAGGGTAAATTACCCTTTTCCCTAGAAATGTTTTTAAACCTTAAACCCTAACTACATCAAAATTATTCCAATAGATCATATGCTAGGATGATCTCCTTCCTAAGATAATATAGGGTTTTCCTTTTCTCCTCCATACAATTACAATTTTCTTTACTATTTGGTGTTTCAGATCTGGAATAATAATCTCAATAATCCTCTTACTTTGGTTCTTCATTTATCTTCACATCATCTATATTATTTTGGTATAATCTCATTTTCCATATTTTCAATTCATTGGTCTATACTTCTGATTTCTCTTATTCTAGACCGATTCAAGGGAAGAAACTAGATGAGGAGAGTTATATATCACTAAATTATGTGGTCTAGATCATATCCATATACTTTCATTGAATTTACATTATTCACCATCATTCCACCCATAAACTTTCTCTGATGAAGCATCTAAAATGATACAACGTAAGTTAAAATAAAATTTTCCCATTCTCAATACAGTCCCATCTAATAATAAATCAACATAAATGGTTGATATTATTGACGGGATCCACCCTTGTATGTGTGACCTTCTATAAAGGCCTAAAATACCATTTTCCTTAATTTTTCAACAACCTTTTTTGTGTGTTTTACTTGTAATAAATTAAACAGGATTATAATTTCATAAGAGAAATGATATACCAAGTCTTTATGACACTATTCATTAAGACATATCTTGAATTGATTTAATTAAATAAATTATACAACATAAGTTTTATAATTTGCATGAATATTAAATGATACAGGATATTGATAGCTAAACCCTTCTTAATACCAAGATGAGGGTGCTACAAGGGTCTTGATTTAAGGATTCCTTGGATGGGACCATTGAGATTTATAATTATAACTTGTTTTTGATTGTAAATATCACACAAAAAAATAGTTGTATCCTTATGGTATACCTTGGAAAGACTCATTAGGTGGATTGCTTACCTAACCATGGGAGAAACCAATTCCCTATGGGAGTCACCTTGGATGGTCTTCTTTCTATGATTTTTATACCATTCCATGAGTGATACTTGGTTCCCTATGTGAGATACCTGGGAAAGGCTCAGAGAGTTATGATTTACCATGATAAGATTGATACTTGAGATAACTTTATGGATCGCTATAGACAAACTCTTCAGTTGTTGTGTATATTGTAGTGTTACTGGTGTGATACTCGGGTTTATTTATACAGTTCACCCTGGACAAGCCTAAAATGTATCTTTACTAAGTTCTAGAAATTCCTTACATAAGATTCCTATTTTTCCAACCTATTAAATTAAATAATGCATCAACTAATCAAAATACAATGCTTCATATCTGTCAATTCTTTCTAATTATTTCATGATGACCCATAAAATAATTATATAGGTTCACCTTGGTTAGAGACATCCAGATTAGGCTATATCAGGTAGTGTCTATTCGGTATCCATGAGAAACCTAGTTTGATATATATTCTTTATTTACCACTACACTTCTTATTTTATAGATCCCAATTTTTTCAATGGTTTATTCTATAATGAAACGACTATTAAACCCATTTCCATTTTATGGGTTATGATACCATGGATATTGTGTGATCTAGGGGAACACATCGGTATAATTTTCATTATGTGATGGGTGGGACAATAATTATATATACCTCCAATGAATTGGTAAATATTGAATCTTATGAGATAAAATGAATAGAATGGGGAGTGAACCTAGTTTATCAAGGGACTCTATCCACTATGATATACTTGGGATTAAACCTTGACAACTTTAACTATTTGCAGAGTAAAACTATACCACTATGATTATCTTAGAAATGAGACTTGACTGTAAAGGAAATGATTTTATAGTCTTATACATATGCCACAAATCCAATTATTTTTCCAATGTTATGATCTCATGGATCATATTCTTTTATTCAATTATGAATCATGACTTATTAACTACCAAACATTATGTAATGAGTCAAGATTATAATCTTTGATATGTAGGGAATTATTTAAAAATGTCAAACTTTTGTTCTCATACCATTATATACATGTTATGATTATATAGTCATTGATATCAACCTTTTTTTACCCTTTATGAGCACATGAGATCACCATTTCTTATGTTTCCTTTCACTAAGTTATAAAGTATGGTATTAATTATGATATATCATATAATGGTTCTAATTCTTAAGAACATAGTTGGATATTATTTAGTTCCCTTATGAATTAGTTTTTTATGTGTCCATGATTCAAATGGAACTAGACTTATATGATTCTAGAATGGATCATTATGTTATGTAATAAATATGCATCTCTTTAGATGTGATATTAGCATATTAATCACATGGGTCCTTATAGTTTGAATCAAAGTAATGTTTAGTAAACAATTTGAATCCAATATGTGAAAAAATTAGTGAGAACCATAAGGATAATTCAAAGAATAGAAAAATATCTTAGTATTTTTATAAAGGATAATGATAGTGTCTTCCAAAGAATTACATCTTTTTATGTATAATATAGGTGTATGTGTCTCTGGATCAGTTGTCCCTAAGGGTAATAAATTTGAAAAGGGAACATTAGGATTTCCACACGATTGCCACCTGGTGCATGACAAGGATCTTTTCCCCTCACCATGTTTGATACTCTCAAGGGATATATATTGGAAATTTAAAAAATCCTTATGAAAAATCATGAGGTATTTCAATAGATAATGATCATGGATGAATATGGTAAAAACTTTTTCCCCATATATTGGAAAGAATGTGTCATGATTTAGATGACCTATGAATGATTGATCACTCCAATAAAAGATTTCATACTGATCATTTTTATCTTACTAAGGGAATTATGATAAGAAAATGAAGTTGGTGTGGTGATAGGTATTATCAAATATTCATTAATATTATTTTTAATTATTTATCTAATTTCCCTTATATCATGAAAATTATTTAGGAATGTTAATTCTTATATAAAATGATTAGATATTAAAATATTAGTGAAATACCATAATGGTATGATGATCACATATCAAATATATGATTCCTATCTAGTTGATTTTTTTTGGAAATGTGATTCATATAATTATCATTATTCTCCCTCTATTTTAATTATATATTTTATTAGTAATGGATTGGTTTTCTCTATATAAATTCTACATAAATTGTAGAGGAAGATAAGACACATTTCATATTACAATCCAACCTATGATTCTCCATTAGTGTGAATATAAATGTGATCATATAGTGGAAATCACATTAATTGTATGGGTCTTGATTTCCAATAAAATGTAATTTTTATCTCAGATGGTTAGGGAGAAACACAACATCGATGACATACTTATTTTTCAGGATTTTTATTTTTCATTCTAAAATAGATTACTGGTTGTCCAACAAAACATGATGTTGAGTTCTAAATAGAACTCACATATTCTACTACAACTTTTTCAATGATTCCCTATAGAATGGTAATGATTGAGCCGGTGGAATTGAAGAAGTAACTTTGGGAGAATATTGACAAAGTGATTCATTCATCAAAGTGTGTCACCTTGGGGTGCACATGTTAATTGTTTATTAAGAAATATGGATCAATGAATCTCTACATTGATTATTTGGAACTTATCCTAATCACTTTTAAGAAAATTTATAATCTACCCCATATTAATGACATATTTGATAAACTATTTGGAGATAAATTCTTTTCAAATATTAAACTTCATTATGGATATCAACAATTGATTATCAAGAAGGAGGATGCACCAATGAAAAAATTCCATAAAAGTTATTGACTCTATGAATATATAGTGATTCCATTTGGTATTAATAACTACCCTTCTATAAACATAAAGTTAATGAATAGATTCTTTATAGATTACCTAGACCAGTTTTTGGTAGTATTTACAGATTATATTCTTATTAATACATAGATAATGGAATAGAATGATGATTATTTGAGAATTATGCTAATTCCCCTGAGTAAGGATAATTTGTTTTAAAAATTTACAAAGTGTGACTTCTGGATTTGAAATGATTTATTTTTGGTCATATAATCTAGAGAGAGGGTATATATATGGATCCATGAAAGATGGATTTTATTTAACATAGGTATAGACCAACCACTTTCATCGAGGTAAAATATTTTCATTTTTTAGATGGATATTATTAACGTTTTGTGAATAATTACTAATGAATATAAAATCCTCTGACCATGTTAAATTTAAAGGGATCCATGTTCCTTAAGATAAATTAATGTGTGGAAAATTTCAAGGAACTAAAGATAAGGTTAGTCGATGCATCTATGATTAAATTACCTTTAAATAGAGAATGTTTTTTAATCTATAGTGATGCATCAAGGATGGAAATGGGATTCTTTATCATAGAGAAAGATTTGGTTATAGCTTATGCCTCATGGAAATTCATTATTCATGATAATTATGACCCAAATCGATATTTTGGAATAGCTACGGTATTTTTTTTATTAATGATGTGGAGGAATTGTCTTAATGGAGAACGATGTGACATATATATTGGACATAAAATTATAATGTATATATTCAAGCCTAAATAGTTGAATATGTGAAGTATAATATGGTTGTAATTGATTAAATATATATATATTATATTAAATAAACCATTTAAAATTGATATAATGAGTTTTCTAGACAAGATATAAGAATAAATATAATTATATGCATAAAAGATACATTTTTATAAAGGTAGTTTTCCACATTTTAGTGGGATAGTTAATTTAAATAGAAACTGACACATTTTTAAATTATATTTGAAAAAATAAACTTCATTTTTTGAAATTTGAATGTGAAAATTATCTTTTTGTGATTTTTATTTTTCAGACAAGTTTCCTTTTTTGATTAATAGTGAAAAATATTGAATTTTAATTGAAAACTAAATTTTATCATAATAAATATATATTTATTAATTATATTTTAATTTGTTCACAAAGTATATTTAGTTCCATTATAAATAAATTATTTTTATTTAGTTCATTGGAAACAATTTCACATTGATATTGGATATAAAAACATTTCAAATTTTTAACGTTTTCTCTTTAAAAACCAGTTTTCTCGACATGTCTACGAGTTTAATTTTAAATTATTTTATGAAAATTTTGTGATGGTATAATTTATACAATATTTTAAATAATATTAATTTATAATTTATAATATTGTAATATTATATTTTTAAACAAAATGATTTGTGAAAACAGGTAAAATTAGTTAGAGTAGTTAAGAGAAAAATGAGTTTACCAAGGGAATAAAAATTAATGCTAATGGTATAAAAGAAATAGAAAAAAGTAAAAACACCATTTTATAGATATATATATACCACATATCCTATATTATTGAAAAAAATTCATTATTGGAGGCATATGATGTACGGTTTGCCTCCCAATCGTGTTTACTTTTTTGGTTTTTATAAGAATGCCACTCCTCATCCACTATAAAAGGGAATTCACTCTCCCCACATATTAACACCTATCAATCTGTTTGGATCAACAAAACCCTAAAAATATTAATTCAAAACACCCCATATCTCATATTATAATCATTATATTGGGCAGAAAGGAATCCATTGAATGTTATAGTGCAAACCTAAAGGGGATACCCAAAGAAGAGGTAATGTTCTTCTAAAAGAGTTTTCATTTTATTTCCTTGTCCACCACACTTACTATTATATCATGATAATATAATATGATAAGTATATTCAGTATAATGAGATATTTTTATGCCATTTTTACAACCTAAAACTTCACACACTTCCATCAAATGTGATACAAGTTCATTATTCATGTGTAGGGTGAACAACCGCCTCGTGAATCAATGTCATTCGTTCATCCATTAATGACTTTTATTGTTGAAAATAATTATATTAATGTTTTTTAAATTATATATATATATATATATTATATTTATGATTTATTTATGATTATTTAAATATTATATAACACAAAATTTCATGATTTCTATTTTTTTTATATTACGATAATTTCATTAGTGTGTACGGCAGGCCACCGCCTCATGAACCAATGTGATTCCTTCACGCATTAAATTGAATGTATTAAGGATGATTTTAATAGAAATATGTAATATATATGAAATAAATATGATACTATATATATATATATATATATATATCAATTAATTTTTTTATGTCAATACGACAAGAAAATGGAAACTTCATTCAGGCGTACATACGACCTACTGTCTCCATGAACGATGTATTTCATTTCCAATTTAAATAATTTATAGATTATTATTAATATATATAATGAATATATATGATATTTATATCATGGTTTAAATTATGGAAATGATGAAATAATTTCCTAATTAATAGGTCCAAGAATAATAAGTCTAAGAATGTATACAAAACAAAGTAGTTATTACCCAACACATAACATTAACAGGGAATTGTTAATAAATGGGTAACATAAAGTCATTGGTAAAACATATATGGTTTTATATATCTTAATATTGTTCTATAATAGATTTATAATAAACTTATCTTTATTATATAGGAGGTTTGAACGAGTACCACAAGATTCAATACATAATGTAATGATATTTATAGTCTCACTTTTATTTATGTGAGACTTATACCATATTCAAAACTCATTTATTTTGTGTGGTGTATATAAATACCAATGAAACTTCTTATCATGGATTTAATTTATTTCATGATATTAGTTTTTTAATTGATTTTATTATTACACAGGGTTAATGATTCAAAAGTTACTCAAGTAGTAAGGGATTTCCGCCTCACTTTTTTACTTTTGTAAGACACGAAACATATCCACCACATATATATCCTATGTTGTGTATATACAGACAATGAATGTATTTTATGATTCTAATCCTATAATTTATTGGTATATAAATATCCATTTGATGATCTATCTTTCATGGGGTTTACGGTTCAAAATTTAACAAACCAGTAAAGAAATTTTGTCTCAATTTATATTATTTGAAGCACATGTTATTTAATTATCCTATATTCCATTATGAGGTTTATATATTTCATTTTTGACATGTTATATCATGAATATATTTATTTTTATGATATTTTAATCTCTATTTAATTTTATTATTTCTTGGGGATTAGGATTCAATGTTGCCAAAGTGGTAAGAGTTTATTACTACAATCACATTATTTATTAGGATTATTTATGATTATGATACCATTAATGAAATATTATGATCCAACTATCCAGAATACTAATGAATTTTATTCTCATCTAGTTATTCATGATATATTCAATTAATGGTACTATTTTATACTCTTTGGTATTTAAGATAATTAAGAAAAGTTCTTTATGAAAATATGACTTTATTTCTATATTTGGTTAGAAATATGTTTTCTTTTAAAACCATGTCTTCTAAAAGGGTATTAAAAAATTTTCTACTAGTATAATAATATTTTTAAAAGGCATTTTTACCCATGTTTTAAATTTTTTATTTTTTAAAAGAAATATTCATTTATTTTTCCAATCAAGGATCCTTTTACTTCTACCGACAATGTGAAAGGAATCATTGTTTTTATGTATACATCATGTATGTAATTTCCCACCAAAAGGAACACTCAATTAATTGAATCATACATTATAAATTTAAAATAATATTTTAAAAAAAAGGTTTTATTAAATATTTTGAAATTATTTTTATTTTAAATCGTTTTTTAGATAATGTATGTTCAAATTTTTTTATGTTTTGCTAAGAATTTAAATGAATTTCAAAGCATCCTTTATATTTTTAAAGGTTATTTTCAAATATAATGATTTAAAATGTGTTTTATATTTTAAAATTATATTAAATGGTTATAAATGTATCATTTATATGATTCCAAGGTTATTTTCAATGAAAATGGTTTTTAAATGGTTTTATGTTTTAAGAAGATTTTTTCAAAGAGGAAAATATATTTTATTCTATAAACGATTCTATATTATTTTTTAAAATATTAATTTATAGGTTTTCATAGTGGGTTTCCATGAAAAGGATTTTGAAATTTTTTCCAATTTTAAAAAACTAATTTTCAAAGAAAGGTCATTCATTTTAAGATTTTTTCTATGTGATATTGAAAAATCATTATCCATCTGTAATGTCATCCTTTGATATAATTTATGCTTTACTGGTGATATTTACTAGAAATATTTTTTAATTTTTTTAAAATAAAGTCACATTGAGGTTAAGTGAGAATAAAAACAAGAATAACCCCATGTGAGGCAGTGTTTCCAAGGGGTTCCACCATTGCCAACATGAGCCAAAACAAACCCAAAACACCAAAAAGTTGTCCGAGTATGAAATAAACTAGGATTCCCCTTAGGACGATAGATATCATCCCTCACACACTCATATTATTTCCACCATACAAAACAACATGACACCCAACCCATTACCTCAACTTGGGATCGGGGATCGATGTCCACAACCGACACATCATTGGACACCTTTACTGGTGATATGATCCATGAACACCATTTTTTATCTCTTTGAATATTTTATCATTATGATGGATTTTTTTTTTCATGAAATCTTTTTCTATTCCACGGTTTATATCATTATGAAACTAAATCACTTTCACAGTTTATGCTATGACTAAATGATTATGAAACCTATATATTTTCCACATGCAAAGATATGATGAAACGTTAATGATAATAATTTCATTTCATGTGTGATGATATGATGAATTTTTATGATCTTGTGGAATAAATATATAGATATATGATTTAATTATGTGATTGGTGGTATCTATATCTCCCTCAAATGCATTGGGTAAATATTTATATCTCATGAGATAGAAATGGCTGGAATGGGAAGTGACCCCAATTCAGTAATGAACTTTTTCCTCTAAGATGGTCTTGGGAGTGAACCTTGACTACTAATATGGTCTTGGGAGTGAACTATCACTACTAATATGGTATTGGGAGTGAACCATGACAACTGATATGGTTTGGTGAGTGGTCCCATTCCTATAAGATTGCCTTGACAGGAATCCATTAATACCATGTAAGTAATTTTATATGTTTATGTGTTTTCCACAAGCATGTGTTCTATTCTAGTATTATAATCTCATGGATCATGTTCTTTTAATATCTTATGATTCATGTCATATAGAATAATAATATAATTTCCATGATTCAAGATTATGATCTTTGATATGCTGGGTTTTCTTTTAAAATGTTATGCTTCTGTTATCATACCCTTATACTCTTGTTATGATTATGTATCTTCCATTTTAACCCTTACTAAGCATATAATATATCCCTTTCATAGATTTAAATTCCCCATGTTATGAATAATGGTTTTCAGTAGGATTACTAAAGGGTATGTTCTCTAAGTAAGATGTTCAAGATCTTTAACCAAGTTAGAAGAACATGTTTCAATGCTTCTAATAACAATAAAATATTACGATCCTCATGTGTGTGTCTGTGTAATGTAATGAATATTCATCGAATAATATTTAATATCCATGTATGCTAAGACTAGGTCACTATAGTTGGCATCAAAGGAATGGATTATTTATCCTTGGGAAACAAGGATGAGAATTTTTTTTGAGGTCCCTAGTGATATTTATAAGTATATATTTAGGGATGTGTCTATGTATAATTTTAAGGACGAGATGATGTATTGGAAAATGTCATGGAATTTTGGTAAAGTATAGATTGAGGGGTTACATAGAAACACATCTATGTCTAAATACTACATGTGGATGTGTCACTTCCATAGATATATATAGGGATAACAACCCAAAAACACTGTATAGATCTAGACTCTATCAAGAAGTAGTGCACGACAAAAAACCTTATTGCAAACCTAGTTTAATACTCTCATGGGGTATTATATTGAAATTCACCAACACTTTATGAAATATAATTAATAATTTTAAAAAAATACTAACATTTAATGGCCAAGTTTAAGACTAATGTGTCATGGATTTAAAATAATGTGTCCATATTTCAACATCCAATAACAAATTTTTCACGATTATGAGGTTTTCCACTATGATAAATATTTCTATCACTATTATTTATGGTTTTTGTCAGTGGAGAGAACTATATAGAACTATATTAGTATTGAATGTAATAAAAATTTCTCTAATGAGTAGTCAAAAGGGATGATCACAGGAGTGAAGGAAATTGTGATCATATCGAATAAGTTTTCGTAGAACATGATTAACAATGTGTACCTTAATCAACAATCAGACTTACCAAATAAGATAAGGAAAAAATTTTCTAAGAAATTGGAGAATGGTAACCATATAGGAATGAAGATTCATTTTCCAATATGTAAAAAATGTGAGAAGAAGAACTCTAGGGAATGTATCAAAGGAATGAGATGATATCTTATGTGCGGTGAAGGAGTCCACAAAGTATGTAGTTGTTAAGGAAAATAAATATTTTATTTAATGAAAATGATGGGAATATTGGTATACCCAATGTATTATCAGTATTTGAGTGTTTTAAGTGTGGATGGTATGAGAATTATTCTTATTAATGTCTTAGGGGGAAATTTCATGAAGGAAATTAGCCTAGTTTTAAGTGTAATTTTTATTTTTCTAATGATAAGAAGACCATGAAAAATATATTAAAGTAATGTTCTATTCTAAGGTTATTTTTTATAAGAATAATTAAATTAAGGTTGATGAATGTTAAGATATTATTCATATTTCATATTTTAAGAAATGGGTATTAAGGAGTATGATGATGAAGCCTAGTTAATGGTTTGAAAAGAAATGGGATGATTGAAATGTATATTTAATGGAATTCAAGAATTAGGTTATATGAATCATGAAGTATATGTTTCATTATGGATTTAAAAAAATATATTAAATAATGTTGATGAACAATAAAGTTTCTTTAATGGAAATATGATATTTTTATCAAGGTAAGGTAACCCTTAATAAGTTATTGATGTTAAGAAAATCATGTTTATCATGGATAAAGATATAATTGATATAGAAAGTGATAATTAGATAGTATGGAAGACCCCATAACTAAAAAAGTATATTTTGGAAAAGTTTTTTATGCTATAATGGATTTTGTTTATGGATTTTTTGGGTTTATGGGATATATCTAATATAAATTAGAATAAAAAAGCATGTATGTTATCAATAAGGATTTATGGTAGATAAGGTTATCATAATGTTTCAATAGGATTGATGATAAATGTATTCATATGTTTGGTATGTGAATATCAGGGGATACATTATGTTATATGAGGGATCAATTTTAAACTCATTTTGAGAAATTAAGTGACCTTATTTCTAATGTTTTGTATTTTCATACTTATGAAGGATTATGAGGTTAACCATTTATGGAGTGGTTTAGGTTAAACATAATATGTTTCATTAGAAATTAATATATCATCTCTCAATATAAGGACATAGAAATATTGGATAACCCATTATAACCTTTTTTGTGATGATAACTAAAGAGATATGGAATAAATTATCATTCTATTTATTGATCATATGATCTGTTAGTGCTTTAGAGATAACATACTATCCTTCATTTATTAGAGTAATATATGAAGTGGAAATTAGTAAAGGGATAAAAAAAGGTTAATATTGTTCATATGAAATGTAATGAAATCAAGTAAGTATATCTCATTGTGAATAAATCCTTAAATTTAAGAAAAAGACCTTGAAATAAAATTTTGTCATGTTATCATCATTTTGATTAATTTAATGACCTCTTCACGCCTAATTGGGTTATGCTTTTTTGGTTAATAACCTTCTTTGTATTACCCAGTTTCTTGTGACTGGTGATATTTATCACTCTCTATAAATATTTATAATTTTATTACATGTACATGTCTTTACTTTCAACCTATGTTCTCATTGTGGAAACATTGTTTTGAGTTACAGAGGGTAACAATTATGTTTCAAAAATTCCCATTGTAATTTTTTTGGTATTCATTTTTATGATGTGGGTTTATATGAATTGACTTTAATGTATTAAAACATTGGTGACCCAGAAGTGTTTTGAGGACGAAATTCATTTTTTTGCAGTAAAATGAAACACCCTGAGTTTTTATGATTGGATTTTTTTTCTGAAAAAATTAAAATTATTTGATGGATTGTGTTGCATGATACACTAATTTAATATTGAGGTGCATGAAAAAATTATATTAGCTTGTGGAACATGTAATATCGAGTCCCTTTGATAGCTTTCATTACACATAAGAGTTTTTTTAACAAACTATAATATACTATTAATATTATTATTGAAATATTATTACAGTTATCACGTAAACATTTGGATAAAATTTATGAATAACATTAACTAAATTTTGGAAATATTTTTTACACATTTATAAAAAATTAAATCTTTTGTTACAAATTAATTAGAAATGAGAGTAATAATTATTTGAAAATGATAAAATTCCTTCTTTGAAAATATATTTTTCTATGAGAAAACATGATTTATATCAATAAATTAAACAAAAAACATTTAATGAATGAACTTAATGAAACACACACACACACACAGATATATATATAATCGATAAACTATTTAACATTCATATTATGTGTTTTATAAACAAGAGAAAAATATAAATCCAATTTTATACATAAAAAGATATACTTTTCTAATACCAGCTTTGATGCCTTTTAATGGCACAGATACTTTAATTTTTTTTGACACTTTAATAAAATATATTTGAAAAAATAAATATAACTTTAAACATCCTAATGTTTAAATTATCTTAGGGTGATTTTTTTGGAGAAGTTTCATTTTTTGATGAATAGTAAAAAATACTAAATTTTAATTAAAAACTGCATTTTTTATAATTTAATTATATATTTAAATAATATTATAATTTGATTTTAAGTATAATTAATTAAATTATTGATCAATTAATATAATTTAGGTTATTTGAACCAATTTTTCATTGAAATTTTATATAAATACATTTCAAAATTTTGACAATTTTTTCTTTAAAATTATGCTTTCTCGACATATCTGTGGGATTAAATTTAAATTAATTTGTTCCACATATATGATTAGAATTATAAAATATTGATTCAATATTTTTAATCATAATAATATATAATTTATAATAAGGTTAATTTTTTTGGTAAATAATTAGTGAAACAGTTAAATTTAATTACAGGGGTTAAGAGAAAAATAAGTTTACTAAGAGACTAAACTTTAAACTGAATGGGCCAAGTGGCCTAGATAAATTTTCAAAACCTATTGTATAAAAATATTTAGACTATAAAACCTATTATATCATAAATGGTTCATTATTGGAGTCATATGATTAAAGAGAGACCTCCCAATAATGTTTACCTTTTTGGTATTTATAAGAAATCCACTCCTCCATTATAAAAGGGCACTCACACTCTCCACCTCTTCACACATATAATTCCATTTCGGTTAAAAAAAACCTTCCCAAATCATTTAAAAGAATCCCTACTATCCTAATAAAATAAGTATATTGTCCATTAATAAAACCATTGATGGTTTTCTTGCAAACCTAAGGTGGATACCTAAAGAAGAGGTAATTTTCTTCTAAAAGCATTTTTTTTATTTCCATCTCCACCAACATCTATTTATATTATATAATGATTACATAATAAAATAAGTAAATTAAATATTATTATATACAATTATATTAATGTTATGAACTAAAACTTCACACATTTTCATCAAATGGGACACACAATCATCATTCATGTGTACGAAGGACTACCACCTCTCAAACCAATGTTGTTCATTATTCCATTATGATGTTTAAATGTTTGGAATAATGGTATAAATGTTGTTTATATATAATATTTATTATATATATGAAGTAATTATGGTTATATAATTATTATTTAACACACACCTTCATGATTTCCATTTTCTGAGATTACGATAATGTCGTTCGTGTGTAAGGCTGACTACAACCTCATAAAGTGATGTGATTCATTTACAATTTACATGGAATGTATTAATAATTATATTAATAGAAATATTTGATATATATGACATTAAAATTATACTAGAATTATAATATATATATATATATAATTTACTTTTATTTCTTTCAATATGATAAGAAAATGGAAGCAATGTTCATGCATACGTATGGCCTACCGTCTCCATTAACATTGTATTTCATTTCTTATATCTATATTTTATATATTTTAATAAATAAATATATACTGAATATATATTATATTTATATCATGGTTTAAATTATGTAAATTATGAAATAATTATCTAAGTAATAGGACCAATAATAAAATTTCATTCCATATATGAAAAAACAAAGTAGTTATTACCCAAAACATGACATCAATAGGGAATTGATAAAAAATAAACAATCTAAAGTCATTAAAAAATCATATATGGTCTTATATATGTGAATAAGGATATATGATAGAATTATAATAATCATATATTTATAATATATGGGGGGTTTTAACATGTACGACGAGAGTCAATACTTAGGTAATAGTATTTCTAGTCTCACATTTATTTCTACAAGGCTTATACCATATTCAAAACTTGTTTCTTTTGTGTGATGTATATAATGAAATATTACATGTTATATAATTAATTACCTTTAATATAGGATATTAAAAGTTTAAACTTATTTTATTCTTTTACATGGCTCATAATTCAAAATTTACTCAAGTATTAAGGGATTTCTGTCTCACTTTTTACTTTTGTGAGAAACATGCTATATTCACCAATTTTTTCTATAAGGTGTATATAATAATGATGAATTTATTTTATGATGTTACACATAAATTTTATTGTGATTTAAATATCAATTTTTTTATCTCTCTTTAATGGGGTTTACTATTCAAAATTTACCAAATCAGTAAGTAATTTTGACTCAATTTTCTATCTCTGGGACACATGTTATGTTATGCACCTATATAAATTTACAAGGATTATATATTTACCCTTTGAAATGTTATATGATTAATATTCATATTTTCATGATATTTTAATCTTCATGTAATGTTATTATTTCATGGGTATTATTATTCAATGTTACTAAATTTTTAAGAGTTTATTACTACAATATCATCATTTATCAAAATTATATATGGTTATACATCCATTTATGAGATCTTATGATCCATTTATCAAGAATACTAATGAATTTTATTATACTTTGGTTATTAATTATATCTTCATGTAATGGTTCCATTTTTTCACTCTTTCATACTTAATAAAATTAAGAAAATATTTTTATGAAAAGATGACTTTGTTTCTACATTCGTTCGAAAATATGTTTTCATTAAAAACTATGTTTTAAAAAAAAATACTCTACTATAATCCTATGATTTTTAAAATATGGTTTTTCTATGTTTTATTTTTTTAAAAATGTTTTAAAAATAAATCTTTTTTGGTTCTCTGATCAAATATCTTTTGAATTCTACCGACAATGTGAAAGTAATATTTGTTTTTACGTATACATCATTTATTAAATTCCCCAAAGACATGACCACTCAATTTATTAAAGCATTATTTATAATCTTTAAGGAATATTTTCAAAAGAAAAGGTTTTCACAAATATTTTAGAATTATTTTTATTTTAAATTTATTTTCAATGAAAATAATTTTCTTATTTTTTATATTTTAAAAAGTGTTTTAAATTATTTTAAAATATTCCATTATAAGTTTCAGAGGCTATATTCAATGAAAAGGATTTAAAATGTTTTTTTAAAATTAATTTTAAATGGTTTTAAAATAATCATTCACATGTTTCCAAGTTAATTTTTAAATAAAATATTTTTCTAATATGTTTATGTTTTAAAAATAAATTTTCAAAGTGGATAGTATATTTTACTCAAGAAATGTTTTTAAATGTTTTTTAAATAATTCAATTTTATTTTTTTTCAAAGTGGTTTCCATAGAAATTTATTTTTAAAATGTTTAATGTTTTAAAATGATATTTCCAAAGAAAGGAAATTTTCCTTAATAAATGTTCTAATTGAACATTCAAAATCCATATCCATATAAGATGTCATCCATTAATGTAATTTATGATTTACTAGGGATTTGATGCAAGGACACCATTTTTATTATTTCTTTGAAAGGATTATGTTTATGATGAATTTTTTTATTAAATCATTTTATCTTCCTTATGTTATATTATTATTAAATATGCCTATTTTCAAAGGTTATGCTTTGATAAAATGATTATGAAACATATCTATTTTCAATATTATATGATATGATGAAATATTTATGATGCCTATTTAATTTCATGTGTTGTGATATGATGAATGATTATGATCTCATGGTACATATATATATTATTTAATTATTTGAAGTGTGTGACATATATCTTTCTCTAATGCATTGGGTAATGATTTATATCTCATGAGTTATACATGGATTGAATGGGGAGTGAACCCGATTTAGAAATGGAATTTGTCCACTATATTGGTTTTAGGAGTGAACCTTGACAACTAAGTTGGTATTGGGATTGAAACTAGACTACTAATATGGCCATGGGAGTGAACCTTGATTACTATGATAGTTTGGGGGGTGACCGCATTCCACTAAGATAGCCTTGCAATAAAGCCTGGATTACTATGGAAATAATTTATTAATTTTATTTTCTTTTCACTAAAATTCTGTATCTTATGTCAATGTTATGATCTCATGGTTTATGTTCTTTGATAATCTTATGATTCATGTCTTATGAACATTAAATGTTTATTCCATGATTAAATATTATGATCTTTGATATATAGGGTATGATTTTAAAATGTTATATTCATGTTCTAATGCCAGTATACTCATGTTATGCTTATGTATCTCCCATTTTTACCCTTACATAGAATCTAATATCACACATTCATAAGTTTCATTTAAACCTGTTATGAATAAAGGTTTTAATATGTAATACTACATGGTAATATATTTATTATAGATGTTGAAGATATTTCATCATGTTATAAGAACATGTTTACATGTTTCCAATGACACTAAACTATTACAATAATCAAGAGTGTGTTTATGTAATGTATTGAATATTAATCTCAAAACATGCCATATAAATGTAAGTTAATCCTAGGTCTCTATATCATAAATTTTAATAAGTTTAACATTGATTTTAATAGAATAATAAGGTTTATGAACCCTATATATGTCACATAAATACAAGATTTTAACTAGGATCTACTAGAGGAGACTCATTGTTCATCATTATCTATTCCTCCTAGATGTAAGTATATTTATATATACTTGAAATATTATTTCATGTGGAGTGAAATAAATAGGTATATTATAGAGTTTGTATCAATTTTCTTGGTATGTTAGAAAGTCAAGGATGAGAGACAAAAGTCTATGGGGATGTTAGAACCATTACCAATGATAGAATGGAAATGGGAAATAATCACCATGAATTTTATCATAAGACTCCCAAAAATAGCTAAATAACATAATTTTATATGTTTTGTAGTTGATATCTGAAAAAATTCATCACACTTCATCTTTATGAGAGAAATTTTCTCCCTGGATTGGATTTTCTGTATATGAACCATGAAAGTTGTAAGGTTTTATTGTATACCACATTCTACTATTTTTAATCATGATATGATGTTTAACTTGATGTTTTGGAGAATTATTCATCGAGTCCTTATTATATAGTTGAGTTTCAATAAGGAATACCATCCTCAGACTGATATTTAGTCTATGAAAATCATTAAAACATAACAGGATATGTTGAGATCTTGTTTTATGAATTTCAAAGGTGGTTGGGATTAATATGTTCCTATATTCAACTTTTTATATGACAATAACCTTCAATCAAGAATTTAGATGGATCATTATGAATTTCTATATGGAAATAGGTGTAGAACGCAAACTTAATGTGATGAATATGGAGAAAATAAACTATTGAGACCTAATCTAGATTAGGAAATAGTAATGAAAGTAAAATCCATTCAACAATACATAGAGGTAGCTCATAGTTTACAAAAAAGTTATTCTTAAAATAATTAGTATGTTCTGGAGTTTGATGTGGGTGAGAATTTTTTACTATTAATTTATCCATGAAAGATGGTTTTGAGATTCGAGAATAAAGAAAAGATTATACCTATATATAAAGGGGTTTTTAATATTTTTTATCGAGCAGGGATAGTTGTAACAAACTAGATTTTAGGAGAGGTATAAACACTTATATTAAAATTCAAAACCTCTCATTTTATGTTAATTTTGTTATTAAGAGGATAAAGAGTTATTTGGGAGGGTTTAGTTCTCGTTCAAAGCCAAGAGATATAAAAATTGGGGACATTTATTGAGCTACAAGGTTTGTGCATGGTTAGGTCTAATCATGAGACACATCCATGAGGGGAACTCAGTGCACTATAGGAGGCCTCACTATTTGAGTGAATCGTGCTAGTTTTCCAAATTCACATGTGGGTGTTATAGGATTTTTTAAAAATCTATTTCTTACAAGCTACACATGGTTAGTCAAACCATGCGCTGAGCCTGTACGAGGGGGTAACTTTTGGTAGAGATGGGTGCATGGTTGTTGTACAGTATGTCCAACCATGTTACTAAACTGTAAAACATCATAATGAAGGGGTGAATTATTATTTTCCCCTAGAATGTTTTTAAACCTTAAAACTTATCTCTAAAAACATGTTTCCAATGGACAATATGCCAGGATGAGATCCTCCCTAAACCAATATAGGGTTTTCCTTTTATCCTCTATCTAATTTCCATTTTCATCATTATCGTGTGTATTGGATCCACACCAATAAGCTCTATAATCCCATTTCTTACATTCTTTTTTATCTTCCCATCATCTATGCTATTTCGGTTTGATATCATATTCCCTTTTTTTTTATCATTGGTCCATTCTTCAAATTTCTCTTATTTTACATCGATTCAAGGATCGATGGTAGGTGAGGAGAGTTATATGGGCCTATAGAAGGTAGTCTAGATATTTTCCATATAGTTTCATTAAATTTATATTATTCATTATCATCCCACACATCAAACATATCTGGCGAGACCTCTAAAATTCTAAGTAAATTAAATTTAATCTTTTTCCATTTCCCAATATGGTCCTAGCTAATAATGAATCAACATAGATGGTTTATCATCTTGAATGGATCCATCCTTATAGGTGTGACCTTCCTTAAAGTCCTAAAACCCCCTTTCCTTAACTTTTTAGCCACATTTTAGGGCTGAATTAGTTTTAATACATGAAATGGGATGAGAATATCATCTGTGAAATGAAAGGACAACTCCTTAGGCCCCTATACTTTAATCCGTATGTCGAATTACTTGAATTAAATGATTTATTCCACATGCATAAAGTGTTATTTATTTCATGCCTATTAAATGATATGAGATGTTGATTGCTAAACCATTATTCATACGAAGATGAGGGTGATAAAAGGGTGTTAATTCAAGGATTCATTAGATAGGATCACAATCCTTTATAATTATAACTTGTTGTGGATTTTAAATATCTCAGGAGTGATACTTAGATCCTTATGGGATTACTTGGATGGACTCACCTGGCGGATTACTTATCTACCCATGGGAGATACCAGTTCCCTAGGAGAGTCACCTTGGATGTTCTTATTTCTAAGATTGTTATACCATTCCATGAATGATACTTGGTCCCCTATGTGAGGTACTTGGGATGGTCTTAGAGGGTTATGCTTTACCATGTCAAGAGTGATACTTGGGATGCCTTTATGGATATCCATGGATGGACTCTTAAGGTGTTGAGTATATTGTAGTTTTAATGGTGTGATACTTGGGTTTCATTACACGGTTTACCTTATATAGGACTAGGATGTTTCTTTATTACGTTCTAGTGATTCCTTACACAAGATTTTAATTTTTCCAACCTATTAAATTAAAGGATACATCCGAAAATCCAAAATAACAAGCTTGGGACTAGTACATTATTTCTACTTATTACATGATAACCCATATCATACATGTATAGGTTTATCTTGGTTTAAAGACATTTGTATTAGGCCGAAGTAGGTAGTGTCAGTTGGGTATCCATGAGGAACTCAGTCTGATATAATTTAATTATTTACTACTACACTATTATTATTATTGGAACACTTATTATTTTATATGCATAGAATAGATTGTTCTAGATCAAATATGGAAAGTTACATGAAATAATAATAGTCACCTAGTCAATGTTTTGTGGTAAAATCAACATCTTGAGGAATCAGTGTGGGAACCTAAGGATGTGATTAAGAAGATGTATCCTCCGTTTTTTGCACCAAAGTGATTCATTTTTGGGTGAATATGATTTTAAGGGGGTAGAATATAACACTATGAGATTTTGTGAAATATTAATTCTCTAATGAATTTTACATTGTTGATATTTTTCATTACACATAACACTAATTTTATCTTTTTTTACACACAACATTGATTTTTTCCTGTGTCACAGACAACACAGAGTTTATCTTCTATTACACACAACGCCATGTTTTAAAAAATATGTCATATTATTAAAATACTATTATATGATAGTTATCACCATGTAAATGGAATTAAAAGTAATAAAAAGGATTATATAAATTATGAAAATATATTTTGTAAAACAGTATATTCAATGAATTCTTTGGTGACCAATGAATTAAAAATGAAACTAAAAACAATATGAAAATAAATGAAATATTTTTATGAAAATTTTTATACTACAATAAATTTACCAAAACCCTTTTGGTGATAGATTTAAATTAAATTTATATAGTATATATTCAATCAATAGATTAACATTCATATTATGTGTTTTATAGATGATAAAAATGAATAAATCAAATTTCATGCTTCAAACTATATTTATAAAAAATAGTTTTCTATCCTTCTTATATAGTTATTTTAAGAATTTTTTTTTACCTTATATAAAATATATTTGATAAAATAATCTTTTTTTAAATCATAATATTCATATTATCTTTGTGTATTTTTTTTAAAATTTTCATATGAATAGTGAAAAATACTGAATTTAAATTAAAAACTGCCTTTTCATTTATATTATTTACAAAGTTAAATTATATTTTGAATTTATTTTCAAGTAAAATAATTTCAATTATATATCTATTAATACAATTTATTTAATTAGAATAAATTTAATTTTGAAGTTAGATATATAAAAGTTTTAATCTTTTGAACATTTTCTTTTTTAAAACCATCTTCCTCATTATGTATGTGTGATTAGTTTTAAATTAAAATTTTCCACTTATGTGAAATGAATTTGGAAAAAACGATTCCATATTTGGAATCATAATAATTTATATTTACCAGTATGGTCAAAACGAATTTTTACCAAAATTAATAGTGAAAAGTGTAAAAATAAATTACCATGGTAAAGGTAAAAATTTGTTTATCAGGGGGATAAACTAAAATTAGAGGGATTAAAATGACCTAATAAATTGTCAAAAATCTATTTTATTTCAACATATCAATCCTATCCAGTATAAGGTTCTCTAAAAAACTATTTTGGAGCCACGTGGAATGAGAAAAACATGGGTATACCATTTATTTTTCAGAAAATTACAAGTTTTCCACTCACCTCAACAATAAAAGTCCATCCCTCTCCTATATTACTCACAACATAAATGTAACTCCCTGATATTTTGTGAAATAATTTTTTTGAATTAATTTAATCTCAATGATATTTTTCATTTCACGCCACACTAAAAATATTTTATTTTATATTAAAATACTATATCCAGCTTACTTTATACACAACAACAAGTTAATCATTCACTACACGCAACATAAATTTTAGATTTCTCTACACATGACATAGAGGTTAGCTTACATTACATGCAAGACTAACTTTCCTTGATGGTTAACATAACACGTAAGATCAAGTGTTACCGAATAATAAATCGTTATTAGAAAAATATTATTTAATAGGATATGACATGACCATTAAATTTAAGAGTTTAGGAATAACTAAAATATTAATATATATAGTTTAATTCACTATTTACCTAATAATTAGAATGTAACATAGAAACCAAATAAATATAAAGGGAATGATTTTATAATAGTCAAATTCTATGTAAAAAAGATGATTTATATTAATAAGTTAAAATAATTACTAATATTTAATGATATTAATTAAATTTATATGTTATATATCCAATTTTTTTTGATAATAATTCAGTATATTTGATTTATATTAGATAAGAACAAACCAAATTTTATGCTCAATAACCTATCTTTTTATAAACATAGTTTTTCCTCCTTTTAATGGAAACACCATTTTAAGTCAAAATTTTGAAATTTTATAAATTTAATATGTAAAAATAAAATTTAAATTTTAAATTTAAACATATAAACTATGTGAGGATAATTGTTTTGGTATTTTTC